>OX411558.1:6809494-8238244 GCA_948146395.1 Fragum whitleyi
CTGCTCTTGCGTAGGAGCGTACACTATGATATCATCCATGATATTTCGCGTATTTTCACAACCCTGAAGGATCTGCTGAAGCACATTCTGGTACATTTCGCTGGCACACGAGACTCCGAAATCTAGCCTTTTGTAACGATATTGTCCTTTGTGGGTGACAAACGTTGTTATTTCCCTCGATGATTCGTCCAGCTCTATTTGGTGGTAAGCGTTCCGGATGTCGATCTTGCTGAATACTTTACAGCCGTTCATCTCCTGAAGTACGTCGTCGACAGTGGGTATTGTATGACGTACTCGTTTTACTGCCATATTTGGTAAACGCATGTCCAGACATAGACGAATGTCATCGCCCTTTGGTACGATAACGACGGGTGATACCCATCGGCTTGGAGTGGTTACTTTCTCAATTATGTCCATTTGTTCGAGCGAGTCCAGCTTTTTGTCTACTTTCTCCTTGAGATGGTAAGGTATACGTCTTACCGATTGTACGATTGGGTCAACTTTTTCGTCAATAGGTATGTGTAACTGATAGTCCCTGAGTTTACCTATCCCAGTAAACATGGTCGGAAATTCCTTTTCTATGTCCGATTCAACTTTGCACACCTTGGGTCCTATTCGCAATACATCTAATTTTATACCAGTGTCTCTACTAAGCAAAGATTGGCCCTTTCCTTCTAATACAACAAACTCGACATTTTGAAGTTTTCTATCGTTTCCTTCGACGTCAACGCAGAATTTTCCTGCTAATTGTAGCGGTTTTTGGCTTCCATACGCGAAAAGCTTCTTTCCCGATTTTTCATGGGACAGGCATTTGAACGATTTCTGTGACTTGAGAAATTCCCAGGTGTTGCGATCTATGATGTTGCATGATGACCCGGAGTCAATCAGCATTTTCAGAGGAACGTTCCCGACATTTACAGTTATGATTGAGTCAGAAAACTTTTCACTCACCGTGAATGTAAAGTTGTCGTCCGATCCGGATCCATGGTCCGCTAATTCATGCTCCACAGAACGCACCTAATTTCTTTGTCCCCGTTTTCCAAATCTCTTTGCCTCGGCCCTACACTTTTTGCTGAAGTGTCCTATCTTTTTACAGTTGTTACAAGTCGCGTTCTTTGCGGGGCACGTCTGATCCTTGGCGTAATGTCCCGATTTACCACAATTATAACATTCCACGTTTTTCCGCCTAAACTGTGGTTTATGCTTCACTTCTAATCTGAGAGCACTGTCCTTACGTGCTTCACTACCAAAATGACCGTTCTCAATTTTAGCTGCACTGTCCTGCGCTCTTTCGTAGGTGGACGCAAGTTCGAGCACTTTGTCCAAAGTTAGATCTTTCTCACAGAGGAATTTCCGCCGTAGTGTTGAAGAAGAGCATTTTTCAACTATTTGGTCCTTTATTCTATCGTTTGTGTTCTCGAATTCACAGGTAAGGGCAAGGTGTTTAGGCCTCGTCGTGAATTCCTGAACTGTTTCACTTTCACCTTGTCTTTCGGAATTGAACTTATGTCTCTCGAAACTAATGTTCTTCTTAGGTTTAAAGTACTCCTCTAAACTTTGCACAGCTCTGTCGTAGTCATTGTCGGCTCCCGTATTGTCCAGAGTCTCAAAGATTTGCTGTATTTCTGGACCGGCCAAATGCAGTAGCAGCGCTCGTTTCTGGGCCTTGTCGGTAACCCCAGATCCCGTGACAAAATACCGGAATGATTTCAACCATCTTTCCCACTTTCCGGATATACTCGAGTTGTCACCGTTTGTCGTGAATGGTTCCACACTTGGAACGCTTAATGCTTTTGCCATTGTCTCGACACAAGGATTCTCCCAAATTCAAAATCAACGGAATTTAATCCAATCGGTTCTACGTCCTAAACATGTAAACTCGGAATTTAATCCATAAACTGACTTCATACAGTCCGGAATTTAATCCATTCAAATCTGTCCAAGATATAATCCTTATCCTCGTCGCCAAACTTTGTTGTGTCGCAGGAACAATGGAAAGATAAACTATAGCTTCGGTTACTAACTTTATTTACACAATAATATAATACATGTTTACTCTAACGTAGCCAGTGGAGAACTCCGCGCTGCGCGCCAGTCATGCATATATAGTCATGGCATGAAACCTGATACTTTAGTTAGCCCACGCTAATACACTACATTCACTTAAACCATTCAAAAAAGATCCTAAATCACTAAAAAATGATAAGATCACCAACTGCATTCAAAATATTTATAGCAAGAGTCGCGATTTCTCTGACTTGAATTTTAAGTATCTGATTGGTTTTTTAAGAAATGGAAAGGTATTTCTTCTGTTGGGAACGGACAGATGATAAATTCGAAATTTAATTAAGAGTATTTTTCATTTCTAAATTCAAGTCTCGCGGTAAGATGTCTCTGTTTAAAGCACACAGTTCCTTTTCTCTATAGAGGCAATGTTGCAACACCTGACAAATGTAATTTTAATAAATGTTAAAAAATTGAAATGATTTGAAGGAAGAAACAGATAAATTAGACTAATTGCATTTCAGTTTTATTCTGATCAAAACAAACAAACAACAGACTGCTGAACAGACTCAAAAAGCAATCGGTGATCAACAGGAACTCTTATATTTTACCCCCGCTTTTTACGACAAGTGATTTTCTTCCATGTGGATTTCGTATGGAACTAGGTTAAAAGTATAAGCAGCTTATGTGATTTATAAGCAAGAAAATACTAAGACATCTGTTATCTGAATACTAAGTTACTGTGCCTCATTGCTCCTGACAGAAAAGCGCAGAAAAACTTTCTTGTTGTTCTATATTCAATGAAAATTCCGGGGACTGGAATGTGAGTAAGGGTTTTCTTGTTAAATTTTCATAAGCTCCTATTCCTGTAACGCTCATCGAATCGGGCCATTATACCGAAATGGACATTCCTTGTGCGGTACAATTAATCTGAACAAATTTAGGAAAATCTGGTGAAATCTGTAGACTCGATTTTTGATTAATTTTTCATAAGGCCCCCTTTTTCGTGACGCTTGACGGATCATGACCATTTATAAAAAGAATCATAGATGTTACACAATCATCTTTATCAAGTTTGAAGAAAATCTAATGAAAAGTGTGAACTCTAGAGTGTTAAAAGGGATTTTCTTATTGTATTTTAATATGACAACTTTTCCCATAATGCTTGACGGGTTGTGCCCATTTCCGAAAGGAACCATTCTTGTTATTGTACAACCATGTAAGGCATGTTTGAAGTCAATCGGATAAAAACTGTGAAGCATTAACGAGGATTTTCTAATTCAATTTTTTATCAGACCATCTTTCCCCCTGACGCCTATCGAATCGGGCCCATTTTCGAAAGGTACCACCCTTGTTATGGCACAATCATTTTGAGCATGTTTAAAGACAGCCCTGATGAAAACTGTCTTAACAAGGATTTACTAATTAAATTTTCATTTGGCCCCTTATCCCGTGTCACTTGATGGATCGGGCCCATTTTCAAAAAGAACCATCCTTGTGATAGTACAATCATAAAAAACAATCAGTCAAATCTTAGGACTTAAGAGGGAAGAGGACAATAGCGTTTTTTCTTTAGAAAGTGAATAATTTTTTGTATGTATGTAATCTGTGACTTATTGCGATCTCAACGATGTATAATTTTTGCTTCTTAATTTAGAAATAAAGTAACCATGACGTCGTAAAATAAACGATTTTGCACGATTTCTATAAACGACCCTATTCCCATTTAAATGTGCAGTGCGATTTAAAACAAGACGATTCCGTTCGGCGAATTGCACTTAAATGAAGCGTTATGAATGGTCAAAACTCATATGCTATATAAAAATCTTTGTTTCTAAATATATAGACATGTGAGTTGGTTGAAATCAATTTTCACATTTTTTTTTACTTTTCCAAAAATCTCGCTTTTAACAAAATTTTGTAAAATTGGCCCGATGAAATTTGTTCAAATTTTTATATTATTTTTACAAAGTTGAGTTTGGTGAACAGGTGAGGTTTTAAAAACTTTCACCGTGCAGATATGTTATAATCTGGATCTAAAGATTGGCATTTTGACGTTAAACTATGACATTGACGTTCCAATTACACCTATTATTTTCCTATCTTTATTTTGATTAATTTGCGATCGATTAGTATAAAAAGATCAAAAGTCCCAAAAGTGTTCAATAGCCTTTGACGAAAGGCCCTCAAAATTTCATCCCAATACACCGAGAACTTCGCGGTACACATGAATTTACCTAACGTCGACGTCGCAATAAATGAACACTGATTTTTGTAAGTTTATATCTCAAGCTCGACGTTATGAAGTTATGACGTTATATTAATTTGCACGTTAATATACTATTTGTGGGGAAAGTGATATCATTTCAAATAAAATCGGAAAATTCCAATGCATGTTTATAAAAATGATGAATCTTTTCGACATTTAATTTTTCTATATGCAGAAATCTTATAAATAGTGAAACATGTCAAAAAAAAATAGCGAATTTTTCGACGTACTGTGTTTGTCTTATTCCTAATTTCGACGTTAGGGTAATAAACTTTGATCCCCTATTGTAGAAATTCCGTACGTAGAAACGTTACAAAAAGATGCGAGCATATAAAACGGAAACAGGAAAAAAAATATCAAATTTCAGATAAATTTTACCGGGCCATTTTTTTGAAAAATAAGTTTAATGCTATTTTTTCGGGTCGCAAATATTTGATTTTTTTTATTTTTATTCACTCTCATGTTTCTATCGTTGAATATTAGTATTTCTTGATAATATGTAATGTTCTCAATTTATTTAGCGTCATTTTGGTGTTTTCCATTGAGTTGAATTGTCTTAAATACGATCACGGTAAGTGTTTAAGTAGGTGCGGGGTCATTTGTGAAAATCGCGCAAAGTCGTCATTTAAGGTAACTGCGGACAGATAACATAGTCGAATTTTCGACTTTCTTAAAATCTCACAAAAATTTCTGAGATTTGTATTTGAAGTGCGAGAATTAGCGAACGCGCAATGAAAAGGGTCTGAAGCTCGTTCATTTGACGTCGTGACGTCATTAAGGGGCCAACCCCTTTTCGACCCGCCAAAATCTATATTTGTAAATATTTTCTGAATTAATCGGCCAATTTTCACGAAAAAAGTTTCATTTTGAAAGTCCAAGAACGCCCGAGCTAAACGTTTAATTTCTGTGCACATTCAAATAGAAAAATAGGCCCGAACTGCTAACTTTTTCGCTAATTTAAAGATTTGACGTTCCTTTTTTCATTTCATTTTTTGTAAATAAGTAGAAATTTCTCAAAATTTTGTCCGGTGACCTATGCTGATTTTTTGTTATTTTGTAGCGAAAATAATATACTTTGCATTAATCAAATAAAAATGATATGTCTTTGGGTTAGATTTTTTATTAAATTCGATTTTGTAAAGTTGTTGGAACGATTTTCGTCGGATTCGACGTCGCACTAAAACCATCTGCACTATGCTTATTTGGCGCCAATCTCCGTGCAATAACTTATTCTAAAATATTTGAAATTTAGGTTTATCGTAAATATAGGGTTCAAGAGTATTAAATCTGAATGCAATTTTAAGAAATAAAAAAATCACTTAAGTTTTATCCATTTAAAAAGACAGCTTTTGCAAACATTTGACGCGACGTTGAAATATTCTCTGATTTGCGCTATCTTCGCGGAATCGAATTTTACAAAAAATCTAACCCGAAGATACATGTTTTTTATTTCAAAAATCTTCAGCGGAATGGTTTGTCAGCAACATATCTAAATTTCAGCATAGGTCACTGGACAAATTTTCGAGAAAAAAGGCAATATTTCCAGTGACTGTACTCGAAAATAGCAACGCAGAAGGCATTAACATTTAATACGTTACACTTAATTGTATTTCTTACACTTATATCCTCATATCAATAGAACATAAGATCCGGCGTCTTTATACGAAGCAAATGGCGTTTTCGGGTTGAAAATCGGTTTATTAGTCCCGAAAAAATGGACAATTACTGATTTTGGCCCCTAAATAAGGGGTCGGCCCCTTGATGACGTCATGATGTCAACTCTACGCTTTGAAATTCCTTTTTATGACCGAAATATGAAAGCGGGTACTTCAAAGTATAGTTTTATCGCATTAGGCATGATTTACAGACAATTTAAAATTTGGACCTAAAATGGCCCTCTATGTGTCCGCAGTTACCTTAAACGACGTCATGGTAACGTTATTTCTGCATTGAACGTTAAAAATATTCACCGTTGAGATTGCTCTAAGACAAAGTTTCCATAGATACCAATATTTATGCAATTATCTCAAAAAACGATGTTGTCCTCTTCCATCTGATGAGAGTTAATGAGGATTTTCTAATTAAATTTAATAAGGCTCATTTTCCCAAGACGCTTGACAAATCTGACAAAAATTTCGCAATGAATAATTGTGATGGTCCAATCATTCTGACCAAATTTGAAGACAACTATACAAAAGTGGATTGTACAGCATTAAGAAGCAAAAAATAATGGACAGCTGATCAGACGCCGGACGGGAAAACCGGTACTAATATTTGCACAAAATATTCGCCATTTAACATGTACAAGAGTTTTCGATTTTCTCTTGTTCTCTCACGTGATCATTGCATATTTATGATGGGGTACATGTAAGTATGTACGCATGCGTCGTTTTAAATATAAAACTCGACGTTCCAATAAAATAATGATCAAATAAAACTTGGCTGGATAGTTTATGGGAAATAAACTATCAAAGAGTATCAAAATCAAGCCTTCTGATTGGTTGATAAAGAAGGACAAAGACTAATGAAGAGTATAGATCGACACAATTACGTTGAATAAGTATCGCAGCGTAGAACAACACCTTTATTAAGCCAATTTTAATTCTCAATTGTGATGTACGTATTTTGTATCGGACTGTCAATTTAGAGTTCGCGGGTTCGATCCCCGACGGCGGCACTCATTCTTTCCGACTATTTGTCTCTCACCAATGGGTTGATAATCGTAGACCTATGTGAGATAGCGGCTGGAGGCTAGGAAAGAATGTGGTGGTTGTACTGGTGAGAAAAATACCAGGAATCCATTGTTAGGTGCTCCAGCCGCCGCAATATAACTGAAAAAATGTTGAAAGCGGCGTTAAAACTCCATTCAATTTAATTCAATACGTACTTAGTATGATTAAATCGGCTTTATCGAAGCTGGTCCCTATTTTTTTTTAAATGGTATGCATCTGAAAGTGTAATCTAAAATGTTTTTTTTTCCAATTGTATTGGATTTTGCGAACAAATAGTCCGCAACTGAAGCAAAACCGGACCGGCCGGGCTTAAACCCACGTGGAATGAAGGTGATTGGTTTGCAAGAAGAGTGATCAAACTTCGGAGCGTCTTCGCTGACGCAGATGTTAAACCCTAGAAGCTTTATAGGACGGTGATTTGTCTGTTTGTTTGAATGGGGTTTTACGCCGCTTTCGAACATTATATTTTCAGTTCACCACATACTTTTATTGTAGTATTGGTGTGAGAATTTCCAGGATTCCATTATTAGGTGATCCAGCCCTCGCGATAAAAAAGAAAGGCGTAGAACCCTATTCAAAAAACAAACAAACAAATCAGTACTACCATTAAAACCTGTCCTAGCTACCAGATCCAATCCCACATAGGCCTACGCCTATTGGTGGGAAAGAAATTGTCGGAAAGGATGATTGACGCTGTCAGGGATCGAACCCTTGACCACATTATTGGGAGACCGAAGCGCTACTAACTTCCCTTTTCAGTTAGTAGAGGAAACATTCTTTGGCTCAGTGGTTAGCGCATTGGATTAAGACACAAATTATTAGCTCAATTGAGCAAAACGAAGGCTCACCCGTCAGACCGTCGTGCGACGTGCGCCATCGTCATCCGTCGTCAATCTTAAAAAACTTCTTCTTCTTTTGAACCACTGGGCTGATATTAATGAAACTTTGCCAATATGTTCCTTTGGTGACGCTATTCAAGAATTGTTCGCGAAATTCTTATTGGCCCATAAATATAGGCGTGGTAAGACGTAGCATTTTTTCACTAAGAAATCGTTGAACGCCATCTCCTCCTGAACCACATGGCCGATTTTATTGAAACTTTACCAGAATGTTCCTTGGATGACCTTCTTCAAAATTGTTTGCGAAATTTGGATTGGCTTACAAATTTGGGCGTGGCAGGACGGGGCTTATATTGACTTCGAGACCTTTAAAGGCATCTCCTCTTCAACCATTGGGCCGATTTCAATAAAAAAATACGAGAATGTTCCTTGGGTGATCCTCGTAATAATTGTTTGCGAAATTTTGATTGGCACGTCAATATGTGCGTGTCAGAGCGGGGCTTATTTCGAGCCTGAAATATTAAAACATCTTCTCCTCAGTTTCCAACGGTTATTTCCACTTTAACTTTTTGGAATAACATCTCCTCTTCAACAACTAGGCAAATGTGAATGATACCTTGCCAGTAAGTTACTTGGGTGAAAGCAACTGGATCAATAAAATTCAGGTGAGCGGCTTAGGGCCAGTCTAGCGCTCTTGTTTCAATTTTTCCGCGTGGGTTCGACACCGGTCTTCGTCTGTTTAGCTATGCTTTTATTGCGAACTTGTTGTTCTTTAGACGGGGAGTGTCTACAAGCTTGTTCAAGAATTGCCCTTAATACCTAGTTTTTGAACATGAGTCAGATTTCACTAAGAACAAGATTTGTTGATAGAAAAGGACTTCTTGTGAATAATCCTCTTTTGTCAAAACACTTCAGAGGGAAAATGATTGATAAAATTACCAAAAATCGAATGCACAATATACCTTTTCTTTGATTTCAGTCTTTATTTTCCAAGGCAAGCATGTAAATTTACACATTTTTATGGATATGAAATGAATTTTTAAGAATGGTGTCCAAATTGGGTACCTCTATGCATTTACTAGAAAACAAGCTCCTAGAAATTTTCATTTTTGAAATACAACATGAATAATGTTTTTCATTTAAGTTCTGAATTTATTCATTTCTGCTCTGAAGTGTGAAACATTACGCACTGTGTAATCGACAGACGGATTTTCACTGGGTGGCTGTAAACGACAGATAAGAATTATTTTTGATTTCCGACGTCGACAGACATGTGTTACTTTGACAAAGATTTCAAATACCACCTTTCATCTTTTAGCCTTTAATCATTAGCAAAACATGTTCTCTATATTTAAAAGCCATACAAACTCCTGTACAACATGCGCAAAAGCTACACATACAACTAAATTAATTAACTGTTTTTACTTAAGTATGCTTTAGTTTCTTTGTTAGTTAAAAGGTCGTTGCTTCGAAGTAAAATTTTGGAAAATCCGTTACATTGTCTAACCTTGTACTAATCAATAGGTGGATTGACCTGACCCATAACTTATTAAAGCTAAAAGTTAGGATTCTAAGTATGTCTGTCTATCTCATGTTCTTTTAACTTATCCCGCATTTTGTTTTCTGTTTAAATCGAGAAATTACATTATGCAACTCAAACTGACGTATTTCATAATAACTAGAGGCAGAAATCTAGCCTTTCTTCTTCTTCTTCTTCTTCTTCTTCTTCTTCTTCTTCTTCTTCTTCTTATTTTTCTTCTTCTTCTTCTCCCCTTCTTCTTCTTCTCCTCCTCCTTCTTCTTCTACTTCTTCCTCTTCTTCTCCTCCTTCTTCTTCTTCTTCTTCTTCTTTTTAGTTTTATGCTTTTGCATTTGTTATAATCCAGAATGTTTTCATAATGAGAAAATAATTCAATAAAATAAAGAATTCTGATCGGTTTAAATCGCATCACGTGGGGAAATCCATTTCACTTTATTTCTGTATAAAATGCAATAGGTCTTTCGGGAAACCCCCGACTTTCGATCTGCTTTCCTGTGTCGTTTGAACTCGATTTAGCCTAGTTCCCGATCATCAACGCAACGCAACATTGCTACTTAATCTATTATAAATTAAGATATTTTCGAAAGAATTTACGATTACAAGCATACAGTTCTGATTCTGAGCCGACGTAAACTTAGAAATCAGCGAAAAAAACGAGATCTAAAAATAGATTGTGTAATCTATATACGCACAGAAAGTAAAATTGAAGCTTTCATGTTTTGCCGAGTTTTTTAATAGTTTCTTCGATGTAGAAGATTGCAATCATATGGGACGAGTGTCTTTTTCACTGCGTTGAATTGGGTATAAAGTGCAATTTCCATAGCACATGGCCTAAACATAACGCCCTACGGGCGTTATTTGCCATGTGCTAAGGCAATTGCACTTTATACCCAAATAAACGCAGTGAAAAAGACACTCATCCCTTTAATGGATTTAACCCTCTTAGGACACTCTCAGATCGTCGTTCTGGTTTGTATTTGTTATAGTCATTCTGTCCCTCTTTTCTTTCGTTGACGTTCGATAATAACTGCGATGTCATAAACAGAATTTAACTTTTAAATAAAATAAGAAACTACAATTGTTGTGTCAGGGTCCGTAGAGAAGTGGTCCTAATCGTTCCACAATAAGTATCAAGAAACAGACAACCGACTTCGAAAACGCGCACCGTCGGATACAGTAAATTCATTATTTAATTATTTTCAACTTTAATTTTGTAGTTATTAGATAAAGAGACATTTTTATTTTGTCTATAATTCCTTAATTATACAATACTCTTCAAAGAAAGTTGTATGACATGTTTAAAGTTGACTTTTTCTTAATATGACAAAAACTTAGACAACTTATTATTGTTTTGTTTAACGGTGAGTGTATTTCAAGAAATTCCGTATAATGACGTTATCGTCTAATTACGCAAAATCGGCCCTTTTCAGACAACAAGTGAATTTAAAGATTCATAAGAAAATCCCGATTTTTTTTATCATATTCTAAATGAAATGCCATTTTTTAATTGTCTTTGGAATTAAACGTCTTTGCACAGGTTTGAAACGAAAATTGGATGAAAGTACGGAGGAACAACGTCACTTTGCTACAGGTTGCCACAAGGGAGGCTTTACAGACAGGTTTTGTCTTGTTCAAATCTCTCATTCAGTTTTTTTCACGGAATTCAGTTTTGTCACCTTTTCAAGCTTGATCACGGGTTTTTTTGATCATCAACTAAGTATTGATGTTTCTTGAAGGCAACGCCTGAACGAATAAATGAATTATCTTCTTTCGTTCACAAATATTCATGCTATCTTTTTTTAATATTCAGTGGTTTGTCATGAAGATAAAGACAGAGGTAGATATAAGAGGAATGCGACAAATTTATCTTTTACTTTTCTAACATTTGTGTTTTGTGTAGGCTTCCGAGTAAAAGGGGTGTTTCTTTGTTCAGGCTCTACAGTTAGTTACAACGTGAAATTGACATTCACCACAATCAAAACCAATTTAAATCGCTTACCCGGCGCTCCATTCATTCATTCCAAACACTCACTAAAACAATTCAAAAACGCTCAAACCCATTGAAAAATGTTGAATCAACAACGGCATTCAAAATAAATTTGGATTTAGAAATATCGTTAATTCACTGACATAATTCAAATTGTAAGAATGTGATAGGTTCTTGAAGAAATGTGAAGCTATCTGTATAACTTGTATGCATATTTAATTAAAGGGAGGTAATCAATACCGCTAATTTTTTTCATTCTGAACAAAATTTGAGATATTGGATTACCTCCCATTAAATTCACTCAAAACTCGCTCCACGCACTCAATCAATTTCATTCCTAAATCATTTCGAAATCATTCACCTTGTCAATTTCTCGATGTTGTTAACTTTACCGGAGATGTTCAAATAACTGAAAACCACCCTTTACTCTCGTTGCCATGGCAAAAAGGGATGAAGAAATAGAAAAATCTTCAAAATGTCTTTTTTGAACCAGACGGCAAACAGCTTTCATATTTGGTAAGTAGCATCATCTAGTGGACCTCTTTAAAATGTGTTTATATTAAGGTCCTGGGTTCATATTTGGGCTCCAACCAGGCGCATTCCCTTTTTCATAGAATCAAAGGGCGCAAATCTTCAAATATTCATCTCTGAAATAGGAAGATAGACAGTTTTCATTATTGGTATACAGTATCCTCTAGTGGATTCTTCTAAGTTTTGGGTTTTGCTCTCAAAAAAGGCAGCAATGTCTCATATTTTGTATGTAATATTAAATAGCGAAGCTCTACAAATGTTGTTCATAACATGCCTTTGGGGTCATATTTGGGCTCTGCATGGGCCCATCCCATTTTTGATTGACACAAAGGAGGAAATCTTTGAAATAAACTGTTCGCTGAAACCAGAAAGCATGGAGTTTTCATTAAAGTTTCATTTAGCTGAATTTAATCAAATTTGTTCATTACACGAGCCTATATTCAAATGGGGGCTGTACTCAGGCATATCTTTTTTTACAAAGAAATGAAGTAGGAAACAATTTAACCATCATCCTCTGTGAAAAAATTCCATTGGTATATTAATATTATTCAGAAACTATCTCCTTGTTGACATCTGATTAATTGATGTGGTGTCCGAGGGGTTAAGAAGACTCAGGTGAGTGATCTAGGGCCATCATGGGCCTCTTGTAATTCTTTTCAAACAGCGATGGGACAAAAGATGCGACTTGTCGCCGATTTTATCAACGATTCTACAAAAAAGTTGTCGGCGACGCATCGGCGACGCGTCATAACGTTTATATGACACTATAGGTAGATTTTGCGCGGTGAGCCGTGAAATCAACTTTTTACTATTAGATCCTCGTGCCATTTGTTCGAAATAGATAAAACAGGTTTAACGCATTAAGAAAGTTTACTTTTTACCTTGTAAACCAACGTTATTGCTTGTCTTAAAACGCAAGATTCACTCAATCATGTACTTGCATAATTGCAGTGAAGGGATAAGGTTAAATTCCTTTCATTTGCTTTTTAATTACACCCAATTTACCTATGATAATGGACTCAGCGTCAACGTCAGAGCTCAGTTTATAAAATACTCATATGGCATAAGACAGTGTATTTTATGTAAAGGGTTTCAGCGGTAAAATTAAAACAAGATTTGGATGAGTGACTTTTTGGTTTCTGTATAGAATACGACAATTAATGATGACGAATGTGTATAAGTTAGCGAGACATTTTTGTGGGACGTTTAATGTTGTGTAGGATACGTACTTTTAACTGATACTTGTTAATTATTTTGTTTATGAGAGTTTCCGGTAAGTTATACGTTTATATGTAATTAGTATATAAGTTGAAATAAGAGGGTTGACATTATTTCCTAAGATGAATATCATCAATTGGCGAAAAAAGCAAGTTCAGTTGTATCTTCGATGTTTTGATCGCAAATCAGCGATATGACAAACCTTAATTCTTATCTACGTGTTCCGCTTAAAAGATATGTTTATTCCTAATATGCTAATGTGCAATTTGGATACGCAGTAGCATCTTCCCAAGCCTCCGTGCGGACGTATTAAAACAATTAAGTTTTCCCAAATTTTCGTTCACACATAATTCATATTTGGCTATATATCATAGTCATTTGTCATCGAATTTTTATTTAACTGTGTTAACTTTGGAATAATGGTATTTGATATAAATCTCATTCGGTCATGTTAGTATTCGTAGTATTATAATCAGATAAATGTTTCACTTATTGTTATTTGATATCTCTTTTTCTTTTTTATAACGGGGTCAAGGTCATGTCAAGTAGTCTTAACTATACGCACGAGAAGTAGATTGACCCTTAAAAGCACGAGCACTAGATTAGCTTTTGAAATTGATACTATAAAAACGGGGGCAATGTGTGTGAATCAGTTTTTCGTACAGTTAACGACATCGTGCAATTAACAAGATAATAATTTTGGAATGATTTAGGAATATATTGATAAAGTGTGTACAGCAAGTTTTGAGTGAATTTAATGGGAGGTAGTCCAATTTCGCAAATTTCGTTCAGGATGAACAAAATTAGCGATATTAATTACCTCCCTTTAATAAAATATGCATATAAGTTCTATAGATAGCTTCCAATTTCTTCAAGAACCTATAAGTCGCTTACAATTTGAATTATATGAGTGAAATCGCGATTTTTCTCTGTCCAAATTGATTTTGAATGACATTGTTGATTATGTATCTTTCAATGGGTTTGAGCGTTTTTGATTGGTTTGAGTGAGTGTTTGGAATGAATGAATGAATGGAGCGCTGAGTGAGCGATTTAGAATAGTTTTGATTGAGATGAATGTCAATTTCATGATGTAACTAACTGTACCTAGTTTGGATGATAATTTCCATATCGAATGCTGTCCTTATTTATCAATACTAAAATGACATTTGGAAAGCCTCAGTTATGACAATTATGTAGTTCATCACTGAGTAAATTGATCATAAGATGAAGAATTCTGTCCCTTTTCTTTACTACATGTGTCTACTGAATGTCATACACTGGACCATTCCGTTTTACGTTCAAGGATATTTAGTATGCGTCGTCTGAAAAAGGAGTTGTTTCCGTTAGAAGAAACGGGTATTTTTGACTTTATATTCTGTCATTTTTTTCATTATTTCGATAATTTCTGCAATCGAAAGCTCTGATAAGAGATGAGGTCAAGTGAAAAAATGTATGTTACTATTGAAAAATCCTACATACTTCATATTCTTTCTTCTTCTTTCTGTATATTGACCTCCGTTTGATCGGAATACTATCATTCCGAGGATCTTCTGGATATCAGGGCCCGGGGTTGTAAAACTGTTCTCATGCTCATTTCAAAGATTTCCCAAATTTAATTTGAGATTAAGATTAAGTTTAAATACCCATTTTAAATTGTATTAACATAAGAAATTATATTAAACAGTTGTTATTAAAAAAGCATCTCATTAAACTTATATTTTATTTTCTTACATTTAATTAAATCTTAAATTTGAGACAATTCTCAGTTGAGCCTGATAAAGGTTTTATTACTTTGACCCCTTTAAAAAGATAAAACTACATACAAAACACTAAATTCGATCATATATACAACATTATTAAAAGATATTTAAAACTTATAAAAAAAACATATTAAAACAAAGTCGTAAAATAATCTAGCCGATTACTTTCCATGGAAAACATCTGCTAGCTAAGTTAAGTTTAATTAAAACATACATACATACATACATACATACATACATACATACATACATACATACATACATACATACATACATACATACATACATACATACATACATACATACATACATACATACATACATACATACATACATACATACATACATACATACATACATACATACATACATACATACATACATACATACATACATACATACATACACACATACATACATACATACATACATACATACATACAGTAGTAATATGAAATATAACTAAAGAACAAAAACATCATATCTGCATGTAATAGGGAAAAAATTACGAAAAATTAAATCACAACTTTTCACTGAAGATAATGAACCTATACTATTTTTGTATTTTTTTTTCAATGATTCAATTTGTTAACATATTCCATGATAAGATGAAGCAATGCGGACTTTAAAACGTATTTTCACCACAAGGGTTTCGTCACGAATTCTTATCTTATTTTTTAAAATATACATTAACAGGCATACCATTATTTACAGGATGTATACACGTAACATACTTATCAAACGTAAGCCGAAACGGTACATATTACAGTTAACAACATCGTTAAATTGACAAGGTGAATGATTTTGGAATGATGTAAGAATGAAATTGAATGAGTGTGTGGAGCGACTTTTGTGTCAATTAAATGGGAGATAATCCTATATCGCAAATTTCGTTCAGGATGAACAAAATTGGCAATATTGATTACCTCCCTTTAATACAAAATGCATACAAGTTCTATACATAACTTCTTATTTCTTCAAGAACCTATGAGACGCTATCAATTTGATTTGTGTCCGTAAAATCGCGATTTTTTTCTCTATCAGTATTTATTTTGAATGACGTTGTTAATTTTATATCTTTCAATGGGCTTGAGCGTTTTTGAATGGTTTGAGTGAGTGTTTGGAATGAATGTATGGAGCGCTGATCGAGTGTTTTAGAATGGTTTTGATTGAGGCGACGTCAATATTTCACGATGTAACTAACTGTATAAATGTGTTAAATATTTATTTACAAGTATATGCATCAAGACTGGGCAATAATGAACCTGTGGCATTTCCAACAAAATATTGCGTGGCGTGTGTGCATGGTAGACAAACATGTACAACTAGGAACGTCGTAAAATAAACTAGTTCAATGTTTTTTGAATATTTATGGAATCAAATGGAATGATTTGGAGGGAGAGATTTGAAAGACAAATCAAGGGAGGCAAAACATGATTGATAATTTCGTCCAATCGGACGAAATAAAAGATTTTTTTACCTTCCTTTAAGGAACTCTTTTTCCTTGTTTGATTTCTTGATTTTTTTGTTTGTTTTAAATTTCTATTTTTTTAATTTTATTTTTTTTTTGCTCTCGCAATTACGAGGACATGGGCTCGATCCTCGACGGTGGCACACTTCTTTTATGACATTTGTCTTCCATGAATGGGTTAATGATCGTGAACCTATGTGGTTGATAAGCTTGAGGCTAGGAAGGGATGTCGTGGCAATACTGCTGAGAAAAAATCCAAGGTACCAATGGTTAGTTGTTCTAGCCACCGCGATAAGAAAGCTTTTAAAAGCAGCGTTAAAGAAAATTCTAACAAACATTTAAAATTCACAGTATTGCAAACATATGAACATTTTCTTTTTTTCTGTAGACACTTTATTGATGCATTTCATTTTCTTGTTAAACGTTTTCGAGCTTTTTACCATTCTGAATGCATGTGTCGGAGGTCATTTAAAAAAATATTGTTGAGGAGGTTACAATGACTTTTCCACATTTAGGAAAACCATTCAAAAGCGAGAAGTTGTGAATCTGGCTTCCATGTATCATTTCAACCTGTACCGTCGACCGGAGTCTACATGTATGCCTTAGGGTATACGAGAAGGTCCTTGTTTGGACGAGGGGTCAATATTGTATCATTAAATTACCCCTTGTCACGGTTCACACGGAATATTCTTTGTTTGAGAAAAGGTATAGACAAGCACATATGTGCAGTCTGATCTCTATATAACCCTCAATAACTGCATTCAAAGCTTTCAAGTATTTGACCAAACACAGATTTTGCCGGTTTTTGTTCCCGTATGAAGAGAATCCATTTTCAATGATCAAAATCACCCAGTCATTCTCTTGTACACCTATCCCAGTTTTAACAGGAACTTTTACGGGGAAAACCCAACGTCATACAAGGTCGTCACGGCGTGTTGCGCCGTTATAATGCTAATCGTTTCAACTATGAGAAGGTGTTGCTCAATTCATACAGTTATAGTGCGGTTTTATTGACTTGAATCTGACCCCTGCTATTTAGATGAATAAAAATCTGATTATTCCTACGGGGCTTTGCACGTGCTTTTATAGGAATGAATAACAAAC
Organism: Fragum whitleyi; assembly: GCA_948146395.1. Taxonomy (NCBI): domain Eukaryota; kingdom Metazoa; phylum Mollusca; class Bivalvia; order Cardiida; family Cardiidae; genus Fragum; species Fragum whitleyi. The sequence goes on from OX411558.1 coordinate 6,826,949, forward strand.
GATATTGAATGTATCATACATTTTGTTAATTGATAAGATATGTCGGTAATTGTTATTTAAGCATTTTTTCCACAGAGGTCAAAGTCGGGTCAAATTAACCAAGCTATACTACCATCGAGAAAATTAAGTGACTCCGCTGGAGTGAGAGTCGAAATCAATTTGTCAAACATCGGATGAAAAATTGACGATCTTGAGACCGAATTCCCCGCCCAGGATTGCGGGTCGAGCGCATAAGCGACTGACCTAATCGGGCTCGACCCAAAACCAATTGTAATTGTATCAATCAAAACCAATTCAATGAATATTAAACGAGACCAATAAGCACGGTACTATATATATTTATCCCACTCATTCAATTTCATTCCAAATTCATTCACCTTGTCAAATTCGCGATATTGAGTCAGTTTTGAGAGTAATGTAGTCTCGTTTACACATGCAAATTCCTCTTGAAAAATGTTATTACATCTTTGTCTAGATGTGATGTCAATGTCATATTTTCAAGGTCGAGCATTGAAGGTCATGGCTAAAAATTGAAATCGTCGCTGGGTGACCAAAACCTCGTAACTTCAGCTTGATTTAAGCTGTAGTTACGAGGTTTTGTGTTGCCCGTGGACAAAAAGACAAAGGCTTTTCATTGCGTAAGTAATGAACACATCTTATTTTAAGTTATTCTCAGGGCAACATAGGTCCCGGGTTCGATCCCCAATGGCGGCACTCATTCTTTCTCACTATTTGTCTCTCACCAATGGGTTGATAATCGTAGACCTATGTGAGATAGCAAATGGGGGCTAGGACAGGATGTGATGGTTGTACTGGTGAGAGAAATACCAGGAACACATTGTTAGGTGCTCCAGCCGCCGCGAAATAAGTGAAATAATGTTGAAAGCGGCGTAAAACACAATTCAATTCAATTCAATTCATTTCAAGGCAAAATTGGTTAAATATTTACACACAGTTTGAGTAAAACTGTAGTTTCGGGGTTAAGTCGTCCACTTACAAATCGGCAATGATATATCAACGGGTTAATTATGTGTATACTTAACAAATATTGTTTTGCTTTCTATTTTTAAATTGATTTTTAAAACAATTTTGGATATTTATATACTACTTTTTCTTTAAAAAGATGAATAACAAATTAAACCGCTCGAGTGGTTTTCGTAATTAAGCATAAGAGAAATCAACCCGTAGGCTATATACTATAAATTTACATTTATTGTATTATAACCTAGGAGTTTTTGTCACGCCAATTGGGAAAATTTAAAACTATTGTTACAAATACAACGGTTTCAAAATACCGTTAACAGCGGCACTCATCCTTTCCGACTATTTGTCTTCCACCAATGGGTTGATGAATATAGACATATATTGGATAGCAGCTGGAGGCTAGGAAAGGATGCGATGGTAGTACTGGTGTGAGAAATTCCAGGAATCCATTGTTGGTTGCTCCAGCCTCCGCGATATGAATGAAACAATGTCGAAAGCGGCGTAAAACCCCATTCAAACAAACAAAACAAAATACAGTTAGTATTAAGTATAAATTGCACGCGATAATGCTAACATTTACACGATTGTATCGACATTTTCTTTTGGTAGTGCAGGTTACTTATCGAATATATAAACTCCCTGTTACAAAACCTGATATAACATGATTAAAATACCGTAACGTATGTAAATGTCTGCGATGGCTCAGTGGAAACGCATGCTAGAAAATGTGTTGATTATTACCAAAACGCTCCCGGTTCGTATCCTGTCAGCACCAGATTTTTTTTTTGCGAGAAAAATAAGTTTTTTACATCATCAAATACACGAAACTAAATTTCTTTTCTTTGCGTTTTTTATTATTATTATTATTTTTTTATATTTTAGGTATGTATCATATGAATGAATATACAGCATTATATCGTTCGGAGAAGGCTTTGTCGATTCTATGCGACAAAATATCGAATTATGAAACAATTGCCTTTGGTCTACAATTATTTTGGCTATTGCATTCCATTTTTAAGCATGAAATCGTTTAAATTTTGACTCTTCGAATAATGCTTTATATTCATCCCAACGGTGAAGTACGCAAAGCATATATCTTTTCAATCCAAAGAATACAAATAGTGCAGAACATCGAAGCATTTTCAAAATTAGCACAGTATATTACATAATTTAAAAAATATGCCATCAAATGTTTAAAATGAAAAAGATATATTTTAAGTCGCAATGCAGGATTGAACTCGGTCCGCTTGCTCAATATCATGTCGTCCTTATCCACTCGACTACGCCACTCAGTTAAACTACTGCATGTTTTTTCAGTATATTAAAGACAGCCAGTTGACATGAACAATGTTTTAAATAACATGGATTGATCCAGTGTTTATATACACTGTCGAGGTTATCGCGTGAGCTTAATATAAGTTGTTAATTTTGCTCATGGATTGCCAACGATGTAATGTAATCACAGGTCACACAAGCTAATTCGGGTTATAACATCATGAAATTTACACTCCGATCGAAACCACTCATAAGCGCTCCATTCATTTATTCCAAACACTCACTCACAAACCCTCAAACTATTCAAAAACGATCCAAAATGAATTGAAAAAAATTAAGATCAACAACTACATTCAAAATATACATAGCTAGAAAAAAATCGCGATTTCACTGAATAAATTGAAATTGAAAGCGTCGGATTTGTTCTCGAAGAAACTAGAAGCCACTTATAAAACATATATGCACATGTTTTGAAAGGGAGATAATAGATATCGCAAATCTTTTATCCTGAACAAAATTAAAGGTATTGGGTTACCTCCCTGTTACTTCATAGAAAGCTCACTCTTCTTATTCATTCAATTTCATTCCGCAATCATTCAAAAATCATTTACCATGTCAATTTCATGATGTTGTTAACTGTAAAAATATCGCTTATTTTGTTGATCGTGAATAAAATAAGTGATAGTTTAATACCTCCCTTTAATTGCATTCAAAAATCGCTCATTGCTCTCATTCATGCTCATCCCGTAACAATTCCAACATAACTCACATTGCATAGTTCAATTTTTCTTAAATATATATATTTGTATAATCATTTGAGCGACTTACATATATATAGACGATTGCAGTCTTTTCCGAGAGCATATAATGTAGTCGTGATTATTGTACGAAAAGAGAAATCAATTGCAGTTAAGACATCGTTTTGATATTCCACATGGCATAGCATAATTCATCGTCAATACGTCATATATTTTGTATTTTTTTCTGCAGAGAAGTGATCTCGGGGGCACACCCGAAATCCATAATTTATTGTTATTAAAGGCAACGTCGCACTCCATTTTCATGGTTTTCATCGTCACAATTATTGTACAATATATTCAATATTTTTTAAACATCATAACTACAGCCTTTTAAAAAACCTATACCTGCGTAACCTTAATTTCTTTTATATGGAATTCTATGTACGTACATGATATAATGAGTATTTGCATACACTGGAATGAACGAGTGAATAGAATACAAGAGTATGTATGGAAAGACAGGTAATTTCAATAAACTGTTTACACGTAGATCATTGATTCGTGAAACTTTGATTTCGTGATATGAATAAATTAATACCTTCCGTAATTGCTTTATTTTGTTTGGGTTGAATGGATTTTCCTCATTTTGGGTTGAAAGAAGAATACATGTAATTATAACGTGTGACGAGTGTGCGAGAGAAAAAGACTATGATATAGCATGCTTATGATTCCAGTACATATGTACAGTTAACAACATCATGAAATTGACAAGATGATTGATTTTGGAATGATTTGGAATGAAATTGAATGAGTGTGTGGAGCGAATTTAGAGTGAAATTAAAGGGAGGTTAACCAATGGCTCTTGTTTAATTCCAGATTTAAAAAAAGCGACATTTATTACTACCCTTTGATAAAATATACCTACTTAACTGTTTGTGTGTCTTCGTGGACCAATTAGACACTTTAAAATTCACACCTGTCGTAAAAATCGAATCATTTGATCGATTGGATTTAAATATATGATCGATTTGAACGATTAAGGAATGTTTTCTATCAGATACGGAGCGACATTTATCGATTTGAGCTATCGATTTGTTCAAGCTGGTGTTTAGAGGGTTCTGTTACAAAAACATCAAAGCAATTTGTTGTCAAGCCGTTATTCCAAATGCCCTTTAAGCAGTTTAAGTATAGGTAAGAGGCGACAGCCTCTTACCTACTTAGCTACATTTGATTTTATAACGATTCTTATTCCATATACCATGGTGTTGATAAAATGTGACCCTATCATAGAGTTTGGACTCTTTAAAGTTCCCCATGAAAGCTCATTGTTGTGTATAAATTGTGGAATTTCCTTTTCTCTCATGGCAAACAGTTATCAAGCTGAAATATTTTTTGATAATCTTTGACAGAAAACTATTTCTTATCATCATCTCCCTTCCAATTCATTTTGTGACCAAATTGTCTGTTTATATTTTTTTTTATTCTTTATCAAGTAAGCTTGTTTTCCCAAGAGTGCTGATATAAAATGATGCCAGACTGAAAGAGGATTCACTAAAGAAAATGTCATTGTTTTGGTTCAAATAGCCAATGTATGTTTACGTTACCGGGGCTTACATAAACAATTATTCTATGTTATTTGATCTTGCTAATGAATCTGTCATCTGCAAATAAAAAACAGGCTCTTAGTGATTTTTGATAAACTGGTTGATAAGAGGCAGAATGTAGTTTAACAATTAATATCGATATCAAAATTATCACTTGGGAGAGTAAATGTGCGTTACTTTTTCCTTTATGATTAACAAGATTTTATAAATACATGTATAGGCGAGTTTTAATGGCGCTCGTGCAGAGGTTAAAGCAACATAAACGTTTACACATGAAAAGAAATCCATAAACCTACTCTATAGATTGTAAGCAAAGGATATGCGAACGTTAGAGAATTATGAGTAAACGTGCGAAACTGTGTGTCATGGAATGTTTTTTATCTTATAACTATACAAATATCCGTGTGAAAACATCTCGTATGATATTTTTTATGATATCACATAGTTATTTTTAGAACAAATATATAATGCGATTATTTTTAGAAACTTGCATTTCTGTTTGAAACATCTACAAAATCAAGGCAAATAGAGGTTATAAGATAAATATAATACGTAATTAGTGTATTATATGAAAAAAATATCTAACTCGGTTGTGGGAATTGTTAATTGTCTCGGCAGAGCCTCGACAATGATCAATTCTCCCAACCTCGTTAGATATTTTTTCTCATACAAAACACTAAGTATGTATTATATATATGAACGTTATCATTTTAACGCAGGGTTGATATCCATCTTCGGCAGAACCATCACGTGATAAGTCAATCCCCGGCCTTCAGCGAAATGTACAGTTTAGAACATCATGAAATTGACAAGGTGAATTATTTTGAAATGATTTCGGAATGAAATTTAATGAGCGTGTGGAGCGAGTTTTGAGTGAAATAAAAGGGAGGTTATCCAATATTGCTAATTTTGTTCAAGATGAATTACCCTCCCCCCTCCTATTTTTGTACTCTTCTGTTTGTACGTCTTCGTTTACCAATAGGACACGTTAAAAGCCACTCCAGCTAATTAAACCGTAGAGAATAGATCGATTTGAATTTATTGTTGAAAGTCTTGGACGATTTTTAAATGTTTTCTAATAGTTTCGGGGCGTTTTTGATCGATTTGAGTGAGTGTTTTGATAAATGTATGGAGCGCTGAGTGACTGATTAAGAATGATTTTGAACGGAATGAGTGTCAATTTCAAGATTTTCTTAGATATAGTGCGTTGTTCAAAGGTAAAAAATCGTAAAATGTAAAAAAAAAACAACGAGTAATGGTCTTTGATGGAGCAATTGACACAGCAATTGCTCATGAAACGCAGAGTCGTTTCAAACGTTCGCGAACGTTGTCATATTGACCACTGGACAGATATTATAACAGCACAAGTACCTAACTTAACAAAAGATGTCATGACCCATTATTCAGGCTCACGAAGTCCTTTCAAACGCATCAGATAAGTTTTTTTTAACCAGTAAACAGATAAGAGAGCTTTTTTTGTTATTGATTTCATTAGGGTATGAAGCTTCATTAGGGTATGAAGCTACGAAGCTAATCACAGTGTATGATTTATACATTTGTGTCATTAGGGGTTTTTAGTCTCACACCTCCATGAAATCTATAAATGCTCTCTTCATATTTAATAATTTAATTGCAAAAAGCAAATTTACTTCACGATGGAAAGATATCTTTTTGGACTACTTCGGGTACACGTTTACAAAGGCATTATACGAACCTATCTAGCGTTTTATCCAAACACTACTCAGGGTCGAAATTGTTTGTTTGAATGAGGTTTAATGTCGCATTTAACAGTCTAACAGTCACATCGTAGGGGCTTGAGCACCTAACATTGGATTCCTGGGGCCTGTTTCATCAAAACATTTCAGACGTACATGTATTTTTGTCTTACCCATGACTTAACATTATTTAGCTCAAAAATCATGCATCACCAATCTATCAGTATCTATGTAAAGTGATGGATGTTTTTACTGTTTCGAAAGACATCAGTAAGACAAAAATATGCCCTAATTGTTTTGATGAAACTGGCCCCTGCTATCTCTCACACCAGTAACAGTAAAAGTAAAATGAATGGGATTAAACTAAACATAACATCCTTTTAAACATTACAACCTTTCCCAGCATCTACCCCACATCGGTCTACGATTATCGACTCATTGGCGGAAAACAAATAGTCGAAAAGGTTGAGTGCTGCCGTCGGGTATCCAAGCCAGCATCCCAGTGACGAATTTTACCGATCACGGTGTAAAATCTTCAAACTTGAGAAAGAAGATGTCCATTGATTTATGGCCCTATCTATTTCATGTTGACCGGCGTCTTTCGGTCACTGGACACTGGTTTTGGTCATTTCAGTGCGCCTAGTGTATAATTCGAGATTCTAACTCGCTGGAGCGTATCTGCAAATAATCCGAAAGAATGTCAAGGAGTCAGTACAACACTATTGTAAGTGCCCATATATTTATAGGGACTTACAATAGTGTTGCACTGACCCCTCGATATACAATTGTATAGTTTAACCTTGACAATTTCGGGTCATTTTAGATACAGTTAAGAACATAGTGTAGTTTCACATTCCGATCAAAGCCATTCTTGATCGCTCACACAGCGCTCCATTCATTCATTACAAACACTCATTAAAACCATTCAAAAACAAGCAAATTCGTTGAATTGATATCCCCCGCCGAAAATATTTTCATTCTCAATGGAGTTAATATCAAACTTAGGTACAGGTTATCTTTTATCTACATCAACCTATAGTTTTCAAGAAATAGCGCGGAAACGAATATCACTATGTATGTATATGGCTTAAACAGTCAGGGGCAGTAACTCTAAATTCGACCGCCGAACCGAGTAACCCCGACAATATGCATATGTCCTCATTGTAGTGAAGCTGTGTGCCAAGTTTCATTGAAATTCGGTCTATAGTTTTCAAGAAATAGCGCGGAAACGAATATCACTATGTATGTATATGGCTTAAACAGTCAGGGGCAGTAACTCTAAATTCGACGGTCGAACCGGGTAACCCCGACGATATGCGCATGTCCTCATTGCAGTGAAGCTGTGTGCCAAGTTCCATTGAAATCCGGTCTATAGTTTTCAAGAAATAGCGCGGAAACGAATATCACTATGTATGTATATGGCTTAAACAGTAAGGGGGCAGTAACTCTAAATTCGGCGGTCGAACCGGGTAACCCTGACGATATGCGCATGTCCTCTATGAAGTGAAGCTGTGTGCCAAGTTTCATTAAAATCCAGTCCACAGTTTTCAAGGAATAGCGCGGAAACGAATATCACTATGTATGTATATGGCTTAAACAGTCAGGGGCAGTAACTCTAAATTAGACCATCGAACAAGGTAACCCCGACGATATGCGCATGTCCTCATTGTAGTGAAACTGCCAAGTTTCATTGAAATCCGGACTATAGTTTTCAAGAAATAGCGCGGAAACGAATATCACTATGAATGTATATGGCTTAAACAGTCAGGGGCAGAAGCTCTAAATTCGACGGTTGAACCGGGTAACCCCACGATATGCGCATGTCCTCATTGTAGTGAAGCTGTGTGCCAAGTTTCATTGAAATCCGGTCTATAGTTTTCAAGAAATAGCGCGGAAACGAAGATCAGTATGTAGGTATATGGCTTAAACAGTCAGGGGCAGTAACTCTAAATTCGGCGGTTGAACCGGGTAACCCCACGATATGCGCATGTCCTCATTGTAGTGAAGCTGTGTGCCAAGTTTCATTGAAATCCAGTCTATAGTTTTCAAGAAATAGCGCAGAAACCAATATCACTATGTATGTATATGGCTTAAACAGTCAGGGGCAGTAACTCTAAATTCGACGGTCGAACCGGGTAACCCCGACGATATGCGCATGTCCTCATTGTACTGAAGCTGTGTGCCAAGTTTCATTGAAATCCGGTCTATAGTTTTCAAGAAATAGCGCGGAAACGGACGGACGGACGGACAGAAGGACGGACAGAAGGACGGACGGACGGACATGGCAAAAACAATATCCCCCCGAAATTTTTTTCGGCGGGCCATAATTACCAAAAAGGATAGACAACTATTTCAAAATATGGCTTGAAAACATTACGATATTAGAGACATAATTGAATTGTAAGAACATGTATCTGACTGAGGAAGCTATTCATAGAACTTGTTTGCATATTTCAGTAAAGGGAGTTAAAAATGTGGCAAATTAGTTCACCCCGTATAAAATTGGCAGTAATTGATTACCACCCTTTGAATTCACTCAAAACACACTCATCGCACGCATACAATTCCATTCGAAATCACTCACCTTGTCAATTTTAAGATATTGTTAAATGTACCATTAAGAAAGTCATAAAATTGACAAGGTTGATGAGTTTTGAATGATAATGGTATGAAATTGAATGAATGGGTAGAGCGAGTTTTGGGTGAAATTAAAGAGAGGTAATCCAATATCACCAATTTTGTTCAGGGCGAATAGCGTATTCATTACCTCCTTTTAATAAAATATGAATACAGGTCCTATATATAGCTTTTATGTCTTCACAAACCCATCGTACGCTAAAAAAAATTAAAAAAAAAATCAATGAAGTAGTGTAATTTTTCTTGCGGTTTTTATTTTGAATGCAGTTTTGATCTAATCATTTTGGTAAGTTTGAATGAGCGTTTTTGAATGATTTGACTGAGTGTTAAGAATGACTGAATGAAGCTGAGTGAGCGATTTAGAAAGGCTTTGATCGGAATGGCCGCCATCATAGCGCAGTTGGTAAGGCATAAGACTTCCCATCTGGAAGTCGTGGGTTCGATTCCCGATGGCAGAAATATCCTTTCCAACTTTTGTCTCTCACCAATTGGAAGATAATCGTAAACCTATGTGAGATAGCAGTCGGAGGCTAGGAAAGGGTGCAATGGTAGTTCAGGTGAAAGAAATACCAGGAATCTATTGTTAGGTGCTCCGACCGCCGCGATATAACTGCGAAATTGTTGAAAGCGGTGTAAAACCAATTGAAATAAAAATTGATCGGAATGGTTGTCAGTTTCACGATGAAACTAACTGTACAATCTTAAAGTTTAACCTTGACCAATACGGGCCATTAGATTTAAGACTATAGTAATGCCTTCCGGATTTCTAACGTCATGGATTCACATGGCAAAACGAGCCCGCGGCGATACAGTTAGAACATAATAAAATTAACATGTCGAATTATTTTACTATCATTTTCGAATATTGAATGAGCGCGTTGAGCGTGATTTTAAATGAAATTTTTACGGTAGGTAATACAATATCGCTAATTTTATCCAATCTTGACAAAATTACTGACATGTTATCAACTTTATAAATTTCTCACGACCCAAGGATGTGTCCTATTGTTTAATTCGGTCATCAAGGTCGAAAGTCTAGGTCACAATTAAACTTTTTTCGAAAACTCTTATCGGACTTTAAACTCGTTAAACAAGAGATATAGAATCATAAAACGTTGAACCATTGTTGACAATGAACCAAAGATGTGTCCTTTCGTTTTTATACGCCAACAGAGGCGGACGTATATTGGTGTCATCTTCTCCGTCTGTCCGTCCGTCCGGCCATCCGTCCGGCCATCCGCCCGTACGTCCGTACGTACGTCCGTCCACTTTTCTTGTCACCGCAACTCCTCCTAAATTTCTGGCTTGATCTTCTTGAAACTTGGTCAATGTCATCACCTCAATTGGTAGATGTGCACGAAGGAAGGATTTTATGGTTCGTTGATTTTTGCCTGAGTTATGCCCCTTAAAAATTAGTCTCTGGGGCTTATTGCCTCAGTTATGCCCCCTTAAAATTTAGTTCGGGGCTTATTGAAATTGCAGCCTTGTGAATGCAACTCTTCCTAAGTTTCTGGCTGGATCTAAATGAAACTTGGTGGATGTTATAACCGAAATTGATAGATGAGCATGAAGTAAGGATTTTATGGTTCATTAGTTTTACCCTAAATTATGCCCCCCTAAAACCTATTATCTGGGGCTTATTGAAATTGTAGCCTTTTGAACGCAACTCCTCCTTACTCTTTTCTTGATTTAAATGAAACTTGGTCAATGTTATCACCATAATTTGTAGATGTACATGAATCAAGGATTTTATGGCTCATTTATTTCCGCGAATTATGCCCCCTTAAAACTTAATGTCTGGGGCTTATTGAAATTGCAGCCTTAGTAAGGCAACTCCTCCTAACTTTTTGGCTTTATTTAAATGAAACTTGGTCATTTTAAATTTGGTTCTGTCAAAGTAAGTAGTGTCTACCATTATTTTCGTGAAACAGCAGCAAAGTTGCGGCGTAATTTGTGACTATGGCACTCTTGTTGGGTATTAAGCTGAAAGGTCAAGCTCCCAATATAACTAGAATCGAGAAACTCTGTAAATTAATTGCCAATGACAAAATGAAAGTCCTTTTGGGTTTTGTTTGATGCAGATCGAAGATCAAGGCCACAATTGAGTTTTGTCCGAAAACAATTTCCCGGCAGGGTGAACTAGAATCTCTTTGGTTTTAAATACAGTATGCTCTAATGGTATTTGTATTTGAACAAAGTGTCGATTTATATGTTTCTGTGTGGGGTGGGTGGGGGTGGGGGTACAAGTCCGCTTTACGACAGCTCTTATTAAAGGGATTCTTGCTATGGTTGGGTAATCCACATACGGTTTTGGCCTCAGGGCGAACAAGCCCGTGTTTTTATATTTGTATGGTAATAAGATATATATCATAAATATGTTAAAACGTTTTACTCACCCTAAAATCGCCGGAAGATTGCATACTTTTGATGGTATCAACGCAGTACAATACATTTGGAGAATTCGCGACATATAAAGAGCGATACTTTATGAACAGTGATTTAAGAAATTCATTTAACATCGGGATATTGACATGATTTGATAATTATTTCAAAATGAAATTGAATACATTCTAGGAACGAATTTTGATTGAAATTAACGTTAGGTAATATAATATAGTAAAGTACAATTCCAGCTAAAAGTCAGGCTGATCATGGAAAATGACTTATGACCAATTTACTTTTTTTATACTGGAGATACCTTTTGTAGAAGGAACAACTTCTTGACTAAAATTATTTTATTCACTAAACGTCAGTTTGTCTTTTGCTCATTTTGTACCGATCTTACCTAAAACATTCACACATTCATTAACACATTCATTCACTCATTCATTTACACATTCATTCACAATCATTCACACATTCAATAATTCATTTATTCTTTCAGTCAAGCATTCATTACTCACCTTTCATTCATTCATTCTTTCATTCATTCATTCATTCATTCATTCATTCATTCATTCTATCATTCAATCATTCAATCATTCATTCAATAATTAGTGCAAATCTAAATTAATTAATTCATTCGTTCGTTCACTTGCTCTTTCGTTGTTTTCAGCGAAACGTTTTTACATCCTGAACACAGAGCAGGATAGGAAATCTATGATTATACAGTAACGGACACCGTTCAATTTACAAGGTGGATGATTTTGTAATGATTTCGGAACGAAACTGAATGAGTGCGATGAGTGAGTTTGAGTGGAATTCAAATAGGGGGGTGGGGGCAATATTTATCTTATAACTATACAAGTATCCGTATGATAACAACCCGTATGATATTTTTTATGATATCACATAGTTATTTTTAGAACAATAATATCATACAGTTATTTTTAGAAACTAGCATTTAAGTTAGAAACATCGACTAAAACAAGACAAAAAGAGGTTATAAGATAAATATAATACGTACTAAGTGTATTGTATGAAAAAATATCTAACTCGGTTGTGAGAATTGGTAATTGTCTCGGCAGAGCCTCGACAATGATCAATTCTCCCAACCTCGTTAGATATTTTTTTCCATACAAAACACTAAGTATGTATTATATATTTCCAATATTGTCCAAGTTGGACGAAATTAACGATACATGTAGTTGTTTCCTCCTTTTTATCTTATAACTATACAAATATCCGTATGATAACATCCCGTATGATATTTTTTATGATATCACATAGTTATTTTTAGAACATGATATAATGTGGTTATTTTTAGAAACTTGCATTTCAGATAGAAACACCGACGAAAACAAGACGAATATAGGTTATAAGATAAATATAATACATTCTTAGTGTATTGTATGAAAAAAATATCAAACTCGGTTGTGAGAATTAATAATTGTCTCGGCATAGCCTCGACAATGATCAATTCTCCCAACCTCGTTAGATATTTTTTTTCATATAATACACTAAGTATGTATTATATATAAATCAAATACATAACATCATCTGTTTCTTTGTCTTCGCGGCTTAAGCAGACGCTTAAAAAATGACACCAGACGATAAAATAGCGCTATAATAGATATGCATGAATTGTGTATCGTTTTAAACCATTTAGAACCGTTTTTGTACAATTTTGGAACGTTTTTTGCTGATTGAAGTGAGTGCTCTGATTTCATTTGATAGAGCGATTTAGAAATATTTTGATCGAGGTGAATACCAATTTCCCGATGTTGTTTACAGTGGTCTAGGCTAGACAAAGTAAAGAAGTATCTTAAAATTCAGAATAATCTTATTTTGCTCAGAGGATCGCATTTATATACGCTCTCTCAAGATGACGCGGATTCTAAGAATAAACCATTATCATACAAAAAAGAACAAGGAATATCATTGAAAAAAGGAGATAAACTTTAAAATGGATTTAATTGGTTAGGTAAATACCCAATGAAAAGCGTTAGGGACAATTAAACTAGTGAACAATATCGGGCACTCTAGAAGAATATGATAAAATCGCGATGTATTCGAAAATCGCACATGGGTAAATAATTGTTCGAGTTTAATGAAGTAAATAAACCCAACTGCTACAGTTAGAACATTTCGAAGTTTACAAGTTGATTGATCTTGGAATGAAAATAAGAGCGTTAATATGTATGGTGGCATATTTCTGCCATGAGATACAGTCAACAACATCGTGAAATTGACAAGGTGAATGATTATGGAATGATTTAGGACTGAAATTGAATGAATGTGTGGAGCGACTTTTGAGTGAATTTAATGGGAGGTAATTCAGTGTTGCAAATTTTGTTCAGGATGAACAAAATTAGCAATATGAATTACCTCCCTTTAATAAAATATGCACAGAAGTTCTACAGTTAGCTCCCTATTTCTCCAAGAACCTATCAGACGCTAACAATTTCAATAAAATAAGTGAAATCCCGATTTTTCCCCCGGCTATTTTTATTTTGAACGAAGTTGTTGTTATATGTTTTTCAGTGAGTTTGGAGCGTTTTTGAATGGTTTGAGTTAGTGTGTGGAATGAATGAATGGAGCCCCGAGTGACCGATTTAGAATGATTTTGATCGAGTTTAATGTCAATTTCATGATGTAATTAACTGTACGTGACAGATGTATCATAATAATTTGAAAATTATCATGATAAAAACCATGTTTCCAGGAAATTTTATCCTGATCATATTATTTTTCTTCGTAAAATTATTTGACATTAATGTCTGTTATCTCTTTTTTCATTGGATTAATGCCCTCCAATGACATCAAGACATCAAGCTATTGGATAGAAAAAGCCGACATCTATAAATAGAAAATTCATTTGGATGCCTTTGTTTTCACATATGTAAATCCAGGAAACACTCTAATCCGAAGATATAGATATAGTGCCTGAGAATATCAGTTTTGATGTTAGTATTGGGCATTATCGTAGAAAAAAACAAAACACAAGATACAAGGTAAAAATATCGAGAAAAATTTCATGAAAACTTTATCTTATCGTGATATTGTTAAAAAAACATGATACCGCTATCTCGTATCTCGTAGCAGAAATATGCCACCAACAATGTGATATCGCTAATTTTGTTCAAAATGAACGAAATTAGCGATATTCTCTTTCTCCCCTTTATCAAATATTTGTTCATTTCTGTAAGCAGATTTGTGTTTCGGCTTTCACCAATCGCATGCTTCCCATTCGCATGCTTCCAAATCGACACAAGCCAATAAAATCCTGAAACTATTTGATGGATTTAATGAAATCTTCGAGCCTTTTCAGCGATTTCGTTATATATTTAACGATATTGTATTGTATTGAACGATTCAATTGAGCGATAGATGTGCTACAAATGAAACACTGAACAAGAACTGAATTGGTCGGGATAAGTATCAATTTCCTGGTGTAATTAACTGTATTATCATATTGAAAAGACGTACAATACCATTAACAACATCGGAAAATTAACAAGTGGGGTGATTTTGGAGTGATTTAGGTTTGAATTTGACTGAGTGAGAGGAGCGAGTTTTGAATGAAATTCAGGGTTGTGGTATAATACAATATCACAAATTTAGTTGAAATTAAACGAAATTATCGAGATTTCATTACTTCCCTTAAAAAAAATGAACTGTTCTAAAGAAAGAATTGTGCTCCAAATCAACACTAGCGTATAATACTGAGGAATCATTTGTTCGAAAAGAACGAAGTTTTTAGACATTCTTGAATATTTTGGAATGATTTCGTAGCGTTTCTGTTTGAATAGTTTAAATGAATGTATGGTGCGTTGAGTGAGCGATTAAGAATAGTTGAAAATGGGAAGAGTGTCAAATGTTTTATGTGTCTAACTGTAAGTGTCACTGCGAATGTCTGGAGATCGGAGAATCTGCTTCCATGTTTAAATAATAAGATTCTAGCTGTGTCAATCAAATTTCATGCAATTAGATTGACTGAAAATTGTTTCCTTTGCTCAATGTAAACAATTGTGATTTATTTTGCCATTACTTTGTAAACTTTCGTACAAAGGTAGTTCTAAAAGAAATTTGTCTCATTTTTCTGAATCCTTTATATTTTTGCTTCAAATATTAAATCATTAAATAGATAAATATTATTTTGTGAATACACAGATGCACGAAAATAAAACCATAATCACATTTAGTATGAATTCGCTAACAGTGTGACAAGGATTTTAGTTTCATATCTCCATGAGTTCAAAAATACTTACCTCGTCTCCTAAATGGATCTTCGTTACAATATTAGTGTTTATAAAGTTCTAATTCCATAACTACACGTTCAGGTATGAGTGTTTGTGCACTGATAATCCAAACTTACTAAACAATTTTGCTTCGAATTTCATGTATATTGCCCCTCCAATGTGGCCCGTCACGCGAAAAGGGACCATTTAGGTAGTGCGTAAAGGTTCGACCCAAGTCAGACTGAGCGAACTGCGCATTCTGACTAGGGTCGAAACTTTTTCACACAGCTGAATCTACACCCACACTCAAAAAAAAAAAAAAAAAAAAAAAAAAAACACGGTTGGTTGTAATGCATTAAAATCAAAGCACTTCAGGCACTGGATGCATCAATTGTGAATGTGTATTTATTTAACAAAAAAAAAAAAAAAACCCAAAAAAAACCATTAAACTTTTCTTGTTTAATAGTGAAAACCAGGTGGTAAAAGCTAAGATTAGACTGCACATACATGTATTTGCAGCATAATTTGAGTTTATACTTTCTTCAAATGTAGAGAAAACCAGATTATAAAACTTTTTTCCTTTCCTTCTCAACTTAGAATTTTCTCAAATTTGACATCTAGATAAATGTATTATTATTTAAGATGATATTAATAAAATGTTATAAATAACATTTTATTAATAATATATTTCATGTTGATGCATTTATTACAGTATTACAGCCGAATTTTAGCTTTTATCTCAAGTTAAAATTTGAAAATTTCTCCGTTGAGCATAGAAGAGTTTTATTATCTCGGGCCTGGTTTACATTGGTCTTGGGGATCGGACAGAAATGTTTGAAGAGTCGGTGTCCATGCTTGTGAATGTTCTTACTTAGCATTGAAATTTTGTTCACATCTTTACGAACGCAAACATGACGTATCAAATGTTTTATTCTTTACTGATGCACTATCAAAATGTCGAAATAAAACCTAAATAATCCGAAAGAACGACGTTTGAGTCGCTTAATTACATGTTGCAGTATTTAAATCTCACAGATCGCAGTAGTTACACGTAAAGTTTCATAAATATGAGTTTTCCTGTCTTTTTAGAGAGAATACTAGACGAAAAGGTTGATATAGATGATTGTGGCCTTATGACGACAGAAGATATCTGAAATGAAATCTCCTAGATTTACTTGGATAATACAAAACTTGATATGGTGGCTTACAGTAGCTTCGGCTCAAAGACAAGGTAACGTATAAGGACCAGATAGTTAAATAACCTATAATCATAGATTTATATATTGTTATTTCGCTTGTCCCTGATGAGTAATGACACAATAATCTTTAAACTTGTAGGTTAAGATGCTGACAAATTTCTTCAATTGATATGCCGAATGTGAAAACGCTTTTGATAAATCCATGCATCGCATTCTATTGTGTTATATCATACTTTCTTTCTGACTTCTCATGTAAACTTAAAAAAGCTTATATTTTCTTTTCTGATGTTCAAACATGTTTTACCATATATAACTTTGTCTTTCATTGAGAATATTTGGTAATTTTATCGGGAAAAGTCTTTCGATAAATGAGACGTTGTGAAATTGGACTGGTCTCCCACCGTTTTATATAAAGTTCATACGATTAAAAAAAAATAAAATAGGAAAGCCATATTAAAGTGGTATCATGAAATCGTGTTAGAATATTGATGCTTATATGATAAAGAATTTGATGTCAACTATTTCCGCCCAAACTTTCACAAATCGTTTGTGTTTTTCCTCTGAAAAAGTTCATATTCAAGGAAAGAGGACGAAGTGAAGTCTGAAAATTTTTATTTAATATGTTTTAGGTGAGCGGCAGTGCGAGGACGGTTGGCAATATTTTATGGAGTTTGGTGGAGCATCTATGTGTTTCCGAGCTGTAACAACTCCCTTATCATGGCGACAGGCCCAGGAGTACTGTAAACGAGACATCGCCCACCTAATCAACGTTGATCCTTTATCTAGATTTTACCCTTTTTCGGAGGTGGCAGATACTCTGCCACAGTATGTTTTCAAAGGTAATTTACAGCACATCGGGTTTCATGAGCGATAACTTTAATTTGTCTTACATTCTCGACTGGCTGAAAATGTGAAAACCAGAATAACGCTCTTTCATGATTAAGACAAGGTCGACTTCCTACAGCTAAAAGGTCAGAAGTGCATTTACAGACACAAACAGTAAGTAACATGGAACATGAAATAGACATTTACCTCAATCATTACCGTTCTAAATCGACCAATCAGCGCTCATTCATTAATTCCAAACACTCACTCAAATAATTACATAACGCTCAAAGATGACTAGAAAAGGTAAGATCAACAACTACGTTCAAAACATTATAGCAATATAATCACGATTTCACTAACAAAATTGCAGTTGTAAGCGCTTGATTCGTTACTTTAGAAAAAGGAAGCTATTTATAGACTTTGAATGCATATTTTCTTAAAACAATTTTAGCGATTTTGGACTATCACCCTTTCATTTCTATCAAAACCAACTCAATTCACTCATTCAATTATTTTCCAAATTCATTCCAAAATCAATAACCTTGTAGATTTAACGTTTTTGTTTACTGTAAAAGGCCTGAAGCCTGCAGACGCCTACGATCTTTTTGTCTCGTATCGTCCTTAAATAAAGACTCGCATCAACGTTAGTTAGATCAGAAGGCGCGAAAATTGACCCACGCATAAATTACCCGTTTTACAAAATTCAATTTTGATTCGATTCTTTTAAGAAAAATCCAGATTTTTGTCATTTAAAAACGTCATATACATAACGTTCATTCCACTCGAAACTGTTTAAATTCGCTTCACTTAAGCAATTTACAATACAATTTGAGCTTGTGCGTGATATTTCCAACAATTTGGCATGTAGCAATGTAAAGACTCAGATCAGACTGTGCAACCGCACAGTCTAGTCAGAGCCTTCACAATGCGCTCAATAGATGACAAGGGAACTTGGTTCACTGGTTGAAATCAAAGAATAGTTGTAATGCACTATGTGATTGTCCAGAGCCTGTTTTACTAAGCATCTAACGATCATTTTTTACTTAAGTCAAAATTTAAAGTTGCTTCTACAGCGGTAATTAAACATCGAGCTCTGTCATGCATTATCTCTTTTGAATCGTCTTCTAAAGACGATTCCAATAAGATATTGAAAGGTAGAATCTAACAATGAATAAAAAAAGGGTACGATTTGACTTACGATTATTTTTGTTCGTAAGAAGTTCAGTATCCCAGGATCCTCAACGTCTGTCCATTACGCACACGTGAAATTGTTTGAAATGTCACGCACAGGCTCATTTACCTTTTAAACTTCAAGAAATTCTCAAGACTTCATAAATCGTCTTTGGCATGGTTATTGTAGTCGTCACCGTAGCGCGAGCATTTTCTGATTGACCTTTTGCTCAAAATACAATGCAAAACCCGATTTGCATGCAACTTTCACAGAATGTGTGAAGGGTTACGAAGAAACGTCCTTTGCGAAAATAGAGTGGATCACTTAAAAAAACCACAGATAAAGCTTTGTTGATCATCTATAAAATGATAACACTAGGCTTAGATGACGAGTGTAGTAAAGTTGGTTATTTTAGGCACAAATTTGATATTATATTAATTATATCCTGAGTTTTTGCAAAAATCGAAGAAATTCAAGATATTTATTCCGCGAAACATAAAACGCCGTTTGAAAATTGACGTCATCAAATTCATTATGAAGTCATTTTCACAACTGAAATATAACATTGCTATACGTTCTTAGCTCAGTTGAAAAGTTATTCTAGTAGACTAAGTGTAATAACACCCATGTAATATCAAAAATATTCAAGGGGTTATTCCACTCCCGAGACGTTGGTCATATTATAATTCCGGAAAAGCACCTCCTGAGATTTTTGCTTCATACAAACTGAAGGGGAGAGTGCCTGTATCGTAATTTTAACTTTTCACGTGCTGAAATAACAAATAAAACTGATTATAATATGACCTACGTCGCAGGAGTGGAATAACATAGTTGAATATTTTTGTTATTACACGGGTGTTATTACACTAGTGGAATAAGTATGCAAACGAGCTCGGAGCGAATAGCAACGCTATTTTATGACGGCGAAAATGACGTCATAATGTATATATTGTGACGTCATTTTTATACAGCGTTATAGGTTTCGCGGAAAATTGAAATGTTGAATATCAAGAATTTCGAAGAAATTTCTCAAAAATTCGGGTCATATTATAAAAAGAATATCAAATTTGTGCTCATAAAATACCGAATTTATCAAACTCGTCATCTTAAACAGATAAAAACTCGGCGCATCCTCGTTTTATCTGTTTAAAAATGACTCGTTTAATAAATTCGATATTTAATGACCACTCATTCAATATTCTATATAGATAAAACCGATGTTCAGACGGATCTTGTTTATTTATTCTTACTTGATTTTGAAATATTTTTCATAATGTTTGTATGTATTTAACAGAGACGTCGGGCGAGTTTTGGTCAGGAATGCACGTGCAGAACGGTCGACTGATGTGGGATGCTTATGGCCCGGAATATGTAAGAAACACGTTTACAAAGTAAGCTCATTTGGTCTTCATTACCAAACATTTTAAAACCTAGAGCATACTGCTTTTTCGATGTCTACTATCTTCGCAAGGTTAGGGTTCTAACTACAAAATGCAGATAAAAATGTGGGGTATTGATCATTGGTTTTCAAACTTTGTTTCCAATTGTTTGTCTATATGTACATTCTGTATGTGCGTGATTTTTTCAAATGAATTTTTAACTCTGCTATTTTCGGAGAAAAGCCGAGGTATTGCTATCGCCTTGATGTGGTCGTCTTCGTGTCGTGGTTTTTGTCCTCGTCCTCATGCGAAAATTGTGAAATTTTGTGATGTCGCTAGTTCTACTGAAGGCATTCACTTGAAACTTTGCACACATGTTCACTAACATAAGCGCAACTAAAACCATCAAGTGGATAATTATTGGTGCATTTTATTTTTATTATTTGATTATGCGAATTATGGCACTTTTTCAACTAAGATTTTTCATTCGTTTTCCAGCAACCAACAGCCGAGTGTAAGACGAAATATGCGATATGTGATTTCCTATCTTTAATTTCATTCAAACCTCGCTCCAACAATTTTAAAATTCTATTTCATTCTGAGATCTTTTCCAACGTTATTCATCTTGTCAGATAAACGATGTTATTTACTGTCTTATTTGAAAGACCATACAGATCTTCCAAAAAAGTTTAAACATTGAACGCATTTTTTTACAATTAAGAGATTATTTATTGAATCATTGAAGTATTAAACTAGAAACCTAACCACACTGAATGAATACGCAAAGCGGATTCATAGATAAGTGTTATTAGTTTTATTAGATTTAGTTTTATACCTCCTTGAAATCAATAAATGCTTTCTTCATTTCTTATATTAATCAAATATATTAAAAAGTGTACATATTAATACAAATAGGACAGATTTCTTGCGGGACTACTTTGAGCGGAACGTACAAAACAGCTGCGTACTCAAAAAACAATTTCATTGGGGAATGAAACTTTTTTTTGAGCCAATCAGAAAATATGAAAATAAATGGGATCAACCAAAATTAAATTATTAGGTCTTGGAACTGGGCCCCCTCTCAGCCATCTTTACCCGAAGCCTCAGCCTGTGGTCAAGTGTATCAGGGACGCCGTATTATATCACCAACAGAACAGCCACCTTTTGATGGTAGTGGAGAGTTACCATCGACAGAAATACCACCCACTACTACAGTTAGGGAGGAGTATAACGGGCAGAACTCAATGAAACTGGCAGTGTGTACGGAAGAGTTGCCGTTCGTGTGTCAAAAACCGACTATCCAACGAGATGTAAGCAAAGGTATGTACGTGTACACCGATTTCTTTATGTCATATTGATTAACAGTTAAGTCTGTTTTGAGCGACCACTTAGGGAATCACTCGAATATAGGAAAGGTCGCTTACAGGTTAGAATATCGTGAAATTGACAAGATGATTGATTTTGGAATTATTTAGGAATGGAATTGAATGAGTGTGTGGTGCGAGTGTTGAGTGAAATTCAAGTGAGGTAATCCAATATCGCAAATTTATTACCACCCTTTAACAAATTATAAATATACTGAACGCAAAAAGTTTAGTCGTTTCCTCTTCGATGGGATATATTTCAAGATGTGATTCATCTATCTCAAAAAAGTTGCCATGAATTACATTTCTGTCCAATTTCCTTCCAGAATCCAATAATTTTGTTATGTCAGACGAAACTGGTCAGCCGTAACGACATGAGACCGGTAGATTGGAAAAGTCACACAGTTAAAACAAGGGATGTTACTTCCAATTTTTATCATATTAAAATCTTTCTTGCGATCAACATCTTTTTGGGGAATCTTGCCGCAATAAAAAAGAAGTCGGTTAGAGTATATGATCTTTCGTACGACTCTACAGCATCATCTTAACACCCAACTCACAAAAATGCTACAATTCTTTAACGGAGACAATATTGTAGAATCTTGTTCATAAGGGAAGGAAAAAGGGGTTTTCTCTCTCGCTTTATCCTCAGATATTGAGTTAATGCTCTTTCCTGGTTAAGCGATCACTAAAGTTCTACTGACGTTACGGTGGCGTAAATTCAACTCGTTTACTGGTAGGTTCTTTATAATTGGTTTCCTTTAAACAAAAAAAAATATACATGAATGATCCTCAGTGATATTTTTACCGATTGCAATCAATTGAGATAATGAAATCATTCCATTTTACAACGTAACGTCATGACGTTCGGCTTCCCTCACATTGTCGTTTAACAAGATCTTTAGAAGGAAAGTGGAAAATGCTATGTCTATATTTATTTGTAATGAACCGTGTGACAATAAAAACACTAGTCGCAGAAGCTAAAGTCAATTTCATCATCTCCAAGATATTCACACCGTATTCGATATATCCATGTGTTATCCATTTGATAAACGCCATGTCAAAAGTTCGCTCTATTTCGAAGGATGTGATAAATTAAAGTGTTTTACGTTTACTCGGTATAAGAGTAATCAAATAAAACAAAGAAATAAATTGCGTCATTCTGTTATACCCAGATATCAAACAAGTATGTAAAATCCACAATAACGTCACTTCAGACGTACAGTTAAAAACATCGTGAAATTGACACTAATTCCAATCAAAATCATTCTTACTCATTCACTCAGCGCTCCATTCATTCATTCCAAACACTCACTCAAATCGATCAAAAACGCTCCGAAATCATTATTAAACATTTAAAAATCGATCAAGACTTTCAACAATAAAATTCACATCAATCCATTTATTTTATTAGCTAATGTGGACTTTCAAGTGTCTGATTGGTCCACGAAGACGTACAAACAGAAAGATTACAAACATTTTATAAAAGGGAGGTAATTATATCGCTAATTTTGTTCATCCTGAACAAATTTTGCGATAAGGGATTATCTCCCATTAAATTCACTTAAAACTCGCTCCACACACTCATTCAATATCATTCCTAAATCATTCCAAATCCATTCATTATGTCAATTTCACGATGTTGTTAACTGTATGTATTCGATTTGAATTACAAAATTTTAACAAAAAGAAAACCGATGGCAAATAAATTTCAAATGGATATTTTCTTTTAACTTTCTAGGTTGAGTTCTTTGTGACGTTATAAAAAGTGCGACTAAACTTTTTGCGTTCAGTATACTAGTTCTGCGACTAGCCCTCTGTGTACTATCTAACCCATTTTACTCTTACAAAATTCAATAATGTCACTGAAATCGTGGATTTCATACGGCGATTTTTATTTTGAATAAAATTGTTAATCTTATATTGTTTTATAATTTTTAGCGTTTTGAATGGGTTGAGTGAGTGAAATGAATAAATTGGGCGCTGAGTGAATGATTTAGAATGATTTTGATTGGAATACGTGTCAATTTCACAATGTCCAAATTCATGATATGGGATAGGTCATTTTGATAACATATATAGATTGTGGCATAACTCATTCCGAATCCTATAATGTTTGAACGCTACAGGGCCAAATGGATTCCGACTACATAAAATTCAAATACAATGTATTATTTATTATTATTAATTATTTTCGTTTTTTTTCTACTTTGTTCTACTTTTTCAGAGATTTTGCTTGCGGTGAATTGACTTTTATGGCTGATCGCTTAATAAGTATTCTCTTTTAAGCTTAATAGAAGAAATCGCTAGAGCAAAATCGTTTTTGTCTTGACTCAAATTTATCAAATAAATCAATCCTAAGTCTTTCTGTTGAATTTTCTCTCTAATTTAAATGGATCTAAATCTATATCACATTAAGATGAAATATTTTCTATGCGAACGACAGGAAATAAGAAAACATTGCTCATACTTCCGAAACTTAGGAACACAAATTACATACAGTTAGTTACATCGTGAAATTGACATTCACCTCAATCAAAACCATTCTAAATCACCCTCTCAACGCTCCATTTATTCATTCCAAACACTCACTCAAACCATTCAAAAACGCTCACACCAATTTAAAACTATAGAATAACCAACGTCATTAAAAATAAATTTTGATTGAGAAAAATCGCAATTTCACTAACATTATTCAAATTATTAGCGTCTCATAGGTTCTTGAAGAAATAGGAAGCCATGAATAAAACTTGAATGTATTTTTTATTAAAGGGAGGTAATCAATATCGCAAATTTTGTTCATCTTGAACAAAATTTACGATATAGGATTACCTTCCATTAAATTCACTCAAAACTCGCTCCACACACTCGTTCAATTTCTTTCCTAAATCATTCCCAAATCATTCATCTTGTCAATTTCACGATGTTGTTAACTGTAAACAGCTTTGTAACGTCAAAAATAGCACTTAACCATTTGGATCGTGTCTTTAACGTAAACAGTAGGAACATTTGTGATTTAATGAGTTGAAAAGAAAAAATGATTCGTGTTTTCTGACTTAAATGCGCTAGGAATTTCTGAATTATAGTTTACGTTGCGCATTCTTTCTCATACATTAGTTCTGACACAGTAAATCTCATTTTTGTGCAATCCAGACTTTGGCTTGATATCTCGGACACCACCAGGATTAAGAACATAATATTTGACTCCTCATGCGAAAGGGGACAATATTTGAACTTATAAATGGATATCTGAAAATAGTAGTGGGTCCAGCATAGGTCAACCAGAGGTCGCATTTCAAAAATTCTTTCACGGGAAGGTAAAATGATCATTGTAGATTGGGAAAATTTGCGAAGTGCGAAAAGTTTCGACACTGGACAGTCTGTGCAGGTCGTGCAGTCTGACTAAGGTCGACACATTTTGCACTACCTAGATGGTCCCTTTTCGCTTGAAGGGTAACATATGTATTTAAAATGCAATCATCACGGAAAGAGAAGTAAAGACGAGAGAAGGCAACAAAAGTAAAATTCAAACAACTATTAACCAACCCCCTTTCCTAGTTGTAGA
The DNA here is from genome assembly GCA_948146395.1 of Fragum whitleyi. NCBI lineage: Eukaryota > Metazoa > Mollusca > Bivalvia > Cardiida > Cardiidae > Fragum > Fragum whitleyi. The sequence goes on from OX411558.1 coordinate 6,852,030, forward strand.
CGGGGAAAGACCCCAAAAGGCATTTTTTTCAAATGATATGTATACTATTGATTGATAAAAAATAACTTCAGCTTGATCAATTTGTAGTTGCGATGTTTTAATCAATCACCTTCATGTTTATCGATAAAGTTAAACGCTTGTGCTTAGAGTGTGTTGTTGAAGTCGAATAATTTGAAAATTTGTGAATGATAGAATTATGGTAACTATAGATTGAATGAATTGTAAGTAATACGTTATTTCCAATCATCAATATTTTTTTTTCTATTTGTAATCACGTCGGACCGTCAATATAGATGTCCCGGGTTCGATCTATGACGGCGACACTCATCCTTTACGACTATTTGTCTCCCACCAGTGGGTTGATAATATTAGACCTTTGTGGGATAGTAGCTGGAGGCTATAAAATGATGTTATGGTGTTACTGGTGTGAGAAGCACCAGAAATTGATGGTGCTCCAGTCGTCTCAATATTGCTGCAATATTGTTGAAAGCAGCGTTAAACCTCGTTCAAACAAACAAAATTTGTTTGCCATACAGTATCACGCACGTAGAGTGAATACTCTTAGTTTAAACGTAATACATTCTACATGGGCTTAATAAACATTACTAGGGCGTAACTAAAATAACGCACATTACGCAAGTGCGTAATATGAATAAATCCTCTTTCGACATTGTCCTTGATAAATGATCAAAACATCAAAAACTACAGCTTATTCAAGCTATAGTTACGATGTTTTCATTATTCACTAACGCTGACATCATAGAAAAGGGGAGCGGACGGAGGACATTCATCTTTTGTCACTGTCAACATATCGCCTTTATCCTATATATTCTAAGTTGGTCGCTTTATGAGTGCGTATTAATTTCAAAATCCTAGTTACTCCTATGCCTTTGACTGATCTTTTGCTTCAAAATTACAGAATCCTTTTGTCCTGAAGGCTGGCTTGGTAGTCCCTATATTCCATACTGTTTCCGCATCATTAGAGATCCACTGCCACATGAGGATGCCAGGAAAGCGTGCCAAGACACGCATGGTGGCGAGATGATCAAGGCCGCGCCCAACTCCTTTAATGCCACACTGTCAACTAATATCCTGAGATATTATCTGATTAACGATAATTGTGAGTATTCGGTTTACTTGCATAAAACAACTGTAGATTTTTTTTTTAAATGTGATTATTGAAACGTCTTGCATAGAACTTTACGGTGAATTAAAGAATTTTTTTTCGGTGGATTACTATTGCCTTTTTTACTGCTAGACCATTGAAATACTTCTTTTTATGTGTCCGACACTAAAATAATCAGACTAAATGAAGACTCTAACCTGGAAAGCTTTATTTAGTCTTTTTTTTTTTTAGTTTTTTGTATGTATGCGTTTTTAATTGATATCATGTGGGAAACACACATTGATGGTCAATGTAAAATATTTACCCCTTTACCCCCTGATATGGTCTTATTTTTTCTTCGTAAATAGTGTTCAGAGTATATCTCCGAAAGAGTGGTAGCAAATTATTCCAAGCTCTGTGTGGAAAAACCTAACGATTATCTTGTACACTTAAGAACATCGTGCAGTTGACAAGATGAACCTTTTAGGGTGATTTCGGAATGAAACTGAATGAGTGTGTGGAGCTAGTTTTGAGTAAAGGGAGGTAATCCAATATTGCTAAGTTTGTTCAAGATGAACAAAATTTGCAATATAAATTACCCCACTTTAATGAAATATACGTATGTTTTCTGTTGTACGACCAATCAGACACTTGAAAGTCCACACCAGCTAATAAAATCGTAGAATAGATAGATTGATTTGAATTTATTGTTGAAAGTCTTGAACGATTTTTAACTGTTTTCTAATGATTTCGGAGCGTTTTTGATCGATTTGAGCAAGTGTTTGGAATGAATGAATGGAGCGCTGAGTGAGTGATTTAGAATGCTTTTGATCGGAATGAGTGTCAACTTCACGATGTTTTTAACTGTAATCATTTTTTTTTATAGATTTGAGATTTATTCGATGTTTTTCAGACTTTAGGAGCCTGTTTTACTAAACAAATTAAGATCTAACGATTTTTTTGCGTAAGTTAATAGATAAAGTTACTTATACACTTGTAACTAAATGTTTCATGATACCATGTATCATCTCATTGGAACCGTATTCCAAAGTCGATTCCAATGAATCATTGAGGATGTAACAATGAATAAAACCATCACGTACGATTTGTGATTTTGACTTACGGTTATTATTATGGTAAGAAGTTTGATAATACGGGCCCTTGATCCATTGTGAACAGAATTCTCAGACTAAAGAAGTATTCAATAATATTTTTTTGTCAAATATGACATACAGATATAAGACAAAGCCTTCTTTTTGGGTGCATAAGCCGTCTCTTACTGCTCTTGTGTTACTCTTAATATTATTCAAGCTTTTATACCGAAGCACTAGTCAGGGGAAAGGCGTTCATTTTCGACCAACATTCATGACAAAACGGCCTTGCGAAAATCACATTTACCGATTGAAAAAAACAACAAAAACAACAACAAAAGACATAAGCTAAAAGAATTAACATATAAACATTAGCAACAAAAAACATTAACATTCCTTAAATTTTCAGAATGCGTATACTTTGGGCTACCATTCATTACTTTATATACACAATCGCTAGATGTTAGACTTTCACCATTGACTTAGGTCCTTGACAATTTGATTTTGACCTTAGAGTAGCTTTAACCAATTTAAATCATTGGCAAAAACCCAACTTTAAACCTGTTTTTATCTAAGAATGCTCACATGTGAGACAAATATACATTATATTCACACGGATTAGATGATGTGCCCTGATCCCAGACCAAGATCTTTGGCCCTATCATTTCGACCTTGACATTTTTCCTATTCAGAAATTTAATCCAGAACAAAAAATATATATTTGACCCCGTGGCTTTGACCTTGAGCTACGCTACTGAATATTTCATCTAGGACCATCACTCATATATACCCTTAGTCACGGATGGGCGTTCACCAAGACCCTTTACCCTTGACCATTATTTTAGACTTACTTTTGATAGTGATCAAAATACCGAATGTTCAACTGCTGTGCTTCATACTCAAGCGAAAGTCTTTCAACTTGCACTTGATCTTCTTAATAGAAATTGCTTTGGGCGATAATATCTTATTGCAATCATTCTAGGTTTGAATTTCCCTAGTAACTTTTTATGTACTTAAAAAGAAAGTAAGATTGAAGAGAAGCTTCTTGATTACTTATAAAACAAACACTAATTAGGTAAGAGAATTGACATTATCTTTGATCTTTGGTGAAGCACTATTTGCGAAACGTTTCTTTTTGGGTTAGCTGCGTTGTCTGCGAACAAATCTCATTAAAAAGAAAAGTATGTATATCTATCAAAGGAAGATAATACAATATCGCTTATTTCGTTTTAAAAACGAAATATGCGATACTGAATTACTTCCCTTAATTTCATACAAAACTTACTCACCCTCGTCTTTCAATTTCAATTCGAAATCATTCAAAATAAACCACTTGGTCAATTTCATAATGTTCAAATTTTTTCAGTTTTCCAGAACACCTCTGTACCCACAGCGTGGATAGACGGAGGACTCGTAAACAAGGAAATAGAAGACGAACCAGACAGATGTCCTACCGTGATAGAAGGGATTGATATTGGGTTACTAATTAGTAGCGACCTGTGTACGAATTCACATCCTTATATCTGTGCTAGACATACAGTCAGGCAGGGTAAGATGTAGATTTTATCAAAAACTTAACATAGGAGCCTATGCGCAACTTTTCCAACAATATGACGTATTCGAGAGTTGTAAGCATTGAGCAAACACAAAGAGCAATAAGGAGATTGTCTAAGAAGAGGTTCCGGATTAGATCCCAGACGCTAACACCCATCCTCTCCGGCTATTTGTCTCACACCAATGGGTTGATAAGCGTAGACATCTGTGTGAATGAGCAATCGGGCAAGTGTGTCAGACCTACATTAGAGAGATTAAGACGAGGGAATTTATTTTTATTTCATTTAGGTATGAATATAAAAATCTTATAACACACTATGAATACATACATACCTCTTACAGTTAATAACATCGTGAATTTGACAAGATGAATGATTATGGAATGAGTTTGTGGAGCGACATATGAGTGAATTAAATGGGAGGTATTCCTATATCGTAAAATTTGTTCGGGATGAACAAAATTTACGATATTGATTACCTCCCTTTAATAAAAAATACATTTAAGTTTTATACATGGCTTCCTATTTCTTCACGAACCTATGAGACACTAACATTTTGAATAATGTCAGTGAAATCGCGATTTTTCTGAATCAAAATTTATTTGGAATTACGTTGTTGATTCCAATTTTTTTCCAATGGGTTTGAGCGTTTTTGAATGGTTTGATTATGTGTTTGGAATGAATGAATGGAGCGTTGATTGAGTGATTTAGAATGGTTTTGATCGGTACGAATGTCAATTTCACGATGTAACTAACTGTAAAGAAATCCTCTCTTCATCTCCCATAATTCAATATCATGAAGCAGATTTCTTGCAGGATTACTCTGCGCACAAGCTTAGGCAGTAGCTACCTACTCAATAGCCAAATTGTTTTCATTGATGATAAAAAACTTTTTTTTTTCAGCCAAATAGAAAGTAAGAAAATTGAAGGAAATAAATAATATCAAATTACTTAGTTATTCTGTGGTAGAGTGGAAAGGTTGAACATGTTATGAGAATTTTATTCTAATAAACTCTGAAACTTTTCGAGATAACCATAACAAACTTGCTTAGATTTTACTTAAAGTGCAGTACTGAAATTTTGAAAAGAGAATGGAATTATTCATAGGCGTAGGATTTTGAAATTTTTACGCACTCAGAAGGCGACCACCAAAGAATATATAGATAAAGACGATATTTTGACTGTGACAAAATATTAATATCCTCCGTCCGCTTCCCTTTTAATAATTTGAGCGGTGGTGAGTATTCAAAATATCAAAACTACAGCTTGAATAAGCTGTTGTTTCGATATTTTGATCATTCATGAATGGCATGCTTTGAAAGAGGGTTTATTTTTATTATGAACTGGCGTAACGTGCGTAATGGGGGCTACGCCCTTGATTATTTATTTCAGCAAAGTTCAAAACGCCGCCGTCAGAGCGCAGTTTTCAGTGTCAGAGGGCAGACTTCCTAACATGGGGTCCCTTGTCTGAGCACCTACGACGCACGGATCTTTCTTGGATATGTTTTTCCAACTGCCTAATTGGTTGGTTATCATATCCTATTTGATTTGAACAACTGTAGGCTTGAACATCATGTCTATCAAACAATTGTATTTGAGTGTTAAGCATTAACACAGTTAACTGCAGTTTTTCCTATGTAATAGGTACAGTGAATAACATCATGAAATCGACAAGTTGAATGATTTTGGTATGTTTTTGGAATGAAATTATGAGAAAAAATGAAACATCGGATCTAGTTTTGAAGGATTTCAGGAGGGAGGTGAAGGGCTATCGCTAATTCCGTCATAAGTTTTCTTTACCTTCCATTCATAAGATATACATGTACGTTCCATTTTTTGTATCTTTACGGACAAGTCAGACGCTTGGATGTCAAACAACAAAAAACAACAACAACAGCAAAAAATCCGTTGAATGATTTCAACTATTACTTTTTCTTCCAGAACCAAATCAGACTCTTACAATTTCAATCATGTCAGTGAAATTGTGATTTTGTTTCTGGCTATTTCTATTTTGAATTAATTTGTTTATCTTAACTTTTGTAGTGAATGCAGAGCTTTTTGAAGTGGTTTAAGCGAGTGTTTGGAACGAATGAATGGATCGCCGGGTGAGCGAATTAGATTTTGATCGGAATGAGTGTCAAATTCACTGTTAACCGTTGTCCTCCTGTACATGTTAAATTGTTGGAAATTTTACGTAGAGACCATTTTCTCTTTTCAGAAAGTCTAAGCTATGAAGTCACAAGCCCTTTCTTTAGCCAGAAAGAACTTCGAAAAGAAATTGCCTTTACACAATTTCCAATCACAGCTATATTTTCAAGGCCACCTAATAACAATGAGAAAATCTTCATCAAAACACCGACCCGTTACATCAACTCTACTCTCGGGTATTCTCATATAGCTGAACGATTTCCTGAAAAACTTGCCTTCCAGTACAATATAACGGAATCCGATCTTAAAGGTTCTCAGTCATATGAAGTGCAAGTTTGGCTACCGGCTTATTTGAACAATCAACCTGCTCGGAGAAAAAGAAGGGACACATACATAACACAAAAAGGAAAGAGTCACAAGAAACTTATTCACTCAAAATCCTCAAATCTTTCTGATAGCGTAAGGTCTAGCGGTGCAAGTGGAAAACGTCATCAGAAAGAAGGCTTGATGATTCAACTTTTGACTGATTTTATGTCCAAGAAACACAATACCAAGAGAGCACGCAACAAGAATAAGCAAAGTAACTTTAAACGATTAATAAACAATGCAGACAAAAGATTTAAAGCTTATGACCATAACGGCGAAATGAAGAGGGTTAAAAATCATAAAGGATTTCAAGGTGATGAACCAAAAAGAAAACATCACAAAAGACACAGAAACAGAATAAAGCTAGAAGGGAAGTCGAAGATCAATGTATATAAGAAAAAGAAACATGCGACTACGAACCAAAATCCAGGAGACATATCTGACTTTTTATCCAAGAGAGTAAAGAGAGGATGTGAGTCTTTACAAGTTTTTTTTTCTAATTGTATATTTCAGAGATGAATATTATTGTTGATTTCATTGGGATTTGAAACTATTAACCTAACACACTCAAGTATGAATACGCTGTGTTATGTTTTTAGTTTCATACCGTCATCATTTTATAATCTTCATCTCACGAAAGTTAATATCATGAAGCAAAAGTGGAAATATTTCTCCAAATAGAACAGATTTATTTCAGGACTGCTTTGTACGGAACCTTACAAAATAGCTGCGTGCTAAAAAAGGGGAACGAAACAAAATTTTCAGCCAATCAAAGTGCACGAAATTTTATGGAATCAACCAAAATAAAATTAAATAGCCATGCTATTAGACTACTCGGAAACCGTTCTGACTAGCATTTAGGATGAAACCACGTTTTCTAACCCTTGAACATGGTACAGTTTATAGCATCGCGAAATCGACATTCAGCTTAATCGAGACATTTCTAAATCGCTCACTCAGCGCTCCATCCATTCGTTCCAAACAGTCATTCATACCTTCAAAAAACGCTCAAAATGATTTGAAAAGATCAGATCAACAGCTACATTCAAACTAAATAATAGCTACAAAAAATGCTATTTCACTGATAAAAAAATTAAAAGCGTTTCATTGGTTCTTGAAGAAATAGGAAGCTAATTATAGAACTTGTATGCTTATCTCATCAAAAGAATGTAAATAATTATAAATTTTTGTTTTATGACTCGATGAAAACAATTTTGAGCACACAGCTGTTTTGTTAGCTTCCGCAAAAAGTAGTCTCGATTGAAATCTATGTCTTAACTAAGAAATCATTTTACTATATGATACTAAATTATAAGATATGAAGATATAATAGTTGTTGATTTCATGAAACTAAAAAAACAAAACAATTCACACTTGTGTATAAATCGGATTTGCGTATTCATACAGTGTGATTATGTTTAAAGATTCATTCCTCTATGAAGTCAACAAATAATCTCTTCATCTTTTAACAAAATTGGCGATATTGGATTACCTCGCCTTAATTTCATTCAAAACCCACTTTTCTCACTCATTCCAAAATCATTCCAATACCTATCAGCTTGTCAATTTCACTATGTTCATTGCCTTAACCTTAGCAAGAAACAATTGTCAACGAGGCAAATATTTAGGTTTATGTGCATTAGCACGTAAGTCAGTTCGATTTCCGGTCGTTAACGCCTGTATTTATGAATGGACTTCACAATAACTTCACGTATTTTCTCCATCAAAAAAAAAAGATAAGCAACTAATGAAACATAAATCTTATCATAAAGCATGTATTACTTATCGATTGTTCTTATTTTCATTTTAGTACCTCCAGGCGGGTTTCCGAACGATGGGATATTAGACAATATCCCTGATCTGATAAATGATGCCGGTAACGAGGTTTTCGTGGACTTCAGTCAGCTTTATTTCACGACTGGCTACTACAGTTTTGGTGTTTATACAATCAATCCTCCGTCATACGTTGAAACTAACCCAGTCCTTGTTAGATTCGCTGGTATGTTGTTCTGACCTTAATTTTACTCTGTGATCTTGTCTTCTTTGTATGCCAATTCTTTAAGCTCGCTCGGGAATTAAGTCTCGGAAGAGCTTTTGTCATACTCTCGGATGTCGGCGCGGGGTCTGTGTCATTGTCCACATTAGGTTGTTCTTAATTTCTATTAATATTTATCCGAGAGTATCTATATTTTTCAGTAACACTCTTTAGGTTAGAGACTTTCATGTGACTTCAAAGCCCATGTCAAAATGACCTTTAGATAGTGACTTGGAACCTTTTAATAAACTTTTAACCAACTCTTTTAAATCAAAAGCTTAAATCTTGCTTATATTTTATGAATAAGTTTACCTTGGGACATCATCAATCAATTTATAGTAAGTAACACAGTGAAATTGACATTCATTCCATCCAAAAGCATTCCAAAGCACTCGCTCAGCGCTCTATTCATTCATTCCAAACACTCACCCAAACCATTCAAAAACGCCCCAAACTCACTGAAAAAGATAATATAAATCAAACCAATCAAAGTAAATAAAGCTAGAGAATCCGCAATCTTTTTACATAATTTGAATTGTAAGCGTCTGAATGGTTCTTGAAGATATTAAGAGAAAGGAGGCTATTTGTAGAACTTAAATGTATATTCTATTACAGGAAGGAAATAAATATCACTAATTTTGTTCATACTGAACAAAATGAGTGATATTGGATTGCTCCCCTTTAAATTTCACTCATAACTCGCTCCACACACTCGTTTAATTTCATTCCGAAATCGCTCTAAATCATTCATCTTGTCAATTTCACGATGTTTCCAACTGTAGGAAAATTACATGAACAGCAAGATAATTGTGAAATAAATATTACTTTTGTAGAACCTGATTGGTTTATATACGTGATCACTGTTGACGTCACCCCGAATAACCAAGATTTCAGACCGGAGAGTATTACGTCATTTAACCTATACGCTGATGATGATTTTGTCGGAGCCTTGAACGAGTATGCCAACGCTGCTATGCGTAGAACACCTGCAGTAAGGAAAACTGACGGAGGAGACATTCCAAATATCATTGGAACTTACCGTGCAATTCCGGAAAGCTTTAGGTAAATATCCTCGGATTTCAGACGTAACCATAACGTTACATTAGTCATCATATTTACAGTTAAATACATCGTGAAATTGACATTCATCTCAATTAAAACCATTCGAAATCGCTCACTCAGCGCTCAATTCATTCACTCAAAACACTCATTCAAACCATTCAAAAACGCTCAAAATGACTAAAAAAGATAAAATCAACACATACCTTCAAAATTGATAAAACAGGAACCAGAGCGCGATTTCACTGACATAATTGAAATTTTAAGCCACTGAAATATATCGGTATCATATTAAATTAAAGGGAGGTAATGCTGAACAAAATTTGCGATAATGGATTGCCTCCAATTAAATTCACTCAAATCTCGCTCCACACACTCATTCAATTCCATTCCAAAATCATTCCAATATCATTCAGCTGGTCAATTTCACGATGTTGTTAACTGTAAATATAGACTTTTGGGGAGAGCAACACTTGGTTACAGAAGATGTTGGTTCTTACGGGTATAGGTTTGACAATATTTGTTGAGCTAGTTTGGGTCAAGCGCGATATAGTTGACATAATGACATTTCGATGTATATGCGTAAATAGTACGTGACTTCGCCTGTTTGTCCGTCCATCTGTTTGAATCACTAAAGTTACTTACATTGTGAAATTGATATTCACCTAAATCAAAACCGTTCTAAATCGCTCACTCAGCGCTCCATTTATTCATTCCAAACCATTCAAAAACGCTGAAACCCACTGAAAAATATAGAATCAAATTCGTCATTCAAATAAATTCGGATAGAGAAAAATCGCGATTTTACTGACATAATTCAAACTGTAAGCGTCAAAAATCTTCTTGAAGAAATAGGAAGCTATCCATAAAACTTGTATGTATTTTTCATTAAAGGGAGTAATCAATGTCGGTAATTTTGTTCATCCGGAACAAAAATTGCGATATTTCATTACCTCCCATTAAACTCACTTAAAATTCGATCCACATTCTCAATCAATTTCATTTCTTAATCATTCCAAAATCATTCAACTTGTCAATTTTACGATGTTGTTAACTGTTCACGGGTTCTGAGGGGATTGACGGCAGTCAAAGGGAATGAGATAAGGAATCTGCCAAATATAACGCACCTAGGCTAATGTATTTACTTTTCCCCAAACTGAAATTCAAATAACTTTGAAAGACCCCTTTACTGCAGTTGGCAATATTTTCGATGTTGCAAGACAAACTATTTGGCTAAGCTTTGATTTACTTCTAAAGGGTGAAACCAACAAAAGCAGGCTATGTTTTTTTTTTGTAATTGCTCTTGTTTTGAGTTGACTTGATCAATCGATTATCTACCGTTATTTCTAATTAATCTACCAAAAATCATTACAGAAACCGAATTAAAATGCTTCGACACTTAAAGCATAATTTTAAAAGAATCCCTTTATCACAATTCATCTATTATTAACCCGTCAAGTGAAAATGAACCTTCCAGATAGTGGATAAACTTCGACCAAAGTAAGACTTGTGGACTGGGTAGGCTGACTCTAAGGTAGTGGACCCGTAAAAGTTCCGCAACATTTCGGAACGCACAATCTTTCGCAATGTTGACTTAGATTTCCTAATAAAAACCATTAGGAAACTTTCGATCAACACTGTTAAAATTCATTACTTTCAAAACGTTGCGGAACTATTATGGTTCCACTACCTTATTTGACAATTTTAGTACTTGGATAATTTTTGGAATGTAAAAGAATGCTTTTACATATCTTACCTATAAGAATGTATAAAATACGACGTTCACTGGTACGAATCTCCTTTTCTAGAGAATATATTGAGGGTCACCAGATTATACTGTTAACAGTTCTGGTAACATTTCAGGTTGTGTACCCATTTCAGTTCCGCAGCATTTCGGAACTCATTCTCTTTGTCAATGTTGACCGAGGTTTCCTAAAACCTCGGTTAACACTGTAAAAGATCATTACTACCGAAACGTTGCGGAACTACTATTGGTCAACTACAATGTACATTAAATCATAACCAATTTGGAAGTAAGTCTTTCTATACTTTTCAGTGGTAATACAATCAAGTTTCGAGCCTATATGAACGTGTTTGGAAGCCGTAGTTTTAATAGCGAGTTGGAGCAGGCCATGTTACTTGTAGTTGAGGAACACTGGAAGGACAATCTGCCCTTTGATATTTTTGTAAACAGAAGCTTGAGTGTTCGGAGCACAGGTAACTACAATTAACAACATCGTGAAATTGACTATGTGAATGATTTTGGAATGATTTTTAAATGAAATTGAATGAGTGTGTGGAGCGTGGTCTGAGTGAAATTAAAGGGAGGTAGGCAAATGTCGCTACCCATTTTTTCAAAAACCAATTCGCAGCTCATAATTTCAATTTTGTTAGTGAAATCGCAATCTTGTCCAAATATTTTAATTTTGAAGGCAGTTTTTGATGTCAACTATCATATGGCTTTCTGAATGGATTGAGTGAGTGTTTGAAATGAATGATTGGAACGCTGAACGAGTGATTTTGAATCGGTTTGATCGCGATAGGTGTCAGTTTCACGATGTACAGTTAGTTACATCGTGAAATTGACATTCACTTCAAGCGGAACCATTCTAAATGGCTCACTCAACGCTCTATTCATTCATTTCAAACACTCACTCAAACCATTAAAAAACGCTCAAAACCAATTGAAAAATATAGAATCAGCAACGTCATTAAAAATAAATTTTGACGGAGAAAAATCGCGATTTCACTGACAAAATTCAAAATGTAAGCGTTCAATAGGTTTTTGAAGAAGTAGGAAGCTATCTATTAACATGTATGCATATTTATTAAATAGAAGTAATCGATATCGCTAATTTTGTTCATCCTGAACAAAATATGCATTATTGGATTTCCCTCCATTAAATTCACTCATAACTCTCTCATCACGCCCAATTGATACCATTCCTAAATCATTCCAAAATCATTCACCTTGTCAATTTCACGATGTTGTTAAGTGTAACTAGCTGTAGGCGAGGAATATTGACAATGATATAAAAATCGCATTATTTTTCGCGATGATGACGTCAGTTAAGGAGTGGCCTTAAACACGTGCAAGACACGTGTGTCACAGATGACGACCGTAGTTGAAGCCAATGTTTGATTTTGAAGAATATTGATCTTCCGAATGTTGAAACATTATGCTAAGAACATTTGTATATATAAAAAAATAATAATAATATTTTATCAATCGTCAGTCTCTATTGAAAAAGACTAGTCTGTGAAATGTCTATCATTCATAAAAAATGTAAAATGTGATAAAGCCTCATCGAGTCGTTGTCTTTAGTATTTATAAAAAGAACTGATCTACGTTTTTTTTTTTCTTTTTCTTTTATTACACTTTATTTATCAGAATAATAACATACAGCAACATACATTACATAGTGACTATAGCATTTGTCGATTCAAATTACATAATAAAGATTGAGACTAATATTATATAAACTCCACTTGTATTCAACTGGAAATTCATCCAAACTTAAAATTTGAATAAGAATATTTTATCTAATCTTTAAACGTATCGTAAACGCATCACTAACAAAATACTAATATTTTCTGCATTTATCAAAGGGTAGATTATCATGAGTAATATAGCTTTTGACTTAAGTTTAAGTAAACCTTCAAATGAGCACGTGAAAAGCATACAAATCAAATTGATTCTTTTCTATGGAATCCTATATGATGTAATGATATTTTAGGGACTTTCATTTCATAAATAATTTGTGAACAAGGTTTTCTTTATCTTTGTTCAATTTGTGAAATTTACAGTCCATCGTTAAATCATATTTCTTTCTCGAGCGAAATACTATTTCTAAACACAAGTTTTATACAATAGATCTACTTCTCTTTTCAGTTGCTTGTCCCACGGAGAAAGTAACTATTAACGGAGAAATCATAACCTTCCCAACCACAAAGACTGGAGAAACAGCGTTTTCTTGGGACAGATGTATAGGAGGTGAGTACAAATGTTCGTCCGCCTGTCTAACACTGAACATAATAAATTTTATTACGCCAATACCATTAACTGAATTTGATAATTTAAAATAATATGATCCTGTGCGTGACATTTCCAACAATTTGAAATGTTGGTGAGGTGTAAATATTGAGCAGTGTAGACAGCCACATACATTAGATATAAAGTTACCTAATTGTCTACAGATGCTTTGAGACCTTATCTATCAACTAAGTGTATACATGTATTCAAGACTCTGGTCAGACTGTGCGGATGCGCAGGCTGGTCAGTTACTTTGCTCTGCGCATATTTGAAATAATTGGAAATGTCACACACAGAATCTTTTTTAATATGAAATAGGACAACACCCTTGTCCGGCGTCGTTTGAGATCCACTTTTTAGAAAGTGTACTTTTTGCATTACCCCACCCCCATCTTCAAGTAATAGCCCACTCAGAGATAAAAAGTTATATCTTGTAAATGATGAAGGGAGGACTGAATATGCCAACATCATGTTTCTTTTGCATTTTGATCATTTCACTGATTTGTTGGTGAGATCATGTGATGGTCCATTTTGAAATCTCATTTACCTTCAAAAATATTGAAATATCCGAGCAAAAAATATTTTACAATTATCTTGATATTGTGTTTGGACCCGTTTTACTAAACTTCTTTCGACAAAATTAATCGTTAGTCAAAATCACAAATCGTACCTGGTGTTTTCATTCATCATTGGATTCCGCCTTGCAATATCTCTTTTGAAGACGATTCTAATGAGATGATGCATGGCATAATTCTATATTGAGTTACTTCGGTAGAGGCAACTTTAATTTCTGACTTGCGCACACAATGATCGTAAGATGTTTAGTAAAACGGGCCCATGGACTTCTCTATTGTATAATTGCAAAATCATATTTTGAAAAACGCGATATTGCTTATATTCGATTTTTCAGATATTCTATCCACATCCATGCGCATTGTACTACTCAGCTACGCAACCTTGTTATAATATTTGTGATGAAAAAATATCTTAATAGATAGTCCATTTTCTTATTTTTCGAAATCTTTAGACTAGACCATTTACCCCTATATATAATTACGACTTACACTAGCTAACTAACCGATCTTTAGCTCGCCCTGGACGAAAGTCTTGGAATAGTTATTTTCATACCCTCGGATGTCGGCGTCGGCTTCAGCGTCGGTGTCAGCGTCCGCATTAGGTAAAAGTTTTTTTTATTTCTATCAATATTAAACGTAGAGGCTTTATATTTTACCTAAACACTCATTAGGGTATAGGCTTTCATTTAAGACAAGCACCCATGTCAAAATGACCTTGAGACAGTGACCTTGACAGTTTTAAAAAAATACTTTAACCGAAAAATTTAACAAAAAAAAAGTCTAACCAAAAAAACTTTAACTTTGCTGAATGCTTTACATAGGGACATCATTACTTCATATATGCACTCACAAGGTGATATTCTTACACCAGAGACCAAGTGCCTTGACATTTTGATCTTGACTTTGACCTTTTTTGGACTTTAAACAAATATCTTTACCAAAACACTTTAACCTTGCTTATCTTTTTTGAATGAATTCACCTAGGGACATCACTACTTCATATACACACTCTCTAGGTGATAGGCTTTCACTGGTTATCAAGGTCTTTGACATTTTGACCTTGACCTTGACCTTTTATTGACTTAGAAAAACATTGACTAAAAGACTTTAACCTTCTTATATTTTCTGGTTGTTTTACCTAGGGAGATCACAGCTTCATAAACACAATCTCTAGGAGATAGGCTTTACTCGTTACCAAGGTCCTTGACATTTTGACCTTGACCTTCTTGACCTAGAAAACTTAAACCTCGCTATTTTTTTCTGATTATTTTACCTAAGGACATCATTACTTTATATACCCACTCACTAGGTGATAGGCTTTCACCAGAGACCAAGCTCCTTAACATTTTGACCTTGACCTTGACTATTTTGGACTTTGAAAAAAAAATTAACCAAAAACTTTAAAGTTGCTTATATTTTCTGAGTGCTTTTACCTAGGAACATCATAACCTCATACACAAATTCACCAAGTGAAAGGCTTTCACCAGTAACCAAGATCCTTGATATTTTGACCTTGACCTTTTATTTACTTATAAAAACTTAACAAAAAAACTTTAACATTGTTTATAATTTCTGAGGGCTTATACCTAAGGCCAGTTTACCTTTATGTCTTTCATATTTCTAAATCAGACTGATATAAATTAGGTCATAAACTTTAATAAAAAATATTGACCTTGAACTTAGATCTTTTGTCAAGCGCTTTTTGTGACAGGCAGTAGTTTTGGCGAGCTACGTTGTCCGCTGACAACTCTTGTTAGGTAATTTAAAGGAATATAATTCAGACACATACACAAAAAATGAAATTTAAATTATATATGCAATAAACTAAACAATCAGCGATGCAAATATTTTTTTTCTTCAATTCTGATGCTCAATACAGATTAAAATACGGTCGATCGGGAATAATCATAGGTTGCTAGTTCTTTACCCGAATAACGACAAAAAATGAAATAACAGAGATATGTTGACAACAACAGTAATACCTTGCTCTATTTGATAGCTATTTTATTTTTTTCCCATACATGGATATCAAACAGTGTAACGGGCGTATCTTTTGACAATTTACCGCCTACATTTTCTTCGACTAAGTTTTGTATTTTACCCAAGCTTTGGAATACTTTCTTCCTCTACTCAGACTGTGTTTCCTTACCTTAATATTTTAAACTAGAAAGACATCATGATTTTCTAGGACAAAAAACTTAATAAGGGTATCCTGTTTTTCTCAGTCATCACTTTTACACCTTAACAATTAACAAGTTAGTATTTAAAATGTGTCTATTAACTTATAGACGGTTTATTGTGCTCGGATTGTTTATTTTAGACATGAATATCTTTATGTGTCAGTAATGACTATAATATTATTGATGATAAAAACTGGTAATTTAGTTTTGTACATAGTTCTAGTTGTATGCAGCTTGACTTTCATTCCTTTTCGGGTTTGTTGAGCATTACTTTTTGAATACATAAATCATATTTTTCCTTCTGCAACAGGAGGTGGAGCTTTTGCCTCTAGGACGTGTCACGGTGGCTATGATAACGGTGTGACTTGGGGAGAAATAGTTCCGGCTACAGGCTGTGAGCCCTTCCCCGAACTTACAGAGTCCACCAGCACCACTGACCTTAAACGACTCTCAGAGGTAAAAATGCTGCGCACTTAGTCCTTTTTTCTTCACCCATTTTTTTTTAGCTCGGATGTTCTGATATAACACAATTTAATTTCTTTAATTTACTTTTGAAATCTAGAAACTATGCTTTCCATCATAGCATGCCTTTTGTATTACGTTTTTGACTTGACTAGATCTTTTCTTGTTTCGAAAACTGAAAGAGTTATTAATAAACATCTACTTCTTGACATATGCCGATATAAACACTTCTTTCACAACTTTCACACAAACAAGTATGTGTCTAATGCTTTGTGTAATTTCAATTAAGTGTTTTTAATACAGGTCATTCTTAATATAAGCAACTTTAACCAAGTACTTAACGACACGATAAGACTCACAGATCCTGCCATTAATCTCACAGAGGCTGACATCATCTACACAGCAGAGATTCTCTATAACTTCTGGCAATTCGAGGTCGCACAGCCAACGGTAAGTTAATAGAATGTTATCCACTTGTCCAGTGTTCCAATAAACTTGTTGGAATGATCTACCATTTGGAAAATTTGGCGATCGGTATACCATTGTCTGACCCGGCAATAATAATTCCAAATTAATCAACAAAACCTACCAGATCTTAAGTTAATGACAACTTTTCGATCCCTGCAAGAAATTGAACCTAAAAGGATCTCTCTTAATGCGACAAATCATTGCATCGGAATGGTTTGGAAGGGGCGGGGTATTTCAAATATCGCACAACTTTTTTTCGTGGTCAATTTCACGATGCTCGGAACTGTACAAAAGGTTATATGATACACTGAACTACATGGACATCACTTCTCAACCGCAATGATCAACAGATTTGCTAGTCTTTTCAAAGTTCAAATTTACTGATAATATATAAAAAAGTGGAAATCAGAAAGTGAATTGTTTGCCCATGTCCGACATCATTCGCAACCGAATGAGCTTTTTTTTCGATATTCAAACGCTCAGTCAAAAAAAAAAACACAAAAAAAAACCCAATCTGTGTTATTACGAGCTATTTATTGCTTCTGAGATGCAATAATTGTGTTTATAAGGGTTGAGCGTCCATTTGATAATTTCTTTTGAAGCATGAAGTGCAATCGCTTTTGAACATGGCAAATTTATGCCATGTAATATGGTTTTGGTAGTTTGTACTTCAAATTACGTTATGCAAATTTCTTTTATCCCTCTAATGGATGGCTTAACTGTGTATGTGTGTGTGTTTCTTGATTGAAAGTTTAAAATAAGAATGAGTATTTTATGGATATCAAAAGCCCAAGGTATATAATTTTCGTCAACTCAATATTTAAAGCCAATGTCTACAGTAATAGCCCTGATAATTGAGCTTGATATTAGATATTTTTGTTATTTATCCTAGAACGATCTCGGATATGATGTAAAGTGTTAATGTATATATTTTCTTATAAAAGAAGTGTAACCCATTTCGCAAAAAAACGTTACATCTTGGAATCATGTAAAAATCCTTTAACAAGGGAAAGGGTACATCATATGTCAATTGGAGAAATGTTTTGATAATCAGCATAAGCATTGCGAATACAGTAAACAACACCGTGAAATTGACAAGGTGAATGATTCAGAATAATTATAGATTTGAATGCGTGCGAGGATAGAAGGATCTTTCTAGTTTTTGACAATCAGCCTTAGCAAAGCGAATACAGTAAACTACACCGTGAAATTGACAAGGTGAATGATTTTAAAATAATTATAAAATTGAATGCGTGTGAGGAGTGAATTTTGAGCGAATAAAAAGGGAGGTAATGGTCTTGATTGAGATGAATGTCAATTTCAAAATGTAAGTAATTGTCACATCTTCGTGTATTTTTTTTCCTCTAGATTATTACTGTCAAAAATACATACATTCGGGTTATTTTATATTTTGTTCGCATGGATGCTTATTTATTTCAAAGTTTCGGTTTTTTTTTCTTCAGATTTTAGATGATATTTATGAAATAGCAAATAACGTTTTGGAGAGAGTTCCTGGAATAATTGATGCAGCCCAGACAATTACAAATGCTGCGAATAGGTTAGATTACTCTCTTTGTATCTTTCTGATACTTTTTTGATATAGCATCGCAAATCTAGTTGTATAACAAACGATTGAACCCTGCTAGCCTTCGATCCTTGTCAGTGGCACATATAAAAAAAAGGTAAAAAAAAATAAAATAAAAAAAAAATTATGGTGCTACACAACTATGTTTTGTCCTTTTGTTGTCTAATGAATTATACAGTTAACAACATCGTGAAATTGACAATGTGAATGATTTTATAATGATTTAGGAATGAAATTGATTGAGTGTGTGGAGCGAGTTTTGATTGAATTTAATGGGAGGTAATCCAATATCGCAAATTTTGTTCAGGATGAACAAAATTAGCGATATCAATTACCTCCCTTTAAACATTTTTGCATGTATATTCTATAAATAGCTTCCTATTTATTCAAGATCTAATCAGACGCTTACAATTTCGATAAATGAAGTGAAATCCCGATTTTCTTCTCAGCTATTTTTTTTTTGAACGAAGTTGTTGTTACATGTTTTTCAGTGAGTTTGGAGCGTTTTTTGAATGGTTTGAGTGAGTGTTTGGAATGAATGAATGGAGCGCTGAGTGAGCGATGTAGAATGGCTTTGATCGAAATGAATGTCAATTTCACTATGTAACTAACTGTAGTAAAACACTACGGTCGAGAAAAAAGACAGGTAATATGGAACACCTTGAGTATTGAAACGAATATCAAATTCTAAATGCTAGATAAATTCTAGATACCGAAGTCGTTAAAGTCGTCATCAAAAAAGATAAAAAAAACTTAATAAAACCTTTTGTTCTTAATAGATGCCTTGTTAACTGAATTTAGAATGTTATGACCACTATTTCAATATCGCCTATTTGGTAAGCTGTAAATATTTTTCAGTACTTTTACTTCATGCTTTGGAAGTAAGTACTGCATTTCCAATCGCAAAAAAAGTACAACATAATAATTCTAAATGTACATATTCCTTACAGAATCATCGAATCTGTGGAAGAAATTACGAGTAATGCAGATCTACTCGGTATGAGGTCATTGAGAGTAATCAAAAGCTTCCTCGCGACCAATATTTGGGACCAAGATGGCGAGGAGACTCCAATAATTGGTCTTAAATTCCATGACGAAGATGACGATGATGATGACGATATTCTAGATAACATGGACCTATTAAATATAGAAACACCGAGCGACACAGATCCTAATATAACTGATACTGCAATATATCTGGACCCAGAATTGTTTAAAGGTAACTGTGATGTGTTTCTGTTGGAATTGTTTGCAAAATGTTCAATGATTTAATCTTCCGTTCGAATAATTCCTGATTGATCTGATAATCATGTGTTTATATTAAGATTATGATCTTCCGATTTGTAATGATTGACAATTTTAAGACCACCGAACCGAGAGAAGATGACACATAGAGAGGATTCTTTAACATTTCTGATAGCCCCTCCAATCTGTATTTGAATGATCTACATTGCTTAGTTTAAGTATTAATCATTCAATGAAGCATGCATTGACCTGATATTACTGTCTGATAACATATCATGATATCAGTCAGTCTATTTCTAGCAAAAAATTGCATACACTTTAACCTGAATTTCTTCGATTTTTAAGAATTTATCATGATAAAGCGCTGTAATAGCATTGCATGATAAAAAAAATAACGTATTATTGTCTTAAAATATCAATGTTATCTGGTCTCGGCTGTGGGAAAAACATGACACGGCAAAGCCTCGTCATGATTTATTCTCCCGATCTCGACATTATACAAATGTTACATTGATATTTTAAGACACTAACATGTTATTCTCTATTTCTTACTTTAACAGGAAGACCAACAAGAGCAGTTTACCAAATCTACAGTAGGACAACCCTATTTGACAAAGTCAACTCCAGATTTGAGCTGATAAGTAAGGTTGCCGCTGCCAGGCTTGAGGTTGACAATATTCTTATAACAGATCTTGGGAATAATTCAGTTGTTGTTATCTTTAGAACTTCAAAGGTACTAGTTAATTTTTAACTTCGGCTTTTTTGAGAATAGCATGGTATTGGTATATCCTTATTCTTGACATTTTGTAATATCCATGATATTAACAAGGTTATTCACTTAAAATTTGTAATAAATGTTCAGTTTCAAAAGCTTCTTTATCAATCAAGGAAGGTAAATCTCGATGTATTTTGTTCGAATTATTCTGCTTTAACCTTTGATATGTTGTGATAATGGTCATTCATATATGAACTATTGCAATCATTAGTTCGTCCAACCATTGTCTTATTTCCAACTCTTTAAAAAAACCTGGGGCCCGTTTTACTAAACTTCTTACGAAAAGAGTCATCGTAAGTCAAAATCATAAATCGTATCTGGTGTTGTCATTCATTGTTAGATTCTGCCTTGTAATATCTCTTTGGAATCGTCTTCTAAAGACGATTCCAAAGAGATAATGCATATCAGAATTCATTAACTAGTTAGTACTGTAGAAGAAACTTTTAATTTTAGACAAACGCAAAAAATTATCGTAAGATGATTAGTAAATTGGGCTCCAGTTGTATTATTACATAATCAACCATCAACATTTGTGTTGAAATACTTAGGACGATGACAGAACGGTGTGTGCATTCTGGGATTACAGAGCGGACGAAGGCGCAGGGGGTTGGGCTACAGA
This sequence comes from Fragum whitleyi, assembly GCA_948146395.1. Classification (NCBI taxonomy): domain Eukaryota; kingdom Metazoa; phylum Mollusca; class Bivalvia; order Cardiida; family Cardiidae; genus Fragum; species Fragum whitleyi. Next base: position 6,873,329 of record OX411558.1, read on the forward strand.
CGGCTGTAACAAAACTGTCATGGACGACAAACGAGTCATGTGTGAATGTAATCATCTTACAAACTTTGCTGTACTTATTGTAAGTTGTCTGACTGCTCAGTTTATTGCTGAACTATAAAGATAATTTTACCATCATTACTGAAATAGATATCCCTTCAGTAGTTTGTTAAAAAATCATTATACAGTTAAAAAGATCGTGCCATTGACATGGTGAATAATTTTGGAATGAAATTGAATGAGTGGGTGGAGCGGGTTTTTGAGTAGGATGAACAAAATTAGAGACATTTATTACCTCCCTTTAATAAGATATACATACAAGTTCTATAAATAGCTTCGAATTTCTTTCAGAGCCTATCTGACACTTACATTTACAATTTGAATTATGTTTGTGGGACATCGATTTTATTCCGGTTAGTTTGGAGCATTTTTGAATTGTTTGAGTGAGTTTATTGAATGAATGAATGGAGCGTTGGGCGAGTAATTTGGAATGCTTTTGATCGAGATGAAAGTCCATTTCACGATGTAGTTCACTGTTACTGTTAGAGAAAAGCATTTACAAAAAGAGACAATGTAAAGCAACGATGTGTTCTGCTGCTGTATACTCGTTACAATGGCCTTATCTATGACAACCATACGTCTTGTAATCTCTTCAGAAAGAAAAATTAACAAAGTCATTCCTAGATTTAATTCTTACTGTCGTTATTTTTATTTGTAGTCTCAATACCTCAAAAATTCATACAATACTATAAAACATATTTTGTCTGTGTTTTCTTAAGCAACTGTCCTAATATATTTTGTTATGCACATATCAAAAAATTTAAATAAATTATTTGAATAAGCCATTACATATTTGTATACTTTTGTAGAATATAGATCAAAGCATGTGTATATTGAGAATGAATGATATTTTTATTGATGTTAAATATCGCAGGACTTAGAAGCATACACTATATCGGACACAGACAAATTAATTCTGGAAATCGTCACCAAAGTTGGTCTTATAATCTCCATCATTGGGCTCGGGCTGACAATATTGACGTTCATCATTTTCAAATAGGTAGTCGTATGTAAAAATAATGAAACCTGAGATACTGCTGAAGCATTTACTTTTAATATTAACAGTTAATGTTATCATATAAAGCAAAGACTGGCTACTGTTAACAGCATTGTGAAAATGACACGATGAATTATTTTAGATTGATTTTGGAATGAGATTGAATGAATGAGTTTTGAGTGAAGTTCAAAGGAGGTAATCAGATATCACTAATTTCGTCCAAGATGAACAAAATCAGCGATATTTATTACCTTCCTTTAATAACATATGCGTACAAAAATTTTAAATAGCTTCCTATGTCTTGTAGAACAAATTTGACGTTTTCAAATTCAATTATGTCAGTGAAATTGTGATTTTTTTCTATTCTTTTTCTTATTTTGAGTGAAGTTGTTGCTTTTATCTTTAAAATAGATAGAGATACATTTTATTCGATAAAGGATGTGGAAAATACATGATAAATGTAATTATACATTTCGATAAAAATATATATCACAATGTGTTACATAAATCATGTCTGTCACCACTAACCCTGGGTTATCGCAAACAAGAGATCTTGATCTCTTATTTCCATAGCGGACCCCTGCTTGGATATGGCTGACATAGAGAGGCATAATGCTAAATATGACAAAATTATCACAGTTTAACTGAGCGTTACTTTAAAGAATTGCAATATATCACAGATTGTATAAATTGTTATCAAATTTAGACTCTAGAATATGTTTATGGGCACTTTTTTAAACATAGCAATAGAATTTGCATTTTTAATTGTCGTTGGTAAGCTGTTTCAAAGGCATCAGCACTTGTAAGAAAATAACTTCCTTCCATGGTTCCTAGCCCTTGGAACAGCAAAGCAATCTACTAACTGGAAGCCAATTTAGAGTTTTATAATGTGTATCTAGGATACGTGAACGGTGGTGCAAATTATAAGTTTATTTTGTAGTACCTGAAGTTTTTCAGTCCATTTTTTTGATAAACTGAAATACCAAAAAGACACATACATAGTCAAAAATCACACTGATTTACAGAAAAAACTAATAATTTTCAGACCGGCAATTTGTTATCGATGAGCCAGGATAATAAGGTCATCAGACAACGCCCTTTCAATACATGACCTGACCTCTTTAAAACAGATAAAGAGCGTTTTCGAATCGTTTGAGTGTTTGGAATGAACGATTGGAATCATTAAGCGATTGTTTTGAATTGTTTTGATAGGAATGGTTGTCAGTTTCACGATGTTACTAACTGTAGCTTAGTCGCTAACGCATTTGGCTATTATTATTAATCATATCGTGGAATTGACTATTTACTCGATCGAAACTATTCATACCACTCGCTCAGTGCTCCATTGATTAATTGATAAATTAATTAATTGATTCGTTCAAAACACTGATATATCTCACAAAACGATCCTAAATCATTCAAACTAAGAGATGCTTGTAAATCATTTATGTCCCCCATAAAAGCTGGTCAATAGCCTATTCTTTGCCAATCAACAAAGGGCAATAACTTACAAAATATGATGCAGGGTTATGGTTCTTGGGCACCGCATTTCTCATATCTTTCCATCTGTGAAGTTCATGATTCTAGCTTGCATCCATTTGAGATATGCTTCGGACAAAAAACGGTCTAAGGACGGACCTACCGACCGACGGTATCGCCAGTCCGACAAGTGCAAAGCAATGTACGCCTTCTTCTTCGAAGGGGGCATACATTTCAACCTTTAAAACGATAAAAAAAATGCATGCTGTTATATATGTCTGACTTGACGGTAAATGCACAAATCAATTTTTCTACGGGATGTCGGATTATCGCTAATTTGGTGAAACTATTGATTATATTTTGTCTCCCTTAAAATCATTCAATACTCGATCATCAAACTCAATCCGGAATCATTCCAAAATCATTCAACTTGTCAATTTCTCGATGTCATTAACTGTAATTTGGGATCGTGAGTTCGAAAATCCACCATTAAACAAGTCATTTGTCTCTCACGAATGAGCGTATGATAAGTATCACACCCTTTCGGGATGAGCAGCTCGTTGATGGGTTGAAATGTTGTAATTGAACTGATGTGAGAACCGACGAGACGCCATAGATGGTTGCATTAGTCGCCCCGATATAACTGGTATACTGTTGACAGTGGCAATAAAACTCCACACAAACAAACAGAGCATCATTCAAAAAAAGAACATAGTATCAGTGCTCGTGTTTGACCCTTAAACCAGGGCTTTGACCCCCGAAAATGACATTTTGACCCTCAAAAATTTTATGCAGGGGGTCATTTTGACCCATTGAATGTTCAGTGGGGCAACCTTTGCAATATCCATGATTGTATAGATCAATTGTTCCCTTGATACTTTTGATACAGATTTAATTAAAAAAAACACAAACATAAACAATAAAGTGTGACAGCACTTTATTGTTTACGTTGTATGAGTTATATAAATTACTCTAAAGACTAATACGTTTCCCTGTTTTGCTCTTTTTGACTCCTTTGACCCAAAAATTTTATGATCAGGGGGTCAATGGGTCCCAAATTGAAAAAAAAAAACTCAAGCCCTGTAGTATACAAGTGTGACAATTGAAAATACCTGTACAACTCAGTAGCCATTAAACATTATACATGGCATTTCAAACACTTGCATTAGGGCGTTATTGACTGTCATTGAGTTGCCTGAACAGCCACTCTGTGTTTATAATTTAATTGATTCCAATTTGTTTGCTTACCATAGAAAAAATCCTAAATTAGCTTTATATTGATTCGTTTTTCAGACATTTAAGAAGTGGCCGTGGACAGCAAGTTTTAATCAACCTAGCCGTATCTATGATATGTTCAGCTATCATATTTCTGGTCGGTATGGATAGAACTGAAAGCGTGGTGGGATGTAAAGTTGTTGCAGCCTTACTTCACTATTTCATCCTGGTATCGTTTATGTGGATGTTGGTTGAAGGCATACTACAGTATCTGAGATTTGTGAAAGTGCTTGGGACATATATACCTAATTTTATGCTTAAAACGATGATTCCAGCTTGGGGTAGGTACAACACTTATAAAAGCAACATATTGAATTCCAATGTAGAAAAAGTTATTTATGTTGTACGTGTTTAAAACAAATTCATCTTTACACTATTAAAAACGATGTTCTTTATAAACTTCTAATGACAAATAATAATTATGATTTTCTGTTTATTTTTTTAATTTATGAAATGAATTGTGTGATACGTACATATCGAAATATTTTTCGAGTTTTTTATTCATTGAAAATATTTTACGAATAAAAACATTTTTAGCTCGACTATTCGAAGAATAGGGGGCTATTCCGGTCACCCGGGCGTCGGCGTCAGTGTCGGCGTCGGCGTAATGCGATGGTTAAGTTTTTACGTGCAAATGTTGTATTTATGTAATATCTCAATTATTACTAAAGCTATTGCTTTGAAACTTTGAACATGTTTCTATGACCATAATATCAGCCTCTTGACATAGATTTATTACTCTGATATTGAATTTAAAGGAACTCCAACCCTTTTCTTTTCTCTTGACTTAAATTGTAATGAATTTCCAATGTCGATATTGATTTGCTGTTACTATCCAGCACTAGGAATAGTCGAGCTTCGCTGTCCTCTGACAGCTCTTGTTCTGATTGCAATGAAACTTGGCATGAATGATCCTGAGGCGAGCCTCTTCCAAAGTTGTTCAAGAAATTTTGATTGACTCCATATATTTGTGTGGCAGGGCGGGACTTATTATGCTCCCCGAAGGGAGAGCATATAGCCGCCGCTTCGTCTGTCCGTCCGTCCGTCCGTCCGTCCGTCCGTCCGTCTGTCCCCACCTATTTCTCCATAACCCATGGGCCAAATTGAATGAAACTTACCATGTGAGCTTTCTATGATATAGTGATGATATATCTGTGACGGTTTTTGGATTTGAGGCCTCGTCACGGGAAAAGGGGACTTGGGGTAAAAAACAGTTTTTCCCAAATTTCTCCTAGTCTAATGGTCAGAATTTATTGAAATTTCATATTTGAGTAGCAAATCCGATGCCCTTTACTAACAATTTGAAATTATATCTCCTAAAGTATAATAGCTATCAACTTGAAACTTTATGGGTGGATAGATCTTATGGAGGAGAAGTGCAGTGCAAAAGAACTACAACTCTTGCTTGCATAATTTTGGAGTTATCTGGAGCATATCTCCTAAAGTATAATAGCTATGCACAAGGACTACAACTCTTGCTTGCATAATTCTGGAGTTATTGCCCTTTGTTATTTTTGATACTTAGATTATGTCTGGAGTATATCTCCTAAAGTATTAAAGCTATCAACTTGAACATCTATGGGTGGATAGATCTCATGGAGGAGAAGTGCAGTGCACAAGAACTACAACTCTTACTTGCATAATTTTGGACTTATTGCCCTTTGTTATTTTTGATACTTAGATTTTGTACGGAGCATATCTCCTAAAGAATAAAAGCTATCATCTTGAAACTTTATGGGTGGATAGATCTTATAGAGTAGAAGTGCAGTGCACAAGAACTACAACTCTTACTTGCATAATTTTGGAGTTATTGCCCTTTGTTATTTTTGATACTTAGATTTTGTCTGGAGCATATCTCCTAAAGTATAATAGCTATCATCTTGAAACTTTATGGGTGGATAGATCTCATACAGGAGAAGTGCAATACACCAGAACTTTAACTCTTGCTTGCATAATTTTGGAGTTATTGCCCTTTGTTATTTTTAAAACTTAGATTTTATAGGAGGATAATCTCTGACAGTACAAAATAATTTTTAATCTATTAGGCTTCAGTTTACTATCAAGCTTTCGTTGCGGGGGATGTCCATGTCCAACGTGGCTCTTGTTTTTGTGACAATGCCTTATTCGGGGAGCATAATCCGTCTCTGACGGCTCTTGTTTTCCCTATAAAATCTTAAATCTTAAAAAAACTTAATAAATTTCTCCTTCTTAACCGTTGGCCCGATTTCAATATAACTTGAAAAGAATTATCTTTCGTTGACCCTCTTCTTTAATTGTTCTGGAAATTAGGTTTTGTCCCCAAATATGGGTGTATCAGGGCAGGGCTTATTTTCACATTTATATCTAAAAAAAAAACCCAAAAAACTTTCCACCCAAACCATTGTCCCGATTGCATTGAAACTATACATGAATGTTTCTTGTATGACCTTTTTTTAAATTGTCCAAGAATTTTGATTAACAACCCATGCCCCAAATATGGGCATGGCAGGGCGGGGCTTATTTTCAATATGAAAACCTTAAAATGCTTCTCCTTTTAAACCAGTGGCCAAATTTTATTGAAATTTGGCATGAAAAGTCCTACAGTGACCTTCGTCCATAGTTACTCATGGATTTCGAGTGACACACCCGAATATGGGCGTTGAAGGGCGGGGTTATTTTTACTATGAAATCTTTTGAAAATCTTCTCCTATCTGTGTGGCAGGGCTAGGCTTATCTTTCATGAAATCTTGGAAATTAGGTTTATCCTAATCATTTGCTCGATTACAATTTTATTGGGCATGGGTGTTCTTTGAGTGACCCATTTCGTTAATTGTTCACGGAATTTGGATTGAACCAGAAAAGGGATGTGGCAGGGTTTGGCTTATTTACACTTTGAAGTCATTAAGTATTTTCTTTTCCCAAATCATTACATGTACGCCAATATAAAAGAAACATGGCATGAGTGTGTCTTTTCATAAACGGCTTTCTATAAAAGGTTAAGCCCATATTAAAATTTACTTTTCTGTCCAAATGTTGGCCTTTCACAAATACCTTCTAAACATTTATTTCTGACTGAGTTTCTCATTGATATATTTGAAGGCCCGTTGAACGTTAAAGTCCCTCCTAGGCCTCTTGTTTTGGATTTATCATGTGCTAAACAAATACCCGTAATTTTTGTTCTAAAACAACCGAATCAGTAAATTAATGTTCTACAATTAACATCATCGTGAAATTGACAAAGTATGTGATTTTAAAATGATTTTGGAATAAAATTGGAGGTTTGCAATAAGTAAGTCAAGGGAGCTAATCCAATATCGATAATTTTGTTCAGGATGAACACAGCGATGTTTATTACCCCCCCCCCCTATAAAACCGTATACAAATTCTTTCAATAGCTTCCTTTTTCTTCAAGAACCAATCATACGCTTTCAATTTTAACCATGTAAGTGAAATTGTATTTTTTCAAGCTCTTTTCATTTTGATTGTAGATTTTGATCTTATCTTTTTAAGTGAATTTAAGCGTTCTTGAATGGTTTGAGTGAGTATTTGGAATAAGTGATTGGATCACTGAACGAGCGTTTTTGGATGGCTTTCCTTGAAAAAATTGCCAATTTCAAGATGTTTCTAACTGTATACAGCTAACAACATCGTGAAATTGACCAGGTTAATGATTTGGGAACGGTTTTGGAATGAAATTGAATGAGTGTGTGGAGCGAGTTTTGAGTGAATTTAATTGGAGGTAATCCATTTTCGCAAATTTTGTTCAGCATGAACAAAATTAGCGATATGTAATACCTCCCTTTAATTAAAGATACAAAAAGTTCTATTAATAGCTTCCTATTTCTTCAAGAGCCAATCAGTGACTTAAAAATTCAATTATGTCAGTGAAATCGCGTTCTGGTTCCTGCTTTATTAATTTGGAAGAGAGTTGTTGATTTTATAATTTTTAGTCATTTTGAGCGTTTTTGAATGGTTTGAGTGAGTGTTTTTAATGAATGATATGAGCACTGAGTGAGCGATTTGGAATGGTAATTGATTGGGACGAATGTCAATTTCACGATGTATTTAACTGTATAAATCTTATAAAACTAGCTATGTTTATAGGTATCCCAATACTGCCTGTTGTGATAGTTGCTGCAATTGACCATGATCTTTACTACGGAGGCAATGGCTAGTGAGTTGGTTAATTATCATATGTGACGCGTCACGCGAAAAGGGACCATCTGGGAATTCTGTAGGATAAATATTTGAAAAAGAGATCGGTTCTAGTATAGGCCAACCAATGGTCGCATTTCAAATATTCTTTCACAGAAAGGTAGATGAATCTTTCTAGATTCAGAAAATTTACGAAAAAGAAATGTTACGACACTAGTCAGTCTTCGCAGTCTGACTAGGGCCGTCACCTTACGCACTACCCAGATGGCACCTTTTCGCGCGGCGGGTCACATATATTTATATAGACCAACAAAAATTAGAGTCACATTCTGAAATCTATTTTTCTCGGTATCTTAATAATCAAATTTCTTATTAATTTGCTAATACGATGTTGATATTGAATACAATGTGCATTATTTCTACATACTTTATTTTATAGGATCAGAAAATAATGTTAGACTTATGAATATTTCTATGACTTTCTATTTGCCGAATTTGAAATATTTCTTAGCGCCTAAAATGATCTTAAATGCTCTTAAAGATTGCCTTAAACCCAATAAGAAAAAAAAACATGTTCAGAAGACAAAGTAAGGTATCAAGTACAGAAGTTCTGGATTGTTCTGGATTGTTCTGATATACATTTTGTTCCTAATCGTCTAAAATTTCAATTGGATACCAACACTAAACAACAGAGCGTTAGGCTTTCATATACGCATTTCGGTATCTACATGTTTCGTGTGCAATCATAGATGGAGTTAAGAACAGCGAGAAATTGACTGTCATTCCAATTTAATCATTCTAATTCGCTCACTCATTTCCAAATACTCAACTAAACCATTCCAAACCGCTTCAAACCACAAAAAAGGATAAAATTATCTACTATATTTGAAATTAAAAAAAAAAAAAAAAAAAAACACTATAAAATAAATTGAATGATAAAGCTTATGATTGGCTCGTGAAGATATAGAAAGCTTTTCATAGAACCTGTATTCATGTTGTTGGTTTTAATGAAAGTAATACATATAGCTAATTTTGGTAATCTTCAACAAAAATAGCCATATTGGATTATCTCCCGCGAATTCACTCAAAACGATCCATAGACTTATTGAATTCTATCCAAAATCTCTCAAAAATCATTCATCTTGTCAATTTCACGACGTTGTTAACTGTATCATACTAAATAAATAGTTAACCCATCCAGTTCTTTCTCAATTTCAGTTGCTGGCTGGCCCGAGATGCAATGTTGTATGGATTCATCATCCCCGTGGCGGCCATCTTGTTTGCCAACATTATTGTGTTCTGTCTCGTGATGGTGAATCTATTACGCCGTCGAACAAATTCAATGAAATCAAACCAGTCTGAAAGAAAAATGGCATACCTTCACTTCCAGGCTGCGGTCTCTATATTTGTAATATTAGGTGAGTCGAGCCTTGTACAAATAATGACACCCAGAAATAGGAACACATCTCAATTAAAACCATTTTTGGTTGCTTGACCAGTACTCCATTCAATTCATTCAAAATACCCACTTAAAACAATCAAAAACGCCCTAAAATTACTTCGAGTATAGGGATAAGTGTGTAAAGTGTAAAGTGCGTTTATTGGAGTAAAAGGTGCAACTGCTTTAGTACAAGGCAATTGCACTTAATACTCCAATAAACTTTGTGAAAAATCAAGGCCATCTACCAAGGTCAAATTCATTAAAACTTTACGTCTAAACTGTTCAGTTCATTCTAGCCTATTTTTAGACACCTTCTTCATAATTTGAATTATTAAAGATCTCGGTCATGTGCATCAGTAGGTATCAAGGTTTCAAGTCTTCTTTTAAAATCATCGTTTTAAGAAATGTTGTTACGGGGAGGGGGGGATTTGTGTTTCACGAACACATCAAGTTATTTTTGGTTTGTTAAAAAATGTACCGAGAGACCATCGCTTAAGGTTCATGTAAAGAGCTTTTGGGCCAATTGTAATGTTGTTTCTATTTTACAAAAAAGACGGTTTCGTCCAGTTTAACAATATATTATATTAAAACTGTAGATGAGCACAAGCAGTTGCAAAACATTAGAGGCCCCACCTCATAACAGAATAGCCAAACCATTGTGGAAAATGGATATTTTATTCAAAACCAACAACTTCATCACGGGTGGATAAAATATGTCCAAATTTGACCAGAAGGTAGACAATTGTACCTACTAGGTACTACCTCAACGTTAAATATAAAACATTACACATCAGTCTCAAAAGGCTTTTTTGAAACATTCAATTTCCATTTACTTTATTAACATACATATCAAACGAGATTTTTTTAAATGTAAGGTATGGTGAAACATCACAACATAATAATAGGTTTTTGAAGTCACTGACCTGTAATAGATATTCATCATTTTGCGAAATAAAAATTGATATATTGCTAAACAACCTTACAGGTATGTAAACTATTTAATATGTTCATTTATGTTTCGATTATACACCATACCTTACATAAGTCTACACGTTTACACAAATAGAATTTCGTATATGACATATGTGTTTATAAAATAAGTCTAAATAAATTGCTTGCATTACTACGTTTTGGGTGAAGGTGTTTTACCAACAGTTGTAGTACCTGGAATGCACATTAGAGTGTATTTTGTTAAAATATGAGCCTATTTTATCTAACCGTGATGCAGTTGCTTTTTCTGTACAAAATGACCCCTTTCCACAATGTTTTGGCTATACTACTATAGCTATGACAGCCTTATGTTGTTTCATTTTGATATATGCTATACCTAGACATACTGCTTTTTCTTGGCAAAAGAAGTGCCCTTAATATTGGGTCTCAAACATTTTACATGAACCTTAAATGACCGCGTTTTGGTGTTCCCAGAGGTGATCGCTTAATGCACTTTTTACTGTAATTTTCTTGTTTCACTTATTACAAACTGTATTTTTCAAATGAAACTATGGTGTCCGTGGTTAATAGGCATAGCGTCGGCCTCTTGACCCTAAGGTCCTGAGCTCGATCCCTGGGAGCGGCTATCAATTATGCTTCTTTCATTTACCCACACTTTTGACGCGAGTACTGGTAATTTTTCCAGGAAGCAGAATCTAGAGGGATTCATCTAAGTTGTAAGAACTATTTTCCCAATCGATGTAAAATAGATAGGTTTAACCCAATTAATTGAAGTTTTAGTCTTTTTTTTAATTTGTTGTCATTTTGGCAGGTTTTCGTTGATAACAGATCATTTATATTATTTCAGGTTTAACCTGGGTGTTCGGATTCCTAGCCATTGATGGTGCCAGGATAATTTTCCACTACATATTCGCAATACTCAACGCTTTTCAGGGTTTCTTTATATTCCTATTGTTTACTGTCAGAGAAAAACAGGTGAGTTTCTAAAGAAACCTTATTTCCTTAATGATAAAACAGGTGACTTATAGACGATTTTATGTAATCGCAACTTTCTCTGGTGCTTTGCCATGGAAAATCGGGACACATTTAATTAAACTGTATAATTTGCGTCAAGGTCAACCGTCTAATAAATTTGCAGTTTAGAGATGTGTGAAATAATGCCTGTTTTTAGCACTTATGTATGGTGGTAGGAAAAACAAATATTAGCTTCAATCAGTTTTAAAAATGCGCATACTTGTTATATTTAGTCATAGCTTTTATTTTTACAACCATACGGTTACCAATATTGGTCTTTACATCCGTATGTAATTTTTATATCCGGTCTAAGAGACGTTCAATAAAATACAAACAGGATTTAGAAAACTGAAATTAGAAAAAAAATACAGAACAAGTGGTCTGTTAGCCACATATCTTTTAAAAATTCAATTATTGCAGTTCGCTTGGAGAATCAGAAAATATAGACTAATTATAATTTTCATTTATTGCACATATTCTTTAATGTCAAGTTGAACGATTGTCTTTTTAAAATGTAGATGTGTTTCGTCGTAGCCACTATTTGTTAGTGCTTGAGCTACTACATCTTCTTTAAGATTTGCTTTCGGTGTGCTGACTGTATCTGTAAATTAGCATGTACACATGCCTTTGCTTTCTTTCTTCGTCTCTTGAGCCTTCATCTCCGCTCTTATTTCCGCCAATTTTTAACTGAATGTCGACCCATTTTCATTGTCCTGGTGTCGTCAGTATTGTTGCTGACATTTTTTAACACCACGTTGTTGGAATATTATTTGCTTGTGTGATCATTAAAGTTAACCTTCATACTTGGACAAATACCTTATAATGAAATTTTGATAACATCCTGTTTATGGAGCAAGTCTCAGGTATCCGAGGTAATTAATGGTCATGGCAAGACTTAATCTGTCATATTTTAACTTGACTCTATTTTGTTTGCTAATTGGTCAAATATTAAATAATTTTTTTGCATTGTATTCTTTTGCATCTTGTTAACCTGCACTGCATCGTTCATCTTTAAGACGGTCCACCCATCAAAGTCAAGGTCACTGTTGCAGCGAGATGGAATTATTTATCTCGACTATTTTTGGTTTTGACATGGATTACGAAATTATATTTCATTCAGTTATGAACATTGTGGAACGATTCTGTGATGAAAGTAAATGTATTTGAATTCGTACCCTTGACTGAAATGTTTTTTTTTTTATCGTTGTTGTAAGAAAAGAGTAGGTGATGTTCTTACGAATGTATTAATATTAAGTCTTCACTGGCCACTCAGTGACATCAGAATTTAACTCGATTTGAAGTGTTTTTGATCGTTATTGGGGCGATTTATGTGATTTTGGAGCGAATTTAGCGTTGGACGATTAATTCAGAAGTATTATGCCCTTCAATTTGGGACGTTCTTAATTGTATTCAAGAAAAAAGTAAATCTCAATTTACCTCCTTGGTGTATATGTTATATCCTTAGCATCAGAGCGCATCTGATTCTGACCATTAGATCACGATGTCAATCACCCTCGTCATATATCATTCTCTATAATTCGCCCGTCTTATATTTTTTACGATGCTTTTTCTGCATTATTTTCGAGTTCACCAAATTACTTGAGTACCGTTAATTTCCACCAAATCATGTACTTTTAGTTTCTATGTTTGAGATTTTTCTAATAAATCTTCGTTTTGGTCTTTTAGCAGCGCTCCTTGAACCAAACAATTATAGATTGACTATGAAAATCGATCCTTCAAACTTTTATTCATTTATTTCCAAATTCTTAACAAAATTGGTTGTTATTTAATTCACAATTGCCCTTAAATTTGTGGAAAAGTCGGAATTATGAAATAGATTAGTTGCGTGCTTTTATCGTTCTTTGTTATTGTTCCCTGTCATTGGGATGTTAAACCACACTTTTTTTGTTTCATTGCTGGTTGGTGAAAAGTGAACGCACTCAAATAGCCCTTATATTTTGAAACTTAGCATTCCATATATCGAGGGTTCGGTGCAAGACTGTAGTAAGTGTATATACATTGTATATACTCTTACTACAGTCTTGCACTGAACCCACGATAAATAACCTATAAAAATACACTATTTTCGCACTTTTTCCCAATTTTGATTGGTTTTAAATCGCATTACGTTAGGTATCCGATGCATTTTATTTCTGTATAAAATGCATAAGGTATTTTGGGAAACCTTCCGGCGATAGATCTTCAAGTTGTATGAACTCGAAATTACCTCGTCCCTCTTCTATGAACCTCCGTCGCTATTTGATCAGTTAGAAATAGATTTTTTTCAAAAGAACATTAGAATACAAGCCTGCAGCTCTGATGCTGAGTTGCCGTTTACAGTGAGTCGAAAGAAGACAATCAAGCAACCCTCTCAGGCTTGCTCGATCACGCCGATTTGGTTTAATTATTGGGAATTCTATAATGCTTTTCGGTGGTTTATCGAGAAATAACGGTAGATTATCACTTGATAAACTCACCGCAAAAGCAGTGAAATTATCAAAAACTTATACCCTGTTTTTGTGCAATTCATCCTATCTGACGTCATATATGCGGGGCGAAATAAGTGACGTCACAATGAACATTGCATAGTAATCACGCGCAAAATGACGCGCTTTACGAAAATATGTCTTAGAAAATTCACATTTTGTCTCATTTTTGCATTAAAGAAATAGAATAATCGTTGGTTTTCGAGTAAGATCGATTAATATTTGATTTCGTGAAAAAAAAAAGCTATATTTTCACTCGTGGCTCTGCCACTCGTGAAAATATAGCTTTTGTTGTTCACCAAATTAAATATAAATCGATCTTACACTTAAACAAACGGTTATCCTCTATATCCTTGCAGAACTAATATCCCGTTCATAAATACCTTCAGAAATGTCTAAGTTGTCGATTTTTGTGATCACCTTTCTTCCGGGGTCCGTCCGTCGGTCGTCGTCCATCGTCTGGCGTCACGTCAACAATTTTTTTAAACGACATCTGCTCCTTAACTACAAGGCCAATTAACACCAAATTTTATAGAAATGTTGCTTAGGTGGTCCCCTTCAAAACAGCTAAAAGAATTGAAATCCATGAAAAACCCTGGTTGCTATGGCAACCAAAGGTGTAATTTTAAGAAAATCTTTAAAATTCTTCTTCTTCTCAACCAGACGACCTTCAGGCTTAAAATTTGGCATGGATGATCAGTTCATAGACCTGAATAAAAAAAGCTAAAATCATATCTGTTGGGCCACCAGGTGCAGAGCATCTAGGGGGGGGGGGGTACAGCTTTGTTGAAAATTTTGAAATCTTGAACTGTCTTCTTCTGATGAACCAAAATCCCTCCAGCCTTTATATTTGACATGAGTGATCATCTAATAGACCCTATCTGAAAAAGCTAAAATCATGAATGGTTGGCCACTAGGTGCAGAGCACCAGGAGTGAGAGGGCAGCTTTTCAGAGCAATTCTTAAATCTTTAACCTTCTTCTTCTGATAAACCATGCGCCCTACAGACTTGAAAAATTGCAAGGATGATCAGCATATAGACCATAATTAGAATAGCTCAAATCATAACTGTTGGGCCACCAGGCGCGGAACCACCGGGGGAAAGGGGTAGTACTTTGTTAACATTTTTAAATCCGTAACCTTCTTCTACTGAACCAGAATCCCTAAAACCTTTATATTTGACACGGATGAATAGCTCATAGACCCTATTTTACATAGCTATAACCACTGGGGGAGAGGGTAGTATTTAGGATCAATTTTGACTGTTTAAACCTTCTTCTGATGATGAAGTAGGATACTTACAGGCTCTAAATTTGGCATGAGTCATCAGCTCATATACGTTAATCAAAATAGATGTAGTCATGATTGTTTTGTGACCAGGGGCAGAGACCCAAGGGGAGGGGGTAGTGCTTTGTGGTAAATTTAACAATTTTAAAAATTCAACTGAACCAGAATTCCCACAGCTTTTTCATTTGATATAGTATAATCAGCTCATAGAACTTAATTTAAACAGCTATTACGACTCTTGGCCCAACAGGTGTGGAACAACAGGGGGCAGAGGGTAGTACTTTAGGTCAATTTTTATATTTTAACTTTTTTTAAGCTCACCTTAGCACAAAGTGCTCATGTGAGGTACTGTGATGACCCTTTGTCCAGCTTCCATCCTTTTGTTGTCGTCTGTTGTCCGTCAACAATTTCTTTATAGGACATATTGTCCTAAACTACTGGGCCAATTGACACCAAATTTTACATAAATGTTTCATAGGTAGTTCCCTCCAAGACAGCTTAAAGAATTGAAATCCATCCTATGGCAACCAAAGTTGAAATTTAAGAAAATCTTTAAAAATACAGCTTTGGAATTTGCCGAGGATGATCAGTTCATAGACCTTAATTATGATGGCTAATTTTATAACTGTTGGGCCACCAGGTGCGCAGTTCCAGGAGGGGGGTAGAACTTTGAATCATTTTGTTATCTTTAATTTTCTCCTACTGAACTAGGAGCCCTACAGACTTGAATAAAGACATGGACCATCACACCACTGAGGTTTATTCTACTCCAATAACTCATACTGAAATCTAATTCTAAAGTTGTGAACAGGGTTTCCCTTTATAGAACAACCTGAACATATGTGCAGTCTGATGTTGGTCTATATCACCTGTTTTTGTTTTATTTTTTCTTAATAACAAAGTTAAGGAATTGGATTTCAAAAGAAATACTGATTCTCAATGGATACATCGATTTTAAAGCATTTTTGCCAAAGTTTTTAATTTAGCATGCCAACAATTAAAACAGACAGGAGTGTAACCATGTGTTCTAGGAGACCAACAATGCATAGCGACAAACAACAACACAACTTAGACTGTGGAATCTTACTGGTCTGACCAAAAGTTTAATTTCCTTTACACATAAATTTGTTACAGTTCAATAATTATATCATCTGAATCAAAAGTAATGCAAGTTACCCTTGGGTGCTTTGACTCAGGTGGGCGTACCAGGGCCAAAGGTCCTCTTTTTTGTAAAGTTTTATGCCAGCAAGCTTTGATGGCTAGAAAACTATAAACATTGAAAATAGAATATGTATTTTTTTACGCGCAGAAATTAGACTTGAACCTTTACTTTTTAATTGGTTATTTTAACTAATTCTTAGCTCTGAAGGATTGCAGTTATAAGGGCCGAGTACATTTTCCCCTGCGTTTATGAGAATGTAAAATACAATAGCCTTAGCACATAGCTTAAACATAACGCCCTATTTGCCATGTACTGAGGCAATTGTTTTTTATACACCGATAAACGCAGTGAAAATAACCCTCATCACTATATTGTGCATTCCTGGGGTGATATACAAGAGGTGTCAATCCCAACTACTATAAGATCTATAAATGTATTGTCATCAAGATGTGAGAAATTTGACTAATATTTGGCAGTTTTACCTAAAATTCCTGCTTGAAGATCGAAGTGACGTTCCCCGTATGAACCCTGTAAAGGTAGCCAGCTGAAATATTCTATTGTGTTGCGTCTTTTTTTCGCCACCAAGATAAAAACCACTACATTTTGGGTTGAAGTAGTCAAAATAAGACGGCGTGAAAATACACGTAAATAAGGTATTCATATACACTTAGTGTTCCTCCTGATTTCAGAGCCTTTGAAATCAAAAGCAGATGTAATGTTTGGTGGCTTCTAGAAGTAACTGAAAATTGTAAATACCGACATTTAGTGCTATTTTATTCACTAGTTGTCGATCAAAAACAACTTTCTTTCAGATTCGCAAGGCGTGGCGGAAAAAGTGTTGTAATTCACAAAATAAAGGTTCAACTGCAAGGAGCGGCCCCGATAGCGTCCCCTTAAAACCCCATAATGATTCTACTGAAACGGGATTTAAATCATCGTCAAGCGGAAATGATACAAAAGGGTCAAAACTTAATGAAACAGGTGACTGATGCTAAATCATATATCATATTTCTTTATTGCATTCATGTTTGTAACCCGTTTGCGTAGAATTTTCAATAATTTATCACAACTTTCTGTCACTGTGGCCTTAAAAATACCCCAATCAATGCGTGTAGATAAGTTTTCATTTTGTGGTCGAGATTTTTCTCATTTCTTCAAAAGAAAAGGTCAAAATGATTGTTGAATAAAATTCAATCACTGTATGGAACGAGTTTTAGTCGAAATTGACGGAAGATTCGGAGGAGTTTATTCAATAATGCTAAATTCGCCCAAGTTGGCCTAAATTAGCGATAGTTAGAACCTCCCTTCAAAGAATCAACGTTTGTGTTGTTTGTGTTCGTGTTTTTTTTTTAATTCGTGAATCTTCACGAACCGATTAGACGCTTTAATTTGCACAACAGCCAATTAAAGGTGGAAATTTTGATTTGCTTGCATTTGTTACTGATTGCTTTGGATGACTTTGAATTGTTTTTATACATTTCGAAGCGTTTATCAGTTATTCATGTGAGTGCTTGGAATGAATAAAGCGCTGAATCAACGATTTGGAATGTTTCTGAATGAGGTAAATGTCTCTTTCACGATGTTACTAACTGTAAGTGGTAAAATGCACACCGCTTTCTCTTTTAGCACTACTATGTTTTATGACATTAAAGTACAATAGAGCACACACATTTCCGTTAAATATTGTATATTTTTATGAGGTACACGGCTCAATGATATTACACTGGTTTCATGTATTGTTCCCTCTTGTCCAGTTTTTAAATGTCAACAACTTAAACAGGCGTTTTGAAATTGTAATCCGCCTATACGTTACTACACGTGCAAAGCGTAATACCATTTCTCAAATGATTTTGTACAATTTCATTACGACCTTAGGGGTGGCTTTGATTTGTATATTCAAGCCTTTGGGTTGACAAACATCATAAATTATATCTACATGAAATGAACTACCAGTGACTGAGCATTATACAGTGTATAGTACTCCGTCGCAAGACCATTTATCATTCACATTTAATGTTACATTGTGAAATTGACATCCATCTCAATCAACACCATTATAAAACGCTTACTCAGTGCTCCATCCATTCATTCTTAACACTCACTCAAACTATTCAAAAACGATAGAAGTATATATATAAAGATAAGACCAACAACTACATTAAAAATAAATATAGAAATGAAACATGCGTCATCACTGAATTAATTGTAAATATCTGATTGTTTCTTGGAGAAAAAAGAAGCCATTTATAGAACTTGTATGCATATTTCATTAAATGGAGGTTATTGCTTACTTTATTCATCCCAAATTAAGCGATTTTGGATTACCTCCCTTGAAATCCACTCAAAACTAACTCGACACACTCATTTTTAATTTCATTCCAAAATCATTCATCTTGTCAATTTCACAATGTTTCTAACTGTTCCATTTTCTCAATTTTTTTCTTGTACAATTTCAATTCTAGCCAAGAGCTGACTTCGATTGGTATCTTTACGTCTTTGGGATCACAAACACCATTAACTATAGCGACATGAAAGGAACTACCTTTGACTAAGCACAATATTCATGTCCTTCGTCTCACGATCATTTATCTTTATACATTGTGTTATCATCAAGGTGCGTCGAGTTCATAGGATAGTAGATGTTACTGATATGTTTTTTGATATCTGGGTACCGAACTGAACCAATTTAGAAATTCATTTGACCACAGATGTAAATCTACAGTGCTAGTTTTTCTTACACTGTTTCCGCCTAACAAAATGCGCGATTTCGGTACATACCCATCCACGTTACATACATCCGAGGCATGTTGTAGTTTACGCTAATGGCCGAGTGATGTTCCGAATGACTGTTGAGCAGTCACGATACGGATATTGCGTTAAACTATGAAATTTTTAATATTCATATAAATAAGAGATCAGGTTATTATATAGATTAAGATCAGCCTGCAGGTTAACCTACATTGACTACTGTACTAGTATTTATATGGAAACAAACCTTGTGTCAAACTGGCTGAAATGGTCCAAATTATGACAAAGAGCTTGAAATAATGTTTAGAAAGAAGGTAAATGTAACGATTTTGAATCAGACAATCATTGGCGTTTTACAACTTACTTATTTCTACATGTCACTGAATGTTTTATAAATTGTATAATGTTTATCCTTAGAGGTTATTAGCTATTTAGAATATTGTTGAATGTCTTATCGAGTGCGTGATATCTGATGGATGAATTAAACGCTCAGAGTTTTTGGGCTCTATCTATTGCTGTCAACTCCATGTTTCTAATTTGTCATATAACCTTTAATTGTATGCATGCATATCGATTTAATACAGTTAAGTTAATTGTGAAACTGACAATGTTAACACAATCAAAACATTTCTAAATCGCTCATTCAGCGATCCATTTAGTCATTCGAATCACTCATTCAAACCATTCATAAACGCTCAAATTTACTGAAAATATAAGATCAACGACTACTTTCAAAATGAATAAAGCAAGAATCAAATAGCGATTGCATCTACACAATTGAAACTTTAAACGTCTGATTGGTTCTGTAAGAAATAGGAGGCTTTCTATAGAACTTTAATTCATATTTTCTTAAATGGGGGTAAGAAATATCGCTAATTTTGTTCATCAGGAAAAATTCATCACAAAATTTGCGATATCGGATTACCTCCCATTAAAATCACTCAAATCTCGTTCCAAACACTTTTTATGCCCCCGATAGGGAGGCATCATAAATTTGACTTGTCCGTCCGTCCGTCTGTCCGTCCGTCTGTCCGTCTGTCCGTCCGTCCGTCATTCCGTCCAAAAACTTTAACATTGGCCATAACTTCCTTATTACTATCAAAGCGGTGTCGGGGGCATTGTCATCTTACAGTGACAGCTCTTGTTCAATCTTTTTTTCCAAAATTGTTCACCTTATCCATTTCACGATGTTGATTACTGTATAGTCCTTTTGACTTCTAAATGGACAAACATTTCGCCGAAAATCTCAGTAATGAATGAATGAAACATATTTTTTTCTTGTCATATCATATTTTCAACTAATACCATGACGAGTTTTGTTTTTCAGAATTTTTGAATGTAAAATAATGACTTTATACGTCTGCCTACATATTAACTTTCAGCCTTTCTTACCTACTTTTGTCGATATTGAACGGAACAGCGAATTGTATAACCAAAAATAGTACTGAATTGCATAGGGCCAAGTCAAAAGTGTAAGATTTTAAGTGAGTGGTTTTAGTGTAAAATCGAGTATTTTTATAAAATTAAGTTTGTCGAAGAGTTTTAATACACTTGGATTTCAATTCTGAATATATTCTCTCTTTGTTCAGAAACAGTTTGGTCAGATAATTGATCGTTGTTTTTATCTATTCTGAGGTGAACCCCATATTCACATGTTAAGACCAATCAAAAAGCACCAATTATCGTTGTCATTGGGAATTTCACGAGGAAAAACTTGGGGGAAGTTCATATCGGCCTCGGTTTCGACCCGAGTTAATCGGGTTTCCATCAGAACGACCTCGGTTTCGACATAAGTGATGCCATTTAAGCCTTTCGACCTCGACGCTTCTTATCCCGGATCGGGCCGGTGTTACTTGGATTCTAAATTACGTCAAAAAGTAGTGCACAACAGTTCGTTTACAAATAATGCTGGTATTTCTTTGGATTAAATAGAAATGACTTTTGTTCTCTTTTACAACTTGTTTTGCATGGTTTTATCAATTTGTTAATGAACAAAAGTATTCTTTAATATTAGTGAATTAATGCTGCAGTATATTTTAATCTCGTTTACCAACATGAGTTGGTAACTCCGTTCACATGAATGTCTTCACTGCGCATGCATATTACAGTTAATTTTAATTTATAACATTATCTCTCGCTTCTCTCGGACTGTCATATGAACTTCCCCTTGACGGCGAGTAATAACTGTACAAATCACGAGATATTTAAGTTCAAGATGACATGACCGTCGTCATTAATTAGCATTTCCAAAAAAGGAATAATTGACATTTCATCTGTCAAATGTTTAGTATAAAACCACGTGCTTTTACTATTTGTTTATAATTTCTTACAACTAAACAGCCTCCATCTCCCCTCGTGTTTAAGAGCGGAAAATGCGAAAATATTTACATTAACTAGATAGACAAAAATCATTATTTTGAAATCATTTTATTTTCAAAAAAATATTTTTGGAATAGAGTTAAGCTACAATTAAGAGTTTACCATTTACAAATCCTTCATTTAAACGCAATGTAATTATGTAATTGATGAAAAGATTGGTTCTTATAGAAGCGAAACGGACTATACCATCGGTAAAATGAATAACTTAGCTGAATTAATATACACGTTTCTTAAGCGTTATTTGGTTTCTGAAAAACGTCCATCCGCCTGCCTGCTTGATATACATATTCCAGAGCATTTTTGTATGTAATGTTTTGTAATGTAAATGTTTAAAGCCCGTAAGCTATTGCATTTACTTGATATATAATATCAGGTGTTAATAAACAGACCATTTCACTTTCAGGTTTTTTAATGCGGACATTTGAAAATAACAAGTGTCGCGACAGCTTATTAGCGCCTCGTAAAGTGTGTAAAGCATTCTGTATTGTAACTACATGGGCAACTTAGACAATGATTCCTGGTGCAACGTTTTTTGTTTTTTTTGATTAAAATGAAATAAAATAATATATCAAAATATATGAATATATGTGTAAAGCACTATAGCAAAACGCGTTAGAATGTTCATCATTTGCAATGATTACAACGTCGTATGGTTGAATTGCACCATAAAAAAATGAATGTTAAAAGTTTTCAGAAAATTATATGTAGATAAACTACAGGAAGACAGAGACAAATATACCATGATAAAGCTAGATAAAAGGGAATGCAAACTTCATCACACAGTCTTTAAAAAAGTGAGAAGGGAATTATTGGGTATTATAATTGGCCATTCAAATAAGCAAGTTAATTCATCCCACAGTACATCTCTGTAGCCTTTTCCCTCAAAGGTACGAAATGTAAATACAAAACTGTATTTTGATATGAACGACGTCGGGGAGTGAAATAAACCGGATGAAAGTTTCTTTTATTACACGGGTGTTATTTCATCTGTTGAAAAAATTGCAAATGAGCTAAGATCGTATAGCAACGTTATATTTTCGTTGTGAAAATGACGTCATAAAACATATGATGACGTCAACTCGCAAACAGCGTTATATGTTATATGATTTTTTTTTGGAATGTCACCTTGATTTATTACGAAAATGCAGGTCATATTGTAAAAAGAATATTAAATTTGTGCCCATAAGATAACAAATGTATTAAACTCGTCATCTAAAACGGCAGCCTCGTTTTTATCTATCTAAAGATGACTCGGTTAATAAATTTTGTTTTAAATGACCAAACATTCAATATCCTCCAAATATTTTCTATTTTTCCAGATTCGTAAGGCGTGGAAGAAGATGTGTTGTAAAGAGAAAGCTAGTAAACTCGGATCGTCCAGTACGGGTACAGACGTACCAAGGAGGGCAACCAAAAGTTCTGAGGCTACTAACTCTACGACCACGTCTAAAAGATCAAATGGACATAGTGAAAACGGTCACCAAAGAAGGAACCTTGAATTTAATAACATCGGTTATGAACCGCAATAATAGCCTGAGTATAGTAAAAGAAACCGTGAAATTGATTCAAAAAGCCAAAATCGATGGCTTAGCACGAAACACTTGTAACTGCAAAAGGGAGTGGCAATAGTTTCGCGTTCTGCCATCGAATTGATAAGGTGTAAATGATGACCGTAGAAGAACTGTGAGCCGTTGTTAATGCACTCTAAATATATATTGTAAATTTAAAGCAATTGAACCGTAGTAGTTCCGCAACATTTCGGGACTAATGCTCTTAAACATCGTTTACTGGGGTTTCCGAATGAAATCATTAGGAAACCTCGGT
Source organism: Fragum whitleyi (assembly GCA_948146395.1). Taxonomy (NCBI): domain Eukaryota; kingdom Metazoa; phylum Mollusca; class Bivalvia; order Cardiida; family Cardiidae; genus Fragum; species Fragum whitleyi. Next base: position 6,896,562 of record OX411558.1, read on the forward strand.
TAACACAGTTAAAGTTCATGAGTTCGAAACGTTGCAAAAATATTACGAGACGACTGCCTTAAAGAACCTTGTGAAAGTGATACTATCTCAACTTAAACAAAACGTTATCCAATAGTTAAAATCGATTGCTCAGTGCGAAACAGATGTGTGTAGGCAACGGCAATTATTTTACTCTTCATATACATTCTAAATTTCTGAAAATCATTCAATGCTCATATTTGGTATTATGATAGATCTCGATGATGCGCACCGACAGTAACCAAGGTTAAGGTCATTTGGCAAGGTTAAGGTTATCTGTCAAGGTTTAAAATTAAAAAAAAATATGTCGTTTTGGGGACATTCTTTTTTTAACAAACACATCTTGCTTAATAATATTGTACCTAATTGTTTGTGTTTATAAAAGATTTTTTTTTTGTTTTTGTGTGTACATAATTTAAATGTTTTGTATTTTTAAATAAAGATATATAATTTTCAATTGTATATTCTAAAAAAGCATATAACAACATTTTCGTCAAACGAATACATCGTTCCATCATTTTGCAGACGATTCTAAAATACGAACGGTCTTATTTACAGTTAAGAAAATTGTATACCTGACATTGTGAATATTTTGAAATTAATTCAAAATGAAAGTGAATAAATGAAATGAGTGAGTTTTGAGCGAAATATTAGGGAGGTAATACATTAGCGCCTATATAGCCCTATCGGCCGATAGAAGCGAAATATTATTACCTCTCTTTAATACAATCAAAATACTTTTTTGTTTGTGAATCTTCACGTTCCAATAAGACGCATTTGAAATTAACATCAGCCAATACAAGCATCGAATGATTTGATCAACAAAAAGGTTGATCGTTGTGAACAGTTCTTCAGCGTTTTTGAAAAATTATCTCCCTTATTTTTTGATCCAAACACTCATTAGATATAAAATTCGAAAACATTAAAAGAAATTGTTCTTGTTGATTACACAATGTTGTAAACTGTATTTGGATTCATATAGAGCACAAAAAATGTTTCATAATGGTTTAAATCGATTTCTTTCTTGGTTCGTGCTGCACAGGTAAAACATCGTAAAATTTACTCTCATTCCGATCAAAAACCATTTTACGTAAATCGCTCACACGGCGTTCTATTCATTCTTTCCAAACATCAACGCAGAACATGAAAATCGCCCAAAAATCACTTAAATAGAAATCAAAGTGCTGTCAGCACTGTAAATCGGGCTCAAATTTTGACATTAAAAGTTGGTAAAATATTTGCCCAATTTGTGAGCTTTTTGTCTTAACACTCCATCTTTTCGAGGACATCGCCAGCTCATCCAACTGGAGTTTACAGAATTATATCCACTCAACTTGAGAGATATGTCACAAAACATTTCCAATCAACTTGGGACTGAACCCAGTTTAACTAAGATTGATAATCCAATATACTACCAACTGCGCTATACGGTCAGACGTCAAGGGGGTAGAACCGGCATCAATTTGATGCCTGAGGGACGCATTTTAATAGAGGCAGATAATGGCAAACCCCGGTCATGTCTCTGCAGAGTAACAGTTGACATGCCAAAATTGCACGTGCAATTTCAACAAAATTATTCAGCCGCTGGTCCAGAGGACTGGAAAAGCCCTTTTTCTCGCTGAGAGCTAAAAGCTAGAACACAATGGGGAACAATTTTATCCAGTTAACAATGACGTAATATCGGACAAACAATATTTCGTAGGTGTTGTTATAAAATCTCGTAACTACGATTTGAGTAAAGCCGTAGTTACGATATTTTATAAGAGCACCGACGGTTTATCAAAACGTAACGGTAATCCTAGGCCTTAGCGCAGTTTGTAACGCACCTGCCTCTCGTTCGAGAGGTCCCGGGTTTGATACTCGGCTGCGGCAAATACCCTTTCAGACAAAAATGTCACCCATCAATGGTTTGATATCGCGAACCTATGTGATGGAGCAGCTGGAGGCTGTGTATGGGTGTTGTGGTAGTACTGGTATGAGAAACAATAGGAATCCATAGTTAGGTGCTCCAGCCGCTCAATATGACCACATATGACCGTAAACGGCGTAAAACCTTATACACCGATCAAAATCAACGCAATTGAAAAGAAATATGTGCTAAAAATAGACTAGGATTAAACCATGTCACCTATAGAAGCAGACGATTCCAACAGACGACAAATGAAGAAAGAACTCGAGACGAAGGAAAACGGAGAGGAAGGAGGGTAAGGAATTGTTGTTGTTTTTCTTTTATGAAATATAAGAAGATGTATCCCCTCCGCAGGGATAGACATTGATCACATTCAACCGTTTTTAGAATAACAAATTAGAACAGCACGAAGTTAATTTCAATTCTTTTACTCAACCAAAAAGATTGTAAAAACGCTGAAAATACTAATTGGTAATTACTAAAATCGAAAATTACATCAAATAATATATAAGCCTCTTCCTTTTTTGTCGCAAAAGTGAAAGAGATAAAAACAAAATGTAGATTGTAAATGAAATAGGCCGTTTCTGCGTTGTTTGTCTTGAACAAATAGCTCGGTGGATAACACGCAAAAATTAAGTGTCCAGTCTCGGTAAGTGTGGGTTTTGACCGCGTGATAATCATAACAGAATTTTATTGGTTGTCAGCCCTACAACTGGTAAAAGACCGTTCGAGAAAAATCAGAGCAGTAATATTGTAACTGCTACAAATTTATTATACAGTTAACCTATTGTTCGTTTCAACTCCTTTACTCAACCTAAAATCATGTTATAAACACTGAAAATACGAACAGGTAATTACTAAAAGCGAAATTACATCAAATTTTGTATTAGCCTCTTCTTTATTTGTCGCAAAAGTAAATAAGATAAAAAAAGTTTGTATATTGTGACTGAAAGGCCGTTTATCGGGGTTTGAAAACACATAGTTTGGCTCGAACACATTGCTCAGTGGATAAGGGTAAAAAAGTAATGTATCCGACTGATGCGATTTCTGGAAAACGGTGTATATAAATCGGGTGACCCCGATTTAACAACTTCGTGTGAAAGGAAAGTTACCTAGAAAAAAACGACCCCATTCTTTCAATTTCATTAAAAAGCATTCACTTGTGTCAACAACACCCAACACAAGTATTTACGTGTACCTGTCCACCGGTTGGAACATCGTCAAATTGACAGGAAATACGATTAGGGAATGGATTTGAATGATTGTGATGCGTGGGCTTTTAGAGAAATCAAGTGCGGTCATACAATATCTCTAATTTCATGTAAATTAGAAGAAAATTCTGAACGTTTTACCTCCCTTTTAATAAACTATAGCTTCTAATTTGAGCCTGTGCATGAGATTTCCAACAAGTTCAAATATGCGCAATGCAAAGACTCTGACCAGCCTGTGCATCCGTACAGTCTGACTAGAAAATTTACTATGCGTTTAGTAGACAGGTAATGTATCAAAGTATCTGTAAGACCATCAGGTTACTTTATATTTATAGTGTATGACTGTCTACTCTACTCAATGTTTGCACCTAACGAATGTTTCAAATTGTTGGGAAATGTCACGCACAGGTTCATAAATTTATGTGTCTTCACTGACCAATCAGACTCTGAATAAGACAACACATTTCTGGAAATCGATATGATTGAAATTGTGGTAGAATTATACCATTTCGAAGCGTTTTCTTAAAATTTCGGAGTGATTTTGAGTATACTACAATGAATTGAGCGCTAAGAAAGGTTATAATCGAGGTGAACGTGAATTTCCGGATTCGATCGCCTGATATAGTATATGGTCCTTTAAAAACAGTCGACTCTCTTTAAAGATGCCGATAACAGGACTCGCTCGTAAGACTTGTGTGCTCGAGCATTAAAAGGAATCGTCGTCCATTCAAAAGATTAGTCTCACAGATTAGCACGCAATTAGAACGTACACACTTGAGATTTCTTTGATCTACGTCGGTAAAGAGAACGTAATGGTTTTGTTACGATTTAAAGGTTGCGTGATTTCCCAGTTCGAATCGCAATTAAAAAAAATAGAGGTAACCTCCGTGATAACAACTTTATGTATATGGACCATTCTCCTGAATAGCTTTTTTTTGCCTGACACTTGCGTCTGGAAAGATCTTCTTCGGCTCAGCAGTTAGCGCATTTGGCTTTAAAATCCTATTATTTCAATAGTACTTGTGCGCGTGGATTCAACACTTGCTCTTCGAAAGATGCTGATAATTTTTCGTAAGATGACTAATTTTCCGTAAGATTCCGACGCGGGCCTATGGTTATCCCATTTGGAGAAAATATATTTAAAACATTGGTTTACCAGACTGTGATGTGTGAACTGTGAATTTGGAAGACGGTTGTGAAGTTGAAAGTGTGAAGTCTGGACATAGAAGTGAGCTTGGAAGTTTGAAGTTGTAAGTGTGAGGTCTGAAGAGTGATTTTGGAAACGTTAATGGTGATCTACGAAGTGCGATGATGGAAGTGAACTGTATGTCTGAACTGTAACCTGTGATTTTGGAAGTCTGAAATTTGGAGCTTGAGTGTGGACTTGGAAGAAAGAATATGGAAGTGTGAACGATGAAGTGCGAAGTATGAAGTCGGAAATTTGAAGTTTAAGTTGGAAGTGTGAAATGTTATTTTGAAGTATGAGCTGTGAAGTCTGAGCAGTGAAGTTTATACTGTGAAGTTGGAAGTATATAGTGTCAAGTGAAGTCCAAAGTGTGAGCTTTAAAGTGTTAAGGCAGATGTTGGAGGTGTGTACAGTGAAATAAGAGTGATATTATTCTGTAACTGAATAAAAGGTCTGTGACTTCACTGTTTACACTTCCAGCTACAAACTGCTCGCATCCGACTTTTAAATTTACAGTCCAGACTTCAGACTTAAAAAAATTATACTCCATACTTCACAGTTTACACTTTCAATTTACAGTTCACACCTCAAAGAATATATGTTTAAAGTGTGTATCGTGAACTGTGAATATAGGATGTGACACCCTTCGGTTAGCCTTCACAATTCGCATTTCAATTATAATATATGACATGATATGTCAAAGACTTGATGATCAATATATACAAATTTGGATTTTCTCAACAACACCACTGGCCCTTTGTTTACTTTAGAGATCAGCCAATACATTAACTCGAAAATATTTTTAAAACATGGTAAAAAGGAAGTTCTTTTAAATGCTAAACGCAATCCCTTAATAGGATGACTTAATAGCTAGTTAGCATTTCAAGCTAACATTTGACGGATGGGAAGATAAGATGATAAGTGGAATATTTAAATGTTTTGTTCTATTTGTGCTTATCAGTGAAACATTTTTAATGAATAATACATGTAAATGATTACAATTCAATCAACACATGCAATAGCATTTTTACAGGGAATTTAAATATCAAAATAGAATGCACTCCTGAAACTCCTATAAGCCACATTCTTTTCTCGTCGGATGTGAAAGATATAAAACACGAGATCTGTTTGTTAAACAGCCCGATTCTCTTCGACAGTTTGAAACATCGTGATATTGATAAACTGTCTAAATAACGTCAAAATTATACAAAAGAAATATTTTTCTACTAATCCGAATTCCACAAAGTTCAACTCTAAATTCAAATTGGGTTGAATTTAAAAAGAGACTGCAAACATATTGAAGAAATCATTGGGAAAAAAAAAGAGAAATTGTTTGAACAAGAGCCATGTCGGACATGGCCATCCCCCGTCACGGAAGCCTGAAAGTTAACTGATGTCTTAAAGATTAAGGGTTCTTTTATACTTTAAGACATACGCCCCCTACAAAATGCAAGTCTTTGAAATAACAAAGGGCAATAACTCCAAAATTATGCAAGGAAGAGTTGGAGTTCCTGTGCACTGCACTTCTCCGCTATAAGATCTATCTACATATAAAGTTTCAAGTTTAAAGCTTTCATACTTTAGAAAATATACTCCGGACAAAATCTACGTATTCTAAATATCAAAGGGCAATAACTCCAAAATTTTGCAATCAGGAGTTGTATTTCTTGTGCACTGTACTTCTCCTCTATGAGATCAATCCACCTATAAAGTTACAAGTATAACACAGGGCAATAACTCCAAAATAATTAAAGCAAGAGTTGTAATTCTTATGCTCTGCTCTTCTCCTCTATGAGATCTACCTACCTATAAAGTTTCAAGTTGATAGCTATTATACTTATTATATATGCTTCGGAAAAAAATCTAAGTATTTAATATAAAAAAGGGCAATAACTCCAAAATTATGCAAACAAGAGTTGTTGTCCTTGTGCACTGCATTTCCCCTCAATAAGTTCTGTCCACATATAAAAGTACAAGTTCATAGCTATTATACTTTAGGAGATATGCTCCGGATTAGTATAGTGAGGGAATGACGGACGGGGACCATTACTATATTTCCCCTTCGCCGATACGGCGGGGGATTAAAAGGCAATTCCCTTTTTTTCTCTCAATGTTTTTATTCCGTGGGCCAGGAGGGGTCACCATGTAACCCCATAAGGGCGCTCCAAGAGTGGTATGAAAATGTTCACATGACCTCCCTGAGTGAGAATCAAGATGTTAACAGGTGGTAATTTGGGTCCCTATTGCCATTCTGAGGGGTTTTCTAGATGGCAGCCAAGAATAAATTCATTTTACCTTGGGTACACTATAGAGGAATTTTTTCATTTTAGATATTTTTTGAAGATCCCAGCTTCCGAAATGGGAGATGGCAGCCAGTTCCATTTAAGAATTTTGCTATTTTTTCGATAAATGCCATGAGATAAAAGTGTTCACCATGTACTACACCATAGATCATGTTGCAAAGTGCTATGATATTGTGATATTGTTGATATGACCTTCTCGAGGTCAAATCAAGTTGTTAACAGTCAATATTTTGGGTCCTGACTGCCTTTCTTGGTGTTTTTCTAAATGGCAGCCACTAAAAATACAAATTGACCAGGAGACACTATACTGATGTCACTTGATTTTAAATCATATTCAAAGACCAAAACATGTATATTTTACCTTCTTGGAACGATATCTATTAATTAAAGATAATTTGGATATCCAAACATGCTTTATGAGAGATGGCAGCCAGTTTAAGATAGAAATTTTGCTATTTTCTGTTGCATTCTTTGAATGACGGAGGGTCGCCATGTACTTTTCCAAAAATACTCTCTGATTGTGCAATGATATTTTTAATGCTTATCCCTAAGGTTGAATCAAGTTGTTTCTAGTCGATATTTTGGGTCCCAACAGCCTTTTTTTTTGGGGGGGGGGGGGTTCAAAATGGCAGCCATTGCAAATACAAGTAAAATAATTGGAACAAATTGTATTAAAGCAACCATCATTTTTTTATCTTTAAGGGCCAAAAAACATAATATATTCGGTGTTCTAGCTACAAACTGAAAAAAACTAAAGTCTAATTGAAGACCAAACATCCCGACTGGTAGATGGCAGCAAATCTTGAATATGAAATTTGCCTTTTTTGTCGCACATCAAAAGACAAGAGGAGACAAAACATCCTAAAAGCCCTTTCTAAGAGTTTAAAGGAATGTTAAACCGACCTCACTGAGTGATGATCAAAAAATTTTAAATCGATATTTTGTGTCCTGACTGCTTTTACGGGCATTTTGTAGATGGCAGCCAAGAAGATGCTTGAATTACATTAGAATCCTTATGCAAGCATTGTTTCAAATTTAAACTCATTTTAAGGACCAGACACCTATATTTTGCATTTTAGCTACCGTTCTATCAGTTTATGTCGAATTGAAATCCCAAAACACTGAATTTAAACATGATTTTCATAAAGGAGAGGGGGGGTCTGAAAAAGATTTATCAAATTAATTGTTCACAAGACCCTCCAAGATAGGATCATGTATTGATATTTTAAAATATTCGGTATCTTTTGGTTTCACCTGCAAATAAACGTTTTCAAACTGAAAGGTAAAACATTTGATATTTTGAAATCTTCTTGGTTATCTAGGGCTAATTTGATGTTCCCGAAATTCTAAAAGCGAGATGGCAGCCATATATTAATACGAATATTCCATATATATTTAGTTTGATGTATAACACGTCGGACTGTCAATCTACACGGTTAGATCCCCGACGTTCGTTCCGACTATTTGTCTCTCACCAATGGGTCGATAATGGGTAGACCTTAGTGAGATAGCAGCTGGAGGCTAGGAAGGAATGTGGTGGTTGTACTGGTGAAAGAAATAACAGAAAACTATTCTTAGGTGCTCCAGCCGTCGCGATATAACTGAAAAAATGTTGAAAGAGGCGTAACACTCCATTCAATCAATCAATCAATCAATCAATTAGTTCGATGTAGGAATCCTTTCAAATGTCGACCGAAAATGTCCACCAAATTAAATAAATGTAAAAGAATTCGAAATAAATCCACCAATTTTGCTTATTTCAACATCTAAAATTTGCTTAAATCTGTTTTATTCATATTCCTCTTGAAGGGCTCAGCAGTGCTAGTCCCTACGTAGCTGATACATTTAGAAAATCACATATGAATTTTTAGGACGTCTTATCAAGCATCAATTCATTTTATTTTTCAAAAACTTGGCGGCCATTTGACCATATGTAAGTTTTCCTATATCGAATAATTCCAAAATATAACTTTATTATTGTATGGAAATGTAAATCTGGATTATTTTGTTTTAAATGCAAAAACATGAGTCCTGTTTGACAAAATAAACGCCTCACTAAAACATTCTTAGAACGAATGAATACTTTTTGTGATGCAGCATTATATATGGACAAACATTGAATATATGCTAATATTTATATCATGAAGTATACTTCAAAAGTGTCATCAAAACACAACCTTAAAGACAGTAACTATATAGCATGACATGTGCTTTGATTGTCCCATGATGTGAAACCTTACAAATCTATCAGTATCTTGATGAAATCCATACATTGATGTAGAAGAAGTAAAGTTTACCGTTATTCGGCATTATATCAGCAATCATCAGCAAAATGAGTTTAGTCATATTCTGTGAAAATATGTCTATAAATGAAGGAAATGTTTTGCGGTCTAAAAACACCGTGTACTAAACGCTTAGTCTGGTCAAAACCATTCTAAAACAATTACTCAGCGTTCCATCCATAGCTGCCATCTAGAAAATCATCCGGAAAGGCAGTCGGAACACCAAAATTATCGATTGATACCTTTTTGATTCTCACTGTGTAATACTGATGAATTTTTCCTTTGCCCTCTCAATGATGGCATCTATGATGATGATGGACTAAAGAAAGTCAAATATTTCAAACTGGCTGCAATCTACCATTCAGAATGTTTAATCCATCAAAAGACACTAGCTATTCAGCATGTAGCAAGAACACTCAATACTTAATTTTTTGGTGATTAAAGATAATTAAAAGCAAAGATTGCTCATATACAAGATGTTCCAATTTATTTTCTTGTATTTGCATTGGCTACCATTTAAAAAAAAAAAAAACCAAAAAGGCAGTCGGGACTCAAAACATCTACTGCAAACAACTTGATTAAACCTTCGGAATGTTGAATTAACAATTTCGTGGTACGATCAGAGAGAAATGTTTTGCAAAGTACATGGTGACCCCTCGTCCTTCACAGATTGCAACAAAAATAACAACATTCCTATCCTAAACTGGCTGCCATCTCTAGTAGAGGATGCTTGGATATCCAAATTAACATTAACTAATAGATTTTGCACCAAGAACGTAAAAAAATACACGTTTTGGTTTTTAAAAATGATTTAAAATCAAGTGAAAACCGCATAGTGTCTCCTGGTCAATTTTTATTTTTAGTGGCTGTCATTTAGAAAAACACCAAGAAAGGCAGTCAGAACCTAAAATATTGACTGTTTACAACTTGATTTGACCTCGAGAAGGTCATATCAACAATATCACAATATCATAGCACTTTGCAACATGATCTATGGTGTAGTACATGGTGAACGCAAGGCATTCATCGAAAAAATAGCAAAATTCTTATCTAGAACTGGCTGCCATCTCCAATTTCGGAAGTTGGGATCTTCAAAATCATTTTAAGTAATACAGGGTTTTACCAGAACGCAAAATATACATGTTTTAGACTCTCAAAAATATTTATAATGAAAAAAATCCCTCTATAGTATACCAAAGATAAAATGAATTTATTCTTGGCTGCCATCTAGAAAACCACTCGGAATGGCAGTCGGGACCCAAATTACCACCTGTTAACATCTTTATTCTCACTCAGGGAGGTCCTATGAACATTTCCATACCACTTTCGGAGAGCCCTTAGGGGGGTGCATGGTGACCCCTCCTGGCCCACGGACTATTTCCATTTTTTGGCCTGGTTTAGCAGGCCATAAGAAACAACCCTGTATCTTGGAAATCGCATATGAAAAAGATAATAGAGTCAAAAACACAACATGTGTACTACATAGCATTTTCTTGCACATGCGCGCAAAAAATAGGTCTAGTATACGTCATCAACTTTTGTGCGACTCGAAGTGCTTTGTGTGTTCAACACAGTGCTTGCATATCACTACGCTGTAATTTAATCAAAGTGCTGATGGTACTGAAGGCGAGGAATCAGAATAGACGAAACAGCACACGAGGTCAAATTTCTGGAGTATAACTTTGATTATTCACCTTGTCCTTATTATGTATACCAGATATTTTCCATCTTATCACTGCCAAAATCACTGCTGTGTTACAAATACGTAGATTTTATATTTGATCTTGACGGATGACCTTGCTAATAGGGAAATAAAGAAAATGCTGCTATCTAACACTTTCTTCTTTCCCCCTTATATTATCTACCCTTTCTGCTACAAATTTGACTAATTTACCCGCATATTGTTTGTAATCTGCAACCCTTTAGACCTGTCTAAACATTTGATGTCTTTTAATGGATTTATAAAAATAAGAAAAAAATAAAAGCCTTGTCTCATCCTTAAAACCTTAAACAGACGACAACATTTTAGAATGCGCCAACTTGGAAGAGGTTGCAGACAATAAATCAACATGAGTGTAATTTATTTGATATATATCTAGAGTAGCCTAGAGTAGAAATTAAAAAATAGGGTATGAGTATAGGGTGAGCCATATTGAGGGAAAGGGAGAAATTGACCCTATCATTTTTTTTGTGTGTGTTCCAACAGTAAAATACAACTTCTTTATGGAATTCAATTCAATGTAAAAGAAAGAGCCGACGAGCCAGTTAGACGGAATACCCTAGAATGGATAAATTGACTGACTACCATACCGTAGCAAACCATTCAACTGAACTTAAATTATAAAAACGCCTGTCTGCAAAGCGGTATCGGGCGTAGTAATCTATACCTTGGGAATCAGTCTTTCGCGCCATAAAGTGAGCATACCGTTCGACATTTTTCCTTTGAAGTGAGTTCGGAATGTGGCTTACGATCCATATAGGTAAATGGAACCCTTGGTTTCTCTCACCTAAAAAGCCTTTCTAAAAAGATTCAAACATTTGAGTGCATGCCTTCGAATTTCGCCTAGCCTCTTTAAAATCAGGTGTTCAGCGCTTTTAGCGCTTTGATTAATTTTATCAAGTGCATAAAACGATAATATAGAAATATAGAAATATTTTTTTCATTTTCCTGGAGAACAGATCAATTATTATAATCAAAACTGCCCATTTTCAAAACAATGTGAAATATAAAAAAAAAACAGAAAAAAAACCCAACAACAACAACAACAACAACAACAACAAAAAAAAAAAAAAAAAAAAAAAAAAAAAAAAAAAAACCATGATTCATTGAATTGTGTGTGTTTCAGTTTTGTTCATCAATGCGTTGAAAACTTCTATGACCAAGAGACCTTCATCATTTTCAAATTTAACAGAAAAAAAATGAAATTATGAACCCTGCGTTCAAGATGACAAAGCGGTGCTAACTGTTTTCTAATTATGATCCGCTATGCACGCAAAGGCACGTATAGGTGAATTTTCAAACCTGAGCTCTGACGTAGGCTCTGAGTCAAAGGTAAATCGGGTATAAATAAAAAGCAAATGATGGGAATTTAACTTGATCCCCTTACTGAAATTATGAAAGTGTATATTTGAGTGAACCTTACGTTTTAAGACAAGCAATATCGTTTAAAGGGTAAACTTTAAACTTTCTAAATGCGTTATTTAAGCCTGTTTTATCTATTTATAACAAATTGCACGAGAATCTAACAGTAAATAGTTGATTTCACGGCTCACCGCACAAAATCTACCTATACAAAGCGGGATATATTTGAAAACAGTTCTCACAGTTTTGACTTCCTGAACGCAGGCCAGGTAATGATCACAAAGATAAATGCATATCTTAATTATGTTGAAAAGAAATGATATTTCTTTAAAGAAATAACTCCAAAATCCTCAACCTTATACAAATTGATTTAAGGTAGTGGACCCGTTATAGTTCCGCAGCGTTTAGAAATTCTTGAACATTAAAATTTTTAATCGAGGTATACTAATGATTCATGTAACATGCGTGAACATCCTAAAAGATTGTGAGTTCCGAAAGTTGAAGAATGATGACGGGTCCTCTACCTTAAAATATTTCTGAATAATAAATACCAAGATAAAGAATAATGCATTAGGTTTTGCGACACAGATCAGCTGAGAAAAGGTTTCAGCTGAATATCACATAAATTTAGTGCGAACGGTGATCTTGATCGTAAATTGGTTGATCTGAAATCAGTAGTTATACATGATTTATACTCCTGACGGCGAATAACTGTCTAAAATTTGGTGAACCAAACTAAACGAAGTTCATCCTGAACAAAATTAGCGATATTTATTACCTCCCTTAAATAAAATATGCATACAAGTTTTATAAGAACCAATGAGACGCTTACAATTTTAATTATGAAAGTGAAATCCAGATTTTTTTCTAGCTAAAATCATTTTGAATGAAGTTGGTGTTAAATGTTTTTTCAGTGAGTTTGGAGCGTTTTTGAATGGTTTGAGTGAGTGTTCGTAATGAATGAATGGAGCGCTGAGAGAGTGATTTGGAATGGTTTTGATCGAGATCAATGTCAATTTAAATATGAAACTAATTGTAGCATTACCCCAATACTGTCTCAATTTGGAGGTTAAACAAGGTTTCACATTTTTTTCAAAAGTCTCAATATTATAAAGTGGTCCTAGTCTTTGATACATTATTTAAAAGATCATCTACACATAGGAACGATAATGGTGACCCTAGATGGAATTTGCTATAATTAGTAGCCATTTTCTATAAACACTTGCACTTTTTTGGGACGCATAAGAACAGATTTTGTTCAAGTTGCACAAGTTGTTCCCCATAAAAGATCATTACAGAATAAATCACTCACTCGGAAAGGGGTGCTATGTTGCCATTGAAACGGGCAATAGAAAGGTAGAAATTTGCAAAAATTCCAAATTTCAGATTCATATCTTGAATTGTCGATTAAAAATTGCATACTCTGAAAAATGGCCATAAGGCTGAATTCACATAGAAGTAGACTATTCGGGTATACGGTGCACGTTTCTGAGGGCAAGCGAATAGCTGCGATCAAACACTATGATTTCCTTATACCGGGTCACGTTAGAGGGCACTATTCGAAAATATCGTATAGTAGCGTATATTTGCGTACAGTATAGTATAGCGGTTATCGTACGTGTTCGATTTTCATTCAGCGTATAGCGTGAGGCAACTTGTTTTGCTTGTATTAATTTAGATTGCCAGAAGATATTTGGTGTTCGGATTGAAAGGTAAGTGCTTTTTATATACGAACCAAATATCCCCACCAAAGTAAATTCTAAAAGGGACTTTCTGTCCTTATGTTGTCCTTCCGTCCGTCAGTAAATGCGTTCGTTCTAACCTGTTCTGTATGTCCGTGCGTAGTGGTAGTTGTATGTCTTCGATAGATGGGGCGTATAGTTTTTGCCTAATCTGTAAGTCCGTTTGTCTCTTTGCCGCCCCCCCCCCTCCCTAAATTTTACATTGTTCATAGCATTAGATTGATTAGTGATCATAGAGTATCAACATTTCAACATTTCATATGTGCAATACTTTTAACAAGACCGGCCTTTCAGTAGTTTTAAAATCAATGTCAACATTCAAGGTCAATGTGATATCTTCAAATTCACTATGATTTCATCACAAAAACTTTTGCATCCGGTTGACCATACGGTTCTGGAAAGTTGTGTGAAATTCACCCAACACAAGCCGCAGTTCAAAGTGCTGTCGCACTCAAATGTTCATTTTTTTCTTAGCTGTTTCCGCCGCATCCTCGGCTGATAAGGTAAAACCAAATCTTCTGATGAAGAAGAATCTATTTTTTTCGTACTCACGACAGGAACGCATTGAATTCACGTGCTGTTTATGTGAACCGTCATGCCCCGTATAGCGTACAGCAAATGCCGAATACCGTATACAGTATACAGTATACCGTATACTTCTACGTGAACTCAGCCTAATATACGTGAACAATTGCTGCTTTCAGGAGGTTACAATAATACAATCCAGAAGATTTTACAGTTTATCTTCATATTTATTGAAAGATGAATTAACAAATATATCTTTAAAAATCAGAATATATCGTTTTCATGTGGTATTAATTTTGAATTATAATTTGAAAAATGGTGTAATTTCTTAAATTTAGTCTAGTGGTTTATTTTAGAGTTACTTCCCTTTGATCCCATAGCAACAATCCAAAATGGCGGATAGAAATAACAAAATGTGCAGTCAATATTTCGCAATTATCAATGTATTCTGTTAAAACTTAAGCTAATTTAAAAATGTAACCTATTATTGTTATTTAATTTATTTTTTTTTAAATACAATATTTTCCATTTAAGCTATTTCAAGCTGAAACCAAAAGAAAAAAAGACAATCCTTGATTTTATTACATGCATCAAAATAAAATAAGAAATGAATTTAATTACAACGAGGATTTACTTATACAACTATTTGCAGTATTTACCCAGTCTTTTAACAAGGCTCCGACCACGTTCAAGGTAAGAGGAGGGCCAATGTGTCATGACTTTTGTTTATTTTCAAGATTGCCTGTTTGGTCGAGAGCTCGATTTGTCTCAACATTCCGTTGTGTCATTTAGTTTCCGTCCACGTAACATTATTTACTATCACGTGATCGTGTGCTTCCTGAATAGTCAATTCACGCCAGAAATGTATATCATTTCATTAGGATATTCCAAGTTGTGTACGCTACATACTTTTAGAAATAAGTTGTATATTAATTTGTTTACGATATTTTACAGGTAATGCATTTTAATTATTATACACATGGTGCACCAAAAAATATAGTTATAACGCAAACGTTGCTCTTTTTTATAGGTACATGAAAAATGCTATTCAAAAAATCCATGCGTTGGGCATAAATAACATAGAATTTCCTTTTCTTTTTTTGCTTTTTGCTTTTGAATATTGAATCTTGTTTATATATTGATTACTTGTCATGTAATAATGTGAAGAATATGATTGAGTGAAAATGTGAGTGTATGTGGGTGCCGTGTATGTGTATGTGTGCGCGCGGGCGTGCGGACGTGTGTGTATGTGTCTGCGTTTTGAGAATGAGTGAGAGAGAGAGAGAGACAGACAGACAGACAGACAGACAGACAGACAGACAGACAGACAGAAAGACAGAGACAGAGAGAAAATTAAACATGTATGTACATAGAGAAGAAATCGGTTCTTTTAATGGTAGTGAACAAAATAGTCTCCTATAATTCTATATGAATGGTCGCATATATTATTTTATGCTGTAGTTTTATCCATTTGTATATTTGTAAAAATGCATATATATGAATGAGACTTTAATAAACTATTAAATCTAAGTCTAGTTGACAAGTATTTCAGCTATTGTGCGACATGTTGTACCGATTGCATGTCCTAGGAGAGCTCTATGTATGATTGTCTTGAAATTGTACATGATTATGATCTAGCTTGTTTTAATTATGTAGATTGTGTATGGAACTCTTAATATATTTTTACCGAACAGTAAGCCACACCGTTTTAAAAGTTGCATTCTTTTTTTTCTTACCATTTAGAAGTTAAACAAGCAACATAGCTCGTATCATTATCGAAACTCACTATCTACAGTTAACAACATCTGGAAATTGAAAAGTGAGTAATTTCTATTAATGGCTTCATATATCTTCAGGAAGCAATTGGACGCATAAAATTTCAATTATGACAGTGACTGCGATTATTATTTTGAATGTTGTTTAAGATCAAATTCCAGACTATTCTGGAAGTGCCTTCTTAGCATTTTTGAAATGTTTGAGTCAGAGTTTGGAATGAATAAATGGAGTGCTAAGTAAGCTATTTAGAATGATTTGATTGGGGTGCATGTTAATTTCGTAATGTTACTAAATGTAAATTATTATAAGCAAAAAAGTAAAAAAAAAAAAAAAAAAAAAAAGAGATGCGGGAGTTCAAATTTCGTAGACATTTCATTACAAAAAACCCCCAAAAAACAAACACACAACACACTAATGACTGTGAATTTTTATCCGTCAAAATAAATCTGACATTGACTTTATAAAATGAATGAAAGTACTGATAGCTAGCGAAGCAAAGATATTTTAGTAATCTTCTTCTTTTTTTTTAAAAAAGATACAAACTCAGGGTTAAAATAAAGCGAGGAGTTAAAAAGCATACTTTCGAATGAGTTTTTATTTGAATATAGTTCATCCAAGTGACCGTACAATGTAGTGTGAATAGTGAAAATTCTGGTCAAGCTGAGCAATTACTTTTCACATATGTGACATTCTTGGAAATCCACATTCCAATACAGTGTACAACCGTGAGTTTGAAAAAAATCTCTTAATCCGGATTTTTATTTCCTTTTTCTGTTCAAATGTTCTCATTTTCTAATTGAGTCCCCTTATTAACATAAAAAGTATTCTGGTCATTGTTCATTACGTGTCAGATGAACTTTGCTCTTTCAGAAGGTTTTAACATTTTGACTAACATACTGAACAACTTAAATAAATGCGCTAAATGTATGGCCCTTAGAATGTAAACAAAGAAAGTGTCAAGGTATCCTTTTCTCGTGTTTATATCGGCACCTCTTATTAATCAATATTTGTTAGTTTCTCTAATGCACATTAAAAATTTGGTATAGAAAAGAGGAGGTACAGAGAGGCCCCAAAACACTCATTTGAACTTTCTTGGTCCAGTTGATGTCATCCAAGAAACATTTTGGGCAAAGTTTAATTGAAATCAGTCGAATGGTTATCGAAAGACATTGTTTTTAGATTTCACACTGAAAAAACATCCTGCCACACCCATACTTTAGGGCTAATCAAATTTATTCAAACAATTTCTAATGAGAGTCATCCTAAGAATATTCTGGCAAAATTGTATTCAAATTGTCCCAAAGGTTGACGAGGAGATGTATTTCAAAGATTTTTTGGTTAAACAATATTGGAACAATATGCTCCAATAACCTTAATTATTTCATAACATTGACCATGATAAATGACCTTTACCGTGTAACATGACCTTGACACGCAAGCATACATACCCTTCAGGTTAAAGCAAACCTATTATGAGGCTTTAATCTTAAAAAGGCCTGAATTAAATGAAAATGTTAATTTTCAACGTAAAGTTTTTTAAAGTCTGATTTTGAGAAATGACCTCGACCTTGTCACCTGATCTTAACCCTCGTATCTAGAGACGCACATTATTGAAATCTGCCATCATACCAAACTTGGGCTTGAACCTGAAATAGGCTTGAAACTATTTGCAATGATAAGCGTTTTGGTAAAGCTTTTGAGAGGTATGATCTTGACAGTTGATGACCTAGAAAATGCCATATTACCTTAGCCTTTGTATAAGCAGATACGGATCGTTGAGATCACCATTGAAAAACTGAGGCTTGTATCTTGAATATGCTTGAAACTTTTAGCATTCTTAAGTTTTTTAGTTAAGTGTCTGAGTAATTTGAACTTGTCAGATGACTTTGGCATTGTCACTTTAAGTTGACTTTAGTGTCGGCAGATGTATTTCGTCTAGAAATATTATAATCCAAAAAATAAGGCCTGTATTTTGAATAGGCTTAAAGATATGGGCAATGTTCAAGTTTTTGGTTAAGTTTTGCAGACAGACATATAACTGAAAGACATAGATGGTCAGACAGACATTGGTAAAATAATTTGCACCCCGACCGGTCTTTCGATACGGGGCATGATTAAATACCACAACCAAATTTTTGGGTCTTTCAAAATATAACAAGCAATTTATTTAAAGGGTCGATATGATTCTTTTAGTATGGCGTCAAACCGCTTACAACAATCTTTCATTTATACACGACCACATTTTGAAAGATTTTTACTCAGGGTAAGTGTTAGCAAAATTCATTGAAACTGCTCCAGTGGTTAAGGAGATGTCTTGTATACATTTCATAGTGAAACGAGACGTGTTGGTGAAACACGAATACCCCCGAAATGGTAACTTTGAGATTTAAAGATGACCTTGACCTTGTTACATGACCCTGGCCTGTAGATATCTGTAGATGCGCATGGCCGGGGTCTTACATCATACTACATATGAACAATTCATCTTGAATAGCCTTAAGGAAGTTGGCAATTTCTAGGGGTTTTTTTTTGGAATCGGACAGATGGACGGACAACGGTGAAAATCATCTTTCGATGCGGGGCATTAAAAGGCCCGGCCTTTCACACAAATATTTAAAGGCCGATCAAAATTTTGCGAACACTTTGGTCAACATAGGTCAGACAACGGACTCCGGATGATCCTATTTGGTCCATTTGAGCATATTGTGCTCATGAGAGCTTTGAGGTAATTGACCCGTAATAGTTCAGAAAACACTTTCGGAACTGTAGGCCTTTCTCAATGCTGTCCGATGTTTCCTAATGAAAATGATAAGGAAACATCGGCTAACACAGTTTATTACTGCCGAAATAAAACGGAACTATTTCGGCTCCATGTCCTTAAAGTAAATGAATAAAAATATAATTCAAATAAAACATTTCTCTGCATTATTTACCCTATAATCATTCATATACACTGATATTTCACTTTTAAAATCTTGAATAAAAGGGGCAGTGTTTTGTTAATTTAAACGGGGTTTAACGCCGCTTTCAACAAACCTTTTAAAAGTCATTTGAGCCGAAGGGCATGATTGAGAGATACAAATAATCCGCTGTTAGGTGCTCCAGTCTCAATGATTGTTGAGGCATAACACTATTCGAACAAACAATCAAAAACGGTTGTTCTATAGAATATTTAGTTAAATATCATTATCAAAGATCCTTTCTGCAGGTAATTTAACCCTGTCTCTCAACAATAGAATGAACGCCCAATAAATATTTTCCTTAAAGCAGCTAAATCGAGTGGAGTTTGATGAATTACTACGACGTCTCAAAAGGAATCTACGCATTTTTTGATCTTTCATTTAGGGGGGTTCACATGTCATACGCATACCTTTTTTAAACTATGAGCTTCGCCCTTTACAGCTTTTTTATCACTACCGACTATTTAAACCAATAAGTGCAATTATACCTGAAGATTGTAATTTTCTTTCACATAGAATTGAATTCCATAAAAAAGTTATATTATACTGTGGGAAAACAACACATTGATAGGGTCAATTCCCCCTTTCCCATAATATTCTACCCTAGATATATATCAAATCACCCTCATGTTGATTTATTGTTTGCAACCTGTTCCAAGTTGGCCTAGTCTAAAATTGTGTCGTCAGTTTAAGGGTTTAAGGATGGGACAAGGCTTTTATTTTTTTCTAATTTAGTTTAATCCATTACAAGACAACAGTTGTTTAGACAGGTCCAAATTGTAAAGGGTTGTAAATTACATACAATATGTGTAAAAATTAGTTAAACTTGTAGCCAACAGGGAAGATAATATAAGGGAGAAACGAGAAAGTGTTAGTTAGCAGCATTTTGTTCTTTTCCCTATTAACAAGGTCATCCGTCAAGATCAAATATAAAAGCTATGTATCTTAAACACAGCAGTGATTTTGGCAATGATAAGGAAGAAAATATCTGGTATACTTGATAAGGAAAATGTGAATTATCAAGGTTTTATTCCTGAAAATTGACCGCGTGTGTTGTTTTGTCTATTCAGTTCCCTCGCCTCCGGAACTATCAGTACTTTTATTTTAGCACAGCGTAGTGATATGCAAGCACTGCGTTGAACAGACAAAGCACTTCGTGTCGCCCAAAAGTTAATGACGTTTACTAGACCTATCTTTTGCGCGCGCGTGAGCACAAAAGCTACGTAGTACATAAGTTGCTCGGTTTTTGACTCGGTTATCTTTTTCCTAAGCAATTTCCAGGACACAGGGTTGTTTCCTATGGCCGGCTAAACCAGGCCATTAACCTGATGAAAAGAAAATGTACAAAATGAAGGATCCGATCCTCTTTTGTTCATTTTTATTTTCAAAATGAATTAAACCTATAATTGGTTCTCAAAGAAAGAAAGCGCTTTCATTTTTTGATTTTCCTTATTTTCTTTAACAAACGAAGTAAAAAATACAATTTAATAAAGTTGCGTAAACTGAGGACAAAAGGTCAGTCATAGGGTGCTAAGTTTTACTCCTCAAAACTTTCGTTTCTAGTAGGAGGTGTTCTTATATGGTCTTTTTGAGTTTGACTAGGGATCCTCTTACATTACAACAGAATATTAACTTAACATACTGACGTTACACATGGTCAACGTTTGAAAAAAAAAGTTTGCAAGCGGATGCATAGGATTTCTTTTGGATTATGAACGCTGATTTAATTTTGTAGAAAGTTTTCCAAGCACGGATTTATTTTTGCACAACCACAAAATTGTAGGTCAATCTAGGTTATTCCATAGTGAACAATTGGCATTAAGGTATGAATTAATTGCAAGGTAGGGTGCAAGAATTGAACTGAATACAATTCCACAATAATTATTCACCAACTGTAGGATGCACAAGAAAATCATTCAAAATCAAAGAACCTTCACTAGTCCAAAATCATTGAATGACGTGTGAATCGATGGTCAAAAGTTTCGAGGTTTGACATGTAAAATTTTGTGATGGTTCGTTGTGTGAGTTCTGAGATATTACTGGTTCTTTTGGAACTGAGCATTTTTCCTTTCGTCTCTGAAGGTCTACTAGATTCAAGTTTTTTTAAAGAATGACTTTTTTGACGTTATATACTCACGATCAATGAAAGCGCACCACCTGAATTTTCTCGTATAATTATTTAATGTACCAAAACTTCAGACATGAATATTACCAATCTTAATAAATTTGTAATGAACAATTCACTACTCAATAATGCTAGAGTAAGCTCAGAAACACTCGAAGGTTTTTGAGCCCATAACTTAGGCTAACGCTCATTAATTTCTAGGGTTACATCGTACCTTCGGCGTCACTGATGAGTCTGAAAATGTGGTTTAGAGTTTAATTTACTCGTAACCACGAGTATCAAAAGGTTATTTACGACTCTTTGATTTCAATGTAAAGAATTCCTCCTCTTCTTAGTTAATCCCATACCATAAGTAAGTTGAAATGACTTTACTGCTTTTTGCTTAGAACGATTGAGAAATCTTATGCTGTTTTTCTTTTCATTCTCAAAGGGAAATTACTTTAAATAATACAACTTTAAAACTTGTTTAAAAAATGCAGTAAAATACGAAAGCTACAAGGACCTTTTAAATGACAACCAAACAATGCAATGTCTATATGTTCCTTTTTAGGTTGAACGACGATAAAAAAGGAGTTTGTTGAAAATTTTATAATTTGGGATAGTTAGTGCAAGGTTTTTTTGTGGTTTTCATTGCGCTTCAGTATATATTGTAAATATATTTTTCGCATTATCCTGGCAAGCCGATTGGACTTTCAAAAGTAACCTCTTTTTCTAAACTTTTTTCTTAATCTATTGATTCTAATGGGAAAGAAAGAACGCTTTTCAAAACAAACAAAAAAAATGGTGAAACGATAAGGATTTTAATTCAAAAGAAAGAATCTGTCAGAACGATTTTCAAACAAGAGGGCCAAGATGGTCCTAGATCGCTCCCCTGAGTCTCTTTGACCGACATCTCATCAATTAAATAGGCAGATGTCATAAAGGAGATAATTTCTACAAAAAACAAGTTTCATGAAGTTTAGACCAAATTTGTAGCCTCTAGAGTTACAACAAGAAAATTATCATAAAGACCCCTTTTACTGTGACTTAACATGGATATTTCCCATTTTCAATAGGGTTCATCCTTATGATCTGACCGAAATTCTGACCATGTTTCATGAAGATTGGGCCATATTTGTGGCCTCTGGCAAGTAAATAAAATTGTCATTAAGGCCCCTTTTCCCGTGATATGGCATGGATCCTTCCCATTTTCAAAGGTTTTTCCTTGTGACCTGGCCAACATTCAGACCAAGTTTCATGAAGATTGGGCCAAATTTGTGGTCTCTAGAGTGTTAACAAGAAAATTGGTCATAAGGCTCCTTTTCCTGTGATATGGCATGGATCCTTCCCATTTTCAGTAGGATTCTTCCTTGTGACTTGGCCAACATTCTGACCAAGTTTCATGAAGATTAGGCCATATTTGTGGCCTCTAGAGTGTAAACAAGAAAATTGGTCATAAGGCTCCTTTTCCCGTGATATGGCATGGATCCTTCCCATTTTCGATAGGGTTCATCCTTATGATCTGACCGAAATTCTGACCAAGTTTCATCAAGATTGGGCCATATTTGTGGTCTCTAGAGTGTAAACAAGAAAATTGGTCATAAGGCCCCTTTTCCCGCGATTTGGCATGGATCCTTCCCATTTTCGATAGGGTTCATCCTTGTGACCTGGCCAACATTCTGACCAAGTTTCAGCAAGATTGGGCCATATTTGTGGTCTCTAGAGTGTAAACAAGAAAATTGGTCATAAGGCCCCTTTTCCCGTGATATGGCATTGATCCTTCTCATTTTCGATAGGGTTCATCCTTGCGACCTGACCAACATTCTGACCAAGTTTCATGAAGATTGGATCATATTTGTGGCCTCTAGAGTGTAAACACTTAAATTGTTGACGCATGACGACGCACGACGCACGACGCACGACGCACGACGGACACCGCACGACGGACGACGGACATCCAATGATCACAAAAGCTCACCTTGAGCACGATGTGCTCAGGTGAGCTAAAAATATATTTTCGGCGAAACAATATGGATTGCAATTCCCTTTGTTTCCTAAATTGAAGAGGACTGTTGTCGATTTCGGCATATCTAGAAGCTTATTTATTTGGATCGTATCTTTAGGAAAAAATGTATGAATTAAACATTTGAAATATTACGTTTATTATTTGATCAGTTAACCCCTAAAACAATTTAATTCTAAACGGATGGTTTTAATTACTGCAAAATAATTGAAAACGCTACGTCCATTCGAAAACTTGGAGAAGGGAAATTGTAGAATGAATGACGCTTAAAAAAGAGCCTGAAATGAATACTTCTGAACTTCTGATATAAGAAATGACAGGAAAATAGATCTTGGGTGACATCTTTTGTGCGAAACAAGATGATGGCAACATTTCTATGAAACTGCTGAAACTACGAGGATAAAAAATGTACGAAAGTATGATATGAATCCATATTTTGTTGCATTGGTTTGATTTAACCGACAGAAATATATGTTATTGCCATGTAAATCATAGAACAGCTTAACATAAGACAAATCACATTGTTATTTTTAAGAGCAAACGTTTTTTTTATTTACTTATGTTTTAACTAATTTCAGTTAACTAAGAAATATCTAAAGGTTTTGATAGGGGTACGTGTGCTCGTGTTTGTGAGGAGACATGCATGCGTGCGCGCGCGTGTGTGTTTATGCATAAATATTGTCTGAGTGAATAATCATAAATATGTAATTCATTATGATAAATTAATGAAATAACTTTAATAACTTGCGACTCAAGACGTGAACCCATTTTTTTCTTTTGCTTTGCATTACTCGATTTGAGCATTTAGAGATTACCCCCGACATGAGTGTTCACAAATTTTGAATGTTGTGATATTTATAGTTAAAATATATTACCATGAAGCCATTTTATAGATATACGAAAAGGTGGATTAAACTAGTCACGCTTACACGTTTCACTATCAACTAATCAATTCGAGAGAAAATGCCAATAAAAGAAAAGGCATTTCTTTTCTGAATATTGAGGTCGGGATCCATTTATGAACCTTATAGCTATTCAAGCAACAACAGTGAGAATTTCATTAATAGAATCTAGGGCTGAAACACATAAAAACCTCAACTTACACATATTCTGAAAGAATGTAAGTAAACAGTCCGTTATCTCGGACAGTAGAGTACTTGATTAGAAAGTGAGAGATCCTGGTATCGAGCCCAAGCATTGTGCCATGTTTGGTTTATGCATGATATTTGCTGCCCAATCTGGGGTGTTTCTGCAATGGTTATATGAGAAATGGTGCATCCATTGATGCAAAAGCTTTTAATAATGGTGGTGTTTTGAACGAAGGTTTGAACTCATACAAAGCGCATGCAGGCGGCTGAGTACATGTAGCTCAGTCAGTAGATTACTCAAATTGTAAGAGGGATGTGCTTGAGCGCCGGTCGGTGTAACGTTGTAAATTGACCCGCGTGGAATTATGATCCCCGGTCATTATTTTATATTGAATAGAGATCCCTCACGTACAATAGTGACCCCCTATAGAATAACGGCCCCAATACACACCCTAACTCTAACTAAAATTGACAATATGAAGACAATTCTCTTTCTTTAATAACAAACTTTGAATAAAACAATGGACAAGTAATTATTTTAATTTCAAGGGTCCTAAACACATATTGCTCCAATTTCCAACATCGGTTTATCACTTACCCGATTGATGTATGTTGTTTCATCGACCCGAAATATACTTGATTATTCAGAATGCCAAATTAATGACCATAAATCGCATACTTGCACATCTGGTAGCACTTAGTCGTAATATATTGCATTTCATGTATGATTTACTATTTCGGAAAATTTATTATATAGCTAGAGTCTATAGTGTGTATAGTAGTATGGAAATGTGGCTTTAATATGTTTGTATTGAAATCATATCGAAGAGTTTATTGTGTTTTTTCTTACCTAAAATAATTAATATTCCGGATTGTGAATTCAACATCAAGTCATTGGGGCTGTTAGGAATTTGCCAATTTAAATCAATGAAAAATTGAAACATAGTTTAGAAGCGTCATTTTCTTAAAATGATTTCAGCCTTCTCCGGGTGTTTCTCTGGTGTTAACTTCTGTATGCTTTCTGTGTTCTGTGTAAAATCAATATTTCGAATCGTGTCTTTTTTGTCGTTTGTCAAGGAATAAACGCGTAGGTGAAAAATAGAAATGAATAAAACTCGTAGGGCATCTTAACTTCCCAACGACCAAATATATTTCGTTTGTAATGAAAGACTGGTGATATAAACTCATTTAGGATAATATTAGAAAGGGATACTATACAATACAATTCTCATGAAATAAAACTCTAGAAATCCGTAGGTCAGGCTGTTGATTTTGGATGACTAAAAAAGTACAGTTTAAATCATATTTAATTTAGCAAGTAAGAGTTTTTAAATTACCATACGTGTGATAAATGTAATCTTATAAATGGACCAGGCTGTACTTAGGATTGTATGTCTATAAAGAACTACTCTAAAGATCGCTTAGATTTGGTTCTAGACTCGCTTAGAGTGGGCTTTTAGCATCTCCGGTTCTGGAGCTTTTAGCATCTCCGGTTCTGGGTCGGTAAATTATCATCACATATCTGTGGGGAATTTGTTGTCTGTCAAAGAGTATAAAGGATAGAAGAGCAATGCTAGGCAACCAATCTTTTGTAAAGACGGCTTTCCAACCTGTAGTTATGATATTCTGTTCTTTATCAACGATATAGATAATTCTGTTTTGAACCGAAAATATTTAAAACAATGTTTTAACTGTAGTGCCAACGTTTCAGTTGTCCACCGAGCATATATAACATGCGTCTCAACTATTATGAAATTTGACAATTATTTCATTTTTTTCATGATCCGTCACTACGAATTCAGAAAGATGGTCAGACAGCCGGATTTGCATGGATTTGAAATATAAGTACATGACAAATTAGATAGATGCAACTTGGTGAGTGATCAGTGCGTAGAAAAAGATATCGGCAATTATATATTTACTCCAAGAAATCACTCTAAGCGATGCTTTCACACTATTAGCATCACCTGAAGTCCCAAAGCATGTTTGTTTGCCTTTATGTCTGCTTTCCTACGAATGCCCACTTTATTCTAAATTTTCCCATGCCGAATTAGAAAACGATTTAATGCATCTAGTTCATTTAAACTTACGTGATAACATTAATTCATGATTCATGGATGTGAACCTTGTTTCATGTTTGTCGATATCGTTAAAGTATTCCGAAGAGTGAAAATTGTTAATCTACTTCAATTACTTTTCAGGTCCCAGATGTAAGACGTTCCTGACGAATTGGATCATAGTCGAATGAAGAACTCAAAAAAAACTGAACATGAAAATTTTATGTGTCTTTAGGGCAACAATACATTACTTGATACTGTTTCTGTCGACAGCTTATTCTCAACGACGGGGTATGGCATAGGTCCTAACTATCATATGAGCATACAATTTTTTTCTTATTTTTAAGAATAAAGTACTAACCAAGAGGAAAATTATGGTCCTCGGTTGTCCTCGGTTATCACTCACACGAGGAAACAAGTGCAATACGTTTTTTTTTTGTTTTGGAATCCTAAAATAAAGAGCTATAACTTTCATGTAAGACTGATGATTTTTTAACAAACTGAGAGCGATTTTACTGCCATGTTTTTTAATTAGGCAGCATAAGATAATTTGTTTTATATGGAAAACGAGAAGGCCATGACGGACCAATATCGCTCACCTAAGTAATCCACATTATTACTTGCCAGCCGCATTATAAAAACCAGTGATTTAATATCATCATATTGAATTTGATCTTTTGTAATCAATTGCCAAATCGTTTTACATTTGAAGTAGCTTTGTTTTGATTTTTCTCTCGTAATGATGTAAAAAGAAGACAGTAGAGGCTAAAAATGAGATTGCTGGCTGTGCAAGCTGATCATAGTATATAAGGTCTGTTCAAGCATTGTGTACAGATATAACATCCATTGAACAGCGTGAGATGGGTTTACTTTGTAAGTACTGAATGCAAGGAGCAGCAAGACTGCCACATGCAATTGGCAATATCAGTTGATCGATATGGTCGGCTTTTTTGTTAGTTAGAGAAGAAATTACGTATTACATTTTCTAATTGGCTCATTTTGGAATTCTTCAAACGAAGTAGTGACGCCTTTGGATCGCACTCATAACTGTGGGTTTTGATCTTGTTACAATTACCTTATCACCAAAATATTCCATTACAAATAACCGAAAACTGATACCACGCAATAACTACAATAACATTAATTTGTTAAATGCTCTTGCTTCCAAAATTTAGTATTTACAATAGAAACAAGAGCTGTCGGGGACAGCGAAGCTCGACTATTCCTAGTGCTGGATAGTAACAGCAAATCAATATCGGCATTGGAAATTCAATAAAATGAAAGTCAATTATTTGTCTAAAGGCTGATATCATGGTCACAGAAGCATGTGCAGAGTTTCAAAGCAATAGCTTTAGTGGGAATAGAGATACAACTAAAAACTAAAACAGTTGCACATAAAATCATAACCAAGATTTTTAAGGCCGAAAAGGGTTAAAATTCCACTAGATTCAACATCAGAGTAATGAATCTTTTTCTGTGGGCTAATATTATGGTCAAAGAAGCATGTGTTAAGTTTCCAAGAAACAGCTAAAGTAGAAATAGAGATATTACAGAAATACAACATTTGCACGTAAAAACTTAACCAAGAATTCCAAAAAGGGTTGAAAATCCACTAAATTCTATACCAGAGAATAGACTTTATCAAGAGGCTGTTGTTATGATCATTGAAGCATGTGCAAAGTTTGAACGCAATAGCTTTATTAGAAATAGAGATATTACAGAAATACAACATTTGCACGTAAAAACTTAACCATCATTTTCTAAGTCTGAAAAGGGTTAAAATTCCACTAAATTCAATATCAGAGTAATAAATCTTTGTCTAGAGGCTGATATTATGGTAACAGAAGCATGTGTAGAGTTTCCAAGCAAAAGCCTAGGTTGAAATAGAGCTATAACTGATATGCAACATTTGCACGTAAAAACTTAACCAAGATTTCTAAGTCCGAAAAGGGTTAAAATTCCACTAAATTCAATATCACAGTAATGAATCTTTGTTTAGGTGCTGATATTATGGTCACAGAAGCATGTACAAAGTTTCAAAGCAATAGCTTTTTAGAAAAAGAGATATTACAGAAATACAGCATTTGCACGTAAAAACTTAACCAAGATTTTCTAAGTCTGAAAAGGGTTAAAATTCCACTAAATTCAATATCAGAGTAATGAATCTTTGTCTAGATGCTGATATTATGGTCACAGAAGTATGTGTAAAGTTTCATAGCAATTGCTTTTAAAGAAACAGAAATATTACAGATAAACAACATTTGCACGTAAAAACTTAACCAAGATTTCTAAGTCCGAAAAGGGTTAAAATTCCACTAAATTCAATATCAGAGTAATGAATCTTTGTCTAGATGCTGATATTATGGTCACAGAAGCATGTACAAAGTTTCAAAGCAATAGCTTTAATAGAAACAGAGATTTTAAACACTTGCACGTAAAAACTTAACCAAAGCATTACGCCGACGCCGACGCCGACGCCTGGGTGACTGGAATAGCCCCCCTATTCTTCGAATAGTCGAGCTAAAAATTACATGAATTTGGCCCAATCTACTTACAACATACCTGTGAAATTGATCATTCAAATATAACGTTGATGATCTAAAACACATGGTGGACATTTTCTTACAGCTTAAATAGAGCTTCACCACAAGAATATACCTGCGAAGTTTCACATTAATTGGCCAAATTATTTAGTAGAAGACTTCGGTCTACGGTTGTCGTGAATTTTTGGCCTCTTTGTTATCATGGAAACAGGATTATTGATAAAAATAAATTCTTTTTACAACTATGGTAGAACTTCAGCCAAGGAAATTGCCAACAAAGTTGCAGCTTGATTTTTAAATTTTCTTTTGGATATTTTTTTCTAAGATTTTCTTGAATTTTCGGCATTTTTCACTTTTGCAACCATAGTTTTTCGATGGAATGATATTTTTTAACCCTTTTGGTAGAACATTAACAACGGAAAATCCTTGCCAAGTTTCAGCCTGATGGCTCTAGTGGTTTAGAGCGAGAAGTTCTACAAACATATTCATTATCTTTCGGCCTAACTATTTCGAGGTTACCTTTGTTATGGAAATTCTTTAAACATAGGTAGAACTTAAACCCAGGAAATATTCATGCCAAGTTTGAGATTGATTGGTCAAGTTGTTTAGAATAATTGTTGATAGACGGATGGACAGTTGGACGGACGGAAGGGTTATAGGATTTCATATTTGATGATTTCCTTTTTTACTTTACCTAAAACAAACATAGTTTAATCTATATCAAAAACACAGGATCCAAAACAAACAATTTTTTTTTATCTTAAAGCAGTTATCATTTAGTACAGGGACTATTCGAATAGAAGTCACTTTAAAGATAAGATAAAAAATATACATTCAATTTAGAAAAAGCTGAACAAAATCCCAATTTCACTAAAATAACTTAAATTGTAAGCGCCTGATTGGTCTTTGAAGCCATATGAAGGTAATTATTTAACCTGTATGCACCATTTACTAAACGGAGGTAATGTATACTACCTATGTTGATAATCCTCAACAAAAGTAGCGGACTGCCTTTATTTCATTCAACTCAAAACTCATCTTACTTAATTTATTTCATTGCAAACCATTCACCTTCTAACGATGTTTTTATCTGTATCAGCTTATGAACGACATAAGAATACATTTATCTTCTGATTTGTGTCAGCGAAACCATATATTATATATGTGAAAGACGTAGGTGATATCTACAATGGATTTTCATAATGAAAATCTCTGCGATTGACGTAAATCTTACTCGCATAATAATATCTTATGTATATTTTAGGTTTTTGTCAAGAACCATGGATCTTCAACCCTTCAAGCGAGTCCTGTGTATACATAAACAAATCAACGACAGTAGACTTTTTGGCCGCAGAACGTTCATGTTTGTTAAAGCAGTCCAGATTGGCTAGCATCACATCGAAAGAAGAGGAGCAATATTTATTTGGTTTTGTATTAAACTTTTTTTTAAATACAAAATTCTGGTATTTAAGAGTCTCAATTACCGTATTAATCTTTCGTTTTTTTAAAACTATGTAATACTTTTTAATTAAATCTAAGGAACAAAAATGCTGAATAAAACTGGTTTTGGAACTATTTTGGTCTGTTAAGCAATTAATAAAGAAACAACACATACTCAAAGAGGACACAATTATTTTGGGAAGACAAGGAACACAGAATAAATTTAACGAATCCTCTTTCAAAAAAAGATATGTTCTTATTTCTTAATCAATCTCACCATGTCAATGGTAAAAAGTGCGTATCAAATATTACCCGAAAAAGAATTTTACTGTAAAATAAGGTTGTATCGTTTCTCAAGTAAAAGGAAAATGATATTACACTACTTACAATTTGACAAACACCACATTTTTGACTGATTAAATTTCCTGTATGATAATCAGACTTCGAAATATTTCAGATGATTATGAAAACGTGTTTTTAAGACAATATTTCCACACTGCAATCCGAGTGAGTAAGCAAGCTGTTGAAGCGTTACACAGTTGGAAGCTAAAATGGGCAATAATTTGTGAAATCTATGAATGGGAGACATAGCACCTTTTTGCGTGTAGTTACCATTTTAGTGGGTATATGCTGAAATTGACTATTCGGATGAAAAACTGTAACATGTTTAAGAGCTGAATCTACAGCTTCCTTTTTACATGCTGTATCTAGCAAACCGAGGTCAACTTTTCCCAGAGGAAAGATATTGGTGTCTAACCATGCCTCTCGTATTGTCGACTTTATAAGAGTCACTTAATCTCAAAACAGTCCATAATTCCGAAAGCGCTCATTGTATGGGCCCGTTTTAGGCATGTGTGTTTACCAAGTCGTGGGTTCGATCCCCGGTGGCGGCAAATATCCTTTCCGACGTTTGTCTCTCACCAATTGGTAGATAACCGTAAACCTATGTGAGATAGCAGTCGGAGGCTAGGAAAGGGTGTAATGGTAGTACAGGTGAAACAAATACCAGGAATCCATTGCTAGGTGCTCCGGCCGCAGCGATACATCTGTGAAATTGTTGAAAGCGGCGTAAAACCCATTCAAACAAACAAACAAAGTTAACCAAATCGGCGAAGCAATCCGTTTAGAAGAAATCAAGATTTAAAAAAGTTTTAAAATGGGACAAACACACCTAAAACGCATCTGATACAGGTGTGAAACGAACGTATATACATTTTTTCAATATAACCACATGTGATAACCACATGTTGTACCCCACCCCATCACACATGAACTGAGTGTGGTGTCCGTTGTCTAGTGGTAGAGCGTCTGCCTCTTGACCCAACGGTCAGTTCGATTCCCGAGAGCGGCTATCGATCCTTGTTCTTTCATTAGCCCACACATTCGGCGCCAGTGCTGGCAAATTTTCCAGTAAGCAGAATCGAGAGGGATTAATGTAAGTTGTAAGAACTTTTATCTCAATCGATGTAAAAAAATAGGTTAAAACCATCACAAATGAACGCCCGTCATTGGGTCATAGTAAAACATGGATTAAGATGATTTTTTTCTTAGATATCCGTATCAATAGAAGTTTCTGTGTGCTAATTAAGTTTCGGGTGACGTAAACGAGCACCCTTTCGAGACATTAGCTTTTGTGATTTCCATGAATGGACTACTGTTTAGTTGTCATCTCTTCGTCACACAGGATCACAGGTGCTATGTAGAGTGTTTCTGGTCTGCAAGTATTTTTAAGTTGGAATGCGGAGCAATTCCAACTTAGATTTAACAAAACCGCAAAATGAACACAAGATAAATTCATTTCGGGTTTTTTGAGAACACACATCACGTGAACAGGATGTGAATACACTTCGGCCTATTTTGTATATCTCAACTTGACATAGACATACAGTTTATTGCATCGAAAGGAAATAATCCTGTACGATTACACATGTATACTTCATGTATATTGTTAATACGCTAATTCATGATTTAAACGATATTTATTGAAATTTGCGTACGAATTTTCCAGTATCACCTGTTTACATTACTATATTTGGAAATCATGTGATAAGTCAAGTCAAATAAGGTCAGCTATTGAAAATAGCACTATCTAATCCCGTGATCTGCTTATTTGGCAATGTCGCGATCTGGTTTCTCAGTATTGTGGCAATAGCACAGGCCAATCACGTGATCTGCTTATTTGGTAATGTCGCTACCTATTTTCGTAGAATTATGTTATAGCTTCTTTTAAAGGTATAGTTTCTCTTTCTGAACGACCTTATCACACATTTAACTTACGACAAATTGTTATTTTGTACATTTCTGTCTACAGTTACGAAAATCTTTAGTTTTTCTTAAAGTGAAGATACACTTTTTAAGTTAATAAATATTTTTGCAACATATTGTCGTTTGTTTTCCGTCATATTGCTCCTCTACATGAATGTTTCATTGTCAAAGCCCAAAATTCATCAAATAAAATCCTGGCCACCACATCTTTAATAGAATTATCAATTTATTTGCCCAATTGTATTCCATCACCAAAATAACTTGCTTTTTGAAACAGACCTTCTAGTTCAACTTGTTTTCTTCGCATTTTTGCAGATCAACACGTTTAAGAGCACCATCATACAGTTAGTTACATCGTGAAATTGACATTGATCTCAATCAAAAACATTCTTAATCGCTCACTCAGCGCTCCATTCATTCATTTCAAACACTCACTCAAACCACTCAAAACTCTCAAAATTACTCAATAAATAAGATCAACTTGTACATTCAAAATGAATAAAGCATTTTAGAACCAAATCGCGATTTCACTGACATAATTTAAAACGTCTGATTGGTTCCTCGAGAAATATAAAGCTATTGGTGGAACTTTCATGTATTTTTTATTAAATTGAGGTTTTACATATCGCTAATTTTGTTCATCCTGAACAAAATAAGCGACATTGGATTCCCTTTCTTAAATTTCACTCAAAACTCGCTCCGCTCACTCATTCAACACCATTCCTAAATCATTCCAAAAGCGTTCATCTTATCAATTTTACGATGTTATTTACTTTACACCCAACACAGACGAGAGGAGCACATATTGATTTCATCATGTCTGTCTGTCAGTCCATTGACCTTTTGCTTTCCGCTAGCTTAACGGAGAAGGAATAGACCTGCAATAAGGAAACTTTACACAAATATTGCTCATGACCCAAAGAAATACCCTATTGTTTTGGGGGTCATACATGTCACGGTCATAAGTTACCTTGAACTGTTAACAGTTTTCACTCTAACTGAACAACGAATTGACCCAAATCATAAAACTTGACACAAATGTTGTAAATGACCCAAGAAAGTGCCAAAATAGCATAGAACCTGTTTTGAGTGTATAAGTGTCTGCCTCTGCGTCCATTAGTCGGCTGTATGGTCCATATCATTCTCTTCCTTTTTAGCTCACCTGATCACTACATGCTCAAGGGGAGTTTTTAGGATCACCCCGACTCCGACGTCCGTCGCCCGTCATGTGTCGTCAACTTTCTTAAAACTTCTTCTTCTCCTAAACCGCTGGGCCGCTTTCAATAAAATTTTGACAGAATGTTCCCTTGCTGACAATCTTCAAAAATTCTTCGCTAAATTCTGATAATCCACAAATATGGGCGTGGTAGGACGGGGCTTATTTTGAGCCAGAAATCTTTGAACGACATCTCCTCCTGAACCACTGGACCGATTTCAATGAAGCTTTACCAGAATATTCCTGGGGTGACCCTTTTTAATAATTGTTCGTGAAATTTCTGATTTGCCAATAGATATTGACGTGGCAGGGTGGGACTAATTTTTAGCTAAAAATCGTTGAATGAAATCTCCTCCCGAACCACTAGGCCAATGTCTGTGAAACTTTACCAGAATGTTCCTTGGGTATCGCTTTTTGGCAAACTGTTCACGAAATTTTGATTGGTCCATAAGTATTGGTGTGACAGGGCGGGACTTATTTAGGCCCAGGACCTTTGAACGACATCTCCTCCTGAACCACCTTGCCGATTTACCTGAACGTTTCTTTGGAGACCATCTTCAAAATTTGTTTGCAAAGTTTTGATTAGCCCATAAATATGGGAGCAGCAGGGCAGGGCTAATTTTGAGTCTCCTCTGTAAATAGTGGGTTGGCAGGGTCTATTATCACTGTTGATTCTTCGAATTATATTTCCTTTCAAAAATTAGGCAAATTTGAATGAAACTTTGCCAGAAAGTTTCTTGGATGAGATCCGCTGGACAAATCGGATTCAGGACAGCGGTTTAGGACCATTTTTATACGCCCGTCGAAGACGGGACGTATTATGGGATCACCCGTGACGTCCGGCGTCCGGCGTCCGGCGTCCGGCGTCCGGGCGTCCGGGCGTCCGGCGGCGTCCACTTCTTTGTCCGGAGCATAACTCTGTCACTTGAAGTCCGATGGACTTCAAACTTGGCAATTATATTCTTCTCATTATTGCGGAGTGCAGTGCACAAGAACCATAACTCTACCTGGCCTATTTTTTGAGTTATTGCCCTTTGTTGTTTTTCAGACTTTAATCTTGTCCGGAGTATATCTCTAAAAGTATAATAGCTAGGATCATGAAACTTCATGGGTGTATAGATCTCACCAAGGGGGAGTGCAGTGCACAAGAACCACAACTCTACCTGGCCTATTTTTTGAGTTATTGCCCTTTGTTGTTTTTCAGACATGAATCTTGTCCGGAGTATATCTCTTAAAGTATAAAAGCTAGGATCATGAAACTTCATAGGTGTATAGATGTCACCAAGGGGGAGTGCAGTGCACAAGAACCTTAACTCTACAGGGCCTATTTTTTTGAGTTATTGCCCTTTGTTGTTTTTCAGACTTGAATCTTGTCCGGAGTATATCTCTAAAAGTATAATAGCTAGGATCATGAAACTTCATGGGTGTATAGATCTCACCAAGGGGGAGTGCAGTGCACAAGAACCATAACTCTACCTGGCCTATTTTTTGAGTTATTGCCCTTTGTTGTTTTTCAGACTAGAATCTTGTCCGGAGTATATCTCTAAAAGTATAATAGCTAGGATCATGAAACTTCATAGGTGTATAGATGTCACCAAGGGGGAGTGCAGTGCACAAGAACCACAACTCTACCTGACCTATTTTTTGAGTTATTGCCCTTTGTTGTTTTTCAGACTTGAATCTTGTCCGGAGTATATCTCTTAAAGTATAGAAGCTAGGATCATGAAACTTCATGGGTGTATAGATCTCACCAAGGGGGAGTGCAGTGCACAAGAACCATAACTCTACCTGGCCTTTTTCGTTAGTTATTGCCCTTTGTTGTTTTTCAGACTTGAATCTTGTCCGGAGTATATCTCTAAAAGTATAATAGCTAGGATCATTAAACTGCATGGGTGTATAGATCTCACCAAGGGGGAGTGCAGTGTACAATAACCATAACTCTGCCTGGCCTATTTTTTGAGTTATTGCCCTTTGTTGTTTTTCAGACATGAATCTTGTCCGGAGTATGTCTCTTAAAGTATAATAGCTAGGATCATGAAACTTCATCGGTGTATAGATGTCATCAAGGGGGAGTGCAGTGTACAAGAACCATAATTCTACCTGGCCTATTTTTTGAGTTATTGCCCATTGTTGTTTTTATGCCCCCGATAGGGAGGCATCATAAATTTGACTTGTCCGTCCGTCCGTCCGTCTGTCATTCCGTCCAAAAACTTTAACATTGGCCATAACTTCTAAATCAAAGCGGTGTCGGGGGCATTGTCATCTTACAGTGACAGCTCTTGTTCATTCTAAAATCTTGTCCAGAGTATATCTCTAAAAGTATAATAGCTAGGATCATGAAACTTCATGGGTGCAAAAATTATTCATTCAAAATAACCTCTGTTCTATTCAAACCCCCAGTTAATACTAAGCAGTGTGACGGGCGTATCTTGTGACAATTTGGCACCTTGTTGCCCTCTTGTTATCATTTTTCTTCCATCAGTTGCAGGCCTGTATAGCGAATCAGGGGTTTAAGCGTCTCTCGTTGTTGAAAAACATTGATTTATATACGCCCGTCAAAAGACGAGATTTATTATCTGATCACCTGTGGTGGGCGGGAGGCTTGAGCTTCGTTAGTGGCTTGACGTTACCGTCTCTTGAACGCATTCAAACTTATCAGTACTTTCAGTACTTTGATTTTATAAAGACGGAGCCTCATGTGAATCCATTGAGGAAGAAGTCTTATAGTAGTATTGTGTCATCCAGTGAAAACCAAAATTCAGTAAATCCAATTCGACTAGCTCACCTCGGTTTTCTGGCTGCTGTAGGCAACACTATATTAGTCTGCTCAAATCCCAGTAACAAAAAAAATAAATCTGAGAAACAAAAAAAAAAAAAACAAAAAAAAAAAAAAAAAATCATCTAGGAAACTGATAAAAAGTAGGATTGTGGTAGAATAACAAAACGCCAAAAACGTAATACCAAATTAAGCCGCTCATCATGATTTTGTTTAAAGTCTGTTTTCGACCATTTCCCTGAATTGCAACAACATTGCACCCTACCACGTTTCAACAAATGTTACGCTTCAATAGTTTCTCATCTTCTCACCATGTTTAGCATTGGTTTGTTGAAAATTGAACCGACTTTCGTAGTCACGACAGTTCAAAAAGAGATGCTCATCAAATTTTGAGTATTATATTTCAAATCAATATTTTCAGGTCTTTTTGATCCAGACATCGGGGAAAGAAGTTGGCATGGATTTTGGATGGGTGGTTCGGATGCTTGGGAAGAAGGAAACTGGCAGTGGTTTTTGTATGATGAACCGTGGTTTAACGTTAGTTGGCATACTGGTAAGATTGACATGGTATTATTTATACCTAATTTCTTTTTTTGTCACTTAGTTTGAAAAGAATTTTATTTCTACCCGATAGGTTACAATAATCGGACGCAAGTATTTCGACGTCGACGTAATTTTAACGTTTATGTTACGTTCGATTGGCCTATTTTTCATCGTTCAAAAATGGAAACGCTATTCTTCAAATATCGTATATTATTTAAAGTCGATATTATAATTCTCTCTGGATTTCTACAGTTTCTTGTTGTTTTATTTTTCTACCCAAAAAATAAATTTACACTCTAATTTGTTATCGGTCGCTATTGAAAGTACAATTTCGTCTCTATATTGCACATCGGTTTATGATCATAATTAAGGAGTCAGTGTCTCAATCACATTTGGAGCAAGCCAATACCAACATTGGCATTTACTAGAACGGGTATGGAAATTTATCAAAATCTTAAGTGATATGGTATTTTCAAAGGACAGGTGTCAAGTAGAGTAAGAATTGAAACCGGAAGCGGTCTCATGCAAAAAATATCTTACTGCTGTTCTGCAAATACATAAATAGGAATATTGAAATAGTTCCTCGTAATCCATGTCAAAAGTTGCTCAAAAAAGAAAGGTTTTGGTCTTATGGTTTTAGAGCTTGTTTCTATTAATCAGTAAGAATGAAAATACGTGGAGAAGGCAATTTGGCGATATCATCAAGCTTAAATAGTTGTAATATTTCATGTGGTATTTTTCCTATACATCCCGACAAAGAAACCCAACCATTTTTTTATGTTTAAATAAGAAAGAAAATTCTCAAAGAAACTCAGGGTTGGTCTTTTATTCACAATGTTCGATAAAGCGTAATCAAAAAATTTCTTTTTTGCCTTGATTTCATTTAGAGTAAAACATATTTTTTTTTTTTGAATTATGCACTGTTGATGTAGATAAAGATGATGTAAAAATGCAATAATGCATGTTCCGCTTAACATGTAAAATTACGAAACATATTTTTTTTAAGTTTTACGATTATGGCAATATCGAAACACGTGCGCCGTTTTTCGGGCTCAAAGCGCAAACTTCGCACATCAATATTTAATTTTGCATCGATATTTAACTAACATCGATATTAAATATCTTTGTCTTGATAAGCCGATTTCACCTGTAGTGTATGTAGTTGTTGTTATATCTGAAAGCGTATGATGACAGAACTGGTATAATAATGAATTGGTAAGTACAAAGGAGGAAGGTTGCGCAATCTTATCAATAAGGCTAATGAGGAATGTTTATGTAGGTCTAGATTACTTAATGTGCCTAAGCGTTTCGTTCAAAGGAATCTCGTAATGCTATAAGTCAAAACTCTTGGCATGTCTAGTGTACGGTTCAAATCATTTAGATATTACATCATATACTTATTCATGTGCCCTTTCATTGGACGATAATCTAAATAAATCTTTAGTGCATAACTTTTCATACAGGGTGGATGATATACTGATTTTTCATAATTGACCATACATATTTGTGCATAAAACACAGCTGTTTTCAAAGGTCATGTTGTTTAAGAAATATTACTATTTGACCTACAAGTGTAGCTTAAAATATGGTGTTTTCGTATCATTTACGCCTTCTATAATTGTTATTAGATTGAACTTGCCACTGTTTCGCTATCGAATCAAAATGTGCTAAAAGCTTTGAAACTCAAACAGCGGCAGTACTTCATAAATTACCTGCCATTAAATGAAATGAAGTCAAAAAATTTGTTTTCGATAAACTCTTATTATAATTTCGATGGAACTGAAGCCTGACACCATGACTCTGTTTGTTCAAGTTGTGCATAAAACCAACTTTCCTTTGATATATCAAGTTGTTTCAGAACTCTCTGCCTTGACATAGCCTTTTTTTGTTTGAATGGGGTTTTACGCCATTTTAACATTATTTCAGTCATACCGCGGCAGCTGGAGCACCTTACAATTGATTCCTGGTATTTCCCACACGAGTTTTGCCACCACATCCTTTCCCAGCCCCAAGTTGCTATCCCGAATAGGTCTACGATTATCAACCCTCTGGTGGTAGACAAATAGTCGGAATAGTCGGAAAGTATGAGTGTAGACGTCGAGGAACGAACATATCACCTCAAGTCTAGATTGACAGTCAAGCGGCCCCTTGTCATAGCAAACTAGCTTAAACTTAGTGTTTTTAGGTGCAAAAATCTAATCTTACTACACTTGCAAATCGAATGGACTTAAGCGTGTCAAAGTGTGTTAATATTAAATTTAAATGTGTCTTAGAATTTTGGAGTTCAAACAACATCAGTTGCTCTTAAATTAGGTGACATTGAATTGACATCTGGGCGAGAGGATACCCCAAGGACACGATACCGTTGTAAACCGTTTGGAATGTAAACATTAAATTTTGGAATGTACTTGATCGAAGCAAAGCTTTGCATAGAGCCAAATATTCATAAGAACAAATTGTTTTACGCTTCGGTCGAGAATTTCAAATGTAAGATAGAATAAATATTCAGAGTTGATTACTAAATTCCTGAAATCCTTACAAAAATGAACATTCAAATTTCTCCCTGAAACCTTTTTACTGATTTTTTTTTATTTAATTTCCAATTGTTGTTATCATACATAGGCCCTATCAAATAACCACATGAAATTTAAATAATTTTTGAGTGTCTCAAAGGATCAATGTTATCTGGTCTCCATCATAAAAAGTATTCCCTTCTTCGCTTAAAATGGACATTCAACCGTTTTACCTTTCAAATCTGTTATCTACCATATATGTAAGAGTGGAAAATAATAATCAGAAAAATGTTGCATTTTTAAAGTGTCTATCTTAGAGAAAAGTAAATGAAAATAAATAGGTAGACGTAAAATTATTTTATTGAATTTTCTGCTATACTCTCTTGTTGACCGATATCTTATTTTCCACATCAACAACATGTTAAAACATAAATCACGTTTTTTTACATCACAGTTCATGTTCGCATTTACATTTGTTCATTTGAAATTGAAAGTTGATGATTTGGTCATGTATTGACAAAGGCTGCAATTAGTTCGACCATAAGTTTTTACGGAAAAGTCTTCGTTTTTCTTCTCTGAAATAAGCTTTAGGTGAAAGTTTTTAAAGGTTCGGTGGCTGTTTCGCACCTTTAATTTTGTTTGTGCCCTTTTAATATGATTTCACTTTCTCGTCAAATTCAAAACATACAAGTCATTATTTAGAAGGCCGAATATTTTAAAGTTGTTTGGATTAAATGTGGAAACGTATGGGATTATATCATTATCATTGTTATCTTAGTTGTAAGTAGGTTATTCCCAGGAATGCTGTTTAATCCTTCCATTTTCTACTATACTGCTAGGATATTTTCTTTTTTAAGGGTCCTTTTTTACTACATTTAGGCAAATGTTAAGTCTTTGCCAGTCTGATACTATTGTCTATATTCTTTTAGCCAAATTATATGAAATGCTATTTTTTGTGTGATTAGAGTGACACGAAAAGTAGTTATGGTACTGTTTAGTGTCAGTGTCTTTGAAATAAATATCGGTATCAATTCTTGAGTTTTGTTTGATTATCTGAAAATGGAGGAATGTTAACATTGTTTTCCATAGTATTTCTTTTATATCAGCAGGGATATTATTTAAAAGATCGAGAAAAAGTTCAAGCTCAAGACGACTATATTTCCAAAATACAAAACAATCGTCTTAAAACTTTTCCAATTAATTATAATATATTCTAAAAATTACTGCCCTTAGTCTTCGCTACATTTTAAATATAAATCTTCTTCTAGATATCCCAAAACTAATGTTGCCTATGTTGGGGCAAACTTGGTCCCCATTGCAGTACCCTTAATTTGTGTTGTGTTTGTCGCCAAATTGAAAGTTCTTGTTGAATAAAATTATTTTGATCCCTTCTATTATATTATCTTTAAAAAAATTGAATAAATCAAAATTGTATATTTGTCTAAACAAATTGAAATTGCTTCTACACCAAGATCATGCGAAATATTTGTTTACAGTGCTGTTACGTCAAATGAAACTAATGAGAGACTATATCAAAGGCCTTGGAGATATCGAGAATAAGGAAAACTGTTTTTTCCCGAGTAAAGCGTTTTAGCCAAGTCATCTATACATTCAATTAGTTGCATCTCGCAAGATCTTTTCGATGGAATATTTCATTAGCTTGCAGCTTACACATGTATGCGATATTGGTCTGAAATTTAAGGCCAGATGTTTTGTCTAATGATCTGGAATGTAAAGGTGAATAGTTTTTTTTTTTTTTTTTTTTGAAAACCATAGTGATAACTTGAGCAAGGGTGCAGGCCCGTTTTTGTGTATATTTATATTCATGCGAGCTTTTCTTCTCCATAAGTTGTAATAATCATGTCTTCTGCTTCGATGTAGTTTTTCCTGTTGGTAATATAGTTTCCTTCTATCTATCTTTTATTTTGATATTTTTGTTGGGTTCGAGAATACAGTTTTAAATTGTCATTAAGAATATTTGCCTTCGTTTTTGGGTCCGAATCTAGTATTCTATTTCTTTTGAGTGGTGTAATCTCACTTTTATCATTTTTTGTGTGTTTTATGTATGTCCAAAATAATTGCTTATCTTATAATTCGGGTTATCTTGTTCAGTCATTCCATCTGTGGTCAGGATATTTTAAAGATAGCCCCAGTATGCTCTCTTTGATTGTTTCTGGACTTGCTGTTTTAGTTTGTTTAGAGGCTTTGGTGTCATTATTGTTGTTAGATTTCTTTTTATTCGTGTGCTCTATCTGTGCTTCAATTCAACACTTCTTTAAAAGAAGTCCATGATTGGACAACAGCAGAGCGTATGGCTTGTTCATTAATTTTCTGTTCGGGGTTTAGCATTTTTTTCAGATATGCTGTTCTAGTTGGCTTTTTAGCTCACCTGAGCACGAAGTGCTCATGTGAGCTATTGTGATCACCTTTCGTCCGGCGTCCGTTCGTCGGTCGCCGTCCGTCAACAATTTCTTTAAACGACATCTCCTCCTAAACTACTAGGCCAATCAACACCAAATGTTACAGAAATGTTGCTTAGGTGGTCCCCTTCAAAAATAGCTAAAAGAATTGAAATCCATGAAAAACCCTGGTTGCTATGGCAACCAAAGGTGAAATTGTATGAAAATCTTAAAATTCTTCCTACCGACCTACAGACACACAATTTGGCATGGATGATTAGTTCACAGACCTGAATTAAAAAAGCTAAAATCATATCTGTTTGGCCACCAGGTGAGGAGCACCAGGGGGGAGGGGGGTAGTACTTTGGGTAAATTTTGTAATCTTTAACCTTTTTCTTCTTCGGAGCCAGGAGCCATACAGACTTGAAAATTGGCATGATGATCAGCTTATAAACCTTAATGAAAATACTTAAAATCATGACTGTTTGGCTACCAGGTGCAGAGCATCTGGGAGGGGTGGGGGTAGTGCTTTGTTGAAAATTTTGAAATCTGTAACTGTCTTCTCCTGATGAACCAGAATCCCTACAGCCTTTATATTTTATATCAATGATCAGCTCATTGACCCTATCTGAATTAGCTAAAATCATGAATGTTGGGCCACCAAGTGCAGAGCACCAGGGGGCGTGAGGGTAGCTTTTCAGATCAATTCTTAAATCTTTGACCTTCTTCATTTGAAAACAATGTGCCCTTCAGACTTGAAAATTGCCAAGGATGATCAGCATATGGACCATAATTTGAAAAGCTAAAATCATAACTGTTGGGCCACCAGGTGCGGAGCCACGGGGAAAGGGGTAATATTTTGTTAAAAAAAAAATAAAATCCATAACCTTCTTCTTCCTCTGAACTAGAATCCCTACAACATTTATATTTGACACAGATGATCAGCTCATAGACCCTATTTCACATAGCTATAACCATGAATGTTTGGCTACCATTTGAAGAGCACGGGAGGAGAGGGTAGTATTTCAGGTCAATTTTGAAATTTTAAACATTCTTCTTATGATGAAGTCGGAACCTTACAGGCTCTAAATTTGGCATGAGTCATCAGCTCATGTACGTTAATCAAAACAGATATAGTCATGATTGTTTTGTGACCAGGGGCAGAGACGAAAGGGAAGAGGGTAGTGCTTTGTGGTAAATTTAACAATTGTTAAAAATTCTACTGAACCAGAATTCCTACAGCTTTTTCTTTTGAAATGGAATAATCAGCTCATAAAACTTAATTTAAACAGCTATTAGGACTGTTGGGCCACCAGGTTTCGGAGCAACAGGGGGGAGAGGGTAGAACTACAGGTCACTTTTAACATTTGAACATTTTTTAAGCTCAGCTGAGCACAAAGTGCTCATGTAAGGTACTGTGATCACCCTTTGTCCAGCTTCCGTCCTTTATGAATGTATAGGAAAATATTCCTATCAAAACTCATTTGTCTTTCACCTCTAAGCAACCGGATCTTAAAATATTATATCTGGATTTTTATTCCATCCAAATACAGCTTATTGTTCTGTATAAAGCACCAAATATGCCTTCTTCAAGTTTTTTAGAAGTGTTAAAAGAAGAACTTTTTTTCTTATGAAGACATAACAAAACCTTTAT
The DNA here is from genome assembly GCA_948146395.1 of Fragum whitleyi. Classification (NCBI taxonomy): domain Eukaryota; kingdom Metazoa; phylum Mollusca; class Bivalvia; order Cardiida; family Cardiidae; genus Fragum; species Fragum whitleyi. The sequence goes on from OX411558.1 coordinate 6,940,177, forward strand.
TTATTATGGGAGATTTCAATCTTGATATCAAAGATTAGCATAAAAATTTTGTACTAAAGTAATCCCAGATATTCTCTTGTAAAATGATCATGCAAAAACCAACAACTGATAACAATTTCATTTTGGATCTTGTATTTTCAAACAGAAATAGTAAAACTGAGACTGTGGAATATTAATGGTCTGATCATAAGATTATTTTCCTTTACACAAATTTGTTACAGTTCAATAACTTTATCATCTGAATCAAAAGTAATTCAAGTTCCCTTAGGTGTTTGACTCTGGTGAGCGGATCAGGGCCAAAGGCCCTCTTGTTTGTATAAAGGATTGGTCGTGGTTTTTGTTTTTGTCGTGATCAGAGATGCCGGGGGTTGTATTATCTATAAGTATTTTGCTAGGAGCGTTTTGTTATGAAGATGTGTAATGTGGAGTTGTTACTGGTGGAGTTTTCACTAGTTGTACCATCCCTAAGCCATCTAGGAAAGCAAAAATTGCGACAGTGGTTTTGCACATATTGTGTCCCTTGTTTGAAGCATTTTACCCTTTAGTTTCATACAAGTAAGTTAAAGTCACTTCCAACCAGTAGCTGACATCCCCCTGACATTGCTCTCTTTACTGCTGTCTCAAAAGCTTCAAACTCATATTACGTTTTTGGATGGTAGTAGGTTCAAAGCCCAAGCTCTTTGACCCCTTTTGTTAAATTCTTGCCCATATGATTCCTCAATCTATTTCCAGTTTAATTATTTCTGAGCTGAGATATTTTTGATGTATGTCTATGAGTTATCCGCCACCAGTCTATTCATGTCCGTCTTACAGGTAAACAGTAAAGTTAGGTGAAAGATTTTGGTTGTTGTTAATTCTTTCATCTAGCCACGTTTCTTTAACTATTATGTTTAAGGTTTGACACTACTAATGTTTTTTTTTATTTTTTGTTGTTTAGTTTTAATAGACTAGGAGTTAATGTTCAGTTTTCACAGTGGGACAAACACATTTTTTTTGTTCCTCTCGGGTGTTGAGGAATTCACATGAATCGGAACAGAAGTGATATATGACATACATTTCTCATGGTCTACAAGAATTGAGAATTTATTTAAACTACAATTGTAGTTGTTCTATGTCTCTGTAATAAGGGGTCCGCATATCACGAGAAGTGATGTCTGTTATCGGAGCTTTCAAAATAAGTTCTAGAACTTCCACACCACTTGTGACTCCGCTTATGTATACAATTTATTTTTGAAATGAAAAATAAGGATTGGGGTTGGAGTTCCCTCATTTATATCGTGCCTTATTCTTATATAACGAAAAAAGTATGCTTTTCGACCAGTTGTACATTGTTCAACTGAAACCTACTCAAGAAATGTAAGACAGCTCTAGTTTTTGTTTAAAAAATGATTTCTTCTTGGAGCAATATTGAATTAGAATGTCATTACACGTGGTTTTCCATATAAAAAACAAATGTCCTGAACAGTCTATCAAACGTAGATACATGCTTTTTTGCGTGTTCGAGTTCAACAAAACGAGTCACAATACGCTAGACCAATGTTCTTTGCTGAAATACGAGATTAATCAAAGCAAATAGGATGGCTACGAATCTTTGGGGATCCTAGCGTTTTCAGGACCAACAATTACAAACTTATGACTATTAGCCCTGTAATATCATGAGTAGAAAAGAAAAAAAAGATAATTTATCAACTTTTATATGGGTTCTAAATAAAATGATCATACCAGAGTAAGCTTATTGAAATTGTTAAGGAAATAACTCTAAATTGAACATATTGCCTCGTTCTTCATATCTCTTTCTTGTTATATTTGCTTTCGATACATTATTTTTCTTCTTCTATCATTCAATTACATCACCACAGAATCGTAGGAAAGAGAATTTGTTATGGCTGCGGATTTGACAAATCCGATGTAGAAAAGGGTGTACCCCAAGTCATTTTCCTGTAATACTTAAACCAACCAATCGAAAAACCCTCTTCGATAAAATAAAAAATGATGACATAAATGAATCTTTTACAATGTTCGGTCAGACCCCACCGGATTTAAGACCGCCTTTACTCTGTAAAAAATGTACTCGTTTCCGGTAGATTCCACAGTAGGATTCGACCTTTGACCTCTCTAGCCATACAGCTTCATTCAAATTTCTATCTTGAAGTAAAAAAAGAATAAGGTAAAATTCCGTCAACTTTTAATTCCAATTTTACATATTCAAACAGTTGCATCATACTATCCACTTTAAAATATTTGTCTCTGATGAAAGAGAAATCAATACAATCTATAAAAATATGTTTAATAGTAAGAGGAGCGTTGCATGGATTGCACATTTGCATCTCTTCTCCTTTTAAAAGGTAGGAGTGCGTTAAGTGAGGATGACCAATGCGTAATCGAGATAAAATTAGCTCTTCGCGACGGCATGACCTGTAACCAGGTAACCAATCGCCGAGTGCCTGTCGAACAGAAAATAATTTATCATTCTGGTTAGCTGGATCTGACCAACAGTTCCTCCAGACATGAATAAAACTATGAATTAAGGGTTTAAAATCGGTAAAAGGTACTTCGATTGGTAAAACTTCAAGTGATAATGCATCCTTGGCAGCTTTATCTGCCTTCCCATTACCACGAATACCAATATGGCTTGGAAGCCAGCAGAAAAAGAGATCAAAATCATTTACCTGAGCTATTTTATCGAGTAGTCTTACAATAAGGGGGTTGTAAGTTTTCTCATGCTCTATCGCTTGCATGCTTGACATAGAGTCAGCATAAATGATATAGCGAGAGAATCGTTCTGCGATCATATGATCAATTGCGAGATCAATGGCCTTAAGCTCGGCTGAGAAAATGGAAGAGTTATTAGGAAGGCGGAATTGATATTTTTTCGCCATCTAAAATTGCTGCTGAAGCAACTTTTTCGCCATCATTTGAACCGTCTGTGTATATCTCTTCGTATGATGTGCATTTTTCTTTGACTTCCAAGAACTTGGTTTTAAAAAATAGTTGGATCTGTTGTATCGTTTTTGCTGGAAGAAAGATCATAAAGAAACGTGGGGCTTTTATATGTCCACAAAAGAACATCAGGAACAATATGTTCTGCCACGTCCTCTAGATCAAAGTCAGGCTCACAACGCAAACTAAAGGGAAGTATAAGGTTATTTTCCTTTTCAAAATCCTTTCTATATTTTGGATCAAACACAACTATATGAGTAGGATTATCGGGAATGGATTTAAGTTTTAAATAATATTTTAATGAAAGCTTTTGCCTTCGTAAATTTAAGGAAGGCTGATTTGCTTCTGTATAAAGACTGTTAACTGGTGACGTTCTAAATGCGCCCAACGCCAAACGCAATCCTTGATTATTAAAAGTATCAAGTTTGCGAAGGTATGAAGGGCGCGCAGAACCATAAACAACACAGCCATAGTCTAGCTTTCATCTAACAAGTGCCCTATAAAGGCGCAATAGAACCTTCTTATCGGCTCCCCAATCCATACTGGATACAAGACGTAAAAGATTAAGTGCCTTTTGGCATTTATTTTTCAAATTGTCAATATGTGGAATAAACGACAGTTTAGAATCAAAAAGGATTCCTAAGAACTTAAATTTCTTAACAACTTCAATCGGCACTCCGTCCAACTTCAATTCTGGATCGGAGTGCATTTTCCTTGATTGACAAAAATGCATACATCTAGTATTTGTCTTTGAAAATTTGAAGCCGTTTTCATTAGACCATTTTGAAAGATTGTTTAAAATTTGCTGCAACTGTCTTTCAATTGTATACATGTGTTTTGATCTGTAACAGATGCAGAAGTCATCAACATATAGACAACATTCAACATCAGGGCAAACGGTTTTTACGATGTTGTTTATTTTGACGAAAAAGGCAAGGCGACCTCAAATACCGAAATCATAGAGGTAGTTCATTATTCCATACTTCCAAGTAGTGTCATATGCACTTTCAAGATCGAAAAAGACAGAAACAACGTGTTTCTTCTTTATGAAGGCTTCTCGAATAAATGTCTCAAAGCGAACAAGATGATCAAGAGTGCTTCTCTGTTTCCGAAAGCCACTTTGGACTTGAGTAATAAGGTGGTTCTTTGCAAGAAACCAGTCAAGACGATCATTTATCATTCTTTCCGTGGTCTTGCAAATACAACTAGTTAAAGCAAAAGGGCGATAATTAGATGGATTTGTGGAAACTTTACCTTGTTTAGGTATAGGAATAACGATTGCTTCCCGCCAAGAGGCTGGAATGCTTCCCGTTGTTCATACCTGATTATAAATTTCAAGTGAGCAATGATGGTAACGAGACGGCAAACGTTTGAGGAACTGATAATGAATAGCGTCTGATCCGACAGCAGCGTCGTGACACTTTTTTTAAAAAAATCCTTAACGGAAAAATCTCTATTATATTGTTCCAGATTACTGTAACTAGAATTAAGTTTAGACTTTTCTTTTTCATCTTGAAACTCCTGAAACGTAGGTGAATAATTAGTAGAGGAAGATTTCTTGACAAACGTGTCTGCTAAGACATTAGCAATATCATGTTTCGAAAAAACTGTTTTATCTTCATCTGTTTGAAGATGGCCAACACTGTGATGTATTCTCCCCACTAATTTTACGTATCATTTTTGAAAGATGATCTAGAATTTAATCTAGAGACACACTGTCTCCAAGACGAACGCTTACTTTGTTTTATAGTGCGACGTGCTTTTGCACGTGCAATTTTAAATTTGTAAAGATTTTCCCTTGAAGGTCTTAAACCAAACGCTCTAAGAGCACGTTTCCTCTCGGCTATAACCTTTTTGCAATCATCATTGAACCATGGCTTGTTTGGATTCTTTAGGTCAGGCGATGTTTGTGGAATTATGTTTTCTGCAGCAGAATAAAGTAAAGATTTTAACAAGTCTGCAGAGATTCCACAGTCAGCAAAGGCTTCTGGATTTATAGAATGTTCGCAGGTGATTTTAAAAAGCTCCCAATTAGCATGATGGAGTTTCCACCGCCTAGGGCGCTCCTGAACAGATGGTCCTAATTTGGAGATCTGAATAGGGAAATGGTCGCTACCATGACGGTCAGAAACTACTTTCCATGAAAAAATAAGGAAAAATATCAGGATTGCAAATTGTCAAATCCAATGAAGAATAATGTCCAGTTGCAGGATGAAGATAAATTTTAGGTTCATCATTCAGTAAAACAAGATCATGCCTTGTTACAAAATCCTCAACAGTACGACCCTTGTCGTCTGTATTGGAGCGCCCCATAACTTATGGTGAGAATTGAAATCCCCAATAAGTATAAAACGTTTAGGTAGCTGATCGACGAGATGATCAAGTTTTCTGCCATCAACAGGGGAACTTGGAGGAAGATAAACAGAGCACAGTGGTTTTTTTTTTAAAGAGATACTTACAGCCACTGCTTGCAAAGAAGTATTCAAGGCAACATGACGATGATTAAAATTGTTATTTACAATAATTCCCATACAACCAGATGCTTTCTCACGTTCTGTGAAATTACTCAAGTAGCAAGAATGATATTTGAAGGAAAACTTTTCTGTATCTTTTAGAAACAATTCTTGTAAACATACTGCATCTGGCCTTGATGCTGCGATATTCCATTGTATTATATTATTCGCCATTATGGAGGTTACTGTAAAGATTAGACCACTTATTAATGGAAGTAAGAAATTACCCATTATTCAATACCTATTAAACTAATTCTATTCGCACCTTGCCTAATCACATCAGATTGTTTTAGATTTGAAGGCGGTGGGTTTGAAGGAGGAGGAGCGGGTGCGTCCATCTCCTCCTCGTTGTCTGATCCGCTTAATTCAGCATATCGATTGCCTGTCGAAAATGGAGGAGGCACCTTCTCCACTTCCATCGACGCAACATCTGCCCTCTCCAATTGAAGGTGATTCTTTCTCTGACGAGCAGTCTCTGGTTTAACAACAAAAGCTTTTGAAGCGTTATTACCATGAGCTGAAGTGACTTTTGGTGGTCGGTCAGCTGTTGAGTTACTTGATACAGAAGAAGTTTTATTTTCATCAACTCTATTTGAAGTTTCTTGCAACGAAATTTCTCCAGTCAGTGCCTTATTTATTTGTTCTTTGGCCTGTGGAATTAAGTCGGTTATTACTCTCAGGAGACCTTCGCATGTACTACAATGGTCAGGTTTACTTTTTTCGGCTGCAGGTGCCTTAGCTTTATTTGCATATGTACCCTCTGTTCCATTGGGATTCAAAGCAGCTTGTCTCGAATCTACGATCTTTCTGGCTTCGTTTAATGATACAGACTGTCTGCACTTGACTTCGAGAATCTCTTTTTGAATTATGAATTTGGGGCATTGTCTGGAGTTAGCAGCATGCGCCTGTCCACAATTGAAACATTTCAAGTCATTTTCACAATCATCTTGAAAGTGTCTATCTTCCGGCCCAGTATAACTGCATTTTCTGCAAACTTTAACACTTGTGCATCTATCTTCATGATGGCCGAAACTTTGACAGTTAAAGCATCTGAACGGGTTTGGAACAAAGTCGTCGACTTTAAATATTTGATATCTGATTCTAATATCTGGAGGTAGTGTCGGGTCGTCAAAAGTGAGAATGTACGTATTTGTTCTGATTGATTTTCCATCCCTTTTGAATTCTATACGTTTAACTTCTGTCTCTCCTTGATTTCTTAGATTTTCTTTGATCTCATGAATTATGCATTAAGGAAAGATCTTTGCATCTTTTAACTCCCTTACATGTATTTAGCCTAACATGGGGATACGCTTTGACTTTGATATTTAAGAACATTCTAATTTTTAATAGATTTTCTGAAGGGTTTTTCTTGCACACTTCAACTAGCAGAGTTTCATTTTTGAGTGATTCAACCGATTTAGGAGTTCCAAGGATAGCTTGTATCTGCTTCTCAATGATAAAGGGAGACAGTTCCGTAATTGGGTTTTCTGGGTCGATACTCTCAACCACGAAGAACTTTTAAAATGATTGTGAAAATTGTGGTTCGTCTTCAGAGTCTGACAAATAGCGCTTGGTTTTTTTGTTGGTTGCCATGATAGTTTATTGAATTCATCGGCGATGCTCCAAACCACCCGCCCTCGGAGTCCTACAAGGGGACACATAACCTGGGGAATTCCATCTCAGGAGAGGTGCCGGGGATACATCAAGCAAAATTACGCCGATAAATATTTCAACCAAGCATGAAGTAGAAATCAGACAGTAAAATTGTCGATCAAACACCAAAAAATCCGATTGGCCCATGAGCCACCGCCTTCTAAGGCGTAAGTGAAAACGTCATTTATTGAAAACGGTGATCTACGGAAAGCAATTAAAAGACAAGTCTTTTGATAAAAACGCCCTAGGGCAAGGTATGACCAGCCGATTCCATCCCAACTCGGGGCCAAAGTGGTGTGTTGCAAACAAAGGGCCTACCAGGATCCCGTCATCAGGCATTACGGGTCGCAACACGGGTCGCAGCCCAAGGCAAACAGGCAGGTCCATTTTTTTGGGGTCTTACCATGTACTTCATGAACAGCAGCCGACTATTTCTATCCCCCCGCCCAGCTGGGGGCCCAGTTTGTGTTGAGACAAGATGCAAGGAGGTTCAAAAGTATTGTAGGCATAGATTAGAAAGTCGAGACTGACCTGTTCATCTACTGGCTCTCAGTAATCTTTCTCCAGGAGTTTATCGCTGTATGCTTTATTTTTTTCTGTGCCACTTCTTCGCTTGGATTGGGGTTATCATGTTGTAAACCGTCAGCATATATTTTTTTTAGGTTGTCCTTGATTTCCCTTTTTGAACAATTGAAGTCATAATTAACACACCGTACAACCCGCGGCATAGAATCCTGCAAAATCGATTGCTACAGAGAACGCTGCTAATGTCAATTTTCCACGCGCATTAAAAGTTGAAGTCCAAAGGTACATTGAATGCGTTAGTATTAATGATATCACGACGAGTCAGCAGATATAAAACTCTTCTCTTTTTGTGCTGTTACAATCGTGAAAATCAAGTTTAAATGCGTTTTTGAACGAACGTGTCATTTTTGTTTAAATAATTACATCTTTGCACTCATAAAATGGCTCATATGTGACATACTCGTATTCTTCAATGTCTTCTTAGATCACCTTCCAAAGTCCTATCTGAAATATTGAGAATTCGCAGAGAAAGAGACCGTTAGACTCGGACGGTGCTTAAAAAATGGCACACAGGGAACCCGGATTTGATTTGAAAAAAGGCGCACAGGGAACCCTGATCTTTAACGGCAAATGTGGCAGAGAACCCTGCCTTAGCAAGTTCAGAAATCATTGATCCAGAAGCATTTCTTTGTGTTTATATGCATTCACATTTGCTATTCTCGGATAAAATAAAAATAAATGATACCTAATTTTATAGTTGGCTTTTTGACTGCAAATAATTCTATGACAAATAGCTTCTATTCTGTACAATCGGTACTCTGTTTAGGCCTCCGAACGACATATCAAATATTGCGATGGTCCAAACGTGCCGTGGTTAATAGGCTGCGTAAGTCTCGTGTTACCAAACGAGATTTTACATTTTAATTACCAATTAGTATGATTTTATTCAATATTTTATTTCGATAAAAAACTAGAAGGTCACAGACCCAAGTGGCAACATTTCAAACAATACATGTATACTCAGAACATAAAGTTAAGCGCCACTAAGTTTTAAGTTAATAAAATTTCTATCGAAAACTTTGATAACGTATCTATGTTGTCAAACGGTTAGAACAACCTTGTAACTATTGATTAAGAACGTTTCGGATGCACGTGCATTATCAGCAAGTCTCGTGCAATGACTGCAAAGCCAGGGCTCGTACAAAGTGGAAAACCAGCTTTTCTGTCAGAGATACTTTACTTTACAACAGAGACACATCAATGAGCGTCTAATATGGTGTAGAGCGAGGGGACGTTGGAACTTGGCATCATGGCGTCGGATCCATTGGTCAGATGAGTGCAGGATGTTGTTGCATGTCACCGATGGCCGAATTCGTGTTTGGAGACAACCTAACACCCGATTTGCACCAAAGTACGTCCAACCAACCTATCAGGGTAGCGGTGGTTCCGTTATGATATGGGGCTGTGTCTCCTACGGCTGTAAACTGGACCTAGTGACAGTTCCAGGAACATTGACTGGCGATAGATATCGCGATAACATCCTTTTTCCTGTGGTAATTCCACATTTTGACAATCGCCCTCTTCGAACAAGACCAGTGTACATGGATGATAACGCCAGACCCCACAGAGAAAGAGTCGTGGCGGAAGTTATGCAACGTATAGCCCCACCACCATTCCATGGCCGACTTGTAGTCCCGATCTTAACCCGATCGAGCACCTTTGGGACATTTTAGGGCGCCGTATACGTCGAAGAGAGCCTCCTGTACAAAACGTGGTTGAGTTAGAAGCAGCACTGCACCAGGAGTGGCAGCAAATCCCTCAACACATCATCCAGAGGCTGATTCGTGGCATGCCGAGGAGGATGCGCGCAGTGATCGATGCTCACGGATCTTACACACGCTACTGACTAGGATGTGACTGGAATTAATCGCATTTGTGTTATCTGACTCTTAAAACCATGTTTCGTGTCATAGACAACACCGTAAGTCGGCTTTGACAATAGTTTTTCCTGTTTAAAAAAAGGTGAAAATACGTCATTTACATTTCAAGGTACAAAGTCAATAAAATTTGTCACCACCCTTGTATTGTTGTGAAATTGTTAAGTCAACATACCATTTTCAACATTGGAACTCAATATTTACATCTCTGTTATTTTAAATTAATGCAGGCTCCCTGCCTTTAAAAATCTTCTGTCTAAAAACTGGTGGCGCTTAACTTCTTGTTCTGAGTATATTATGTATGGTGCGATTTTCACGATTTTTTAGTTTACTATAAACGCCGATATATTCACTGGTGTTAATATTCGCGAATTTGATTGTTACTTTTTTTCGCTAGTTGTTTATTTCGCGGAAATTTAAGAAAATCTTTGCTTTTATAAAGGCATTGTCCAGATTTCGCATGGTGGAAATATTTGTGATTTTCGTACATCGCGAAAATCGCGAAACTTTCCACATCGCGAAATTAACCACGTTACTGTATTAACCATCCCGCAACAAAGCAAAATTATAACTCTGAACTTCTCAGGAAAAACCCATTTCTAGAATAAAATTACACTTTATACAGAACTGAAATGACTTTACGATCAACATACTTGGTGCAAAATGACTACATATAGATTTGTCCATATGCCTGTCTTCCTTCCTTCCGTCCTTCCTTAAGATGATTAGTTGTTCTGTATTGATACAAATACTTAAAAGACTTGTGATTCGTTTTCATTTGCAACATGACGTCATCGATATCCGTAATGTTGACCACTAGCAGTAGATTCTCTGCCGCGGGTTGTACGGTGTGATTAATTCAATACTGAAAGATGGAAATTATTTAGCCTTGATTAAGAAGAAAGACTTGTCCTCCTATCTCTTTATCTTTTCCGTTGAAAAATTTTATACCCTCTGTGGTGATTATAGGCTGTGATATTATAGAACGGAATCTATAGGACTGTCTCGTTTATGTTAGAGAATGATATGATGAACTCTTTAATTTCACTGAGTGTAATAAGGATATGTTTTATAGTTACGTCTCATTCCTCGGTTGTTATTGGTATGTATTTGCCATTCTTGGTTGTGAAGTTATATGTACCTAGAAAAATGTAGATCCAACCATTATGAAATTCTCTTATTTTACTTGTCAGGTGCCGTTTTAACGAAATGTAAGGATTTTGAACTTAGTCTCCACTTTTTCACCATCTGAAATTTCTCTGTCAGTTTTGTTTTGGTGATAATCCTATTCCCTTTGCTTTCTGATTTCATGAAAGGCTGGAATAACTTACTAGGACCATGAGGGATATTGTCCCTATTAAGGAATATGATGGTCTTAATGGTCGACATGGATGATTTTGTTTTCAGAATATCCGAAATGGTGGATTAATAAGGAGCATGAGCAACGAGAAAGAAAACTAGTCTGAGGGGATACCTGAGCAATGAGTAATGTTAAATCTATCTAAAACTAATGGATCATAGTGAAAACTAAAAAGCTATCAAAATTCGAAAGCCACAGAAAGGATTAAGGAGGTGTTAATAATTATTGTTCTGTTTTTTGCCCTTCCCTGGTCATATTTCGTAATCGCCCACTCGCGCATGTGCACTATGGTCGGTGACAATTTGTTACAATATGTTTCGTAGTTGTCCCTGAAAATCTAGCTTGTGTTAACATTCATATTTACATTTTGTGGTTGTCTTGTACTTTTAATATGGTTAGTTTATCAATGATTTGCCTCATATATTGGTTCCGTTGCAAGTTCAAATCCTTTGGGAGTTTGTTGAGGCCCTCGGGTTTCTAGGATAAAATATGTTTCACTCTTAATTGGTTTATAGAATATGTTTGTAACAAGGGCGCCCCCCTTTCCTTATTTTAAGGCAGTCCACGATTGGTAATTTTCCCTCTTTGCAGCCAATAGTGAACGTCATGTTTTTATATAGATTGTTCAGAAAATTGTGTAATGTATAAATTTCAGGTTTAGAGCGTGTCCAAGGGATAAAACAGTCCTCTTAAAATCTTGTCCGAGCATTGACGAAGTGTAAAGAAAATCTAGTGCTTAATAATTCTTTAATATTTTCAAATAAAATTTGCTCTATGTATCCAACACTAAAAGTAGCATTCGTTGGTTTGACATTTGTTCATATTGCAGTTTCTTTTACTTGACGGTAGAAATCGTTGTTGAATTGAAATATGTAATTTCTCATGAAATTCAATGATTCCATGATAAAATCATTTGAAAATCGCCTCGGTATTTTTTGGGGTGTTTTCTACCCAGTAAGATATCAATTCAATTCCTAAAGTGTTACATATGTTAAAAAATAAAGCTTGGCCACAAATCATACACATTTTTGAAAAAGAAGGTTTGAGTTGTATATCTATTAGGTTGCTTAGTCGACTCGTTAGGCAAATAGGCCGGGGATTTAACATTTGTAACGTTGACTGTTGATTTTATAGCATGTTCGAATGCTCTGCTTTTTTTGCACATCAATGAACTTTGGGCAGACCATAGAATTGGCTGCTTTTGTTTTCGGAATATTTATAATATTCGTATTCTTTGCCGTAAGACAGTTTGAGTACAGTACAGAACATCAGGAATTTGACTTTTATTTCGATCACAATCCGATCAATCACGGGCAATCACGTTCAATTAGCCTCCGTCCTTCAAACAGCGTTCAATTAAAATTTTTCAATCAGCGTTCAATTAGAACCGTAACAAAGCATTCAATCAGATGCGTTCACTCATTCCGAGAGGTAACGTAACCCGCTCAATCAAGTTTAACGAAATTATTTTCGTATTATTAGAAATATTTTTGTTGTTGTTGATAATATGAATAAATAGATAAATGAAAAAGTAAATACACAATCTTCTCGAAAAAGTAACTCGTGCGAGATTCGGAAACATCCAGGTAAATTGGCGAGATCGCTAGTATTTAGGCGTGTATGTTTTTTCCTCGAGTTCGACCTTTATGTTAATACCATTTTATCCTCAGTGCCAGTTCGTAACTAGTCCGCCATTAGAAAATGAAAGGACGAACAGCCAAAATATTTTCCTCTTCTTTCTTTGAACAATGTCTATACTGGGTCCATAATGGTGTTATCCAAATGAAATATTACTTAAGGAAAGCATATTAATTTGACAGGTAAACCAATCCACGGACCCTAAATATACAGTCCCTGACCAATCCTATCCATGTTGCTCTCTGATATTTCATTGATTAGGACATCCTCAATAGCCACGACATGCAATTCATTTTCATACGTCGGATTCATAGAGACTGTAATTATAGAACGACAAATTCTTACCTAAAGTTCACTAGGTTTATTTATTGAGCCTTAGAACTCAGAAGCGTGGTTAAATTTTCAATAAAAAACAGTTAGAATTTGTTATTATAACTTTCACTATTCCATGGGAAATAATCACGAACATACCAAGTCTACAACAAATGCGGATTAGTTTCATTTGATAATGCACACTATTATTTTTCACTAAAGTAAGCGACGGTAAGCAATAATAAGCTCTCGATTATTTCAAATTTGGCCCCTAGTTTGAATAAGAAATATGAACAAAATAACAAACATAATAATTCTTAATTCGTTTTTGTCAATATTAGCATACAAACATATGCATCTATCAGGCTATCTTCAATCCAAAATTTCAAGTTAGACAGGGATTCATTTTTTACAGCATCAGATGAACTTCAGAGGGTGCGTAGGTAAGGGGTAAGATAAAGCCTAAATGCTAACGGCTAAGAACCTCAAATAACTAAATAAGAAAGAGTATTTAACAATAAAACGAGTGCATGTCGTATTGCGATGCAATACAGGAGTCCCCCACCGGATAACAAAAAATCCTTTCTTATAATATATCTCCTACTTACTAGATATATAACTGTATACAAAATTTGAAGTTGCTAGCACATTAGGTTTAGAACAAAATGTCCAAAACGAAAAAAATAAGAGTAAAAACAACCAATGGCAAAAACTCCAAAAGTGGGCGGAGAAGAATGATGCTTGTACATGCCACTTGTCCTCAATGAGATCTATAAGTGTACCAAGTTTGAAGTTGCTAGCACTGATGGCTCAGGAGATATGGTCCGGACAAAAATGTCAGGATAAAAAACAACAACGGACAATAACTTAAAAGTGGATGTGGCAGAGTAACAGTTCTTGTGCATTACACTTCCTCTCAATGAGATCTACCAGTGTACAAAGTTTGAAGTTGCTAGGGTTAATGGTTTAGGAAGAAAGTACGGGACAAAAATGTAAGGATAGAAACAACAAAGGGCAAAAACTCAAAAAGTTGATATGGCAAGACAGTTCTTGTACATGACACTTGTCCTCGATGATATCTATAAGTGTAGCAAGTTTGAAATTTCTAGCACTTATGGTTTAGAAGATATGTTCCGGACAAAAATGTAAAGGTAAAAACAACAAAGGGCAATAACTCAGAAAGTGTATATGGTAGAGTAACAGTTTATGTACATGACACTTGTCCTCAATGAGATCTATACGTGTACAAAGTTTACAGTTGCTAGCACTTATAGTTTAGAAGATATGATCCGAACAAGAATGTAAGACTATAAACAACAAAGGGCAATAATTCAAAAGGTGGAAATGGCAGAGTAACAGTTCATGTACATGACACTTGTCCTCGATAAGATCTATCAGTGTACAAAGTTTAAAGTTGCTAGCACTTATGGTTTAGGAGATATGATCCCGACAAAAATGTAAGGGTAAAAACAACAAAGGGTAATAACTCAAAAAGTGGGGTGGCAGTTCTTGAACATAACACTTTTCTCACTAAGATCTATAATTGTACTAAGTTTGAAGTTGCTAGCACTTATAATTTAGAAGATATGATCCGGACAAGAATATAAGGCTAAAAACAACAAAGGGCAATAACTCAAAAAGCTGGTGTGGCAGAGTTATGGATCTTAAACGTGACACTTTTCCATAATGAGATCCATAAGTTTAAAAAGTTTGAAGTTGCTAGCACACATAGTTTAGGAGATACGTTCCAGACAAGAATGTAAGGGTAAAATCAACAAAGGGCAATAACTCAAAAAGTGGGCGTGGCAGAGTGACGGTTCTTGTACATGACACTTCTCCTCAATGAGATCTATAAGTGTACCAAGTTTGAAGTTACTAGCACATATGGTTTAGAAGATATAGCCCGAACAAAAGTGTGACGAACAGACGTACGGACGACGGACAGACAGACGGACAGACAGAATCGAGCAAACCTATAGTCCCCCAACCAGTAACCGGTGGGGGACTAATAAAGTATCAAAGGAAGTTGATATATACCTTAAGAATCAAAAATAAATGCGAAGGATTTTCTTGTCGATCGCCCACCTCGACTTTATTTTCACGATTTCGTTGTTTTGAAGTTGAAAGCAAACATCAATTTAATGTCATCCTGGTTATTTATCACAAGGTGAACATGGATTACGACTAGGAAAATTTCATGCCAGATCAGTATTGTTTTTAAGGTAGTGGATTCGTAATAGTCTGATCTTATTGTACACCATATGTATAACCAAGATTTGTGTTGAGACTAAATTTTCAAGACCAAATTTGTCGGATGATTTTTTCTTCCAGAGGCCTCAGCAGTTTGCCTGAAAGTAAGTGTCATTTAGCCCAGACTAATACTTAGCATAAGAAGGGTAAAATTCCAATAGCATTGATGAGCTATTTGCCATGTTGGGATCTAGCGGGTTACAGGGATCAGGACAAAAAGATTACATTTGAATATATAAAAAAATATATAAACAAATATATTATCAGTTCGTGACCAAATTGCTACCTTATTTGAGGTTAAGCTTAAAAATTTTGCTCACCCAACTGATAATTTGGTTATCAGACAACTATGTTTCGGCTGCTTTCAAGGAAAACAAAACCACGAGAAAAGAAAATAGGCAACTTAATGTCTAGACTAATGATTCTATTCTTATCTCAAAAATAGCAATCAGAAAAGTAATTAAATTTCCGCATGTGGAACCCATATTTAAGCAAATTAAGAAGCAGTCTTTCTGCATTTTGACTTTTTAACGTCATCTGCTATGGCTCTGGAACGACCTGAATAGGGTCCCCCATCCTCCGATTCAAAAGACCGCTGTTTCGTCTTCAACCAAAACGCTGTAATTACAGGGTTTGGGTCTCTTTCGGTAAAAAAGAATGTGAAAGAATGATTATCGGATGCCATTGCGTAAAAAAGGAATTTAGAAAAAAATCGATTTATGTAGGTAGGTATTTTGTACTGCTAATGAATTGTTCAAATAAAGTCATTTTTTAAAATTCTATTGCTCCTGCCAAACGGCGGATAATCGTAAACCTAAGAGGATAGAAGATGACAGCTTTTTACGGTTGTATGCTTATTATAGATTTGGTGCGAGAAATATCAGATTCCATGTTCAGGTAAAGGTGCTCCAGTCAACATGCGATTGATTCACAATCCATTTTTTTTGTAATATTTTTACGTACTTCCGTAAAACAAATGGATGAATGATTGAATTGACCAAATTCAAGACCCATCCGAGGGATAGAATCGCTGCTATACAGTTGTAGTTACTATGTCAAGTACTTTGAGGAAAAATATTTTGTTAATCAGTGTTAAACAAGGGGACAAAATGCCGTTGGAGACTTATACATCGCAGCTGCAGGTTAAGTATTCTATAGTTTCGACGTTTCAGTCTCCATTCGATGTTGAAATTTGAAATTAGATCTACTGTGTTGCGATATTTGTTCATTTGATTCTATTATTTATTTATCTATATATTTTTTGTAAATTCAAAATATCAACGACATTCATATATTATCAGTAAATCGTACCAAGATTGCTATAACCCTTGTTTTCCGTCCTTGTTTGAAACAAAAAAAAAACCTCAACAACAGAGAATGGGATTTGGATAATTTGATACAAAAATACCCGCAACTGAAGATATGTACATTACACTAGTAAGGAAAAACTAGGTTTAAGATATAAACGGGATTTAAGCAAGAGGTGTAAATTTTGGTAGTTGAGAACATAAGTTGTCTGGTAATGGGTTAAATTTTACTTCATATCAAGGTTGGTCACGGTCAAGTGGTGCGTGTTTATGCTTTAATGAGAATTTGGACTAAACAAACCGTATTTCACCTTTAAGACGCGCCCTCCGTAAAAAATGCGCTCCCCCATAAATACGATTCCCAAGCCCTTGACTATCCGATCAACAACAACCAACCGTCCACGATCCGTGGTGAAAAATCCGGTCTCAAATTTCATTAGCTTCTACTCCACGACGTAATGTTCAATAGATTATGGGTTATCTATCTAAAATTCATATCAGGATTAGGCTAATTGCGTCATTAAAAGATCGTTCAACATCTGAAAAACTAGCGTTTGCAAAATCGCGCATTTTTCCGGAAGCGCGAAATTTTAAAATTTAACACAAATTTAAAACTATATCTCGTCATTCTTCATTAGTCACATGCGAACGAAATCCCCTTTCTTCACGTTGTTATGAAAATATTTCTGAAATCATTTTACCTCTCGCAAATATGAAAAATTTCAGAGTCGAATGATTAAATCCTAGTCACAATACATACTGTTAAGATAAGAAAACCCTGTATATTTTCGTGTGTTTCTTGTGTCAAAAGCAACGTCGTCGCTTGCAAGAATCTGGGGACTTTGAAGGGTGCCGACGCCCGGTGACCCAGCTAGCTCCAGACGTGTTGTGTTTTCACTACGACACACTTTCATTTCATGTACCGGGTGCAATTATACATCACAAAATTTTAGGATTTAATACAGGATTATTTATCTCATACGTGAATAGGTAATAATTTATTAGACCGCTTTGTCCATCGGTAGCGGATCATTGAATATTGCATCGTCTGGAACTTTATAATAATCTCGGCTTCTGCTACCACAATCACTTGCTTTAGAAAGCTTCAATTAATGGTCGAAGGTGACCGTATTTCGATAGATGACTTTAAACGACAGAATTAAAATTCATAAGCTTCCTTTTTATATTTTTTTTTAATATAGCCCTTATCGATAAATCGGAAAGCGTATTGGGTAGCGCGCGTATTTTAATCAATACATACGAACATATTAACAGCTTCTGTTAGGTACCAAAATTCGTCATTTTTTGGAATAAAGTAAAATGGATCTGAAATAAAAGCGCCCCACGACGTTTTGCATCGCGCCCGTGCGCGTTTAATAGGAGAAATGCGGCAAGAACATTCCATTCGGTTGTAAACTTGACCTTTCGTAACTCACGAGCAAAGACTTCATTCATAAGAAGGCAGATAAAATCGTAGTAGGTCATCACGTGTGATATGGACATCAGGGGTGTGTTGAAGTTCAAGAAGTCACGACGCAAATAACCCTATATATCCGGCATACTATTACGAGTTGCAACAGCAAAGTCTTAGATCAAAAACATAGTATCTATCTATAAAAAGTATAGACACAAAAGTTTCTTTTGCTCTAAACCCTCGAAAAGCTTGCGCGGATAATCAAAACGCTTCGCTAAACATTGCAACCTCATTTTGCGTTTTTAAATGGTAATTTTCATTATCTTCACTTGATGAAGTATCACGTCATTAACGAAATAAACAGTGATTCTGTTGAGAGAAGTATTTAGAGATAATTAATTGAATCTAAAGGGATACTGCTTTATTTAAAATCTATTAAGATCCCACAAGATTTTCCTTACACAGTATAACATTGGTGAACGAAAATTTCGTTCACCAATAATTCTAGTCAACTTAAACATTGATTTATTACGCCTAATTGCTTAAAAACTGTTTATGCTCTAGAAGACCGTTTATTGAATTGAATTGAAGATCAAGTTCAAGCGAATGATTATTTCTTAAACTTAGTTATTTCAACCGTTTCTAAATTATGAAGAAAGTATGTACGAATATCAAAGCCGAATTTAAGATATTTAATATATTCGAACTCATACTTATTCAATCGACACTTAAACAAAAGGTTTAAGGGGGCACTTTTATTTGAAAGAGGTTTTAAACAATAAAGTTAGGTAGGGTGGCTTGTGTGAAATATTTAATTTCATGTCTCACTGAATTTAGAAAAAAATACTCTCTATTTACGCCTATTTTCTTGGGCATATGATTGCAGCTACGGGAATATGAAACCAGTATTTTAATCAGAATCTTGTTGGACATAGCTTTATTCAAATGATTAGATTTTTGTTTGCTAGGCCATAATATTTCCCCCGAAACAAAAGTGGCATATACAGCTGTACATCTAGATCTTTCTGGTGTCCTTAAAATCATTTAAACTAATTTGGTCTAAAAGTAAAATCCAGCATTTCATTGCAGTTTATTTGATTATTTGCAATAACCGCGTAAAGTTACAAACTTTCAAGACTTTCCTCTCGGAAGATCGTACTTTCATTTTTCATTAGATGTAAAAAAGAAAGAGAAGCTATTTCATTAAGTCAAAATTTACAAAAAACCACAGGAGTAAGTCTGTCAAGTTTTTTCTCACTCCAAAGATAGTAAGTTCAAAAACTTGTCAATTGACGTAAAGTTGTCAGAGATATTTGGATAAATTTCGAAAGTTTAATTTCCATGTGGAGTTACACACTTTCAAAAAAGAAAAATCACACAGTCTTTTTTTTCTAAGAAACACTTCATTTTACGCAATTGTCATTGTATGTGGATTTAACATATTCATTTTGATTAATTTCTAATTATCAATTACTATGGACACTACCAAAGGAGAACAAATAAAATGTCGTTTACGCACTTGTAACTGGATGTGAAGTCAACGTAGTTGTTTTGATTAATTTCAAATTTCCTCATCCGCGTAAAGTTGCATACTTTCTAGGGCGAAAATCAGAGTCAGAAGTGTTTTTTCCTACGAAAGTTCGTAACTTTACACGCTTGTCACTGGATGTGATGTCAACATAGTTATTTTCATTTATTTCAAATATTTCATAACCGTGTAAAATTGCAAACTTTTTAGACAGAAAACTAAGACCAAGTACACTACCCCAATGTTCTAACTACACCGATCGGAAATTTCTCTATAACTTCTTTAGAAATAGGAACAGAGTGTAAAAATTGTATGAAATATATAGGATAACCACTTTTTGAAGATGACGTTTACTGAATTTTCCAAACCTCACAGATTCGTCGCAGTTTAAAGCACTTTATTTACCCAAGGGTCGAAAGAAAAAATAACAAACCAACAGTGTCATGTTCGAACTCAATGTATTCAATTTAAATTTTGACAACACTGTGTCCGAGAGGGTGTAAAGTTATGAAGCAGCCACTGAGTGGTCGAATTTGACCCTTTTCCTGATAACCAAATTTTTTTCACGACTATCCCTTTTGAATATTTCAGTTACCCCACCCACCACCATTTACCAGAGCGCTTTTCAATCTATCGCTTTTAACAGGTTAAGCGGTATATTTAATGTATACAGCCGTATTGAGCACCTAATTACATGTTCCTGGCATTCCTAACCCTAGGTCAACAACAAAACATTATCCTATCGTCCAGCGCCTTGATCAACCTAGAACACTGTTTGCCTATTAGCGAGATGCAAATGAACATTTAAATCACCTTTAAGTTAAAAGCCCTCAGTCGAGTCATGCTGCTGACACCGTGATTCGCAGGCTAACGCTCTACCGATAGCTGTACGTCAGTTGCCTGCACTGGATAACAAGAAGGTCAAGATCTCGGAATTGTGATGGCTTTGACAAAACTATCGCCTTGTGAATGTGAGCAGAAGTTTCGACGACATGCACTCTGTGTGCGTTGCTAAATATAACCTTATAACCTTAACAGATCCTTTTCAACTGGCGACCCATAAGCAAGTGGAGCAACCTCAGATCAGATAGGTAGTCTTTCCTCTGTCATCTATTGATATCTGAACAATTTTTGTTTGTTTTTTCGGACTCTTAATCGACAGGCTACACATTGCTTATTTAACTTTACTACTGAAAAAACAACTCCGCATGCACGTGAGCCATTGCTGTTTTCAAGCTCCTCTGTGTAAACAAGCAACGAAAACACGTTGACACGCTACAATTAGTAATAACCAAAAGTCATTTAAGTGGCAGGGCCTTAATAAAAGTTTCATTGAAAACGGGTGATGTGTGCGAGAATAGTCCAGATCTAAAATCGGTGTAGTTAGAACATTAGCCAAGTGTATATTATTCTTTCTGCAAAGTTCGTAAATTTACGCACTTTTCATTGCATTTAAATTCAAAACGGTTATTTGGTCATTTTCAAATGTTCTAGTACCGCGTAAAGTTGCATACATTTAAGAGGGAGAAAATCTAAACCGCCTAGAGTTGTTCTCTCCAAACTTTGTAAATTTACGCACTTGTCTCTAGATGATGTTAAGATAACATAGTTATTTTCATTAATTTAAAATGATTCATAACCATGTTAACTGACATTCTTTTTTGAGGGGAAACTCAGACCAAATAGTTTTTGTTATTCCTCCAAAATTCGTAAATTTACACCCTTTTTTTCGAGGGAGAATATTCAAACACTATTTTTTCACTCCAAAGTTCGTAAGTTTACGCACCTGTAACTGGATGAAGAGGTGACATAGTTATTTTGATTAGTTTTAATTAGTAACCACTGCGTAAAGTTACACACTTCAGGAAAAAATGTGTTATTATGGTTTTTGAAATGTTTTTTTATTATTCCCTTCCCCATTAAATTACAAACCCCAAATTTCGCAACTTTACTCACTTGTCAACAGAATCTTTATTAATAACAGCGTGATATGACTCACGGTAAACTTTTTTACCTTCAAAGCTCGTTACTTCGTGTACTTTCACTGTAATTGTATCTTATCTGAGTTTATCTTAAAACTACGATTAATTTCAAAATTTCCCCATCCGATTTAATTTAAACCATTTTAGAGCGAGAACTCAGACTATCTGATTAAGCACTCTTCAAAGTTCGTAACTTTATTTCGAGGTTAAGGGGATTTCTTAATATTGTATCAGACACTGCGTTAAGCTACTAACTTCGAATATTATTTTCAAAGAAATAATGAAGGATTTGAAAAATCTGTTATCTTATTTTGTAAAACTTCTCTCATGTGTGGGTCGCGTTTTAGGATATTTATGTCTTGCCTCAATTCTGTAAACATTTCAGGGTTTCTGGGATTGTACGTACTTACATAAGCAATAGTATTTGTTTGGGTTTCTTTGTCTTTAGGATCTTGGTTAAGGGGCTGGCTGGGAGATAGCGCTCGTGCTCTTTGAATTCCAGCATCTATCAATTCTTTAAGATACTTTTGTTTAGTACGATATAATCTTAATTCTCCCGCGCGCTTTTCGAATAGAATGTCGTCTGTTATAATAGTCCTTAGACGTCTAGCCAAGAAGAAAGGAATGCTTATTTTTGTGTGTTTCGGGTGGCAGGAATTGAATAGTAGATAGGATTTATGTCTGTCGGTTTGTAATATATGTCTGTTGTTATCCTTGTTCCGTTTTTCATCACGAGGCAGTCTAAAAATGGTATTTCTGATATGTTTATGTGGCATATGTTGGCGCTACCTTAGTTCCCATGGCTGTTCCTTTTATTTGTCTGTAGAAGTCGTTGTTGAACTGAAATGTGTTATTTTCAAAGATGAATCTGAGTGAGTCGATGATGAATTCTTTTGTAAAGCGAGGTTTAATTCCTGTGTGGTAATTGTCTAGCCAATAGGTGATGGCTTCAATCCATAGATCGTGAGCTATATTCGAACAAAGAGATTCAACATAATATATATATATATATATATATATATATATATAAATATATATATATATATATATATATATATATATATATATATATATATATATATATATATATATATATATATATATATATATATATATATATATATTATATATATATATATATATGGTTTATAATTATCATAGTTAACTCATTCTCAACCGGTTTAACAATGCTCTTCAGGAGAAGCACATTGTTTCTATGAAAATAGCATGAATACGTCTTAATACATGTTGTTTAATTCTTACAAAGAACTTCACTCTATGTGAAGTTAAAAAAGTCTTTCAATTTCGGTTTATAAAAGTGAATGAGTTGCTTTTCTTAGTTTTTTTGTATTCATATTGTCCCTCATCATTTAAAAAAACTGGAAAGACTTTCAAATGTGGTTCTGTCTCTCCTATATACTCTTAATACTATTTTTATAATTTTCAAAGCATGTTCAAAATAAAAGTAAAAAGCAAAGAACTACTCCAAGAAATTTACAAATGGATTTGGAAAAAATAAGAAGCTTTCAATTGCGCCTTTATTGAATGAAAATTTAGTTTTTACTATTATTATTGTTTTATTATTTTTGGTAAAGAATTGCTGGCTTATGATCATTTAGGTTTACCATTTCTAAATTAGCCGAATGAGTGTAATGCTTGTTATTCCCCGACGTTCATGAGCAGAGGCCATGAAATAATTATCTCTGTCCGCTATTCCGTATATCAGTCCTTCCAATATTCCGTTAATCTACACTTTGCTTATCTGGAAAATTTCACTGAAAATAAACAGCTATCAACCAGAAAACCCGAATGAATTGCAACCCTTGTTTTTTTTTTTTTAATGCAGAGCATATCTCTGAAAATATGACATACAACAACTTGTCATTTTAGGTTTATTGATCATATAAAGTAGGAGCGCAATGTTCAAAGTTAAATTTATTGTATCCTTGACTATGAATTTTTTGAAAATTCTTGTGTAGGTGACATTCAAGGAGGAACAACACTTTTACATAAACAGGTCCTAAATTTATTGTTTTATAATGAATTGTTCATTTATAGATTCACCGACTAATAAAAAAGGTGAAGACTGTCTTAATATTTGGGTCGCTGGTCCAAACATCTACAGTGTAGACGACGTACAATGCACACTCACCGTGAATGGTTTTATTTGTAAAAAGTATGGTACGAATTTCATTTTTATTAAACCTTATTCCTTAAACGTGATTTTCCCGATTACGTGAATAATAAACATATTCGTTCACGTAAGGTAATGTTGACAGTTGCTTTGGCATCTTCATATCCGTAAACGATTCAATTTAGTTTTCTGTTTTATTTCGATATCTAAGGAATGTATTTTTTCTTATATAAAAAACGTTATCAATTTTATAAAACTAGTTATAGAAATGAATATAGCCCAAGCATGAAATTGAAATGTATAATTTTTGAAAAAAAAACCTTAACCGTTTCTGTTATACTTATAACTATACCAATATCTTTGTATTTACATACGAATTTTCCATTGTCACATGGGTATATTTAGAAAAATGACATAGTGCTTGTACATCATGGAACCACTTTCGGCTTAGATTAAAGCTGGTGGACACTTTGGGTGTTCATAAGGTGTTTATGTGTTGTGCATTTACTGGATGATGTAGAAAGATACATGCCGTTAAATAAATACAGTCAAACCTGTTTTATTCAAGAACCTAAGGGGCGTCTGTAAAGCGCTTAAAAGGGGTCTTTCTTTTTATAGGTCAAAGTCAGTGCATTTGCTTTAGTTCGGGAACTCAATGGTGTTTGCTTGAGACAGGTTGCATGCTGAATACAGCTTGCCGCTAAGACAAGTTTTATTGTAATTATCCTTTCAGTCTGATGAGGTCGATTTTTATCATGTTAGAAGTGAAAAACTATCAACTTATGCTAAAAAGTCTAAATAACAACGTGCAAATGAACGTTTATGGTGACGACCAAAATGTTAAAACCACTTGGTCTAGCTATAGCAACTACATTTTGTATCTTTATTTAATTTCTACTAGGTCAGGGAAGAAACTTATAGAATAACCGATCCAATTAGAAGTAACAAAATTACACATATTTTAAGCTCTCCTGTGCAAATCGGGATTAATGTAAAATTTAACGATATTTCTATGTCCATAGTCCAGAGTAAGACGAGTTGTATGCCTTGTCCGCCATCAACAATTTAGTGCTACTAATCTAGAGGTCCCATTTTTTAGTTCAATCTTGCTCAAACTAACTCCGGTTTTTCTTTCAAATTATAAGAAGAATACCTATTGATAATTTTGGCATTCCGGCCAATACCTTCGGAAAAGAGCCTGAATTACAATGTTCTTGTAATTATTTGCTACCGACATGGAGGTCTCATTTCTGTCTCAGCCTCTCACACTTGTTATAAATTTTGACTGATCGTAAGAAAGATCCATATTTTTTTTGGCATTCAGACCGAAATCAAAGAAGGGTCTCATTTGTTTTTGTTTTTTTTTTCAAGTAGGCCTATAGAGGCTACAACGATACCTTGATTTTTTTCATACGTAGAACTTTTCTGGACATGAAAATTAAGATTGATTTTGGTTAGCCTTTTAAACTCATAATTTTAATTGACATTTTCCTTGATACAGTTCTTACTTTTGGCTAAATGTTTAATAATAGTCTCGTTTACACATTTCGAACCTAATACTGCAAGGGATGATGTCTAGGATCCAAGGTGAGCGTTATTGGACAACCATGAGCCTTATGCTTTACTGTATAACGGATATTTGAGTTACATTTAAAGACAAGAGACCCATGAGGGTCTGAGAACACTCAACTGACTCTTTGACAAGCCTATGAATGGATAGTAATGTTCGAGATATAATTAAAGAAAAGTTAAATGAAATAATATCCATAAAAAGAAAGAGTTGTGCTAACAACTAAACCTATTTTAAAGCCCCTTGCATACATGAAGAAGTTGTGTAAAAATAATTTTGACATTAAACCCCGTTTGCCATGACACAGCTTACTATAATAAAACCTCCATGAAAGCACTTTGTAGATCAATAAGGTTCTTCTATGAGAGTTTTATACAAGTGGTTCTATCAGCAAAGAATATTTGGGTTAACAAGAAGTTAATATTAAGGTCCCTTTTTCCGTGACGGGGCATACAAACAAAGTGCAAAATCAATGTGGCAATAGTCATACGATAAGAAATATTCTGTCATTGAAAATCTGTGTAGAAATGAAAGGGTTGTGATATGGGAGACCACTCTCACCACTGTTCTGCATAGCTTCTTTGGTTTAAATACAATGTCTGACACCTGTGCCAGGGAAGATTCTATTTGGCATAGTGGTTAGCGCATTAGACTTGTAAACAAGTAATTTAATATGACTTGTCCGCCGGGGTTCGACACCTGTTTTCGTCAGTAATTTTCAGCTATGCTTAAGTTATGGACAGTCTTTTCATAAGTGTTCAAAGAGTATATATAAATGCCCCTTTTATGATGATGAGACACAGATGCACATATTCACTGGAAATAGAATATTCTGTGAAAGTTTCACATGAACGTATCCATTAAGTTAATAAGATAAGAGGAGGTTTGTTTATATTGAAGTTTACCTTTAGGTCCTTTTTTCTATGACGCAGTACATGTATAAAATTACAAGACAACGTCATTATGCACATTATCATATATAAAGTAGTCTAAGTATTTTTTTCATTATCTTCCATGTATAATTAAAGGGGTTGTGTTTACAAAGAATGTACATAAAGGCCCATTTTATCATGACGCGGCATATCACCAAATAGTAGTAAATGCGCACAGTCATTGGAAACTTGATATTCTTTGAAAGTTTTATATGAATGTACCAATTGATAAAAAGGCGTTTTGTTAACAAGAATTTTACATTAAGGGCCCCTCTATGACGCAGTATAAAATCACCAGTAAACAATCTGCACATGGTCAGTTAATGCCGAAGCACATGGTCAGTTAATGCCGAATTCTAAGTGAAATTTTCATCAACTTCCACGCATATATGAAAAAGTGTAAACAATGAATTCTAAAACCTCCATTCTGAATACTGGCCCCTTTGTCCTTACGCTCAATCGATTAGAAATAGTTTAAAATGGATTTGTTTGTTTGTTTGAACAATGTTGCAGTTATATCGCGGGGGGCCGGAACACCTAACAATGGGTTCCTGGTATTTCTTTCACCTGTACTACCATTACATCCTTTCCTAGCGCCCGACTGCTATCTCACATAGGTTTACGATTATCTACCCATTGGTGAGAGAAAAACGTCGGAAAAGATATTTGCCGTCACCGGGGATCGAACCAACGACTTCCAGATTGGAAGTCTTATGCATAACCAACTGCGCTATGGTGATGGCTCAGTTTAAAATGGAACAATCTTTGCGGTGCAGCAATCATTCTCACCAAGATTAATGAAAAAAATGTGTTCTTCAGAGCGTTCACGAGGATAGTCCAATTACTCTTTTCATTTATATTTATTTTGCCATTTTCCCGTGAGGCTTGACGGATCGGGCCTCATACAATCAAGTTTGAAGACAATCGTATGACCACTGTGGACTTTAGAGCGTTAGCGATTTTTATCTTATTAACTTTCAATCAGGCTTCTTTCTCATGACGCTTGACGGAATTTGACCCAGTTTGAAAAGGGACGATCCTTGTGATTGTCCGATCATTCTGACCAAAGTTGTAGACGGATTTAAACTATCGAGTTTACAACGTTTACAAGCAAAGGTTAACGGACGGGCGGACAAATGGCCAAACGGACAGGTGACGGACGCAAAAACTGGTATCGAAATAGCTCGTCTGGTCTCCGGTAAGTAAAGCTAAAAACTAACGCAGGTACCTCCTTAATGAAAATTACTTACATGTGTGCACTCACACCCGAAAAAGTCAATGCAATGGCATGTATTCAACTTGGAGCGATTTCTGTAATTTGACGGATAAAGGCTTTTTAACGAAAAACGTATAAATTTTTGGTAATCTAGTACTTGTACGAGGGTGGATCAAAAAATACGTGGACCTTTACTATACCTTTGGAATTTCCCGATGGGAATAAATGAAATTTTGTACACGTCTCGACTCATTCAATGTTGACAAAATATCAAATTTACAAGAGTCTGCGTTGACTTTGACGTAAAAAATCCAACATTTGATATACCTGGGTAGGTGCTTCCGGCGCAACCCATTTTGTAACGTTTCTTCCTTGTGCTACTACCCTTAATTGTCCCCAATTGGACCAAATACTTCCAAACTTCGACTATTGACGTGTTGACGTTATGTGTTAGGAAATTTAAAATCTAAGCTTTATCCATTCGCTTTTTTCGAGTTCATTGTCAGTAAGCTAAGGGCATGCGTCAATTTTTGAACTTCGAATTGACGGCACCGGCGCAGCCAGAGACAACCAGGCAATAATAAAGTTCTACTGGACCTATAGAAAACCTAATCGGGAGGTTAAAATGATAAAATATGCTAAAATGTCTTCAAATGTAAGCAGATACCTTCTTTTTCAATGGTTTTAAAGGTTTTTTTTAAGAATGGAGAGCGTTTCTGAAGGATGACACTCGGAGAATGGAAATCGTCTTCTGGACGATTGATCTGTAAATGTCACAGAACAACATCGGTTTAGTATCGTGTAGACACATTACACATTTAAGTTCATCATTTTGGATCAGATGGATATGAAAATAGTACTTATCCAATGGATAGGCGATGCAGGAATCGTGTTTATTGTTGAGTTGAGTATTTTGAAAAGTGCTGACTTTCGAGACGGAACTTATCAATACCGTAGCGTCATATTGACGTCGTTACCGTGCGCCGGTACCAAATGACTACATGCTTTAGAATGGTTGCTACAGGTGACCAACTATTTGGATTTCATCCAAATTTACATGACAAAAAGAAAAATGCCGCAATTAAATAACAATGTAGTTTTCTCTTTAAAGTCTGTAAAATCAAAATTTCTGCAACGCTAGTCTACGTAATTTTTGATTCACCCTCGTAAATTACTACTAAAAAGATAATGAATGTTAAAATAAATAAACATGATTTTATTATTATTGTTTCTTTTCAATCATAACTTTTTGATACTAATTTTCAATTAAACTGATTGGTGGGCGATACCTTAAGGATTTCACAAGGAGAAATGAGAGAAGAGATATACTAACATAGGAGGAATTAAGGCAGACCAATTATGTGTATTTTCGAAGATTTTGGGGGAAAGATAACGTGGACGCAATAAGATAAAATTCGATGTTAATTAGAATTTGCTTCACCGATTTTAATTCCCCGTGAACATAATGAATATACATGTTTTTGGAGATGAAGTTAAATAGATTGAAATCGCTTCAAGGGGACTTTAATTAACCTTTATCGCATTGGGTGATTCGAATTAAAAGGTTAAAGCATAACAAATAGTCCAGTATTGTAGGTTTCGTTATCTGCTATAATACCATTAAATAAAGTTCATTTGCATGTATAGTCAAAGAGTGATTTAAACCTAAATTGAAATAAGAATTGATTATGCGTATCGAACCGCTGTGAGAAGTTCACTAATTTCCTACTGATAAGTTCCCTATATTTTGAAGAAAGAAACGTTAGAAATCGTTTTGTTACAAATGTTTTCTTGAGACATAGATTACAATCTCAGCTGCAAAGTCTAAAGAAATAAGCGAACTTACTAGCGCAGATTCTTACATAAAATGGCAAAATATCCTTTAAACACTAAGAATATTCTTTTCAGAATGAACAAAAAAGTCAAATTATTTTCTCTGTATTTCCTTAGGGGTTTTCTTGTAAAAAAAGTTAATTACAGTAAACACCTTTTAAGAAACAAGTATTGCTGAAAAATAATCGTTTCGTGTTAAGAATCGTTAAAACCTGCATGACAGTAGAATCTCTGTGTCAATAATAACCTTACAGCAAAACATTTTTAGTATACATTTTTTAATAATTTTTTATCTGCAACACCAAAAAAGAATTAAGAAAAACCAAATGGACCCCCTTGCCAAAGTTATCTTTATCATTGGAATAAAAGACAAAATATGCATAAATGCTGCAACTGTTTGCAAATAGCTTTTTTTTAAAAAAATGACAAAGCCTATGTCAAGTTCCTATGCACACCTACGTTTTAAGAAGACAAATATCACATTTTACAACAAGTCCTATTACCTGCGTTTCAGTGAAAGATAATATCTGTGAAAATGGGTGGTACTATGACGCTAGAACTGATTTCTGTTATTTGGTGCTAGAAGATCAGAAGACTTGGTCGCAGGCGGAATCTGTTTGTGCTTTGAATTATAAGGCACATTTAGCTAGTATCGCTAGTCACGAGGAACAAGAATTCATTGGAGGTAACTTTAATTATTTAGATTGCCACACTTTTTTTAAGAAAAAAAATCTTAGTAAATACCGCTCCCATAATAATTTGTGTAACTGATGTTATATATTATGTTATGTTAACTTATGTTATGTTGACAGATGTTTTGAATGGCAGGACAACTTTTATTTTTAGAAATAAGAATGAAATAGTTTGTTGGGTTTTTTGTTCTGTAACCGTAAAATTACAGTATACTTAGAAATTTTACGGTCAATTTTCGGAGCATATATAACTTACGAAGGCTATAATAGAGAGATTTTAAGCGAATCTCGGTTGTAGGTAGAGCAAGATTTGATTAATAAGTCTTTTTTTTCTGAATATATTGGTCTTCAACAATTTATCTTCAAAGTATAATTTCTGACTTGTAATATAGTTAGCTGCAAATGAGACAACAAAATAAAAAATGAAATAATAAAAAAAAGACTTTACGTGAATTTTAATCATCTTCGCTTCACAACAACATCTGAAAAAAGTTCACACGAATGAAATTGTTATTCCGCTATTGATAAGAGTACCCATTTAGCAGGTGAGCTCTACCACAATGCCCATAAAATAAATCGGTTTAACATATTCATTATGCCTGAAGGATCTTTTGTTACCCACTCACATTGCATGATGGAGGTTGGGTGGGGTAAGCATTCATCATGTTATAATGGGGAAAATCCGCATGAAAGAATTAACAAGGGGCCCAAGAGGGCAAGTATCTCTCAACTGGCACTTAATGCCAGCAGATTTATGAGAATTCATTAAGAAGTTACGTTTGGGGTAATAAGCTATGCCATAATCTATTTGTTAGTAAGGAATCGACAAATATCGGTAAATACATGAAATGAAAAAATCTTAATTCAACAAAAAATCTTACACAAAAGTTCCTTTTTCCATGATACAGAACAACTTTGTCTAACGTGTGAATAGTCACATGGTAAGTAGCATAAAATACAAAATTCACGAAATGTCAATGACTGCACAGGTTATGGTTTCAAGAAATACTGCATCACCAATACCCCCTGTGCACGACACAAAGACATAATCACCATGAAATCAGAGAAAGGGCTATCCAAAGAACTATCCTGATATTATATTTTTGCATCTTAAATTTAATTTCAGAGAATGTATTTTTTTCTATTTTGTCATATAGCACCATTTTAGCAGACTGGATAACTTCCATATTTACCCAAATCATTATTTCAGGAAGAAATCTCAAAGAGCATTTTTTTAAATTTTCATTTAAGATGATAAAAGAAAGTGTTAACGCACGGACGGATGGGCGTATTTCGGGCAAATGTCCGTGACATTTGACGTCATCAAAAAGTTAAAGATTTTAAAACGGTATATTGCTGGTTGATAAAGTGCATTTCACTGCATATTATTTTTTTACAACCTTTTGCATTAGACACAACACGATGCGTTGCTATTGAATGAACATGGAACCTTACTGTCAAAAGATAAGTCAAGAAAAGAATGTCGATTTTGACAAATATGATAAAGCCATAAACGATTAAGTTATTGGGAGAACACATATTTGTGGACTTTTCTTTTGGAGTTAAGTATATTAAAGATGAATCGCAAGTCAATTTTGTTTTAATCACATTTTATGTTGAACAGTGATTACTGCTGCCCACAGACCATGGAGTAAGAATTATTGGGTGGGAGCTAGAGCTAACTACACTGGCGGCAATTGGTGGTGGTCCGATAATTCATCCTGGTGGAGTGGAATTGAAAGAAATTGTATGATTTACAGATAATGTTATGAAGCAACATATCGATGCTTTTGATGATTTATTACTTCTTAGAAAATGTGTGGCTCCTCTGTTGTAAAGTTATAATAACCTATTGAAATACAGTGTTGTTAAAACTGAAATATTAAGCATTACGCCAAAAGTGAGTCAAATTATTTAATGGCGTCGAATTGTAGCAAAATGTAAACGAATTTAACAAGGGATCTTAACCTTAATGATTTCGAATAGTCTGTCAAATTTTGTTTTCTCATCAGGTTAAGATCTAAACATGCCGACAATGACGATGTTAAAAGTGTTGGAGCTTTGATTTATTAAATAAGAAGATATAAACCAAGGCATTTAAGTGTTGGTCTTTAATGATTTTAACACCCCGAACTAGGTAGAATATATTTTCTCTGACTTTCCTTACAAATTCAACTCTTGTTTTTTTTTAAGAAATAATGGTACTCTGCTGGTCAGCTTTGTCATTTTTTTCATTGAGATCTTGGCTAACGAAAATGGGCACCATTCTTAAAGAGGGTGAGAGAAAATTCCATAATTGGTAGCCGTCTCTTTGACAAATCTTTTCATCTTCTGTTTGGATTTACTCTCAGTTACCATAATATCCCATAAGCAATCCAAATTATTAGACCTATGCTCCTTTCCCTACCATAATTCACGGCCCTCTGACCAAAACTGTTATGATTTCTGCACTAAATTATTCTGCTTTGTAGATTGAAAATATTTTTCAACAATTTTATTCTTTACCTACGTGGTGTATTGATAAGCTATTTTATAGGGCCGTCAATAAAAACTTGATGAATTTATGGCATGATGCTGTATCATCGCTAGGATACTGTTGGAACAAAAATATTTACTCTTACCACTAATTTGTTAATCTCTTGAGTCACATCTAAGGGGACGCTTTATTACTGTTATGTATTCAGGGACTCCAGTCTTCATACGAGATGTTAACAAGCAATGCGGAGCTGTAGGGGGGCCCAGATATTTAACAGATGTGGCTTCGTTAGCAAAACTAAATTGTGATGACCAATTACCATTTGTTTGTAAGAAAAGAGGTAAATGTATTTTAACGATTATTAATTTTCTAGCTTTTTTCCATTCAATGTAGTGAAAAACATGGATTTTTTAGTTTAATAAACTTTGTCCAAATCGCTTTTGAAGATATCATTTGATTTTTTAACAACAGCAAATTTCTTTTCCAAGCAGCAAGGCCCCACCCATGTCTTTCTATGGAATTCAGGCTACCTGCATCAGTAATTAAATTCCTTGTTGATTTGATGTCCACGGAAAATAAGTGTTATTGGCTATAAATAGAAAATCTTTGTAAATATCCTTTTCTGAATCAACTACTTATGCATTTTTAGCTCACCTGAACACGAAGTTTCGTGCTCAAGGTGAGCTATTGTAATGGTACAATGCCCGGCGTCCGTTGTCAGTCGTCCGTCGTGCGTCGTTCACAATTTCTTTAAACATCTTCTCTTCCTAAACTAGTGGGACCATCTTGATGAAACAGGGATGTTCCTTTGGACAAGCTCTACCAAATGTGTTCAAATAAATGAAATCCACCCTTAACTTTCCCTTTTCCCGTAACAAAAAGGGTGAAAGTAAGAAATCTTCAAAAATCTTCTCTAAAACCAGATGGCATACAGCTTTCATATTTGGTATGTATCATCATCTAGTGGACCTCAACCAAGTTTGTTCCTATCAAGACCCCGGAGTCATATTTGGGCTCCATCCGGGCGCAACCCTTTAATCATAGAATCAAAGAACGAAAATCTTAAAAAATCTTCTCCTCTGAAACAAGACGGCAGACAGCTTTCATATTTGGTATGTAGCATCACCTAGTGGGCCTCTACCAAGTTTGTTCATATTAAGACCGTGGGGTTACATTTAGGCTTTGCCAAGGCGCATCCCTTTTAGCTCTTCTGAGCAGGAAGGATAAAAAATGAAAATCTTCAAAAATCCTCTACTCTGAAAGCAGAAGGCAGACAGCTTTCATATTTAGTATGAAGCATCATCTAGTGGATCTTTACCAATTTTGTTATTATCAAAACCCTAGGATCATATTTGGGCTCCACCCGGGCGCAACCATTTTTATATAGAATCATAGTGTGAAAATCTTTTAAAAATTTTCTTCTCCGAAACCAGAGGGCACACAGCTTACATATTTGGTTTGTAGAATCATTTATTGGGCCACTACCACGCTTGTTCATATCAAGGCTTTGGGGTTATATTTAGGCTCCTACCGGGCGCATCCCTTTTAGCTCATCTGAGGATGATGGGTGAAAATAGGAAAACCTTAAAAAAATCTTCTTCTCTGAAACCAGAAGGCAGTCAGCTTTCATATTTAGTTTGGAAAATCATCTAATGGACCTCTACCAAGTGTGTTCATATCAAGACCCTGGGGTCACATTGGGGCTCCACCTAGGTGCATACCGTTTTATATAGAATCAAATAGTGAAAAGGCATATCTGTCTTACCCTTGGCTGAAAACATTCCCTGGTTTTGATCTTATGTACAAATTATCTCCTTTTTGACATCTGCCTATTTAATTAATGTGATGTCTCAGGGGTCAAAGAATCGCAGGTGAGCGATCTAGGACCATCATGGTCATCTTGTTTTGAACTTATAATGAACGATTATGTCAATCGCAGTAAAAAAGACTAAACGAGAACACTTTGAACGAAAATATGAACGTCAAAACAAAAACGAAACAGACTTTTTTCTGTTTTATAATTCCCGAGGTAACTAGTCGGCGTTAATCAAAGCCTTAAAATCCGACGGCATTTTAGTTAAACGATAAAAGTCAGTAAAGCCTAATAACGTGTTAGATCAGACGATAATCAAGAAGAGAACAGACTTCGAAAAATAATTGTTTATGTACCATTTTCACTAGTATTGGATATTTTTTTTCGTTTGTCTGTAAAGCTTTGAAAGCGGCTTAAACCCTATTGAAACAACAAACATAAAATAGAAAGTAACTTTTCCACGGACCTCAGTTCAGTAAGCGATATGAAGGATTTTCAATTGTTTCGTCTTCATCAAGTCTCTGATTCAAAAATGGATATAATGCTATACTTTTACATCTTCATTTTTTCTGCAAAGACTTTGACACCTTATAAAATATACCTTTCTAAATCCCGCTTTGACCCCAACCATCATTCTCAAAAAAAATAATCTATATTTTTTTTCAATAATATGACCTATGTATTAGACACAAAATTGTGCAATTCACTTGTGTAATGAAGTTGAGTTCTGATGAAAACAATTTAACGTAACTGTGAACTGGCAGACAAACAACAAGACGCCTAACAATTTAACCATTAACAATAAATAATTAAGAGCTGTTCGTGCTCAATTGACCTAAAAAGTAACAAACGTGACGGGAATAACCGCTTTGTCACATTTTTCTTCAAGTTTTATTTCCATTAAGTCAGACCTTGTTCCAAGTCTACATGCCCTTTCTTTATATAACATTTATACTTAAACTTAAAATATCACTTATCGATAGGACCTGTAACTTTGTATCATGTATAGGATGAGCCTGTGTGTGACATAACCGATACTTTGTTAGGTATGTGATAGTTATGCACTTTGCAGCTTAGACAGCTGCAATATGAAATACAAATAAAACAAAACTGTGCGTTTGAAGTTGCATTTAGATCTTTTCTTTTTACAAAGGGCACACATATACCATTTACGCTGCACAAATTGTCTAAAGACTTTGCTTTGCACACAAGTTAAGTTGTTGTAAATGTCACACTCATGCTTAGATATGTGATGGACAGAAATTAACATTATATTGAAGCGGGTGCTGTTGAAAAAGCAACGGCGTAAAAATATAAAGCGATCAAACGACCTACTAAAGAAGTTTTCTCCGCTTCCGCTTTTATTCCGTTCTGTGCTAACCCTCAAGGAAACATCATGACGCTTCTTCCGACTCTTATTGCATTCCGCAATGTCGTTTTTGTACACTCAAAGAAGGTGCTATCCCTAATCGAAAAAGACTGTCTCTAGGTAAAATTTAACAAAACAATTCCATTTTTAAAAAAAAAAAAATTTGACAATACTTTCCTATTCCCAGTGGGATTTTTTCGATCATTTGCTGTTTAAACGTGTTCAACGATTTTACAAAAAAAATATATTAAGCTCCGGTTAACATGTCATGAAACGGAATTTACTTTATGACTTTTGACTTAAACAATCAAATTATAAAACCTTTCCGTCTATAACCGATGTAAAAAAGATAATAGAACCTAATAAATGTGATTGAGAGTGAAAAAAATCATATTCAAACAGTTTTCGCGTCTTTGAAATCTCATTCTGCCATTCCGCTATTCTGCTAGCAGAATGAAGTTGGCAGAATGGCAGAATAGCAGAATGAAGTATCGAAAGTCAAAATTTGATCAATGTGTGCATGAAATAACTTAAACGTGTTTTCAGCGATTTTCCCGGAAAAAAAATCTTAATATTATGCTCTGGTTAATTTTTCATGAAACGAAATGTACTTTAAGACTAACGACTTTATTAAAAAAATTTTAAAACCTTTCGGTCTAAAATCGATGTAAAAAAATGATAGTAGAACGCAATAAAAGTGATTGAGAGTGAATAAATCATATTCAAAAAGTTTTCGCGTCTTTGAAAAC
Organism: Fragum whitleyi; assembly: GCA_948146395.1. Classification (NCBI taxonomy): domain Eukaryota; kingdom Metazoa; phylum Mollusca; class Bivalvia; order Cardiida; family Cardiidae; genus Fragum; species Fragum whitleyi. The sequence goes on from OX411558.1 coordinate 6,976,320, forward strand.
TCATTCTGCCATTCTGCTATTCTGCTAGCAGAATGAACTTGGCAGAATGGCAGAATAGCAGAATGAAGTATCGAAAGTCAAAATTTGATCAATGTGTGCATGAAATAACTTGATGTGTTGTTTAAACGTGGTTTCTGCGATTTTCCCGGCAAAAAAATCATAATATTATGCTCCGATTAACATTTCACGAAACGAAATGTACTTTTAGACTAATTACTATATTAATCAAATTTTAAAACCTTTGGGTCAAAAAATCGATGTAAAAAAAGATATTGGAACGCAATAAAAGTGATTGAGAGTCAAAAAATCATATTCAAACAGTTTTCGCGTCTTTGAAATCTCATTCTATCATTCTGCTATTTTGCCAGCAGAACGAAGTTAGAAGAATGGCAGAAAAGCAGAATGCAGTATCGAAAGACAAAATTCAATCAATGTGTGCATAGAACTTGATTTGTTGTTTAAACCAGTTTTGAATGATTTTCTCGAAAAATAATTCTTTAAGTTATGCTCCGTCTAACATGTCATGAAACGAAATGGACTTAATATTTTTTACTAAATCAATCAAATTATAAAACCTTTCGATCTAAAATCGATGTAAAAAATGATAGTAGAACGCAATAAAGTGATTGAGAGTGAAAAAAAAATATTCAAACAGTTTTCGCGTCTTTGAAATCTCATTCTGCCATTCCGCTATTCTGCTAGCAGAATGAAGTTGGCAGAATGGCAGAATAGCAGAATGAAGTATCAAAAGTCAAAATTTGGTCAATGTTTACATGAATTAACTTAAACGTGTTTTCAGCGATTTTCCCGGAATAAATCTTAATATTATGCTCTGGTTAATTTTTCATGAAACGAAATGTACTTTAAGACTAATGACTATATTAATAAAATTTTAAAACCTTTCGGTCTAAAATCGATGTAAAAAAAGATATTGGAACGCAATAAAAGTGATGATTAAGAGTGAAAAAATCATATTCAAACAGTTTTCGCGTCTTTGAAATCTCATTCTGCCATTCTGCTATTCTGCCAGCAGAATGAATTTGGCAGAATGGCAGAATAGCTGAGTGAAAAATCGAAAGTCAAAATTTGATCAATTTGTGCGAGAAATAAATTGATTTGTTGTTTAAACGTGTTTTCAACGATTTTCCCTTAAAAAACCCTTGATATTATTCTCCGATTAACATGTCATTAAACGAAATTTACTATAAGACTTATGACTAAATCAATCAAGTTATATAACCTTTAGGTCTAGAAACAGTTTTCTGCCATCATAAGTCTGCTAAATCAGGACTTTCTCTTCCTGTATCAGGGTTTAAAGTTCCGCACACTGATTTTAAGTTGAACGATTTTAGAACACATCCGATCTAGTTGGCAGTCTCAATGGGACGAATATATTCGCAATAAGCTCCCTTGATAAAACCAATCCTGGGTGATTGGTACCCCAGATACAGGTCTGTTCGCCGAGAAGAGGTTATAATTGCACGTCTTGGAATTGGACACTCACGCATTACGCATTCATGGCTCTTTACCAGGGATGACCTACCAGAATGTGTGCCCTGCAGTGCTCTATTTTCTATTCAACATATTTTGATAGACTGCACTGATTTTCAACCAATTCGTTCTGGATATCTTAATGCTGATAGTGTAAAGAATCTGTTAGACATTGTCAGTATTGAAACAATTATTACCTAAAAGAAATTGGCTTTTGCAATCGGCTTTGTATTCCTCGACCCTTTTTTGACTTCGATAGTCCATTTAGATTTTCCACTTTATCTTACCACAATTATTAGAATTTTCCGACGAGGGGACTTGTCCATGGGTGGCTCATGATCAGGTGAGAGCCGATGTACCTTCGTGCTGACGTTAGATAATTCGGTCGTCTCAAGTCATTAATATCATTTATTACATGCATCCAACTATACAATGACCTGTGTACGAAGTAGTAATTAATTATTGTGTATATAGTTTAAGTATGAGATCAATTTGCATAAACGGATATTGTTCTTGGATCTATTGAACATTTTTTTTATACTTTTGATATACGTTCGTTTTTTATTTGACTTTTTTATACGCTTTTTACATAATTAAGCAACAATTACACAATTAAAAAATATAGTATAATAGACACAAGTTTTATGTGGGACTTCAAAATTGATGTCCTTCGTTTGGGACAAGAAGTAGGAATTACCTAGATATCTCGAAATTGTTAGATAATTGTCTCAAGGGTCTCAAAATTCCTGAACCATTGTAATCATGAACCCTCTGCGATTCGTTGAATTTACCTCTTAAATAATATGCACTGCCTTGACATCGAATCATTTTGTATGCGAGTTTATATTATAACTATACAAATATCGGTGTGATAACATCCCGTGTGATATTTTTTATGATATCACATAGTTATGTTTAGAACAATGATGTAATGCGGTTATATTTAGCAACTTGCATTTCAGTTAGAAACATCGACGAAATTGAAGTTATAAGATAAATATGATACATACTTAGTGTATTGTATGAAAAGAATATCTAATTCGGTTTTGAGAATTGATAATTGTCTCGACAGGGCCTCGACAATGATCATTTCTCCCAACCTCGTTAGATATTTTATTCTCATACAAAACACTAAGTATGTATTTAATGACGTAACAAGCATCAAGATGAGGCACATTCAAGTTTTCGGAGAAGTCCTATTGATGTTCGGAATGGATTCCAGGATGGACACCAAAGACTGTTAACTACATAGCCAATATTCTTTGCTCAACACGACACTATTCACTTTCTTAATTATTATCTTTTTTTTATTTTAGTTGCCTGTCCTACGGAGGAAGTCACCGTAAATGGAGAAAATATAACATTTCCGACTACACCTAGTGGAGAAACGGCGTTTTCTGTTGACAGATGTATTGGAGGTAACTTTTTCTTTGTCAGTTACAAGAAATGCCATCGAAGTGTCTTCTTTTCCTGATCAAAACGTGCTCATTTTGAGTGTTTTGGTCACCGTAGTATCTGTCGCTTTTTCGTTAGTTTTATCCGTGTTTTCTGGTGTAATTTTGCAATAACATTCTATGGGTAATCTTTTTCAAGATATTTCGCAAAAGTCTTATTATCCTATAAATATGAAAATAACAGGTCTATTTGAGATTTACGATCAGGTAGAATCGAAAAACGAAGCACCATACGAAATCACGGGGTTGTCTTAAAATGAACATTAAGCTAGTCCTGTTATTCAGTTACTCTCCGTAAGGTTGTATTTGGTTTCAAATAGACCCTTTTGGTTTTAAAAGGATCATAAATGATAAATATTATAATCAAAAATAATTATTCACAATATTGACTAATCACCAATATCGCCCTATCAAAAATGTTACCAAGACCTTAGGTTGTCAATATTTATGACCATGCCTTGTCGAGTGCAGATTGAATCCATGTTATAGCAAAAAGCATTTCATTTTTTTCGTGTATGACTTCCGATGCGACCGAGGATGTCGACAAAGTCGCATAAACGATCGCCTAAACTTCATGATTTCGGGCTAGTGCTATATTCAAACTATTAAGAGACTGCGTTGTATTATATACTACTCAAAATTTACTAAGCACCAAAACTTTTTTAAACTATGATTTCAGGAAAAAAAGAAATGTGATCATAATAATTTTGGAAAATGGTCGATTGTTATCAGATTACAAAATGTTATAATCAAGTTCAAGTTCTTTATTGCAAAAGACAATTGTCCATATTGCATGCAATTACAAATATAAATTTACATAAACAAGTATATAATTATATAGTGTCCCGAGTTGACGGTCAAACAGATATAATAATGGTTAAATACAAACAATCAATAAATTTTGATGAGTAAACTGGTAAACATGAAAAGGGGAGAATGTGGAGAAAAAAGAGAGAGAAAAAAATATATATATAATCGTCGAGAGAAAAGCATAATGATTTGATTTTTTTCGCTGTGCCATCAAAACCTCGTAACCACACTTAACCAAACGTCTTAAATACAAAGAGTTGATGACACAGTTGGATACATATATACATGCACATATACATACACATATACATATATACATACATATACACATACACACATACATATATCTTTTAAAAATTACAATAATCGGAATGAACTTTGTTTTCGAGAAGGATGAAAATGGAAAATTCCTAACTGTGTGTTGTTGTTGTTGTTGTTGTTGTTGTTTTATTAACCTTCGTTTGAGATGTAAAGCCATATTGTGTTTTGCATAAGAGGATAACCGTAGTTAGAATGGGCGAGCAGAATCAAGTAGAGACAGATTAGATAAGCTGTGGCTACGAACTTCTGGTAACCCAACAATAGAGAATATAACATTAAACGTATCTAATGCAAATAAACGGGTGTGTAGAGAAAATTCTATATTTCATTTCAATCACTATGATTGACTTAATCAGTTAATTCTTTTTATTTAATCTAAACCATTTATCAGTTGATTCCAGAAATCGGTATTGCTTCGACGAAAAGAAATTCGAAGCATTTTTTGTTTCTGGATTTAAAATCAATTCCAGTTTCCAAAAATTCTATTATTTAATATATATATATTTATTTTTTCGTAAAAATTGTTTTGTAATAAATTGCCTCCAAAGAAAAATATGAACGAAAGTAGGAAGCGTCATACGAATATTAAACCATTGTCATGCGCCTAAACATTAAGAGAACCGATAAAATAATTAGGGTATGCTAATTTGGCAGACGTTAACATTCGTATCAAAGTAATATAAAATTAAGTAATAATCTACGATTGAAATACATTTCGAAGGTGTAATTACATGGATAGAGTTAGACACTTTTTTTCTAAATAGAAATTTAATTGTCTTGAACGAAGGATCTTCTTTTTTCGAAACTTTTGTAAATGAATATGCTAAGCTTTATCAGTGTATTCTTTTCGGAATGTGTCATTAATTCTTTAAATTTTGGAATGTTGGGTCTTAACCGATAGTACTTTTTAATATATATTGATCTGAATTCGTCGTAAAGGGGGCATTCAAATAAAAAATGAAATTCATCTTCGAGTGAGTTACAAAGGCTGCATTTTCTGTCAGATCTTGGGGTAATATTTGGTTTTGTCCATCGACCTTTTTCAATTTGTAAATCGTGACTTGACAATCTAAATTTTGTTAGAGCTATTCTATGTTTTTTTTCCTTTATGGTGTTAAGATATGGTTTGAGTTCAAAAGACCTAAACAAATTATACGATGTTGCTTTTGATGATAAGTCTAAATCTTCTTCCCATTTCTGGATAAATATATCCCTTACTCTAATCTTGAATGTTTGCATAAAAGAATTGATATTTTCAACGCCTTGATTTACCCAAACAAACCCAAAACCGGTAGACTCTAGAAGAAACTTTACTTTAGAAACACATTCTTAAATGACATTTCCTAAACTAGTAGTCATTTATAATAATTCTCAACGAATGTTGACAAAATTGTAGTTTAATTAAAACATATTTTATTACCACCATTTTCCTTTTACATGGTACACAGATGTCACTACGTATAATATACTACAGGCCATTGAGTATGGCTACAAGTTCCTATAACTTAGAAAAGCCATCTCAACTAGAAAACCTGCTCAGATTAGTGCCTAACAATCTTTCACATGTTCATATTTAATGTGTGTATGAAATCAGCAGATACACACGCATACCTGTACAGAAATATAAGTGTATGTTTACGTGCAGAAGACAAAGTTCCTTAGTTATAAGGCACTGTTGTTCCGATAAAAAGGCACACTTCCTCCCAATGATAGTATAAAACGTGTCAATGGAATCGGTGGATATATCTCAAGGAGGAGAAGTGGGGCACATAAACTACAGCCCTTGCTTTCATAATTTTGAAGTCATTGCCCTTTGATATTTTAAATACTTAGATTTTGTCCGGAGCATATCTCTGAAAGTTAAAAGCTATAAACTTGAAACTTTACAGATGTATCTTAGAGGAGAAGTGCAGTGCACAAGAACAACAACTCTTGCTTGCATAATATTGGAGTTATTGCCCTTTGCAATTTTAAACTCTTACTCTTTGTCGGGGCATAAAACGCATGATGAGTAAGCTCAGTACAAAATAATCCTTAATCTATTAGGCTTAAATCATCTATCAACCTTTCATGGCGGGGGATAGCAATGTCCGACATGGCTCTTGTTTATATTAACAAGGAGTCTAATGCCATTCCAATATTTCTAATACTAACGGATTATTATATATGCTTTCATCCAGGTTAGAAGAAATATCGCTGCCTTGCATTTTTTCATGTTATTTACTCGGTTTCTAAGAATTTTATATCGTTCCATGTCAATATGTCTTCATAGTTTTGTTCGAAATTATTTTGTTTGTCTCTGTGTCTGCTTATCCGTCATAATTCTGAATAAAACCAAGGTCTGTCATCGGGTCTTAAAGTGACTTTTATTGACGGTATACATTGGGACATCAATTCTGTTAAAATATTAGTAAAAATATCACACCCTTCATTTAAAGATAAATAATTATGGGCTCCCAATTTTCTATTTCTATTTATACATTAAATTGTCAAATTCGGCGCGATTACATAGTAGTGTCGATGTCAATAGTGTATGATATTTGCAGGATCTGATACTACGGTACTCGTATAATAAGATACATTAAAATTGATGAGTTTACCTTAATTCGTGTTTGTTTCGTTATAACATTTTCATTGTTATTCAATGTCATGCCATTAGTCAAACGTCTTTCAGCTGGACTTACCAGATCTTGGTTTATGTCTCCTATAATAATTATGTTTTCATTGACTCAATGGCTTTTCAAGGGATGTGTTGAATTAGTCCCAAAAAACATCAGGCGTTCTCGGAGATCGATAAACATTGCTGGGTAGTAAGGAGAATTATTTAGACTTATTCGCGACCTATATGGCGTGAACAGAACAACACTCCAAGTTAGGTCTTCTTCGTGATAGTCTTTTTAACATACACGACAAGTCCACCTGAATTTGATGTCAGATCTTGTCTATATACCATACTGTCTAGTCCGTCAACTGTCAAGTTTGAATTTGGAATAGTTGGATTAAGATTGTTTGCCGTAAAAAAACATGATTTTCAAATTGAAAGGAAAAATAGAAAGTAAGTCAATCTTTTGTCGTTAGCCACGTATATTGAGATGGACAATTGAAATGAAATAACTGGACGAGTTTAAGGAGGCAGAATTAAGACAGGGGCTAGTCTCGACATTTCCTGACAGAAAAGAAAAGATCAGTGTTCGAAAGATCAAATAAGAAAATTTGTCCATAGTGCTTTCTTTTAAAATCCTGGTAAACAACCTCAGAAAATTGTAAATGCTTCTTGCTATATGAGAGAGAATTAGGGATTGTAGCGAGTACAAATTTTACTTTCCAGTACTCGTTCGCCCCTCCGATCAAGTACTCGGGTACACGGATGAAATGTTGAGTTTTGAATATTGGCTTCAGGCATATTACTTTATGGAATTCGCATTAATGTCGTCCAGCGTCAAAAATAATAGATCTATGTTTTGAGGAAACAATAATAAAAAAGAGTGTGGACCCATTTTTAGCTCACCTGAGCACGAAGTGCTCAAGGTGAGCTATTGTGATCGAGCTGTGTCCGGCGTCCGTCGTCCGTCGTCCGGTTGTCCGGTCGTCCGCTTGTCCGTCAACATCTTGTGTGCACTCTAGAGGGCACAGATTTGGCCCAAATGTCTTGAAACTTGGTCACAATGTTTGTCCCCATCAAATCTCGGTCAAGTTCGAAATTGGGTCAAGTGGGGTCAAAAATGGGGTCAAGGGGTCAAATCTTAGAAAAACCTTGTGTGCACTCTAGAGGCCACATTTTTGGTCTAAATGCTTTGAAACTTGGTCAGAATGTTTGTCTCCATCAAATCTCGATCATGTTCGGAATTGGGTCAAGTGGGGTCAAAAATGGAGTCAAGGGGTCAAATCTTAGAAAAACCATGTGTGCACTCTAGAAACCACATTTTTGGTCCAATTGTCATGAAACTTTGTCAGAATTTTGTCTCCATCAAATCTCGATCAAGTTCGGAAATGGGTAAAGTGGTGTCAAAATTAGGGTCAAGGGGTCAAATCCTAGAAAAACCTGTGTGCACTCTAGAAGCCTCATTTTTGGCCCAAATGTCTTGAAACTTGGTCACAATGTTTTTCTCCATCAATTTTCAGTCAAGTTCGAAATAGGTCAAGTGGGGTCAAAAATGTGGTCAAGAAGTCAAATCTTTAAAAAAACCTTATGTGCACTCTAGAGGCCATATTTTTGGCCCAAATGTCTTGAACCTTAGTCAGAATGTTTGTCTCCATCAAAATTCGATCATGTTCGGAATTTGGTCAAATGCGGTCAAAAATGGAGTCAAGGGGTCAAATCTTAGAAAAATCATGTGTGCACTCTAGAAACCACATTTTTGGTCCAATTGTCATGAAACTTTATCAGAATGTTTGTCTCCATCAAATCTCGATCAATATCGAAATTGGGTCAAGTGGGGTCTAAATTGGGGTCAAGGGGTCAAATCTTAGACAAACCTTGTGTGCACTCTAGAGGCCTCAGGTTTGGCCCAAATGTTTTAAAACTTTGTCACAATGTTTGTCTCCATCAAATCTCAGTCAAGTTCGAAATTAGGTCAAGTGGGGTCAAAAATGGGGTCAAGGTGTCAAATCTTAGAAAAACCTTGTGTGCACACTAGAGGCCATATTTTTGGTCCAAATGTCTTAAAACTTGGTCAGAATGGTTGTCTTCATCAAATCTCGATCAAGTTCGAAAATCGGTAAAGTGGTGTCAAAATTGGGGTCAAGGGGTCAAATCCTAGAAAAACCTGTGTGCACTCTGAAGCCACATTTTTGGCCCAAATGTCTTGAAACTTGGTCACAATGTTTGTCTCCATCAATTTTCAGTCAAGTTCGAAATAGGTCAAGTGGGGTCAAAAATGGGGTCAAGGTGTCAAATCTTAGAAAAATCTTATGTGCACTCTAGAGGCCATATTTTTGGCCCAAATGTCTTGAAACTTGGTCAGAATGTTTGTCTCCATCGAATCTCAGTCAAGTTTGAAATTTGGTCAAGTGGGGTCAAAAATGGGGTCAAGGGGTCAAATCTTAGAAAAAACCTTGTTTACTCAAATATCTTGAAACTTCGTCAGAATGTTTGAATGAAACCTAGGTTTAGTTTGAAATTGGGTCAAGTTGGGTCCAAAATGAGGTCAAGGGGTCAAATTTATTAAAATCCTTGTGTGCACTCTTTGATTGAAAATTATGTATTTTGGTCAGAATGTTTGTCTTGAAATCTTACACGAGTTTGATAGAGGGTCAAACACTTTTTTTTAGTACTTTAGAGGCAACATATTTGTCTGAAATGTTAACTTCTTGATAACTTTGACTTTTGTTAAGCCATGCATCAGGTGAGCGTTTAAGGGCCAATGGCCCTCTTGTTTTCTATTTTTCTTGTGATTTTATTTTTCTCTTCGATTACTGTAAACGGGGTAATTTTGGCAGCGGCATTATTTTGGCTATATAAGCGGTCAGGCTAAGATGCGCCAAGATTAATGCACCAATATTTGTTGTCATAACTCCAAAAAAGTTCGTCCTGATGAGACCAGTGTATTTTCGTGTGATGTTTTAGTCAATGTTTATGAAGTCTTTATCATAGATATGCAGACCGTACTTATTAAAATCAAAAAAAGAAAATCTTCTAACAACGGTTTACATTTTAAAACACTTTTAGATCGATAGTTGACGTTTTCAGACTCAAGTTGGTTTAATTGAATTGAAACTTATGAAAAACTGTCACTCGAAACATAACTATAATGATAGGTGTGAAGACAATCTATTGTTCTTCGTTCAAAAAGCAACAAAAAACTGACTTCTTATACATTCGGTAGATTCATTAGAATATGCATTTATAGCAACCGTGCGTAGTCGCAAAGAAGTTTTCGATAGTTGCGCGCCAATCATTTATCTTTATACCCATGTTAGGTCAAATATCATTCTAACAATCATGCGTACAGGTATCGGAAGTTTCATCAGTCCTTTTGGTACATTCAATTATAATTGATACCAACTGACAACAAAGTCTGTGTTTAAGCTTACAAGAGTTTAAGAAAATATTAGGAGATAAAGAAGAATGTACATAGATACATAGATGCAAAGAAAAATAAAAGCAAATACGATTTGAACAATGATAAATTTGTTTACATGTTCGACTAACTTAAGCGAATATGGAGATTTTGATTTAATGATAGTTAACAGTAAATCTTACTTAATAAGTGATGATGGTATATAAAACCAAATGTTAAGTTGGCGTGATCTTATCAATCTACGCTACAGACGCTTATCTTTCTTATCGACAGTTAAGTCCGTATAGATATGATCTCTAAAGTCTAAACTGACTAAAAAAAATTCGAATCAAATAAACTACGCGAAACTTGAAATTGTAGGTTGAGATGGATAATATTAAAAGAACTAAAGCTAGTAAATCGTTGATATTCAAAATGTTCATAATTGAAGCTTCCCCCCTTCTATTTACCAATAAATCATAAAAGAATTCAAAGATTATTAAGCAAAATCATGTGGGTGCACGCACACCAGTATAATACAGATTGGGTTAAGCATAAATAACTTAGTGTATAATACATGATCATACACTTATCTCTACTTCGACTTGAAGTGAAAACCCTTGATCACATTAGATGAAAATTTTAAAGCTAAAAGACATGTACAAAAAAAATCTGTTTTGGCAACACATTTTTTAAAGTAAGAATATATGTCATTTTACATAACGAGTCATATTGATATAAAATCGTGACAATAATTCAACTGTTTTTAATTAAAAAAAATCATCGAAGATAGTTTTTTATTCGAATCAAATAGCATTTTATAGTAAGAAAATACTCATAAAGGTGGCTAAAGATAGCGTCTTTTTAACATTTGATATCAAATGAATGACTGGATCAATTATTTTTCAACATAAAAACGTTATAAGTGTCATTCAATTAAGCGGGGTCACTATTGAATAACGAATAACTTTTCTTTTATCTTTTTGTATGACAAAATATGCTGAATTTTTAAGCTTTGGTTTTTAAGCATATCGAAAAATAAGAAAAAAATGCATAAGTGAAATGCTAAAAAAAGGTTGTTACGGCAAAATCTCCACTGAGAATTACGAAAATTAGTTGTTTTGACTTTGAATGTTCATAATGCAAATGCATTTGATCAAATAGAAATGCTCTTGGCAACATCCATTGTGCACATGTATAAGGTCCATCAACATGTATGTGTTTTATAGCTTTCAGCATGTGCTGAGTATGTACACCTAAAACGAATATGAATGTTTTACTGAAAAAATGTCAGTACAACCCAAGGGCATATAGCTCGAGCATTATAACGAGCACGGAAAAGTACATTCGTATCTTGAAATAATGACTCTAAATGATAAACTGCTATATGTGAACAAGAAAAAAATAACTGGGCAGAAAAAAGTGACGCCATGTGTCCAATTCTACCTTAAACCATTTATTTGGTTGTGTCGAGGCGAAGATTTTTTAATGTTTGTATTGCCTTTAATACGTCCATCGAAAACGGAACGGATAATGATTGTCCGATTTACTTCGAACTTGGCAGACATATTCTCTTAATTATGGAATGCAGTGCACAAAACATTACTTTACCTACCTTATTATTTTTAGTTATTGCCCTTTGTTTTTTTTTTTTGTTTTTTTTTTCATTTTGGTTCTTGTGCGAAGTATTTCTCTTAAAGTGTAAGAGCTACGATAATGAAACTTGACAAAAGATGATTATCATCAAGGAAACCAGTTCATCGACAGTCTGTGTATTTAGCATGAATCATCAACTCATTAACCTATATAATCAAAGTACTGAAGGTACCGAAAGCTAGCAAGGCATAGGTATTTTAGTTATCTTTCTTTTAAAAAAATATTATGATACAAAATCACTGTGAAAATAAAGCGAGCAGTTAAAAAGCATACTTTCGAATGAGTTCTTATTTGAATATAGTTCATCCAAGTGACCGTACAATGTAGTGTTCACAGTGAACATTCTGGTCAATCTAAGTCATTACTTGGCACACATGTGACATTCTTGAAAATCCACATTCCAATACACTTTTCAAACGTGAGTGTGAAATATTTCTCATAAATCCCGATTTCTTTTTTTCCTTTTTCTGTTCAATTGTTCTCATTTTCTTATAGAGTCCCCTTTCTGACATAAAAAAGTATTCTGTTCATTGTTCATCACGGGTGAGCCAAATTTTCAAGTCCCTACATTTATATTTTAAGATGGCGTTTGCTCTTTCAGAAGGTTTTATCATTTTGAATAGCATAGTGAACAAGTTTCATCATAAATTCGCTTAATGTATGACCCTTAAGGTAGCAATGGACACATGGCGTCTTTTTTTCCGCCCAATGAAATTTTTTCTTGGTCACATATGTTGTAGATTTACATTGTGTAGTCATTATATCAAAATTTGAAGGTAATTTTCCACGCTCGTTTTCATGCTAGAGTTATCTGCCCTTGAGTGGTATAGGCTATTTTTCAGTAAAGCGTTTATATTCATTTTAGGTCTAGTATAAACCCTGTACTAAGTTATAGCTATAAAACAAAAAAAATTGATAGACCATATACATGTACACAATGGCTATTGACAAGAAAATTTCTCTTTGATCAATTGCATTTGCACAATTTGCTTTCAAAAGTTAAAAATGCACAAATTTTTGTAATTTTACTAGGTAAAAATGCCACAAAAACTTATTTTTTTGAAGAAATTACCCAATGAATTTTTCTTATTTTCCGATATGTTTATAATTCATATTTTTCCTTTATTTGGTAAAAAATTCAGGATACCTTTCCATGCAAATAAGGAAGTTTTCTTTATTTTTCAGTGTTCCCCCCCCTAATCGAATGACGGTTTTAACGCATTTTTATTGTTAAATTTAATGATCCAGTCATTCAATTAATATCAAATGTTGAAAAGAAGCTAAGTTATGAAATTTTACCATCATTATTCTACGTTATTTTCATAAGTAGAATCTTACGAAAACCGGTCTTTTTAAACAACGCGCAAAAAGAGCCGTAAAATAAACGAAAACCCACTTCTGGTTTATAGAGTCGGGAGGCCGCTGTCCATTGCCACCTTAAAATGTAAAAAAAGAAAGTGTCAATAGGTATACATTCCTCGTGTTTACATATGGACTATTGCATATTTAAATTCATACGGTTCACCTTAATGACCTGACAAACATTACTATCCAATATTCATGAATTGTCGCCCCTATGATATAAACACTAAAGAGAGTTGATGACGAACGACGTACAAGGGATATCTTATGATCCCACGGCTCACCATAAGCCCGATTTGCCCTTACGAGCTTCATAAAGTATGTGGGGGGTTGGAACTATAGACATATAGTGCTCTCAATAAAGGCCAAATCAGGAATTTTTGTAATTACATGTTGGAATTTCAGGAATTTTTTTATACAAAGTAAGGAGTTTAACCCCCCCCCCGAAACACACTCACCTTCTTTTTCCTGCACAATTGTAAATGCTCGTTTTCTTATAAAAATTAAGTTTAAATTTTGCTCCCAAAGTCCACCAATCTGGATTCCTCTTTAATAATAAACGACTTCCAAGCGTTAAAAATTCTAAATTTAACTTTTAGCTGAAGGTACGAGCTAAAACTCCTTTTATTACCACCATTAAATAAATTAGGGAAACTAATACGAGACACTTTAGAGTTTCTATATGGAATCGGCCCTTAGACGTATCTTGCGCTTTGGGCCTAGGAAATGCGGCTTACTCAAAGAAGCGATACTGACGCGTCGCTAACCCGACAAGATTGCGTAATCAAAGACTTGTATTACCCATGGTTAATGCCCTGGCAGGGCGGGGCCTAAGTAACGGGTCTTTGCACTGAAGGTTAAGTGAAATCAGCTTTTATCTAAAATAACCTACTTCCAAAGAGAGTCAACATAAATAACTTGAGACCTTATATCGTGGATTGGTAACCAAGTCCTCGTAGCTTCAGCTCAATCAAGTTACGAGGCATTGGTAACCAAACGATGAAATGTGTTAACTCTCTAAAAACACGTGAATCCTTTAGGTTTTAGGATACAGTTATTTGCACGCGTAAACGATGATAACCGACTAAAATTTTGAAAGAACCCTAACTTTTGAAAAGTAAACTCGCCAAATTATGTCACAGTTAAGCCCCGTCCTGCCAGTTCATTAATAATGCAGGATAGTTTAAGCGACGGTCGATTACCCGGCGCGTTATACAAGAATTGATTCGGTTAGCTTTAATATGTATGTAAGCCTTGATTATTGATTTTTTGCACGTGTGGACATGCATTAAATCCTTTATTAGGTAAATTCGTAAAGCGTCTGGGGTCAAATAACAGGACGTATTCCTTGAATCGGTATGCAACATTAGTTTGCTTGTTTGAAATAGCTTTAATCAAAAGACTTTCGGCGTGTCAGGTGCATCGCAACAGGAGGAAGGGGTAGTAATGTGGTGTCATTTTAAAAAAAAACCTTTTAATCCCTTATTTCTCTTTACCAGAACCCAAACAGCCTTTATATTTCCTATAGATTATAATATGATAGACCTATAAGAACAATGCTGACGCTTGCTAGCTAAAATAGCTATAATCAAGACTTTCGGCGTGTCAGGTGCAGCGCAACAGGAGGAAGGGGTAGTTACCAGGTGTCAGTTCTGTTTTTTTTAAATCCATTATTCCTCTTTATCAGAACTCAAACAGCCTTTATATTTGCTCTTGTTTATAAGATGATAGATGATGGGAAGAATGCTTAAACCATCAGTGCTGAGCGATCAGTAACATAGGAGCAACATTGGACCAAATTACTTTTTTTTATAAATAACCTTTTAAAGTTCTTCTTCTTCTACACCAGATTTCTAACATGCCTTATATTTGGTTCAATCATCACTTCATGCAGCCGCTGTCATAGTGCAGTTGATAGTGCATCAGACTGTCAAATAAGTGGTCTCGGGTATGATCCCGATAACGACACTCATGCTTTCCAACTATTTGTCTACCATCAATGGGTCGAGAATCATAGATCTATGTGGGATAGCAGCTGGAGGTAAGGAAAGGATGCAATGGTAGTACTTGTGTGAGAAATTCCAGGAATCAATTTTTAGGTGGTCCAGCCGCCGCGATATAACTAAAAAATGTTCAAAACAAACACATCATCAGTTCATACACATTTATGAAAATGTATAAAGGTGTAAAACATCAAAGGAAGTGTGTACGGGCTATGTAAAACTCTTAGAATTTCTTTGTCTAAATAGGAAGGTTCACAACCTTTCTATTTAGTATGAATCCTTTATTCTTTATTTTAGACATTTATGTTTATGTTTGTCGTTATTTGTCCCCTTTGAAGAAAATAGTGTTACTGTTTAATTGAGTTTTTCTTCCTTGTTCCCTAGTTGGAGGAGCCCTTGCCTCAAGATTGTGCTATGGTGGATACGACAGTGGAGATATCGTTCTTGCAGAAGGCTGTGGAACTTTTCCTGTCCTTCCTGAGTCCCAAAGTACTACCGACCTTCGAAAGTTATCTAAGGTACAGTTAGATGTCGTGAATCATATTTACAATTGACCATTTTTGTGTGTAATTTACTTTCTGCATACAATAAAAATCGGCCATGCATTAGGGATGACAAAACAATGCAAACCGTGGGTCAATTTCACCCCGCTGCGCACTGAAGTGCATTTGGCGAGTAGTTAACACCACCGTTTAGTGATCCTGAACACAGAGCAGTTAGCATTCGTACATTTGGGGAAAAAGCCAAATGATTCTAGAGGTCAAACGCATAGAGCTACAGTACTATAGAGGGTTTTGTAATGCCTGTTTGCCCTTCTGTCCATTGATATGTCTATTTTTATGTTGAAAAACCCACAAAAAATTATCTGGCTGCTCATGCAACTTTAAACAGTATGTATTCAATGTCATGAAGATCGCCACTTTGGTAAATACATGTATAGTCGATCTTATTGAAAGCATCAAACCGACCTCATGTCGCAGTTGGTATCGCAACATTATCCCATACTTTAACCAATGGAACATGGGATACGAAGTGTAAGAAGCTATATCGAAAGATACCAGAAATCCAATGTGTTCTGCTCAATTCGAAAGTAAAAAATCAACCAAAGGTATAATTTCCAATATAGGGGTAACTCACGTTTTGAAGGTTTTAACATTTGCAGAGACTCAAAAAATGGTTAACGCCCGAGTGCGAAGCACGAGAACGTTAGATCATTTTGAGGGCTTTTCAAATTTTAAAGTCTGAAAAAATGTTTATTAATCTTTTAAATACATAAAAGGAAAGACTAAAGGTTTTTTTTTCAATCAGACATTGCAAAATAATTTAAAGGAACGCTTTACAACTAGCTCCAAAAGCAATTATGTGCCGAAAAATGCACTGTATCAATTGTTTATACCGACGTTGCTTGGTAAATTGACGTCATGAAAATTTACGCGGGGACAGGATCGACGTTTTTGAGGAAATGCTGACTGAGGATATTTAAGAAAAAAGCCGGACGTCAACGGCACATGAATTTACTTATAAGTTCACGTTATCTTCTGTTAACGCCCGATTTTGTCCGTTAACGTGTGCTTATAACGCCCGAAAAAAGTACATTTAATGCAATAATCCGATTTGAATAACTTCACACACTTCGTATTGTTGAAAAAAGTAGATGCCATGCGCCATTTTGCACGTAAGTTTCTAAATATCGATCATGACATCAATTGAAGTATTGCCCTTCTTTCAAGTACATGCAATTGAATTAACAGTTTCATTAATCAAAAGAAGTGTCGCAAAATAGTTGGTATCATCTGAAACTTTCAGACAAATTAAAACGCAAATATAAGTAAAGTCATGGGATCCTTTCAGTTTGAATCATTTGAAAATTTTCTCCTTGAGCACTTTTTTATTTAATGATATATCAAACATAAAATTTATTTAATTATACCCCCCACCTACGAAGTAGAGGGGGGTATATTGGTTTCACCATGTCTGTCTGTCTATCCGTCCGTCCGTCCATCCATCCGTCCGTCCGTCCGTCCTTAGACCTTTTCGTTTCCGGACTCTAACTCAAGAACCAATCATGAAACTTTATACGAATGTTCTTTATGACCCAAGGAAGTGCCCTATTGTTTTGGGGTCATGTAGGTCAAAGGTCAAGGTCACAGTCAGCCTTTGTTCAATTTTCGTTTCCGGACTCTAACTCAAGAACCAAGTGGCCTACAATCATGAAACTTTATACAAATGTTGCTTATGGCTCAAGGAAGTGCCCTATTGTTTTTGGGTCATGTAGGTCAAAGGTCAAGGTCACAGTCAGCCCTTGTTCAATTTTCGTTTCCGGACTCTAACTCAAGAACCAAGAGGCCTACAATCATGAAACTTTATACAAATGTTGCTTATGACCCAAGGAAGTACCCTATTGTTTTTGGGTCATGTAGGTCAAAGGTCAAGGTCACAGTAAACTTTTGTTCAATTTTCGTTTCCGGACTCTAACTCAAGAACAAAGTGACCTACAAGCATGAAACTTTATGCAAATGTTGCTTATGATCCAAGGAAGTGCCCTATTGTTTTTGGGTCATATAGGTCAAAGGTCAAGGTCACAGTCAATTTTTGTTCAATGTTCATTTCTGGACTGTTTACTCAAAAACAAAGCGACCTAGAATCATGAAACTTCATGCAAATGCTACATATTATGACCTCAATATTAGTTACAAACACATCCTGCACTAATAGCACTTGCATTCTGACAAAGCGCTTGTGGGGGGGTATTAGTCCGCTCTGCGACAGTTCTACTTTCTATAACTCAATGTAGAAATCTTTATAGAAATCTTTGGTAATTCCTTTCCTAGTATTTTGATGATATAATGAATAGCAAAATATATCGGTGAAGTTTTTATTTCAATTTTTATTCTTTGAATGACATCTCCAACTAAAAGAAAATTTATAAAATAAAATCGTTCGACCAATACAAACTGTATTTTCGAATCGTTTGATTGAACAATTTTTATAGGCTTGAAGACCGGGGCGTTTGTTTTTTTATGCTCATCGAAGGGGGAGCATATAGTCACCGCTTCGTATGTCCGTCCGTTCGTCCCCACTGATTTCTCCATAACCCTTGGGCCAAATCAAATGAAACTTACCATGTGAACTTCCTATGATATAGTGTTGATGCATCTGTGACGGCTTTTGGATTTGAGGCCTCGTCACGGGAAAAGGGGATTCAGGGTACAAAAAAAAGTTTTTCTCAGATTTCTCCTAGTTTAATTGTCATATTTGAGTAGCAAATCAGATGCCCTTTACTAATAACAATTTGAAATTTGCGTAAAAATATCTATCTTTGAAAAAGGGTTCCAAATGTTTGTAACCTTTACCTTAGCGTGTAAAATACAGTTATTCTTTCATTTCTCCTAGTCTTATGTTCAGAATTTGATGAAATTTCACATTTGAGTAGCAAATCAGATGCCCTTTACCATAAACTATTTGAAATTTGTGTCTAAAAATATGTCATGCGAAAAGGGGGTTTAATGTCTGTTACTTTTATATTAGCTGTATAACACCTTATTTGAGTCCTTGCAATCTGACTACGGAGCATATCTCCTAAAGTATAATAGCTATCAACTTGAAATTTTATAGGTGGATATATCTCATGGAAGAAACTCACAATACACAAGAACTGCAACTCGTGCTAGTAAAATTTTGGAGTTATTGGCCTTTGTTATTTTTGATACTTAGATTTTGTCTGGAGCTTATCTCCTGAAGTATAATAGCTATCAACTTGAAACTCAATTGGTGGATAGATCTCATAGAGGAGAAGTGCAGTCCTTAAGAACTACAACACTTGCTTGCATAATTTTGGAATTATTTGTCCATGTTTTTTAATACTTAGATTTTTATAGGAGGTAAATCTCTGACAGTACAAACAATCCTTAATCTATTAGGCTTCAATTTACTATCAAGCTTTCGTTGCGGGAGTTGGCCATGTCCAACATGGCTCTTGTTTTTGTGACAATGCCTTATTCGGGGAGCATAATCCGTCTCTGACGGCTCTTGTCTGTTTTCTTTTAATTTTTTTTACTTCCATCTCCATACCGCTTGACCAATTAAGTTCAGTAAGCGGTTCAGGGCTATTTTTACTGGCCTTTGCTGTTTTATGCTGGTACATTGGAAACATTTTGCTTAAGCCCTATTGAAATACCCTGCAGGACTTATGAAAACCTTACTACTTTTTTGTTTTGCCTAAGCGCTATAATCAAACTAATTCGTTGTTTAAAAACACAGGTCGTATTGGATAATTCTACCTTTAACCAAGTACTTAACGACACAAAACGACTTACGGATCCAGATAAAAATCTAACAGAGGCTGATATCATCTATACAGCAAAGATTCTACACAATTTGAAAATTGACGATGTATTACCACCGGTAATTGTTACTTTTAATTTAAATATAATTATGACCTAGGGAGTGCGGTAGGATAAACCTGCATTTTAGTTCACACGTGTACGATTTTCCATGATAATTTGAAGTGATGTAGCTGTGCCTGGCGTCCTTTTACATATTAACGGTCACAATAATGGCCCTGAAACCTTCAAATTTAGTCATGATATCGATGATGATTTTGAACTATACGGGATAAAAAACTAAGAAGCTGGAGTAAATTTTATTATTAAAACTTTGTCAAATCTGGAGGTCATAAGTTTGGCCAATATGTCTAGAAAGCTGCTCAGAACGTTTACCTACATGATACCCAGATAAGTTCGAACAATGGCTAGTTGGTTAAAATTAAATAGGTCACTTTGGTCATATTTAAATGTGCAGAATGTTCGTTTAAATGTACTGAAGAGGCCCCGTTTATTGCAATAATGTCATGAATCTTGAAAAGGATGTCCATAAACATGTCATTCAAAACAAGCACGAAAATCGGACATGTGGGTTAAGCAAGTTTTTTTTTAGAGAATTTGGTAAAAGAGTCAAATCTTGCGACAATATCTTTGACTTAACTGTCCTTGAGCTTGGGCAAAATGATCGTCTTAATTTAAGACGAGTTCGAAGTTCGGACAAGCGAGATAGAAACAAGATTGCAGGAAAGGATCTTAAAAAATAAAAGAAAAAAAATGTGTGCGCTCTAGAGGCAACGTTTGTTTTGTCTTTTTTGTTGTTGTTGTTTAAAAGTCTAGAAATAGAAACTCTTTGTCTTTTTCAAAGTTTGTCTACATGGTATCCCACATTAGGTCGAAATTGCTTCTTTTTCGGAAAAAAATAGTATAGTAGAACACATTCTGGCTCAAAATATCTGTGTATTATTGTTTGCAAGCTTCGGTGAGAAGAATTACTTAAGATATGAAATGAGAAATATAGTACTTATTGCCATCATGGACCATAGACTGATATTGTGTGAGAGAAAGCATAGTCATCACGTGAATCATGTGAAACATGACGTGACCTTAGTAAAATCTATCCGAAAATTGTTCACATTTCCACTAACACGAAATAAGTCGAATTTACGTTTGTTTTCAATAAAAGGTAATTTTCCTTGGATATTTGAGCACCAAAAGCTTGGTATTCAAATGTGGTCTTGCCACTCTTGCAAATATAGCTTCTGATCTTCATTCAATGAAAGTCGAATGGATTTTATAAAGAAATAAACATTTTTTTTTTATTTTTTTTTATTTATGGTTAATATTCAAAAACTACTCTGAGTAAAGGGATCAAGAATTTTCCTGATTAGAAGGCATATCAAAATGCCTTTTGATGAAAAAATAAAACACTTCAATACTTATATACTATCCAGCACAAATTTGAGAATTTGAAAATGCAGGTTATATCATTTTTCTCATTAAGGTAATAGACGAAATTTATGAAATCGCAGACAACGTATTGGAGAGGAATACGGCATTGATTGATGGAGCACAGAAAACAGCGAATTCAGCAAACAAGTAAACACATAACTTAAATATTGTTAAAAAAAACCCAACCATTTATAGTCTATATCAATGAAAAAAATGGTTTATTTTCTCTTAAAATACTCAAATACTTTAGCTACAAAAAGAAGGCTCTAAAAGACAAATTTTGGCAATTGATTTTCGACTCAGTATTCCTACTTTTTGCGTGTTATTATATCTTTACCATGCGCTTAAAGACACAACATCATGTACCCCAATGTTAATTTTACCATGATTACATGAAATATTCAGTACAGTGCTTTTGACTTATAAGAATACTTGTAAATATATGTAAAAATGATGATCGAATTAAAAAAAATTGCGAAATGCCCATGCAAAATAACGTATGCGTGATCGGTTTGATGAAAAAGAAAATGATGTACATGTAGGCAGGAATCTTTTTGACCCTCTTGTAATGTTAATATCAGTCTTATTCATTAGTTTTTTTAGGATGTAACAACAAACCTTACAGTAAAGACAGTTTTGATTTCTAAAGACAATTTTCTCATTGAACACTGTAATTTAAAATACAATTGTCGAATATCATAATTTACGCTTTGTTCCCACTGCCGATTCGATCAAATCGTTCAAGCCCGACTGCGTTGTAATCGAGCTTGGTCGACATGAGCGATTGGTGATATCCGGTCCAGATGTAATGAGTACAATTCGTGACTTTGAGTGAAATTCGAAATAATGATGGTCATGTAAGATCGTGTAGCGATCGTGTACGGTCGGGAAGTGATCAAGTTTTTTTTTACATAAAGGAATGTATGGTCGAAGAGACATCGGAATGATGACCGTTCTGCGATCACGAAAGGGTCTTGCATGTTCGAAATCAATCAAGATCGGTGCATCGTTTGTTGCATGAAATGCGTCTTTATCATCTTTAAATGGAACTTTTAATTGTTTACATTTCTAGAAGATATATGAAAAAATCTGCATTAGTTGCATATTCGGAAATAACAAATAGTTATAGCATCATACGATATATTCATCATTATTTAGTTAGTTTTGTAAGAACATCCGTTATAATAATTAATTTGGTTATCGAAACTGTTCTCGTACCGAAAAATTCATATATGAAAAAAAAACAAAACAAAAAAAAATATGAACCGAGTAATTTATATACACATTAAAACTGGGTTTATATACAAATAAAAACAATGTTCTATTTAAGACGATGAGTTGAATACACTGAAACGAACTTCTAACCGGCCACCTTACATTATCCAGATTTTAAGATAATTCAAGTCATCTTATAATACATATTTTATTTCTATATGAATGGTCGTTCAATTTGACGTATTCTGAAAGAAAAATGGGGTCGAATTTTTGTCCTTGGTATCTAAAGGAAAATGTAAAACACAGGAACCCTCATTTGCAAAAGTCACAAAAATGTCATTCTTTAGAGGAATTATAACATTTCGATCTCGGAAACACTCGAAAATTAATCCAACATGTGTCACATTTCGATGACATTTGTGTTTAATATTTCAAATTAATGAATAAAATATTTCTGAAAGAACTTGACTAGTTACCATTTCAGATACCAAATAAAGTATTGTTTTTTTTCAGCCAAAACCAAGTGGCCGTTTAAAAGTTCGTTTCGAGTAAAACTAGTAAATATTTGACATAAAATTAGATAGTCTGTTAATTGAATTAACTGTACTTATTTCTTAGATACACCGATTGATACATTTTTTTTCGTCACGAAAAATAGTATTTTTTCTAAAAGACGTCATCACTTTTACAACTGTATAATTAAACGATACTGAACCTGTGTGACATGCATTCTTTATGTCATTTGCATAGATATTGGACTAGTTATAATACCCGTGCTTTATCCCAACCATTCGATAAGTCTTATTTCACTCCCATAACGTGGATGGGATTGCGTGTATTTTTTTTTGGGGGGGGGGGGGGAGGAGGGGGTTGAATTGTGATATTCTAATTTACAGAATTGTCGACGCATTAGACAAAATTACAAGTAAGACAGATCTACAAGGAAAGAAGTCGTTACGAATAAAGAAACATTTTATCTCAACCAATATATTGGACCAAGATGGCGTCGAGACTCCAATAATTGGTCTGAAACTACAAAATGAAGATCATAACGATACAGATGCTCTTTTAGACATAAAAACACCAAACGTTATTAACAGTAATGTAATAGATACTGCTATCTACCTAGACCCGGAATTATTTAAAGGTAAGATATATTTTCAAAGATAATGCTAAAAGCATTTTGAAGCTTTTACATTATTTGAAAGACCTTGAGGATTCATAATTCTGTTTTCTAAAAGAAATGTTCATTAAGATGTTCATGCTCCGCGCCGAATGGTAAAAATATATAAGGTTATATTTCAGGATCAATGTCATTATTGAAGGTCAATTTCATGTGAGCACCTTATTATTTGCCAATTGGTATTAAGTTATACAAGAAAATATTTCAGTCATTTTCACAAAAAAGTCATGTAATTAGTAAGACAAATTATGTTTGATATCAACCCATTAAAATTGACAATACCTTTGGTACGGTAAGTACTTATATTTACTTATATTTTAACGTTTAATATCTGCGATTTCATTTTAAAATACTTTTGCGAATATAAAGGCACTGTCATCAGCAAAGGTAAAGCAACAGCTTTGACGGATAATTGCAAGCATACCTTACTGTAAGAAATCTAAACTTTACTTTACTGCTGACTTTCTTTTATGTTTTACAATCCAGTGTTTCATACATGCTGTGTTATTGGGGCAGTGGTGTATGACGAACAAATTTTGTTTCTGTTTCTTTTATTTTTTGAAGACTGATAAAGCTTTTTTTTTGAAAATTGCATTTTTTTTAAGCAATACACAATATTCATACATATTCATTAAAGTAATGCATTATGAATAACGAAATTATCACCGGGGAATGGCGTAATTGGCATATTAACAATGTAACAATAGGCTTATATCACTGTTCGGATTTACTTAAAGAAAACCAGTAAGCTAAAAGAATGCTGTAATGCCAAAATTAAATAATAACAAATGTACAAGAAAGAAAACTAATTCTATATAATCTTATTCAAGATGTATTAGTATATAAATGAAGAAAATAAAATTTTGAATTCACACGCCTTTGATTTAATTATTGAATAAATAGATAAAAGTATAAGAACTTGTTTATCACCAAACGCGTTTCGCCTTTCTAAGACCGATATTAAAGAATTTAAAACTATTCTTTTTGAGAAAAACACAACTAAAGAAGATGTGAACTGAATTGATAATAAATATATTGAATGCTTTCTGTCTGACTTATTTTTATCAATTAAACTCTTTTGTTGTTGTCTTTATTATCTATCAAAATATACCTTTACATTGTTTTATGGGCAAAAACTATTGCTTGTGCGTATAAAACATACCAAATTGTTTGAAAGAATCAAGGTGGCATAAAAACTGTAGGTATTTAGTTTGACTGCTTCCCATTTCAATGATTCACATTTTAATAATTCTAGATATCTTAATGAAATTGTTGTGGCCTCCGTGAAAACACAAAATTAGACTTATATTTCACATGACCATACCATTTTTTTCAGAATATCTACTGAAACTTATATTTTTAATTCATCGACAGGGAAGGCAACGAGAGTTGTGTATCAAATCTACAGTAAGACAAGTCTATTTGAGAGGGTGAACTCTAGCTTTGGGCTGATAAGCAAGGTCGCAGCCGCCAGGCTGATTGTTGACAATATACCTATTACAGATCTAGGCCAAAATTGGGTGGTTGTTATCTTTAGGACGACCAAGGTTTGATATACTTTACATTTTACTGTTTATACCTTTTGCTTATTTAGGATCTAAGAATTCAATTAGTATTCCGAATTTATACAATTTAAATATAAATCTGAATAAACTCACTATGTTGAATGAATACAAATTGCATCGTTATAATGGACAAGGATAATGCTTAAATTCAGCACCATTTGACATTGATCAAAAGGGCCAGAATGGTCCTTAATCGCTCACATGAAATTTATTGATCCAGTGTAACTCATCCAAGTAACGTTCTGTCAAAGATTCATTCACATTTGTGTAATTGTTGTAGAGGAGATTAAATTCCAAGATTTTAAAGTGAGAATAGAAACTTCCCACCCATCCATTACTGAGGATACTCAAAAAAGCCCCATTCCAGCCAATTTATGGACCAATCAAGAGATGGGAAAGCTTATTTCCACTATAAAATCTTTCTTAAAGGTTTTCCATTGACCTGATTGTAACGAAACATGGCACGCATGATTCTTAGAAGACCCTCTTCTAAAGTTATATAAAATAAATTGATTAATATGTGAGTGGCAGGTAAGAGATTATTTTCACAATTAAATCCTTAGAACATTGCTACTCATAAACCATTTTCCCTGTTTCAATAAAACTTGGCATGAATGACCCTTGGGTGGCCTGTTCTGAAGATGTTCAAAAAGATACTATTGACCCCGAATATGGGCGTGAGAGAGGGCTTATTTTCACTTTAAAACCTTAAAAAAAAACAAAAAAACAAAAAAAACATTTTTCTCCCAAATAATTGACCGAATTCCAATGAATGATACTTGAATGGCCCTTGATTGACCCTCAAGTACTTGCTTGGCAGGGTGGGGTTATTTTCACTATAAAATCTTAGAAAACACCCGTCCCAAACCAGTGGCCCGATTTCATGATATTGGGCATGACTGATCCTTCGGTGACCCTTTTCTAAAATTGTTAAAAAATACAATTGACCCAAAGATATGGACGTTAGAGGGGGCTTATTTTCACTACAAAACCCTTTTGAAAAAGAAAAACACATTTTCCTCACAAAAGATTGACCCGATTCCAATGGAACTTGGCATGAATGATACTTGAATGACCTTTTTCTGACGTTTTTTCAAGAAATTTGTATTGACCCTGAAATATAAGTGTGGAAGGGCGGGACTGATTTTCACTATGAAATTGTGAAAATATTTTCCTCACGGCTATTTTAGGTCCATATTTTAAATTGTCGGGAAATCATGCCACATGCGATAATACTTAACTTTGAAGTAACCGCTTTCATATTTCGGTTATTAAAAGGTATTTCATAATGTAGAATTGTCGTCATGAATGGGCCGATCCCTCATTTGGTTCCAAATGGTATATGGTTATGGCAAGCCGTCCTTCATTTTCATTTAAACATGTAAAAATCTTGACCTCCCAAACTATTAGTCCAGACTTAAATGAGACTAGAATGTTCTTGAACAAACCTCTACTAAAGTTGTTCAATAAAGAAGATCGAATTTCCCCAAAATATGTGTGTGGCAGATATGGACTTTTTCAGTATAATTCTTTTTAAAAACGTTCCCTCCCAAACCAATGGCCCATTTTCAATCAAATTTGTCGTGACTGTTTCTTGACTGACCGTCTTCACAAATTTGAACTGTCCCACCAAATATAGGCATGGCAGGATTGGGCTTATTTCACTATGGATTTTTTAATGTCTTCTCCTTCCTGTAATGCAGGACAGGGCCTATCTGATTCAACAGTTTAAAAAAAAAGTTTTGTTCCTTACCATTCGCCTGATTTCAATAATTTGGCATGAATGTTCTTTGAGTGACCCATTTTATATTTTTGTTTGAGAAATTTTAATTGACCCTAGAAAAAATGAATCGCGGTGCAAGATCTATTTTTGTTCTAACCTCTAAAAATCTTCAGTTTAAAAACTTCTGCGCCAATATGAATGAAACATGGTACTATTGTTTCTTGGATTATCCTTTTCTCAAGTCGTTGAATAAAATTTGATAGGTCTTCAAATAAGGGTTTGTCTTAGTGGGGCTTATTTTCACTTTATAATAGTTTTCCTTGCAAGACATAGGGCCAATTTTAAACATAACGTGGCAGGAATATGTTCCTTTTGTATTTTCTTTTCTAGTAGAATTTTGATTTGTCAATACATGGGTGTGGCATGATGGTGCATATGTTCACGACAAGGACCGTCATGATCTCATACCATATTATGTATTTTTTATTATTAAAGATCGAACAAGACTGATCTATCTTAAAAGGAAAATACATTGTCCAATTGATAATCACTACTTATATATGTTGAAAAAAAGGCTTTCTATACAAGGTTAAGCCAACACTAAAATCGACTTTTCTTTCTCTATTTTGACATCTCCGTAAATTTTCTGGTAAATTGCATATCTGAGTTTCTTATTGATATATTTGAAATCCAGTGGAACAATAGAGGCTATCTTTAAGCTCTTGTTCCTCCTCAGGTCTTTGGTTGCTGTCGGGACTCCGCGCGGGCGTATCCATCTTTTGCTGGTCGAAGGCCAACGAACTATTGTCGTGGCGGAGTGTCCGTCATGCGTCCCTCCGTGCGTATTATTTTTTTCTTTAAACATCTTCTCCTTCCAAACAAATGGGCATATTTTTAACGAAACTTGGTAGAAATGATTCTTGGGTGACCCTCTTCCTTAATTGTTCAAGAAATTTTGACTGATTCCCCAAAATCGGGCGTGGCAGGGTGTGACATGTTTTCATAATAAAATCTTAAAAATATTCTTCACCATATCCAATGGACCGATTGTAATGAAACCTGGCATGGATGTACCTTGGATGAACTCTACTTGAATTGTTCAAGAAATTTTGATTGACCCAAAATATTAGCGTGGCAGGACGGAGATTTTGTTCACGTAAAAAGCTTTAAAATGTTCTTCTCCCAAACCTTTGGGCTGATCTCAAATAAAACTTGGCATTGATGTTCCTCGGGTGACCCTTTACCAAAATTGTTCAAGAAATTTTGATTGACCCCTAAATATGGGCGCGGCAGGCAAAGGTATGGAGTAATTAAATCCAATGGAGCGATACAGGCCCTTTCGGGCCTCTTGTTACATCGAATCAAAGAGCGATTTGTTTGAGAACTAAAAAACGTCTTCTTCTCTTTAACCAGAAGGCAGTCAGCTTTTATGTTAAGTATGTAGCATCATCTTGTGGACCTCTATCAAGTGTGTTCATTTAACTATCCTGTGTTAATATTTAGGCTCATTTCGGGCGCATCATTTTGCAGTGAAAATCTTCTCTGAAACTACGAGGACAGACGGTTTTTAGCTCCACTGGCCACAGGCCAGCGAGCTATTGTCATGGCGTAGTGTCCGCCGTGCGTCCGTCAGCTCGTCCAACCTTGCGTAAACTTTTTCTTGAAACATTTTCTCCTCCCAAACCAATGTGCCGATTTTAACGGAGCTTGGTAGAAATGTTCCTTTGGTAATTTAATTTCCTAAACTGTTTAAGAAATTTGATAGACCCCCCTTTAAATATGGGCGTGGCATTTTTGAAATTGAAAATATTTAAAAAATCTTATCCTACCAAGCCATTTGGCTAATTTCAATGAAACGTGGCATGAATATTTCTTGGGTGACCTTTTACTAAAATTGTAAAAGAAATGTTGATTGACCCCCGAATTTGGGCGTGGAATTTTTGAACTCAAAAATTTTTGAAAATGGCATGAATATTTCTTGGGTGACCCTTTACTTACATTTTAAAAGAAAACTTGATTGACCCCCAAATTTGGGCGTGGAATTTTTGAACTCAAAAATCTTTGAAAATTCCTACTCCCAAACCATTCGGCCGAATTCAATGAAACTTGGCAAGAATGTTCATTAGGTGACCTTTTACTTAAATTGTTAAGGAAAATTTCATTGAATTTCATTTCATAAAAATCTTGGCATGGATGTTTCTTAAATTGCCCTTTTACTTAAATTGTTAAAGAAATTTTCGAAATATATTGATGATGCCTTGATATGAGCTAGACAGGGCGGCGCTTTTCTTCATTTTTTAATCTTTTAATTTCTTCTCCTCCCCTCTCACTTAGTCAATTGTAATTAAAAGAGGCATGAATATTCCTTATGAGCAATCTTAATAAACTTAGGCATGAATATTCCTTATGTACAATTTTTATTAAATTGGTTGTAAACTTTTGATGGGTCCATAAACTTGGGTGCGACAGGGCAGGGCCAGTTTTCACTTTTAAATCTCAAAAATCTTCTCCGAATCAATTGGACTAATTTGAATGAATCTTGGTATACATGTTCCATGATTGATCTTCTACTTAAATTGTCCATTGAAATATAATTAGAATGTTCTTATAATTGCAATCACCTTAATGTTTTAATAAGATGGATAAAGTGTAAACAGGTTAATGGTGATTGAGTATTTTGGTGAATCGTTGGTCAGACCCGGTTAATCATTATAAAATAGGTCTTAAGAGATTTCAAAGTGTTGTTTTAATTCAAAGTAAGATTAGGAGGATCTAGAGGAAAGTCTAGAGATGTTCAGACCTGTTTGGCGATACAGGCCCTCTTGTTATAATTTCCTTCCACGAATAGATAAGGTAATCAGCTGTATATTTAGCATGTAGCATCATCTAGCTGACATTTAGCAGGTTTGTTCATATCAAAACCCCGGGGTCATATTAGGGCTTTTTGGTGTATACTTTTTTCATAGAAGCAAACTACGAAAGCTTTAGAATGTTTTTCTCTGAACTTAGAAGGTATTTTAAACTTTAAGGCTGAAAGCCTTCATATTTTGTAAGTAGCATAATCTGGTTGATATATATCAAGATTGTTCATATCAAACCCCTATTTTTACAATAGTGGTTTCATTTGGGCTCCACCTTTGTATAAACCATTTTACATAGAAACAAAGAGATAAATTTTAAAACATCTTCTATAAAACCAAAAAGCAAAGAGCCTTTATATTAGCTTTGGTGTGTAGCATATTCTAGTGGACCCTTACCAAGTTTGTTCACGTCATACCCTTGTGATCCGATTTGGTCTTAATTTCGGGTGCATCCTATCCATTTTTACATAAAACAAAATAGGAAATCTTGGAAGTTTTTCTCTTAAACCAAAAGGCATACATCTTTCAGTTGTTGTATGTAATATTAAATAGTGGACCTTTACGACTGGTATTTATATTATGTTATGTTATGTTCTTGGAGTCATATTGAGGCACTAAATAGGCTCATTCCTTTTACCATTACACAAAAGTGTTAAAAACTTGTTCTCTGAAAAAAGATGGCAGGGACTTTTCATAAGAGTTCTATTTTATTGAATTTTATCCATTTTAATCATTGTTATGCCCATGTTCCCAAATAAAAGTTAAGCCCTGTCGTATTCTTTTTAGAGAAACAAAGCAGGAAACAATTCAAACATGAGCTGTACTTAAAACATTCCATGGTATTGATTTTATGTAGAAATTATCTACTTGTTGACGTCTGTCTTTTAAATTGATGTGATGTCCAAGGGGCCAAAGAGACTTTGGTGAGCGATTTAGGACCATCATGGTTTTCGGAATTGGGTTGCGTTTAATGAAGCGAATATCTCTCCTGGTCGGCCCACGCTAAAAAACCAGTAACGAGCCAGGGCGTGACATTTCCCATAATTTGAAATGTTCGTGAGGTTTAAACACTGGGAGGCTTAGACGGCCTTAAATTGTTAATATAAATTTTACATTTTGGTCTAGAGATATTTGCGGACCTTTTCGATGTAATAAGCAAATAGTGAAGAATCTTGTCAGTCTGTGTGGATGCACAGGCTAGTCAGAGTATTTGCTTGCGTAAATTTGAATCTGTTTGAAATTTCACCCACAGGCTCTTATTAAAGCTTGAACCATCCTGGTTTACGATTTTTGACCGCACTTTTTACACTGCACTCCTTTATAAAGGCACATAAAAGGTAGATTTACAAATAAATCAAGACAAAATTTCATTGATTTGCTTCGACTGTTCAATTAAATTCACCATTCAACAGAGAGAGAGAAGTGAATGGCATACTTACATGGGGGTTCAATGACGTCTGGGGAAACGGCTACCGGATTTTTTTTTATGTTTTAACTTTGTTTGAAAATCAAACTAAAATGAAATGATTTAAAGTAAAATTGATTCTCCCTTTTTTCCTCACCTGAGCACAACGTGCTCAAGGTGAGCCTTTGTGATCACTTTTTGTCCGCCGTGTGTCATACGACGTGCGTCGTAAGTCCTCAACAATTCTTTAATCATCTGCTCATTAACAAATGGACGGATTAATCCAAACATGGCAGAAATGTTCCTTGGGTGACCATTCTCAACACGTGTTTATGGATTTTTCATGGATGGGTACTAGGGTCTATTATATCTTTAGATCCTTGGAATAACATCTCCTCTTCAACAATTAGTCAAATGTAATTGCAACTTTGCAAGAAAGTTACTAAGATGAGATCCACTGGACCAATAAAAGTAAGTTGAGCGATTCAGGGCAATTCTGGAAGTTTTTGGTTCCACAGGCCAAAAGCCAACAAGCTGTCGAAAGGCGATTTCTTCCGTCGTGTGTGCGCGCGTGTGACTGTCCATGAGTGTGGCCGTAAACTATTTCCTTTACCGCTAGATGGATTTTAACCAAACTTGGAGGAAGCGTATTAGTTGACCCTCTTCTTAGACAATTTTGATTGAGACTAAATATGGCGGGGTAGGGATTATTTTCACTTTTAAATCCTAAAAATCTTCTCCAAAACCATTACGCTGATTTCAATGAAACTTGACATGGGTGTTCAAAGGGTAAGCCTTTACTACAAATGTCAAAGAAATTTTGATTGACACCCCAAAATAGGCGTGGAAAAACGAGGTTTATTTTCACTTTATTTTTACTTAAAATTCTGTTTCCTCCAAAACCATTGGCTCTAGGTTACTCGGTTAACATTTATCCAAATTTTGATTGACCACCGAAAAATTTACTTAAATTGTTTTAGAAACTTTGTTGGACCCTCAAATTGGTCGAGGCAAACAGGGCTGATGTTCTCTTAATTTTCACTTTAATTTAATAAAAAAAATCGCCCCCCAATATCATTGAACCGGTTTCAATAAAACATGGCATATATTTTCCTTTGCTAACCGTTTAATTTAGTTGTAAAAGTAATTTTGATTGACCCACAATTATGGGCGGTGCTTATTTTCACTTTAGAATCTTAAGGACTCTTCTTCAAGAACATTGGACCGAATCAAAGGAAAATTTGCGCGGATGTTCATTCGTTCACCCTTTACTTGAATCACCTTAAATAAATTCTGATTCACCTTCGAAATATGGGCATGATGGGCGGGTCTTATATTTACATTAAGATATTTAGGTACCTTCTCCTTCATACTAATTTTGCAAATTTCAATCAAACTTGACTTAGGTATTTTTTTAGGTGCACCTTCACTTAAATTGGCCAGGAATTTTTTGATGCAAGTTAATGTGGATTGAGTATTTTGGTTATTATGGGCCTGACCCAGTAATTCATTACAGAATAGTTCTTCAGAAACTTCAAAGTGTTTTTTTCAGTCAATTAATTTTAAAAAATGACAGTCTTGAGATGTTTAAGCAAGTCGAACTTAAGAGGCCTTCTCGGGCCTCGTTTTTATAGGTTCACTGTCTATCATTTCTTAGCTTTAAGATGATAAATTACTAGCCATGAGAAAAGGGACTTATTTGGTGCATTCTAAAATCAACTTTTCTTCTACAATTATCCATAGACTTTCATTTAAAGTGTTGCTCATTATGTGACCTTGCGATAAATTGTAGATGTTTTGCATATATACATAACAACATGGAAAATGGACATTTGTACATATGAATTTGTCAACCTTTATTGACTACATTTCCTGAAACTTTCACAGAATATTAAAGGTTGTTTAGCCATGTGCACATTTCTGATTTCTGCTGTTTGGCCATATGATGACCCGTCGTGGAAAAGGGGTCATCTGAAAAATACTAGCCAACACAATTCTGTCTTCGAATGCGTTTTCCTTAAACTTTACATGCTGTCCCCATGTAACCATACTCCATTTGATGATTGTTGAAATATTGACATGTTTTCTAAAACAAAAAGTGACGCATCTATTTCAGTTTTAAAGTAATTTTGACAGAATGATTGCCATAAGGTTACGTTATAAAAAGGATTAGCTTTAATAATTGCTGGTGATGTTCTGGCAAATGAGATTTAAAAAAGTTACATGTGGTGATAGTTTAAAATTGCGCGTTGAGCGATACCTTCTGCTTCTTGTTAAAGTCTTTTGAGTACATTTTTTACAAGTGAAACACTTGCACATACTAAGAATACATTGGTTTTTAAAAGAAAATGTGTAGATCGACGAAGTAACTGATTTTCTTCTTTGTCTTTGCATTTCTGTTATTATATTTCTGTTATTATGTTTATTCCATTTTTATGTAAACCCAGGACGATGGCCGAACGAAATGTGCATTCTGGGATTACAAAGCGTACGAAAGTGCGGGGGGATGGGCTATAGACGGATGTAACAGAACTGTCATGGACAAACAACGAATAATGTGTAAATGTAATCATCTTACAAACTTTGCTGTGCTCATTGTAAGTCGGCGGACTACTGAGTGTCTTTATTATCAGAATATGATATGTAATGAAAATAATAAGTATATATCAAAACATTATTAATATTTGGAATAAATCATCAATCCAGTCCTTCATTAAAATGAAATAAGATCATGAGGCTTGGCCTCTAGGGGAAGGGCCTCGGCCTGAGGGATTCTTTTAAAATCTTAAAACTTTTTTTTGTGAATTAGAGACCCTTATATTTCTTATTGATCATTTGTTCATAAAAAATAGATACAGAGGATTAGTGTTGGAACGCCCAGGGGAGGATACAGGACCTGAAAGTGCCTATAGATTATATGCTGATTGACAAAGTCTTGTCCGAATATGCAAATAAGGCAACTCTTTTTCAATAAAAAAGATCATAAATCATTGTACCATTATTGTTAAGTAAAGGGTTAATCCTTTGAATCTACGGTAGGTTTGTAAAATATTACTATACGCCTTAAAAAAGAAACGACGTACTAGCAAACAACTACGACTCGGTCTTTTCTAGATTAGAGAAAAGTATAATTAATCGAAATCCATTCTTGTACACAGTATCCATCTAAATGTCATAGTGCAAAGATTATTCTTGAAAATTGAAATGGGTCGTAATAACTTTCTTTCAACTCTTCTGACTTACGTCATTAAAAAAGCGGTCGTAAAAAGTGAACCCATAAATTCAGTAGGAATAAGCTAATATGAACGCCTAATCGAAAAATGTTTTTTTCGATATTGTGGGTATGGCAGAAAATGGCTAAATAACATATTCCAGAACCAAACCTGCCAAAAATATACGTAGTACGACCCCAGTCAGACTGTGCGAGTTAGGAACGAACCTTTTCGCACTTTCGTTATTTTCAAAGTCTATAACGATCAATTCAACTTACCGTGAATACTTTCAAATGGTTTCAGTCGTATTTATCTGATAGGACTCGAGTAGTTGAGGTTTCTGTTGTATCCTCTAATCAAGGTTTTATATCATACGGTGTTCCACAGGGGTAAATCATTGGACCTCTCTCATTTCTCCTATGTGTCAATGACATGTCTGTTGTGGTAAAGAGTGATTTACTTTTAAATACTGATGACTCTGACATATTTGCCTCTGGTAAAAAGAATAACAGTGAAATTGGGTCAGTTTTATAATCAGAACTGGAAAGAATGAGTGAATGACTGGTTGATAACAAGCTTTCACTCCATCTTGGCAAGACCGAATCAATTCACTTTGGTTCAAAACCCCGACTGAAAAGTCAAAGTAATTTAAATGTATCATGCAATGGTATAAATATACAAGCTACCAGTTCTGTAAAATATTTTTGTGTAATTTTGGATCAGAATTTAACTTGTGACAAAATTGCTAGAACACTTGTATCCAAGGCTAATGCACGTTTGAATTTTTTATTTCGCAATAGACATTTCTTTAATCTCACAACTCGTAAGCTCTTGGTTATGTCCCTAGTCATGTGTCATTTTGATTATGTTTGTTCCTTCTGGTATCCAAGCTTAAGCAAGCAAGCCTCCAGACCACCAATTTGGATTTGGGTAGAAGGTCTCATGTAGGAGCCGATAAATTAAAATCCCTAAATTAGTTAAAAAAAAACCCAGCTATTTTGTTTGTTTAATACAATACTTTGACTCATATTTTTCCTTTTGAAGATAAACACAATCCTATGAAAAGTTCATAATGGATATCTTGATGTCAAGAGTAATTTGAGTTTCAAAATTAGTACGCCGGGGATTCTACAAATTTTATTGTCAGGAAAATCATCGATATTTGTATTGCACGAGCATAAAAAAAATCGGATAGTGCTTGAGCCGAGGGCTTCCATTGTATTGACCTAATTTAATTTTGCAACCGCTTTTATGATACTACGACTTTGATAATCAAGAATTCAAGAGTGCTATTTGCGAACGGAACTAAATTCTAAACATCGATGTCTAATCTGTCAGCTAGGTTTTACTTTCGTTTTGAACTGAAGTGATAAGCTCGGTTTTTTTTTTGTTTTTTTTTTTCTTCAAAAAATACGATTATTCAGAGGTTTGGCTTTTTGTAGTGTTTATACTTTGCATATCTGTCCGATTGCTTGGACCACTAACCGCTAATATTAAAATGAATTGTCTTGATCATTGAAGTTTGAAACAAAAACCAGATCTAAATGCACTAGGGAACCTTATCAGGAATTTGAACCAGGAATTTGAACGAGGTTTTTGTTGTAACTTGCTATTCTCTATGAATAACATTTGACAATTGATACATCTTGAACTGGAAATTGACTTTGGATTTTGATTCTTAGGAGTTTGAAATTGAAAGTGAAAAAAATGTTGTTGTTTGGGAAAGGGTTAATATAATATATTTTGTCGTCTGCAACTCTTTTCAAATTGTATCACCCCAAAATTTCGCCGTTTGGTTAATTGTTGATAATCATAAACTTAAGTGCAATAAAACACTGGATGCTCAGAGAGGATGTTGTAGTAGTGGTGGGAAATCGATGTGTAGGTGTTGCATCCATCACAATTTGACATACTGTTAAAATTGCTGTAAAACTACATTCGATCAGTCAGATTCTGCTTATAATGTGCTAAACAGAACCCTTGAATTGATAGAAAAGGCTAAGCATCTGAAATTGAAAAGCAACCTGAACAAAAGGAGCTTGTAATTCAGCCGTTTTTAGATCAGTAAGTGCTTGGGGGTGAGCTATTGTGATCTCTTAACATCTGATTGCCTGTAAACAATACTGTCGGGTTATTCTTGTCTCAAAATCTGAGTTATTGAAACATGACTTACAGTGCTATGCCTCCATTGCCCATGACGACAGCGGTAATAAGATTTAAATTTCTTCTTTGTTGTGCTATCCTTGGTAATGGGGCACATAAGACGGTTCTCTTTGTTTTTCCTAAAGTAATATGTGCAATAATGTTGTAATGTTATTCTTGTTATGCCATGTTCTGTACTCTTTTACCTAAATAAAGTTACTATTATTGTTACCATTATTATAATAACTTATTTTGCGACTAATGGTTGACCTATGCTGGACACAATCTCTTTAACAAAATATTGATTTACAAAATTCCCTGATTGTCTCTTTCCGCATGAAGGTTCATAATATATTTACAAACGTTACTAAAATATGTCAAATAAACATCATACTATTGAATCAAAGGTACTAAATGTCATCTTATTCTTTCAATCCCTACATATATAGATCAAGTCAACTGTGCCAAAAGGAAAGAAATTTACATAGATTGTGGATCAATGAAAGTCTGTCAACTAAGATTTTGACCTGACAAAAGATAATCATTGAAATAGACAAAAAAGGTTCATTTTATATTGCATCGCAAAAAAAATAGAAAACCATACTGTTTATTAGTAATATTTTCCCTTTTGTATCTACAATAGAACAGACTAAAGTGAGGTTAGACCGCTGACAAATGGACATGTAATTTAAATTGTTCATTAAATACTTTGAATACACACTTTCATGCTACCCTTTTCCCTAACCTTGGCGCTTAGAAACACTATTGGAAGAAATAAATTTTGCTCTGATGTTTTAAATGACTTTGCATTTACTTCTGTGGATGTGTAGACATTTATGACTAAAAGTATAAACTCTTGAATAATTTAAGAAGCACTCAACATAATTCGACACGACCATAAAGTTTATTTGATGTTTTATATACTGCACATCTGCAGTTATATACTACGCTTTCAATATAAGTACACATGTAAAGCTTGGACACAATTGACAAAAGTCTCGCGAATATCGTATTCCTTAGCTTTGGGTGTACTTCAAAAACTAATAGGTAACGCATTTTTTAATATCCATTGAAAATAAAAATGTTTTGTCTCTAGTAGAAAGTTACAAATGGGTTGATTTCTTTTTCGAATTGGGTGAAGATGTCGTTTAGGAAGAAAAGGGAATGATTGCAAACTTGTAAAAAAATGTACCCGGATTTCCGGGTACATTTTCTGTAAAAGGGGAACAATTTCAGTTACGTGTCCGGATTTTTTAACGTGTTATTGCTTCCAATATGATTTTTTTTTTATTTTTCTTGTAGAATATAAGCCTGTTTAAATCATGGTGTTGAAAAAAATCGTTTTGGCTCATCTAAGCAAGAAGTGAATTATTCGGATCGATAAATGTTAGGCATCGATCCATAAACAAATCTTAAACAAATATCTCTGTCAAAATAATTACAGTTAGTTACATCGTGAAATTGACACTCACCTCAATCAAAACCATTCTAAATCGCTCACACAGCGCTCCTTTCATTTATTCATTCATTCTAAACACTTACTAAAACCATTCAAAAACCCATTGAAAAATGTAGACTCAACGTCATTTTGAACACATTTTTTAGAGAAAAATCGCGATTTCACTGACATAATTCCAATTGATAGCGTCTCAAAGGTTATGGAAGAAATAAGAAGCTATGTATAGAATTTGTTGGCATTTTATATTAAAGGGAGGCAATAAATACCGCTTATTTTGTTCATCCAGAATAAAATTTTCGACATAAGATTACCCCTCATTAAATTCACCCAATGACTCGCTCCACGCACTCATTCAATTACATTCCATATCATTCCAAAATCATTCACTTTTTCAATTTCGATGGTGTTAACTGCAATATCTAAACTCGTTTTCGCACCTGATTTCAAGTTTTCGCGATATGTTTTTATACCAGACATAACGATTTGATTATTCTCTGCTTATTTTAGAATTATACGTTTCGATTGCAGGATGTAGAAGCATATACTATATCGGATGCGGACAAACTAGTCCTGGAGACCGTTACAAAAATTGGGCTTATTGCCTCCATAATTGGACTCGGTCTGACCATAGCGACATTCATTATTTTCAAGTAAACTTTCTTGCTATTGTTTTTATATCATAGAATGTACTACCCAACCACCCAACAATGCAACTGACGTCATACTGTGTTTATTTTTTGACTGTTTAATAAACCGTAAAAGTGTTTATTATAGTTTAACACACATTGCTCAGTTGCATGGAAAAAAGCTCTTGTAGATTTTAGACATGGACGTGATCCATTGACCTGTTTTGATTAAACGTAAGAGGATCGGATTTTTATTAGATGTGAACGTATTAATATTTTTTTATTTATTCATTTGTTCGTGTTTTTTTCATTCTCAGCGCTTGATTTACATATCTTCCTACTTTTCTAAGTAACGATATAAGATATTTAGTTCGATGGTACATTTGTTAGATGTACTTTGTCTTCTACTTAGTTAATCGTATTAGTGACACGGCTTGCCTACGGTAAAATGGAGTACGACTTACTACGAAAATTGCCGTAAATGGACCATAGTTTTACCAAGTGTGCTGATTTTAATATTGATCTGTTCTTATTTTGTTCAATGATATAATTTCAACACTTACATAGTAATGGAACAAACATTGATGTCACTTGCAATGTTAGTTGGCTCATCTGTACTGATTTAATTTCGAATGCGACGAAAACTTATGCTAAATGAGTAGCTTTCGAACACTAAGATGTTTAACTTCCCAGATAAAGGCAGTTGTTTATACCCACTGTTACGAAATGCTACAGCTGGGGTTGGCTTTGAATCGTTTTTGCCCATAAACATTCCTCGGTGACGGCGGGGCTGACCTCCAGGTCAGGAGTTAGGCTTCTAGACAACTCGGCTACCGAAAAAGTAGTTCACGTTAATGTTTGAACACATGACAAGAAGATCAGAAATTTGTTGACATTAAAGTGTCTAGAAAGTTTTGTCAGGGGTCCTCCTTTTCGTCCAAAGATGATCCTATTTTTTAAGTTGACCAATATTGAACAATTATGAAGTATTCTTGAAAAAAATGTAAAACAAAAAAAATGGTTTATATTCAAAGTGTTTTTGTCATGTTACGGTCAATAATGAGTTCATCAATATGAATTATTGCTTTATATTTAAGGCATTTACGGAATGGTCGTGGACAGCAGGTTTTAATCAACTTAGCCGTGTCGATGGTATGCTCATCTTTAATATTTCTATTCGGCATTGACAAAACTGAAAGCTTGGTGGGATGTAAAGTTGTGGCAGCCTTACTTCACTATTTCATTTTGGTGTCATTTATGTGGATGTTGGTTGAAGGCATATTGCAGTATCTGAGATTTGTGAAAGTTCTGGGGACATACATACCCAACTTTATGCTTAAAACCATGATACCAGTATGGGGTAAGTAACACATGTTATAAAACACCTGAGCACAGCGGAGAATCCGTGTCATAGCACGGTAAAATTAACCTTAATGAAACGTTTCTTGTTTACTCTCTAGAGGCAAAACATATGGTCCGATTATCATACAACTTTGTCGGAATATCTAGAATAATTCTACTTAAAAGAGGAAAGATCTTTATTTCATGGGAAAAGGGACCTCAACGACAATTTTCTTGTTAATACTTTAGAGGACACAGTTATGGTCTAGTCTTCATGAAACCTTGTAAGAGTATTTGTCATGTCAAAACTATTAACCCTACTGAAAATTGGAAGGATTCACATGATACCACACGAAAAGGATCCTTATTAACAATTTTCTTATTTACAATCTAGATGCCACAAATATGGCCCAAACTTCGTGAAACTTGGTCAGAATGTTTGTCAGGTCTCAAGGATGGACCCTTTTGAAAATGGAAAAGATTCGTGCCATATCACGGGAAAAGGGGCCTCTATGACATTTTTAAGTTTACACTCCAGAAGCCACAAATAAGGTCCAATCATCACGAACTTAGTCAGAATGTTTGTAAGGTCATGAGGATGATCTCATTTGAAAATTGGAAGGATCAATGCCATATCACGGGAAAATGGGCCTTAATGACAATTTTCTTGTTAGAGCTCCAGACGCCACAAATATGGTCCAATCTCCATGAAACTTGGTCAAAATGTTAACCAGGTTACAAGAATGAACTCTATTAAAAATGGGAAAGATAAATGCCATATCACATGAAAAGGAGTCTATCTGAGAATTGACTTGAAATATCAGTTGAGCGATTTAGGGCCCTCAGGGTCCTCTTGTTTTATTTTGACCCCAATCCGCAGTTAACAAAATCTCAAAAGTTTGATGTTTGCAAATGAACCATCTTATCTTATGGACAATTAAATTGTCTGCACTTCGGTACCTGGTTTGTCTGAGCTTTACATATGAAAGAGGTACACGAACTGTTTTGAAAGACACAGTTTTGATTTTTTACTCCAACTTTGTTGTAACAAGAGCGGCTGTCATAGCTCAATTAGTAGCGCGTCGGACTGGCATTCTAGTGGTCCCGGGTTTGATCCCCGACGTCAGCAGTCATTCTTTCCGACTATTTGTATACCCTCAATGGGTCTATAATTGTAGATAGAAGCTGGAGATTAGGAAAAGGGTGGTATGGTAGCACTGGTGTGAGAAATAGCAGGAATCCTTTATAAGGTGCTACAGCCGCCGCGAAATAACCGAAATAAGGTTGAAAGAGGCGTAAAAAACAATCAGTCAATTAATTGTTTAAACAAGATGGTCGTATCGGACGATTATCGCTAACTTGAGTAAAGTGTGTAATATTTATTTTGTCTAAAATTTAGATTGACAAATTAACAACGAATTTTCCTGTGAAGCGTTTCTAATATGGCCTCGAATGTGCAGATTTTTGTCTATTATTAGACATATTGACCTCATTTTTGACACCCCTTGCCCGACATTTGAAATTGACCAAGAAATAGTTTTATTATCAGGCTAATTGAAGTAAAATATGGTATTTAAAGTGTCTGTTGTTTACTAGTATTTGACCTCTTGAACCCACTTTTGACCAAATTTTTAACTGACCAAGATTTTATAATTTCTGTCGTTCTAACCAATTTTCGGGTTTAATGAGCTGAAAATATGGCCTCTTAAGTGTATAAACGTGTCTCAAAAGTTTTACCTCGGGCGCTGTTTTGACCTAAATTGACCATATGTTTTGAATTTGACGAAGCTGTCCTTGAGTTATCTATCTGACTAATTTCTCAGTTCATTTGAGAAAAAATGGCCTCAAGAGTGTCTTCAAAAGTGAAAAAAAATTCTAATCTTGACATAATGTCGAAAATTCATTAAGACAATCAATATTACCAAAGTTCAGGTTTATTGAACAAAAAATATGGCACCGTGACCTAGTTTTTGCCCCAATTGACCCAATTGCTAGCATT
This sequence comes from Fragum whitleyi, assembly GCA_948146395.1. Classification (NCBI taxonomy): domain Eukaryota; kingdom Metazoa; phylum Mollusca; class Bivalvia; order Cardiida; family Cardiidae; genus Fragum; species Fragum whitleyi. Next base: position 7,017,918 of record OX411558.1, read on the forward strand.
GTCGGTATTTCATGAAAACAATCAATCTGACCTCATTTCAATTTGATTGGGCAAATAATATGGCTTCTAGATTGTCTACAAAGTTGTTCATAGATTTGAGCTACTTGCCTAGTTCTTGCCGCAGCTTGAACTAATCTCGAACTTGAGGGCTATTCAATAAGGACAAGCAATCTGGCCTATTTCAGGTTGATTGAGCATACTATATGGTCTCTGTAGTGCCTACAATGTGCTTGCTAAGTTTTAGCGCGAGATCTTGTTTATGACTCGACTTGACCAAATTTCGAAATTGGCCGAGCTTTTATTAAGCCATAAGCCTGATCATTTTGCATATTTATTAGCAAAGTATTTGGCATCAAGAGTGTCTACGAGTTTTTTGTTTTCTTATATTTGACTTCATCACAAAGTTTTGAACCTACTCGACCAAAATTTAAACTTAATCGATTTTGCATCAAGAAATAATTATGTTTAATTCAAATGTGGCCGATATGTTCTCAAGGGAATCAATCTTTGTTAAGTACTTATCTGTTGCAATATTCTCCTTCTCTTTTCATTCAAAAGGTATCAAATATTACAAAAACGAGTATTGCGCAATTAAGTTTTTCATGTCCTCTTGTCGAAGCATTATCGACCCTTAAATTAAGTCACTTTTCATTTTAATAATTGGACGATATTCTAATACCAACTTAAGATATAGACATGTTAAAGATATGAGTCAAATAAGTTCATCACGATTAACTTGGCGCTTTTGTCTTTATGTATTTGAAACAGCACAGCCAAGGGCATCTTTTTTGACGATTTGCATATCAAGCTGATTTAAAGTGAACAAAAATCGGTAGACATCTGTAATTTAATCAGTCCTTTGTTGTTTTCGCCTCAGTGATTAAATAATCAATACAATATTCAAATGTCTTAAATCATTTTAAAATGAGCCTCTTTTTACAGGTATTCCAATACTTCCGGTAGTTACCGTTGCTGCGATAGACCATGATCTTTATTACGGAGGCAAAGGATAGTAAGTTGGCTTCATATTGATCGCCCAGTCACTTCAATCACCTTAAAAGTATTGAATGAAATCTTCTGTTCCTGTGTCTATCTTGTCGGAACTATTTATTGGTACACAAATGTTTATGAAAACTTGAATATCAAAACACGATACATTTTTTTTCAGACATATGACGATCTGTACTACTGTAGATAAAGCAAGACAAGGGAAAGATCCGTACATGGCATAACAATAGTCCTGATACATATAGATAAAACATTTAAATAAATCGGCGGAAATTATCTTTTTGTGACCCTCGTCAGTAGTTGTTAAAAAATTGAGGCGTGAGAGGCCTTTTTTTTCCAATATGATTTTTATCTAAAAAATCTTCCCCATCTATTTCATTTTCCCGATTTCAATAAAGCATGTTTCTTTGTCTAAATTATTCAATATATTTTGATATCTATCGGCTTGGCATGGCTGGGCTTATTTTCACTATAAAATTATTGAAAAAACTGCCAAACCATTAGCCCGATTTCAAGGAAATATGGTATGAACCTTCGTTGGTTGACCCTCTTTTACAGTTGTCCATGGAAATTGGTTCGAAGCCTAAATACGAATGTGGCAGGGTGGGGCTTATTTTTTATGAAATCTTTACAATTCGTTTGTCCTAAACTATTTCCATGATTCCAATGAAAGCTCTTTCAGTGACCCCTTTCAATTATTTTAAAGAATTTTGATCGACGCCAGTAATCGTGTACTATGACATTCTTTCATTTATCAAGGATAGCACAAAATGGCTTTCCTTGTTTCCATTGATGTCCTGAAATAAACGGAGGCATGTCCTGGCAGGCAGGTGATTTCACAATGAGCTTCCTTTGTATGCAAATTATTTCTACCAAATCCCCTGACCTCGGGAATTCCAAAGCATGATTCAAAAATGTTGTGTGATGATCATGGAAGGTTTCTGCCTAGATAAAATCTCTTGTAAATACGATTGAGAAGGATTAATGAACATTTTATAAACGTGATGTATGAATTTTTGAATAACATGCTTTTCAAACAATTACTTTTTTGCTCAATAATTAATCGATGAAAAATTATGCTGCCAACAATTTGATTTAACGGTAAATCTTACTGTGTTACTTTGAATTATTTGAAGCCTTTGATTAAGTGTCTTCGAGATTACAAAATACCTGACTGAACAGGCATCAAGGTGACATTGTAGAAGATTCTATGAACTTAATTTGGAATCGAGCGACAAAAAATATGTTTCCTTTATAAGAATTTAAGCATTGCATTTATTTTACATATAATGGAAGAAATCGAACATTCAAAATCCAAACCCTGATCCTACAAAACACAAAATGCTGTGCAGAAGCAACTGATTTTTAGCCAAACTCCATTACAAAGAATTTACGATTTGATTAATACACCATGATTCTGTTTCCAAGATGTAACGCCGCCGTCATAGCGCAGTTGGTAGCGCGTCGGACTGACAATCAAGAGGTCCCGGGCTCGATCCCCGACGGCGGCACTCATTCTTTTCGACTATTTGTCTCTTATCAATGGTTTGAAAATCGAAGACCTATGTAAGATAGCAGCTGGAGGCTAGGAAAGAATGTAATGGTAGTACTTGTGCGAGATTTACCAAGAATCCATTGTTAGGTGATCCAGCCGCCTAGAAATAATGTTTTCGGGGGTACACTGACATCAGCCTGTGTGTCTGTCTGTCCGTCTGTCTGTCTGTCCGTCCGTCTGTGGACATTTATACTAGTAATTTACTGTCGCAAACTCATCCTTCAGTTTTTTCTTCAAAAGCCTTGAATTTTTATGCAAACATCTATAGTATGTTGAAGTTTTGAGGTCTCAACACCACATGGTTTAAGAATTAAACATAAGACATTCGTTTTCTTTTTAAAATATGTATAAATATATATATGAATATATACTAGTATTATTTTGTTGCGAATTCCTCCTTTAGATTTCCTTCAAAAGCTCTAGTTTTTTTTACAATATGTATCATATTTTGAAGTTTCACCAGACACTATTTAATGTTCCTTACTGCCCCTTGTCCATGCTCTAGCTTTTTCACTGAAATATACCTTCTTAATGATCAATTTCTATTTCCCCCAATACTTTTGAAATTTTACTTAATTTCAGAACATGTCTATGATTGGATTTATCCGTTGTATTGTTCTTCTCTTGGTAAAAAGGAACTACACTATTATTTTTGGGAACAAAATCCTGTATCAATGGCAAAATGAAAATGTGAGTGAGAAGACTTGCCAAGACAGAAACACCATTCTTTACAAAAACGTCACCGAATCTAAACTTACCCAGTAGCTTTGCTACATTATATGTTGTGTTGTTTGAAGGCCGCAAACCGCTTAACAAAATAAGAGAATAATTGTTGTTAGGCCAATCACATTGCGTTCTGTAAAATCTGGAATAATCTTTAAGCACAAGAAACGAAGCGACAGTTGCTTAAAAGAGTTCAAATGATTTGTAATGTCCGCTCTGTAGAAAACTTTGTCTTTACAATGTTTCAGCCAATTTTTTTCATAGATTCATTGCATGTCTTTGATTGCATGCAAAGTTCTCTTAGAGCTTTCAAAGCATATCATTATATGGTTTTAGAGTAATGGGTAATATGCACCAATGTTCTCATTTGAATTACATTCCAGTACGCAACTTGCACTTGATCCATATGAAGTTTAATTAACACCTTTTTTTCAAATTTTAGTTGCTGGCTCGATCGTAGCGCAATGCTCTATGGGTTCATCATCCCTGTTGCGACTATTTTGTTTGCCAACATAATTGTCTTTGTTCTTGTTATGGGGAATTTATTACGACGTCGATCTAAATCCATGACTTCAAACCAGTCGGAGAGAAAACTGGCATACCTTCATTTCCAGGCTGCGGTATCTATATTTGTTATTCTAGGTAAGTTGTATACAAACACTTTGTATGAAAAATATATAACGATAGCTTTATCATAGACATGTTGTTTAATTTCAATAAAACAAAAATAGAGAAGTAGTTGATTTTAATGTCAATATATTGTCACTAGTTCAAGAGTTTGATATGTTAGTCATTGATTGTCAACGGTAAATATAATAATCTTAAACTATTTATTCATTCATTGTGACTTGCAGAATACTTATTATTGGAAATGTAGAATACATTTTATGGAAAAATCTTTGTGTTTGGAAACATTTTGCAGGCATATAAATGACCTAAACCTAAACATATTTGGTACCAAAGCGCAGGTAATTCAATTATCCACCAGATGGGATGGTTCGTTTATGCATGTATCAAACTGCGTAATGGTTAGAAAAATCACAAATTGTGAAATGTCGGTAATTCTGGGTTCGAATTACCTGAATCGAGGTTGTAGACCCTTCTAAGGATGAATATGAATCCATTTCATACTCCATATGTCCTCCTTGTTGACTTATTATTACGACTGTCATTGAGTTGACGTAACGTCGTACAACCAGCAGAAGATTGGGGTTCCATTCGACCCGCGCTGCCCCGGCTCCTGCGAATTGTAAAGAGTATGCCTTGTTAATTTTCGACCAAGCTGACCATAAATATGCTTGAAATGGTTAACGTAAGGGGGAAACGGCTGGCCACGGCAATATTTTAATGGCGTTTGTTTTCAAATATTGTCGCGTGATGCGAACCGTATGCGGGCAAGCATCGTCGTGCATAAATGTGACAGGAACGTGCCGGTGGATGAATGGAACTTCTACAGGTCTCAACACCTGATTACTGTACTTATTGAGATTGCCATGTACATTTAACGGGGCGATTTTCAAATTCCCCATTATCGTACCCCACACGATGACGCTGTCCCCATCGAACCTGTCTCTTTCAACAACGCAGGCTTTATCGAATCGCTCACCTGTTCTCCTATGCACACGCATTCTGCTTTCATGATAACTGAGGTTGAACCTAGACTCGTCGGAAAAAAGAGTTAGATTCCACAGTTCTTCAAAGGTTTTCAAATGGCGTACATAAAATGTCAAACTATATAAGCACTTTTAATGCAGGTCACGGCATATTTCTACCGCATATAAGACGTGGTCTGATCTCAGCTTATAATAACTGATTTCAACAATAATAAGATACTAAAAAAATACAATTTGTCTGAAAAATAAGATAAGTTTCTTGGGGTTCGTTTGGATGACGTTTATCAACGCTTTTATCAATGTTTTGGTCTTATGTCGGCAGCTGGACCATCTGTAAACAGAGACCCTTTATTTATCACATACTGCTAGCAATAAATCCTTCAGCTTACACTTGATGGTCGTCAAATTATTTTTTCATTCTTTTTTATGTTGAATGGTCATTTTTCAATATTTGAACAGTTTTGAGAGAAAATTCGCGAACGAAATCAACGATATATGAACGATGTAATAACAATGATATTCTGGTGACATGTGCCAAGTCTTAGCATATTTATATGGGGTGTGAACGTACTTTTGACGAACAATTTTTTCACTGGTAAATGCTCGTTCTTTTCAGGGTTAACCTGGGTTTTCGGATTCCTAGCAATTGATGGTGCAAGGATAATTTTCCACTATATATTTGCAATACTCAACTCATTCCAAGGTTTCTTTATATTCCTACTGTTTACAGTCAGAGAAAAATTGGTGAGTTATAAATGTGAATCTTTCTTTATATTTAGACAACGGACTAAAGTTTTCAATATTATTTTTAATGTTAGTTTAATACGAAAAAGTTTGCCCTATCGTAGAGGACATATCTCTATCAACGGTAATACCTACATCGAGTCAATTTTCTGCAATAGCAGTAACGTTCCAGATATTAGTAGCCTTAAGAGTAAATAATTGTAAACCAAAAAACAGAGGTTGGATCGCGGAATCTCATTGGCCTTGTACACGAGTTTCGGCGTTTGACCCGAGTCAGCAAGATGGAGTTTTCTACAAACACCTTTAGTTCAACAAATCGGTTTGTATTAATTGACGTGCGAATTTATTCCTTTTAATCGAATTTGGTCCTTTTCCTTTTTTACCATTTAACTCAGACGATCATTCTAAATGCTTCGCAGCCGACGCCAATGTCCCCACGCTCCAGCAGTTTCAAAATTATCTTATGTGTCTATACATTTACCTTATTGAAACTAGACAAAAAATCTCGCTGACGCAATTACTGATTATGTTTTATTTGAAACTCACTCGACGCGACGATTACGCTCATTCAAATTCATTCTTGAATCATTTAACTTGTCAATTTTCCAATGTTCATTACTTTACTATATTAAGTCCTAGTCGATAAATAAAGACCGTTAGTTACGTTTTTGAATTTCGAGAGGATCAATCTTTATGTGAAACCGGTTGAGCTATTTTTATATTAATTATGTATAGTTAGTTACATCGTGAAATTGACATTCAACTCAATCAAAACCATTCTTAACTTTTCATTCCATTAATTCATTTTGTTAAACTCAATAAAAACACTAAAACGTTCAAAGATCTCTTAAAATACAATCAATGATTGCATTGAAAATGAATATAAATAGAAAAAATACGACTTCACTAACATCATTCAAAAATGTAAGCGTCTGATTTGTTCTTGAAGAAATGGAAGATTTTTTATAGAACTTGTATACATATAAAAGGGAAGCAATAACTATTGTTATTTTTTCATCCTTGACAAAATTGGCGGTATTGGATTACGTATATTCAATTTTGCTGAAAACTCACTTATCACACTCATTAGGTTTCATTCCGAAATAATTCCAAAATCATTCATCTTTTTCAATTTCACGATGTTGCTACAATTCGCAAATGACTTCTACTATCTTTCCTTTCCCTTCAATACCTATATTCGTAGTGTATATCCATTAATATTTCGAGGGTATTAAATTCCATTCAAACAATCTACTCGCCATCCCTACTTCGTTTGAAGTCCGGTTGGCATTAAGCCCTCGATCTGTTGTGGTTTAAACGAATTGTCTATATTTCGGATTCTTACATCCGTCTGGCTCATTTAACCAAAATGATAAGATAAAAAGGAGGCATTGTAACCAGACTATACGTCAGAGTGTAGGCTTATTGTAGGCTATATTGTCCGCCAAAGTCTGAAGCAGCTGTAAAATGCGGTTGGCAGCACGAGAAGGGTTACGTATATCGGATTGTATAAACTGTATAAAAGTGAGCCTATAGGTGACATTTCCAACAGTTTAAGGCGAGGTAAAAGCTTTATCGTGTAGCAGTCGAGACAGCCACTTAGTGCGATGTGAAGATTCGCTTTTCACATGTAGATACTTGTGAGTCTTTTATCTGTTTTCAAACCGCCCAAACAAAAACTTAGGCAAGGCGGTGCAGATACACTGGCTGGCCTGAGTTTTTGCTTGGTGCAGATGTTGAATTGTTGGAAATGTCACGCATAAGCTAAATTGTCTTTCTAGATTCGTAAGGCCTGGAAGAAGATGTGTTGTAAAGATAAATCAAATAAACTTGGATCATCCGGCACAGATACTGGCTTGCTACGACGAATAAGATAGAGCTCAAAGGCTACAACCACAACTACGAGATTCAAACACTCGATTTAAGGAAGTTCGCTCCTGAGAAATTTGGTTCATTGCGCAATAGGAACTTCCGGCTTCTTTGGTACCACGCAATCGTTCACGCTGAATAGGTTCCATAAAACGATTTACCGGAAAAATGGCACAATATCACAAAAATCGTCATATGGGATTTATAAACATAATACGAAACATTTGATTTCAATAGTTTGCAAAATTATTACTATATGTGTATTTTCAAAATTGAGCTCTGACGTAGGCACTGAGTCCATTTTCATAGGTATATTGGGTATATTAAAAGAGCATATGATAGGAACTGAATCCGATCTTTCCACTTCTATTATGAAATTACAGTTATGAGTAAATCTTGCGATTTAAGACAAGCAATAACTTTCGTTTAAAAGGTCAAATATAACTTTATTAAGTGTTCATTTTAACCTGTTTTTATCTGTTTCGACAAAATAGTGCGAGAATCCAAAGTTAAACGTAGATTTCACGGCTAACCGCGCAAAATCTACCTAAAGATATCGTGTAATACAACACAGCCATTTATTGTCTAATACAGGATGTGACGTTAACGTTCCCGCGCCTTATAAGACATCAACTAACGTAACGTAAAAAATGCACATCCTCTACATTACAGCCCAATAGTAATTCGCTGAGGTTTCTTGTATTTCAACGCAAGTCCTTTAGAACTTTTCAATAACTAACCCGGCTTTTGACCTTTGCTCTCTAACTGAGATCGTAACATTGGAGTTACAGACTCAAATCTTGCCAACGGCTACTTTGCATACGATTGTGAACATGACCGGTGAAAGATTGGACGAGTTATCATAAAATCCTTAAATAATATTCTAAATTTTGTGAAAACATTAATAAGTGAACCCTTTCTGAGACCTTTGACCTGTTTGTGTGACCTTCACCTTGGAGCTATATACAAAAGGATTACACATGAAACATCTTCCCGGGATGGAAAATATTTGTGCTTATCTATTTTGAAAACGATCCATGAATACCAAATTACATTTTTTTATTGATTGCCTTCCTTTAATCCATGAAAAAGTCCAAATATCGAGAAAAAAACAACAACTCAGTGACCCCATATTCTACTTAATTTCAAAGAATCGTCATCATGTCTAATATGTACTGAGAAAATTCAAAAAGGACTGTATTACTAAATTATTAGTATTACTAGATTATAAATATGTATGGGATAAAAATAAAGCTAATTTATTCCAGGAGTATTTATCGTCTGCAGATATTTTGAACAACTTTGATTCTTTTATAGATAACGTAACACATAGTAATGATAAAAAAGAAATTGATAATTGTGTTGATAACTTTAAAACAATAATGGACAAAGTTACGTCCCCTCTCTTTAAGCGTATTTTTAAGAGTAATAAGTCAAATGAACAGTTTAACACTCAAAAATGGTATACACCTGAATGTAAAGATAAGCGTAAAGAATTTTACCAAAGTTTGAATACATATAGAAAGGATAAATCTGACGAAAATAGAATGAGAATGGTTAAAAATAGATCAGAGTACAAAAAAGTGATAAGGACGGCCAGATTTGATTATGATAAACGAGAAACTGGTAAACTGATACAAGCTAGAAAAACTAATGCCAAAATGTATTGGAAAATGCTTAAAGAAACATGTGGTATAAAAAGTAATAATATTTCAATTGACATGTTTGAGGCATATTTTAGGTCGGTCAATAATCCAGATAGTTCTTTTTTCGTCCCAGACGATGATGTTTTAGAGTTTATCGAGAAGTATGAGGATAATGAATTCTCTGTTATGTTTAATGAACTTAATGTCCCCATTACGCAAAACGAACTCTTTACTGCTATCAGTCAATTAAGTACTAACAAATCAGCAGGACCGGACATGTATATCAATGAATTTTTTATCCATGGTAAACAAAGCCTTGCTCCATCATTATTGGCCCTTTTCAATAAGATTTTTGAAATTGGTTATTTCCCGGAAACATGGTCGGAAGGATTTATTGTTCCTCTACATAAAAAAGGAAGTATTAATGACGTAAACAATTACCGTGGTATAACTCTACTCAGTACCTTGGGAAAACTTTTTACTCGAATCCTAAATAACAGATTATCTGATTGGGCAGAATTGTATAGTGTTTACGTAGAGGCACAGGCCGGTTTTAGAAGTAATATGGGGACCACAGACAACATATTTGTTTTACATGGTATAATAAATCACATGATTAATAATGGAAAGCAATTATACTGTGCTTTCATAGATTTTAGCAAAGCGTTTGATTATGTTACAAGAGAAAATCTATGGGCAAAATTGATAAAACTGGGTATACGGGGTAATATTTTTAATATAATCAAATCCATGTATAGTAATATAAAATCTAGAGTCAAATATCTAAATAAGCTAAGCGACTGTTTCGAGTGCTCTCTTGGTGTCAGACAGGGCGAATGCTTATCCCCATTTTTATTTTCCATGTTCATCAATGATCTAGAAGACATTTTTGTTAAAAGTGGTCACGAGGGAATAGATTTAAATCTTTTCAAAGTTTTTTTGATTTTGTACGCTGATGATATTGTTATTTTTGCAAATACCGCAGCAGAATTACAGGATAATCTAAATATGTTACATAATTATTGCCAGAGATGGAAGTTATCTGTAAATTCTTCGAAAACAAAAGTAGTAATTTTTAGGAAAGGTGGAAGGTTGCCTGTAAGCATGTCTTTTAACTATGACAGAAAAAGAAATTGAAATTGTCGATAGATTTGTGTATTTAGGTATAGTATTTTCTTCGGGGGGCTCTTTTACAAATGCACAAAATACATTAGCTGGCCAGTCTTTAAAAGCGATCTTTAAGCTCAACAAATATTTACACAAATTTACAAGTATATCAATTAAACATAAGTTAGATCTTTTTGATAAATTAGTTTTACCAATTCTAAATTATGGAAGTGAAGTTTGGGGGTTTCATAAGGGACCGGCACTAGAAAAGGTATATATTCAATACTTTAAAAAGATTCTAGGTGTGAAGAAAAGCTGCTAAAACGATTTTATTTACGGAGAATTGGGCAGGACACCACTTCAAAATTATAGATTCTATGCTATTTTAAAATTTTGGACAAAAATTATCGCATCAGAGGATAAGAAGCTTATTAAAATAACGTATAATGCATTGTTTCAAGATTTACTTGACAAACCGACTAATAAGAGTTGGTGTTCCCTTTGTAGAGATTTATTAAATAACTTGGGTTTTTCAGATGTTTGGCATTATCAAACGGTTGGCGACATTAAAATATTTCTTACATTAGCGAAACAAAGAATATTCGATCAATTTCAGCAAAACTGGTCAAATAGATTGAGTGAATCATCAAGAGCTATCTTCTACAAGCACATCGCAGAACTTAAATTTCAGCCTTATTTAGATACATTAGAAATAACCAAAATCAGAATAAGTTTGACCCAGCTTCGAGTCTCCTCGCATAGATTATGCATTGAGACTGGACGATGGAGCAAACCAACAAGCATACCTATAAACGAACGTAAATATTTTGCATGTAATGTGCTTGAAGATGAATATCATTTTATTATCCAATGTGACAATTTTATAGAATTAAGAAAGAAATATATACCAAAATATTATTGGAAATCACCTAATATGAATAAATTTTTAGACCTAATGAATTCTGAAAGTACATATCTTATAAAGAGACTCGGGACATTTGTCCATAAAGCGTTTGAGCTAAGAAACGAAATTCTATATAGAAGAAGAGATAACCGTTGATCTAAAAATAATTATGGAGAAACATTACAATCGTACATTTTAGATAAGTTAAAGTTTATAAAGACGTAAAATTCATTTTAGACTGATTTGTGAATGAAATAAATGAGCGTGAGGAGTAAGTTACATGTATATATAAAGGGAGATAAAACAATATTGCAAACTTCGTCCATGTTGGACGAAGTTGATGATGCTTTCTTTCCCCCCTTAATACAATCCACATAGTTTTCTATTATTTGGTCAGAATGGACTAACAAGACACTTTAATATTCAATACCAGCCAATAAAATCAAATGCTTTGGTGAATTTAAATAAAATGTTGAACGTGTTTCTATTTCATTTCGGGGTGTGTTTGAATGCATTGAAAAGTGGTCATAATGATTGAATTGATAGCTGAATCAAGAATAGTTTTAATCGAGGCCAGTGTCAATTTCATGATTGCACTAACTGTAACACATTTTATACTCTGTAAGTTTAAAGTATGATTATCAATTGATATGTACCTAAGGTATTTGATAGTCAAACCGACGAAAAGCGTCCATTCTATTAACAATATGGAATTAATTTACATATATATAAAATATACTACACTATCATCTATATCTAATAGAACTTTAGTGTAGTCAAATTGTACCGTGTGTAATTACACTTCGCAAATCTATTCTATTTGTTTAATGACCCCCATCTGCATTCGAGCTCTGGTGTCGATGGACGATCAAGGTATCGTATCGGCGGCTTTATTTAAGCTGTGGGTACGGAATGTTTGTCGCCCAAAGACCAAATACGAAAACAAAAACAACATCTTGTCCACGTGCCTTGTTTTTTTTTTTTTTTTTTTTATTTATTTATTTATTTATTTTTTTTTTTTTTGTATGTGCACATTTTCTGAATTTGTGTTATGTTTATGTTTTCAAGTAAGCTTATATTTTCTATACACAATTCGATAATAGTAGATTTATTTCTTGTATATATTTGCTATAAATTAAACATTTTGTGTGTGTGTGTGTGTGTGTGTGTGAATAGCACATTTGTTTAAAGAAAACAGTCATAAAATTTGTTTAAATTGGTACATTTCTACAAGACAGACATGCCGGCAGTATTCCAGCGCCGTTTCCAAAATGAAAAATATAATTCTTATAATTTTGTTCTTCTCGCTTAATTTCAAGCAATTTCATTTTTTCGATTTAAAGTCAGAAAGGAGTTAAAATTGAATTATAAAAATATGATTTGAAATTGATTTCCTGACAATCCATATGACTGTCTTGCTTTTCTTTTCGAACAAGACAGTTTGTTATGGACTGACAGGAATTGAGTACACATTGGTTTGCTAAAATAAATATTTGTATTTATGTTTTCATTATTGTCAGTATTAATGTTCGTCATATTGTATTTTATGTATGTTTTTGACCTAATGGGTCTATGACCTTCTGGTTGTGATTTGAAATAAAACATTACTATTTCTAAAATGTATTCAATTGCATTATATGATAGTACCAACAAAATTTGGAAGAAACAAGTTTGACAATTATCTTTTTTCTTTTGAAATGATCGTTTTTCCATATAAATTTGAATGTAAACGTTTTATTTATCTACCATTACCTTATATGATACCCATTTTCAAAATATAAAAGTTTTATCTTCTTTTTTATTGACGGAAACGCTTTTATTTTCATATACTTGCGGATGCGGTTTTTCTTACACACAATTTACACAATCAATAAAATAGACCCCATCGATTTGAACAGCCGATTTTCTCAAAACCCAATCCAATGACCCATACTTTATAATGCTATTTATATTGTAGCGAAATAATGATTGGCCACGTCATATGAAAAAAATCAAGAAAATGGTATAACTTTGATTTCAGGAGCGAACTTCCTCAAAATAGAAATTTGGTTGATCGCTTTGTACAATTAAAGATCAATCATTGAAATCAATCGTTTTAATTCTATACGCACGTCAGTTTTCGCCCTTGAATTTCAAATCTTTACTTGGACGGGCGATTTTAAAGGCATTCGCGCGTAAATGATGCACCGTATAGTGGCGATGCATTTCAAAATCAAGGAACATAATTCTTGTTTGTTCTAAAATTGATGGAAATGGTTGTGAAACGTAACTGATAATTTCCTACCACGTTTCACTGATAATTTTCCACCAGCTTGACGTCATTATAGTTGCTACACGACGTCGGAATAATGCCTTGCAAAAGGCGTGCCGTTACAGCTTTATGCGAACATTGATAGCGTAACAGAGACTTTTAGAGGTAAATGCTGCTGAAATAAGACCTTTATACCCATTGTTTTCTGAAATATACTTTTAATCCAATCATCAATGAGTAAGCGGATACTAGTAATGTTTATTGAATAGGAAATTAAACTCGTCACTTTAAGCCTAGACAATTCTCATGCCTACACGTATAATTGAATATCTTTTTAATATTTTTTTTTATAATTATAATTATTATTCAGTTTTATCATTTGAAACTTGGGTCTAAAGGCCAGCCAAACCAATCTTTCTTTCGACGAGTCGCACAGTTTCCGCTACCCGTAAAACCGTACGATGATCGCATCTTACTGTAATTTAGAACATCTGAAATTGACCCCACTCAATAAATCTGAATCACAAGCGCAGGGCTTCATTCGTGGATATCCAAACCGACTCAATTAAAACGCTCCAAAGCCATTTATATCGCTCCAGAATTGATCGCAGTGGCTCCAAATTTAGAAGCACCCGACCATTAATTGATCTCGCTGACTAGCGTGAATTTTTAAAAGCCTCTGATTGGTATGTGAAAACACGTAAAGATCTATTTATTAAATATTACGTTATTATATTTGATCGACGAGATTCAACCAAATTTCTAAATTTGTTCCAAAAAATAATTCCTTTTAAAACTCTGGTTTCCAATGTTATTGAAAGGCAAAAAATTACTGAAAATCTCTGAACAAATTCATCTTCTTCTAAACCATCGGACAAATCAATTAAAATCTTCGCAGGAATGTATTTGAGGCGTAGGTCAACCAAAGTTTTTTAAAGAATTCAATTCCATCAATAACTTTGGTTGCCATGATAAGAGAAAGATTGAAAATTTACAAAAATTATAAAAAAATCATATCGCAGTAGTACGAAATTAAAGTCTGTTTCTTTTAAAACCATCTTAAATGTGCATCAAACAATCTCTGGTATTTAAAACATGGTTGACAAGTTATGAGTTAACTTACTCAGGTGAGCGATATAGTACCATCATGTTTCTGTGTACAATTTGTAGGTTATTTTTTCACTTTCTTTTCATAATTATTTAATCAACATGTTGTATACGTTTAATCTGTATGTAATTATATAAATCTAATAGTGTTTGTATCCTTTTTGTCGATGGAATAAATTACATTCACTTTTCCTTGTTGTTTTCATCAATTTACGAGGGTTGAACAAAAAAAATGTTTGACTACTTTTAACCTTAAACTGAAAAATGTAGTTGGTACTAGTTATCGATAGAACCTTCGATGGTTGCGTTTATTATGCCTCAACCTACGAAGTAAAGGGTAGTATATATGTTTCAGCATGGCAGTTATGTCTGGCAGTTTGTCAGGTCGTCCGTCCGTCCAAACTTACGCCTGAAGACCCTTGCATGTAGATGAAGTTTCCTTAATCAATTACAAAATCAAAGAACAAATTTACCTAGAAAAATGGAAAGGTACACAATTGTCGCTCTTGTCCCAAGGAAGTGCCCTATAGTTTTTAGCCCACGACGGCCCACGACGGTTAAAGAACAAAGTCACAATTAAACTTTGATTTTATGACATAGAACCACTAGGAAGTGTCCTTTTGTTAATGTGGTTGAGAAGGTCAAATGTCAAGTTCAAAATTGACCTTTGTTGAAAACCGTATCAAGACTCATTCTCAACATGAAGTGGCCATCATATTAACTTTTTGATGTGCCCGTGAACAATAGAGATGGCGTTTCTTGGTCACAATTCTCAAAGGTCATTGTCACAATTGAATTTGTTTAAAATCTATTTCTGGAATCTTACTCATCGATCTGTTAGATCATGAACATTTACACCATTGTTACCGTGACCAAAAATTGCCCCTATTGTTTTGCGAAATGAAGATAAAGGTCACACATAAAGTCTGTCCAAAAACCGTTTCCTGACTTTATATTTTTGGACTCGTGAATCTTTCACCGTTTTTCCTATGAACCAAGGAAGTCACTTTTGTGTTTAGGACATGAAAGTCAAAAGTCAAAATCAAACTTCGTTTGAATTTCGTTAATTTCTTACTCATGAACAATTTTGGCCTAGAATCATGAAATTTTACTCAATTGCTACCAACGAAGCAAGGACTTGCCATATTGTTTATGGGTCAAGTAGGTCAATTTTCAAGTTCAAAAATTGGATTTTGTCTACAACTGAACTCTGTCAAAGACGTTCTTATCTACGATGTGAAATCTATAGTCATGAAACCATTCGGAACATCACTTGGCCATTTCCGTAAACTGCTACAGACCTCGGATGTATGTAAGGCGGATGGGTATTTTACAAATTCGTGCATTTTGTGAGGCGGAAACAGTGTAAGAAGATCTAGTACTGTAGATTATATCTTTAATAGTAAATAACGGCTGAAAATCTTAATTTTTGAGAATGGCGATACATTCTCAAAAATTAATAATTTTTTCAGCCGTTATTTAAGAATCTAAAGATGTTTTTTATTAGGATACGATAGTTTCACGTCCGTGACTTCACGGTGGCGTTGGCGACGTCGAATGGAAATATTGTCACTAATGCCCCTTTTCTTTTGAATCATGTAAATTCTTCCAATTTTCAATACGATTCATCCTTGTGACGTGACAAATATTCTGACCAAGTTTCATTAAGAAAGGGCCAAACTTGCAGTCTCTTAAGTGTAAACAAGAGAATTTCAAAAATTTTCTCGTGATATATGAGGCTTTCCTCTTTTCAGTAGGGTTTATCCTAGAGGCTAGACAAACGTTGTGACCAAGTTTCTTGAAAATTGGACTATAAATGTGGCCTCTTAAATTTAAACAAGGAAATTGTCATAAGTGCCCCTTTTCCCGTGAAAGGGTGCGGATCCTTTCCATTTTAATAGGGTTCATCGTTGTGACATGATAAACATTCTTACCAAGCGTCTTGAAAAGTAGACCATATTTGCAGCCTCTAGAGTGTAAAAACTTACATTTTTGACGTCTGCTGACGCACGACGGGCAACGCTCGACGGATGGCGGACAACCAATGATCAGAAAAGCTCACCTTGAGCATGACGTGCTCATGTGAGGTAAAAGCACTTCCTACTTTTTTATGTACCGTATATTCCAATCATGCCGATGTATTTTTGATGTCAGGTTCAACAAAGGAAATCTTTGACAACAGCACCGATAAAAAAAACCACATGGACGCAGATAGATAAACATGATCTTGTTCTGTTATAATGGTTCATGTTTTGACAAACACATATCAGTCGACTATCTGATGGCAATCTGTCGACATTTAGTGCAATGTTAGTTGGTAACAAATGAAAAGAAATTGGAACTACGTCGCAATGGAGAAATAACCTCGTTAGGTATTTTTGAGCTTACCCGGGTGATATTACTCTATTGTAATTACTATACAACGGTCCGTAGAACGTATAGCCAGATTATTTTTATGTTGTTAAATAACAACATTATTCTATTTCTTGACGCAAGTTCGCAAATGGCCTTAAACATTTCGCTGAATTATTTGAATCCATAAATGTTAAAAATGTCCTCGATTCATAGCACAAACACAGGTCGTATTATAATTAGAATATCAAATTTCTACTCAAAAAAAAAAACCACATTTTTTTAATTCTCATTGTTAACCGATAAAAACGCAACAAAGGCTCGTGGTTTTTTTTTTTTTTTTTTTTTTTTTTTTTAGTTTTTTTCTATTTACATGACCCCTTGAATAAATTGAGTATTCAAGACGACTCATTCAAAATTCTCTAAGTATACCCTATGTGCAACGCCTTTCATGTACTCATGTTGTTTTCAAGAGGCACCGTAATCAATCCCCAAACTAAGTACAAATTCAAGTTGATTTCATGACTGTAAATAATGAATTTTGACTAAAAGTGTGCTAAGCATCCTCCCAATAATGTTAAACATGTTTTATTTTAATAATTGTCTAGTCCTTTAGATTTCAGCGCTTTATGTATACCTGGAACGAAAGCCACATAATGTATAAGCATTTTTTTTTATCCATCTAATACGTTTTTTTCCAAAGCTTAGCACCGTTTTAAGCTCATATGAGCTCGTAATGCTTATGTTGAGCTTATTTGGTGAGGTGTGCCGCGTCCGTCCTGCGTCGTCCATTATCAACATTTACCTTGTATGAAATCTACAGGCTACTTGTTTTCCCCGATCAACCTGAAATTTGGTCAGAGTGGTTGTCTTGATGAAAACTCGGATGTGTTTGTAATTCGGTTATCTTGGGTAAAAAGGAGGCCCACCATGGCCATAAACTAGTCACCTGTACTTTATTGGTCCAGTCGATCGCATCGTACTATTTTTCTGACAAAGTATCATTCACATTTGCATAATTGATAAAAAGATGTTATTCCAAAAATACAAAATGTTTTAGGCATCATATTCACCATGTCACGCCCATTTTAATGGCAAAATGAGAATGTGACTTTCTTATTTTAAAATGATCACCGGAGATACATTCTTGCAAAAAAAAATTAAAAAGTCTCAGGTTAAGGTATTGATTATGTTCACAGATTTCATAGTAAGGAAAAGCTCCACCCATATAAATGGGCCGAACAGAATATCGTATACCAAATTCTAAGAAGGGTTATTCAAGGAATATACACAAGTTTAATTGAAATTGCCAAATTGGTTTTGGAAAGAGAAAAAACATTTAAGGATTTCAAATTGAACAAGTCAGTGTTGCCTCAACCAAATTGGTAGAAAGGGGGAAAATCCACGACTGGATAAGCAAAATGGGACAAGAAAAAAAAGAAGGATGAGTGCAAATTCGATGCATCGTGTTGATGATGACCTGTATTTCCTGATATTTTTTTCAAATGCGTTATTTAAATGAAAGACAGGACATACACTATATCTTAATTCTTAAGAAAGAGAAAGTAATGTGAGGATCGACCTTTCCTCATTTCAAAGAAAATATTGAACGAAAATTCGATCGCGTTGGCAGTATGCTTTGACATTTAATATGGAAGAGGACAAAAGCGATTTTTTGAGAGATAAGTGCACATATATTGGTTTCTATGGAAACGTTGTATTAGGGCGATCTCAACGGTGTATGTTTTTTAACGTTCTATTTGGAATTTACGTTACCATGACGTCGTTAAAAAACGGTTTCGCGCGTTTTTCCCAAATGACCCTACACGTTTATTAACGCTTACCCTGATCATATTTTAGGTAGTTCAAGACCATGGAATACACCAAAATGAAGTTGAATGAATTTGGAACATTGGCGTGTAATTAGAATATTGCTTTATTTAAAGACAGATACACAAGATTGAATTAAAGTTAAATTTCCAATTTTTGGATGCCCGAAAAAATAGCTTTAAAGTAGCCCGATGAAAATTACTTTAAATTTCATATTTTTTTGTCCAGCTTCCTTTTCAAATGCTCGCATCTTTTTGTGAGGTTTTACCGTACGGAATTTTTACAATTGGGGATCAAAGTTTATAAATCTAACATCGAAAGTTGGAAAAAGACAAACGCGGTACGTCAAAAAATTTGCTAAATTCTTTTGACAGACTTCGGAAAAAGTATCTATTTGATTTCTACACAAAGAAAAATCAAATTTCAAAAAGATTTTTCAATTTTCATATATATGCATAGAGGTTTTCACATTTTATTTGAAATGTTATTACTGTACCCTCAAATAGTCTTTGAAAATGCTAATTAATGGTAACGTCATTACGTCGAGATTGTGAAAAAAAATTAACAAAAGTCAATTTTCATTTTTAGCGACGTCGACGTAAAACTTAGTGAAGTCACCGATCGCCAACACTTGTTTTAGGTAAATTCATTTGTCCTTTTGCCCTTTTCTCAAAGACTTTTGAACATGTCTGTGAATTTTTATCTTTTTATTCAAATAGATCGCAAAAGCACTCAAATAAACATCGGAAAATATTTGGTGAAATTTAAACGTCAAATTCGTAGTTTTAACGTCAAAGTGACAAACGTTAAAACCGGATTATAAAAAATCAGCACGGTGAAAGCTTTTTTAATTTTTTCCTGTTTATCGAACAAGAACTATAGAAAATAATATAAAAAATTGAACAAATTCCATCGGGCCAATTTTATAAAATTTTGTCAAAAGTGAGATTTTTGGAATACTAAAAAATCTGAATATTGATTTCAAGCAACTCATTTGTCTCTTTATTCAGTTACAAAAGTTTTTATATAGCATTTGCGTTTTAACCATTCATTATTCTTCATTTTGGTACAATTTTCGGAACAAAAACGTCTTATTATAAATCGCACTACGCATTTTATTGGGGAAAAGGGTAGTTTTTGGAAAGCGCGCCAAATCGTCATTTTAACAACGTCATGGTAACCTTATTTCCAAATTAAAAATGAAAAAAAAAAAAAAAAACATACGCCGTTGAGATAACACTAACTCGGAGTTTACATATGTACCAATATTTAATTTCTAATCTAATAAGAAAACCGAAATTGAAAGTATTTGATGCATATGCTTATTCGGAACATTCCTTGGCCATTTCCATAGTCTGCAACAGACAGATTATATTGGCCGAAAGATGGCGAATTCGCGCATGTTATGTTGTTTGATTCCTTGTATTTTAAGAGAATTCAACCACAAACGGGGTCCAATCCAAATGATTGTTCGTGTTAATGGCTAAATTTAAGGAAAAAGCTATTTTTAGCGAATGCGAAACCGTGAATTTCTATACTCGTCATAGTCATTTCTTCCACTCCCCCATACTTAGTCGATCAACTTTTAGTTGTCCATTATGCGATTTTGTTACGGACATTCGTAACAAGCATACAGTTGAACTACTCCGAAGGTAGCTCTATTCTACATATCTTTTTTACGTCGATTAACTCTGCCTGTTTTGGATGTTTTCTATTGTTATGTTGTGGCCGAGGTCGCCATGTGTACATATCGAGACGAACTGATTGAACAAAAATAGCTATTTTCTTAGAAATTCTCATCTTCATAAACTCTCACTGTTTGAAATGTCATTCATATTCATCTATATTGAACTTTTTTTACAAAAAGCTTCTTTGTTAGTAATTCTCACCTAGATTGACTCTAATTGTTTGGAATGTCGTTCATATTTATTAATATTGAACTTTTTTAAAAGGTTATTTTGCTTAATAATTTTAACCTAGATTGACTCCGACTGTTTGAAATGCAGTTCGTATTTATTTATATAAATGTTGGGAATGTCTGTTGGGAATATTTTTGTTGCTTGAGGACAATGGTGTGTTGGATTTGTCTTAAAATTCTAGTTTTGTATTATGTGGGTAAGATAGTCGAAACAACCAATTGACGTCATTTAGCAGGTTCTTCCTGGATTACTAATCTTAAAGCCGTAGGAACCATGTTTCAGTATATGTTAAAACATTTTTTTTTTTGGTTTGGATCAGCTAGAGTGCCCTTCCAGGTCGGACGTTCCGGAACAAAAAGTCGATTTATTTTAACGCATTGGCTCAGTTGGCGTTTAATGTGTCATTGACGTTTGAGAAGACGTAAGTGATGGAGTAACAATCTTTGGCCTCTTTTGTAATTGAAGATATCTTCTTAAAACTTGGTGTGTGTTTTCAAAATAAAAGAGCTATTTAGACTATAAAATAATCAAATATTGAATGATGTTTTGTGAGATTTATGTCCCTTTCCTTTTTGTGTTTTCCATTATTCGGAACCTGCACCGAGCGTCGGTACCAGAGGGTGATGCTCTTGTTTCTGCTGGAATAGTATATATAAAAGAAGGACTGGAAAATTGGCGTCTCAGTGGTTTAGTGTGGAGATACAAACTACTAATCCAAAATGTCAGTTGTTGGAATCCCGAATGCGGAAGGAATTTTCAGGGATCTATACCACCATTTCCCAACTAAAAGTGAACTGCTACAACTTGTGCCCCTTAGATAGCGTCGCGTGTCGGTTCAATACACGGTTTCGTTAAATATCAAATTGGGGAGGGGACTTTTCGAAGGGGTACAGACCCTGATCGCATCTCCATTCGTTGTAGCTAATGGTCCGCACCAAATATGTCTAGAGCATAGAAGGACTATACCTAAAGTCACACCCAAAATCCATTTGGTATCTTGATCAAAGATTCGCGCAAATCGACGATGGACACCAAAAAATTATCAAAGCTATATTTACCTGGTTTGATTGACTTACTAATATTATGGATTGATAGCAAATCTTTGAATTGCGACACAAATCGCGTAGCTTCAGCTTTATTCTAACTATACCCACCTACCCTCGATATAGTTGGTATTGTATTACCTGCCATACCATTTCCATTATTCAGCGCAATTCTTTACACGGTCGGTCTTTAAGATATTTCATTACGAGGCCGATCGAATTTCGAAAAAGCAAAACAAAAGGAAAAGAATGAATAAGAAAAATACCAATTTATTGAAAATAAATTTATTTTTCTGCCAACTCTTCTTCCCTTTCCTTTTAATTTTGGGTAGTATATTGGCTTTTCTTTTCACAGGTGCTTAATACCAGGCTGTTTTATTACTCATTAATATGAAGTTATATAAGCGTTTAACCAATGAACAGCCAGGTTGTCCATTCTAATACTGGTATTTTTTACAGATCGCTAAAAATTCTTAAAAAGTCTTTGGACCGTCACTACCCCTTCGGCCTTCCAAGGTATTTCGACTTGCTCCTTTTGGCGCAAACTTGCTGTCTGCACAATGTGCTTAGGAAATTCGTAGCTTTAAAAACAGTTGCAACATCATGTTTTAGTATCATGTTTTAGTAAAATTTGCATTTCAGTGATCTCATTTATGGTTTTTGGCACCAACTCGCTGTCTGCACACTGTGCTGGGTAATTGTAAGCGTTGAAAATAGTTGCAGTAACATGTTTTAGTACAATTAGTCAATTTTGAATGATTTCATTATGGTGTGTTATATTTGCTGTACATGACGTCATTTAATCTTATCAGAATAAATAGTTTACATAATGGGAATAAATGACATGACCGCATTTTACTCTTCTATTTCTGAAATTGCTTGTAAATATTTCACTGTAGCAAATTGTAATTTCTCTCTATCCACCTCTATAGTCTGTTAACAATAGTGAATCATATTCTCTTGTCGTACGATGGATGGATCTGTCAACCGTAACCATCCACTAAATCACATGTATTAAAATAACTATGTTGTGATCGTCCAACGTCTGTCACAAATGTTTGGCTATCAATGAAAAACTTTTAATTGCATAAAGACGGGATGTACGGATAAATAAGGTTAAGTAGTGCGGGATGACTTGCGAATTACTAAGTGTATGTAACATCTTTCGATGTCGATTAATTATATAAAAAGATATATTTCGTCGCTCCGAAAGATCTTTTATTTTCTCAAAAAAAATGAAATAAAAAAATTAACAGTTATATCAGAAATGCTGTAATTTTACATGTTGATCACGTATTAATCATGGGGTTATTAAAACACAGACAGAACTAGTTTTTTTGTATAAAAGGCCCAGTCGCACTAACAAACGGACACAGAACTTATGCCAAACGTACAAGGAGTAATAGAGAAATTCAATCCGTTCTCATACTCCGAATAAAAACTGATAAGTGAAGGCTAAAATTTACAAAAACAGTACAGAAAATATCGGGCGCGTAAGGTATGTAGACGGGCTGTTGAGTAGATGTTCATCGGACTTCCTACGGTTAAAAACGGTTATAAGCTCAGAAGGGGTTACCGGGTATGATTGTGACATAATCAAATGCGAAAAGAGCGGATTCTTTGATTATTTGACGTATTCACCACGTATGCTTAACGAAAACAAAATGGATATACAGCTGATTATTTAATTGTACACGATACACGATGTACAAGATATATACTTTTCGTATACCTGATACTTCCGTCCCATGTACGTTTCCACCCATCGCCGATAAAAGTTAACAGGAAGCCAATCGGATGGATTACGGATTCAGCGGAAGCATGACGGATTCGTAGCGTTTGTTCCTCATTTGTTTCGCATTTACATCGCTCATAGCAGCGAGTTTATCCGCTCTTCATGAATAGCCATAAACAATCCGCGCGGATGAAAACACAATTGACGGCTGCTCGACGGACATAGGGTATGCAATGCGTATATATAGGGTACGAAACAGATGCAAAGCGTTTTTTCAGTTGATATAAGGATAGTCATAAGTTTTTCATCCTCGGTGCATTTATAACTGCAGTGGGACCGGGCCGTTAAATACATGTATGGGTAACCGTCACAATTAAGATCTCATTGTTATCCATCATTTGAAATTCGTTACGGATACTGGTGGTAAATACAAAATAAGAGACCCAATGGTTTGGGAGAATATTTTTTAAGAAAAAAGTAATTTAAAGATTTATTTTTTGAAAATATACCCTATCCTGCAACGCCAAAATTTTCTGGTCAATCCAAATTTCTTAAACAACTTTGAAAGAGAATCACACGGGGATCCTTCGTGCCAAAGTCATTGAATCCATGACGATTGATTGTAAAAAAGAGCCGCCCTGCAACGCCCATATTTGGTAAGTAATACACATTTCTTGAACAACTTAAGAATAGGGTTTACAAAGGACCATTCATGCCAATTTTCATTGAAATCGGGCAATAATTTGGGTAAAGATTATTAAAGATTTATACTGTCGGAATAAGTCCAGCCCTGCCGAGCCCTCATTTAAGGTTCGATCCAAATTTCTTGCACAACTTAAGAAGAGGGTACACCAAAGACCAATCATGCCAAGTTTAATTAAAATCGGGCCAATGACTTGCGAGAGGAATGCTTTTAAAGATTTTCTCGTTAAAATAAGCCATACCCTACCACTCCCATATTTGATAGTCAATCAAAATTTCTTTTACAACTTCAGGAGTGTCACCCAAGGATCAATTATTGCTAAGTTTCTTTGAATTCGGGCCAATGATTTGTGTGCTGAATATTTTTAAAGATTAATAAAGTGAAAAAAAACGTCCCACCCTGCCGCGTCCATAGTTTGGGGCCAATCCAAATTCAACAAAACAGCTTTAGAAGAGGTCACCTAAGGACTGTTCGTGCTAAGTTACTAAAATCGGGCCAATAGCACAGACCGCAACACGACGACACACCACCAGGACAATAGCTTGCTGGCATTCGGCCAGCGTAGCCTAAAAGCTAGGCATCAAGGTCACACCTTTGAAAACTTTGAAGACACTCAAAATGCAACATTGTGTTCATTCTAAATGTAAAAAGGTGCGAATGATTATCTTACCTAAGAGTCACAACAACTCCTTCCGCTGTGTCATTATTTATGTCATATGTCCAAAGAGCCTACTACTATAAACATGTTATGACATTGATGTAGGGCCATTGTGACACTGTGTTTTCGTTTGATATAAGCTGTGTCATAAAATACGCTCATCTCATTGTTTCCAAAGACAAACAAAAGCAACCCCAGTTAAGAAGAAATGGTTATTTTAATGTGACTGTTTATTTGCATGAAGGTTTCGTTAAATTCATAAAAGATGAAATATTTCAAACAATATTTCAAAGCAGTTTCATCTTTTCAAATGAATAAATCGTGACAAAATTGATTTTTCCGTCTTTTTATTGAGCAACTCATACATCATCACACACAACGACATGTCGAAAATACAACGTCTTCATAACACTACATTTGACGACACAATTTTAAAGATAAAATTTAAAAAGAAATATATTAAAAAAAAACTAGTAAATCACGTACTTGATGACCCGACAGGGCGTGTGTTTGCCGTAACCTAATATGGCGATTACTTTTTTTTGATACAAAATATACACTTTCAGGAGTTTTAGGGCTTTATTGACACTTATCTTAAACCCGTGTACATAATCTGAAACAACCTTTTCATCGGTCACTAAATGCTTTGTCTTTAACTTTACTAAGCGTACAGTAACGCTGTAGTGACGCAGCTATAAATAATAAACAAACACATACACGTTCAGTCTTCTTTTAGCAATGCGTTTCGTGCTGTATCTATGTGACCGTTTTAAAAGTTGTTTAAGTAGCATCAACGCACATAAATTTCAATGGTTGAGTTACCAAATCCTAAGACATTCAGCTATTTTAAACTGAACATACAAGGTTTTATAATTTACAATGTAGAAGATTTATTATAATTGTAAGTCTACTATAACTAAGTAAATGTCTAACTAGAAAAGATATTTTGCCTCGATCACACTGCCGGACCAGAAATATTATTTTATATTACAACCTACTTCGGCGGAGTGAAATAACTTCGTTGTTTTTTTTTTTTATTTCACGAGTGGTGTTACACTTGTGGAATAACTATGCAAATGTAATAAGAATGTATAGCAACGATATATTTTAGATACTAAAATGACGTTATAATGCATTTGCTGACGTTATTTCACAAAATTCGTCACATAATTCGAGGTATAACTTGAATCTGTAGATTTCCGCCATTTTCTCCCCTTGATTAAAAAAGCAGGTCATATTATAGATATAATATTAAACATGTGCTTATATATACCGAATTTATAAAACTCGTCTTCTTAAACTGATATATATTCGACAAAGTCTAGTATAATGTTAGTGTCTCATTTGATGAATTCAGTGATCAATAACCAACCACTCATTTGATATCCTCTAAATACACATCATTTCAGCCTTTTGGGTCAATCATTCCTCAGGTTATCCAATAAAGCAAACGTAAGAGTGACTTCAGGGTTAGTATGGTCTTTAGCTTTGCCTAGGCAGATGCTTAATTATACATATGTGACCCGTCAGGCGAAAATGGACCTTCTCGGAACTCCGCTAAATTAACATTTGCAAAAGAGATAGATCCTCTTGAAGGCCAACCAGAGTTCGCATTTTAAAAAATTCTTTCAAGGATGGACAGATGTATCTACGGACATGCACAAACAACTAAAAAGAATAAGGGAATAGTTTTATCTTATTGCGGATAACTAAATCAGAAGCCATATTTAATAACTGGCTCTAGCATTAATTTCATTTTACATTTATTCAAAAACCATATCAGCTTGTATGCCGTTTTGATTTTATAGAAAAAAAGCTTGGTGGTTCTTTTTATACCGGCACCACATTGTTTTGTGTAGTAGTGTCTAGGAATGTTTGAATGTCTGGCGAAGAATAATTTATTTAACGAGAGTTTCTAATTTGGAGACGCATTGGTTGGCAAGACTAAGGTTTGTCACATAAATTCTCAAAACTTTGCATTATAAGAAAATCGTAAAATCACCTCTTGTCATGGTGCATAACAATTTTGTTGACATCGGCTCAACTTATGTAATTTTTCCGGCCGAGTTGAATACGTCATATACCTTAAAACATGCATTATCTTTGTTTAGATAAAAAGGAATATTTCGCATTGTATCTGTATGCATTGAAATAAATTCAAATTTCATTCACCTTTCGCAGACCGTTCAAAACACCATTTGGAATAAACACTCTTCGTTTTCGTTTTAACTGTTTTATTGAATGAGATTTAACGCCATTTCTTGGCAGCTTCCCGTATAGTTGTGGCTGGAGCTCGTTAAAGTGGATTTCAGCTTATTTCACATCCCGCTTACCATCGCATCCTTTGTAAGCGTTCAGTTTCTTAATGATATTAAGTCTACGATTATTCACCAATTTGTAGGAGATAATGTCGAAGTATATGTGCCGGCGCCGAGGATTGAAATATCGGTTGCACATTTTAATTGTAAAATCATTGGTTCAATTGTTGGATATTAATTTTGTGACACACAAAACAATAAACGTTGAATAGAAAATTAATTAAAATCATGTAAAAACGTATTAGTTACATTCATACGCAGCGTTCCTCTATTGTATGTTACTGCTTTGATTCCAGATTTTGGGATTTCTTAGTAGGTTTGTAGCCTCAAAGCTCTATGTTACTCGTCTTAGCAAGCCCTCACCTGTACTGGAAGATACGACTTTATCGGCTTTTTCCTTACAACACATCTTTTTCCAAGCCTTGCGAATCTAAAAAAATATATACTTTTAATATATTTTGGCGTAACAAATATACGATACGCAAGTACAAACTCCTAAGAACATAATTTTTACAGAATTAACAACATCGTGAAATGGAGAGGGATAATTCTCATGATTTGAATTACTGTGAATAGTCCAAACATTGCTACTCTAGTTTTAATACGCTGAAGTAACTTATAACACTATAACACTATCGCGTACAACGCATATGTGAAATAAGAGGAAATAACATGGATTATGGAATAATAAAATTCATACGACATGTCGTTTAACAGTGTACACAGACGGCTCCGCAGATTTTTTAATGAACGTCATCCTAAGCGCGAACTTTGATTCTTTTGGCGTCGTAAAGCCCACGTGATGGATAAAGCGCTTCGCTGTCTGTGAAATTGTCCAATGTTCATTTCTTTTTCGCCACACAAAAATATCTAAATACAATTTTAAATTCAGAAGAAGGTAAAACAAAGTTATTTCCAAATTGTGTTCTTGTCATAATGGAGACAATTTCAGTTTTGCTATGATGTTTCGATGAAAATAGTCTGACAGGGGAGGAGTTACGCGCAAAGCAAAATCCTTGGACTCCGTACCCCCGTCTCCCCCCCCCCCCGATTTGACCTTTTGCCTATAACGCAACCATATCAAATTTTGTGATCGAAAGGGTTTCACTTATGTAATTCAGCCTAACGAAATGCAGATTATGAAATAGAAAATAGATATGGAATTTAACGAAGTGTAAAGTGCTAGGACGAGTAGGAATTTCATACCCGGTTAATCATGATCTTTTTAACCGCGGGTACTCGAGTTCCATATGATAACTGTCCATAAATTTATTTTATCAAGCAAATGCGGAATCTAGCCTAGAACCGATGTAAAGGGCTTTGAATATACAATATCCTTCATGATTTAAAGGGACGCATGTGATGCTAGTCTATTACTCGTATCTGGAAATGAACATTAAATAGTTGAGGATTTTTTTTAAACAATCTTTTTTTTTCTGTAATCGATCCCATTTAAATTCGTGTAATAGATAATGATTCAGGAATTATATAGACACCTTACCCTAGCCGATAACTAAGAACTCAAGTACTTACCCAAGTGATAGAAGGGTAATACCAGGTGAAAATTTTAAAAATTAGGAAGGTCATTTTGTGGAAAAATGAAAGGAAACATAAAAGCTTTAATATGTTACATCGATGTATTTGTATTTTGTTGCTTATTTGTAACAGCTTTACTTTTGCAACCATTGAACCGAGACATATTCATAGTCAAGGTGTTAAGACAAGTGTTACTACATAGACATAAACAACGATGCGATAGTATTTCAAAAATAAGAATTGTAAGTAGTAGCGAATTATAATCAAACTATAGCATTTCAAAGGTAATAACTATTCCAAATATTTCCAAATTATTATAAACATTCTTGAAATGCTGCTTACCTTGCTTTGGTAAAAGAAGATAAGGATAAAGCGCCTTTTGAAATGAAAGGAACCTTGACGAAACGAAGGTCACTCACCAATTTTTCTCTTACAGTGAACAGGAGAAATATAAAGAATCCCTGGAACGCGTTGAGAATCGCAAATATATAATGGAAGATTATCCTGGCACCATCAATGGCTAGGAATCCGAAAACCCAGGTTAAACCTGAAATGAGGATGCAGTAATCAATGGAAGATATGTCTATTGTGTATGACAAATGCATAGTAGAATATAATACTCCGATCGTCATTATTTTAAAAGAGGAACATCTCACGTCATACCTAAAAAGCCAATAAAATTACAAACGTTAAAATTAACTTTCAATTTTTGGCAATACTATAATTAATACAATTAGATAGTAGATTGCTGTTGACTTGTGACTGAGAAGTTAACGGGAAAAGGTGATGAAATTTATCTAGTGAAAAGGCTTTCACCATGTTCACCATCGAACGTACCTTAAGGTCATATTGCCAAACAGCTCACAGCAAACCTAATGAATGAATGAATATTGTTTTACGGCCCGTCGACTACTAAGGTCATGTTGGGCGTAAACACTCATGTATAAAACTGGAATAATCCGACGTGAGCACGAAACCACATGGACTCCCCCAAATACAGGAGAACGGCCCATGTGCGAGTCCACCCGACCGGAAAATTCACAAAAGTGAGCATTCATTGTTGAAATTTAACATTATAAAATAATCTTATTGTATACATATAAAAATCCTAAGGAATTTTTTAAATGTAAAAGAAATGATAGCAAAAAAGCTATTGAAAACGGTAAGATTTAATATAACTATTTTAAAACTTGAGAAAAGAAAAATACAATTGATAGAAACTAAAAAATCAGATTTTACTATATAAATGTATTGCCTTTAAAAAGTCAAAAATAAGTTCTAGTTTGACACGGTTAAGCAGCTGCCCAATATTATCAACTTAAAAATATTTGTCCCTGATAAAAGAAAAATCAATACAATCTATAAAAATATGTTTAATAGTTAATGGAGAGTTACATGGAATGAACATTGGCATCTCTTCTCCTTTTAAAAGGTAGGAGTGCGTTAAGTGAGTATGACCAATGCGTAACCGAGTCAAAATCAGCTCTTCGCGACGAATTGACCTATAACCAGGTAACCAATCGCCGAGGTCCTGTCGAACAGAAAATAATTCATTATACCAGTTGGCTGGATCAGTCCAACATCTACTCCAGACATCATGAATAAAACTATGAATAAGGGGCTTAAAATCAGTAAAGGGTACTTCAAATGGTAAAATTTCAAGTGATAATGCCTCCTTGGCAGCTCTATCTGCCTCCTCATTACCACGAATACCAATGTGGCTTGGAAGCCAGCAGAAAACAAGATCAACATCATTCAGCTGAGCTATTTTATCGAGTAATCTTACGATAAGGGGGTTGTCAGTTTTCTCGTGTTCAATGGCTTGCACACTTGACATGGAGTCAGTGTATGTAATATAACGAGAGAATCGTTCTGCGATCATATGATCGAGTGCGAGATCAAAGGCCTAAAGCTCGGCTGAAAAAATGGAAGAGTTATTAGGAAGGCCGAATTGTTATTTTTCGCCATCTAAAATAGTGGCTGAGGCAACTTTTTCGCCATCTTTTGAACCGTCTGTGTATATCCCTTCATATGATGTGTATTTTTCTTTGACTTCAAAGAATTTTGCATTGAAAATAAATGGATCTGTTGTATCCTTTTTGCTGGAAGCAAGATCATAAAGAAACGTGGGCATTTTATATGTCCACAAAGGAACATCAGGAACAATATGTTCTGCCACGTCCTCTAGATCAAAATCTAGAGAGTTAACATCTGCTTCACAACGTAAACTAAATGGGGGTATTGCACTTGTTTTTTTTTTATCAAAATTCCGTCTGTGTTTAGGTTCAAAAACAGCTTTATATGTCGGATTCTCAGGATTTGATTTAAGTTTTTAATAATATTGCATTGAAAGCTTTTTCCTGTGTAAATTTAAGGAAGGCTCATTATCTTCTGTATATAGACTGTTAACTGGACATGTTCTAAATGCTCCCAACGCCAAGCGCAATCCTTGATTATGTATAGTATCAAGTTTGCGTGATATTGCATGGAACAACACAGCCATAATCTAGCTTTAATCTAACAAGTTCCCTATAGAGGCGCAATAGAACCTTTTTATCGGTTCCCCAATCCATACTGGATACAACACGTAAAAGATTAAGTGCATTTTGGCATTTATTTTTAGCTCACCTGAGCACGAAGTGCTCAAGGGAGCTATTGTGATCGATCGTTGTCCGGCGTCCGTCTGTCCGTCTGTCCGTCACGGCGTCAACTTTTTCTTTAAACGACATCTCCTCCTAAACTTATGGGTCAAAATCAACCAAACTTGGTAGAAATATTCCTTGGGTGGTCCCTTATGAAAATTGCTCAAATGGAAAGGATCCGTGCCATATCACGGGAAAAGGGGCCTTAATGACAAATTTCTTGTTTTCACTCTAGAAGCCACAAATATAGTCCAATCCTCATCAAACTTGGTCAGAATGATTGTTAGGTCATGAGGATGAAGTTTATTGAAAATGGGAAGTCTCTGTGCCATTTCAGGGGAAAAGGCGCCTTAAAGACAATTTTGTCAACAATATCTTTAAACGACATCTCCTCCTAAACTTATGGGTCAAAATCAATCAAACTTTGCAGAAATATTCCTTGGGTTGTCCCTTATGAAAATTGCTCAAATGGAAAGGATCCGTGTCATATCACGGGAAAAGGGGCCTTAATGACAAATTTCTTGTTTTCACTATAGAAGCCACACATATGGTCCAATCTTCATGAAACTTGGCCAGAATCTATGTTAGGTCATGAAGATGAAGTCTATTGAAAATGGGAAGGATCCGTGCCATTTCACGGGAAAAGGCACCTTAAGGACAATTTTTCAACAATATCTTTTAAACGACATCTCCTCCTAAACTTATGGGTCAAAATCATCTAAACTTGGCGGAAATATTCCTTGGTTGGTCCCTTATGAAAATTGCTCAAATGGAAAGGATCCGTGCCATATCACGGGAAAAGGGGCCTTAATGACAAATTTCTTGTTTTCACTCTAGAAGCCACAAATATGGTCCAATCTTCATGAAACTTAGTCAGAATAATTGTTAGGTCATGAGGATGAAGTCTATTGAAAATGGGAAGGATCGTCGCCATTTCACGGAAAAAGGCGCCTTAATGAGAATTTTTCAACAATATCTTTTAAACGACATCTCCTCCTAAACTTATCGGTCAAAATCAACCAAACTTGGCAGAAATATTCCTTGGGTGGTCCCTTATGAAAATTGCTCAAATGGAAAGGATCCATGCCATATCACGGGAAAAGGGGCCTTAATGACAAATTTCTTGTTTTCCCTCTAGAAGCCACAAATATAGTCCAATCCTCATCAAACTTGGTCAGAATGATTGTTAGGTCATGAGGATGAAGTTTATTGAAAATAGGAAGGATCCGTGACATTTCACGGGAAAAGGCGCCTTAATGACAATTTTGTCAACAATATCTTTAAACGACATCTCATCCTAAACTTATGGGTCAAAGTCAACCAAACTTCGCAGAAATATTTCTTGGATGGTCCCTTATGAAAATTGCTCAAATGGAAAGGATCCGTGTCATATCACGGGAAAAGGGGCCTTAATGACTAACTTCTTGTTTTCACTCTAGAAGCCACAAATATGGTCCAATCTTCATGAAACTTGGTCAGAATCTATGTTAGGTCATGAAGATGAAGTCTATTGAAAATGGAAAGTCTCTGTGCCATTTCAGGGGAAAAGGCGCCTTAAGGACAATTTTTCAACAATATCTTTTAAACGACATCTCCTCCTAAACTTATGGGTCAAAATCAACTAAACTTGGCGGAAATATTCCTTGGGTGGTCCCTTATGAAAATTGCTCAAATGGAAAGGATCCGTGCCATATCACGGGAAAAGGGGCCTTAATGACAAATTTCTTGTTTTCCATCTAGAAGCCACAAATATGGTCCAATCTTCATGAAACTTAGTCAGAATGTTTGTTAGGTCATGAGGATGAAGTCTATTGAAAATTGGAAGGATCCGTGCCATTTCACGGAAAAAGGCGCCTTAATGACATTTTTGTCAACAACATTTTCAAACAACATCTCCTCCTAACCTTATGAGTCAAAATCAACCAAACTTGGTAGAAATATTCCTTGGGTGGTCCCTTATGAAAATTGCTCAAATGGAAAGGATCTGTGCCATATCACGGGAAAAGGGGCCTTAATGACAAATTTCTTGTTTGGACTCTAGAAGCCACAAATATGGTTCAATTTTCATGAAACTTGGTCAGAATGTTTGTAAGGTCATGAGGATGAACTCATTTGAAAATGGGAAGTATACATGCCATATCACGGGAAAAGGGGCCTTAATGACAATTTTCTCGTAAGAGCTCCAAACGCCACAAATATAGTCCAATCTTCATGAAACTTGATCAAAATGTTTGCCAGGTCACAAGAATGAACTCTGTTGAAAACGGGAAGGTTCATGCCATATCATAGGAAATGGAGTCTTAATGATAATTTTCTTGAAATATCAGGTGAGCGATTTAGGGCCCTCAGGGTCCTCTTGTTCAAATTGTCAATATGGGGTCTAAACGACAGCTTATAATAAAAAATGAGTCCTAAAAATTTGAATATCTTAACAACCTCAATCTGCACTCCATCAAACTTTAATTCATGAGCGGAGTGCATTTTTCTTGATTGACAAAAATGCATACATTTAGTTTTTGTCTTGGAAAACTTGATGCCGTTTTCATTGGACCATTTTGAAAGATTGCTTAAGACTTGCTGCAACTGTCTTTCAATTGTGTACATGTGTTTTGATCTGTAACAGATGCAGAAGTCATCAACATAAAGGAAACATTCCACGCCAGGGCAAACAGTTCTAACGATATTGTTTATTTTGACATTAAATAGTGTCACTGGTAAAATACTTCCCTGGGGAACACCCATTTCTTGTTCATGAAGATCAGATAGAGTACCTCCAACCCGGACTCTAAACTGCCGTTCATCCAAAAAAGCTGAGATGAAATAGGCAAGACGACCTCGTATACCGAAATCACAGAGGTCGTTCATAATTCCATACTTCCACGTGGTATCATAAGCTCTTTCGAGATCGAAAAAGACAGAAACAACATGTTCTTTCTTTATAAAGGCTTCTCGAATAAATGTCTCGAAGCGAACAAGATGGTCAAGAGTGCTTCTCTGTTTACGAAAGCCACTTTGGACTTGAGTAATAAGGTGGTTCTTTTCAAGAAACCAGACAAGACGATCATTTACGATACTTTCCATGGTCTTGCAAATACAACTAGTTAAAGCAATAGGGCGATAACCAGATGGATTTGTGGAATTTTTACCTCGTTTAGGTATTTGAATAACGATAGCTTCCCGCCAAGAGGCTGGAATGCTTCCCGTTGTCCATACCTGATTATAAATTTCAAGTAAGCAATGAAGGG
The DNA here is from genome assembly GCA_948146395.1 of Fragum whitleyi. Lineage (NCBI taxonomy): Eukaryota > Metazoa > Mollusca > Bivalvia > Cardiida > Cardiidae > Fragum > Fragum whitleyi. Next base: position 7,052,426 of record OX411558.1, read on the forward strand.
AACGAGTCGGCAAACGTTTGAGAACTGATAATGAATAGCATCTGATCCGACAGCAGTGTCGTGACACTTTTTTAAAGCTTTTTTCAATTCCTTAACGGAAAAGTCTCTATTATATTGTTCCAGATTTTTGGAACTAAAATTTAGTTTAGACTTTTCTTTTTCACCTTGAAACTTCTGAAACGTAGGTGAATAATTAGTAGAGGAAGATTTCTTGGCAAACGTGTCTGCTAAGACATTAGCAATATCACGTTTCGAAGAAACTGTATTATCTTCATCTGTTTGAAGATGGCCAACACTTAGTGATGTAATCTTCCCACTAATTTTACGTATCATATCCCATGTCTTTTTGACAGATGATCTAGAATTTAATCTCGTGACATACTGTCTCCTAGACGAACGCTTACTTTGTTTTATAGTACGACGTGCTTTTGCACGTGCAATTTTAAATTTGTAAAGATTTTCCTTTGTAGGTCTTAAGTCAAATAATCTGAGAGCACGTTTTCTCTCAGTTATAGCCTTTTTGCAATCTTCATTGAACCATGGTTTGTTTGGAACTTTGGGGTCAGGTGATGTTCGAGGATTAGTCTTTTCTGCAACAGAGTACACTTAAGATGTGAAAGCTCTGTGGCGTTTTCACTATCATCAAATGCTTTTGGATTAATAGACTGCTCACATGCAGTTTCAATGAATCAGAAGACGAATAGAAGTAGATTGCGATAAAGTGCAAACATAATATCCCCTAAATTCTCCTCAATCGAATGAAAGCTGCATTAGATATATCCAAATACGTTTTTTAAAGCATCTGGACAGTTCGAGGTTGAATGTAAACACGCAAGTTTAGCTAAGTCAAAATTTCATAGATTTCGTCATTAGTGATGCGACACCATATCGATGTACTCGCGATTCGATTTTTAAAAGTAAGAAAATAGAGTGAATAATTAACGTAACAGTTTTCGACAGGAATAAATATCGTGTTACGGAGGACTCTTTACTCAGATCTTACAACCAAAAAAGAAGATGCGACAGGTCATGTGACAAATAACATCAAAACGATGTCGCGTGATCAAGTGACCTTATTTCAACAAGTTTACAAAATCCCCTTTTGTCAGGTAATATTTATAGGTGGTAAAACGGAAGATATATTAAATAACGGTAGACTTTTTTTCAGACGAACCGTATCCTTTGAAAACCTATTGTAGAACTGTTTGCCAAGTTGAGTTTTCGATCAAAACTACCGGAATTATATATGACCATGAAATGTACGTTAATGTAAGGTTATTTGGGATTAAAAGACGATTATTACGTTAACGAAAACAGGTTTAGAATAGGACTATTTATGCAGATAACCTCAAAAGAAACATTTGCTTAGAATAGAACGATATTTAAAAAAAAGTAAGTAAACAGGCGATGACTTGTTTGCTTTTTATACCAACATTTTTATGGCCCTTTTTAACTTTTTTTTTCTATCTCAAGCGGGTCTAGAGTGACAGTCTCTGCTACAGTTGGTACAGTTTAGAACATCGTAAAATTGACAAGATGAATGATGTTTTGACTGATTTTGAAATGAAACTGAACGAGTGTATGTAGCTAGATCTAAATGAAATTTAAGGCAGGTAATCCAATATCGCTAATTTTGTTCATTTTGAACAAAAATATTTATCACCTCCTTTTTTTTTTGTTTGTATGTCTTCGTTGACCAACCAAATAAATAAAAATTCCCGCTAGCCAATAAATTCGTTGAATAATTTGAACGATTTGAATTAAATATTAATCCTTTTCAATGATTTCGAATTTTTTTCTATTGATTTAGGAGTATTTTTGATCGATTTTAGTGAGTCACTGGAATAAATAATTGGAGCGCTGAGTGATTGATTGAGAATTATTTTAATAGGAATGAGTGTCAATTTCCCGATGTTTGTAACCAACAAACATGAAATTAACATACAGCTCCATGTAACTTAAACACTCCAATGCAGGTTTTACTAACGAAGGCAAGTGAAAGGTACCAGGTAGACACACCTAACATGAGTATTTATTAAAGCCATGAGTCAAATTGGAAATGGCACCAGTGACGTAGGTCATAACGAATGTTGTCTCTCTTGATAACAGCATCTAGGTTATCGCTTTGCATAATATTAAGGCTTGAACAATTGAATACAAGTGTGATTTTTGTGGAAAAAGATAACGATATCATAAGCAGATGAAGGTATGTTATAAAATCATATAAAGGGAGGGCCTTTAAATGAACGAGCCATTCTAACAGTACGTATATTTTGCGAAAAGTGGCATTTTTCAAATGTATCTAATAGGGCTTTGAATTTCTATAGAATAAAGTAATACAACCAATAGTAAGAAAACATCATTAATTATTGTATACACTGTCCTAATATGCATGCTTTAACAGACATTATTGCTAAAAATGTACGTTTTCAGGTCCTTGTAGGCTCTTGTTAGTGTATATTAACGGACAAAACCCGATGGTTAACGAGAGAAATCGTTGATTAATCGGTAGATTCGCGTGCCGTTAACGCCCTGGTCTTTTATATTCTTAATAGTAATCGTTCTTTGTTTTCACACTTGAATTAATTTTAATGAAACCGAATTTTTTTTCTGAAATATTTGCTTGTCCAGAAAAAAATAAATGTATTCTTTCTAAAATACTAAAGAGATTCTACTTTGAGGACCAAACACATTGAACATTAAAATGAATGAAAATTATTAAATATTATTACTACAATAATATTTCTTTTGATGCAAGAATAGCGCCAAATCACGTTTTCTTCGGGCGTTTATATTTGAAGAGACCATCAAAATGCTTTGCAATCGGGATTTAATTAATTGTTCGGGTCTCTGCAAATGTTAGCGCTCCAAACAAGTGAATTAACCTTATGGTAACTGTTTTTTTAACCTTTATACTGAAGTTATTATTCCTTTTTTCATTTTCTTTTCAACGTGGAGATAAATGACTTACCCAGTATAACAAATATAGAGACTGCAGCTTGGAAGTGTAGAAATGCCATTTTCCTTTCAGACTGATTTGAATGCATGGACCGACGACATAATAAATTCCCCATGACGAGACCGAACACTATTGTGTTGGACATCATGATTGAGGCTACAGGGATAATGAACCAGTATAACATGCCGTCATGAGCGAGCCAGCAACTGAAATTGAAAATCATCTTTAAATTGATATCAAATTTCAGTGTGATCAAAAAAACAGAGAACGAATTTCTAAAAGCTATATGATGGATAAAAGAGAGAGAAAGAAGATTTTAGTCGAAAAAAGGACACCATTTATAATGGCATTCAGAATTTCTCTGTTTATAGTTAACAAAATAGGTTTTTCGGGGAACAGCTTCTTAAGCAAAACAACAAACTGTGTTTGCCTTGGGAGTCGATTTCAAGATTACAATTTTTACAATCGTGAATAAATAAGTATTTACTATACAAGGTGTTTCATAATATCTGTTCTTATTTTCATTATCCTTTTTGGTTTTTACAATTTAATAACCTAAACACTGCAGTTTGGTGTTTATCATGAATTTTAAATTCATTGTGTCGTCTGGCAAATGGAGTACCTATTTTTCTGTCTTTAGCGCACTAAATTCTTCTACATTTGCTCGTCAATGGCTGTAAACTATGTCGTTCTTGAATGACATATATATGAAAGATAGGTCAAATAAGCTCGGATCAGACAATTGTTGCATAGATTTCTAGTAAGTATTGAGAAAAATGAAATTTCTGAAGATCGCTAGCGCTTCTTAGAAGGCTGCAGTGGTATGTGGAGCACTTCAACCTTATTGCAACTATATACGTAACTCATATATTTCAAATTTAATCAGATACTTGTAGCACTTACGATATTTAATCTCAACACGTTCTCGCATACATGTACCTTTATTTTCTCAAGTCTGATTAAACACGAATTCCCCAATAGCCCGATAGGGAAAGAGAGAGAGAGAGAGGAGAGAGAGAGAGAGAGAGAGAGAGAGAGAGAGAGAGAGAGAGAGAGCGAGAGAGAGAGAGAGAGAGAGAGAGAGAGACAGTTAGAGACATACCATTTGCTTGGAGACATAATGAATGATATTGATAATTGAAGAAAAAGACATCGTTTAGCTAAAGCCTAAATTTGACGTCATGTAGATAATCCCGAAGAAGAAAGACGTCAAACAGGGTTCACATGTAAACAGATAAATGATTACACAAAATATTTGATTAATTATATCAGAACCATAATTGATCAGAATATGTACGGATATTATGAAAAAACATGTATCACATTTTCGTCATAAGCTTAATTCGAAAATAAAGTTAAAAAAACACAAGTTTTCCATCGTCACCAGAAGGAGACGCACATACTTCCCTAATTTGAGCGACTGATGGCTCGGAAAGGATGTCGTAAAATTACTAGTTACAAAAGAAGTTTTGAATGAAATTTGATAGAGGAAATACATCGGTAACACCCTCCGACCTGGACGAAAATTTTAATATTTGATTACCCTTTTTTAAAATAAGTTATGTCAATCAAGATTTGTGCTTTCTTTTTCTCATGGATCACAATGTTACGTAAATCTTTTTATAAGCTTTCACACAAAGAAGTCCGATGGTAAATATGTTATTCAAATAACAAACCAACTTACTAGCCATTGCCTCCGTAATAAAGATCATGATCTATAGCTACTACAATGCCCACAGGAATTATCGGTATACCTTAAAAGAGATATTTGAGTTTATGAATGAATTTCCCGACAACTATTTACACAGTCAATATTGCTCGATCGACCACTTCAATTAAGCGATGGCTTTTATTCAGAGGCCATCATGTGATAAAAAAAGTTCCTTCATCGTAAGCAAAATCTCAGAAAAAGCGGGCATTCTTAAACGGGAAAACGTTTGTCATTGAATTTTATGACGTTAGAATACATTAGAATCGTCTTAAAAGACGATTCTTATTTGTTGGAACATCATGGGATTCAGCAAGAATTATCTGACAACCTTCATATACTATCAACTAACACGACTTATTTATCACTGAATATTGTATTTAGCGACCATTTCAAAAAGTGCCCGCTTTTTAATTGTCCCCTAAATGGTCGTTTAACGCAAGTTTCACAGGATATACATGCGTGATGGACATACACTGTGCACCTAAGACCACCACGAAATACAATTCGAATATGACCTACTCGCCCGAACAGGGATGAAGTCATTTTCTACATAGCGCACTACAATAAAATTGGGCTGTCTTGATTGACTTTGACTGAAACGCACAGGGCTGGCCAGAGACTGTGCGTTGCACACATCTTAAATCTTTGGTAACACACAGTCTCTTTTTCATAAATTGATGAAATATTATTCAACTAATCTATGGATCATACAGTTACGAACATCGTAAAAATGACAAAGATAATGATTTGGGAGTGCTTTTAGAATGACATTTAATGTGGGCGTTGAGTGTGTTATGAGATGAAATAATGGGGGTAATCCAACATGTTTTATTTTGTTCAGAATGAAAAAAATGGACGATATTTATTACCTTCGTTTTATGAAATACGCATACATATAATTAAAATAACTTCATATTTCTCCTGTAAAATGAAGTTTCTCCTCGAACCAATCAGACCCTTATAATCCAAATGATGTCACTGAAATTGCGATTTTTTAAGCTATATTGATTTTGAATAAAGTTGTACAGATCATTTATTATATTTTATTTTTGTGTACATATTTTCGGAGCGTTTAGGAATGGTTTGAGTGAGTGTTTGGAATGAGTGAATAGAGCTCTGGGTGGGCCATTTTGATTGGGATTAATGTCATTTTCTCGATGTTACCAACAGTATGCTGTCAATATATAAACAAAAGATATTTAGTATGCATTTAAATCTAAATTTAGATTTCTCAAGTTGAAAACTTGTAATAAGGACATTGGAAAAAATAAAACTATACAGAAAAACAAAAGTAACACATTACTTAATTTTTTTAGACATAACTTTTTTTCAAAAGCTAAAGTTAGGAAATTGTTTATACCCCATAAAACATTTACCAATAATCAAATTGTGACAAAAGAGATGACACCGTAGACTATCCAATTGAAGAGTCACAAGAAAAAAAGAGGCGACCCCCCCCCCCCAAAAAAATGAAAATAAATAAATAAATAAAGTCAGTTTTCATTGCTGAGCAAAAGTCAATGACGCTAGAGTTCATGTGCAATATTGCTCTCAAAGAATGTCTGATGCCTTGATCACTGGATACTATAAAGAGTAACTACCAGCATAGCTATCATTTTGCTCTTCATGCTGCCTCAATCTGACCCAAAACCTTGCGTTTTTTCCACTCTTTCGAGGACTTGGGGACTCTCATTGCATGCTCGTTTCTGATATGCTTGTATTTGAGAAAAATCCAGTTGGTGAAAGGAAAAGCATTCGTATAACTTTAAGAAGGTGTTTGAGAGGAAAGAACATCATAATGGTAACAGCTGAATTTACCAGCACATTGACTTGCCTACGGGGGTGGGGGTGTTACCCTATGACTATCGCTAATGAAAGAGTAGTTACTTGACTCAGATACCTCATCTTTGTGGTTCACTTACACAACTAGTTCACAAAAAACTGAAAAAAATGACCTAGATGGCATAGTGTTTCCTGTGATAATCCATTTGAATGCAGCCTCCAATTCCTGTCAACATCCAAAGTTCGGCACCGGTAGTTGTTATAATCGACGTTTTTACATTACAATGGGCTAGTGATGACCCATCATGGCAGGTGAAAGACTCCTTGTTTTAAATCAAGTAAATGAATCAGTTCAATATGACCATGCGCGAAATTCCGAAATTCAATGTTTCGCCCATGCCAAACGCAAAGACTTGACTTTATCTGATAAATGTATACATGGTCTTTCATTACTACCTGTATATGCTGTATTACTCAACAATTTCTACTTCTTACTATGCGTTCGATCTGCTGCATGAACAGAAAGCATGTATAATATATTTAAGTGTCTCCGCTCAACTGAGAACGGTCTCAGGATTATTTTTTTCCAAAATAAGTTACCATATAACCTGCCAAAATGAAGTTATGTCTTATTAGCAAATAGGTTGATTTCCTGGCAGAAGATGTTTCATTCAAAGGTTGTGAGTTATTTGTGTCTTTAGTATATTTATACTAGACGTTTTCTCTAGAATGATGGATATATTGTACGGTGTTGAAAATTGAAAAGTTTCCTTCTCTACCTTTTGGCTGAATTTCAAACTGTCGAATTGGCAGATTGACAGATGTAGGCACTGACAAACAGATAGTCGAACAGACAGAATTACCATTTACGATTCTTTAAAAAACAACATCCAAAATATGTCGTATACAGTAAGAAAAATCGGGAAATTGACATGAAGCTCATTCTAAACCGTTCAAAATCGTCACCTCAATAAACCATTTATTGACAATGTCATTTCGAAATCACATCAAAAAAGAATATGAATGAGTGCAATGAGTTAATTTTGAATGATATTCAAGGCAGGCAATACAACATCGCCAATTTATGCTTAGGAGGTCTATAAAAAGCTTCCCATTTCTTTAAGAACCAATCGGACGCTTAAAATTTCAAATATGTCTTTTAAGCCTTGATATTTCCTATTCATAATCACTCGATCATCGCTCTGATCAAGCATTCCAAACACTCATTCCAATTACGCGAAAATTCTCTAAAATAATAGAAACAATCGCTTCGAAATCGTTCAAAATAATAAATATTTTAAAGATAATAAATAACTGGCTATTTTATTGGTCGTTGTAGATTCTTTAGCGTCTGTTATGATCGTGAAGACACATAATCAGAAAAAATACATATATTTTATTAAAGGGAGAAAATTATTGATTTAGTTTTAGCTCCCCTGAAAATCATTCAAAAATCGCTCCACAAACCTTTTTTTAATTTCATTCTAAAATCACTCTAAAAGCATTTATTTCAAGATGTATCTAACTGTATTCGAACATAAACTGTAGTATTACCTACCCCATGCTGGTATCATTGTCTTAAGCATAAAGTTGGGTATGTATGTCCCCAGAACTTTCACAAATCTCAGATACTGCAATATGCCTTCAACTAACATCCACATAAACGATACCAGAATGAAATAGTGTAGTAAGGCTGCCACCACTTTACATCCCACCAAGCTTTCAGTTTTGTCCAAGCCGAAGAGAAATATTAAAGATGAGCATACCATCGACACGGCTAGGTTGATTAAAACCTGCTGCCCACGACCATTTCTTAAATGCCTGAAAAACGTAACTTTGTGTTTTATTTGTTAATTTAACACCGGGTTTAAAAGTCGACTTAATTTGTGTATTCTTTTACAGGAATATTTTATTTAAAAAAAGTTTGAGTAAAAGTTAATCATTGACAGTGCTTTTTTATTATATCGAACCTAGCTTCATAGTTAATATTTTTTTTATTTTATAGCTATACGAATACCCGTGTGATAACATCCCATATGATATTTTTTTTACGATTTCATATAGTTGTTTTAGAACAATGATATAATTGGGTTATTTTTATAAACTTGCATTTTGGTTAGAAACATCGACGAAAACAAGACAAATATAGGTTATAAGATAAATATAATACGTACTTAGTGTATTGTATGAAAAAATATCTAACTCGGTTGTGAGTATTAATCATTGTCTCGGCAGAACCTCGACAATTATCAATTATCTCCCAACATCGTAAGTTATTTTTTTTTTCATACAATACACTTAGTACGTATTATATATAACTCCTGTCCTAAAGGCTCGGTCCCACTGCACTAACGGGTGCATTGGGGATATGAAACGTATGAAAATCATTACATCCGTTGAAAAGACGCTTCGCATACGTCTTGTCCGTCAAGCGTCCGTCCATTATGATTTCATCCGCTCACAAAAGTTGTTGAGTGGATAAACCTTTTGCTATATACGATGTATATACGAAACAATAAGTGGAAGAAACGCTTATATCCGTAATACTTTCGCTGTATCCTCAATCCATCCGTTCGGTATTCTCGGAACTCTTATCCACTTTGGATGCAAACGTACACAGGGCGGAATTATCAAGTATACGAAAATATACATTAAAGGAAAGAAAAACGGATATTTACGATCGTACGCGTATGCATCACGCCCAACTTTATGATCCGCCGCGCTGTATCCGTTTTGTTTTCAATAGGTATACGTCATTTATACGTCCAATGCTTTAGGTGTCCGCTCTTTCCGCTATAAGACTTTGGCACAATTACATCAGGTAACTCTTCTGAGCTGTGTTTTGCTTTTATCCGCAGAGCTTCCGATGTACATCATCTCAACATCCAGATAAGATACTTTACGCGTCCGAAATTTTCCATTAACATCAGCTTTTAACAATTGTATGAAAACGGATGGAAATTTTACTCGTGTCCGTTACGCATATCTTTTGTCCGTTTGACAGTTGGACCAGGTCTTAAAGATCGGTCCCACTGAACTTACGGAAGCATTCGATATATAAACCGTATGCAAACTTTACGTCCGTTGAAAAGTTTCCTATCTATTTCGCACCCTGAACATACACTTTGCATACGCTCTGTCCGTCAAGCGTCATTTTTTTATTTCATCCGCCTAGAAAGTTTTTAACATTAACGAGAAAAATACGATACGAGAAACAAACGAAAGTATACATAGGGAAATTGCACAGGTTATCAAGTATGTAAACATAAGCATCGCGTAGAATTTAGTGTTCCGCGCTGAAATCATGTTGGTTTTTGACTCAGCATACGTGGTATACACATCTAATGTTGTATGCATCCGCTCTTTCCGATGTTCTTATACGTCGCATTTACATCCGGTAACCTCTTCTGAACCGTCATTCGCTCTTATCCACAATGCTCTCGATAAACACCCACTCAACAAGCCGGCTACAGACTTTACGCGTCCTATATTTATCGCTCTGTTTTCGCAAATGTTTCCCATTATTATCCATTTCTACCAAGCCTATGAGAGCAGATGAAAATTCACCCTTCCGTCGCGTCTGTTTAGGACATGTTTTGCGTATGTTTGGCAGTGGGACCGGGCCTATATGTATTATGTGTTTTTATCAGTTTCTAACTATAGGTAGATTTGTCGAAGTGAGACGTGAAATAGCCAAGTATCTGTCAGATTCTCGGTTAATGTTTTGCCAAAATAGATGATAAAACATCATAATAACAACACTTTAAAGCACGTTGCAACATCCTGCAATATACAATATACTGCAACAAACGAACGTTATTTTTTGTTTAAAATCGTAGGGATTGCTCATACGTGTACTTTCATAATTGAAATGAAAGGACCAGGTTTAATTTTCATAATAAAATATCTGAGATACTATGGAAATGGGCTCAGCGGATACGTCAAAGCTTAGTTTTGAACATTCAACAATTCAGTGCAATGATACATCAATGTGTTTATTTTTGTCGTCATTGAAAACTTATCATATTCAACCTTAAGCTGATAGATTAAATTTCAATGATAAAGTTTCTTACTTGAAAAAAATGAATGTCAATATGGTCATTCCGAGTCCGATGATAGATACGATAAGGCCAATTTTTGTGACGATTCCCAGAATGAGCTTGTCTTCATCCGATATAGTGTAGGCTTTAAGGTCCTTTAAAAGATAAATCTAAATATCTACAGAAATATTTAACATACCATCAATATGTAACAACAACAATGGGTAAGTGATTAAAAAAAAATTATCCTGCTACGAGCTCTTAACATTTCCTGATAAAAGGAGGTATGATGAACGTAGTGATATAAGGCCACTTGATAACGTAACAGCTTGATCATGTTATTTGGTCACGTGAAATACCGGATCTTCGTTTACAGCTGTCAAGGCTGAAAAAAGAGTCATCCCTTACACATTTATTTTTTCTTTTTAATATGAGTACCATTTTCTGTTGAAAATACTTCAATCGATTCCCAGATTGTTTTAAAAATCAAATCGCGACAAAAGCGATAACGTACTACATGATTAATGAAGTGATTAAAAAAAAAACTGTGATGAAGCTTTACTTGCGTGTTTAAAATTTAACATCGAAAACTGCCAGGATTTAATTTACCACTTTGGTTTCAACACAAATTTCATTCGACCAAAGAGTAAAACGGCGAAAGAAGCTTTGCATCCGATCTCAATCTATGCCCGTCCTTTGATTAAGAGCAAGAAAGACATTGAATTGATGATAGTTTTTAGCTGCATAGCAACGGAACTTATAATATTTAAAAGAAAGGAATTTTATCGAAAAATCATATTACATTGTTATTTACGAAAACCATGTTAACCTCAACTGAGCAATTCATATCAAACGTGTGTTTAAATCGGAAGTGACATAAACTGATGGAGTCGTCTTTAGGGACCATTTTTACATTGCCCGTGATTAGACTTATGTTGATCGAATTATCGGTATTCTGTCATAACAAAAAGATAAAAAAAACATATATGTTAATTTAAATCATTAATTTAGGATTGACATGCCTCAATCCTAAGGGGTAAAGAGTTTGAAATCGTTGTAAACGAAAACAATTTGTTACAGTTAGTTGTTCAATGTTCAGCCTATGACAACGTATTTATCTCACATTCTTCCGATAGAATAAAAAAGGCTTATAAGGGAAAGCAGAGGATCGATTCGTCATAGTTAAATCGAATATAAATAGCTCTGAAACATATTATTCTGCTGTGAACTTCGCGCCCTTATCAATGATGACGTAAAAAAAAACAAGAAAAGCCTTCTTAATTACCATAAATATGACAAAAATAAATAACTAAGATTTATTATCACTTAGGGTGATTAAATAAATCATGAAACATATTGGAAATTATATGTGTGCCTAAAAATGAACAGGCCGAAAGTCATAATAAAACTACATAATGTCATTGAGCGATCTAAATGTCGCAAATTCAGCTTGTAAAAAATGCTATTACGACATTTTTGTTCCTTATGAACAAATATGGTGTATATTACATTAAGGCTCGTGATGTGTTTGTTCGAATCTTGGATGGAATCCTTTATATCATTAACCACGAGTCAATTGGATCTCAAATAATCAGATTTTTTTATTCATAATAACCAAATCAATTTAAATTACAAACTTTAATATTAACCAAAGACTACCAAACCAATTTTCTTTTGTATTTTTTATCAAAGAAACGTAGTCATTGAAAAAAATGGCGTGCTTCTAATCGCAAACAGTGAACTATTTTCATGAAACGGCTTTTCAGGTTATATAACAAGATAATTATTCGAATCCTTACCAAAACTTCATAAAACGCGGCATAGAAAATGAGCCGTTAGTCCCATCGAATTCCATATTTTATTGAACGAACCACGGCGATGCGCTATGATTTTTCCATGTGAAGAACATAAGCCGCTAAGCACACGTGCAAGGATCAACGTGATAGCCTTTTCTTACACATCGTTCTATACTACAGTACGGAACATAAGGAATTTGGCAATCCGTGATTAAAGGCTAAGCGGTGATTGAACGTTTTTTCTTCTGTTGGATTGGACGTTTTCTATGCTAAATCCGATCGTTCAATCCAATTTAACGTTGCATTCAATCATTCAATTAAAATATGAATAACGAAAGAAATTGAACGAAATATAAATATTATATTTTTCTTGGCATTTATTTATTAGTTTTTCCGCCGGGGTCCACAGCAAATTAACTGCCGTCATTTTGTTTTGATTATTTCCCTTGAATAAAAAGCTGCCATTTAGACACGCAACTAAACTCTTAGAAAAAATAACTTATTGGAAAAATTCTCATATTTCTAGATTAAAATTTTGAAAACCATTGGTTGGACCTAAAATAGGCTTCGTTAAGACTTGACATTGATCTTATTTAGAAATACTAGGATCGCCAAAGAAATCGACAGTGAAATATGATGACAATTTTTCGGACCTCGAACATTTCGATCCGTCGATTTTACTGCATATATGACAGAAATTGCATTGTCTTTATGTCGTTGACTGGTAGGGTTGCGAACGATAGTGGCTGATTCCAAATTGAAGTAAAAAGGTCAAAACAGAAAGAAAAGAATACAGATTTCTGTGTCTGTGATGTAAAAAAAGAAAACCTGAACCAACCAGATCATAAGACATAGCCCGGACAATTGCCAGTGATTACTCTTCGATATTACATCAAATTCCACAAGTCTAAACATCTTCTGGAGTGGTTGGCACGATTTACCTTGAAGATAAAACCATGCACGGGCGTGTCGCCTATCACTGAACAATACCATCATTGAATGAATGAATAAGATGTCAACTTGTCGGAAATTTGTCACAACTTTCATGAACTATTCTAGATTAAGTCATAAGTGATGCCTCGCCAAAGCAACAGAGTGCTTTATGCGACAGTAGCTGTAGCAAAAGTGGAAGACTCTATATATCTATATATAATTCCTAACTCCCCTTTCGGGTATTACTGGGTGGCAGATGTGTGTCTGTGCTGAACAAAAACTGTAAGTCATTGGTTAGGGTGCCAGATACATTTTTTCAGTTTGATTGTGAAAACAAAGTTAGAGTTTATAGAGTCGCTCTCTAGCACACAATCCAGATGTTTTCGCATCCCTAACAGAGAGGTAGTGATTTAAACCAAATGCTTTCTATTTCTAAAGCAGGCCGAACTAGGGCTGGCCACTAAGTACCCATTAACGCATGTTGGCGTCAGTGGGGCTTGAACCACAAACCTCCAGGTCAGGAATCAAGTACCTATACCACAATGACACTGACATGTATAATCTGTTGGATCCAAAGTGGATGTTAGAATTAGTTCTAGTTATAATCTCTCGCATAATTTACCTCAAATACATTACATCTCGACTAAAAGTGGCCAATATAAGTTGCTTGTAATTTAAGATGGTTCCATGTGTTCAGTCTGAGCAGAATAATTCATGTTTGTTTGTGGTTGTTTCTTAAATCTAGATGATCATTCCCCTACACCTTTTCAAATTTAGGGATAAACTCACTAACCCCTATTTGTTGCAAAAAGCTATGAGAATAACTTTAAATGACCTCCCACTAGTTATCTTTGTAAAGTGTCACGTTACAAAAATGCCATAATCAAACGAAAACATTATTTTAAGCTCGGCCTTTTGCAAAACAAGCCTGAGGTATTAGGCTTAGTTATGTCCTTAGTCTTGTTATGTTGATGTTGTTGTTGACATTTACAAACTATCACAAGAGCTATCCAGACTATCAAAGGGGGCAAACATTGAATAGACAGGCCCCTCTTTTGACAAATTATTCATAAGCTATTGTTAGCATTTCTTTTTTGCAATAGCAAGCACCTGCAACAGAGTATAGGTGAAGCTTTTGTTAAAGATAGTGGAACAGTAATTAGTTCCACAACATTTCAGAACTCGTTCAGTCTCATGATCTTTCACAATGTTGACCATTGTTTCAAAAATATTGAAATGATTATCATTAAGAATCTCGGTTAACAATGTTAAAATTCATTGCTTTGAGATGTTGAGAAATTATTACAGGTCCACTACCTTCAAACCAATACTGATCTGGCAAAAAAGTGATCCTTGTCGGACTGTTCACACTGTATTGACTGAGCAAGATGGTAACATTATTGTAGATTTCTATAAACAGTATAGCCATCTTACTTTTCTTTTAAATTGAATTTTAATCCGGATTGACTTGAGGTGCGTTTTTTTAGGATGAAGAATTTTAAGATTTCTTTTTATTTTTTAATCGGGATATCTTGGACTGCTACGTATAATTTCAACTGAATTGCTTTGGATATTCCTATTAAAAATCTTAAGATATCTTCAAAATCTTAATCTATGAAAAACGCACCACTGTGCTTGATCATTATTTCTTTAGGAAATGTGCTTTTTTTTCAACTATTGATGGAATTTATCATGGGACAAGCGACAAAAGTAACAGTTTTAACAATACCGGTACCTAGCTTCTGTTGTTTCAACCTGGCTTTTATCTGTAATGAATTTATCAAATGAAAAAGAATGAGTTTAGTTTAAACTCTGAAACTTCTCTTCCTGCTATTCACAATTTGACTTTATAGCAGGGTAGAATGACTATATTGATATGGAAAGGAAGTTGCTATTTAAGAGATTAAAGAATCAGATAGGTAGTTATTAATTTTTGTCTGGCATGTCTTGTTTAAAAATTAAATAAATGAAATGAGTCTCTATCATGCTTTTTATAAATATTTGGTCATTAAGAGAAGGTTCAAATCCTTTTGTTTTGAACATTTCTTCTACAAGAAATACATGTGCTGATCCTTAATATTTAGTGGGGTAGTTGCTATAGCCTTGGTGTTGAACCGTGTTCTGGTTGTCGCCTTGCAAATCATTTTGTGATATCTATGGTATTCCAAAAGGTATTGGATAGGAACTTGGCTCATATTTTCTCTTTCAAAAGAACCAATTCTACTGCCAAGGTGTATAAATCTAGACGCATATTTTGCAAATTATGCTCCTGTTTCGACAGATTTTTTTTTCACCAACAGCCAAGCATGGGCTCATGCATGTGGTGCTTTTGTTTACCATGAGAGCAGCACAAACATAGTTGTCTAATACTCAAATTACCAGTTGGTGAGCTAAACCTCAAATAAGGTAGCATTTTGGTCACTAGATGATATTCTATTTGTTTATGTATTTTAATGTAATCTTGTTGTTCTGATCCCTGAACCCCCCCCCCCCCCCCTCTAAAAGAAAAATCATGCAACAAATTTTGTCTCGAAAATTTAGTCTCAACACAATTCTAGGTCAAACAGATGGTGTAGACTAAGATCAGACTGCACATATGTTCAGGAAGACCATTGTCTATATTTCCTGCCAAAATGGGAATTTTCAGGTTCAGAATGAATTGGATTAAGGTAGTAGACCCGTAATAGATACACAGCATTTTGGGGGTAATGAACTTTAACTGTGTAAACTGGGGTTTCCTAATGAGTTTCATTTGGAAACCTCTGTTGACATTGTGAAAGATCATGAGTTCTGAAATGTTTAGGAAATATTAAGGGCCCACTACTTTTATACAAATCATGGCCATAGTTAGCATGCGTTGCAAGTGACCTACCACTAATATGTTTAATTAAACACCCAACAAGTGATGCGAATTGGTGCCATAGTACCGTGTTCTCTGCATTTGGGGCATTACTTCAATCCTGGCTACATAACATTCATCAGATATTTGACAAACTATATAATTGTGGCATACACTATTTATCAAGCCACAAAAAAAGTATAATGTGTAAAAATGAAATGAAGAGCTGCTGGCTAAGAGGGAATGTGTATGCTTTGGAATAAGAAGTTCTAGGAACCAATTGGTTGTTGTACCATCTACTGTGAAATAACTTGAATACTGTTTAAAGTGGCAATAGTTACAATTTTTCCTATAAAGATCTATTATAAACATGCATGCGTATGTGCCGCTGTGTTATGAAAGTCATTCAGAGGGCTCTCAGTTGGTCAAACTCAAGGATATCCTTTCTCACACCGGTTAAACCTAAATATTTCCTCTGAGCAGCTAGCTGCTCATCCATCTAAGGGGTGCTATAGTTTCATAAGTTACATATCATATGCCGTTGAGTATTGTATTATAATTATTGTCGGATGAAAGTTTGCCGAGCTGGGAAAGTATCTAATGGTAGTGCATGCACTTTTGAATGAAATATCAGAAAGCTGCAAAAGACTCTTAAGATTGTCATAAGCAGTGTTAAAACGTCCCCTCCCCATTTAAACACGCAATTTGCTGGGTCCAAGGCCCAATCCCTGATTATGGCGTATTTCAGTTTTGACATTCATCATCAATCTGATGGCCCAGAAAAGGTCTTGCTAATCGCATTGTAAAATTGCCATTCATCTAGACCAAAACCAATAGATATTGCTTCATTATACTTCATTCCAAACACTCAGTCCAATTAATTTAAAACGCTCCGAAATTATTCACTTTGAAACTGTTAAAAAATGATCAACATACCAATAAAATAATTGCATTCTTTTAAGATGGTGTTTTTTAGCTCACCTGAGCACAACATGCTCAAGGGATGCTATTAGGCTCACTCTGACTCCGGCGTCCGTCGTCCATCGTGTGTCGTCAACTTTCTTAAAACTTCTTCTCCTCCTGAACCACTAGGCCAATTTTAATGAAATTTTACCAGAATGTTCCCTGGGTGAAAGTGTTCCAAAATTGTTGGCTAAATTCTGATGGTCCATAAATATGGGCCTGGCAGGGTGGGGCTTATTTTTAGCCCGAAATCTTTGAACGACATCTCCTCCTGAATCATTGGGCCGATTTCAATGAAACTTTACCAGAATGTTCCTTGGGTGACCCTTTTCAAAAATTGTTCGCTAAATTCTGATTGGTCTGAAATCTTTAAACGACATCTTCTACACCACTGGGCCGATTTTGAGGAAACTTTACCAGAATGTTTCTTGGGTGACCCTTTTGATAAATTGTTCACAAATTTTGATCGGCCCATAAATATTGGCGTGGTAGGGTAGGGCTTATTTCGAGCCCGAAATCTTTGAACGACATCTTCTCCTGAACCACTGGGTTGATTTCAACAAAACTTTACCAGAATGTTCTGTGGGTGACTCTGTTTTTAAATTCTTCCAGAAATTTTGATAAGCCCATACCAAACCTTACCAGAATGTTCCTTGGGTGACCCTTTTAAAAAATTGTTCGCTAATTTCTGATTGGTCTGAAATTTTTGAACGACATCTTCTAAACTACTGGGCCGATTTTGATGAAACTTTACCAGAATGTTTCTTGAGTGACCCTTTCGATAAGTTGTTCACACAATTTTGATCGGCCCATATATATGGGCGTGGCAGGATGGGGCTTATTTTTAGCCAAAAATCGTTGCCCAACATCTTACTTTGAACCAGAATGTTCCTTTGATGACCCTCTTCAAAATTAGTTTGCAAAATTTTGATGAGCCCAAAAATATGGGCATGGTAGGGGGGGGGGGCTCATTTAGAGTCGCTTAAGTAAAGAATAGGTTGGCAGGGTCAATTTTCACTTTAAATTCTTGGAATAACATCTCTTCAATTATAAGGCTAATGTAAATGAAACTTTGTCAGAAAGTTACTTAGATGGGTTCCACTGGACACATGAAATTCAGGTGAGCGGTTTTGGGCCATTCTGGCCTTCTTGTTTTTAAGAGTCTGATTTGTCTGTGAAGACACAGATTCAGAAAAGTTAGTAGATTTTTTAAGGGAGATAATACACTACTAACTTAATGTCGATTATGTTTTACCTCCCTTGAAAATCAATCTTATCTTACTCATCACACTCATCGAATTTCATTCAAAAGCCATTCAATTTTCAATATCGAGATTGTTCTTACTGTATTACTGCTCATAGAAATATCAAGAATCAATAACTGGGTGCTCATACCACAGGCATCGAACTTAATGAATCCACTGTATGAAAGTTCATTGCACGTCGTGGCTGGTGAGCTTGTTCAAATCGAAGAAATATCAGGAGAGTAATATGTATAGGATTGGTTTAACAGTCATTTGAATGTATTTTCCTTAAGTAATATTTCATTGGGATACCAATGTTCTTGCCTTTAATCAAACGTTAAGGCCCCGGTAAAACCGGCCCCTGAAGAAAGATAGCGTTCAAAGAAAGAAGAGGAAAATCTTTTGGCTGTTCATCCTTTCATTTTCTAATGACAGACTAGGTACGAACTGGCACTGAGGCGAAAACGGTCATTTTAGTATAACTCGAGTAAAAACGAACACGCCCAAATAAAGTATTTAATTTTCCTCGACGTTTCCAAGACTTGCCTTGCTTATTTATCTATTTATTTTGTCAACAAAATAAATTATTTTCAATCATACAAAAATATTTTCGTAAAAATTGATTGAGCGGTTTCTTATCATGTAACTGTTCGGAATGAGTGAACGGTTCTTTTTGAACGCTTTGTAACGCTTATGAAATGATTGGACGCTGATTGAACGCTGAACGCTGATTGAACATGATTGCCCGTGATTGAACGGAATGCGATTGAAATGATTGTCAAATTCCCGATGTTCCGTACTGAACAAGCAAAATTTTCTTTGATCGAACCATGACGATGTGCAAATCAAATACTCGTATTATATGTGTGTGGGTGTTTGTAGTTTTATAAGGTCCCTCCGTGCTCGAAACATATATGGTATGGACCCCAGGTTGCAACTAGTCAAACCTGTTAAAGACTTGATTTGTTATTCAAAGAGGGTTGAATTTGCGATAAGAAATGATGCTATGAGTTCCGATCATCCAAAGTGGGAATTTTGAGGCCTAAAGTAATGGGTACTTAGTGCCAATTTAGCCGATAATAGTACCCAAATTTATCGTTATTACGGGAGTGTTATGAATGAAAAGAAATCGTTCATTATGCTGAGGAGCTTTTATAGGTCTTCAATCATTGCTTTTATTCTCTCTCTTTTGCTTTAAGATGAAATCGTATAATTAATATAGATTATATCAATGAAAAAAATTCAGTTTAGACAAGTTCAGACTTCAAAACCATTGAAACCCTTGTTTGTTCGTAGTTGTGTTTCATTTCAACCCCCTTTTTTGTTTGTAAATATTAGGGTTTTTTTTCAACAATATCACTTACATGTAATCATAATATTACCACCACCATTTCAATTTACATATACTTCAACGATTGATGCTTAAAAAGAAAAAAAAAAAAAAAAAACATTGAGCAGCTCTTAAAATTGATTTTTCTTTATTATTATTATTATTATTATTATTATAATTATTATTACAATTATTATTATTTTTCTTTTTTTCTTCTTTTTTACATCATTTTTGACAAAGGCAACTTTTAAATACATTAAATGTATGTATTTTAACCCTGTCCTATTACCACTCTGTATTATTTAACATAGCTCCCAACAGAGGAATTCTCGGCGTATAAGACAAACTGATTTTCATACATATATATCCTTATTTATTATTTATATCAAATATGTTATACATCATTATTTACATGCGCGAATCTATAGTTTGACTTATTACCACTCTAAATTTCCGTTACTATTTTTAAGTACTCAGTGATAATCACTTAATCATTACTGATTTTCTGTTCAAACAAATTTGTTTCAGTATGAAAAAAAGTCCCAATATCTTATTCTATCGTTTCTGTTTCCGAAAGAGTTTTTAAAAAAAACAGATGAATTGGAAAAAGTTGAAATCAATAAAGCGGCATTCCTAAATGCCCATGCACTGATTTTCTGTTTCAATTTCAATTACCCATCTAGCAACATTTAATGATGTTAAGTATGTGTTTTAATGCTGACAAAGCGAAGCATACCATCATAGATTTGCATCAATTCATTTTCCAAAATGATTCTTTCCTAATTGTAAGTAAATTGTTC
Source organism: Fragum whitleyi (assembly GCA_948146395.1). Lineage (NCBI taxonomy): Eukaryota > Metazoa > Mollusca > Bivalvia > Cardiida > Cardiidae > Fragum > Fragum whitleyi. Next base: position 7,072,823 of record OX411558.1, read on the forward strand.
AAATAGAAAAATGTGTTTCCCTAAATTTCTTTTCTAACTGATTTATGAATTATTCAACCAACTTACAATAAGCACAGCAAAGTTTGAAAGATGATTACATTCACACATGACTCGTTTGTCGTCAATAACCGTTTTGTTACATCGGTCTGTAGTCCATCCTCCTGCGCCTTCGTTCGCTCTGTAGTCCCAAAATGCACACATCGTTTTGTTATCGTTCTAAATTTAAACAAAAATGAGATAGATACCTTTTTGAAATGGACAATTTGAGCTTCATTTAATGTGATATATCAAAAAATAACACTCTGGTCTCCTTTTTAATTTATGAAAAATATTATGCGTTCCTTCTTTTCAATTATATCTGCCTTACTTTCAGGATAAGAAATCGCTCGCGAATATTAATAATACGAATGCCTAAATGTGGTTGTCCAATCAACATCGTTAACTTTCACCTGCTTTCATTGAAAGCGATCTTGTCAAAAGAGTGTAAACTTAAAATCCACAAATCGAAACGGATTGAACATTTTTAAATCATCGGTTTTAATCTCTTCTAAAAATGACGGTGTTACGACCGTTCGCTCAGCATATCTCCAATATGAAACTTTTGTTCCAATAAATCTACATTTGCTATTTTTGAAAATGAAATAAATGGGGTCGTGGTGCTTATTTTATACCTAGACCTGTTTAAAAATGGGTACCATCAGCCAAAGTGTGTTGTTTAAGTTGCTTTTGAAATTTTATTTAAAATATAACCTTGAAGTGAAATTATTTACGATTTAAATCTAAGCACAAAAGGGTCCTGTTTCGCATTTTGATTGAAAAAGTAATTGACAAATTGCTGTCAAAACAAATTGACAGTAATTTGCATTGAAGTAAAACATACGAGAATTGAAGGGAAAAAACTTTTTCGGTCTAAATAAAAAGTCAATCAAACCTTTCGAACTATCTCCGAGATTTATACAAAAAAAGGTAAATACAGACTCGAGAGGCCGATCACTTTGTACATTCTTAATGGAACTTAACCTTATACCAATAAATTGTCTCCCTTTTTGTATCGGTCCTGGCTACACGAATGTTTCGTATAACGGTACAAGGGAAACTTTAATTGATTATATAATGGTACAAAAAACCATAATTGACTCTGTGATAAATTGTGTGATACATGATGACCATTCCTTGAATGTATCAACCCATCGACCGGTATCGTGTACGATATATTGTCATTCAGATATAAAAGGTTCACAAAAAATCAAATCAGAAACAATTATATGGAAAAATGTGAACGATAAGTACATTTCAAATTACACAAAGTATATGGAATCTAACTCGCGGCTTCGGCTACTCTATAATCGCGAAATTCGCGAAAAGAGTGAAATAGACTCTCTATATAAAGAAGTGGTTGATATAATTAAAGAAGCTTCCTAAAAATATATACCTAAACCATCCTATAAACCATATATACGTCCATATTGGAACGAAAATCTAACGTGGTTACACAACAAAATAAAAGTGGCGCGTTCTAAATGGATTTCTTAAAATAGACCTCGTGAAAACAGTGACACATTGCATCGATATAAAAAAGGAAAAAGAGAATGTCGTCGCAGTCCTAGACAATACGCATCAAAATATATAGAACAAATAGAGGAAGAAATAGACAAAACAGCAGAGGTAGATTCATGCGCTTTTTGGAAAATGGTAAACAAAAGGCGCAAACAAAAATCCCAGCCAAAAATTGAAATGGTATTTAACGGGACAACATACAATTCACCAGAAACAATTAACACTGGTTGGAGAGAATATTTCAAAGAGCTTTATTCTTCGAATGATGTAAACGTAGTAAATTTTGACAATTTGTCGAAATCTTTAAGTAGAGATTGCAAAGACCTACCGCAAATATTTGCTATAGAAGATACATAAAAAGCGTTGAAAACGTGTAAAAAGAATAAAGCTTGTGGATTTGACAATATATACTACGAGCACATCATCTACGGGGGCGAATCGTCGATTAAAGTGTTTACAAAACTATTTAATGCTATGAGTAAATTCGCCTATTGTCCGATAGAACTCAAAAGGGGAGTAATCACCACAGTGTTCAAGGGAGGCAACCGCAATAAAACTGATCCGAACTCATATCGGGCTATCTCTCTCTGTTCCGTCATTCTCAAATTGTACGAAAAGATTGTGTTAAGTCGTATTGAAAATCATATACATTTAAACGAAAAACAAGGAGGTTTTCAAAAAAATCTTAATTGTTCATTTACTTCTTTTATGGTAAGGGAATCGATCTATAATGTATTGGAAAACCACTCAAAACTTTACTCATGCTATTTTGACGTAAAACAAGCATTTGATAATGCGAATCATTGGTTGTTACTCAAGAAGATATGTAAACTTGGTTTAAACTCATCATATATTAAAAATCATTGGGAACTTGTTAACCGATATATATAGTTGCCTAAAATCAAACGGACAAATATCACAGTGGTTCCCTATATTGAAGGGCGCTAGACAAGGCCAAATAATCAGTGCGATATTGTATCTAGTTTATATAAATGATTTGATGAATACTCTAGATCAAAGTAACGATTGTTTTAAGATAAGCAGTGTTAAATACGGCTGTCCAACAGTCGCAGACGACATGATGCTGATGTCATTTACCAAAGACGGTCTTCAACGCCCCATGGATCTTTGTTATAACTATTCCTCTTCGAACTTTTACTCTTATAATGCCTCAAAGTGTAAAGTAGTAGTGTAAATGAAGCCCGATCTGAATATGAAAATAGACAAAGACAGTGGAAAATTGGTCAAAATATTGTAGAGGAAAACGAAAATTACATTCATTTGGGTATCATTAATGAAAACAATATGTCATTGAATGATTCCGTAAACGAATGTTGTTCAAAACTACGAAAAACTTATTTCAGCCTAAACGGTAGTGGCATTAGTCGAGAGTCTATGCACCCGATTTCACTTATACGAATTTACGAATCAGTAGTTCTTTCTAAAGCCTTATATGGAAGTGAATTATGGAATAATTTGTCTGATTCACAGCTTCAATGTCTAGAACGTGCGCATAAACAATGTATTAAACATATGCAGGGGTTCCATAGGTCTACATCATCATGTATCGCGATGACATGTCTTGATATTATGCCTCTAGAAACTTTCATTGATAAGCGCAAATTAATGTTATTCGGTCAACTTTGTAGGTTAGAACCTGGAAAAAGAATCAAAGAAATGTTTAATTCTAGAATGGTAGCTTTCATGCATAGACCGAGCAAAATACTTGGTTTCATGCCATATATGTACAGGATTCTAGGTAAATATGGACTGTCGGAAGTTTAATTTACCTACTTGGATTCGACTCACTTTCCGACAAAGAATACTTGGAAAAAAATGGTCTTACAGTCAACAGAGCGTGTGGTTAAGGCAAAGCTATTCTCCGATATGAATAGACTGGAACACCCTATACCTTTTGAAAGACTGCAGCCTGAGTCTGGTATTTCAAATATTTGGTATTTTTCCAGGGTCTACGGCAATAACTTGAAATACAGCTATACTGTAATGCATGCTGTTGGTAGGTTCTTCTCCAGAAAATACGAACTGATTTGTCCATTATGCAGACAAGGTACAGATTGCATTGTCGTACACTTAGTATTTTATTGTCATAGGAACGAGCATACCCGTGACAACCTATGGACAAAACTATTCAGTATTTTAGGGTAATCTTATTACCAAAAAATTACTCAAACTTCTCCTGAAATGCCATTCATAGAGTTAGTATCAGGTCGAATATTATTTTCTATGAATGATTAAAACAGAGTGACTTGTTTCAAAAGTATTCTTAGGTACTTACATGATTTAACTAAACGTATAGTCATGTATATCTAATATAGCACAGATCCCGTTCTCGGAGTACATAGGAAGAAAGCAAGCAGTGGGGACTGATATAGGACTACACAGCAGAGCGGCCTTATCTTTGTCTACACTGCTTGTGTAATCTATGAATATAACAGGAGCATGCCGCGAACGGTAAAACAGGAGGGGGTGTATGTGTGTATGTATGTATTTAAGTATATATATGTCTATATGTGTATATCTATATGTTTGAGTGTACGTATGTGTGTGTATGTGTGTGTACATGCGTATATTTCTATGTGTAAGTACTTATGTATATGTCTTGGTTTATGTGCATATATATCACCATACTTTGATACAGGTGATTGGATAGATATATGAATCCAATATTTGCTGTCGTATTGCGGATGCTCCGTGACGGCGGTCTCGTTGGACCGTGGTTATGGCGTTTCGGCGAAATGACGGCGAATTTATAACCATTCTTGAAACGCACAAATACCATATGATTCATTTGTAGAGGCTTACGTGCTCGGTAAGCCATTACAGAATGGAATTACAAAAACCACGCTTAAGCATTTCGTTTAGCATAACCTTTTCTTGGATTTCGTTTCGTCAAAAAAAAGCGAAATATTATCCATCCACCCATTAATCCACCCGTCCATTTCCATCCATCCATCCATCCATCCATCCATCCATCCATCCATCCATCCATCCATCCATCAATCAATCAATCAATCAATCAATCAATCAATCACTCCTTTCACTGTGTATCTGTACATTTTTGTTCTCTGTTTATATGTTAATTGTTTGTGTGTGTATATTGCGCGTTAATCTCTGCTTATGTTAATTGTTTGTTTGTAAGTATAAAAAGTTGTATTCTCTCCATTTTGGAGGTAATAAAGAATATCTTTCTATCTCATTGAAAGCGATCTTGTCAAAAGAGTGTAAGCTTAAAATCCACAAATCGAAACGGATTGAACATTTTTAAATCATCGGTTTTAATCTCTTCTGAAAATGACGGTGTTACGACCGTTCGCTCAGCATTTCTCCAATATGAAACTTTTGTTCCAATAAATCTACATATGCTATTTTTGAAAATGAAATAAATGGGGTCGTGGTGCTTATTTTATACCTAGACCTATTTAAAAATGGGTACCATCAGCCAAAGTGTCTTGTTTAAGTTGCTTTTGAAATTTTTATTTAAAATATAACCCTGAAGTGAAATTATTTACGATTTAAATCTTAGCACAAAAGGGTCCTGTTTCGCATTTTGATTGAAAATGGACAGTAATTTGCATTGAAGTAAAACATACGAGAGTTGATGGGAAAAAACTTTTTCGGTCTAAATAAAAAGTCAATCAAACCTTTCGAACTATCTCCGAGATTTATACAAAAAGGTAAAAACAGCAAGCCGTGCTCTGATCTTAGATACTTTCTAAGAGGATAGACCCGCCGAATTACTAGATGATTATAGTTTTTAGTTTTTAATTTTTTCGAAATCACAGAATGTCCATGAGAGCCTGGGACGCTCTTCCGCCTCCTTCCCTGCGAAAAAGTTCAAGAGCTGGTTCTTAGACGTTCTCGAACGTTAATTGGCAATTCAAGAACTGTCCAACTATCTCTTGAACCAGTTCTAGAACTAGTTCTTGCCTTTCTAATACTAGATATCTAATCCAGTTCTTAAATTTGAGTTCAATTACTAGTATTAGAACTAGTACTTGAACTGACATTAATTGCTCTAGAAAGTTCAAGGATGATTTTTGAATTTTTTGGAGGGCGTAAAGCCAATGGCTGTAAAATATATGGTCATGTGTTATTTGAAAGTACTTAAGGGGAAATCATCTATCTAAAGTCAGTTAAATGTGAAGGGTTGGGATAATTTCACCAATAATCATGACGCCCTTTTTCGATTAATACTTCGCCGCTCTGACCTATTATTCCAAAGGAACAATGATTTCATTAGTACAATCTTAATTTAATATTTTTAGCAAATTAGATTGAAACTGTGGACTGTGGACTCTATTGCGATGGCAGAGATTTTTTTAATTCAAATCCCAAAATGTCCATTTTCCCGTAGTACTTGACGGACCTGGTATATTTTAAAGGATCAATTCTTTTGTTGATTCAAGCTGTGAAAGCACGAAACAAATTGGGCGAAAGCAGTGGACTCTAATACTATAACGAGTATGTTGTTATTAAATCACCATAATTGGTATCTAATAAAATAGAGAATTCTGACTGGTTTAAATCGAATCACGTGGGGAAGTCCGTTGCACTTTATGTCTGTATAAAATGCTATAAGTCTTTTGGGAAACCCCCGATATTCGATCTACAAGTCCTGTTTTGTAGAAACTCGAATTATCCTATTTCCCGATCACCAACGCAACATTGCTTTTAAATCTATTATAGATGAAGCTATTTTCGAAAGAATTTACGATTACAAACCTGCAGTTCTGATTCTGAGCCGACATAAACTTAGAAACAGCGAGTCGACGAAGATCATCAACAACCCTTTCAACTAAAACCGACCACGCCGTTTTCGTTTAAAAACACAGACTAACTGGGCAAAAGCATTGTTATGCCCCTCATCGAGAGATCGTGGGCATCTTGTTTTACTCATGTCCGTCTGTCTGTCTGTCCGTCTTTCCCTCCGTCCGTCTGTCTGACTGTACGTCCGTCTGTACCAAAGTCAAGGTCATCTGACAAGGTCAAGGTCATCTGTCAAGGTCAAACTTTGAAAAACTAAACCCCAAAACTTAACCTTGCCAATATCTTCAAGCCTATTCAAGATACAAAGCCAAAGATCCGCATCCGCTGACGCCAAAGTCAAGGTCATGTGACAAGGTCAAGGTCATCTGTCAAGGTCAAACTTTGAAAAAAATGCCGTTACGGGGGCATTCGTGTTTCACAAACACATCTTGTTTTTGTCATAAGTACCTCTACGAATTTCAAAGATGTAGTTCATTTGTGAATCATTTGTTTTACTTTATGGCATTTCACTTCGATGGCGATATAAAAAAAACCCACAAAAATAAATTTGTGTAATCTATACGCGCAGATATTAGACTTGTAGCTTTAATCTTTGGCCGAGTATATTAATAGTTTCCTCGATCTAGAGGATTGCAATTATAAGGGACGAGTGTCTTTTTCAATACGTTTAACGGGGTATAAAGTGCAATTGCCTTAGCACATGGCAAATAACGCCCGTTATGTTTAACTACGGGCGTTATTTGCCATGTGCTAAGGCCATTGCATTTTATACCCAGATAAACGCAATGAAAAATACATTCATCCCTATATTAATGCCCCTTCTCCTTTGATGTTTTTTTTAACTAATTTCGAAAAAAATATTTCGATGTTGGTATAATCATTATGCGAAAGATTGAAGTAAATCGGATAGAGAGGGGGGACTCTTTTGGGAAACAAATGTAAGTTAACAGACGGGTGGACGGATAGACATACGGACAGACGGGAAATCATAGCAAGAATAGATAATAAATCCTATTCAAATAAATAAAGCAAAAGAAATGTATTCCATAAGAATCTGTAACCTCTATCAGTGATGTAGTTACCATACTGTAACACTCTCTGTCATGCACCGTAACATATATTATATTATATTTTTCGATTTTTTTTCATTTTTAGTTATGATAATAGAGAGAAAAACTAAAACCAATTCATTCAATTGGAATAAGATACAGTTTGAGAATGAATTTCCCATATGAAACGCATTCTAAATGCCTTTATTGCCTTTACTTTGGAAAATGACACACAGTTCTCCCTATTTTCCTTTAATCTTCAAAGTTCTATCTATTTGCAGGATAAGATATGAAAGTAAATCATTATGCGGAGTATCAGACTGTAGAAGCTAGACTTTTTTTTTACATTCTATGGATAAAAGATCACATTCTATTTTGAAAGGCGTAGCGTTCTTGTTTCCGTAAGTACAGAAATCGTGATTGTTTTCATTGAAAATCTTTAACATGTTCTTATGCAGAGGAATTTGTCCGTTGTAACAGTTCTTATGGGGTGTGATTGGTCTTAAAAGGAATAAAACGCTTTTTTATGGAACGTTAATGCGTACTATATTAAAAGACAGTTATAAGTGTTGATAATAGCGAAATTAGATTGAATTTAACCCAAAACTTACTCCTCGCACACATGCATTTTTTTCTTAAAGCATTTATCTTGTCAATTTCATGATTTTGTTCACTTCCTTTCTTTGTAGTCAAGGTTTTCAATTTGGAACTGAAATTTTGTAAATTTTTAATACAAACTTGAAACTTTGCCATTAAACTCTAGTTAAAATATGAATTTCGAGATCCGAACAAATTCCGATGACCGAATATCTACAAGCCTTTTTTGTAACACCCATCCTTCTACTCTGCGTTTGTCTCCAAATTCAATAATGGCGTTATACCATTTTCGACAAAACCCTTTTCTTGTTGTTATTTAAAAAGTTTTAACAACCTATGTCTTTAAACTACATATTTCTAATGATAAAATACAAATATATCTGTTTCGATATGTTTCACGCCAAAAGTAAAATTTATACTGGAAGCCCTTTCTACATTGATAATCCAACAGAAACATACCACAAAAGTTGTTTGTTAGGTTGATTTCTTTCAGAAACGTTAAATTCATTTAAACAGGTGATCTACGTTTATGTAGTTTGCTTGTTTGGGCACAAAAAATGACATTAGTATATTAAGGTTGTTTGTACATTTGGATGCATTATATTTGTTGGTCCTTTTTGAAGGTGACTCTTGAAAAAAAGGTTAATACTTCAAAGATTGTGCGAGTGCTACATTTAAAGTAAGACGGAGCAAAAATTTTAGCCATAGTACAAGAGTTACTTCATAATTAGATACAGTTAGTAACATCATGAATTTGAAAAGCACTCCGATAAAAGCTATTGTAAATTGCTTATTTCGCGCTCGATTCATTCAATCAAACCATTAAAAACACTCCGAAATCACTTAAAGTAAAGAACAACTTCTTTTCAATCGATGAAAAAATTTGAGATCCTGCTGGTTTTCTTGAATAAGAATGTCATGTAATTGGATCTTGTGAAAATAGAATGTTATTTTTCAAACGTTTATTACTATTTAATTGAAAAGTAATAATAAACATCGCTGATTTTGATCAATTTCGTTGAGCAATTCAGGGATATTTTATTACCTCCGTTTAAATTCAATAGTTCATCCCTCTAATTTATTTTGGAAACATTCCAATAACATCCATCTTTTCAATTAAACGATGTTATAAATGTATATTTATTTAGTTCCAATATGTTAACATTCTGCCAAAACCATACGGCTATTTCAGTTTATCTTGTTTATTTGACTATACTGTAGTGCGAAAGACGTAAAAAGCGTACAAAGCTTAACTGGATTTAAATAAAATTACCTGAACAAACAAAAGCCGTTGCAATTAAGACTACAAAAAAGTGTCGTAAGTTTGATAATGAGTTTACTTTACGAAAAGTGTCTTGAAACCAACAAATGTTTCTTCAAACTGTATTTTTATCGTAAGATTAAGTTACGTCAAATCTAGGACCTTTCGTGAAAAAGGTTCAATGCTACAGGTATATGGAAGAATACAGAAAAAATCATACCTTCGTCGTCCTGAAGATCACAAGTATGATGTTATTTCCAAGGTCAGTTATTGAAGTATTATCAACAACTAGCTTGGCGGCTGCTACCTTGCTAATCAATTCAAAGCTAGAGCTAACGCTCTCAAATAGACTTGTCTTTTTGTAAATTTGATACACAACTCTCGTCGCCCTCCCTGTCAAAAACAAACACCAAAATAGCAATTGTAAAGATTTTGTATAAGAAAATGAAAACGCTTACGTAGATTTGAAACAGAGATATCATCCAAATAATAAAAGTTTGATTTGCATACCAACGAATAAACTTTAGCAATGTGATTTAAAATTCATAAAAGCAATTCCAATGTCTATTTATTGGTAGGTTATTCATTCGAGATTATTATTTGACTCTACTTGACTTATTTTCGAACTTGACCGAGATTTCATGAAGACAATATTCTGACCAAGTTTCAAGATATTTGGGCCAAAAATGGCCTCTAGGGTGCACACAAGGTAAAAAAAAAAAGACGGACGATGGACGCCGGACAGCACCCTATCACAAGAGAACACCTTGAGCACTTTGTGCTCGGGTTAGCGAAAAAGATAGAAAGAAAATGAGGTTTTCAGTGACATGTCAATATTGCAAGCGTCTACTTGGTTTTTAAGGAAGACGAAAAACTATGTAAAGAACGTGTATGCATTTTTTGTTAAAGGGAGGTAATAAATATCGCTAATCGTATTATGTTTTAAGCGGACATACGAAAAAAATAGATGTAGTAACGCGGAGATAGCGAAAGTGTCTACAAATATCTCAGTTACCTCCTTTTGAACGTGAGTATATACAAGAACATGTGCAGACTTTACAGGCGCGAAATAATAAAAAAGGTTATTGATATTGATAGTGTTATTTTTTTTATTTTAATTAATGGAACCCGTTTACAGTACAAATATAATGTACTTTACGAAAGACATTACCTTTAAACAATTCTGGGTCTAGATAGATAGAAGTATCAATTATGCCAAGGTTTGTGTCGTTTGGCGTTTGATAATCAAAAACATCGATGTTGTCCAACAGATCATGTTCGCCCTTGTCATCTTCATTTTGTAATTTCAGACCAATAATTGGTGTCTCTTTACCGTCTTGGTCCAAAATATTGGCTGAGAGAAAGTCTTTGATTATCCGTAATGACTTCATTCCTTGTAGGTCTGCCTTACTCGTAATTTTATCTATTGATTCGATGAATCTGCAAATACCAAATACATTTGTGAATACGAAGTGAACACCACCCAAAAATATATAATGGATTTATGAAAGAGTCAGTTGTCAGTGAATCGGTCCGTTTGTCCCTCGGTCCGCAGTTTGTAGCTTTTCCTTGAATTCTTAATTTTTAAGCAACTTAGAGATTTATTTCATTAAAATCTCATTAATATCGTTGTATCAAGCAGATATGTGAATCTTATGTCCGCTCGGTTTCGCGGTAACATTAAACATAATGAGTAGCATTCATAAAAAAACTCCACAGATATGATCGTTATCAAGCTTAGTTGGCCTTTAACTTTTAATAGATTTTCCCCCTAGTTTGAAAATCGTTTCTGCTCAATTTCTCGAAATCTGAAGAAGGAATTTCAAAAAAATTCTTCAAAGTAAGCACACCCTGCATTGATGACACTTCAAAGAACGTTTTGGGTATAAGTTCGCTTCGCGACAATTTTCAAGTATACGCCTTGCTTATTATTAATTCTTAGATCTGAAATATACTATACGAACGATACCTATAAGTGTCAACTTCTTACGTCAAACGGCTGTAGCTACACTATATGATATATATACTGCAGAACAAAGTAAAGGCCAGGAAAAAAGTCACTTGTCATTCCTTGAAAATACACTGCAACAATTTTATTTTCTACAAGAACTGACTTCAATATTTTGACTTTCGAGAACTGCAAACAAAATTACCAACGAAGCATCTTTAAATGAAGACGAATCGCCGAAAGTGCGTGATCCGCCTTTCGTAAAGTTGCAAAATAACTGTTGATTTTGGTAAGTTCAGGACTGGGTCTTTAAATCATCGTCTGATCAAACAATGAGTTAGCAGGGTTGTGCGGCACATGCGGCGCATGTTTCAGTCGCTAACTGCAACCTCTGCAAGAAATGGAAGAGCTGATTGACACCAGCTGGAGCAAGTTCTCTTTCTCCCATCAGACACCGAAGGTTTTCCAAGGGGCCAAACTATAGCAAAAAGTCAGTTGATCGTGCACAACGGTTCATTTGTACCTTCATTGTGATTAAGTAGAGTAACATATTGAGAAAATAAGTGTTATATGGAGTCAAAAACGACTCTGATTGGTGTGATTTTGAATAACAGTCAACCTTGGATGCAGGTCCCCCTATTGCAGGAAACGGGTCTCAGTTTCACAACCTATGGTGATGATGGCATCGCTCATTAGACTGTCTGACAACGGCATATGGATGGTGGATTGTCAGCGTAGAGCCTAGAGTTGACGGCAGAGTGGACCCTTTGATCTGAATATCTAGACCGCCAGACAGACGGGTCGCTTATCACGTGTTTGAAACTTTTCATATTGCCGCTGTATGACAGATCGACTTAATGTAAGTCGCCTGGACAGTTTTCTGTATAGACAAATGTGTTGAAGCCGTCTCAGAGCCTACACTACATCCCTTGTTCTCAGGTCGATCATTTGAATAATGTTAAACAGAAGCCCCAATCGGCGCAACGGAGATCCCCTGGCTTTACCATCCGGTCGAAATGTGTTCAGTTTAATCATACTAAAAATCTTAAATAGTACTGATTCTACAGCTTAATTCGAAAAGCTTTTGTCGATTATTTTCTGGTTGTGCCATAGGAACACCGAAACTTGACCCAAGTGTTTGCAAAATAATGTCAGTTTTTTGCAAAATGATTTCGCAATCTGTAGAAAATTGCCATTATATATTTTAATGTTGCCATAAAATAAAGTACTTATGAATTTTATCAATTTAAGTACGGAAGGTTTGTACTAGAAATACTTTGAAAGTGTTTTACCTGTTTGCAGTATTTGTTACTCTCTGGGCCGCATGTATAATTCCTGGAGAGGTCTCTAAAACGTTGTTTGCGATTTCATAAATATCCTCCAAATTCTAAATAAAAAAGGAAATTAGGTTACTACGCCGCTAATGCGCACGTGGCTTTCGGTGTATTCATGCTGGAAGTGTGATAAATGTTTAAGTGGAGAAACCGTAAAAATATATACGACATTACATCTAGAGCTGCGTGACGTGAAACAAACAAGCTTTTGTGAGTCACTCATAGTTCCAGGTGTATGCCTTTGGCTCTATGCAGAAGAAATCAAGATCGTTACGAAACTTGCTGTCGGAGTCAGTTTTATACAAAAACTTATAAACATAAGATCATATTATCATAATTTTAAATTGTGTAGTAGGGTTAAGTTGCTATCATTTGTCATAACATTTCATCTCATGTATATAGTCAAGCTTTCATGTAGATGTCATGTGTGAGTGAGAATGGGATTAATAAGAAAGTCATGAGCTTGGGTTCTGTTCACAAAACTCCGGCCCTGCATGCTTTTCCTAACACGATTCCCGCCTTATCTTCTGTGCAGCCCGCACTCTGTTCTAGACCTAATCAACAATCAGGATAGACCATAGATTGTAAACTATTTTGGGTTCTTTATTTTGCCCATTAGAATGTTCACTTAGCTGCAATTACATCGTATTCTGGTAGGTTAATTTCTTATCATTTTCTGCATTATGTATATTTTATTTGATAGATTTCCCCTTTTCTAAGGATGTTCTAATATTTCTATTTGCAGGCTACTTTTTACATAGCGCAGATAAAACAACAAACCCTGATATGAGTCTTAATCTTGTTTTCATCGAGTTTCAATAGGAAAAACAATTTCTATACTTTTTACCATATCTTTCCACCATTCTGTACACAGTCAAACCTGTCTTAAGAAAGCACCCAAAGGACATTCAAAAAGTAGTTGCTTTAGACAGGTGCTTGCTTAATACAGGTCCATTTCAGTGCAAATGGTTCATTTCGAAACTCGGTGGCCGCCTGCTTAAGACAGATTACTTGCTGAATACAGGTGGCCGCTAATACATGTTTGACAATACTACTATACAGCTATGCAATAATTTGAATGGTTTTATTACTGGACTCAACTGAATCTAATGAAGTAAGCATTACATAAATGACTGAAAATATCACACACAGAACATTAATACACAAAGGGCTTGACATGAAATGATTCAAATACCATCTTTTTTATGAGAAGTCCATAAACAGATGAAAATAATACTGCAATCAGTTTTCATTTGGGGGAGGAATGAATAAAATAACGATTTCACAAAAGTTCTATTACTTTCCAATACAAATTTGATCAGAGTTTATCATATTGATTGTTATTATTATCGTAAAACTAAGTTGGGTAGCATCAAAGGCTTTAATCAGTTGAAATGATAACACTGGTGAGAGCGATACTAGGAATCCATTGCTTGGTGCTCGAGTCGCCGTGGAATGGCTGATTTGTTTGAAAACTTCTGCAAAGCGGCCTTATACCTAATCTAAACAAACACAACACATACTCAAGCGCAATGAAAACGCACCACACACAAAAAAAACTTTAACAAAATGTCCTTTATGATAAAATTTCAATCTACTACTTTTTTATCGTCTTTCAACACATAAAGGAACATGTCGACATCACATGTCTTAACAACAACCATAAGACGTCTCTGTTTGTTTAATGGTCATCAAAAAGGCCCCTTTGGCTTTCTCGTTTACTTGTACTTTTGAAACAAGTTAAATTGCATTAATAAAAGTACTGTTTCTTACAGAATGAAATACAGCATTATATTTCACATTTGTTCTAAGCAAAAAGCAGCAATGCGATGTCAACTTACGTGTGGTATGGGATCAACAGAGAACAGAAGGTATTTTTTCATTTAAATCAAAGAATCGTAAACAACATTTTCGTACTCGTTTTTTCAAGTGATTTGAACTCCAAACGCCGATTGAAAGTCCATCAGAGACGCCGAGGGTACGGTGTAGACATAGACATCAATGAGCGTTAGCCTATGCATCAACCAACTGTCTAGACTAGTGATAGTCAGCATTTTGTACTGAGTTAGAGGTTATGTTACTAAAAATCGAATGACAGAACGACAGAACGGGTTTGCAAACCAACTTTGCAGATATAACATTAACGATATTTAACATTTTTCATAAGTCAAAGGTTCAAAAACCTGCAACCGTTTCTGAGCTTACTCAACCATTATTGTGTTGTAAATGATCCATTACAAATTTATTTAAATTTGTAATATTCATGTCCGAAATTTGATACATTGAAGAAATATTAGAGAAAAAATAAGGTGGTGCGTTTTCATTGCTCGTGAGTATATTTTATGATAATTATTGAATACTAAAAAACTTTTTTAGCAAACAATTTGTGAAACATCCGGTGCATTTTATATAACGTAAAAAGCTCTGGTTTAAATCGAGGGCTTATTGCGAAACTGTTCTATAAGCATTTTACAAAATTTTACAGTAGAAGGAAAAAACTGTCCCATTTCATTATTTTGCATTTTTATTACAATTCCCTCGGTTATCTAGTGTAATATAATTTCATAATACATAGTCAAATGTTTTCTTACAGAAATATTTTAGAAAAATCTGATTATGATTGAAAATGTTGTTTAGAACATTATCGCACTCAGAAATGAAATAAATCACAGCAAACTTTTACTTGGATACTGTTCCATAATTAAAATTGTTTTGAATAAAACACAATTTTTCTCTTAATTCTTCATCCTTTCTTACCTTCAACTTTTCTTCACTTTGTAAAATATTTTTTACATTTAGGATAGTATCACAGAAATATCTTGGGATAGTTCTTTTGCATGATTGCGACACTGTCCTTCAATGGTTTAAATCATTTTTCTTGTTCCAGTACAGTGAATCCAAGGCCATTTTCAAGCTATATTGTATCAAATTAATAAGATCTATTTGGTTTTTTGTACATGAGGCGAAAACTTGGCTTAGTTTTGGATCATCCATGTCATCTGGCATCCGGATAGGCAGGTGGGTTACAGTATCCAGGGATCATTTTTGAGTGACATATTGAGAGATTCTCTCATTTTTCTGCCAGAAATCTCATTCAAACTGTTCTAATGAGAGAAAAATGTCAAAGCAAAATACAATTTAGTGAAGAAAGCATAAAACTTCTCGATAAAAAACTTTATTTCTCATTAGATTTGGCTAATTGAGATTTTTGCACATGATATTCCGAGCCAGAATTATTCCTGAAGTACCCACTTCTTTGCTGGAGCATAATAATTCTGTCAATGTATGTCCGATTGACTTAAAACTGGGCATTTATTGTCTGCGTATCAATATGGAAAGCAGTGCTACAAAAGAACCACAACTCTCCCCAGCCTTTCTTGAATTATTGCCCAGTGCTGTTTTTCATTGTTGAATGTTGTTCAGAATTTTTCTCTAAATTTGAATAATATATTTGGTCATGAAACATAATAGGAGGGTAGATATTTTTAAGTTTAAGAGTAGTTTGCAAGACTCTGCAACTCTGCAAAGTCTTTTTTCTGAGTTATTGCCTTTTGTTGATTAATTTGTTTTGAGTGTAACTCTAGAAAGGTATGAGCACGAAACTTCACAGATGGATTGATCTTGTCAAGGAGAAGTGCATTAGAACCTTTGTTCTACTTTGCATACATTTTCGGTAATTGCCCCTTTGTTGTTTTTCGCATTGGAGTATTGTCTGGAGAATATTTGTAAATGTGTCATACCTATTATTGTAAAATGTTATGTAGACAGAAAATTTGGGGGGAATTGTGGTGTGTAAAAACTGTTACTCCAACACTTTTTAAGTTACCAAACTTTGTTTTACGAAAAATTGAGCATATTTCCAAAAGTATTATCAAGAGACTTAGAAGATTGGGGCACAAAATCTATATTGCATATCGTTTTGGTTATCACTCTTCATCATTTTATTCAACTTGAAATTTATCCAGAGTATATCTCTGAGAGTATAATAGCTATGATCATGTAATTTTATGATCTCAAGAAAAATAAAAAGAACCAAAAAATCTATCTTGTGAGTTATTTGCCCTTTTGTTGTTTTTCAGACTTCAATTTAATTCCTCCCCAGGGCACTATTGAGCATTGTGACTGGTATATTTTATGAAAAATTTTCACCGTGTTGCAAAATCCTTTCTAAAGAATATTGAATATCTGAATACCATCATTGAGCCTTGAAGAGAAAAAACACACACACACACACAACAGATGTTTGTAAAACATTTATTCCCCACATAGGAGCAGGTTGATGGCATATTCTTTGTCAATTAACAAAGGGCAATGAATCAAAAGATGTGATGAGTAGAGTTATGGTTCTTGTACATTGCACTTCTCCATTCCACATGTGAAAGTTCATGATTCTAGCTTGCATACCTTTTGAGATAAAGTACGGACAACAATATGGTCTACCGACCGACAGACAGACCCACAGACCGACAAGTGCAAAGCAATATACACCCTCTTCTTCAAAGGTAGGCATAATTAGTATACCCAATGCATGTGCACTAGCAGTATATGAGACTTGATAAACCATAACATGTATACCATCGTCAAAAAATGCCTCAGTCAAAGGTAAACCACAATAAAATACAAACTACACAATATTTTAATAAAAAAAAAGTAATCATTCATATTGAGGAAAAATTCACCTTAGTCTAGCTTATGCAAGAATTGTTTTGAGCTAATGTTTGATGAGTGTTATTTTAGCTTCAAAGATGTGCACCCCTTTTCATGGACAAAACAGGTTTGGCAACACTGACAAGTGATCAATTACAAACTCTCATCCATTTTTCTAGAGTAGCAACTACTCGATCCTGAATAGTGTACACACATGAGACATTGCATTACGGCTCCTTTTGCTTTGTATTCAAATCAAACATTTAACACTTTTTAGCTGGACTACTCGAAGAATATGGGGGCCTATTTTGTATTCAAGTCAAACACTAAACAATTTTAGGTCGACTATTCGAAGAATATGGGGGGCTATTTCGGTTACCCGGGCATTTGCATTGGCATCTGTGTTGGCGTAATGCTTTGGTTTCATTTCTGTGCAAGTGTTTCAAATCGCTGCTTCTACTAAAGCTATTGCTTTGGAACTTCTACATACTTCTGGTACCATAATACCATCCTCAAGACAAAGATTCATTACTCTGATATTGAATTTAATGAAATTTTAACCCTTTTTAGACTCAGAAATCTTGGTTAAGTTTTTAAGTGCAACTGATGCATATCTGTAATATCTCTGTTTCTACATAAGGTATTGCTTGGCACATTTTCTATGACCATAATATCAGCCTCTAGACATACTTTCATTACCCTGATATTGAATTTAGTGGAATGTTTACCCATTTTGGACTTAGAAATTTTGGTTAAGTTTTTACGTGCACCTTATGTATATCTGTTATATCTCCGTTTCTCCTGAAGCTATTGCTTGGAAACTTTGTACATGCTTCGATGACCATAATGTTAAACTCTAGACAAAGATTCATTTCTCTAATATCTTATTTTGTGGAATTTTAACCCTTTTCGGACTTTTCTTAAGTTTTTACTAGCCGGCAGCTGTTGTATATTAGTTATATCCCTGTTTCTACTTAGGGTATTGCTATTAAACTTTGTTCATGCTGCTATGACCATCTTAATCATCATCCTTTAGACAAAGATACAATACTCTTGACTTTCATTTTATGGAATTATCCATTGTCAATATTGATTTGCTCTTACTATCCTGCACTAGGATTAGTAGAGCTTTGTTGTCCTCTGACAGCTCATGTTATTTTCTTAAAGGAAAAGTAGATCTTTTTGACCAGACAAAAGGTCTGACCAAGTTTCACGAAGATAAGAAGGAAAGTTTTGACCCCTATGGTATAACAAAAACATAAAAAAATAATCTTGTTTTTATGTAAAGTTCTATAATTTCAAAAAAGTTTTCTATCGGCCACATTCATTTATTCTGGTAATTTTCTGATTTTTTTTTCCTTTCCATTGGTGTTTGATTTATGAAAATCGGCAAACGGTAATATGAAAATTTCAGAGGTTTAAACTTCTTACACAACATGTCATGTACATTTTGATATAAAAAACACCCCCCTCCCAAAACTCAAAATTCAAACCGAGCAAAATAAATTCTTCTTATGTATTGGTTGTTAGAATAAAAGGGATTTTAGCTATCTACTTGGTAGAGGTCCACTAGATGATGCT
Source organism: Fragum whitleyi (assembly GCA_948146395.1). Taxonomy (NCBI): domain Eukaryota; kingdom Metazoa; phylum Mollusca; class Bivalvia; order Cardiida; family Cardiidae; genus Fragum; species Fragum whitleyi. Next base: position 7,091,585 of record OX411558.1, read on the forward strand.
ACATACTAAATGAAAGCTGTCTGCCATCAAGTATAAGAGAAGAAGATTTTTAAAGATTTTCGTTCTTTGATTCTATGTAAAAGGGTTGCGCCCGGGTTGCGCCCAAATATGACCCCATGGTCATGATATGAACAAACTTGGTAGAGGTCATGATGATGCTACATACCAAATATGAAAGCTGTCAACTATCTGGTTTTAGAGAAGAATATTTTGAAGATTTTTCTATTTTAACCCTTTGTGCTCACTAGATGATGCTCCATACCAAATATGAAAGCTGTCTGCCATCTGGTTTCAGAGAAGATGATTTTCAAAGATTTCCACTCTATGATTCTATGTTAAAAGGGTTGCGCTCGGGCAAAGCCCAAATATCATCCAAATGTCTTGATTTGATTTGAATTGGGGTTTTACGTCGCTTTCAACAATCTTTCAGTTATATCGCGACGACTGGAGCACCTAACGATGGATTCCTGGTATTTCTCACACCAGTACTACCACCACATCCCTTTCCCAGCCTCCAGTTGCTATTCCACATAGGTTTACGATTATCTACCCATTGTCCAAAGGTCTTGATATGAACAAACTTGGTAGGGGTCCACTAGATGATGCTACATACCAAAAATGAAAGCTGTCTGCTTTCAGGTTTCAGAGAAGAAGATTTTCCTATTTTTACCCCTTTTGTTAAGGGTTAAGGGAAAGTTAAGGGTGGATTTCATTTATTTGAACAACCTTTAGTAGAGCTTGACCCAAGGAACATCCCTGCCAAGTTTCATCAAGATTGACCCACCGGTTTAGGAGAAATGTTTAAAGAAATTGTGGACGACGGACGACACGTCACACGACGCCGGACGCCGGACATTGTACGATCACAATAGCTCACCTTGAGCACTTTGTGCTCAGGTGAGTTAAAAATTACAGTTGTCAGGTTTTTTTTTGCTTTGTGTTTTCAAATTGCCTCAGAGGAATCAAAGTTATCAAAGGAAAGGAAAGTTATTCAGGAAAATGATGAACTAAACATACGTGTTCTTAAAATGATTGGAAACAACAAAGTATGAAGTCAATGAATCCTTGTAGCGCTTGACATGTGCAAGTATTGGATAGCCAATCTGATCATGAAACAATTGCCTATGTGTTACATACAATGAAATAGCAAGCTCGATGTGATTTTTTTTGCTGGAGCTTATCCAACTTATATTTTAGCTTGGCTGTTTTAGGAGTATACAAGAGGTATTGCTTAGCCTTTGCATAATCGAAGTTGTCGTCCGTTTGCAATAATTTTGATATTCTTTTGATACAACTAGTTCAACCAAAGTAATTCACTTTAAAAGGGCATAAGTGTTCAACATCAAAAAAATGTGTGAATAATACCTCTTTTTCGACTTAGCAATTATTATTCACTATCCATCACCCATCAGCCGAGCGTAGACACATATAGATGGTGCTCCTATTTAGTTATACAAACACGGTCCAAAACACAAGTAAATTAATATTCTAGTCCAAGGTACGTCCTTGGGAAAGTCATATCAGAGCACCTATCTTTTTCTGGTGATAGTTGCTGTGATATAAGTAAGATTGTTAAAGGCGGTGTTAAACACAATTTCAGGCATAATATATTAAAGATAAAAGTTAGTTTGAATATGCCAAAGGTTAAGGTCAAAGCTGAAGGCCAAGGTTCTAATTGATATTTCCTCAGCCATATCTTAATGATAGTACATGTATTTCCCTTGATGAACCCTTTGTGTCGGAGACAGTTCAACCATTGGCAAGCTACAAAACAAGATTACGTGAAACTTTGTTCAAATATAAGGCTAGTTATGTTGTTCAGTGATTGTTTCCATAAAGAACGTTTTGGCCAATTTTGGTACGATACATTAAGTGTGATTGCTCTGATCTTAGATTTAAGAATGATGTCTATTAATGTTGAATGGTATTGATATTGCTATGTTATGGCACAGAATAGTATTATTTGAAGGGGGAACTGCCTCTGTGACACATTTCAAGCTATTTATATTGGACAATCGATAATCATTTTTTTGTGCGACTTACCAGATTTAAGCTGGAATGGTTGTAAGCTAATAGACTTAAATTACTACATCAATGTTCCTGTTGAAGATGACAGAAATGAAATCTAAGAAAACAAGGTTATAACTGAAAAAAGTGAACCTAAATCGACTTGAGGATTTGTTCACACCTACTTTACTACGAGTCCTTACAGATCTGCAGTTTCCGCAAAAGCTGGCGGATTCTTACCATTAGGATGCAGTTATGTCAGTTATTCAACTTTTGATTTGTTTCTCAGCGCCTAGGGTATGCACAAAAGTATGTACGGATATTCATAGTTAACATTAATTTTGATAAGTCTATTTCCCGTGAAATTGATTAGGTTCATTGAGTAATTTCAGAGGAGGAAAAAGATGTTAAGGAACTAAGATGGTTGTCCACAGACAACTGGTTTCCAATCATCAATAGATCTATTTCAAAACTATAACTTTTCCCTTGAAATTATTAATTATATGAATATTTCTTTCAAGGGGCTCATATTCTCATGAAGGAGAGCAGAAATTCAGAGTGACGGTAGGGCAACCTTTTTTTGAATCAGTTTCCACTTGACCAAATTCTTAACAAAGAGGATTTTTTCGGTGAACCTCATTGCTTGACCCACAAATAAAAACGTAGAGGAACAGGCTGTTTTTGACTTTGGAATATTTCAACATCTACTTTCAAGACTAGTGGGCCTATTTTCCACAAAAGTTTTGCATGAATGATCCTTGAGTGAACCTTCTTAAAAATGTTCACCAAATTTTGATTTACCCCAAATATATATGGTAGGCATTTCTTCTAAACCCATTCATAGTTTTAGGTGGAATGGCCAGGATGGACTAAGATACACAGCAGCAACGCACAAACACCCACTTAAAAGTGAGAACTATTAATCATTTAAGGCAAGAAAGCAATATATGCACTGAAAGATGGGAGTATGTATGAGAAACAGAGCCATTTGTCCCAGAGCATGATTTAAAAAAAGAAAAAGGATATTTAAGTATTTTAGCTCACCTGAGCCCAACATGCTAAAAGTGAGCTTTTGTGATCACATGTTTGTCTGTCATGCTTCCAAAGTCGTCAAAAATTCTTTAAACATCTCCTCAGTGACTGTAGGTGTGTATTTCAACTAACCTTGGCAGAAACGTTCCTCGGGTGACCTCTTTCAAAAATTGTTCGCTGAATTTTTATTGGCCCTCAAATTTTGGTGTGGCAGGGCAGGGCTTATTATGAGTCTGAATTCTTTGAACAACATCTCCTGAACCACTGGGCTGATTTCAATGAAATTTTACCAGAATGTTCCTTGAAGCACCCATATAAAAATATTGCTCACGAAGTTTTATTGACTCATAAATATGGGCGTGACAGGGTGGGGCTGATCTTAAGCCAGAAATCTTTGAATGAAATCTCCTCCTGGACCATTTGGCCGATTTCAATGAAACTTTACCAGAATATTCCTTTGGTGACCCTTTTTAAAAGTTAACCCTGAAAACTATAAACACCTCCTCTGTAACCACAGGACCAATTTCAACCTAACTTGACAGAAATGTTCCAATAAGTGGGCCGTCTTAAAATCTGAAATTAAGATGATCACCCAGCTTTTGACCTGTAAAAGTTAAAATAAGTTTTAAATTGTGGAGTCTGTGACCAAGTGGTTAGGATGGTGACTTTGCGATCGAAAGGTCTCGCGATCGAATCCTGACATGACCATGGTAATTTTTCTGAGCAAAAATTTACTCCACATTGCTCCTCTCGATAAAAGGATACCTGTGATAGTTGTAAGTCAAAGTGTTGTGACAGCCAAAGGCGCCATGTATTAACTGACGACCTGCAATTTGGTGATCGGGGGTTAAAGTATAAAGTCGCGTGAATACGCTTATCGTAAAACAAGACTATAAACCAAACTTTAACTTAAAATATCATCTCAAAAACTACCGATAGTGGCCAATTTTGGACAAACCTAGCCTGATGACCCCCTTAAAAGCTGTACAAGAAATTATGAGTGGTGTCAATTAAATATGGGCATGTCAGGGAAGTGTATATTTTTACTTTGAAACCATTAACGACGACTAGCCACCCAAACCCTTAGGCCAAGTATTCCTTATTTGATTGCAAATTTCTTGTGATTAATCATACATTTTTCCTGTGGGCAATTCTTGGCAATTCATGCCCTCTTGGGCCAGAAGTTGAATAAGTATGACCCAAAAGAAGGGCTAATGGAAATTTGATTGAATTCTTTTAAGTCAAAATAGGAACCTGAGACATTTCTTTTTTTCCAATCAATGATATTAAAACTACACATCTCATCACATGTCTCTGTAAAACTCCTGACATGTAAGTGCAGTGTGATCAAATTTTGATTCATATCTTCATGAAAAAAAATAAAAATGTTTTCTGCTTACGGGAAAATGTGATAATTATTTCTATATTTTCATTATTACAAGTAATACCTTGCATTTATTTTCAAAAAGCAAACTGGAGTACAATCGTAACCAAATATATGCAATATTATGATAATACCTGTTTTTGTCATCTTTAAAGGAAAAAAAATCCAAAAATAACGAAGATCCACTGCAAAGCAGAATTAGGTGAATGGGCCTCTATTTTTGCACCCTTTGATGAAGATATTATAGTAAAAGAGCATGATGTCATTAAAAATGATAAACAATAGAACACTATCCAAGTAAAGAAAAAACAGTAATGATAAGATTTTTGGATACTGTCCTATAATGAATAAAACTTATTTCCGATATATAAATCTAAAGAAAAAATGATTAAAACAAGTTTAAGATAATGTACAAAATATAGTGGATATATATTTGAATATTTATAAAAAATTATAAATTTGCACTTTTTTTCACACTGATTGATAGAGATTAATCTTTACTTGGAAACTGTTTTATAAGTACATGTTCATTTGAAATAGTATCGCAGTAAAATTGATACCCTTTGAAAAATAGAACAAAAGGACACAATATGAATAACATCATTATTTCTTCACACATGTTCCTAATATTTTTACAGAAGATGTATTTCATCATTTAAAGATACTTTATGAGAAAAACTGATTTTTGAAAAAAATGTCGTTTAGAACAGTATTGCAATAAGCCCTCGAAATGTGATTTACGCCACTTTATTAGTTATTTTAGTCATATCGTGGAGGTTAAAACACCTAACGAAAGATATCATTTATGCAACGTTACCTTCACATATAAAGTAATGACTTTTTTTGTTCATTTTCGCACCATGTTCTTTTTAATTATAAAAACAAAAACTTACCGTTGGTTGTATAGCTTGAAACCGACCGAAATTTTGTAAAATCTCAGTTGTGCAGACGATATCAGCCTCCGTCAAATTAAGATCCGGATCTGTGAGTTGGATCGTTTCGTTAAGCACTTGGTTAAACCTGCTATCATTTAGTGCAACCTGAATTACAATCAAGAAAGTGGTAAGCTAAATAGAATTGAAACAAAGCCAATAGCTAAATGACAGAGTTTTAAAGTTAAATCACTTGCATCTTGGGTTATTATCGGCTGAGCAAAAAAAAATTTACTGAGCTCCATAAGGAAGTGTGCACATTTAAATTTCTATTCTACTTAATTTTTTACAAAATTTGAGGAACTCTTGCTTGTAAAAATATTTAAGAATTGATCCTATAGAAACGATACATAAAACCCTGGTTCGATAAATTTGCTTATACTGCGGACATATGGTCAGCACACACGGTGTTAAGATTTTCAAATTTCCTAAGAGATGTTCGAGTTTACATAAAGACGGTACATCTGCCTTATCGGGAGAAAAATATAGGTTGAATGGCTAGTGACGTCAGATCAAACCGTGCAATGACGTTCTGCATTTTTTATGGTTTCTCAAATAGGACTCGCAAGATGAACCATATATTTTCTTTTAACATGGAAGGTTTGTTTTTCTTTGTTGACATATTTCTTCACACATAGTTAAGTTCTGCCTATCGACTAAATGTGTAGGTCAAAATTCTTTGTTGCATATTGTCAGTTATGTTTGAATATATTTCAATGCAGGGCGAAGGTATTGAGCTGAATGCGATTTCAAGATAATTATTCATCAACTGTAGGGTGAACAAGCAAACCGCCCAAAATCAAAGGTCTTTTTCTAGCCGAAAGTCATAGAGTGCAACGCACTTTATTTCAAACGGTATCGATGGTCAAAAGTCTTTAGGTTTGTCATCCAAAATTTAGCAGTGGTATGTATTTTCTTAGATTTTCAAATTCACAAGTACAGAATTTCTTTTGGACCTGAGTATATAATTCAAATTCAAGATTGATTGGTGGAGTTTTACGCCGCTTTCATCATTTTTTTCTGTTATATCGCGGCGGTTATAGCAACTTACAATGGTTTCCTGTTATTTCTCTCACCAGTACAACCATCACATCCTTTCCTAGCCATCAGCTACTACCTCACATTGGCTTCCGATTATCAACCCATTGGTGAGAGACAAATTATATGAAGAATAAGTAGGGGATTAAACCCCGGAATCTCTAGATTGACAGTCCGACGCGCTACCAACTGCGCTACGAATGCGGCTCTAATTCAGAAGGAATCGTTCCATATATGCTTCATAAATGATGATCATATCAGACCATCTTCAATATTAAAGCTGTGAGACAAAAGAGTGATTTATGTTTTGTTCAGGAATATTTGTTTACAGTAAAACGTTCATTGTTGAGATGCTAAATGTGTGGTCATTGAATGCCGAACCAGAAAAATATGAGGCTTTCCCTTGAAAAATATTATTTTTATACAATTATTTTTTAGAAAAAAAAGTTCAATTTCAAGGTATTTATGATATCAAGTTTATTTGCGAAAAATATAACGCCATGTTCGAATTAAAGTCATCAAAGGTATCATGTCGTCATTTCACAACGAAAATACACCGTTGCTATACGTATCTATTTCGCTTAGTATTCTAATAGTGTGGCAACACCTATAAAATATCAAAAGTATTCAAAAGTTTTATTTCAATCCCCCGACTTCCGTAATATTATTTTATAAAACCTAATGGAGGATTATAATATCCATCAGAAAAAGAACAAACACTTGCATATTTCGATTCAAACTATTTAAACTAAAAAAAACACAAACACAATTGTAACATTTTGACTCTATGTAGAATAAATGCAAACTACGTGATTTCATATGACATTTATTGTGTATTATCATGCAATGAAGCCAATATCGGCATGAAAACGATAACCTGATAACATGAAATGATATCAGACATGTTATTGTTTTTAGAAACAGTTTGCATATCCATATGTCCAATACCTGAACTCATTTTTTTCCACCGGAACAAACTCGTCAAAATGCGAATTATTTAAATCAAGTACGGGGATCATAGCCTACTTGTCTTCTTCCTTTACACTACATGTAAATCAGTTGAAAATGAAACCAATACTCCAGAAATGATGATGACGTATTGGTTCCTAGAAGTCAGCACCAGTACCGATAAATTTGTAAATACGGGCAAATGACAGGAACTTTCTTTACATTTTTTGAGAATTTCAATTATTTCTTGAGAAAGTCGTGTCGTCGCGTTTCTACAAATAGTTAATGCAAAAATGACACTCGTATGATTTGGGTAATCTGTAGAAAATATATTCGCTAAAGGTAATAAGAACGCTTTTGTTGAGAAGGTGAGAATAATCGTAGCAGTCTGTGACAGACTGTGATCTCTGCAACAAAACGGATTTCGGTTGGCATGCATCCGCTCCATGGAGGTAAGATAAATGTGTTTGTTTATTTATTCTAGAGTTTAAACTTTTCAATGCTCTTTTATGTTTATAATCGTGTTGTTTTATTTCTAAAGGCCTAGTTTAACCTAGGCTTTATATAGAGACATATAATTGTTGTTACAATTTTAATCACGTTCATTTTCAGGAACAAACTAACAGCAATAATAGCAGTTCAATATTGCCTAGCAAAATCCAGAAAGCCTGTCAATGCGATCGGACTATTCTCAGGGATACTTTATTATTTTAGGTCTATGAAACTACCTTTATTATTATTGCGCTTACACAAACCAGTCATTTTCTAACATTCGAATGTGTTTTTTTTTTCTTTATATATTACTAGGCTCTGAAAGGTAATTGCATGATAAAAAGAATAATTTGTTAGCGTCTAAAATATAAATGTCATCTGGTCTCGGCTGTGAGAAATATTTGTGACCCGGCAAAGCCTCTACCATAAATTTGATATTTTAAAAAGCTAACACTTAATTCCGTATTGCTGTACCTGTGATAATTTCTTAAGTTTAGTAGTACTTGGAGATTCTACAAGTTCAGGAAATTGTTCACAGTCTGTGCCTAAAACTATTTCTCCCCATTTAACACTGTTATCATATCCATCTGTACATGTCCTCGATGCGAAAGCTCCACCACCTGTTGTATGAAGAATTAAATGGTTTCCGGTTGTGAATAAAAGGTATTGGTAAGTATAGCTTGGAACTATTGACATGACTTCACTTAACGCAATTAATAAATTACTTTTACTATATTTGCGTGTACGATTGATTTCGCTCTTACCCTGGAGATATGTGTTGTGCATATAGATTGTTTATATTCAATTATCTTAAACATATACATAGTAGAATGGTCCAGTACACAGTGATCATAACGAAGATATCTTGGCGCAAATTCGTCCTCAACGAAAGATATAGTCTTGTTTTTTTCCTATTTCAGTATGGATAACTAATTTTCTTTTTAATGTGCTGTTGTTCTCCAAGTGATTCATATAGTATTTATAAACCCACGATGCAAGATACTACAATACCTAAAATCTGTTCTAAAAGAATAATCTGGTATTATAGTTTACGATCCATTTAATCACCGTATCGCTGCTGAAAACTGGGATTTTCGAGACAATTTCAATGTTGACGACGATTGCGAAATATTTACCAGAAGACTCCTTTAAATGATGTCACAATGTATCCTTTCTTGACAAATTACAATTAAAAAAACAAACCTTGGTAAGAGTTTTCTCGACAGCGTCACACACAGAAGATAATATTTATAGAGAAAAAAAGGTCATAGGAACTGGAGAAATATGAATCCTCAGAATTAAATTTAACATTCTTAAGAAATCATTTAAACAGCACTAATTGAATAATTTAGGCAAATCTCTATCTAGATTTCGTCATGAAAACCCAAAAACATATAGTAAAGACTTAAAGAACTTAGTGAGTATGAACAAAAAATCAGTTTCTATCCCGATTCCTAAGACCACTGAAAATAACGAAGAAAAAAAATCAACGGCACGGACTTTGAAAAAAAGAAACCGAGTGCTTCGGATAATTTTTTGTCTTCAATATCTTAGGTCGACGATAAAAGTAGCATTCTGCCAATCTTTGTTCAAAAACCATCTGTATTCTCGAAAAAAACACACTTCAACAACAAACGATATCGAAAGTTACATAAGATGTATTTAGATGTTTCAGGGCAGTTGGTCCTACCATCGTTAGTCACAAAATACTTAAGCATGTCAAAAACATTATTTTGTCTTCAATGAAATCTTAGCGATAAACCATTTGCGAAAAAATGAAAAGAGTCAATAATCAATCAAATATTTAACAAGACTGCTGCTGAAAGAATATACGCCGCTAAAAGCATTGCAATTAAAATGAAAGGCCCATTTTCTGTGATGGTGCTTCATTAGAAATACTCCTGTTCGCAGGACGAAGAATAACCTTTCAAAAAAAACAAAAAAACAACTGAATCAATCTTTCAATGGACAGTTGCTTCCTTTTTATATTTTACAATAAGGCTATCTTTACATCAATTGGTACATGGCTTGGCATAGTTCACTAAATCAAAGAAATATGCTCTTTCTTGTTTATGTTAAAGATAACTCAGAAAACTTCTTGAGCCTGAAATGTCTTTTCACAGACGTGCGTGTTTTGCTGCATATATTCTATATTTCCGATGTAGAAAGCATTTGAAACCATTACCTTTTTTCAAAATGGGTTAATGGGCAAAAGGTGGTAAATTGACTTCAACCCATCAAAAACTGATGCAATGTTGTTACCAAATTGTATTACGAAATTGATTTTTGATTACGACCAAATTCATTTTATTGAAAATCACAAGCACTTAGGCATAACTTTGTGAAAACATGGAACATAGCATGACTATTTAAAAGACTTGATTAAATCAGCATCAAAACTACTTGGAATAATAAAACTCCTATAGTTCAAAATTAAACGGGAGTCTCTTAACCTAATTAACATTTGTTTTCTGTGTCAAAAACTTGAATATGCTTCAATATTATGGTCATTGGCATAATTGGACCTTCGAGGCATCTGTACAAATTCGTTTGCTTAGTCTTGAAAACAGAAAAGGATAGAAAAAAAGAAAACGATCTAACCAATTGTTTTTTTAAAATTATTTCCTGAATAAATCAACGCTAGAACCAACAATGCTCGGCGTAATTTTAATCAGACCCTCCACATTATGTAGAACGGAATTCCTTAAACCATCAGCAGTATCTTTATGGTATAATCTCACAGACAACTTGAAGACAAACGATTCTTTATCTTTATACAAGTCTTCAGTTCTCCGCACCTTTTGCTGTGCCGCTGCAATTCCTAGCTAGTTTGTTAATTTTGATATATCACGCTAGGATTCGGACCCTTGCAGTAACCTCAATTTGGATCTATTAAAAAAACATGCATTCGGAAATGTTAAATGTATATGCGGTCACACTTTGAAGATGTGCTCATTACTTATTCAGTATAAATCGGAGCTAGGAATAACACTATTTCATCAGCTACATAGCTTCCACCCCTTAAACGCTTAACTTGATGGGCTAACTTCGTTCTGAAGAAAAAGTGTCTGTCTTTATATCAGAACAAAATATTTTTTAAAGAATCAGAAATGTTCAGCTAATGTATTATAATCGCAACGCAGGTGGCGTTGATGATGTATTTAAACCCAAATCAATTCGCCTTAATTGTTCCGTTTCCGGACCTACGGCGTTGATACACAGTGGATTTTTACAATATTAATTGAACATTAACAAATACCATTCTTCCCCTTTAAATTGTTAGTTAAATTTAATAGTCTTTAGCCGGATACTATTAATGTGGTAATTGCGAATATAAGTTGATAGAACTTGTGATCAGACTCCTTTGCCGAATTTGAATTGTGTTGAATTTATAATTATGAATAAAATGTAAATAATTGACGATAAATATGTTTAAACTAAACTTTCTGCAATTCCAAATCATGGCTTCCCTAGCTAAAGATCCCCACTTTGCCATATGATAGTTAAATTGTCTGCAGAAATAAGTCGTATTTTAAAAATAGAGATTAGTGAATGAAACGATTAATAAAGCAAATAGGGCATTTGTTAAGCCATGGTTATTTGTTCAAGATATATATCGTCTGATTAAGAAAAGAAAAATTGTATAAACCATACGTTTACCACAAGATAAAAATGTTCATGTATGTTGTTTTCAGAGCAAACCCTTTTGCATTTTGAGCGTCGCAGCTTCAGTCTTGGCGATTGCGATGAGGCGAACAACCCTTACTGTGGTAAAATCGCTGATGTTATTGAAGATATCTGCAAGAAACGCGGTATGTGTGTTCGCTATCAAAAGAGCTTTAACACATTCATCTTTTCAATACACATAATTAAGATTAGGTCTATATTTGTTTGTTAAGCTTTTCTCTTTATAGAAAAAAGTTAGTTTTAATTTCATGGCATTTTAAGTTTGATAGAAATGCATATGGCAAATAAAGTATAAAAAGATAAGTTCAATAAAGATGTTCAAATTATTAATAATATAACTGAAAAAAGGTGTTTCCGTTAATTTGTACATGCAATATACATAGTAAATAACATATAACATTTGCTGCTTTTTTGACAATCCTGCATCAATTGACTTTAGTGTTCATTCAATACACCGACATTTTCGTTACAACTACAATGATATTAAGGAAAATGCAAATTTTCTTAATGACATTTATCTGAGTGTGAACATATTCAGTATAAATACTTAGCAAAAATAAAAAAAGAAATATCCACCCAATTAGACATCGGATAGCTTTAAAAGTGCTAAAAATATGATTAAGGTTTTAAGGTATCATGGAATGATGGAATGATACGACAACTTGGTTCCTTCTGCTGCGTCCTGTCGATGTTACGTTAATTGAAAACAAACAAAATAAAATCCAAAACCCCCTATTTCATGTCTCATCTAACAACAGAACAACAAATGTGTTGCTACGATAGGTTGGTGCTCCCTTGTGCTCATAAGAGAGGATTGTTTGAATTTCAATAAAAATTGACCATTGTTAACCTGTTGAGACTTAAGGCTTCTGCGAACACATAGCGGCTCATTGAAGGTCCAAATTCCAAAATATGTGCAACATTGTTTATTATCACTGAACTTTATAATATCCACTTTCATATCTCGGTCGTGAAAAGGGATTTCAAAATGTTAAATTGACATCATGACGTCATCAAGGGGTTGATCCCTTTTCAAAGAGCCAGTTCAGTAATTGTGCATTTTTAAGATATATTTAACGTTGTTTTTTTTTCTCTAAAACGCTATTAGATTAATAAAAAAGAAGCCTAGGATTAAGCTTTGATTCACCTGAATATTGATTTATTTGTAAGAAATGCAATCGTTGTCAATATTAATGCCATCATCATTGCTGTTTCGGGTGTAGTTACAGTAAATATGTATATATTTGAGTACCCTGCAACGGTGATAAATAAAGTAATAAACCTTTCTCACAGAGATTTGACTACAGGCGAAATTTCAATTCTAAGCAGAGGCCTGAAATTTACACCAACACCTACCAAAACGAATTTTATTGAATTAAAGAAAGACATCAATGAGTTCACAAGGAAAGTTAGACTAGTTGAATATTTCAGAGGAACCGAAGATAAAGATGCATCTGTAGTACGAAATAATAGCGATTTTATTCTCCAAAAGATAGAAATGAAACACTAGAAAAATTCATCAGTTATATTGAAAACTACCCGTTGCTAACCGAGACAAAACGCATCCGTAAAAACCTTAGTGAACAGGAGAGAAGGTCATTGAATGACTTGAAAAATGATAAATCACACATAATTTAAGAAGCGGACAAAGGTGGTGCTGTTATTATTATGGAGCGTAATTATTTCAAAACTGTAGTAGGTCAAACACTTACCGGAGCAGAATACTATGAAGAGCTGCGCAAAAATCCGAAACAAGACGATAAGCAAAGATACAATAAATTACTGAAAAAACACATAATGTGTTTTACTGAAAAGGAATATGATTATCTAACACAGTTTGAAGTGAAAGAACGTAATTTCTACGGTTTGCCTAAAGTACACAAGAGTCAAACGATAACTACAAAGTGCCAACAGAACAAATCAACATATGTCAGAGTAGCAGATGTTGATGATTTGAAAATTCGACCTATAGTTGCTGGTCCATTCTGTCAAACACATCGGCTAAGCCATCTAATAGATATTCTTTTGAAACCATTCACCAATCACATTAAAAGTCATATTCGCGATACACCTGATTTTCTAAACCATTTACCAAAGACTGTCTCTAGAAATACATTATTAGTAACATTTGACGTTGAATCATTATACTCGAATATTCCACACGAATTAGGCTTAGAGGCAATGAATTACTGGATCAACAGTCACCCAGAAGAACTTCACTCGCGGTTTTCAACTGTATTTGTCCTTGAGGCAATAAAATTCATCCTTGAGAACAACACATTTTACATTAACGGAACTGCAATGGGGACTAAATTTTCCCCAACGTTCGTTACCCTTGTACTGGGGTACTTGGAGACAAAATTATACAACCGTATTAAAGAAGAATTCGGACCACAATTCTGCACAGAATTTATTGAAAATTGGAATAGATTTTTAGACGACGTTTTCCTTCTATGGCCTAAAGCGCAACATGCCTTGAATATGCTGAATAGAATGTTGAACAACTTACACCAAGATATAAAATGCACTCAAGAGTTCCATACGAAACAAATTTCATTTTTAGATGTTTTAGTTAAGATAAATGATGGGAAAATCGAAACTGACATTTATTCAAAACCAACAGACAGTAAACAATACTTATTGTTTTCTTCATGCCATCCCAAACACACCCGAATTAACATTCCGTTTTCACTAGCACGCCGTATCTGTAGTATTGTTTCAAATGAAGAAAAAAGAAAAGCAAGACTACTTGAACTTGAAGATTGCCTCATAAAACTTCAGTACCCTGCCACGGTGATAAATGAAAGTATCAGAAGAGAAGCCTCAATACCAATACAAGATTTGAGAAATCCAAGAAGTCTTATAAATGAAAATATCATAGCCTTCGTATCAACTTTCAATCCAAAGCAACCAGAGTTCTTCAATATAATTAAACAACATCTACCAATCTTATACACAGACCCTCAACTAAAGGAAAAATTCTTCAGATTCAAAATAATCAAAAGCAAACGTCAACCTGCAAATCTGAAGAAAATTCTAACAAAAGCTAAATTTGAAGATACCGAATTTATACCAACTATAAAGAAATATGGAAGATTAAATTGTGGACTGTTCAAATACTTAATAGAAGGTCCGTCCTACAAGTTCAAAACTGGTGACGAATTTTTATGAAACAGAACGGGTCATGTGACATTCAGAATGTAATTTATGTCATAAAATGCAGTGGATGCAATGAAGAGTATATCGGAGAGAAGGGCATAGCTCTAAAAAATAGAGTGACTGTCCATAACCAACAGATACGAGACGAAAACTTACGTTTTTTTTAAGAGAGAGCCATCACCAATATTCATGTACAACAAGCGATCCAAGATTCAAAATTTATCCGTTCTACAAGATGAATGGAAATGATCCGTTTAGCAGAAAGGCTAAAGAAGAATTTTTTATAAAGAAGTATTCACCATCACTAAATTCCAGCAGATGAACACAAAATAAAGACTTTATTTTACCCTTTATTAATTGGAGTATTAAAGCGACGTCAAAATAACGTCAACTCAACCGCGACAACGTCAAAAGGCTGTTACTAACTTCATTATATTCCTGATTATCCATTTAGTGGTGAAACCGGTTGAACAATTATTTACATATTAAAAATACGTTGACCCATTCTATGAAATTTCTCTTTATTTACGAAAAAGGGATAGAATAAGGAATATCAACTCATAAAATCACGAAATAAATAACGCTCCAGGTGTGGTATTATGTTTGAATGTGCAGAAAAATAAAGGACAAGCTAGGGCGTTCTTTGACTTTCTAAATGAAACGTACAAACTTGTTTGATGTTTTAAGATTGATTTGTTTCCAAAGGTAAAATAATTATTTCGCTTCCGTTTTAAAGTGATGGCTAGGAAGCATGGGAGAAAACGTGTCAATGTGATAATGCGAAAAAAATGGTCCTATCGAGTTTTTAAGGAGCGATTAGCAATACTTCTAAATCGGAGATAGTCAGAGAACAATTTTATTGTTCTTTTCTTTCAACTAAAGCCCGTACAATTCGGCGTTTTTGTTTTTTTTAATTTTTTATGTGGTTATTTTTGGATATTCTTGTTCAATAGTGTGTGGTACTGAACACAACAATTGGTTTGTTGTTTTCTTGACCACAGAGCTTTAGAGGTAACATTCATTTGGGAAGAAACTAATGATCCAACACGTGACGTAAGTTGACATAGAAAAACAGTTCCCACATTTCTTGTTAAACACCGAAATGACATGTTTCTTGAATGACAAGTGATGAGTCAATGATAGGATGGAGCACTTTGGTCAAACAGAAGTAAACTATTTTGGCAAATGAAAAGTGGATAATTTCTTTTTTTGGTGAGTATACATTACATGAGGATGTTAAGGAATGGGCATTACTCATCAAGGCTTCTTGTCAACGGAATTAATTTGTTGTCATTATTTTCTAAAGGTATAGGATATCATTGAGATAAAGTGTTTCGAAATTTTGTCATTTACGGTGGTAACAAAACTAATTTCACTAAACCGCCATATTCCTAGCGTTTTGAGGGATTTAAGCAAAACTAATACCATAATACAAGGGTTAATCCATAGACATTATTTGTAATTTGATGTTTACGTTTGAAGTTCCGCAATGTTTTGGAAGTAATGAACTTTAACAGTGTTAACCGAGGTTAACTAATGTTTTTCATTCGGAAACCTCGGTCAACATTGTGAAGTTCATAAGTTCCGAAATGTTGTGGAATTATTACGATTCCACTACCTTAAGGCTGATGTTGAATTTAAGGCGACTGATTCGTCTGTGAAGACAGAAAACAAAACAAAAAAGTTAGTAGATTTTTTAAAGGGAAGTTATAAATTGACACTAATGTATTGTCGATTATGCTTTACATAACTTGAAAATCAATCATAACTTGCTCATCACACTCATTAAATTACATTCAAAAGTCATTCAATTTGCAATTTCAACTTTGTTATTACTGCAAATAGACATATCACGAATCAATAACTAGGTGCTCATTCCCCCGACATAGGACTTAATAGTAAAATGTTAAATGATTTGATACAAGTTGACCGAATCTTTTCGTAAGAAATTGGCAGCTCTACGTTAACCCTAGACTGCTGTTGCGGATCTAAAGGAGCACCTATTGTGAGTCTTATTATTCATTTTGATCTGTGTTTTAACCAGCTTTTTGGTTAACTTTGAAAGCCTAGCTGAAAGCTAGAACCCTGATTACTGTCTCCGCGGAGAAGCCGTAGAAAAATGAAGTGCATGTGGTGGGAAATATCGAAAAGTAACATAAAATTTGTTTACCAGTCAAAAAGCAAACTTATCAGTGAATGTACTTTACTTAAGTAATATTTCAATAGGATAATAATGTTCTTGTCTTTAATGAAATATGTATAGCCCCGGTAAAACCGGCCCCCGAAGAAAGACAGTGTTCAAAGAAAGAAGAAGGAAATATCTTGGCTTTTCAACCTTTCATTCTCTAATGGCGGACTAGGGACTAACTGGCACTGAGGCGAAAACGGTATTTTGGTCGCCGAGGTTGTCAGAATATCAATGTGATTCCTCATTTGTGTTCATATTAATTGTCTTTTTTTCCTGGCCGTTTCCGAAACGAGAAGTTTGGGTTTTCGCTGTTTTATTTATAAATATTTTTATTTATGCTATCTACATAATAAATAGAATTTTAATTATACGAAAATATTTTCGTTAAAATTGATTGAGCGGTTTCTTATCATGTAACCGATCGGAATGAGTGAACGGTTCTGATTGAACGCTTTGTTACGGATCTGATTGAAGCCGATTAGAAAATATTATTGAGAGTTAATTAAACGCATCACATATAAAGCTTATTGGTTCGAAAGGGTTAAGCATCCGGGGCGTCCCTTTATAGAAGATGCCATACAATCTGGGGGTTTTTGGTTTGTAAGAGCCAAACGTTTAGTCTATTCGGTCATTTACAATAGTGTAAGTAGCTTCGTGCACGACTTAGATGTACAAAGGATATCTGACTTGCACATTGATAGGGTTGGGTAAAGCTAACCGTTATCGTATGTAGGTGTTGAAATGTTTGGTCCTTGGCAAATTACCTCGCGTCGCACTCGCACATGGCACTTTTGCAGTTTTGTTTGCTTGTATCAACCAAAGCGTCAATGTCACAGAAAATTGAAACTGTTATAAGTGAAGTGTCAGCTGTTAAATTAGAAATTAGTTCTATTAAAAATGATGTTGCAGCAATAAAATCGCAGGTTATCAACATTGAATTAAAACAAGCTGGTTTAGAATCTAAAATTTCTGAATTGGGTGTCAAAGTCGAATATGTATGCTAACAATACATTGGAGAATGATATGTCAGCCCTTTCATATAACTTTGAGAGGAAATGTGATGAAATTGGTGTATTGCAGGATCGTTTGAACTTCATTGAAAGGGAGTTACACCAAAATGAAATTCGCGTTTTTGGATTAAACGAAGAGCCTGATGAGTCGGTTGGTGAACTTAAATTGAAGGTTAATGATGAAACTCTGAGATTTGCGTATCCTAATGAGAGTTATGATCGTGATCCTTTTATCAATGCAAGACGAGTTAGTACAACTAACAATAACCAGCCTAGAATGGTCATAGCAAAGTTATCAAATGTGGAATATCAACATAGTATTTTTAAGGTTAGGGATGTCCTTCGTCGTAACAAAATTAGGGTATCTAATGTTCTTACGAGTTTTGAAAGGACTGAACTTAAACGTTTGAATGATTCTGGTAAAAAGGGGTACTTCAAAATGGCAAGTTGTATGTGTTGAGAAATCAAAAAGTGTTTAGAATAAGAGACGTCAGATTGATGCTACAGGTCGAAGGTTACTTCCCGATTCCGGTCAGTTTAATGACTCAAATAGTATTATGTAGATGCCCCGCATCTAGAGCAGCACAGCAGTCTGATGTGGAATAGGGGTGTGGCCGAATGAATGAATGAATGAATGAAAATTGTTTTATGGCCCGCAGACAACTAAGTTCATGTTGGGCGCAAAACATTTTGAAAAAAGAATAACTGTTATAAACAACGTCAAGTATACATCACAACTAAACTAGACGAAATCATTATAAAACAATTCAGGGTGAATGGAATAAGACAACTCAGTATACATGGTAAAAATGTAAATGCATTGTTTAAAGTCTAAAAGAAGATCATGATCAAAAGATCACTCAAAATAACTTTTAAAATTCACGATAAACGCTATCAAGGCTAGGAATGAATTCAAAATCAAATAAACGTAAAATTACATTTTATAATACAAACCAATGGCTTTCAAGAAGTCAAAAATGAGCTCAATTTTAACACAGTCAAAAAGGGTCTTCATATTCTCAACTTTGAAATAATTGTCTCTGATAAAGGAGAAATCCATACATTCTGTAAATATATGACTGACAGTTAGAGGAGTATTGCATGGAATGTACATTGGCATCTCCTCTCCCTTTGAAAGGTAGGAGTGAGTGAGATGCGTCCAATGCGTAGTCGAGTCAATACAAGTTCTTCACGACGACTTGACCTGTAACCAGGCAACCATTCGCCAAGATCTTGACGTACAAAATATAATTTATTTCTGTGGTCCGCTAGATCGGACCAACAGTTCTTCCAGACATCCTGAATGAAACCATGAATTAAAGGTTTAAAATCAGTAAAAGGTACTTCAAAAGGTAAAATTACTAGTGATAAAGCCTCCTTGGCAGCTTAATCTGCCTCTACAATAGCACGAATACCATCTTGGCTCGGAAGCCAGATCAACATCATGGAGCTGAGCTATTGAATTTTATAATCGAACAATAATCGGATTGTCGGTTTTCTCGTTCTCAATCGCTTGTATACTTGACATAGAGTCTGTAATTATGTAGCGAGAGAAGCGCTCTTCGATTAAATGGTCGAGTGCGAGGTCAATCGCCTTTAGCTCGGCTGAAAAGAGTTATTTGGCAAACGGAATTGATACTTTTCACCATCTAAAATGGTGGCTGAGGCAACTTTTTCGCCGTCCTTTGAACCATCTGTATAAATCTCTTCGTAAGATGCGTATTTCTCTCTAATTTCTAAAAACTGTATTTTAAAAACAGTTGGATCGGTTGTATCCTTTTTGTTAGAAGCAAAATCGTAAAGGAATGTGGTGCTTTAAGAAATCCACAAAGGAACTTCAGGAACAATCTGTTCTGCCACATCCTCTAGATCAAAATCTAGAGAGTTAATATCTGCTTCGCAACGTAAGCTTAACGGGGTAATTGCACTTAGTTTCTTATTAAAATCCCGTCTGTGTTTAGGTTCAAACACAGCTTTATACGTCGGATTGTCAGGATTAGATTTAAGCTTTAAATAGTACTGCATTGAAAGCTTTTTCTTTCTTAGATTCAAGGAGGGTTCATTTGCTTCAATGTAAAGACTATTAATTGGTGATGTTCTAAAAGCACCCAGCGCTAGGCGCAATCCTTGATTATGAATGGTATCAAGTTTGTGAAGATATGAAGGACGTGCAGAACCGTACACAACACAACCATAATCTAATTAAGATCTGACAATTTCCCTGTAAAGGCGTAATAAAACCTTTTTATCAGGTCTCCAGTCCATAGTAGATACAACACGTAAAAGGTTAAGCGCCTTTAGGCACTTATTTTTTAAGTTGTCAATATGGGGTATAAATGACAGTTTAGAATCGAAAAGGAGTTCCAGAAATTTAAATTCTTTTACAACTTTAATTTGCACTCCATCCAGATTTAATTCTGGATCAGGGTGCATTTTCCTAGATTGACAAAAGTGCATACATTTAGTTTTAGTCTTGCAAAACTTGAAGCCGTTTTCAGTCGACCATTTTGAAAGATTTTTAAAGACTTGCTGCAACTATCTTTCAATCGTATACATATGTTTTGATCTGTAACAGATGCAAAAGTCATCAACATAGAAAAAACATTCGACCCCAGGGCAAACAGTTTTGACAATATTGTTAATTTTGACACTAAAAAGTGTCACGGACCCTAAACTGACTTTCATCCAAAAAATGCAGAAATGAAATAAGCAAGGCGACCTCGAATACCGAAATCATAGAGGTCATTTATAATCCCTTACTTCCATGTGGTATTATAAGCACTTTTAAGATCGAAAAAGACAGAAACGACGTGTTTTTTCTTTATAAAGGATTCCCGAATAAAAGTCTCGAAGCGATCAAAATGATCTAGAGTGTTTTTTTCTTTACGAAAGCCACTTTGGACTGACGTTATTAGGTGGTTCTTTTCAAGAAACCAAACAAGACGGTCATTTACCATACTTTTCATGGTTTTACAAATACAACTAGTCAAAGCAATAGGACGATAATTCGAAGGATCGGTAGAATCTTTACCTGGTTTAGGTATAGGAATATCGATAGCTTCCCGCCAAGATGCTGGAATGCTTCCCGTTTTCCATACCCGGTTATAAATTTCAAGTAAGCAATGCAAAGAACGAGAGGGCAAACGTTTGAGAAATTGATAATGTATATTATCATTTCCTACAGCAGTGTCATGACACTTCTTTTCAATTCTTTGACAGAAAAATCTCTATTATAATGTTCCAGTCGACTGGAACTGAAGTTAAGTTTTGACTTTTCTTTATCACCTTGAATTTTTGAAAAGCAGGTGAGTAATTGGATAATAATGACTTCTTGACAAACGTATCTGCCAATACATTCGCAATATCAGCCGCGGAAGAAACGTCACTGAGGTCAGTTTATAAATGACCAACTCCAACTGACGCGTTCTTTCCGCTGATTTTGCGCACCATATCCCAGGTCTTTTTGACAGATTATCTAGAATTTAATCTACATACTGTCTCCAAGACGAACGCTTACTTTGTTTAATTGTACAACGAGCTTTCGTTCGTGCAATTTTAAATTTGTACAGGTTCTCCTTTGATGGTCTCAAATCAAATGACCAAAGAGCAGACTTACGCTCAGCTATAGCATTTTTGCAATCTTCATTAAACCATGGCTTGTTAGGGTGTTTAGGGTCAGGTGACGTTCTAGGAATAGCTTTCTCTGCAGCCGAATATAGTGAGGTAGAGTTCTCACAATCTTCAAAATCTTCTGGATTTATTGATTGTTCGCAAGTAGTTTTGAACAACTCCCAATTAGCTTTATGGAGTTTCCATCGCCTATGGCGTTCTTGAACAGAAGGTCCTAGTTCAGATGTATGAATAGGAAAATGGTCACTTCCATGAAGATCAGAGTCCACTTTCCAGCTAAAAGCCGGGAAAATGTCTGGAGTGCAAACAGTGAAATCCAGTGAAGAATATGAACCAGTAGCTTGATGATGATAAGTGGAGGATTTATCATTTAATTAAACAAGATCATGATTTGATATGAAATCTTCAATTATGCGACCTTTGTCGTGTGTATTAGTACATCCCCAAAGCGTATGATGGGAATTAAAATCTCCCATTAATATGAAAGGCTTGGGTAACTGTTCGACAAGATCGTCTAGTTTCCTATGATTGATAGGAGAACTAGGGGGGAGACAAATTTTTTAAGAGATACGCTTACAGCTAAATCTGTAGCGTAGTATTAAGAGGAATGATGCGATGAGGAACACTGTTATTGAAAATAATTCCGACACCGCCTGAAGCTTTCTCATTCCCTTGAAAATGTTTCATACAGCAAGAATGATACTTTGTCAGTGTCTTTAAGAAAAGTCTCTTGCAAACAAATTACTATTGGCTTATCGTTAAAAACTAATAAATTCAATTCTGTAAAATTAGCTTTGATGCTGCGACAATTCCATTGAATGATTTGGTTTGCCATAATTAAATTAAGGGATAAAATATACTAATAAGTAGTGGAAGTATGAAATTCATTTCTTCATATGTGAAAGATCTATTATGTTTTTACCTTGCTTATTCTCTTTTGAAGGATCTGAGTCATCTAGGTCTTCCGTTACCATGTCTTCTTCAAGACTATGATACGGTTGTATTGCTTTATCGGATCCTCAGATCATTTTGGTTGGCGACAAGATGTCTCCACCCTAGGAGACGAATTTCTACTCCTAGGGGGTTTCATGAATGAGCTCGAATCTTTTTCCTCTTGTATTTTACCAGCTGGAGTGTTTAACTTCTCCAGCTTGATTTGAGCTTTCTTACGTCTTCCCATCTCAGCTTTATCTTAACGTAAAATTTCTTCTATTTCAGGCGTAGATGAATTGGACTCTTTACTGGCAGGTGAGAATGGAGACTTATTTGTTTGAGATTTAGGTTCTGAAGTCAAAATTTTAGGATGTGACGCTAAGCATCTTTCTCAGCAATAGAGGTGGATGGCGATGATGCATCCATAGAACCAGAGAAAAGTTTGGCTATTTCATCTTTCTTTTTAGGGAAAACTAAGCATAATTTTTGGAACAAATCCTTGCAATTTTGACATTCATCCTTACCTTAATTTGTGTTAGATAAAACCTTCTGGGCATATGATGAAGATAAATTGACTCTACTGTCGACTATTTTCCTTGCTTCTGGGAAATAGATACATTCCTTGTACTTAATAGTAACAATTTCTTTCTCTCATTTCCAGACAGGACATTTCCAAGAAGTTGCTGAGTGCACACCGCCACAGTTCATACATTTCATAGGATTTGTACAATCCTGGCAGCGATGGGTGTCCCAGTCCTCATCATATTGACTGCAAAGGTCACCCACTTTCGCTTTACATTTGTTTTCGTGATGCCCGTATTTATAACATTTATAGCACTGGAGAAGATTTGGTATGTAAAGGTCTACCGTTACCCTTAAATAACCTACCTTTATTGCTATGGGCAGAATGGCCGAACTAAAAGTTAATATTAGGGTATTGGTTGATTTTTTTTCACCATCTCTAAAAACAGTTACTCTTTTAACTTTTGTGACATTTTGAGGTCTGAGTTCTGCAAAGATTTCATCATCGCCAATTCCTTCTAGATCACGGCATCTGATAACTCCTCTTGACGTATGTAGTACGTCAATGTAGTATGAGGCTCGCAAGAAACGGGTATTCCAAAAAAAATTTCACTTTCATTAGATTTTCTGCATGTACAGCTTTTTCAACTTCTACTCGAAGGAATCCTGATTTTAACTTTTTAATTCATTTTTGCTGGCTTATTGCTGATGTTATGACCTTTTCAATTACAAATGGACTGAGTTTGGTGAGTGATTTATTTTCATCAGTAGTGTCAATTAGAAGAAATCTTGGAAAGGATGTAGTATTTGGTCCAGAAAGTGATTGAGGATGTTCAGTGTCCATATCGTTTTTTTTCGTTTTTGTTTGTTTGGGTATCCATGTTTCTTTTTAATGGTATTCACTATCCGGGGCCACCACCCTCCACGGAGTCCTACAAGGGGACATGAAAAGGCGGGTTTCCAGCCCCCCATGCCGGGGCTACCCGTATAGTATACTCGAGCCAAAACGACAAAATGATCGACAACGTCTGCACGAACAATTTCCTAAAAAGGATCAAGCCGTGCAAATAATTTCAAATCACAAAATCCATTCAACCCGATTAGCCCATGAGCCTATATAGACAAGGACTAAAATACTACAAATATATAAAATATGAGTGACACGGGCATATAAACCTTTGCACTTAGTACAACAATGACTTTTATACCAAAGTGTTTTCAAAGAAATTTGGTATAACAAATTGTTTAGTAATGTGTCATTGGAATCATGACAGAACATCTTTAATATAACAAAATATTTCATATTACAAAAGTAGATGCCCCTAGCCGATTGCCTAGACCGGGCCCATCCAGGCTCCCGTTTCAGCCGAAGCCGAGGCCAAAGCAGCGTGTTGAGAAGATGGAGATCCCTAGGCTCCTTTCAACTACCAGGACCCTCTTTTCAGGCATTACGAGTCTCCACCCACGGCAATTAGGCGGGCCCATTTGTAAGGGGTCATACCATTGACGACATGGGCAGCAGCCGACTATTTCTACCCCCCGACCACCTGGGGGCCAGGGGTGCGGCCGAGGCCAGTCGCATAATTCGTATGAAACAGAATTTGTTTCAATCTTGTCTTGGAATTTGTGTGGTTTATATTCGAAAATCACTAATCCTGATTTTGTCAATTATGTAAAAGAATTTGATATTCTTTGTTTACAGGAAACATGGTTGAAATTAGATTGCATAGATGTGTTGACTAATTCATTGCCAGGGTTTTCATTTTTTTGACCAGCGAAGTCTTCACCGAAAAGGGGTAGGAATCTCGGTGGTGTAATAGTACTCGTTAAAGATTGTAAATCTTGGTACATTACACGAATTGCAGATGATTTTAAATTTGGAGTTGTATTGATAATTAAGAAAAATATGTCTTTTCATTCAATAAAGACGCTTTTTTGATTTTTGTATATATCCCACCAGAGAAGTAAAATTTCTATAACAATGTAGATTTTTCTGGTATTTCCATTTTAGAAAATTTATTTTTTATGTTACCATGATGACTTTGCTGATTCTGAAATAACTATTTGTGGTGATATGAACGCCCGTACAGGGTCACTTCAAGAGAATGGCTTGCTTCCAGATATCTCTCAGGTCCATGAATTTTCGGATCTTTTTACCGATAGTTTATCTTTCATGTAGCATAGAATTAAGGTTCATGTAAAGTGTTTGAGGCTCAATTTTTAAACACTTCATTTGCCAAGAAAACGACAAATGTCCAGGTATATTGTATATCAAATTGAAGCTATTTATGAGAACAAGGAATTAAGCAACATAAGACTGCCATAGCTAATGAGGTTTAGCAAAACATTGTGGAAGAAAGAAATTTTGTACAGAGCAAGCAACTGCATGACTGTTGGATAAAATTAGCTCATATTTTATAAAATTACAGTCTAAAGTACGATCCAGGTACTACTACAAACGTTGGTATAAAACTCGAGCCCAAAACGTACTTATCCAAGCAATTTATTTTGACTTATTTTATAAACACATATGTCATATATGTCATTCTAATTTTGTAAACGTGTAGATCTTTTAAAGGTATGGTGTGTTATCAAAACATCAATGGACATTAGTAGTTTATTTACCTGTATGGTTGTTTAGCAATGTATCAATTTCTATTTCACTGAATGATAAATATATAGTAATCTATTATAGATCATTAAATTCAAAAACTATAATATGAAATAAATTGCAGAAAATATTTCACAATGTTATGGTGTGCTGTTGCACCATACCTAGCATCTATTTTGAAAACAGACCAAACCGGCTTGACAAGTATGTTGACAAAATAAATGGAAATTAATTGTTGCAAAGGAGCTTTTTGAGACCGAGTTTTATATCTAAGATTGTAGTAGTACCTTTGTTGTACTTTAGACTGTACTTTGTTAAAATATGAGCCAATTTTATCCAACCATCATGCAGTTGATTGTTCTGTACAAAATGACCCTTTTCCACAATGTTTTGGCTTTACCGCTAAAGCTATGGCGGTCTTATGTTGCTCAAATGTTTGTGCTCAAAAATAGCTTCATTTTGATGTACAATATACCTGGACATACTGCTTTTTTCTTGGCTAATAAAGCGCCCTTAAAATTTGGTCTCAAACACTTTACATGAACCTTAATTTGGATAAAGTTATTAATCGATCAGGCATTGACTTAGTAAATTTTTGTAATGTCTTTACCTTTCTTATTGTAAATGGTCGATACGGTTCAGATAAAAACTTCGGTGATTTTACATTTATCAATGCTAACGGATGCAGCGTTGTTGACTATTTTGTAGTATCTGAAAACCTTTTCAATATGATTTGCGACTTCAATATAGGATTTATCTCAAACAGTGACCATTTGCCTCTACATTTTAAATTATTGGGTATGCGTGCACCTGACCCACTGGCAAGTCAACATGTATTAGAATGACACCATGTTAACGTTGCAAAATGTCTATAAATTTGATCAAAATTTGATCTTCGTTTGAAAATATAGTTATACAATGCAGTGAACATGCAAAAGTTCATTAGGAAAATCATAATAAGATATATAAGCATTCATGGTATGACAAGGAATGCTGTTCCCTGAATATATTTAAAAACAGATCTCTAAGAGAATACAGAAGAAATAAAACTGAATCAAATTTAAAAAGTTACCTGGAATCAAAAAGTAATTACAAGACACTTTGTGAAAACAAAAAGAATGTGTATAAGTCAAAAACAGTTAGTTAAATTGAAAATAACTGGAATGACTCGAAAGCTTTTTGGAGACGTAGTAGATCATTGTCAAACATATATAAAACGCGTTTCTTTATCATAAGATGAATGGTTTAACCATTTTAAAGGTGTTTATACCTCACTTGATTTTGAAAATAAATTAGCAAGTCAGAATGAAGTGCATGATCCAAATGAATTGGCAGCAGAAAACGAATTTTCTTCAGAAATTGTTGGTTGTCCAATAACGGACAATGAAATTATGATGGCTGTTCATGAGCTTAATCCAAATAAAGGTGATGCTGGGAATTTAGTTGTAGAACAGTTTCAACATGGTATGCACGTTTTATTACCTTATGTCAGAATCCTTCTTAATAGAATTTTTAGAACTGGTGAATTTCCCAGTATTTGGTCAAAATCCGTGATATTACCTTTACACAAGAAAGGGGTCATATCTGATCCTGAAAACTTCAGAGGTATTTCTTTGACAGACGGATTTAGTAAACTTTAAATAAGTATATTGTCTAAAGATTAACATTCTTTGCAAATGCATTTAATATGTTAAGTGAATCTCAAGCTGGGTTTCGTCAGGGATATAGTACTATTGATTACGCCTTTATTTTGCAGTCAATTATTTCCAAATACTTAAGTATGAAAAGGAAGAAATTTGCCCTTCATTGATTACAAAAGGTATTTGATTCTGTAGACAGATCAAAATAATTTGCTATATTAGAAAGTATGGGTATTAAGGGAAAATTGTTCAAGTAAAAAAAAGCATTTACAATAATGTATCTGCATCTGTTCGAGAGGATACCTGTGGAGCGCTATCGGCGCCATTTAATTGTTCGGTTGGTCTCAGACAAGGTTGTAAACTTAGTCCTGTTCTATTTTGTCTATTTATTAACGGACTAGAATCTGCCATGAGAAATTCTTGAACAAATGGAACTCAACTCTATCGAGATCTAATTGAACTTTTTTCTCTCTTGTTTGCAGATGATTTTGCATTAGCAAGTGATACAGTTATTGGTCTGCACATGCAGCTCAATGCCTTATACACATCTAGTAGTAAGATACGACTCCAGGTCAATACTGATAAAACAAAATAGTGTCTTTAGACAGGGTGGGCGCACAGTTAGAAATGAAAAATGGTATTTTAATAATAAGCCAATAGAAGTAGTAAATAGTTTTGTATATGTTGGTGTGAATTTTACAAGTAAACTTTCATACTTTAAGATGTCAGCGTATGGTAAGAAGTAAGAAGCTTTTTTTTGCTTTACTAAAAAGATTACATGGTGTTTTACCATTATCTCATAAAACATTCTTCAAACTTTTTGACTCTAAAATCAGCTCTATTCTTATGTATGATTCGGAATTTTTTGGACTTGATCAGCTTGAATGCTCTGAACGTATTCGTGTGTATGCATGTAAACGTTACATGAATGCCCCAATGAATTCTGTAAATAATGTAATTTTGGGAGATTGTGGTAGATATCTTATTTACTAGACACTTCAAAAGGGTGTTTGAAATATTGGGTAAAACTTTTAAACACATCTTACGATCGTTACACCAGAAAATGTTATGATATGTTGAAAATATTAGATGAAAGAGGTTTTAAAAAATGGGTTTCTAAAGTGAGGATTAGTCTTTATACAAATGGTTTTGTTTACATTTGGGAAAGGCAAGCAGTCACAAATGGCAACAAGTTTTTGAAAGCTTATAGAAATATATAGAATGAAAGATGATAAAAAGATATACGTTCTATTTATAGAAACGTTCTTTTTAAAGAACGAAAGATTTAACACGGCTAAAGTTTGCTAGTTTGCCGGATATAGCCGCGATTTGATAACAGCAAAAACTCAATGTACGATTTTGATAAAACTTTCAGAACCGCCAGAGAATACCTCCATCTACGTCCTTACAAAATCTCATACCCGGGAAAAATCTAATTATCGAAATATTTGAGTTTAAAGTTTCACTCCAAGCTGTCGATAGAGATGATGACGTCACCGATCCACTACGTCACGCAAACATTTGTAATAGTGTCCGCCATTGTTGATTCAACTGTTCGAGTGAGAAGTGTATAAATTGTGCAATGGATTGTTATTCCATTAAGGTAAGCAAACGATGAATTTGAATAAAGAAGAATATCGATTATGCCGATTTTACGCAAGAAAGGCAGTTTATCCGGGGTGGGTCGACTCGAGAAATCTGAAAACGCGTTTTCAGATTTCTCTAGTCGACCAACCTCGGATCAACTGTCTTTCATCTCTAAATAACCCCTAGAATATCCACGTTTCTCCTACTTTCTCCTTTATATCAAGTGGGCATTAAGGGAAATTGGCACGATCTAATGCGTTCTAGATTCAAAAACGTTTTCGAACGTTTGAAAACGGGATACCATTCTTCACTCAAAGTCGATGACACGCAGTTAAAAGCCTGTAATTTGCAGTGACTAGAATCAATTCACGTTCTAAATAGAAAACCTCAAGAAAAATGTGAAAGTGCTTGCATCAAGTTATAATTTCAGATGGCTGAATATCCAATACTGATAAGTGATTGATTTTCACAGTGAACTTATGTAACCCGCAAATAAATATTCTACTCCGTCAGGATTCGAACCCCGGACCTCTACATCCCAAAGCTAGCTTGTATGGCAAGGCAGTACAAACACCCGGTCCCCTTATAGTCAACCCTGGCTTCATACAGCCCCTAAACAATTAAGATTCTTCCAAAAATCTTCTCAATTCAACATCTTCAACTACCTAATCACATAACCACCACCTCGTGTTGGTTATTTATGGTGGGTGCCAAACGCAACCCGCAATAAAATATTCGTCTCCGCAGTGATTCTAACCCGGGACCTCTACATCCCAAAGCGAGTGCTCTACCACGTCGCTATAAAAGCTAGCTTGACGGCAAGGCAGTGCAAACACCTCTTATAGTCAACTCGGTTACACGTGTACAAAGCCTTATTTAATGAGTAAAGTTTCTATTTCACAACACTGGTTTGGAGTTAGCAGCATCTAGATTACATGGATTTATAACATTTTTGAAAAAAAAAATTGAAACTGTGCTAAAATAAGAAAACAACCCTGATTTTGAAGTTTGAAGCCTTCTTTAAATAAATAAAAACAAAACTGGATCTGCCATTGATTTAAAGTAAATATGAAATCATTCAGAAAATGATCGGCCTATCAAATCCTTTTGTGGACCTCCCCTCCCAAATTTACCAGCCAGACTGGCAGTCATTTAAAGCGGGGGTTCGGGGGCGGCAGCCCCTGACATCCATCAAATTAAAAAAAAGCAGAAATGTCCAGAAAGCAGAAGTCGTAACTCACCATAGCATACAGAAAACTTATAATATTTTGGTCACAAACACGAAAAAAGTTCTTGAAAGTATGTAGGATTTTTTACTGAAGTGATTGAGTCATGGGAAACTGTTTGCATTAGTGCCTCCTGAATTTTGAGTATAAAAGTGCTGGTAACCCACTCATTCAGTAACTCAATCATCATTATATTGCAGGGCCCAATTATATTTTATAAACTACTAAGAAGTATGTACAGTTTATTGAAAAGATATATAGATTGAGAGATGATAAAAAGCTAAACATTCTATTTATCAATCTAATGATACGAATCATACAACACTGCTAAAGCTTGCTATAGCCGGATATAGCAAGGTTCATGCTAGTGTTTGAAAGTAGGGAGTGTTTGACCCCTTGCCCATTAAACTCTGGGGGTCAAAACAGATTTTAAAGGCGTCAAAAGAGCAGAAAGAGTAAATTAAGAGTAGAATTTTGTAAGTTTAAGTGTCAATTGCCCTTTTCTTGTAACTTGGGAAGCAAGCAATTTATTTGTAAAATTTTAAATAGTCTATAGGATGCATCATAAAGTTTTGACTCTTAGAAAATTTTCTCAAGGGGGTATCAATGACCCCTTTCGAGAAATTTCTAAGGGCCAAAATAAGATATCAGATTTTTGAGGGACAAAACCCTTGTTTAAGCGTCAAATACGAGCCATGATATAGCTGCAATTTGTCACCTTGCCTGATCCTCATTGAAGGTGCCAAAAAGCTTACTTTGTTTACCTTTATTTCGGAATGGTATTGGTGTGAAGTTTACTATTTTTGGAGGTCACATGACTAATGTCAAAAGAAAATGAAAATGATGTCACCATTTTTGCGCAAAGTTGAAACCATGTGCTGACAGAAAAAAACTTGTATGAAAGGACAAATGAAAATAAATTTTGGTATGTAACAAAGGATATGAAGTTAAAAGGTCTGGTATTTTAAATAATGCATATGTTGTACATGTTGCATTTGTACTTTTTGCATTTTTGAAGTAAATTTTAGACCTGGCTTACAATCATAAATTTCGTCACAGAATTTGTTTCTTTACAAGGCCTGTTATTCAATGATATAACGCATTGCATATTGGCTGCCAGGCATTTAGAATGGGTTTCTCAGGTGAATATATTTAGACTGGTCCATAAAGTTTTAGAGGCAGTATTGGCTCAATTTGGCTTGCCCATTAGTGCATTTTAATCTGGATCTTCACTGTTCAAAGAGTTTATCATTGGGATTGATTTCTATTATCAATATTGGAAATTTTTTATGCGCAGGAATAGCATATTCTAGTAATTGTTTAAATAAGGCAATATTTCTCAAATTATGATTAATGATGTGAAAAGCTCAAAAGGCTTGCTGATGTGAATTTTGGGTTCTATAGCAGATAACTTTGTATGAGTTACTGAGATAATAAACTAGAATTGTTATTTAATGGACAATATTTCTATTTTTGTGCAGGGAAGATTGATGTTGGTCCTTTACCTCGATAAATAGACTGATGTCTGTTCAACACACAGTGTTGACCAAGAGTGGGCTGCACACTTCATACAGTCCGATCTTGATTTACATTGTTAGACTATTCAACCGTGTGTGGGTCTATCCATCCGTCATTCCGTAAACTTTTACTTTAAAAATCTTTTCCTCTTAGAGTACTGGATGGATTCCAATCAAATTTCACAGGGATGTTTCTTGGGTGACCCTCTTTCAGATTCCTTCCAAGAATTATAATCGGTTGAAAATCATGACTGTAGTAGGCGTGGCTAATTTCGGTATATATGGTAATTGGTGGCTTTTCTCAAAAACTAATTGATGGATATAAAGCAAACTTCACATGAATTATCCCATGTATCAGCCTACAAAAAACCATTGTGATAGGATTAAAAATATGTAATGTATGGGCAGAGGTCAATTCTCTATTTGTTATATAGTAGCAACTTTGAAATTGATTTTCTCAGGATCTTATCAATGTAAATCAACCAAATTTTACTTGAAAAATCAGTGGGTGACCCTTAATTGGCGTACAAAAAATCATTGTGATAGGATGAAAAATTATTGACTTTTTTATGAGCATAGGTCAATTCGCTTTGTGTTATATATGTTGAAATTTGAGATTGATTTTCTCATGATCTAATTTATGGACATTAACCAAATTTTACTGAAATGATCCTAGGATAACCTTATATCAGGCTACCCCAAATTAATGGGATTGGATTAAATATATGACTTGTATGGGCAGAGGTCAATTCTCTATATGTTAAATAGTGAAAACGTTGAAATTCAGGATATTCAGGCTTGTGGATCAAATTAGGTGCTCAAGCGCCTCTAGTTCTATATGAAGCCTAAACTTGAGGGAGATCACAGTTGATTTTGATTGCATTATGATTCCAAAGTATGTCACAGGAAAAGGAGCCATATAAATAATGCCCTTATTACCATTCTAGAGGAACTAATTTTGGCTTAATCTTTTTCAGGCTTGCTAAGTATGTTTGGTTTGTTAAGTATGTTTGTTTTGTCATAAGGAAGAACCATCTTGGTTTTGGAATCATTTAAAAAATAAGTAGCTTTATAATTTTTTTCTTTTATGCCATTCTATAGGTCACAGGTTTGGCCCAAATTTTCAAACTTCTCAAACTTGCTGAAAATTTTTGTCTGGTCATATGGGAGGACCCAATTGATTTTGGTTGCATTCCCGAGTATGTCAATGGGGAAAGGGATCTCAATGACAATTTCATCATTAACCTTCTACAGGTCTTTCAACAAGATTTTTCATATATTTGACCTGGGGGCATTAATAGTTTTTGACCCTACTTGACCTGAAATGAATATTGTGTTAGATCTCATTATTACAATAAACCTGACAAATTAATTGGGCAAAAAGTAAGGCCTCTATGGGAATATATCTTTAATATATATTTTTATATATATATATACATGAAAAGCATTTGTCTATGTATGGCTGAACTTTGAGAAAGTAAATTATAGTAGAATTTCTTGAAGAAAGCACTTGCCAAAATATTTTTTTAAAAAGTTTGTTATGTTGAAGTGTATTAGGTAACAATAATGATTTAGCTGAGTTGACCTTTAATTGTCATTTGATTACATTTTCAGGCAATTCAATCTTTTAAGCAAGAAGTCAAGGAGATGAAAGTGAGGGAATAGAAAAGTCATGGTCATTTTGTTTGTGAATTAGATCTAGGATTTTTAAAAAAGTGCATATGTATACTCTGAGGTCACTGAATCCTGCTTTTTGATGTCTATAGACGGCACATATCCACTTGCAGACATAATTATGACTGCTACCAAAGTTTAAAAATAACTGCAAGACATGAATCAGTCACTTGTTAAGAAATAAAAAGGATGTCATTGTAATGGAGACCTTTCAATTTATATTTTTTTTTGTTTTACCTTTCAGATTATCAATTCATTCTGAATCTGTTTGGATTTATTTCATAATCAGGGTCTTAGTGTCCCTTTTTACTCAAAATCATGTATGGAGGTTCGATTCCTTCCCCAGACTGTATAAATTGCTGGTGCACAAAGGGACAAATTGTCTGGAGGTCCCAATTGATTTTGTTAGAAATAGAAAAAAAAAAACAAAAAACAAATCACTGCGTCAAAAAAATACTTGCTTCCTTGTGACTGGTTAATTATTCAATAAACAGTACAATTAGTACAATTATACAACATGCATGGTAGTTATTATTATGAAATTTGGATAATTATATGGCATGATTAGGTTTTTTTAGCTCACCCGAGCACAAAGTGCTCAAGAAAGCTATTGTGATCGATCGTTGTCCGGCTTCTGTCTGTCCGTCACGGTGTCAACTTTTTCTTTAAACGACATCTCCTCCTAAACTTATTGGTCAAAATCAACCAAACTTGGCAGAAATATTCCTTAGCTGGTCCCTTATAAAAATTGCTCAAATGGAAAGGACCCATGCCATATCACGGCAAAAGGGGCCTTCATGACAAATTTCTTGTTTACATTCTAGAAGCCACAAATATGGCCCAATCTTCATGAACTCTTTTGAAAATGGGAAGTATCCGTGCCATATCACGGGAAAAGGGGCCGTAATGACAATTTTCTTGTAAGAGCTCCAAACGCCTCAAATATAGTCCAATCTTCATGAAACTTGATCAAAACGTTTGCCAGGTCACAAGAATGAACTCTGTTGAAAATGGGAAGGTTCATGCCATTTCATAGGAAATTGAGTCTTAATGGTAATTTACTTGAAATGTCAGGTGAGCGATTTAGGGCCGTCAGGGACCTCTTGTTGTTTCATACCTCCACAAGTTTAAAATATCTACCTTGCTGGACCTCAGCACATATGGGTAGAATCTCTAGTTACAAATATTCCTCCGCAGTTTTTAAAAAAAGTTTTCCTTTGATTAGCTCCACTGGCCAAATGCCAGTCAGCTATTGTCATGGCAGAGTGTCCGTTGTCCGGGCGTGCGTCCTTGTGTATGTAGACTTTTTTTTAAACATCTTCTCCTCTCAAACCAATGGGTGGATTTAAACAAACCTTGGTAGAAATGATCCTTGGCTGAACCTCTTCTTAAATTGTTCAAGAAATTTTAATTAACATCCAAATAAGGGCGTGGCAGTGCGGGATATTTTTTATGCCCCGTATCGAGAGATCGGGTGCATATTGTTTTACACTTGTCCGTCTGTCCGTCCGTCTATCCGAAAACTTAACTGAAAACTTAACCTTTGCCTTATCGAGAGATCGCTGTTACGGAGGCATTCGTGTTTCACACATTTTGTTATCTTTGAAATCACCGGGCCAATTTTAATGAAACTTGGCATGGATGTTCCTTGGGTGACCCTTTACTTAAATTGTTTAATAAAGTTAGATTTGCCCATAAATATGGGCGTGGCAGGGCGGGGCTTATTTTGAGGCTGAAATCTTTGATGGATATCTCCTCCTGAACCATTGGGCCAATTTCAGTGAAATTTGGCACGGATGTTCCTTGGGTGACCCTTTACTTAATTTGTTCAAGAAATTTTGTTTGGCCTATAAACATTGGTGTGGCAGAGCGAGGCTTAAATTTGGCCCGAAATCTTTGCAGGACATCTTCTCCTGAACCATTTGAGAGATTTCAATGAAACTTTACCAGAATGTTCCTTGGGTTTCCCTTTCCAAAAAGTGCTTGCGAAATTTTGATTGGCCCATTAACATGGGCATGGCAGGGTGGAGCTTATTTTGAGCCCGAAATCTTTGAAAGACGTCTCCTCCTGAATCTAATGTTTTGATAAGACGGGTAAAGTAATGCAGGTATTGAGTATTATCGTGCAATGTGGACCAGGCTCAGTTAATCATTATAAAATTAATCTTTTAAGAGATTTCAAAGTGCTGTTTTCATTAAAAATAATCTTGGTTTTTAAGAAAGTCAAAGATATTTTAGGCCAGTGGAGCGACACAGGCCTTTTTGAGCTCTTTTGAATGTGACCACAACCAAACAACGCCTATGCCGTTTAGGCCACAATCTTTAAAAACACAGTATAATATCTGAAACTGACAAGTTGTACTATTTTGATATTATTTTGAAATGAAATTGATTTGAGAAACGAGTTTTGAGTGAAACTTAAGGTAAGTTATACGATATCACTTATTTAATCCAACAGAAATTATCAATATTGTATAACCTCCATTTGAAAAAAAAAATACTACGTGATTTTCTCTTTCTTGTTAATGTGTCCATTCAAACAAGTTCATTGTTGGTTATGGCCTACATTTAAAGAGCCGGGATATGTTGATTTAAAGCAATATCGTTGGTTTATAGCAAAATTAGTTCTAAGACCTTGTGCATCATAAAGTGCCACTGAAGGTGTATCCGGTAATTTTCTATTTATCATCTCTCATATCCCGTGAAACCCTTCAGGTGTCGCCACTCTAGTATTGATAGATCAATATACCCAACACTGGGACAGTTATTGTAAAAGAACAAGTAAATTGATTTATTACTCCAATTTAAAAAAAAAATGTTTCACCAGAAACATATTTAGATATACTTGACATAGTCAAATTTAGGAAGGTTTAGTGTCATTTAGAAGCTCAGCTCATGCTTTAATATTAGAGAAAGGTCTTCATATAAATTTTGTGAAAGATCTTAGATATTGCCTATATTGTTATTCAGTTGTCGAATGTGAATTTCATTTCTTGTTAATTTGCCCGTTGTATGATGAATTGCGAACTAAGTATATCAGCAAAAAGTATTATAAAATCCAAATATACAGAATTTCTATCTATATATGGCAAGCAAAAATACGACAACAATACAAAATCTTGCTATGTTTATATTCTATGCCATGGAAAAAAGAAATTTAGCAATATCTAAGGTATCTCGAACATCACCATGACAGCATTGTATGTGAAATTGGTATTTCTATACATGTTGTATACAGACCGGTTGCCAATATACAAAATAAATATACTAAAGTTATTTGCCCACCCATTTTGTTATATATATTAAGACAAGCTCGATTTGCCATCCCAAGAATTATCTAGCATATCTCTAGCAACGCTGATTTTTCCAGCTGTTTTTTAAAGTATGCAAAGAAACACGTTTTA
Organism: Fragum whitleyi; assembly: GCA_948146395.1. NCBI lineage: Eukaryota > Metazoa > Mollusca > Bivalvia > Cardiida > Cardiidae > Fragum > Fragum whitleyi. Next base: position 7,128,206 of record OX411558.1, read on the forward strand.
ATGTTTGTCAATTAGCCGATTGCAGCAATGTTGTTTCCAAATATATGAGGATAAACTAGTATGTACATGCAAAATCAAAATGTCATGTCAGTATAAATAAACCTTCATAAAACACTGTTACTTAGCCCAAAATATGAAGATATATAATCGGTCTTTTAATTGCGTTTTTCAAATTAAGAACAAGATATTGTTCGAAAGACGGCTTTAAACTGGTTGTCATGGTAACGTTTGCTAAAGGAAGGATGTTTTGGATCATATGTCTTTACAAAAAACATTTTCATAAAATAAATTTAGACTTTTTTAGCTCACCTGAGCACATCGTGCTCAAGGTGAGCTTTTGTGATCATTGAATGTCCGTCGTCCGTCGTCCGTCGTGCGTCGTGCGTCGTGTGTCGTCCGGCGTCAACAATCTTAGTGTTTACACTCTAGAGGCCACAAATATGGCCCAATCTTCATGAAACTTGGTCAGAATGTTGGCCAGGTCACAAGGATGAACCCTATTAAAATTGGGAAGGATCCGTGCCATATCACAGGAAAAGGGGCCATAATAACAATTTTCTTGTTCACACTCTAGAGGCCACAAATATGGCCCAATCTTCATGAAACTTAGTCAGAATGTTGGCCAGGTCACAAGGATTAAACCTATCGAAAATGGGAAGGATCTGTGCCATATCACGGGAAAAGGGGCCTTAATGACAATTTTCTTGTTTACACTCTAGAGGCCACAAATATGGCCCAATCTTTATGAAATTTGGTCAGAAGGTTGGCCAGGTCACAAGGATTAACCCTATTGAAAATGGGAAGGATCCGTGCCATATCACCGGAAAAGGGGCCTTAATGACAATTTTCTTGTTTACACTCTAGAGGCCACAAATATTGCCCAATCTTCATGAAACTTGGTCAGAAGGTTGGCCAGGTCACAAGGATGAACCCTATTGAAAATGGGAAGGATCCGTGCCATATCATGGGAAAAGGGGCCTTAATGACAATTTTCTTGTTTAGACTCTAGAGGCCACAAATATTGCCCAATCTTCATGAAACTTGTTCAGAATGTTGGCCAGGTCACAAGGATGAACCCTTTTGAAATTGGGAAGGATCTGTGCCATATCATGGGAAAAGGGGCCTTAATGACAATTTTTTTGTTTACACTCTAGAGACCACAAATATGGCCCAATCTTCATGAAACTTGGTCAGAATGTTGGGAAGGTCACAAAGATGAACCCTAACGAAAATGGGAAGGATCCGTGCGATATCACGGGAAAAGGTGCCTTAATGACAATTTTCTTGTTTACGCTCTTGAAGCCACAAATACAATTCAATTTTCATGAAACATGATCAGAAAAATGGCTAGGTCACAAGGATAAACCCTATTTAAAATGGGAACGATCCATGTCATTTGACGGGAAAAGGTGCCTTAATGACAATTTTCTTGTTTACGCTCTTGAAACCACAAATACAATTCAATTTTCATGAAACATGATCAGAATAATGGCTACGTCACAAGGATGAACCCTATTTAAAATGGGAACGATCCATGTCATATCACGGGAAAAGGGGCATAAATGACTATTTTCTTTTTAGAGGCCACAAATATTACCCAATCTTTATGAAACTTGGTCAGAATGTTGGCTAGGTCACATGAAACTTGTTGAGAAAAGGATAGAAATTTATGCAGCGATCATAGAAATAGAGTTATGTTTTTCTTTGAAAAATTTAATGATAATTTCATGATCTTTCAAGTATTTAATTTTGCTAAGGGAGAAGTCAAAGAGACGAAGGTGAGCGATCTAGGACCATCATGGTCCTCTTGTTTATATTTTTAAATTGTTTGGGGGTTACGAGAAATTAGTTTTAATAGGTAATTATGCAAAAAGATTATAGACTACTGTCACCTATCACAAAACCTTAATATAAGCATGGTTTCCCATGTGCCATTTTTATGACCATTCCTCCAGAAAAGGAAAACAAACTTGTAACAAATTCTAATCGTTTACACTTTATTATACATTACCCACCTCCAATACATCTCTCCGAAGAAAACACCGTTACGCCAGCAGGTGTTACCGGGAATTGTATATTTTTTTTGCCAATAGTTACCTCCTCCGCGAGACAGACAACTGATAATATGAAAATAGGATGCATTAACAAATGTGACCATTAACCATCGGACCATCTGGGTAGCGCGAGAAGTGTCGATCCTTATCAACATTCTGCCTTTTTTTTAGATAATTTCTTTAATCTTAAATAATTATTTACCTTTTGTGAAATATTTTTTTATCAAGATGCTACCTCTGATAGGCCCATACGTGAACCAAGTACTTTTTCAAATGTTATTTTAGGGAGTTCTGAGATGGTTTCTTATCGCGTCAATGGTCGCAAACATAAAATGGCCCACAGGTGGGCGACTTATCATATTAGCAAATACATTGAATAAAGGAAGAAACCCTCCTTCAGATAAAATTGGGGCAATTCGTATTCACATGCATAAGTAAGAAAGATAGAACGATATCAATCATTATTGTAATTTTACCATGAACCCGTAAAGGTACTAAAAAGCTATGCTCAAAAGACAGGAACACGGTAATTAATAAAAACAATTTGAGGATAACTGAAAAAGATCTTAATATCGACAAGTGATTTTTCATTTGAAACTGTAAGTTTAAGTGAAGACATGCATTCCTACATTCAAGTTTATGTTTTAAATAGACCCAAAAAGACTAACCCCGTAATGCAATATGAACAAATCTTTAAATGAAATCAATATCAATCCGGAAATCATACTGTTTATTTTTTTCTATTTTGAATAATAAACAGTAAAGATTAAACTTATGATCACAATAATATATTGATAAAATGATTCACTAAATTATTGTTTCAGAAATATATACAACAATATATATTAATATGTAAATATTTAGGCATGATTGTTTTCATCCATAAATTTAATAGGTAAAACCTTTAGAAATTAAGAAATAAACACACATCAATACATAATTTTTTTTAAATACCATATCGCTAATTTTTTAAGGATGAACGAAAATAGCGATTTCGGAATACCCCCCCCTCCATTTCACTCAAACCTCACTTATCGCAATAACGCAAAAGTTTAAACACATTCGCATTATCAATTCCATGACGTTGTTAACTGTATAATTGTCATTTCTGTTAAACTTAATTATATTGACATTGCGAATGTCGTTTAAAATCAATTACAGGTGTTGAGGTCAAAATATATTTACCTCGTTTTTTACAAATAAATGGTAATTTATCGTTACACTTTCGTGTTGAAAGCAAAACTGTGTCCGTCAATCTTTTGGTACTCTGCACAGCTCCACATTGTTCATAATTATTTTCAACAGTCTCTGAAAACAATAAAGACAGCGTATTTTAAGCTTGATTGGCGGTTTATTTTCATAAATATAATAAATGTAATAAATTTTATATAAAATACTATAGAATGGCACAATAGCGCATAAAAGTCAAGACAAATACGGAAATGGCTTCTTTGGTATGCACTGTGCCTTATGTAGAGCTTAAAGCAAGACCCTATATTACTACCTCTTTACTACCAAGCATATCAAAAAGCTATCAATGGCCTAACGAAAAAAATAGAAGCAATTTCGTTTCACGGGAACTGCTAGCAATACAACGCAGACAATTATAAGCAAACGAATAAAAATAAATAAGTACAGGTTGCACAAAATGAAATCAGATGCAATTATGCTTTACAAAAAGTTTAATTGCCTTATCGAATCGAATTAGCATTAATTTGACCTTATGACAATCAATTAACAACATAAATGGTCGCTATCTTGAATAATAATAAGAAGGAAATAGGCAATAACTAATATATAAATAATGGAAAAAGCAAGGGAATATAGTAAACTTATGAATCTCTAGAAAACAATTTCTAAAATATCAAAAGAGAATTTTGGCAATGGTATGTTTTGAAGTAGAAAAATACTGGTAGATCAGAAGGCACAAAATCATTGCTCTAGACCTGACACACGATTTTATTTTACATCGATTAAGATTCTAGTTCTTACAACTTAAATTAACCCCTTTCGATTCTGCTTCCTGGAAAATTTACCAGTACTCGCGCCGAATGTGTGGGAAAATGAAAATGACATGATCGACAGGGGCACCCTGGAATCGAAATCGGGACCTTCGGGTGAAGAGGCCGACGCTTTGCCTTTAGACCGCGGACACCATCAACACATACATACGAATATATGAAATATGTATAAATAGAAGGCTACAGAAGGAGGCAAACTACTTTTCAAAGTTTGGTGAAATGACAAGTGTACGCTGCATGCATGCATAAGAAGAAAATGTATTAATTGCGGACAAAATGAAAGTTATTAAGAAAAAAATGTTACATAAATCATTTCGTATGGGATATCAACGGTATAAACTGAGTTCAACATCATTAACAACCACTATTCTATGTTATAAATTAAATTAGAATATTTGTGGATTAACATTTCTCGCGACTTCGAATTACCTAGAGAAATGCAGAATATGGTAATTGGTATCATTTCGATGAAGCTTTCCCAAAGTTTATCTTTGAAAATCGGAAAATGATTTCTGGACGGTATTTTCATTTTATGTAATGGATCAACACACGAATTCTATCTTCTATGAAACAATTTGGACCAACTTCATCAGTATCGTAAAAAATAGTCTATATACAGCCCCAACTCGCCTGTTACAACAGTAATCCTAGAAATAAGATAACAAAAGGTCCAACAGGGCATGTATCGTCCCACTCGCTTAAACATCTTTAGACTTTCATTAAATAAAGCTTATTTTAAATGAACACATTAAAACACCGAAATCTCTTACGACCTTTTTTATAATGATTGACTTTTTCTGGTTCACATTGCACCAAAATACTCAATCACAATTAACCGGCATCCCTTTCCCAAACTTATTAAAACATTAGGTTCAGAAGGAGATATCGTTCAAAGATTTCGGGCTGAAGATAGCCCCCCCCCCCCAATCACGCCCAATCACGCCCATATTTATTGGCCATTCAGTATGTTATGAACAATTTAAGCTAGGAGTCACCCAAGAAACATTCTGGTAAAGTTTCATTTAATTTGGCCCAGTAGTACAGGAGGAGATGTCGTTCAAAGAATTTGGCCTCAAAATAAGGCCCGTCCTGCCACATCGATATTTATGGGCCATTCAAAACTTTGCAAACATGTCTTTTTAAATGAGTCAAAGGAACATTCTGGTAAAGTTACATTGAAATCATCAAATTGGTTCAGGAGGAGATGTTGTTCAAAGATTTTTGGCTTAAAATAAAACCTGCCCTGTCCCGCCCATATTTATGGGCCAATCAAAATTTAAGTTAAGGGTCACGCAAGGAACATTCATGGCCCCGTGGTTTGGGAGGATACATTTCTTAAAGACTTCAAGTGAAATATTCCCAGCCCTTCCACGCCCATATTAGGGGTCAATCCACATTTTTTTAACAATTTAAGAGGAAGGTAACCCAGGGATCAATATCTTCCAAAATCCGCCAATTGGTTTGAAAAAAGTAGATGTTAAAAGAAAAAAAAGTTAACACACGGACGGATGGACGCACGGACGCACGACGGACACTCCGCAATCACAATAGCTCGTTGGACCTCGGCCAGTGAAGCTGAAAACAGCTCCATATTTAGCAATAGACAGTAAACCCTTTTTAGTTTCTAGCCCTCCTTCAGAACCTAAAAGGATCTTACTGACTAAAATAATAAATGTATGTACTTCCGTTTATTTATCGTCGCTACCGTAGCACATGCCCATATGAGCGACGCCCCCAGAAGACGGTTAGTTCTTACGGGGGATAGTGCAAGGATACATGACGAAACTACCGCTGAGATCCGCCATTGTTCTTTAACGTGCTCGGTGTAAAGCACCGTCTCTATGGGCCTCGGTTTAACGTCTCATCCGAAAGACAATTAGTTTTTATTATTGTACCAGCCCGGGAATCGAACCCACACTGCTGTACTCCAATGGTTTTGAAGTCCGGTGCTCTACCAACTGAGCTAATCGGGCTGGTGAAAAACACTCCGAAATTGTTAAAAATAAGAAACGTAAGTATTGTTCCTTTTAGAAAAGATAGTGGCGCAAAATGTTCAATAAGTAATTAATGCTTGATGAACCTTTAAAAATGTAACCCAATAACATTATACGTAAATGATTATACCATTCTTAGCAATTTTCATCATCCAGGGTGACTTATCTGACCACCGCCAAGTGTCATCCGTAGGGGCTGTCTTGGCTCCAACCCAATACATTTGCGTCTTTTGTCTTTTAGCACTCAGTATCACTGAAACATGTTACAAATACAATAGAAAACTTCGTGAACTTGACAGAATGAATGAATTTAAAATGAAATTGAATGAACAGAAAGAAAAATAAATGGACGAAATAAGAGATATTAGCTTTTATTTATTACATTCCTTTCATACAATATACATGTTCCCGGTTGTGTGCCCTAACAGACCAATCAAATACCTTAATATCCACACCACATAATAAAACAATAATAATTACTAAATCGTCACGAATGATATGCTGATCGTCTTCTAGCCATTTCGAAGCGTTCTTTCTTTTTTAATAATTTCGGAGCGTTTTTAAGTGATTGATATGAACGGTTCAAGTGCACCGAACGGAACGCTAATTGAGCGACTAAGGTGGCAATTTGATGTTGTTGTTTACAATACATTTAAGGTGAAAACGGACAGTTTTGTTGGTGCACGATGTTACCTCCATAATTACACCATGGTTGGATACAATTGACACTTCTCGCACTTGGCTGATGCAGTAAATCGAATGCATTGTAATACATTAACAAATTTAATTGCGTATTCATAATTGAATTTCGGACCGCAAACGCGCATAGTCGTATTAAATTGATTTACTTAATTAAAGTCAAGGACACTTGCACCAACAATGAGGGGTCATAACTAGACCGTTGTAAGATTAAAACGTCGATTATAACATCTACCGTGGCCGTCATTTTGTTGATGACAGGATGGAGAGGCTGTATTGTAATGGGTTATCACTGGATTCTCTTCAACCTCTAGGTAACAGTTTTCAGGGCATCTTGGACTAGTGATTACAGTTAACCACAAAAATGGAGTATCCGAGCCGTGTATCCACTTCATTCTTACGGATAGCCACAGGGTCCCCCCGTTAACAAGTCAATGTTAGGGTCCATTCTGCTCATGCAATTATGGACCTTCTTCACAAAAACCTTAAAGTTATACCAATGCTTTTATTTCACCAACCGGACTTATCTCAAATGCGAACATATTAGAAACGGGCTTGCAATGGGAGTCCACACAATAAAACGCAAGGTTTCGTGTCAGATTTTCGTAACATGAAGAGCAAATGGATAGCCGTGTTGGGATTTACTCTTGGAAAAGATAGAGATCCAAGTATCGGACGTTCTAAGTGAACAATAAAGTTGACAAACACAACTACTTAACTTGAAAATATAATCCATGCTTTGAAACAATTTCCACAATTTTAATTCATTAAAAGGTTGGCAGAATCTGTCCGCAGTCCCTCATGGAATCAGCTTTAACAAATGAGACCTTGAAACAAAGACCCTAAGTGAAGTTTAAGAACTTCTCAAAATAGAATCAAGGATATCCGTTATATAACGAAATAGAGGGCATTTGGCCCTGGTCAGCTCACCTGAGTCAAAGCACCTAAGGGTAACTTGCCAAAGCAACCAAAGTTTTTCATGGATTTCAATTCTTTAAGCTATCTTGGAGAGGACCACCTATGAAACATTTCTGTTAAATTTGGTGTAAATTGGCCCAGTAGTTTAGGACAAGATGTCGTTTAAAGAAATTGTTGACAGATGGCAGACGACAACCAAAGGATGGAAGCTGGACAAAGGGTGATCACAGTACTTCATATGAGCACTTTGTGCTCAGGTGAGCTTAAAAACCTGAAGTACTACCCTTTGTCCCCTGTTGCTCCGCACCTGGTGACCCAAACAGTCATAATAGCTGTTTAAATTAAGTTCTATGAGCTATTTATTCTATGTCAAATAAAAAAAGGCTGTAGGAATTCTGGTTCAGTAGAATTTTTAACAATTGTTAAATTTACCACAGAGCACTACCCCTCCCCTTGGGTCTCTGTCCCTGGTCACAAAACAATCATGTCATATCTTTTTTGATAAATGTATATGAGCTGATGACTAATGTCAAACTGAGAGCCTTCATCATCAGAAGAAGGTTTGAAATTTCAAAATTGACCCGAAATACTACCCTCTCCCCCAGTGCTCTTCAATTGGTAGCCAAACATTCATGGTTATAGCTATGTAAAATAGGGTCTATGTGCTGGTCATCCGTGTCAAATATAAAGGTTTGTAGGGATTCTGGTTCAAAAGAAGAATGTTATATATTTAAATTTTTCAACAAAGTACTACCCCTTCCCGCCGGTGGCTCCCCACCTGGTGGCCCCACAGTTATGATTTTAGCTATTCTAATTATGATCCATATGCTGCCCAGCATTGCCATTTTTCAAGTCTGTAGGGCACATGGTTATCAGAGAAAAAAGGTTAAAGATTTAAGAATTGCTCTGAAAAGCTTCCTTCCCGCCCCCTTGTGTTCCGCACCTGGTGGTCAAACATTCATGATTCTAGCTATTTCAGATTGGGTCTATGAGCTGATCATTCAAGTTTAATATAAAGGCTGAAGGGATTCTGTTTCATCAGAAGAAGACAGTTACAGATTCCAAAATTTTCAACAAAGCACTCCCCCCTCCCCCGGATGCTCCGCACCTGGTAGCCCAACAGTCATGATTTTAACTATTAAGGTTTATAAGATGATCATCCATGCCAATTTTCAAGTCTGTAGGGCTCCTGGTTCCAAAGAAGAAGAAGGTTAAATATTACAAAATTTCCCCAAAGTACTACCCCCTCCCCCCTGATGCTCCGCACCTGGTGGCCCAACAGATATAATTTTAGCTTTTTTATTTCAGGTCTTTGAACTGATCGTCCATGCCAAATTTAAAGTCTGTAGGACTCCTGGTTGAGAAGAAGAAGAATTTTTAAGATTTTCTTAAAATTTCACCTTTAGATGCCATAGCAACCAGGGTTTTTCACAGATTTCAATGCTTAGAGCTATTTTCGACCAACGAACGGACGCCGGACGAAAGGTGATCACATTAGCTCACATGAGCACTTCATGCTCAGGTGAGCTAATAATTGGTGCTGGTGAAGATAAACTCCTCCTTATACTAACACATAATCTTAGGGGACTGCGACTAGTAAGGCTTTCTATTCTCCAAATTGTTGATACTCTAAAACGAAAAAAAAACTAAAAGACAAGCAGCTGTTACGTACAAGAATATATATGTTTGGCCAGAGATTATTATAGTTATACTGCTGAAATAAATGTCAAAGGAAACTACGACTATTTAAGTTGCTTTACCACAAATTAAGGTTATTTTTAGTTTTTTGGGCAAATTTTGATGCTACTAAGTACGAAAATAGTTTTTCTAAACATTTTTTCTGTCAAAGGAAAGCTAGCTGGATTGACCGGCTCAAAGACTTCACAAACTCACACAATTTTACTATAACCTGTGAAAAACAACTTAAGTATGTTCAATTTAATCAAAGGGTGGATGTTGGAGGGTTTTACGCGATCGAATGTCTTTCAAACAGCATAAAATATTTAACCAACTTGTTGCTGTTAAAATTTCAACCGGAAAGGAAATGGAAAGAATTACCTCTCGCGCTATTGACTTTTACTCAGCAATGAAAACTGAATTTTGTTTCTTTTTTTTTTTTTTTTTTTTTGTATTTTTGGTGTTGTCGCCTCTTTGCTTTTGTATCTCTTTAATTCATAAAAATCTACGGTATCCTCTCCTTTGTCACAATTCAATAATTGGGTAACGTTTTTTTGGGTATAACCATTTTCCAAACCTTATATTTTGAAAATGTAACGTCTAAAAACTAAAGTGATGCGTTATTGTTTTGTTCAGTATTTTTCGTTATTAAACTTAAACCAACCGGTCATAAAGATAATTTACGACAAAAGATAATGATCCAGATGCGTGTGCGTGTTTCATACTGATAGCCAATACACTTGGTTGACGGCGGAAACAAAAAAATACTGAAATAAATTCAGGGAAAGGAAAGTAATTTGCACGACAGGTTGGGCATTACAAATTTCACAAATAACTTTGGAAGGTGGGGTAAATTTAACAAATTCACTTCATTTACGCAACTGTTTACCCGGACAAGAATTTCCTCAGCTTATTTCTAGTCTTCTCCCTTTAAGTTACATTAACGCTCAAAGCGGTATTTCTCGTCTAAAATTTGAACACGTCCTGTTTTTTGGGAGTTGCTCATCTGAGCAGCTTTCATATTCGGTTCATCATCTCGTGGTCCTCTACCAAGTTTGTTCATATCAATTCAATTTTCAAATTAATTCGTTTATTCATACATTTCAGGCCTCCAGCCTATTGTACATATATGTTACAAACAAGTTACGTAAACATTTATACAGTGATGGTTAAATTAACAAAATAATGTATTTAGACAAGGTTACAAGATGGAAATGTGTTCTTTTAATATTCAAAATAAAACACGATAGGGGACGTGTCCCAATAGTATGGGACACTCCCCCTTTCGTTCAGCGCCCGCTAATGAACATTTGTAAGTGCATATTATAGTTCCAAAATTAATGTTTTTCTCTGTAATGGGTGATAGATGTAGTGGGAAATGTTTCTAATAATCAAGTCAATTTTGCTACTAAGTAGAATATTCATTTTATGCTTCTTTGGTTTTTTGTGATATTTTTCCGGTATGTAAACTTGTCTCAGGTCAGCATATATTCTACATTGGAAAATAAAATGATATTCGTCTTCTACTAACTTTGACGAGCAAACTTTATATAAACGTTGTTCTTTTGAAATGTTGTTGTATCGACCTTTTATTATTTCTAAAGTGAACTCCAGTGCGGAATTGCGAATAAGCATGTCTAAATATTTAATAGTTAGTACATCAAAATCATATTCTTTCTCAAAAGATGGTTTCATTTATCAATAAACATTCAGCTTTGGACTATTTTAAACGGACTCATGCCAATGTTGTATGTATTGATCTTTCAATCTCTGGGTAAAGATATTAAAAAAATGTGCTTCATCGTTAACAACTTGACGATGCCATACATGTTCAAAACCGTTTTGACATAGTAATTTTCCAACTTCCCTCGCCCAATTAAAATGAGGTCTACTTGGATTATTAACATTTAGGAGCATGGGGTAGAATTGCTTTACAAATCGTTCCTGTGGCATTTTTTAAAATCCTCAACCGATACTTGATACACCGTCTTGAACTTTCGATGTATAAAGGGAAGCGGACACAATCACCCAAAGGACTCTTTCTCAAAGTTCTCTTGAAACAAATCCCCAAATTTCAGCGCCATACACCACAATGGGTAAAACTTTTGTGTCAAACACTTTATATAATATAGATCATACGAATTTAATGACGATATTATTGAAAGTAGTGCTCTTTTAGCTTTGACTGATATATCGTTTGCCATGTAATTTAATGATAGTGCTGCTATAAATGTTATACCAACATAGGTAAAGGATGAAACAATTTCTCATCTTTCGCCCCAAAAAGACATTTTTTCGAATTTTGACAATTTACCACACTTCTTAAAACCCATGATTTTACTTTTTTGTAAATTTATCTTTAAACAACTGCTTTGACAAAAGTCATGTAAAAAATTAATTGTCTTTGAAGATCCTTAACTGTTTCTGCGATTAATGCTACGTCATCTGCGAACAACAGGAATTAAAATTTCAATTAGTCTATTTTGCTGTGGCTGAATTCCTCATAGATTAGGATCTTCTCTCATTTTCACTGCTAATTTATTGATAAATATGGCAAATTACTTTAGCCATACATTCTTGCTTTAAACCTACTTTAAAATCAAAGTAATCAGTCAGATAGCCAAAATATCGGACGCACGATTTGACCTGCTTGTACATTGCTTGGATAGACTCGAATAAATGACATTTTAATTCGACCTTGATTAGAACTTCCCACAGATTTTTGTCTTACTACCGGAACGCGGTTAAAAAATCAATGAAAGCGACATACATTTTGCCCAACTTTTTACGCAAGACTTTAGATATAAGAGATTGCAGGATGAAAGCGTTGTCTATGGTGCAATAGCCAGTTAGAAATCCTGATTGTGGTTCATCAATTTTGTCAAATATGTTTGCAAAGAAGGAAAGTCTCCTTTCAATAATGCTTGTGTAATCTTACCAAAATGTCTAACAATGCTATACCCCGATAATTTGATGGGTCATTTTGGTCGCCTTTTTAAAAATTGGAATGATGATAGCCATGCTTCATGCAATAGGAAACTCAACCTTCTCAAACAATCTGTTCAATAACCGTATCATAATAGGCATCAAAATATTTATAGTGTTTTGGAAAAATTAAGGTGGATTTCCGTCTTCGCCAGGAGATTTAACTTTTTTAATGGATTGAATGCTATGTAAAATTTCTTCATCGGTATTTTTTGCATTGGATATACTATGTTCAATTTCTATCAAATTATCATCAAGAGAAATATAGTCTTCACTGATTTCATCAACGCTTCTAAACAGCGTTTCAAAATGGTTTTTACATCTTTCGATAGTGATATCGATTTGAAAACGTGTTGTGTTGTAAAACATTTTGACTTTTTCCGGAATGTTTTTGGATTATATACATTTTGTAATAGGTCATTTAATTTTTTGTCAACTAAATTTGACTTTTTGTAACGACATCGTTGATTAAAATCACATTGTAATTTAAAAAAAATTAAATATCTTGTGGAAATCTTGTTAATCTCTTTTTCTTTAGTGCTTTCCCCTTTTCCCCATTCAGATTTTTACATTCATAATCAAACCATGGTGTGTGTATCTTATGAACCTTTTTATGTTTAGGAGTATTTTTATCACAGACTTTGAGTGAATTTTATATCAATGTTACAAATTCTTGTGTAATGCAATCAATGTTTTCTTCATAATTGTAAATCATGTTTCTATTTTTTGTGTCATTTGATTATCTAATGTGCTAATAAGGTTGTTTCTAAGATCAGCAATGGATGTTTCATTAAATATGTACTTTTGCTATTTGAATTGTGTATTGTATCTAACATCCTCGTTGAGTACTTTATCTGTTTTACATGTTTATCAAGAATTATAACAGTTTCAAGTGGAAAATGAGTGGATTCTGTTCTTTGACCGACAAGGAAAGATTCATTTTATGATGACACTCATTAGATAATAAAACATAATCTACAACACTACATCCATTCATATTTACAAACGTGAAATGACCAATATCTTGGTCATTTCCACTTCTGCCATCTAAAATACAAACACCATATGATTTACAAAATTCTGACAGTTTAAAGCCTCGATTATTTACAGTTTTATCACATGAAGTTTTATCTTACATTTTTGTAGAAATCATTTCAGACAACTCATCATGAAAAAGACCTTTTGACTCATCTATATGATCTTCATCACAACCAGTCCTAGCATTTAGATCTCCCTTAATCATCATATCCACTTTTAAAACATCAATATCCAACTGATTGAGGTAATGTTCTAATAATTTAACACCTTTAAATGGTTCACTTCTATAAGATAGAGAGAATGGTAAGGTTGAAGATAGGCCAAACATATAGAGAAGTCTTTATCTTCTTCATAGCTTGCTTCTTAAACTTAAAAAAAATGCTTAGATGCGACTTAGTTTCCAAAATATCATACATGCTTTTTAAAGACTTATGGACAAACAAACAAAGACCTACCATGTATCTTCCCTTATTATTGAATTTATAAGCATTCTTAAAATAACTTTGTGATCTGGAAACAAATTCGAATATTCAGTAAAATCTGGTACCCAGGTTTCAACTAAATCAAAAACATGAAATGATTTTAAATATTTTAAAGTACTGTCAAATTCTGATTTACTTTTCACACCATCAATGTTCCAACACAACACCTTAATCTGACCATCATTTTCAACGTGGCCATGTCCGCACCCCTAGAAAGTTTCAATGTATTGTTCTGCACTGTCGGTATCAATAGTATCTGGTTTATCAACGACATTAACGCTACCTGTGCTTGTAACTCTAGGCTTGTCATTGGCTTTTTCGCTAATCTTATTTCTAAAGAATAGTTTGCTTTTATAGAAATACCCCGTATGTCCTCTTGATTTTTTAAATCATTATTACTGAGATTTTCTTCAATTGTTAATCCGAACACTCGCAAAATACTTGCAATCGCCTTTTTGTGCAGTACTTCCATATCAGATTTTAGGCTCATTAACTTATCTTCATGCTCTTGTGAGATACTAACCATTAGATCTAAGTCGGTATGTATACTTTTAGTAACCACATTCCAATTTTCACTGAGACGGTCTGTTCGTTCAAGGCCCTTTTCTCTAGTTGTGTTTAATTGTGTTTTGATTTGATTCCATTTTTTTCAGTCATGATATCATGCATATTTTCTTTTAGATTCGAGATGTCATCTTTCAATGACTTAATCTGCGCTAACACATTAGTTCAGAATCTTTTATCGCTTAGAGAAGCATCTCGGTTTCTGTAGGACCGGGTTTACTCTCTATATCATTTGATAATACAAGTTTTAATTGTCCAATGCTATAAGCACTAACTACGCCGATGTTAGTATGCAAGGTTGGTGTATATGAACACAAATACGTCATTCCTGGACAATTCCGTTGTCACTTATAAGTTACATGCTAGAAATGTGCACTGCGTTATAAGTATAATAGGAATCAATATCACAAAGAGGGTCATTGTTCTGAAGTGGACGTCATCAGAATGTGTGTATGGTGTGATACCCCATGCTTATCGCTCGGTCCAATTTTCTGCCTATGACCACCTTTAAATAAACTAATGCACGCTCTGTAAAGTGAGATATTGACTTCCATGTTGAATGTTTTATATATCCAGTGTGTACTATTATAGAAAAATCAGGCCACAATACTAAACTATCGGCTACAAAATGGCACTTTTTGTACGCCATACACCAACGTCGACCTATACTATACAGTCTATGCTATACCGATGAGTTAAAATCACGATAAACAATGTAAAAGTGGTTAAAGGAAGATTTTGCGCGGTGAATTCAACTTTTTACTGTTAAATTCTCGTGCAATTTATTCGAAATAGGTGAAACCGGTTAAAATAACGCATTTAGAAAATTCTCCTTTTCAACCAACATTATTGCTTGTTTTAAAACGTAAGGTTCACTCAAACATAAATTCCTATCATATGCTTTTTACTTATACCCGATTTACCTATCGTAATGGTATAGGCGCCTACGTCAGAGCTCGGTTTTGAAAATACACTTATAACTCTACAGGTAGACCGGGATTATAACTGTAAATTATGTATACTATGTGTACTTTTTGCATGCAGAGGTTAAATAAAGCCTGTTCAATCAACCGCGAACTGATTATTTCCACATTATGATATGAATTTACTCAAAATAAGTCAAAACTCAGTTCTCAAAAACTGAACCAACACCAAAGTCTTTTTCTAGAGCCATTCACAAAAATGCACATATAACTTTTGTCAGTATAAACTTTTGATTTCCATTTCATAAGCCCAATTTGTAGAGAGCCAAAAAGTATGACCAACTCCTACACTCATCATTCTATCAAGACCCTGGGGTCATATTTGGGCTCCATCCGGGCGCAACCCTTTTTACATAGAATCAAATGGCGAAAATCTTTAAAAAAATCTTCCCTGAAACCAGATGTCAGACAGCTTTCATATTTGGTGTGGGCCTCTACAAAGTTTGTTCATATCAAGACCCTGGGGTCATATTTGGGCTCCGCCCGGGCGCAACCCTTTGTGGATATAATCAAATGGCGAAAATCTTTCAAATTATTTTCCCCTGAAACCAGAAGGCAGGCAGCTTTCATATATGGTATGTAGCATCATCTAGGGGTCCCCTACAAAGTTTGTTCTTATCAATACCCTAGGGTCATATTTGGGCTCCACTGGGTGCATCCCTTTTTACTATTTTGGGCACGATGGGTGAAAATAGGAAAACCTTCAAAAATCTACTTCTTTGAAACCAGAAGGCTAAGAGCTTTCATATTTGATATGTAGCATCATCTAGTGGACCTCTACCAATTTTATTTATAAAAAGACCCTATGATCATATTTGGGCTCCGCCCGGGCACAACCCTTTTTACAGAGAATCATTGAGCTATTTTTTTTTAAATCTCCTATTCCGAAACAAGAGGGCACACAGCTTTCATATTTGGTATGTAGCATCATCTAGTGGGCCCCATACAAAGATTGTTCATATCAAGACCCTGGGGCCATATTTGGGCTTCACCCAGGTGCGACTCTTTTAGCTCTTCTGAGCACGATGGATGAAAATAGGAAAACCTTAAAAACTCTTCCTCTTTGAAACCAGAAGGCAAACACCTTTGTCTTGCTCTTTGCTGAAAACATTCCATGGTATTGATCTTATGTAAATATCATCTCTTTTTCGACATCGGCCTATTTAATCAATGTGATGTCCCTGGGGTCAAAGACACTCAGGTGAGCGATCTAGGACCATCATGGCCCTCTTGTTTTCTTTGTTCTGTTTGACTCGTTTGAACGGTCCCTATCCGACCATGCTTTTACTAAAAGACTCGAGTATAGTTTGTTTTTTTTGTGAAGCAATGTTTTACAAAATTCTTTTCTTTCAAAATGATCCAAAATATATTTACATGCATTGACCGATTGGATTCAATTCAATTTACCTTTTTATCTTTATATTTTTGGTTTCATGTGTTCATAATGATTCATCTGTATTCATGTTGTATTATTGTATTTTTATCAGCATCATTTATTATTTCTTTTATCTAAAATGATTTCATTTGTCTCTTCTTTTTTCATTAGTAAAGAAGTATTTCAGCTAGATCAAATGCTAATTATAGATTCTGGTATCAGACAATCTATTCTTATTACTGTTTCTTTAAACTTGAGTTCAAGATTGTAAGTTATAGATATTCAAGACTCTTTTCAAATAATTTAAACATTTACCAACTTTAAACGATTATATATATTATTTGAAACCATTAGTCTTTCAATTCTATAATGTTTGTCAAAATGTGGGTAGTATTAATGAGCTAAAGCAATTTCAAAACGCAATTAAAAGAGACATAATTTCTAGTATCTCATATTCAGCATTTTTCATAACCATATCGCGGCGGCTTGTGCACCTTACCGATATTTCCCTGTATTTTTCTTATCGGTACAAGATTCCTCCCTCAGCTCTCAGCGGGTTTATCCCACATAATTAAATGATTACCCACCAATTTGGCTGGCGAAATATGTCAGATATTATGTGTTTTGAACCAACCATGGACCCACGATTGGCGCGATGTGATTGAAAGTGCATTATGGCAACGACCTTATATATTAACATGCGTTTATTGTAGTTAATTCTTTCACCCACAACAATCACGTTTACCTCCAATAAATTCTTGTTCCTTGTAGTTAATGATGCTTGTCAAAGTAGCACCATAACTTCTAGTACACACAGCCTGCGCTTGGAACCAAGTCTTCAGATCCTCTAAGACCAAGTAGCAAAAGTCCGTTCTGGCATCATAGTACCACCCATCCTCACATATGATGTCGTTAACTGAAAAAAGAATGGTCCATGCGTGAAAAAGAATTTTTGGAACTCTTACAGTACTTTATAGTTTTTCCCTTGATTTGACTAAGATTAAGGAAATATATGTAGAAAAAATTATGTTTCACTGTGGATACTTTGAATTACACCTCATTGAATTTAACATTAAATGCTTTTTGATAAAGTATCTCTAATTTTTTTCAAGCAGTCATAACGAATGGTGTAGTCGTCAGGTTCTGGTTTTTATATTAAAAAATATCGTTTTTTTTTATTGTTACTAAGATTTTTTTTTCTTACTTTGAAAATGTTGTCTTCGTTACAAAAACGACCAGAATATGATCATATAGTGCTGGAAGATCCAGCATCATTAATGTCTCATGGCTAAAAAAAGTAAAAATTATATCTTTATCTTACCGATGATGCAACTTTAAAATTACCCTGTTTATTATTTCTGATAGAGTGTACAGAGCTTTTTTGTAACTGAGAGAATGATAGTAGCATTTTCTTCTATGCAAGTGTGGGGAAGAAAAAATAAAAGTGTAACAAATAGACTGGTTTAAACCGAAAATTGTGGGTATAAGGTCTCACTAGGCTTAATAGCTTTGGCAACAATCCTTGGACAGATTTTGCCCTGTTGCCCAAAAATAAATTCATAAATGAGGTCACAATCGGGATCAAAGGTCACCGAGTACATTTCACGTAAGCGAATTCTATGGGTATAATTATTTTTGATATGAGATTCGTCTTTGAAAGGTTAAACAATCTTTATCAACATCAGTTAATATTATAAGGCCATTTGTTCTTATTTAAAAAAAAAACATATGGTGTCGGGATGTATCATGTAAGGTCATATTTTCAACCCTTAACTCGACTAAAAATGCTGACTTACCTTGCTAAACTGACTACTGCTTTGTGACTTTAGACAGAAAGCGTTGTCTATCCTTATAACCTACGTTAACATTTTTTTTGTATGTTGAAGATGTCTTTGATTCATTAAATGTTAACAACGCTGCCTCAAAAAATGCAACGTTTGTTTGTTAGTGACGTTATACATTTCAGCCTATAAAAGGGATAAATCGGCCCTAAGTATAAGTACATATATGTTTGGACAAACGACATAAGATTGTGTAATAAACAAAGTTAATTAGTAAAAAGATGTATGACAAGTTGTTATTTGAAGACTCTTGTAGAAGAAGATAATATTTTTTTTGTGTTTCTATTTTTCAAATATATGTGAAATACGTTACCTTTTTAGATTAGATTTAAAAGAACATACAATATAATACAAGTCATCAAAGTTTAGAACTTCTTTTCTTTTTTCTTATTCTAATGTTTCTTTTTATTTTCAAAATGTCTCGAAAACATGAAAATTGTTTGACTTGATATTGATTCGAATATCATTAAAAGATAAGTGTAAGTAACTTTATTTTACGTTGTTGAAACCCTAGTTATTAACATCTCGAAAATGACACATATCTCATTATATATGTTACATTTAAGTGAAATATATCAATGAAAGTGATTTACGTCTTCAAGTATAAATATTGCATTGTATTGAACAACTACATAAGATTCTTCATAGTGAGGTAAAATATGTGTAATATACGTTACCCACTAAATCTTAATTTGATAATTAGAAGACAAGTTATAATTGTATTTCATGTAATGCATATCTCAGTTTCGTTCACTTATTTCAAATCTACGTAAATTATGTGGAGTCTCGCGCCACAATTTTCATTGCCGCGAACAATTTGTTTGTGAGATACGTGTTATTTATTTTTTACATTTTTGAACGTTTAGAAAA
The DNA here is from genome assembly GCA_948146395.1 of Fragum whitleyi. Taxonomy (NCBI): domain Eukaryota; kingdom Metazoa; phylum Mollusca; class Bivalvia; order Cardiida; family Cardiidae; genus Fragum; species Fragum whitleyi. The sequence goes on from OX411558.1 coordinate 7,147,707, forward strand.
TTTCCCAACTTTATTCACCTTAACACACATATTGACACCAAATCAATGTTTTTTCACGGCCACGAGAGAAGAGATTCAAAGACTTGAACCCAAATCCTGCCCAATTTACATCTGGGTTGACTGGCCCTTACTTTTAGGTTTCTTGCCCATAAACAGTGTCGGTGATGTTTGGCTCAAATCACTAGTCGAGCGCCTATAGTATAGCGTCCATCTTCCACCAAAACCTCGTAACTACATCTTTAAACAAGCTGTAGTTGCGAGATTTTAGCATAGTTTCATAGTTTATTTGGAATGTATGAAGGCCACCGGCCCATATACCCAATACATTTACAAATTGTACAAAACAGATAATCGATGAGGTAATCAAAGACATATTTTACAGCCTTCCAAACCAGAAATATGGAATATGCAGTTATATCAGATATTTAGAATATTTCAACCCTATCATGCTGCCCACAACCTCTTTATGCTTTACAGAAAGGTTTGGCAGTCAGTAGAGACTAAGATCAGCCTGCACTGACGTGTAGCCTGATCTCTGTCTACACAGTCTGCTTTCGCTACAAAAACTTGGATCGAACTGGCTGAAATTTCTGTTAAATTGACAATTTGCACAAAACAAAAAATATAATCAGTTAGGTAAGCATCAAAATACTAATTAGCATGATGTATTCAGTATTTCAGTTAAAAAATAACGAATTCACAATTGTCAAAGAAAATACACTTTCTATGGTAACTAATACTCCTTGAGATATAAGTGCTTTGGAATATACAATTCAAGGTATCAAAGAATGATTTTGTAAGGCTTCTCATCTCTTCTCAAAGGCATAGTATATAAACATCGCAAGAGATCTTACAAGACTAGTCTTTTTTCTTGCTAATAATACATTAAAATTAAACAAAGATGGTTTTTCATAAAATTTTTTGGGTAAGTACTTTGTACGAATATCTTGATAATGGGGACATACAAGAAGAAAATGATATTCATTTTCCTGTTCATTACAGAAAATACAAAATCTTTCCTTGGCTTCAATACCTATATGGCGGCCTTTCTCGATCATCAAAGAATGAGATGAAGTTCGAAATTTGACTAGACTTTTTCTGAATTTAGGAACATCAATTTTATCTAGATAGTTTTCAAATACAAATTCCTGTTTATAATTAACATATAATGTTAATTTTTTATTTTCTTCACATTGAATATGCCATTATTGTATATATTGATCCTTCAGTTTATTGATGTAATTTACAAGAAATTTATTTTCGTTAAAAGTTCCTTGGCTTTCCCAAACATATCCAAATCCATTTTTGTAAAGATTTAGTCTGATTTTTTAGTCCGGCAGATTTCTAGCTTGACCCGGAAGTAGGGTTCAAAGTTTTTTTCTTGACTGATTCTTGTAGCTAAGGCCTTCCTGAACAAGAATCTGACTGATGACATCTTGTCATCATTGAGCATTTTGAGAAAATCGAGATGGCAGCCAGGACTATCTAATGTTACACCAACAGCTTGGTAGATCACAATGACGACCTTTTAAATGTTTTGTTTTGTGTTTCTTTGCTCTTAAAGTTCGAGATTAAAAGTATATGACATAATTAATACATGTTATGACATTAGAAATTAGTATGATAGTCAAGATGGCAGCCAAAACGAATTATTAAATGGCATTTGAAGTATTTCTTGACCCATGTGATATTAGAATCTTACGAAGGGTTTTAGGGCTCCTTCAGTAAACATTTGCTAGTGTTTTTATGCCTTCTAAATATCAGGCAAAAGACAACTCTGGTCTATTGTAACATTAATTATTGTTTTAAAGATGGCAGCCAGGAAAGAGAAATTTCTAAGTTAATTGTGTTTTAATCGAGATTTCAGAAAAAAATGCGCCTACATCATTAGTTTCAAGGCCAGTTTTAAAATTGTTTTAAAAATTGATGCCTTAAATGATAGATAGCATTCGAGATGGCAGCCAAGGAATATACCCGAAAGAAAGTTTGAGGTTACATGATTATATAAGAAAATGATTCATATTAACGTATGAAAATACAGCTCATCATTTTGAAAAAAGAAAAGTTACATATGCAATATAAAAAGTATTTTTGTGTACTAAGATGGCAGCCAATACTGCATAAATGTCGCATTTCCAATTGTTTTTAATTTTTTAAAAATTTGAATTATAATATTTGCAGGATTCTTACGTAGACAATCACTTTGACTTGAATTATCTCTCCCAGAAAGAAAAAAAGGAAGCCAACAATACATCCTATAAACATGAATAACTAAATAGAAGGCTAACTTCACTTATAGCATCATTACATATACGTGTTTTAGTGAACAATGCATAGCACTTACATTGCATAGTAATTGAAAATAAAACTCCATTTCCTTTGCGAGAAAAACTATTGCAAAACAAAATATTTTTATCTAATATCGATGGATTAGCACGAAACAGTTATGTCTCCTAAATAAGGCAGTTATTCAAATCATCACAACCGGTTGGTGATTCAGTGCAGATATTAGCAGCAAATATTTTTCAATTTTGTTTGTTAAAAATACCTTCTTGTCTGTTCTTATCTTCATTTTGATGGCATTTGAAGTATGACAATTTGGCAAAAGTATTGTGGCTTTGCTGTATATCTGTAATTGTTTCATATTGGCACACAAAGTGACTAAAATGCTGATTTATGGACGAACCTAACATCCTCAAAATCGAAATTTGATTTATTTAAATCATCACCAAATATTGGCGATTCAGTGCATCGAAATGTTGTCTAAAGTGTTTGTTCAAAAGCACCCTTTTGCCAGATCCTTATCTTCAATTTGTTAGCATTTGATATATGACAATTTTGTAGCAGTATTGTAGCTTTGCTGTACGGTTATAATTGTTTTCATCTTTTTGTTCCTGTTGAAATTATCAATGAGGATTAATTATCAAAGGAGCGGGCTAACACAATCGTAAGCAAATTAAGCAAAGGGAAAAAGTAACAAAAATGATAATTCAAATTAATTAAATTTCCAATTAAAAAGCATTGAATCAAGCAGTAAACAAAATTACACCTATAACAAAACTACGTCGGTAGACATAGAACTAACATATTCTTAGAGAGTGACCATTTTTGTCTATATTGTCATAGCAAATAATACTCAATTATTTACTCACACACAATAAAATGCACCACATGATATATATAAAACTGTATATTTGTGACCCGTCATGCGAAAAGGGACCATCTGGGAACTCAGTTAAAAGAGATTAGGTCCAGCATAAGTCAACAAGAGGTCGCAATTGAAAAATTCTTTCACAGAAAGGTAGATTGATCATTCTAGATTGAGAAAATAAGCAAAGAGCGAACAGTTTCGATCCAAGTCAGCCTGAGCAATCCGCGCAGTCTTACAAGGATCGACACTTTACGCACTACCTAAGATGGTCCCTTTTCGCGTGACGGGTCATATTTATTTTAATGTACAGTAACCTCAGACTTGAATATCAATTTGTAAGGATCTATAATAGACAATTTACTACACTTTAATACATGTATGGCTGTAACCTCAGACAAGGCTGTAGGTTTCTGCACCTAACTTTTAAGAAAAAATTAGAAATCATTAGTCTTATATTTGCAATAAAGGTTCGGAAAGCCTTGCCACCATTCAATTTGGGTTAACATTACCCCTTACTCAGTACAATACATTGGTAACCACTTTTGGAACAGTTGCCATAGTCCGTACAGTTGATTCGAGCATATGCTAGCGCTCATCATCTTTTATATCTACATCTTACCATTAACGCCTCTGATGGACCTTAACATGTCGCTTTAGGTTCAAATCACATGGAAGACTAGAAATTATTGGTTACTTACATTACGTTGCATGTCATGAAAAATAAAATTGAATACGAGTCCAGTTAATCCCCCACCGTACTTATGTTGAGATCACTTTGTTGCCTTATGCTTAAACAACAATGTAACATTTTCATTCTCTTAAAAAACATACTTTTATTGACGCATTTTTTTTTAAACCGACGAATTTTATGAGCAAGCTAATGTGTCCTATTAAAACTAAGTGGTCATGTCGAAACCATATATTAACTATAATTATACAAACATGTTTTTGTCCACAAGTTCCTTACGTTGTCGCAAAAATTCAAATAAATTTGAAAATAACTGGAAGGAAAAACAGCGAGGCTGCCATCTTCAAAATAAGATGTTTTAATGCTTTACATCTCGAAATATTCAGCAAAATCAGATTTTTAGCAGATAAATTTTTGCTATAGGAAAAAGAGATCATCATAGTCTCGTGTTTATCATTAAGGTACACGTAGTTATCATTCATAAACTCTCTTAACAGACTGCCATCTCGACTGCCAAACTACGAGGGTTGTCCGGAAAGTTCGTAGACAACGTCTAGTACATACATACTGTATGTCTATGGCTTTTAAATACAACACGTCAATATTCAATATCATTCGAAGAGCCGTTATGCATATTTAAGAGGAGATTCTCTAATAAATAATGAAATAACATGGAATTTTGTAAAGGTATGTTAGTTGGTGCGGAGCACCAAATGACGTTGTAACGCAAATATGACTTCGAGTTAAAAATACGGCTACTCTAAGTCGAATCTATTAAAATAAATATTACTGTTATTCGTCGATGTTTTGCCTATATTTCAACTTACCCGTTATATTATACCATGATTATAAAAGAGAAAGCCTTGTTCAATTTTAGAAAGAGTGTGTATTGCTAATAGCCAGGGGAAACCGAATGCGACATTTTGCCGCTTTGATTTGCAATCTTATTACATTAATCCATATAAAAAAAGAAATTCGACTCAATTTCAAGATACCACAAATTAAAACACAATTTTACTAAATGTTTAACCACTGCAGGTAACTGAGGTACATTAAAGTCGTATGTATCCTGGATTCCGGTCAGTGCTGTAACGCTCACGTTCTTAAAAGTCATACCCAAAAGCGCAATTTTAACTCATTTGTCTGTATTGTTCAATTATTTTCATAAAAAACTCATCTTAAAAAGTGTTTATCGACTACCATCTATTCCAACTGTTCACAAATCATTGAAGAACAACTCTTCAACCACTACCAAACTTCGTTCTCAAAGCCCCTTTTAATCGGACGGCGTTTCGTCATAATGGCGTTCCAGCTAAAACGCAGACTTCGCATTAAAACAGATTTGCTATAAATTATTTTAGAATCAGTAACTTGAAATTTTAACTGAAAAATTCCATATGTCGAGAATGATTTGCAATTTGCAATTCTGTAGCTGATATTATAGGTTTAGAGGTATATTTCTTCGTGTTTCCCGGATTATAAAGGAAAATGTAGATTAGACGCTGCTCCGCCGCAACATCTGACGGCGTCATTTTCCGTACCATCTCGCGCTCGGTTTGCTTAAATATTCTTCATTCATTCTAGTATTTATGAAGCGATCATTTTGAAAATATCACCAGATAAGACTCATAAATTCGGCATAATAAATACATGTTAATTATAATATTTTCAAAAGATCAAATCCTTGAAAAAATCGTTTAGTATTCAATCGTTTTCGGCAAATGATTATAATTTCGACGTGCTCCGGGTGCCGGTAGGTGGGGTTGCTAAGGCAACTGTCATATCCATGTCTATAAAAATGTTGAACATTTCTCTTCGGGTATGAAGTTAGTGATAATAACGGTAGCAATTAACACAAGAATTGTGGATAAAATGAAAGTAGTTAATAAGAATTTCAGACTGTCTACGAACTTTCCGGACAACCCTCGTAAATTTCACTGTAAGGCCATTATTTCTCTAACTTCCTCAGGCAGCAGATCAATATTATCATAAACCGATTAGCTTATCCGAATTTTTTTTAGTTGTACCTTAAATGTTTACAAAAACATATACACCTTTTTTACACTAGTAATCAAGCAGTTTTTTTTGTCCATTTGGCAGCCACCTCGACAACTCTATACTTATTCTAATCGCCATTCAAGGTATTCATTACACCAGGAAACTTCAAATTAGCATCTTATCATTAAAATTTGATACAAAGTTTAGATGAATTGTTTATTAGCAAGAACATGTATAGTTTTAGTAGTCTTGGCTGCCATCTCGATTTTTTTTTGAAATTATTCCATGATTAAAATGTACCATCATCCAGATTTTTGATAAGCTAGATCTTAGCTACTCGAAAATAGTTTTCTGTTAAAAACGTTGCAAACTTTAAGCATGAAATATAAATCTTGTGTTTCCTGGTTGCCATCTCCAAATTGAGGGTTTTCATAACACTAGAAGAGAGGTGTAACAATTAAGATATTTTGAGGTCATAAATAAGCTTACAAAAGCTTATTTAGAAAACTCTAAAACACATTTCTAAGATTCTTAAATCTCGCATAAATCGAGATTTACTTAAAAAGACATTTTATAATTCAATTTGGCTGCCATCTTGATTACCATACTCATAATTAATGCCATGTTATGCTTTTATTTGTTACATAGCTTCGGGTCAATATCTTAAAAATAAAATGACCACTCAAACCGGTTTTTATTTTTCAAAGAGAGTGATCTACGGAGCCGATGGCTTGATTTTTTATAGTCCTGGCTGCCATCTCGATTTTTTCGAAATGCTCAATGATGACAAGATGTCATCAACCGGATTCTGGTTTGGGAAGGCATTGGCTACAAGAATCAGTCAAGAAAAAAACTTTGAACCCTACTTCCAGGTTCAGCTAAAATATGCCATATTTCTGCCGGACTATTTGTTACCCAGTTTGTATAGCCACTTTCGTCAAGATATTTTAGCATATTGTAACACTTTTTAATGTATCTATTTTCATTACATCTTAATAATCTTAGCCAAAATTTTATAGACCTGTGCTGTGTTAATACACAGAGTGGATAACGCCCAGTATCCCCTAAAACTGCTGCGTTACATGCTTTCTTTGGGGCATTCATGAACCATTTACAAATATAGTGATGAAACCTTTCCGTGCAATCCGTAATATCTATTCCCCAGAGTTCGCTTTCATATAAAAGCACCGGGCTTACCTCACTATCAAAAATTTTAAAAAAAACATATCATAACTCATAGGGTGGTAATCTTTTAAACGCTTGATTATATAATGGAAAACGCGTTTCGCTTTTGTTGTTTGATTCTCTGCCATCTGAAAAAATGACAGTTTACTGGTGAAAAGAAGACCTACATATGAAAAACTGTTTAAACATTCTACTCTTGAACCATCATAAAACCATTTTTCCTTTTTAGAAAGGCTCCCCCCTTGTTTGAAGACAATGATTTGAGACTTTGACACATTAACCTTTAGAGCTGACTTTTCACAAAAACTGTGCAGTGTATTAAGTTGCTTTTGTAGTCCTACTATGGTGTCCGAAAGAAGAGCTACATCGTCAGCGAACAAAAGAATACAAATTTGTATTTGATCTGGGAACAATTGAATCCCTGAGGTATCTGTTGTACACATAGATGAGTACAGATCATCTATAAATAGAGAAAATAATATTGGACTAATTTACATCCTTGACGTAAGCCGATGGGGCAATCAAAAACATCTGAAACTTCAAAACCATTTCTTATACAGGCCTTAACTGATCTATATATGCTTTGGATAGCTGAAAGCAATCTACCTTTTAATCCTTTCTCACGTAGAACTGTAAATAATTTAGAATGAGAGACTGAGTCAAATGCCTTCTCAAAATCTATGAATGCAACATATAACTTTTTCCCCTTCCTGCATAAATATTTTGAAACAGCAGAATATAGAACAAAGGCATTGTCTACAGTCCTGTAGTTTTTTCTGAAGCCGGCTTGTGCTTCTGAAATTTTTGAAAAAAGATTCCGCGAAAAAAGTAACTCTATCAGTTAGGACACTTATATACAATTTACTAAACACGTCTATTAATGCAATTCCTCTACAGTTGTTCGGGTCACTTTTAGATCCCTTTTTGTGAATTGGAATTAGGGTATAATTTGTCCAAGTTGTTGGGAATTCTCCCGTGCAATAAATTCTATTAAATAATAACAGATCGCCGACGATATGTACAAGACAAACCAGACATTAAAAATAAATTTGAGATACTTTGACTCGAAAAATATCCTTTCGTATTTTCAAATATTCACTGCTACTATGTATCAAGTAGAATACTAAAAAATAGATTCAATGTAGGAAAAGTATAACGATTTCAAAAATGTATAGGCTAGCAAATTACAGCGGTATGTAATAATATAGAATTGAGAACTGCAAAAAGCAATAACACCACTTAATATCTTATGTGAATATACAGACGAAAAGGTAACACACTTCATAGATAACAGATAAAAAAATAATTGAAATAGCAAAGCTTAATAAAGTAGTTTATTTCATTTAGAACAATTTACGCTTACCTTTCTTTCTGTTGAAATAAATATCTGTTATAATGTATTGTTTTGACATACATTGTTCTTTACGTGTATTATATGTTTTTTTTACGAAATCCGACTGCATCTTTCTATTTAAAGTTTATGTCTATATTTTGGTGCATATTTAATGACTCCTTTTCGTGTATAAAACCGAAGATGTAACACTTTGATTTTTTATCAAAACGCCATTTTAATTTGTATCGATACATAAATATTGCTCTAACGTTCTTTTTTGTCCGAAAGGGCAACGTCTGATCATAAAGTCCATGTTTTTTTGTTTAATCCGGAATTCAAATATCGTTATTCTTTAAAGGATAACGTATCTCGCTACCAATGTTACACCGTAATTAATGGTCTGTCGGCTGAAAGTGATTGATTTATCATTCGTGATAATTTTCTTAAAACAATATTGGCAGTTTTCAGTGATGCGAATTGACCCAACTTTTAATTGGTCTCATCTATATTTATCGATTTCATTTACATGAAATAAGCAATACGGGAAGGTTGCAATCATATACAAAATGTAGTATTGTTGATGTATAAAATGATGTAACATAGGATGCATCTTTTCGTTTCTATCCTTCTAGAAATTGATTCCCACTCAATAAGCAATAGAACAAGATAATGTTGATATAGAATAAAGATTTAAACCGTTTTCTAAAATGGTAGTATCACATTCCGTAACTAATAAAATTACATTCGTATTTTTTTTCTTCCGCGGTAACGTAGATCTTTCGATTAAAAAGGCATTAAATATTCTTTCATGAATTGTCGTGTTTTGTAACAACGGTTCTATGAGAAATTTAACATTACAAAACACACAAAATCAAATCCAAGTCAAAATTGAAATACAGGCGAATTTTAAAACCGAAATTCTGGGATATAACGTATTTTACCAGTATTTTCGTTACATCTATTATCTGCATACAGTCATTTCGAAATTTATTAAAACTTTCTTAGCTACAGCTTAATTGATCAGTGTTATTATTATCAAGATTGCCAAAGTTGTCAGGTGAAATGCCCAGCAATATTTCCTATGATGAGTATTTAAGCGTAACGTATTTTACAATTACCCTGGTAGTCTTGGTATACCTAGTAACAATTTTAAACATGATATTAATTTGCGAGAAAGTGATATTTGCCCAAAATAAAAAGAACAAAAAATAATATTAAAGCATACAAAGTATTAGCCACAATAACGTTTTCTATACGGAGTATTTAAAAGTAACTTATTTTACCATTACATGGATAGTCAGACGATAAGTTCTTGCAATTATAGATATTACTTTTGATTATGAAGTGAAATTCACACACAGAAAAAAAAAGATCACAAAAAATCGCGCAAGAAAAGCCGACGACAAATTAGTTTTTTATAGGTTTAACTGAACCACAGCCTTTCATTTGCCTCCTTTTAAAACTGATAACAATGACAGGCAGGTGGACGAATATATGAAGATAATTGTTTATGATGTTAAGAAAACAATAAGTCTATGGATTAAAGGCATTACAATGTGATACTGATACGCACAGCTAACTAATACCCGTCATTCATAGCCTATATGCCATAATCACCGCATTTTACTCCCCTTTGCACCTAATGACCCTCATTTATTGACCATAATTATGGTATTTCGGTTGGGCAACAGGCAGATTCTGAAAGAGCAGATGTTACTCTTGAACTTAAGCCCTGTTGCCCTTCATGCCGCGAGAGTACCCACAAACTCAATTTCTAGCGCACTTATTCCCATATGGCCGCCTGGCTAAAAGAAAACTCATTAATATCAAACATATGTTTAACGGGTCGGATAAAAATATCTAAACAAAAAAGTACATTGAAATAGTTTCTAAATCCCATTCTTCAATAAACCTTATTTCGGTTGGGTGAATCACTTGAACGGTGTCACTAAAAGTAAGTATGAGTATGGTTTCCCTTGTTTTTGGGCTATTTGCCTAAAAATTATCGAAAAAATTACATGATCCATTAACAATAAATCGTGGATCAATTATCTAGACAAAGTTTTAGAACCAGTTCGAGGAGTTCCAGAACTAAACAGGAATTTGAATACTTAAAACAAGACACCGTGTGACTTTCTATATAAAATATTATTTTTAGATACGAAATTAGCGATTATTTATTACCTCCTTTTTATTCAATTCGAAACTGATTTCTTTCGAAAGCATTCCAAAGTCACACATCTTGTGAATTTGCCGATGTTGTTTACAAATAGAGGAGAAGAAGTTGAGATATAAGCAATAAGAAATTTTGGGAAATAGACTGACGATGGCAGATCACAAAAGCTCAAATTGAAGTTTTTTTTTTTTTTTATTATTATTATTTTTAATGGATTAAATAACCTTTCTTTTACTTAGAAAAGTAAATCATTTCGGCTGTATCGTGAAATTGACATTCAGCTTAATCAAAACCACTGTACGCCGCTCACTCAGCGCTCCATTCATTTATTCCAATCACTCACTCAGACTATTCGAAAACGCTTAAATTGACTGAAAGCGATAGGATCAACGACTACATTCAAATCAAATATATCTAGAAAAAAGCCATTTCACAGACATAATATACATCGTAATAGTCTGATTGGTTCTTAAAGAAATAGGAAGCTATTTAAAGTATTTGTATGCTTATTTCGTTAAAATCCATTCCAAAATCATTCCAAAATTAATTATCTTGTCAATTCCACGATGTTGTTCACTGTACTACGTCAAGATTATCCGCTTACATTATGCTCTTTATTTCATATGTATGATATAATATAATGAGTATGAGCAATATGTTTTTTATTCAAGTTCGGTGTCATGACAGGGGCAAAGGTCCACCAATTTCATCAAAAGATTTAATTATTGGATGTGTTTCTTTAATCTGGAGCAAACAAACAATGAAGTTTGTGTTGATTTTTCATAACAATTGAAGTTATTTGTAGAATATAAAGCATATGTTATGAAAGTTTAAGACAACGGCTCCACTTAAACATTCCCAGATTGTCTGAAATATAGAATGAGAGATGATAAATAGATAAACGTTCTATTTATAGAAACGTTCTATTTAAAGAACGAAAGATTTAACACGGCTAAAGTTTACTAGTTTGCCGGATATAGCCACGATTTGATAACAGCCAAAACACAATGTACGATTTTGATGAAACTTTCAGAATCGCCAGAGAATACCTCCATTTACGTCCTTACAAAATCTCATACCCGGGAAAAATCTAATTATCGAGTTATTTAAGTTTAAAGTTTCACCCTAAGCTGTCGCTTGGGATGATGACGTCACCGATCCACTACGTCACGCAAACCAATGTTATTGTGTCCGCCATTGTTGATTCGAGTAGGGCATAATATAAATGTGCTTTGGATTATTGTTTCACTAAGGTAATATAGTGACAGCTTTGTTGAAAAAAATATCAATGTAACAATTTTTTACGCGTCGAAAGACAGTTGATCTGAGGTGGGTCGACTCGAGAAATCTGAAAACGCCAGCGAATGCTCTCGTTTTCAGATTTCTCGAGTCGACCCACCTCGGATCAACTGTCTTTCGAATGCTTGCGTTTTCAGATTTCTCGAGTATACCCATCTCGGATCAAATGTCTTCCGTCTCTTAAAAAAAACCCATAAAATATCGACGTTTCTCCTACTTTCTCCTTTTATATCTAGTGTGCAATAAAACAAATTGGCCCAATCTAGTGCGTTCAAGATGCAAAACGTTTTCGAACATTTGAAAACGGGCAACCATTTCTCACACGAAGTTGATGAATCACAATGACAGAATTGTTAAAAAGTCTGTAAATATCATTGTCTAGAATACACATTCTAAATAGAAAACTTGAGAAAAAATGAGAAAGTGCTTGCATCAAGCATTAAATTCAGGTGGCTGACAAGTGATTGATTTTCACAGTGAACTGGTTCAAAGACTAATGAGAAAAGTTTCTATTTTACAACACATGTTAGTGGTTCGCAGCATCTAGACTACTTATTAAGAGACCAAATTCTCGCGGAGTACCATTTCTCGTCCACCACCCTGGTTCATGGTAAAGAGTAATACGGAAAGGAAACCACTCTTAATTACAAATGATGTTTACCACAACCTCTTGTATCCATAAAATAATTTGTAGTAAATAAATATTGCGTCTTTACTCAGTTTACTGTGAAAATGGTCTGTTAGTGAGAACTGGTACTTGGCGAGAATTGGTCTCCAACCATAACATGGATTAAAGCTGTTGCAGATGCAACATAGGTCCATATTAACCTCATTTGTAGCCAAATTATTTCATTTCTGAAAGAAAAAAAAATAAATGATTGAAACTGTGCTAAAATTAAGAAAATAATTCTCATTTTGAAGTTTTAAGCCTGGATCTGGCATTTATTGAAAGTAAATTTGAAATAATAAAAACAAATTTGGCCTTACTTATCCTTTTGTGGCCGTTTCCTTCCAAATTTACCAGCCAGACTGCTGTTATTGTACATATTATTGTCTGTTTGTTCATTTGAAGCGGGGGTTCGGGGGCGGCAGCCCCCGACATCCAACAAACTTAAAATAAGAGCAAAGCAGAAATGTCCAGAGAGCAGATGTTGTAACTCGCCATAGCAATACAAGCAACATATAAACTTTTGTTTACAAACCTGATACAATTCTGGAAAGTATGCAGGATTTTTGACTGAAGTGATCGGGTCATGGCAAACTGTATGCATGCATTAGTGCCCCTGTAAAAGGAACCACCTGAATTTCGAGAATGAAATTGAATGAAAGTGTTGGTAACCCACCCACTCAGTAACTCATCAATGGTTCTGTAATAATCTGCCCGAGTTGTCAAACTTGTCCATTAAGCTGCACGGACAAGCATATTGTCATGCCTAGGTTGCCCATAGACAAGTGAAAATATCTAGAGAAAAACATTTTCTTAAAAAGTTACCTGTTTTCTGAAATTCCACGTCACCAATGGCCAATGTGAACAGTTAGTCTATATCTAGGACACTTTTATTTTCTTTAGCAACATCATTTTTGTTTTCGATATTTCAAAGAGCTCAAAATTCAATGGATATGTAGGTTTTAGCTACGTACAAGCCAGTTTGTGTTACTTGTCCGTGGACAAGCAGACATTCAAAATATTTCAGAACCTCGCAGTTATCATTTCATTGTAGGGCCTCTTTATTTACTACTATTAAAGAAGTATGTACAGTTTGTTGAAAGGATATATATATAGATTGAGAGATGACAAAAAGCTAAACATTCTATGTATCAAACTAAAAATATTACACTGCTAAAGTTTGCTTTAGCCGGATATGGCAGGGCTCGTGCTAATGTTTGAAATAAGGGAGTGTTTGACCCCTTGCCCATTTAACTCTGGGGTTCAAAACAGGTTTAAAAGGGGTCAAAAGTGCAGTCCTAAAGAGCAGATTACAGGGCTTTTTTCTAGAATTTGGGAAGAGGCCTGAGCTTGTTCATTTTGGGAAATTTCTGTGTGTTTTTCAGATGGATTGGGACCATAAGATTGCTTAAATAAAGTATTTAAAGTACAATTCATGCATTATTTGCAAAATTTCATGATATACAACTACTTTTGTGGTCTTACTGCCATAAAATTCATTTGAGTATCAAAGAAATTGAATTTCAAACACAGAAAAATAATGATAATGCAAAAAAATATCTCATTTTGTGAAATTTTTCTGCCATAAATTGGAAAAATAGAGCCTTTTTTGAATTGGGTAGTAGCCTCTAATAGGCCTCTGTTAAAGAATGAAATAAAAGCCCTACATTATGAGTAGAATTCTGTAGAATTAAGAGTAAATTGGCCTTTTCTTGTAAGATAAGAAGCCAGCAATTGAATGATTTGTAAAAATTTAAATAATCTATAGGATGCATCATAAAGTTTGACTCTTAGAAAATTCTCTCAAGGGTGACCAGAGTATAAATGACCCCCCTGGGAGAATTTTCTAAGAGTCAAAAAAGATTAAATTCTTGAGGGTCAAAAATCTCGTTTAAGGGTCAAATGAGAGCCCTGATATAGCTGGAATTTGTCACCTTGCCTGCAGCCTGATCCTGAAGGTGCCAAAAGCTTACTTTGTTTACCTTTATTTTGAAATGGTATTTGTGTGAAGTTTACTATTTTTGGTGGTCATGTGACTGTCAAAAGGTATTGGAAATGATGTCACCATTTTTGCACGAAGTTGAAACCATAATTATGCTGACAAAAAAAAATGTTTGAAAGGGCAAATGAAAAGAAATTTTGGTATGTAACAAATCATATGAAGTTAAAAGGTCTGGTTTTTTGAAATATACATATGTTGTACATGTTGCATTTTGTCCTTTTTGCATCTTCAAAGTATATTTTAGACCTGGGTTACAATCGTAAATTTCGTCGCAGAATTTGTTTATTTGCAAGGCGTTTTGTTCAATGATATAACACATAATGTGTTTTTCCAGAAACTCCAAAATGGGGGTGATTTACCCCTAAATTGAAGCTTGTACACCCAATTTTTTGCAACCAGCCTTCTTTGTGTTATATAGAGGGGGTACATGCACGCTGTATATACTCATATTTACCCCAAGATTGAAAAAGCAGTGGGAACACAGGGCCAACTTATTTCTCGCCCTATCGGCGCCCGTTGTTTTTTTTTTTCAGCTTGAAACTCGCCCTTCATTCAGGCTTAAAAAACGTTGCAAACCGTTTTCAAATTATACCCCGCTTTACATGCAAGTATACAGGTAAAGCGGGACATAACTTGAACCGGTTTATCAGCCTGAATGCAGGGCTTGATTCAAGCTCAAAAAACAACAACAACGGGCCAAGATAGGGCGAGAAATAAGTTGGCCCACAGACATTGCGTATTGGCTGTCAGGTATTTAGAAAGGGTTTCTTAGGTGAATAATATATAGACTGGTCCGTAAAATCACTACTTTGGTTTTAGAGCTGGAACAGTATTGGCTCCATTTGGCTTGCCCTTGTGTGCATTTTAATCTGGATCTTCACTGTTCAAAGAATTCATCTTTGGGATTGAGTTCTATCATCAATATTAGACAATTTTTCATTAGCAGGAATTTAGCATTTTCTAGTAATTGCTTAAATAAGGCAATATTTCTCACTTAAATTATAATTAATGATGTGAAAAGCTAACAAGGCTTGCTGATGTGAATTTTGGGTTTCTATAGTAGATAACTTTGTATATGTAATTGAGATCATAAACTAGAATTGTTATCCAATGGACAATATTTCTTTTTTGTCAGGAAAGATTGATGTTATTCTTATTATATGGTTAAAAAGACTGATTTTGTTTGTTTGAATGGGTTTAACGCCGCTTTCAACAATCTTGCAGTTATATCGCGGCGGCCGGAGCAGACCTAACAATGGGTTCCTGGTATTTCTTTCACCTGTACTATCATTACACCCTTTCCTAGCCTCCGACTGCTATCTCACATAGGTTTACAATTATCTACCCATTGGTGAGAGACAAACGCCACCGGGGATCACGGCTTCTGGATTGGAAGTCTAATGCCTAACCAACTGCGCTATGGTGACGGCGTTAAAAAGACTGATGTCAGTTCAACACACAGTGTTGACCAAGAGTGGGCTGCACACTTCACACACTGTGACAGTCTGATCTTGATTTATACTTAGTTTAGACTATTCAACTGTTAGGTTATTTAGAATGTTTTGTAGTCATGATATTCATGATGAAATAGTGATGTTTGCGACAATTTGAATTAATGATTTGATTGTTATAATTTTTAGCTCCACTGGCCAAAGGCAAGTGGGCTATTGTCATGGCCAGTGGAGCTAAAAATTATAACAATCAAATCTTCAAATCAAATCTGTCATTGCGTTAACGTTTACTTAAAAAATCTTCTCCTAATAAAATACTAGATGGATTCCAATCAAACTTCACAGGAATGGTCCTTGGGTGACCTATCAGATTCCTTCAAAGAATTATACTTGGTAACAGTTAACCCTTGTCATGCTGAACTAAGAATATTCCTGCTTTGGCAGGAGCTATAGACAAACCTCAGCCTGCATATATGTGCAGTCTGATGTTAGTCTACAACACCTGTTTCTCACTTTCAAACCAGAATTGTCTAAAGATTTAGTTTTTCAAATAAAAATTGACCCACAGTTGGAACTTTCAGTGCTTTGTTCCGTTTGACTTTGATGAAAATTTTGAGCCGAAATTTATTCAGCCTGAGAAGGGTTAAAAATAATGGCTGTAGTAGGAGTGGCTAATTTCCATATATGGTTATACCGGTAGGTGGCTATTCTCAGAACCTAATTGATGGATATAAACCGAACTTCACATGAATTATCCCTGAGTGGCCCTCTATTAGCCTAGAAATAATCATTGTGATGAAAAATATGATTAAAAGATAAGCTGTAAATCAAATATTGCGCTATTCATAAGATACGTTTGATCTTAAATAAATATTGAATTTCTATGTTACTATTCAAAACTTTAACATAAATACAATTTGCATAATTAAGTATTTTACAATTACAGAAATAAAGTTCGCAACTTCCCCGTAGAAACCATGGATAAAATCCAAGGAAATTTTCTAAAAGGACCGCTAACATTTTTTGGGGCACCTTTGATTTAGTCCACAGAAAAACAAGGGAGATAACACACAAAAGTCTCCCATTGATGGACATTAACCAAATTTTACTGAAATGATCCTAGGATAATCCTTTATCAGGCTACCCAAAATTAATCTGATAGTATTAAAATATGACTTCTATGGACAAAGGTCAATTCTCTTTATGTTAAATAGTTAAAAACTTTAAATTTCACAGGAATGTTCCTTCGGTGACCTTCTATCAGATTCCTTCAAAGAATTCAATGAAGGAAATTTCTATAACAGATACATACCCATAGATATGTCATAAGTCTTTCAGTCATAAAGAATATATATTTTATGTTGTACAACATTCAAAGCATTTTTTATGACTGAACAGTAAAAATGCAAATTATTTTAATTATAACATTTCTGTCTTTTATTTCTTGGAGAAAGCACTTGCAAAAATATTTTTTTAAAAAAGTTTGTAATATATTTAAGTGTATTATTTAACAATAATGATTAAGCTGAGTTGACCTTTAATTGTCTTTTAAGGCAATTCAATCTAATTATCAAGAAGTCAAGAAGATGAAAGTGAGGGATATAGGAAAATCATGGTCGCCTTGTTTGTCAATTAGATCTAGGATTTCTCTAATGTGCAAATGTATACTCTGAGAGCATTGAATCCTTTTTTTCTATATCCATCGAAAGAACATATGCTTTTTTCCACTTTTGGACATAATTATGACTGCTACCAGAGTTTTAAAAAAATGCTAGGCATTAATCAGTCACTTGTTAAGAAATAAAAAGGATGTCATTGGCATGGAGACCTTTCAATTTATCTTTCCTTTTTTTACCTTTCAAATAATCATTCTGAATCTATTTGGATTTATTTCATAATAAGGGTCTAAGTGCCCCTTATTACTCAGAATCATGTATGGAGGTTCGATTCCTTCCCCAGACTGTATAAAATGCTGGTGCAAAAAGGGACGAATTGTCTGGAGGTCCCACATGATTTTGTTATGAAACATAATTATATGATTATAGAAAAAAAATTATATACTCCGAATGACTGGTTAATTGTTTCATTACAATTATACAACATGCAAGTTAGTTTTTATGATGGCATTTTAATATTTATATGGTTTGATTAGGTTTTTGTTTCATACCACAACAAATTGAAAAGACCTACCTTGCTAGACTTAAGGGGTTAACACTTGTAGGGAATGGCAGAATCTCTAGTTACAAACATTTCCCCCCTCCCCAACCTTTGAAAGATTTCCTTTTAATTTTCTGCTCTTTTGAATGTGACCTCAACCATATAACACCTATGCCATTTAGGCCACAATCTTTAATAACTCAATTAGAAAAATATCTAAAAAAGACAAGTGTACTATTTTGAAATTATTTTGAAATGATATTGATTTGAGGAAGGATTTTTGAGTGCAATTTAAGGGAAGTTATACAATTTCCCTTATCTTATCCAACAGAAATCATCAATATTATATAACCTCCAATTGAAATTTAAGTATTACGTTTTTTCTCTTTCTCGTTATCGTGTCCATTCAAACAATTTCACTGTTGGTTATGGCCTACATTAAAAGAACTGGGATTTGATTATTTTAAGCAATAATGATGGCTTAGAGCAAAATAGATTCAAGGCGTTATGCATTATATGTGCCACTAAAGGTGTATCCGGTAAATTCCTATTTATCATCTCTCGTTCTATCCCGCGAAACCCTTCAGGTGTCGCCACTCTAGTAATTTCGAGAAGCAGATTCTTTTTCTCACATTAACATTGTCTCACAGTAATGACATCTTCGGTAGTTTTAGGAAAAAACCTTACATAAATGATTTTTATGCAAATAAAACGATTCGTGTGCAGAAATCATATCTAAACTACTCGTAGGTAAGGGGGGACATACTGACCAATCATACACTAGCTACAATGCATCTACCTATCTAGTTTGCGTTACGCGCTCGGGACTAAATAACCTATTGTTTTGACGCTATTGCCGGATTTAATTTAAAAAACGATGTTGTTACCACCACTACCCTGCCTCCTTCCTAATTGCCATGAATTAAATCACAAATTTACTCTCTCCTAAGATATCATCTATTCTATTCGTGTTTATTTTTTGTAAGATATTGAATTTAATCCAGGATATAAATTTGTACAATTTTTTCTATGCCTAAATCTTTGATAAAAACTCCACATCTTAGTGCATTCTTTTACGTAAATATGTGATTAGCATGTTTGAGAGATTCCGTGGCTTAATTCTTCGAGGTATGGTCGAGCCTAGGTTCGGAAGCACGCTTCCTCTTATTCAAAAAAGAAAGGGAGTTTACGTGGACTGTTCCAAATCCAGTGAGAAATATTAATTCGAATGTGGTCGTTCAATATTTTTATGTACATATTGCTCGGGTTATCCGATGTATATACAATGTACGTAAAAAGATTGCATTTCACCCTTTATTATTTTCCATTCGCGATTAATTGAGATGTGTTTTATGTCACTATTAATACGTATTCGATTGACATGCGATGTAGTAGAATTCTTATTCAGGCATGGGTCAAATCGTGTCTCAGCAAAAAAAAATTCTAAGTATGTATTTGGGATTACCTAAATATCTTTAAAAACTGATTTAAGAATGTATGAGCGGGCGAAATTTCATCCCCAGATATGGAATAAAGTCCATACGATTCTGAATTATTTCTACCATAGTGCAATTGAACTCCCCCCATTTAATCTTGGTATGTTCACGTGCATGTATTTGCAGGCATTTCATTAAAATACCCTATATCCATTTTAAACTGTATCTTTCTTGTCATTTATCCCATACGGAGTGCTTTGAGAGGTCGCAAGTTACTAATAGCGACTATCGCAATTCAGTAACACACGAAAAATATGTTTTCCATGTTTTTTTTTTTTAAATCCAATGGCGAATTCAAAATCGGTAAGAAGAAATATGTTTACGTGCTAGTGTTCGTGTAAAGTAGAAGTTTCCATGGTAACCGTAGTAGTAAGAATCACAAAAAATGATTTATCTATTCGAAGGACAATAATTCGTAATCGGATTTGTGAAAAGACACAATAAAACCTTAAACTTTGTAACAAAATTGTGATGTGATTGAACAAAAAAATATTATTATGACAAAAAATCTGAATCAAAGTATTAGTAATGAAGGCCAGGAAAAGTTAAAATGTGTAAGATGAGAGCTTAAAGAATTGGTCAATTTTAGTCTGTGGAAGAAATATGACATGAAATTCTTGATTCTATGGTAGATATTGTTCAACAGAGGATTTGAACTATTATTATCAAGTCATCACTTCTTTTCGACATTGATTTGTACAACAATAACCCAGTCCTGTTTTCGTGACAAAAGGCGCTCAAGAACAACTTTCTCCTAGGACATACACTGGATAGAATTCCAACCACAATGCAAGGTAATAACTTTACAGTTTAGAAAATCGTGATAATGACACGGTTAAAGATTTTTGGAACTATTTGAGAGTGAATTTGAATGCGTGAGGTTAGTAAGTTTTAAATGAAATTAGAGAAAGGTAATCCATAATCGTTATTTTGTTCAATATTAACTAATAATTAGCGAAAATTATTACCCCTCCCTTTGCCCATTGGACCTAGAAAAAGTTTTCTTTGTCTCTACGACCCACCAACCGCCGTCATACCGAAGTTGGTAGCGCGTCGGACAGTTAATTTAGAGGTCGCGGATTCGAACTTCTATGACAACACTCATTCTTTCCGATTATTTGTCACTCACCAATGGGTTGATCATCGTAGACCTTTGTGAGATAGCAGATGGAGGCTAGGAAAGGATGTGATGGTAGTTAGAAAAACAAGGAATCCATTGGAAGGTACTCCATCCGTTGCAAAAGATGACAGATTGTCAAAAACCCAATTTCAAACAAACGATCATATCAACCGCTTACAAACTAAATTTAGACAGTGAAATCGTGATTTGAATGTTCAAAGAACTTGTTGCTCTTATTCTTTTGGGTGATTTAGGAGCAGTTTTGGATAATTTGAATGAGTGTTTTGACTGAATAAATAAAGCTATGAGTGAGCGATTAAGAATGGTTTTGATCCTGGTCAATGTAAATATAATAAAGTGATTAATTATAACAATGCGCCCACGAGAACTTTATAATCCAGAACTGCGGCGTGGGCGTTTATCGTCTTGCCATTTGCTTTACCTCCTAAACATCGTAAATGAAGCTCGAAAGCGGTGTATTTTCGCACTTATGAGTTAGATGATACGGTCTCACATTTTTTTAACATTTTTGGTGTCTTGAACGGGCATTTCGATTGGCTTCATTTAGCCATTTAATGACTTTTACATGGTTCTTGACAAAAAAAATATATCTCATTGTGAAACACTTAAATGGTGTGCTTTGGATATGCAGGCAAAACCTGTAAATGTACAGCTTTCACATTTTGTGGTTATGCAACCCGTAGTGTCGTACGTGTAGCTTGAATTAGTCATAGAAACAATATTGGTCATTCACCGATAACTTGCTGACACATTCTTTCGATGTGACAAAAAATTTTATACTATTCTATTTGAAAAAAAAATGAACGCCCTGTTTTAGATATAAAGCCAAACATCGAAATCAAATAGCCTTCATACTTCATCGCTGTTCGAACTAATAGTCGCACCTAGAAAATGAATCAAGGCTGCAGATACGACATTTCTGTTATCCAACAACAACTTGGTTGGGGCTGTCACAGCACATCGTATAACACAAACGTATGCCATGGTATGCTAATATGCCCGCATACGCTGATGTACGCTAGCCATTTGTAAGTCATTAGTCGTGTGCGTTACAAGTACGCTGGTATTGTTCATCAGTCTTTATCAGTCAACACAAATATGATTGGATGAGAAATATATGTTTTATGGGCAGAGGTTATTTCTCTATATCTAATATCAAGGCAACTATGAAAATCATTTTCTTAGAACCCACTGATAGATAAAAACCAAATTTCTTTGGAATGATCCTAAGGTGATTCATTATCATACTGCTCGAAATTGTTATGATTGGAGAAAAAATATGTATTTAACAGGCAGAGGTCAATAATCCGTGTTATTCTTTAATTTGATCTTGGTGTTTTATATAGAAATATTTCAGCGTGTAACTCTTAAAAACACTTATTTACTTGACAAAAATCATTCATCGACTTTAACTCTCGACTAATCATAACAGTAGATGCAATTCCTTGGAGCAAATCAGCTGCTCAAGCAATTCTAGTATTCAAAATAGTTCAGCGAAAAGTTTCACTCTTTGATCTTTGGATTTTCTTGCTATTTTCGTATACTAAATGCCAAATATAAAGGAATTCAATATAAAGTTTAAATATAGAGGATAAATAATTGGGTACATCTGATTTAAAAAAAAATATTTCACGAGAATGCGTTATTAGGCGTTAAAAAACGAGTCCGAGCGACTTTTTTTTTTACAGCCTAATAACGTATTCGAGTGAAATCCGTTTTCACAACAGATGATAACCAGTTGATTATTCCATTTATCATATTCTTTACAACTCTATTATCATTCTTAAATATATGTATTTTGTCTTTTTTTCTCGCCCTTGCGAATTTCGCGTATTGATACTAGAAAAAATGTTTTCATAAATTTCCTGTCGCCATCAAAAATAACGCTTTTAAATGCGATGGGATATTTAGATATTCTGAAGCAAAATTCCTTTTTAGAACCCTCTACAGATTTCAGACGAGGAACGAAAATAACTTGTGCGGATCTTTCACTGTGTATATTTTTAAGAACAACAAGCGTCATCGATGAAAACATTGGAACACATTGGAAATCGACTGGGCACCGAGAGGGTCTAAATGGAAGAATTGTACAGTCTGTGATCACTCAATCTCCTGAGATGAGCATTCTAAATCAGCTTACACTCGGGCTAGATTGGATATTTGTCGCTGTAACTGCAGTGTCATCGGAATTCGAAAATTTCGGAAACAAACGGATTGGGAAAGTTATGTTTTAGTTCCATTTCAGGGTGTTTCCTCGCTCATATTATTGTTTTTATAAATGGTTCGTTTACTTTATGCTTTCCTAATTCATGATAATAGACTTTTTTCGATATTCTCTGATTTGCAATCTTCAGTATCGGAGCCAGAAGGCAGGGGAGCATTAAATGATTAACCAAGCCTTACATTTTCTTTTTCGGATTAAAATTAAATCAAAATTTTATACTTGTGATAAAGAACGACCATTTATTTGTACGTTTGAATCTACTTTGCAGATATCCCGAATATGTGATTTTGGTGCAATGTTCTACAAATGTAGCACTCTGAGCAGGAGCATAGCTGAGTAAAGAAAGTAGTTCCCCCTGTTAAACTAAAATATGTTGTCGTTACTAGTGGCGATATCAAATTTTTTACACTGGGAAATTCAAAGATTGTACAACCAGGTATATAACAAACAGGTTTTAAAAGAATTTCTGGTACCATATCAACATATCTCAATTTAAATAAAAAAAAAACTTCATGGGGAAGGTGAAATAACAAAAATAGGCAAATAATAACTACACTTTTAGCAGATTCGTAAAATGCGGCTTTTTTTCTGTTTTTTTTTTTTTTTTTCTTTCAGTAAAATTAATCGGAAATTATGACTTTATTGTGAAGAAACTACAATCATAAAATTTTAACCGGTAAGGCAAACAAAAAAGACAGATATTTCTGAGTTTAGCTGAGTTCCATTTTGAAAAAAAAACTAAAGCAAATACTAACGCCTAAAAGATTACTCTAAATTTTGAGCCAACTATTTATACATGAATTCTATGAAGCACTGTGAAAGAGAAGCTTTAAAGAAAGTGCACAATTTGAAGTCCAATACATTTATTTTAAAGCGTTTTTAGCAGTTTACATTTAAAGAACAAAAAAAATGTAAACTGCGATTGTTTTTATGCTTTGCCTTTTTCATATTTAAAGACCAGGATATCTATAAGAGAAAAAATAATTGCCTTACCGTTTTTTTTACAAATAAAACCAATTGACGGAAATGTTTTTAGGTCGCATGGTCCATCATTCATCTTTTTGACGCGAGGAGGACTCAACCAAACATTAAGACAGTCTTCATTCTTCATATTATCCGGCTGACCTGTTAATACATAATTCATCACATAAAAATAACGGTATTTTTATGTGTTACCGTCCGTACATACTTGCGTCGACTTTTCATCAGACATATTCTCCTCCCAAACCGATATGCGGATTTTCAAAGAAACTTGGCAGAAATTTTCCTGGGGTACCCCTCTTCTAAAGGTTTTAAATAAATTGAATTGACCCCAAAGTTATGGTGAGACACCATAAAATCTAAATATAAAACATCTTCTCCTCCCAAACCATTGGCCCGATTTCAATAAACCAAACATGAATGGCGCTAGGGTGATCATCTTGTAAAGTGTTCAAGAAACTTTGATTGTCACTCAAATATGGGTGTTGCAGGGCTTTTTTTTGATTCCAAATTTTTGATCGACACCTACCACTGAACCATTAAGCCGATTTCAAAAAAAAAAAAAAAAAAAAAAAAAGTCAGAATATTCCTTGAGTTACCTTTTTTCAAAAATTGTTCGCGAAATTGTGATTGGCTAATAAAAAATGGAAGTAGCCTTTTTTGAGTCCGAAATCTTTGAACGACATCTTCTCATGAACCACTTTGCCGATTTGAATGAAACTTTACCAGAATATATCCTGGTTGACCTTTTTCAAAAATTATTCGCGAAATTCTGATTTGCCCATGATTATGGGCGTGGCAGGACGCGTCTTATTTTGAGCCCGATGTATTCAAACCTCTACTCCTGAACCACTATGCCGCTTTGAATGAACCTTTACCGGAATATTTCCTGTGTGACCCTTTTCAAAAATTGGTTGCGATACTTTGATTGGCCTATAAGTTTGGGCTTGTCAGGGCGGGGCTTATTTTGAGCCCTTAATCTTTGAACAACATCTCTTGCTAAATCACTGGACCGATTTCAATGAATCTTTACCAGAATGCTTCTTGAGAGACCCTTTTCAAAAGCTGTTTGCAAAATTTTGATTGGTCCATAAAAAAACGGATGTGGCTCAAATTGAGCCCGAAATATTTGAACGACATCTACTCCTTAACCACTATGCCGATTTGAATGACACTTTACCAAAATATTTCTTGGGTGACCCTTTTCAAAAATTGATCGCGAAATTTTGAATGGCCCATTATTATGGGCGTGGCAGGGCGGGGCTTATTTTGAGCCCAAAATCATTGAACAACATCTTCTCCGGAACCACTAAGCCGATTTCAATAAAACTTTACCAGACTGTTCCTTGTGTTACTCAGTTAAAAATTCGTTAGTGAAATTTTGATCGGCCAATAATCATGGGCGTGGCAGGGCGGGGCTTTTTTGGGTCCGGAATCTTTGAACGACATCTCTTGCTGAATCAATGGGCCGATTTCAATGCATCTTTACCAGAATGTTCCTTGGGTGACCCTTTTCAAAAATCGTTCGCAAAATTTTGATTGGCCCATAAATATTGGCCTGGAATGGAGGGACTTATTTTGAGCCCGAAACCTTTGAATGGCATCTTCTCCTGAACCACTATGCTGATTTCAATGAAACTCTACCAGAATGTTCCTTTGGTTATTCTTATCAAAAATTGTAGGGGCTTATTTCGAGTCTTCTCAGTAATGAATTGGTGGACAGCGTCTATTTCCACTTTAAAATCTTGAAGTTAAATCCTTTTCGATAAAAAGGCAAATGTTAATGAATCTTTGTAAGAAAGTTACTTGGATGAGTTCCACTGGAACAATTAATTTCAGGTAAGCGATTAAGCACCATTCTGGCCATTTTGTTTTGAAAAATTGTTCGCGAAATTTAGATCTGCCCATAAAAATTGGCGTTGCATGGAATTTTTTTTAAGCCGGAAATATTTAAACTTCTTTTTCGCAGTAACCAATCGGTCATCATGGTCTCTTTTTTTACTTTGGTTTCTTGGAATAACATATTCACTTCAACAACTGGACAAATGTTCATGAAACTTTGCCAGAATGTAACTTAGATGAGGTCCACTGGACAAATGAAATTCAGGCGATCATATGAGTGCCATTCCGGTCCTCATTTTTACTGATATAAAAAGTCCATTTTAAGTTTGATTAATAGTTAAAGCTGTTCTCTTCTGATATATTGAAAAAAAAACGTATAAATTTGGAACAAGACATAATTCCTTCTGAATGCTAGCAACTTTCATTAGCTTCTATTTTGAATATAAGTCTTTCAAATCTGGGTATATTAAAGCTAGTGGAGAGATACATGCCCTATTAGGCCTCCTGTATTGTTAATCATGAACAAAATAAGCAGTATATGGTTACCATACTTAAATTTAACACAAGTAGGCCTACAATAAGGGCAAGACGCTTTTAAGCGAGTCATGATCTAGATTCATTTAATTATTGTTACAAACATATTTACATTATTTTCGGGAATTCATACTTAAAAATATAAGTATTGATAACTCAATTCCAGAAATCCATTCAAACAGATCGAACTGTTTTCTCGGATGCTTTATTCGGTTCTGAGGACGGCGGTTTATATTAATTGCGCTTTCATCATTTTTTTCCATCTTTCCGGTGAGTTTCTTTTAATTTAAGATCTTAGAGTTTTAAGAAATATAATTGCATAGTAATCAGAATGACATGTGAATTTCTTGAAACATCAATGTTATCTGGTCTTGGCAGTAAGAAATCATCATAACTCGTCAAAACCTCGTCACGATTACTTAATCTCGACCAGATAATATTGAAATCTTAAAGCACTTACATGTTGAGTCGGAAATTATATGTACCGCTATCGTGGGGATTACGCACTAAAAACACCGCTCGAACTTTTTAAAAAGTATCTTAGACGTAAGTGCAGTAATTTTGGATTATTTGTAACTTGGTTTTTCTGCTTGTAGTATTTCGGTCATTACACTTGAAGAAAACATAATATAACACATTCCTCTAAAGCTTTCGGACCATCTCCGTATATCTGTATACATGTATATATGGGCATTTTACAATTCGATTGCGAAACGCAGAAAAAACTGCGTTTTGTCATCAAGTCATAGTCTAGTTTTTAACTTAAGTTGATTTTGTTTTTCGCGACATCATATTTTTGTTATGCTTGTGACGTCACAGAAACCTACGTTTGTTTATGCATTTATGTATTTTATTTATTTGTGTATGATTCGCGACATCATATTCTGTTATGCTTGTGACGTCACAGAAATCCACGTTTGTTTATGCATTTATGTATTTTATTTATTTGTTTATGAGTCCGCATCAAAAAGTGATACAGCTCATAAATATTTGATTCCGGTCCATTTCTGAAGTATATACTGATGCTGGAGAGTATAAGGTATAAAATAGACGGTAAAGGAAACGTTATCCAAAAGACGCAATGCATGGGTTCTATTTGGTTACAAACCAGAATACCAATCATAAAAGCTGTCTGCCTTTTTGTTTAAAAAAACCGATTTTTTAAAACGTTCGGCTTTTGATTCTTTGTAAATTGGTTGCGCCCGTTCGGAGCCTAAATATGACCACAGGGTCTTGATATGAACACACGTGGTAAAGGCTCACTTGATGATGTTTCATACCACATATGAAAGCTGCCTACCTTCTGATTTCAGAGAAGACGATTCTCGCCTTTAGTTCTATGGAAAAAGGGTTGCGTCCGTTTGGAGCACAAATATGGCCGCAGGGTCTTAATTGTAAAAAAAGGTTGCGTCCGTTTGGAGCACAAATATGGCCGCAGGGTCTTAATATGAACAAACTTGGTAAATGCTCACTAGATGATGCTACACACCAAATATGAAAGTCATCTGCCTTCTGGTTTCAGAAGAGAAGATTTCCGAAAATATTCCTATTTTCACCGTATTTGTTAATGGTAAAAGGTGGGTTAAGCCTGCATATCATTTATTTTAACAACTTTGGTACAGCTTGACCCAAGGAACATCCTTGCCAGGTTTCATCAAGATTGCCTCTTCGGTTTTAGAGGAGAATATGTTTAAAGAAATTGTGGACGACGCAAGACTTACGACGGACATTGGACGATAACAATAGCTCACCTTGAGCACTTTGTGCTCAGGTGAGCTAAAACACCTGGTAACAATTGATATAAACGGATGAGGTTTAACCTCAAATTTGTTTGAATCGGGATTTACGTCATTTTCAACAATCTGTTCAGCTATATCTCAGCGACTGGAGCACCTAACAATATTTTCCTGGTATTTCTCACACCAGTACTACCATTACATCCGTAACAGCCTCAAGCTGCTATCCCACACAAGCGCTACCAACTGCGTTCAGACAGCTGCTTTTTACCTCAAAAAAAGAAGAAATAATGTCGATTTTAAGTTTAGCCTACAATAAGAATAATGAACCTTACCTATCTGGTGTTCCTAAGACAGAAGAAAAAATGCATTTAACTTGCACTTGTTGCTCTGACCCCCACTTATAATATGACATAGAAAATACAATGAAATGATTTCATTTTGACAATTGTTAATGGAGTTTTTTTTAAAACTAGCCTATATATTTCATAGAGTAAAATACCTACCAGAAAGAAATGCTATCTATTAACTGAGTCTTCTTTTTTTCTTGGCGTCTCTATACATTCGAAAACATCGTAAAATTGACACTAAATGGAACTAAATTACTTTCAGCGCTGTATTCGATCGTTCAGAACATTCACTCAAATCGATAATAAACAATTCGAAATCTTTCGCAAAAATCGAAATCGGCAAACATTTAGTTCGAATTGATATTTTTTTCTACGTTTTTATTTTCTTGTGTGGATTATAGAGTGTCTGAAGGGTGCATAAAGACACATAACTGGAAAAAAGCAAAATTACTTTTTTACGGGAGGTTAAAATATCGCTTATTGGTTCATCAAGAACAAAATTAGCAATATTTGATTGCATCCCCTGAATTTCACTCAAAACTCGCCCTATGCACTTATTCAATTGCATTCCCAAATCATTCTAAAATGATAAATCCTGTCAATTTCACGATGTTGTTAATTGTATTTCAATAATCAGAAGACTAATCGACTTCTTTCACCATAACTTTGCAAGTCGATATCAGTTTTTTAGTAGGTAATTAAGCAATGCTTACTTTTTCAATGTTTCATCACTCGTGATCCCGAGATCTACAAGTGGGAATGAATGGAGCAGGTTTCCCGCCCCAAATGTTAAGTATCAACTCGAGCCGAACGCAAAAAATGAAGCTATGCATGTCGCTTTACAAGACATTCAAATGTACCAAGTACGTATTTCCGTTATAAAAATAACTTTCTCAAAAAATATCGTTGATGGATAACCGTTACTTCGAAAATACAGCTTAGTCAAGTACTATGTTATAGTATGTTATGTAAATAAAAGCTGATTTACCGTAACCTTACATGCAACGATCCGCCCTACCAGAGAAAAAAAATGGAATATTATAACCGAAACTATATTGGGAAATCATTCGTCTGTGGATTGAATTTTGATTTTCTGTTTGTAAAAAAGAGAGACGCGTGTATATGAGGGCTGTATTCCACATCAAGAATATTGTATGCCGTGAAAAACAATGTACAAACAGACTACTATGGCGCAGAAACAAAGTGCTTGAAGCGCGTCATCGAGAAATTAATTTTCAAATATTCAACTGCCATGTATAAGTTACAAGAGGACCATGATAGTCCTATATTGCTTATCTGAGTAAGTCAACCCATAACTTGTCGACCTTGTTATAAATACCGGAGATTGTTTTATGTGCATTTAGGATAGTTTGGAGGGAAACAGACTTTAATTTCGTCCTACTGCATTTTTGGCTCGGCTGTTTTCAGAGAAAACCCGAGGTATTGCTACAGCCTTCGTGTCGACGTTGCTGTCGTCGTCGTCGTCGTCGTCGTTGTGCGAAAACTTTGACATTTTGTTATATCTCTGGTTCTACTGAAGGCATTCACTTGAAACCTATACTATCAAGGGGGATAACTCTAGATGCATTTTGTGCAAATTATGCCCCTTTTTCGACTTAGATTTTTTCCCACCATCCAGCACTCGACAGGCGAGCGTAGGCACCCGTAGGCGGTGCTCTTGTTTCATATTTATCGTAATTTGCAACCTTTCTGCTACCATGGCAACCAGAGTTATTGATGCAATTAAATTCTTTATATAACTTTAGTACACCTACACTATAAGAACATCCCTTCCAAGTTCAAGAATGATCGACCGAAATATTTAGGAGAATATGATTGTTATGGTAAGATTTTCGGCATTTTTTTATAATTTACAATGGAAACCAGAGTTTTGATTGAATCATTTTTGCAACCTTCATGGAGATGCACCCAAAGAACATCGGCAATTTGGTCTTTCCGTTACCATGTTTAAGAGCTTTTTTATGGATTTAAGGTCTTTTCAATTTTTTTTTTATAGCTTCATGTCAAGAACATCCCTATCAGCTTGATTGGGCAAGTATTTTAGGAGGGAATTTTTTTCTAAGATTTTCGTAACTATGGGCACCAGAGTTGTTGGTGAAATAAACTTTTGAAGAGATTTACCAAAGAAATATCCCTGCCAAGTTTCAGCTTGGTTAGCTTTGTGGTAAAGGGGGAATAAGATTTTTTTTTTTAAATATTTTCGGCAATTGTTGGTCAATCAAACCAGAGTTGTTGATGAAATTCAATTATTTAAACAACTTTTGAATAACTTTACGCAAGGAACTTCATGTTGACATCTTGTCATGATTGAGCCACGTGTGAAACCTATGTATACATTTGATTTTTGGAATGAAGAAGGAGGTAGGAGTAAGGAATTTCCTCATTTATATCGTATCTTATTTTTATATCATTAAAAAGTGGAATGCTATCCGACTAGTTATACATTTTACAATTTGAACCTCCTCAAGAAATGAAAGAAAGCTGGTTGGTTTTCGTTACAAATGCTTTCTTTTGAAGCAATCTTGAGCCAGGAATGTCAATACACGTGGTCCCCCTTCTTTATTCTGAACAGTATATCTAACAAAGAATCTGAGTTTCGGTGTGCATGCATTCAAGAAAACAATCACAATACTCTACATGGATGTCCTTTCCTGCAATTAGAGAAAGTTTTAAAAAACGGCTTTTGTCAGTAATTTTCAGCTAGTCTCGGAGAGTTGGTTCATCGCTGAATAAGCTTCTTGCCTTTACTGAACAAGTTTTATGAAGTGATTCATCCTTTGACAATACAAATATACTGAAATACTGAGAAAATAACCCATTGAATTGATAAAGAGAATAATGGCCCCCTTTTCTGAATTTTCTTATTTTTCAACAGGAGCTATCTTTTTGAATTGATAAACATTCAGACCAAATGAGATTGTACCAGAATTGTTGCTCAAGGAGTGTTAACAAAAATTGTCATTTAAAATCTTCATTTTCCTTAGATGTCATATGGATCAATTCCAACTCAAAACGGGTACACTTGTTACCCGACAGATCGTTTGACAAGGTTTTACAAAGAGTAGATCAAATTCAAGGCCTAGAGAGTGTTACTAGATAAAAAAATAATCACTGTCAATCTTCTTTTGAAAAAGCAGGGATCCTCCTCATTTCGAGAGGCTGAATCCTTGTGACCTGACCAACATTCTGACCAAGTTTTATGAAGATTGGCCTAATTGTGGCCTCCAGAGTGGGAACAAGAACATTTTAATAAGGCCCCCCTTTTCTCGACATATAAAATGAATCCTTCCAATTTTCGATATGGTTCATCCTTGTGACCTGAACTACATTCTGACAAAGTCTCATGAAGATTTCGCCATATATGTTACATCTAAAGCGTTAACAAGAAAACTGTCATTAAGGCCTCCTTTCCCTTGGTATGACATGGATCCTTCGAATTTTCGAAGGAATCATAAATGTGGCCTGGCCAACAATTTGCCAAAGTTTAATGAAAATTTGACCATATTTGTGGCCTCTAGAGTGTAAACAATTAGACTTTCGACGATGGACGACAGACGCGGACGACAGACGACACACGATGTTCGACGGGCAATCAATGACAACAAAAGCTCACTTTGAGCATGATGTGGTAAGGTGAGCTTAAAACAAAACTTATCATGGCTATTACCCGCTGAATCAGTTTTACAGACATAAATAAATTGCCATGTTTACTGATGAAATAAATCCTATCACACTGAATGTATGTGTAAACATTTATCTTACGAGGGCTCCATTGTACGTTAAACCAAGGCTCGTCATACAAAAACCACTGCCAACTGCCTTCTTCCCGAACATCTGTACCACCGATCCATAGCCAACTCTTAGTCTCGTTGTAATAATCAACTTCCTTCACGTGATTATATACGAAATCTGACAATAAAGTAGGAACTTAGTAAAATTGACACTCATTCAAATCTGCACCATTGTATTTGCTCATTAAAGCTCTTAATTCTCAGCTTTCACTCGCCTCGAAACCGTTCATAAACGCTCCACTATTTCATTAATATATGCTACCCGTCACCCGAAAACGACCATCTGGGTAGTGCGTAAGCTGTCGACTTTAGTCATACTGCGAGGAATTCCCAACGTGCTAATTTTCTTAATTTAGAATGGTCAAATTACATTCTGATGAAAGTATTTTTGAAATTCGACCCTTGATGTACATATGCTGGACCAAATCTACCTCTCAAAAAAATATTTCACAGAGTTTCCAGACGGTCCAAGTTTGCGTGACGGGTCACATATTGAAAAAAATAAAAATCTTATTAGTTGTTGATTTATCTGCAAAGACATGGAATTTAAGCGATTTTTCAGTAAGTGTTAATCCATTCACAGTTTACCAAAGTATAGTTTTGCAAATCGGAAACGTCGATGGTTGTACGTCTCTAATCGGTTAAACAGCTTTACAACTTTTAAAGGTTACAACTTTGATTAACAACACGATTATATTTCAACGACTAAACAGAACCAACAGGAACATTTCTAAAAGGGTTAGAAATTTTCCCCTAATTTTTATGCTGGGATCACGACGTCAAGAGCGTTTGTTGCATTGATTGGTTGATTAAATGGGGTTTTAGGCCGCATTCAATATATTTCCAGTTATATCGCGGCGACTGGAGCATTTTTTATCCCCCCCCTTTTGATTACAGAGAAGTGGGTTTTTTTCATCATTTGAGTGTCGTTTACGAAAATCTCCGGCTATACCCGACAATTTGTTAAATCAGTATAACTCAAGTGCAAGACTAAAATCACATCTTCATTTAAATCCGATTAAGCCTACTTTACATTTGGCTCACAAAGCCCCTATGGTGCCCGTTTACTCGCAGTAACCCAAAAAGTAAAGATAGTGTGCAGCTGTCCATAGAATCCATGTGATTTTAACAGCTTTACATTATTTAAAAAAAAAACCTGAAGGTCATAAAAAATGCACTATATATTCACCGTTTGGATAATAGGCTACACAATGTCCGTTAACTGATCTCTCGGGAGCATATGATAACCTTGAGACATTTGCATGATATTCCCAGGGTACATTGACGAATGGAATCTTACGATTTTCGTTATGTGTGTGAAAAAAGTGTGGGTACCGTAAGGTTTTGTGAACACAAGCTAAAAAAATCATAATATACCAAATCCTCAGACCGTGACATCGCACAGCTTATATGGATCCTTAACTTGACATGTTTCTCTTCCTTGGTTATATGTTACCTCAGATTGCATTTCATGAAACGAAAACTCTTCCATTTTGGATAATTATTTTGTCTTTCGGTTTATGGTTGGCAATGCATATAGAACCCTTGATCTTTAACAATGTATGCCACAGAATGGAGGTTTTACGTTTGAATAAGTATTGACGTTGTCAAAAACCCTTCTACAAGACTCCTATATTTCTCATAATAGAACTGTTTTCGTTCTGATGTCGAATATTTATGACTTTTGATTTATTAGATATTTTCAATAACAAAGGCCGTGCTCTTTTGATATTCTTTAAACATCTTTAATACTTGTCATTATGAAAATTAGAAGAAAGAACGTGTAGTAAATTGATTTTGTAAATATATGTACCGTAGCATGATTTGAGGTCAATCCGTATTTCACAGATTTTGTAATAATTGCAATCCAATAAAATGAAGAATTCTGATTGGTTTAAATCGCATCACGTGGGGAAATCCATTGCACTTTATTTCTGTATAAAATGCAATAGGTCTTTCGGGAAACCCTCGAACTTCGATCGGCAAGCCCTGTGTTGTAGGAACTCGAATTAACCGAGTTCCCGATCATCAACGCAACATTTCTAGTCAATCTATTATAAATTAAGTTATTTTCGAAAGAATTTACGATTACAAGCATGCAGTTCTGATTCTGAGACGACGTAAACTTAGAAAACATCAAGTCGACGAAGACCTCCAAGCAACCCTCTCAACTAAGACCGACCACGCCGTTTTCGTTGAAAAATACAGGCTAACATGGCAGAAACAAGCTTTTTTGTCATAAATACCTCTACAAATTTTAATGTTGTCGTTTATTTGTGTATCGTTTGTTTTACTTTATGAAATTTCACTTCGATAGTGAGATAAACACTACACGATCTAAAAATAGATTGAGTAATTTTTTTACGCGCAGAAAGTAGACTTGAAGCTTTAATGTTTGACCGAGTATTTTAATAGTTTCTTCGATCTATATGATTGCAATTATAAGGGACGAGTGTCTTTTTCACTGCGTTTATTGGGGTAAAAAGTGCAATTGCCTTAGCACATGGCTTAATCATAACGCCCTACGGGCGTTATTTGCCATGTGCTAAGGCAATTGCATTTTTTACCCCAATAAACGCAGTGAAAAAGACACTCATACCTATAATAGATGCAGTGTGCTAAACGACATACATTATATGGATATTGCCCATCTTTCATAAAACTGTTTTTAAAATGAAATTGAAGTCATTAACGAGATTCTTATCAAATATCATTTTATGAAAATGATTTGTCAACAAGTTAAAATGGTTAGCATACCTTACAACCAAAACATAAAATGAATTATGAAAATACACGTTTATTCACACTAGTAACTATACAGGCTTTTTTTATATTGCAGCCATACTTAAGACTAGACTTATTTCAATATTCATCCAGGGCATTTATAACTCCAGGAACTTCAAATTAAAATCAAATCAGCTAAATTAAATACGAAATTTCAATTGATTGTTTTAACAAATATATATATCACCAGGACTTCAAATTCAAATCAAATTAGCTAAATAAAGTACGAAATTTCGACGAATTGTTCAAGATAGCGTTCTTAGGGCTTGCAATAACGTAAATGTTTCTAGTGGAATTCGCTGCCATCTCAACTTTTTTCAAACTCCTCTTTGATGAGAAAAGCTACAAAATAGTTGATTATGATTACCAATATATATTTAAGTATTTGGTTTTAACCTATTTATTTTACATTGATTGGGAAACAAGTTCTTACAACTTAGATTAATCCCTCTCGATTCTGCTTCCTGGAAAATTCACCAGTACTCACGCCGAATGTGTGGGCCAATGAAAGAACCAAGATCGATAGCCGCTCCCGGGAATCGAACTCAGGACCTTTGGGTCAAGAGGCCGACGCTCTACCTCTAGACCACGGACACCACAAAAAAGGTGTTTTTAAGTATTTAATATTGAATCATGGCCACCAATTTCAAATTGAGATATCACTCAGCATTAGATGATTTGGTATGACTTTTAGGAGTCTTGGCTTACATCTCGATTTTTTCAAAACGCTCAATCATGACAAGATGTCATCATCAAGATTCTAGTTATAGAAGGCTTTGGCTACAAGAATCAGTCTTTCAATATTACTACCAGGATAAAGTAAAATATGGTTATTTTGTCGGACTTTAAACAAATATATGTCTACTAGGAGCGTAGCACATATAGGTATTCATTACGATAGTGACGACAAACACATGGAAATACACAAAGGCAAGGATCCCTTTCCAAGAAAACTTTGGAACGTTGATAAAGATAGGGTGTTGTTTTTAGAGAAAAGGGACTATAACTGTGTACCATGATGGTCTCAAATGACAACGTAATTAAAAGTCGTATATAACAACCCTTGATCGTTTCAGTTGTCTTGAACTGCTTTAAACAAAGAGCACATACAGGGAAAATATATACCAATAGATAGGAGCTAAATGCCTTCATGAATGATGTCTACAATATATTGATAAAATAAATGTGTAATTAGAATATTAAAAGCCAATAACTAAGAAGGTGTTTAAATCAAAGTGTCTCAGCAATAGGAAACCCACGCAGAGAAAACGTTCAATAAGGCAAAAATAGAAGACAGACTTTCATTGTGACGCAAACGGCGCCAAACAATCGCTTCAACCGAGGTTTGTATTACAGTCGCTTGTAAGTCTGTTCGATTGACAATTTTCGTTTCAACTCGCATTGTAAGCTGTTTTGGAGTCGACAACGATAGCGAAACGACATAAAACCAACACATTTCGACAAACTGTTACTCCTTTCCGTTATGGACAAGAGGAAGAGTCATCTTGGGGATTTCATTTTTAAATCCTCGGACGAAAAATTCATGTTTTGGTTCGCTGTGTAATTCACGGCCGCGTGCTTATCAATTAGGTTTCATTCAAGCCTTCATTTTACATTAAAACAACTAAAAACGTATACAGAGGTACATAACATTTTATTGTGTATATTTCAGAGCATTTATATTTGTTTGCGATAGCAATTGGAAAGCCATGAATAGCACGCAGCCCGAGCAATTTAGAAATGTAGTCAAGCTGTAATCAAGGTTCAAACCAACCTCTGTAATGGAATAGTTTGTGCGGTTTTCTTATTCTTTAACTTAGTAATCAAAGACGGTATTGGTTTGTTATCAGGTTTTCCAAAAAAATAAATCAACCAGTGGTGCTTAAGAATATGTTTGGTACTATTTAATATGATTGCGTTAGGAAAGATTTCGCATTTAAAATATACACACCAAAGAAAAATTGCTCTTCTTCCTCAGATGTGATGCTTGCCAGTCTTGATTGTATTTTCAGACACGAAAGTGCCGATTCCAAAAAGTTATTATACCTGGTCTGATTTAGGTACAAACAGGATGATGTTGAAGGATTGAATGTCCATGGTTCTTCACAATGGCCTGAAATAATAACTTATTGTACAATCGATATAAACTATAAAGGTACCATCAATTTTCACAATTTATATGAACATAATTTACTAAAGGGAAACTTTCATCCTGAACAGCATAAACTAGGGAGAATATTTTTTGTTTGTTTGTTTGTTTTCTTTTTTTTTTTTTTTTTTTTTTGCTTCAGCCGGTATAACAGACATTTGTATTCTTCTTATTGTTGTTTTGATTTGTTCTTGTCGAGAACAGAGGGAACCAACTTTGAGAAAAATGCGTGTTTTGATAGAAAGAAGCGTTGTAATCCTGATTCTCCAATATTTGAAAAAAAAAATATTAAAAATCGATACAGGTAAGGTGTGGAATAATCACTACCTGAGGCTAAAATACTTGTAAGCTCGTCAACCTTGTTTATAATATGACCTACGTCGCGGGAGTGAAATAAACCCGTTGAATATTTTTGATATTACACGGGTGTTATTACACTAGTGGAATAACTATGCAAATGCGCTCAGATCGAATAGCAACACTATTTTGTAACCGCGAAAATGTCGTCATAATGTATATATTGTGACGTCAGTTTTAACGGCGTTATAAGTTTCGCGGAAAATTGAAATGTCAATTTCAAGAAATTTGACGATTTCTCGCAGAAAATTCATGTAATATCATAAATAGAATATAAAATTTGTGCTCATTAAATACCTAATTTATTAAACTCGTCATTTATATACAGATAAAAACTCGACACAGCCTCGTTTTTATCTGTTTATAGATGACTCGTTTAATAGATTCGGTATTCCATGACCACTCATTCAATATCCTCTATTTATCGAGCGTATCAATAGAAATATTAGATATCGAGTCATAAACATATACTTTACCAATGTCGTACCAGATCCCCATTTTTATCGCAAACAAGAATTGAAATCATTGAGATAAAGGAACATTTGCCTTTACCAAGAAACTTGTTTTTACCCCACAAGACTTTGTTTGCTTTCTGGCTTACGCTAACCCGCAATAACGAGATTTTTGTAGTTATCCTATGACATAATGTGTTGAGGATATTTTTTCCAACAGAGAAAGTAAGGTTGAATGGCGAATTAACATTTCCATTTTTTTCAATATAAGACATCCTGTGATTAATGGAATACTCAAAACTAGTGAAAATGTGTTTACAGCTGCTAGAACTGTCTAGGACACATGTAGACTGTTCCATCCCCGCAGTGGCAAAGGTTCTATAGGCTTCTGTTAGTCGCGAATACCATGAATCTGTGTGCTCCTTCATCAAAAAGCATGAAACGGTTCCCAGTATTTGTCAGTTCGCGTTTCCGTAATGAAGAAAGCTCTGCTCTGTAGATGTTAGGTATCGGAGTGGTTTCGTCGTGACACCTCTTTTGTTTTTCTTCATGACGTTATTTCGTTCAACCAGGAAGGGAACAGAAGCGTGTGTGTGGTTGATGTTGGCTTTGATGAGGATTGAATATTTTGTCGTGACTCGGCGAGGGGGGGGGGAGAGATCTTGTCAGCACATGTCTAATGAAAAGGGTCATCTCTGATACTCTTAACACGCAAGCACGCAAAAAGATAAGATATATAACTTGAAAAAACATACCACCATTTCTTACCACTCTGTTTCACTCTTTTTTCAACTTCTCCCACTTTTCAATCTTTTACTATTTCTTACGTTTTCACTCTTTACTATGCATAGTTTTAGAATTGTACTTACAAATTATCCTTGATCATCCAGAACTAAGCTCATTCCACCGTGTTTGTTTCGTACAAAATTCAGATGAAGCTGCGCGTTTGTGGCTCGTCTTTACTTTCAATGTTGAGCAGTTCATGATTTTTTCCCTTATTGTACTCTTCTTTCTTTCTTCATAATTACAAGAATTAAATTAATTATCACTTTAACTTAAATTTTCTTCATATTCTTCAAGACTGAATTGACCTGATTGTACTAATCGTACATACCTTAATATTACTAGTATGATAGCAATAAGATACAACATAATAATAATGCAATCAGGTGGAATACAATTTGAAACTGGCTGCAATCACGCATTTTGCCCTACGCCCGTCTCATCACCAGGTATAGTTAAGGAGGGACGATGCAGTTTTTGGGAGACAACTGGCCTAGTAAAAAAAACAACGTGATTTTAATTAACTAACTGACGGTATAATGACGTATTCAGAGGGCGTGAGGTGTTCATTTTTTATTTATTTATATAATTATCTATATTTTTTTAATTTTAACTTGGGAATTCGGCCATATTTTTGTAATTGTAGGAATGACTCCCCCCCCCCCCCTTGTTTTGGCTAATCCCCAAGAAACAGACACCCTCGGTCCTCCATTCGCGTTATCTAGTGTATCAGAGTTACAAGGACTTCTCTCTTGTTGCCTATGATATCAAGGGAAGTAACAATGTCTTGACCAAATCAAGTGACTGAATTAAATTAAGGGGGGTACAGTACTTGAAACCGCTGAAATTGACCAAAACTGCCTGAATACATATACTTTTATTTGTTTATTTTAGTTGTACTATAGTTGATCTGTTTTTTTTTCTAAAAATATATTTTAATTCTATTTAATCTACGTCCTTGCTTTTTTTGCTTCCAAAGAAAAAAGTTCACTTTTTACCATTGAGGCGCATTCAAAGTAAAACCTCGATCTGTAAGTTAGTTTTGCTCTTACTAGAAATTATATCATATCTTGATGTTCTCCATATCTAAAACTATTATTGCATGTTGATGTAGCACATCAATGTTGTGATTGGTCGGCGTAATAAACAGTTATCTTTGATATTTTCGAAAACATGACCGACGTCGGAAAAATAGTCATATTTCCAAAATATGCGTGGAAAGCTATGTTGAATTTTTCACTATATGTTTGCATATGTATGGTCTAAAACATATATCTTTTTCGCGGTTATTTGGATTCCCCCTGAAACTGCATCATCCAACCTTAATTATTGGATTTTCAAATGGGAGTGAATAGGGAAGATTCGAAAGAAGTAATTGTCCTTTAGGTTATTAGGGATATGCTACATGAAAAGTATCAATGAAATTCGAATATTGCTTGAAATTCCATTTTTTTGTTTTTTTCTTGACTGTATTAGGAGTTTAAACGCTTTCATAGTTTAAACAACGCTCTATCTTATGTTCAGGCTATCCTTTCATAGCAGCCAGCTGCTCATGTTATCTAAGTTTCCTAATCGAACCATTGAATTGGTGAAAATTGTCGGAATGGATGCATATCGCTAGCTTGGATCGAATCAGGCAAAAATGACTTAGAGTACGGCACTCTAATTTGCCGGATAATAGCGGCTTACAAAACGGTCAAGTATCGCCAGATAAAATTTTGCACCAACTTTTTTTAACTATAATGCACAAAAAACTTACTTTTTCTTTGAGCAACAGATATAGGAAACATAGCGATGAAAATCTTGATAATCCAAAATGCTCTCATAGTCATTTCAGTTTTACTTTGTCCCAACAAGGATGAAGCTTCCGTCTAATTTGTCTAGAGAGGCGCCATCATCGTCTGAAACGACAAGAATCCAACTCATTACGTCGTAGAATCGCGGAAATCCCATTCATTCCGGGAACCTTCATCGATTCTACAGAAATGACCTCGGAAATCAAGAGGGCACAAAAATGGAAGTGCGTCATATCGCACGTGGGTTTATGTGACGTAACAAACATTACTAAAGATGAGTTTTCAAAAAAAACAAAAACAAAAAAAAAAAAAAAAAAACAGAACCAACCATTGGTTAAAACTAGCAATATTATAATTTGATTACTTTTTTATTCAAACGTATTGACAATATAACTACTAGATGCCGATTCACATACAACAATTCCTACAATTACTCCAATAACTACCGAGTAATTTCCAGTTTACGGAAAACTTCGAGCGATGTTCCGAATGGCTCAGCGCTTCATTCATATATGTTTCGTTCCTACCAATCAATTACAATTATCATTTATACCGCTTTGAAATCGTTCTGAACGCTCCGAAAATAAAATTAAATAGAAGATAATCGTTTGTTTTTCGTGTAAGATCGATTTATATTTCATTGAGTGAACAACAAACGCGATATTTTTCACGAGTGGCGGAGCCACAAGTGAAAATATAGCTTTTGTTGTTCACGAAATGAAATATAAATCGATCTTACACGAAAAACAAACGATTATTCTATTTCTTTAATGCAAAAATGAGACAAAATGTGAAATTGCTAGGACAATTTTTCATAAAGCGCGTCATTTTGCACGTGATTGCTATGCAACGTTCATTGTGACGTCACTTATTTCGCCCCGCATAGATGACGTCAGATAGGGTGAAATTAACATAAGCAGGGTATAAGATTATGATAATTTCACTGCTTTTGCGGTGAGTTTATCAAGTGATAATCTACCGTTATTTCTCGATAAACCACCGAAACGCATTAAAGTAAAAGAGAATATTCGGAACTTTATTCAAATCGATTAAACTATTCCGTGATTTTATTGCTTGGTATTATTTTAGAATTCTTCGATAGGTCCTATTTAATGAACCGTATGTAGTATTTTTAAGTTGGAATGCGGAGCAATTCCAACTTAGATTTAACAAAACCGCAAAATGAACACAAGATAATTTCATTTCGTTTTTTTTGAGAACACATATCACGTGAAAAGAATGTGAATACTCTTCGACCTATTTTGTGTATCTCAACTTGACATAGACATACAGTTTATATCATCAAAAAAAGTAATAATGCTGTACAATTACACAACTATCACTTCATGTATATTATTTACACGCTTATTTATGTTTTAAACGATATTTATTGAATGTTGCGTAAGAATTTACTAGTATCACATGTTTGCATTACTATATTTGGAAATCATGTGATAAGTCAAATAAGGTCAGCTATATACAATAGCTCTAGCCAATCACGTGATCTGCTTATTTGGAAACGTCGCGATCTCTTTTCTAAGTATTGTGGCAATAGCACAGGCCAATCACGTGATCTGTTTATTTGGTAATGTCGCTCCTGTTTTTCGTAGAATTATGTTATGGCTTCTTTTAGAGGTATAGTTTCTCTTTCTGAACGAATTTATTACACATTTAAGTTTTGACAAATTGTTTTATTGTACATTTCTGTCTACAGTTACGAAATAAAAATCTTCAGTTTTTGTTGAAGGGACGATACACTTTTAGATTTAATAAATATTTTTGCAACATATTGTCGTTTGTTTTCCGTTATATTGCAGTTATCTACATGAATGTTTTATTAAGAGCACCACATTACAGTTAGTTACATCATGTAATTGACATTCATTTCAATCAAAAACATACTTAATCGCTCACTCAGCGCTCCATTCATTAATTTCAAACACTCACCCAAACCTTTCAAAAACGATCAAAATTACTAAGAAAAAAATAGATCAACATGTACATTCAAAATTAATAAAGTAGGAACCAAATCGTGATTTCACTAACATTATTGAAATTTAAAGCGTCTGATTGGTTCTTAACGCAATAGAAAACGCTATTGATGGAACTTTTATGCATGTTTTATTAAAGGGAGGATTTACATATCGCTAATTTTGTTCAGGATGAACAAAATAAGTG
Organism: Fragum whitleyi; assembly: GCA_948146395.1. Taxonomy (NCBI): domain Eukaryota; kingdom Metazoa; phylum Mollusca; class Bivalvia; order Cardiida; family Cardiidae; genus Fragum; species Fragum whitleyi. The sequence continues at coordinate 7,190,429 of OX411558.1, forward strand.
ACATTAGATTACCTCCTTTAAATTTCACTCAAAACTCGCACCGCTCACTCATTCAACATCATTTCTAAATCAAATCCAAAATCGTTCAACTTGTCAATGTCACGATGTTATTAACTGTTCCCTCTACTCAGAAGTAGATGAGCATATATTGATTTCATCATGTCTGTCTGTCAGTCCATTGACCGTTTGCTTTCCACTAGCTAAACGGAGAAGCTAATGACCTTCAATAACGGAACTAAACAAATATTGCCCATGACCCCCCCCCCCCCCCCCCAAAAAAAAAATGCCCTATTGTTTCGAGATCATGAGTAGACTTTAACTGCTAACAATTTCCACTCTAACTGAACAACCAATTGACCCAAATAATAAAACTCGATACAAATGTTATCAATGGCCCAAGAAAGTACCAAATTTGGAGACATGAAGGTCGAAGGCACAATTGAACTTCGTCCAAAAATTGTCTTGAGATTTCAACTCATGAAGTAAAAGACTTCCCTGCGAAAATAGCTTTTCATTAAGGACAAGGCGCGTTTGGTTGTCCACTTTGCGACAATTCTAAGTGAAAATGAAATTGATAACTCAAATGCAGCAGAAGTCATTTGAAAAATAACATAGAAACTGTTTTGAGTGTATAAGTGTCCGTCTGTGCGTCCGTTAGTCGCATGTATGGTCCGTACCATTTTCTTCCTTTTAAGCTCACCTGAGCACAACGTGCTCAACGGGAGCTTTTAGGATCACACCGACTCCGTAGTGCGTCGTGTGTCGTCAACTTTCTTAAAACATCTTCTTCTCCTAAACCGCTAGGCTACTTTCAACGAAATTTTGCGTAAGTGTTTCGTGGGTGACCCTCTTCACAAATTGTTCGCTAAATTCTGATAGGCCCATGAATTTGGGTGTGGTAGGGCGAGACTTAATTTGAGCTCGAACTCTTTGAACGACCTCTCCTCCTGAACCACTGGGCCGATTTCAATGAAACCAGAATTTTCTTGGGCTGGACCTTTTTATAAAGAAAATTCGCGCTATTTAGATTGGCAAATAAATATGAGTGTGAAACCTTTGGACGACATCTCCTCCTGAACCACTGAGCCGATTTCAATTAAACTTTTCTAGAAATTTCCTTTCCAAAAAAATCGCGAAATTTTGATTGGCTCAAAAATAAGAGCGTGGAAGGGAGGGGCTTATTTTGCGCCCGAAATCTCTGATCGACATCTCCTCCACGACCACTACGCCGATTTCAATTAAACTTTACCAGAATTTTCCTTGGGTGACCCTTTTTAAAAAAGTGTTCGCGATATTAAGATTGGCAAATGAATATGAGCGTGGCAATGCGGGTTTTTAAAGCCTGAAACCTTTGAACGACATCTCCTCCTGAACCACTGGGCTGATTTCAATTAAACTTACTGAGAATGTTCCTTAGGTGACCCATTTCAGAAATTGTTCGCGAAAGTTTGATTGGCCCAAAAATATGAGCGTGGAAGGGAGGGTTTTTTATTTCGAGCCCGAAATCATTGAACGGAATCTCCTCCTGAACCACTGGGACGATTTCACTGAAACTTTACCACTTTGGGTACTTTGGGTGACCCTTTTCAAAAATTGTTCACGAATTTTTGATCGGCCCATAATTACGGGCGTGACAGGGCGGGCCTTATTTTGAGCCAGAAAACTTCGAATGACATCTCCTCCTGAATCACTGGGCCGATTTCAATGAAACTTTACCAGAATGTATATTTGATGACCCTTTTCAAAAATGTGTTGGCAAAATTTTGATTAGCCCATTGATATGGTCTTGCAGGGCATGGCTAATTTGTAATGAATGGGTGGGTACGGCCTATCATCTCTGTTTATTCTTCGAATAATATCTCCTCTTCAACAATTAGACAATAATTGAATGAAACTATGCCAGAAAGTTTCTTGGATGCGATCCACTGGACCAATCGAATTCAGGAGAGCGGATAAGGGCCATTCTGGACCTCTTGTTATCAGATTTCGTTCATCAGTTTCAGTCCTGTATAACGATTCAGGGGTTTAAGCGCCTCTCGTTTTTGAAATACATTGATTTATATACGCCCGTCAAAAGACAGGATCACCTGTGGTGGGCAGAAGGCGTCAGCTTCGTTAGTGGCTTGGGGTCACCGTCTCTTGAACGCATTCCAACTTATCAGTACTTTCAGTACTTTGATTATGAAAGGTAGGCAAATAACCTCGATATTTCGTTCATCATTTTTTGCATAGGAGACATTTTATTTTCTCCCTTTTATTTCATTTGAAAATCGCTTATCTCGATCATTTAATTATTTCCCTACTCACCCGTAAATCAATGTTATTTCCACTTTCAAGATGTTCTTAACTGTAGCTTTTATTTTCCAGGAATTCGAATTCCTGGAAAATAAATGGTAAAGTTAAGAACATCTTAAAAGTGAGAATCTTATCCTCGTCCAGAACAAAATTAACGCCATTGAATTAGGATTTAAGAACATGTCATTATTTTTTTTTTATTTTTTTTTTGCTTGCGAAGAACCAAGAAAAGGACCAAACAATGCTTCGTACAAATAGTTCCATCATGAAATTGACATTCATCCCGATCAAAACCATTCTAAATCACCCAGTCAACGCTCCATTCAACAATTCAAAAAACTTACTCAAATCATTCAAAAACGCTCCAAAACCACTAAAAATAATAAGATCAACAACCACATTCAAAACAAATATAATGTAGGATAAAGCCGAGAGTAAACTGATATAATTAATTTCTGAAAGCGTATTTTGCATTCATGAAGTTATAAAAATCTATTCAAAAAACCTGTTTGCATATTTCTATTACAGGGAGTTAATACATATCACTAATTGTGTTTATCTTGAACACAATTAGCGATAATGGATAACCACTCATTAATTTCTCTCAAAACTCGCTCCACATACTCATTCAATTCTATTCCAAAATCATTCCAGAATCATTCATCATATCAATTTCACGATGTATTTAACTGTAAATCTACAATATCGATTTAGGATGACATAAGCGTGTATCAGGCAACCTAGGGGAGAGAAGACAAAGTCTTGTTCTAATAGGGATCAATTCTTACAAAACAACATATCCGTTCTATTTAATTCTTAAACCAGTATAAACCACACAGATAGGTGACAGGTAGCCTGGAATTCCGACCCTGCTTTTAGAAGTTTTTGTAACAAGGTAGATAACCAAACTAAACACTTCAGAACTTAACAAAGGTCTACGTCTCTTAAAAACTTTGGAATCAGGCTTTGGGAATCTAGACATGACTTCATTGTATATATTTACAATAATGTATCTATATTTAAGAGGCGGCTACCAGCCTAGGTGAGGGGTTGCTTCCACTTCCATCCTTTATCGTAAGAAAATGTCAATGATGGGGGGTAAAAGCATCGTTATATGAATAATCAGCCCTTTAAATATGTCAAAATTCAACAACAAGCCTTGAATATCTACGACAATCCAAAACATATCACATGTAGCATCTTTTTTTTTCAAATTCTTCTGAAATATCTTTTATATTACATATATTCGGAAAGAAGTGAAAGTGTCTCGTCAAAATATTTTAGTATATAATATGTTGATAACAACGATGTTTTCTTGGTCTCAAAATGATATATTGAGTTTTTTTTAACAGTGTTGAATGTAAAAAGAAGCAACCATTTGTATCGGTTTCTAGAGTAATGCAATCCCGGCTGTATTTAAATAATCAATCGAAGGAGTAGTTTAAAAATTGAAAGAAGGATATTGCCTGTAGATATTTACTTAGCTAATTTTCAACTTTTCGGAAAAATGTTAGACAAGTGTTCATTGCGGTGAAGTTTAATTCAATCAATTTAAAAAGAATAGCATAGCATATACCAGAGCAGGCCACTATTAAAGCAAGAAATAACGATTTGTGTGTGTGGGGGGGGGGTTCTCTTTTTTACACGATTTTTTTATTATTTTTTCTTGGGGCTTTTTTCGCGAGTTTGGCTTAATAAAATGAAGAAATACCTTAAGTGAATGGGTCATTTAGTGTTGTTGTTTTTTTCCTAATGGATTACCTGTCTAATGAAATTGCGTTGCAAATTTTTAGTTTAATTCTCACACATTTCAATGGTATTTCGAATACGATATTTTTAATTCCATGCCAATAGTTATATGTACGATACTTTACTTACCTGGAATTCTCATTGAAAAAATAATTTCCATCAAAAAAAAAAAAGAAGAGAAAATACATTCGTTAAATACCACACAACCTAAATTGTTACTCCAAAATGCCTAACAGGATTTTGGAATTTGACTTTTTTTTGAGACAATGGCTCACGTGATTGGATATTTATGTCACGTGAGAAGAATTTAGAAGAGTGAACGGAAATCTGGAACCAAAACAAACGGCAACTCACTAGACATTTTTTGGTAAAAATGATCTAAATAATACTCGTTGAATTTAGGAGGTCCACTCATCAAAAACAAAATTTAACCTCATTACCAGATGGCAATATTTGATAAAGATTCATTGACAAAGAATGTTCAGCCACCCATTATTAATTGATGATATTTTAAATATCCTTGAATGCATTGGGAAATATTGAAGACCAAAAAGCACTTGCTTTTAAGGAGCAATCGTTTTACTGTTTAAATGCTTTCAAAACTTTTCTTTCATCATCTTCTCTTCTTCTTCTTCGTTTTCTTCTTCGTCGACGGCTTCTTCTTATTATTATTCTTCAAAAGTTGCATCAGATTGATATTTTTGCTTTAAAATTTTCGAGACAGGGCGCGGTTTAACCGTAACGTAATTTAGCGAGTGTACTCTTTCAATCATATTCCGAAACAAAATTAATTTCATTCATTCATTCATTCATTCATTCATTCATTCATTCATTCATTCATTCATTCTCTACTTGTAATTGAAGAATACTTATGGTATTTTAAGAGTTACATATAAGAGGGGGAAATTCAAGTCCAATATCTTTGTTTCTCCGTGATATATTATGTGTACTCATTTGAATCGTCGAGCCGAGATGTTTTTGCAAGTATAGTTTAAGTTATTCGATTTGAAAACTAAAATAACCCCGCTACCTGTAGTTCTGGCATTGCACGGCTGTCCAGGTTGTTCACTGTCTGTCGGTTTGTGAAGTTGTTGGAAATATCGCGTGGCAGTTATCAACGACATGTTTTTAGGGCAATCTTAGGGGTTAAGATAAGTTTGATTTGTTTGGATGACGTTTTACGCCGCTTTCAACGATCACTCAGTTATATCGTGGCGCCTGGAGTACCTAACAATGGATTCCTAGCATTTCTCACACCAGTTCCACCAACACACCCTTTCCTAGCCTCCAGCAACTATCTATCATAAATCTACGATTATCGACCCATTGGTGAGAGAAAAAAAGTCGGAAAGAATGAGTGCCGCCATCGGAGATCGAAACATGGAACTCTAGATTGACAGTCCGAAGCGCTACCAACCGCGCTATGCCGGCGTCGGGGTGAAGGTAAAAGGGGGTAAAGAAAGTGTCAAACTTATATTTCGATAAGACATAGAGTTTTACTAAGAATTATTTGAATATTTAAATTTGAAAACTTAAAATATGCCTACCCCCTCTTTCTGTAGTTTGAATCTGTAAATAACGGAATCTTCTATTTAACGCTTGTTCTATTAATTTCAAATTTACTATAAACAATTTGCACATATTGCACGTTTTTAACCAAACCTCCAGCTGCCCATCCCAATGATACCACTAAGAGGTGCTACAGTTAGTAAAATTGACAGTCATTCCGATCAAAACCACTATAAATCGCTCACTCAGCGATCCATTCATTCATTCCAAACACCCCCTCAAAACATCGAACGACGTTCCAAAATCACCAAAAATGATATGATTAACAAAAACCTGCGAATAAAAGTAGGAAGATAAAAACGCGATTGACATACATTAAAGAAGCTGTAAGCGTCTGATATGTTCTTGAAGAAATGGGAAGCTATAAATACAACTTGTTTGCATTTTTTATTCAACCTGAACAAAATTAGCGATATTTGATTACCTCCCATAAATTCACTCAAAACTCGTTCCACATACTCATTCAATTTCATTCCAAAATCATTCCAGAATCATATCATCATAATCAATTTCACGATGTTATTGACTGCATCATACGCTACTAGTTGAGCCTTGTTTACATTTGGCTTACGGAGCCCGTACAGCGCCCGTAACTCGCCGTAACCCAAAAATCGTGCGGTGCCCGTGCGGCGGCACACGGTGTCAGTGCGATCGTCGCACGGCTTTACGGGTGCCGTGGACCCTTGTGATTTTGTTTAAAAAAATAGTTATACAAGTTTTTAAAAATCGCAAGGCCGCACGGGGACCGTAGCATTTAAACATGTCGTAAAGGCATCGCACGATCGCCGCACGGACATCGCACGGCTACCGTGCGATATTTTGCCTTTAAATCTTTAGCAGAGAATCCTACGGTCCCCGTACGGGTAATGTACTATGATCATACGGCGTCCGCACGGTGTACGGTATTAAAAATGGACAAATCACACGGTCTCCGTGCGGGAATCGCACGATCACCTTGCGATCGCCGCACGGGCACCTCGATTATTCTCGTGATAGTTTTATGACAACCCGTGCGGACATCGCATGATTTTGTGAACACAAACGCCGTATAAAACAAAATCGTACGTTGTCAAAAATATCTTACAAGATCGCAGGCTGCGATATCGTACGACGACCGTGGCAAATGTAAACTAGGATTTAGAGATAAATGACTCCTATGAAACTGACTTTTGTAGATGAAGGATGAAAGTTGATCCAACCGTGGTTCGAAATCACGCCTCCAAGAAATAACAACCCAACACCTTCCTTGCTAAGCTGACCGGTTTGGCCGTGGACAGAATTTTGACGGTAATTGTCAATTCCACGTTGTTAATATCCGTAGCTGAAAAAAATGATTTATTTACATTGTAGTATCGGCCACGACGAATTTTATATCAAATGCCAATAATTGCTCCTTAGAGACGTGAAAAATCAGTTCTGCGGTTACCATTTGAAGATAATTTTTAATGGTTTAGATGATAATTTGATAAGTTGTATTTGAATATTTGAATGACAGCGTAACATTTTACAGTTAAAATATCGTGTTATGAAACCTAATTTGATTAAAAATACATATGCAGCAACAAGTATTAATTTCAATAGATTAAATTCTATATCATAGTGATGTAGGCACTATAATTGTGCGGTACTGAAAGATCGAAATTATTGTTGTTGATTGAAGATGTCTATCTTTGCGAAAAAGTCATGAATCGAACTGTGCTTTTTAAAAGACAATCCATACTTACCACATTTAAAGGTACCTTTGTGGAAAAAAAAAATAGACAAATACTTCACCAAAAGGAATCGTCTAAATTAATCAAAATCTACCTGCAAAATATAAGCATTGCATCATCAAAAAATTAAACTTTAAATACAAAACAGATTAGACGTCCGTTCTTTTGATGTAGAAATTTAACAGTATCAAGTACCTCAACTGCTAATAAGCTACTCTTACAGTATTACTCTTTATTAAAAAAAACATATGTTGCATCGATTAAAAACGATTTTATCTGAAATGAGCTTAAACTTCGGTGGCAGTTTATTGTTTTATAAACAGTGTGGTCGAAACAATTCACGCGTATTTCGATTAATTACTTGATGGAGTTTCTGCAAGACAATCTCGGCGTATGATAACGCCATATCTGCTCTCCTCAAACAGCAAATGCTCTTTAAGAGTCATTAGAAAGTCTCAAAAAAGTCTTCTTTATGTTGTTAATGAATTGCCGTTACTTGTTTTGGGGAATTTTTAAAACGTATTGGAACAGGTTGGAAGTGATAAATAGTACGGAAGAACAACGCCATTGTGCTACTATGGGCTACCCCTTTTACCCCCGCCGGGGGAGGATTACATTATAATTTTTATTGAAGGTACATGTTTAAAGATATGTCAGCACTCTGGCGAGACCGGCTTTTGTTAGATACATTACTTTGAAATCACCAAACATCGTTCTCAAAAAATGCTACATTTTGCTCCCATTTTGTGATATTCTTTGTGCATATTTCGATTAAAAGTAAAATCGTCAGCATGATTCTTGAGTATGAGTGACCAAACAACTACAGAAGCCTTATTAATTTATAAAAATACATATAGAGGATAATCGTTTGTTTCAGAGTATGATCGATTTATATTTCATTGAGTGAACAACAAATGCTATATTTTCACGAGTGGTGGAGACACGAGTGAAAATATAGCTTTTTTGCACGTGATTGCTATTCAAAGTTCATTGTAACGTCACTTATTTCGCCCCGCTCAGATGACGTCAGATAGGATGAAATGCACAAAAGCAGGGTATAACTTTTTGATAATTTCACTGCCTTTGCGGTGATATTATCAAGTGATAATCTACCGTTATTTCTTGATAAACCACCGAAAAACATGAAAGAAAAATACATGAAATATTCGTTACGATCACAAAATTGTTCCTACATATTCGCTTATATAAAGATAATGGCATTTTGGTAAGAGTATTCAGTCAACACTTGTTTGTAAAACTTATCATTTTGGCCTGCACATTACTTGTTTTTACGTAGAAAATGATAGGAAATGAGCACATGTCTTTTCGACTCTTTATAACATGTTATTTAATGTGCCGCTTATAAACAGAAAGAAGAAGAATAACAGTTACAAATTACTACTCGTATCATGCATAATAAAACAAGAATATCATGTATAAGAGACATCATTGTAACAACAATTTCTCTTTATCTTTGAAGGAAAGTTGTAATATATGGTACCTCAGAATAATTTGACAAAACCTAAGTTAACTGTATTCTTTTACATCAACACGAGTTAAAGTTCTGAAAATTTAGATTATAGCCATTAGTTTTGTTCCTTTAAAAATCAATGAGTACTGAAGTCAAATACATGATCAACGGAAGATCAAATATCCCCTACCAATAATGGTTATACAGTTTAGAACTTGAATGTGAAATCAAAGTTTCATCATCAAACGCCCATGAATGAACTTTTTATTGAATGCTAGTTTTTACATATTGTCTTTTGGATTAAAGTGAAAAATAACGCAGATTAAATTATAATCTTTTGTTGTATCACATATCGCAAAGGTAAAGTATTGATAAAAAAGTATTGAATTGATAATTTTGAAATAACCCAATCATTAATACATGTATATGTAATTGCTGAAATTGAAATACCTACATATTTCTAAATCGGCACAGAACTTGATAATCATTAGCTCGGCTGTTTTCGGAAGAAAACCCCGAGGTATTGCTATAGCCTTGGTGTCGTCGTCGTTGTCGTCGTCGTCGCCGTCGTGCGAAAACCTTGACATTTTGTGATAACTTTTAAATGGTAAGTCATAGGGCTGTCATATTCCACGTGATGATTGTCTGGGAAAAGGCCTTTCTGTTGGTACCCAGTTCAAGGTCTTCCGTCGTGAAAAAATGCAAAAATACAGACAAATTTCCGTAACTTTTGAATATGAAGTGATAGGGTCTTCATAGTTCACATGATTATTGCCTGGGACAATCACTTTCTGTTGGTACTAAGTTCAAGGTAATCAGTCAAGGTTAAGGTCATTTTCCAAGGTCAAATTTGTGAAAAAGATGCAAAAACTTTGACATTTTGCGATAACCTTTGAATGGTTAGTGATAGGGCCTTCATATTTTGTATGATCATTGCCTTGGACAAGGCCTTTCTGCTGCAACCAAGTTTCATATCATCAGTCAAGGTCAAGGTCAAGGTCATTTTTCAAGGTCAAATTTGTGAAAAAAATGCAAAAAATTGACATATTGCAATAACTTTTGAATGGTAAGTGATAGGGTCTTCATATTTCACGTGGTGAATGCCTGGAACAAGCACGTTTGTTGGTACCAAGTTCAAGGTTATCAGTTAAGGTCATTTTTCAGGGCAAGTGTGTGAAAATATGCAAAAACTTTGACATTTTTGTAATATCTCTGGTTCTACTGAAGGCATTCACATAAACTTGACACACTTAATCACCATCCAAAGGACAACCTTTTCTTTAAAGAGGGGTAACCTTTGAAACATTTTCTGCAAATAATGGCCCTTTTCTACTTAGTTTTTTTTTATCATCCATTAGTTATTTTGCCATCCAGCACTTGCAGCCGAGCGTAGGCACCCGTAGGCGGTGCTCTTGTTTTAAATCAGACATAACAAATACCTTGAAATATTCAAAATTCTAGCTTTTTGATGGCTATTTATATTTTTTTGTGATGTATTATACCAAATGTTAAATATAGAAATATATGTTCAGTGCAACTACACATCTTTCTTACATACAGTGCATGAATAGAAACTTCTTCAAAATTACTTTATCATGTATATAATTTATATCTAATGTTGTGCATTGGTGTGTTCGTTGCTTATAAACGTTTTTAAACAGAATACAGATGGTCATAATCTAGTTACATATGTTACAATTTGTATGAAACGAGTCACAATTATGTTGAAAGCTCAACAGCAATTATGTTTTTTTCAACAAAAATATCTAAAATGAAACATGTATTTCACTATTTGATAGCTACAGCAAGATGTAAATGGCAACGTTTTATTCATTTGGCCATGCTCATGTTTATGTTCAGTAATGAAAGGAATTGCGCAGTTTCAAAAGTTAAAGATCTTGACAAGACTATGATTGTCTACAATGCACGTTGCAATCATTTGGAAACAAAAGAAAACTAAAAAACAACGAACTATTATTTTTTTCTAATTGATGACAAAAGTTTGAAACAAAGAAGAAACTATACGCTGTCTCAACATGGTGTTTGGTGCATTTTCCTCAAACAATGATACCGGCTCAATTATAATTAATCATATAGATGACATAGCTAAGTGGTAACGTATTTCGCATGCTTTTAAAACCACAAGTGTCTTGTAATGATTTTAATTAATATTGATACCATATATATATATATACTATAAATTGTAATGGTTTATAGTTGATTTAGACAATGAAGGATATACAACCAAAGCAAACGGATTACAAATCAGTCAGCCTGTAGTAATTGATGAGTAAATTGCTTACTTTAGAGTAATGAATTTTGCAAACAGCTTGATGGCAAGATGCCAAAAATATCCTAAAATCTTCCAAAGAATACACGTTTTAAAAAAATCACAGCAATCAAAACTTTTAGTGGGGAAGTAATGAATATAACTTTTCGTTTGAATACTTTCAATTTAAATGTAACACATTTTACTTTCATACATTGCTGATAAAAGCTTTATTTTTCACATCATTATATAAATGAACTTCTATTGCCTCCAGAATCACAAATACCATTGACAAAACACAGCATCGATAAATTTCTTACTAAATTCCAGTTAATTTCAATAACAAGACCATAAATGGGCCCTGAAATAATTCAGCAAGACATATATCAGTATTAGAAGAGAACTTTCTTTGATTTTGATTTCACTTTATTTAGTACTCTTTTAAACTCATTTTTTTTTTTAAAAAAAATCGTTAATTGCGCTCCTTTAAATAACATTTCTTACAAAAACTCCACTCACCAGAATGCTAACATGTCTCAAAATGTTCTAAAATTATTATAAGTTATTATAGCACTTGTGTGTAGATTTTCCAAGGGGGGTAATTTTATATTAAGAAGCAAAACAAGCGTAAGGATTTGTCAATAATAGATATATTTTTACAGGACTATTGTTTGCGGAAACTCACAAAATTGCTGCGTTAATCAATAAAACTATTTTTCAGCCAATCAGAATGTTTGATGTGTTTAACGTGTTTCTTCTTAAAGGAGAAAGCTTTTGAAGGATACCACCTTGTAGAAGGGGGGGGGGGGGGGAGTCTCCTCAACGTGAATGTTATGCAGCTACAATTAACGACAGCGTGAAATCTACTAGGTTAATGGTTTTGGACTGGTTTAAGACTGAAATTTGCGATGAGTGAGTTTTAGTTGATTCTAAAGGAGGCGAATAATCCAAAATCAATTACCTTTTTCAGTGTGACATCCCTTTATTCAAGTATGCATAAAAGTTCTATGTTGATAGCTTCTTCAATGATAACAGGCTTACAATTTCAATTATGTTAGTAAAATTGTATATTTTTTTTCCAAACTGTAATTATTTTGAATTTAGATGATGATCTTAACTCTTAAAGTGATTTTGGCTTGAATGAGTGATTATAATATATGTATGGAGGCCCTGTGTTAGCGATTTAGAATGGTTTTGATCGACATGACAGTCGATTTCACGGTTTTCTTTATTGTATGGAGGGTCTTATATAAACAAAACACACTATAGTTCATCATTTGATTTAAATTAGCATACCATAGTATTTATAAAATAAATGCAGAAATACAGAAATTTTTTGCGTTGATTGTTCAACTGAGTATTTTTGTTGGACGTTTACGTTCACCAGTGTTAATACCATGTAAGAACAATCCTGTCAGTTGTTAATAGGTTTTCAAAACAGCAGTGCTCACTTACATTCAATTTACTCTTTTTCAAGAATTGTATCCGTCTGACAACTATGCATTTTAAAAATGGGGTGAAACAAGGAATCTTCATAACTTGTTGAAACCTAAAAGACATCTTTTAAGTGCGAAATCAAATGCAATTCTGAGATCAGGTGAACGTTTTGCTTGCATAGAACTACTTTCCAGGCAGAGTGAGTAATTTGCTCCTTTTTTTCCAATGGTCTTGGTGATTGGAGTTACTGTAATGGTAACCTCCCCTGATACTACTTAGGTATATAAAACAATTGCCAAATAATTGAAATTACGGAATACACATGAATAGCGATACAGCCCGAGCAGGTAAAATAAAACATTCAGGTAAAGTAAAACAATCAGGTCGTGTGATAAAGGTTTATGCAAAGGGGTTTTACTTTACTTTTCAACACAACACAGCCAATTTCGAACAGACGAGTGTCTGCAATTTTTTACCTGTGTATATAAACATTTACCCTTTCTTTATTTGAGTGAAAATCGCAGAAAAATAAATAATTTTAAAGAATTTTTTCAAGGTGAGCTTTTGAGATCATTGGATGTCCGTCGTTAGTCGTACGTCGTCAGACGTCAACAATTTAAGTGTTTACACTCTAGAGGCCACAAATATGGACCAATCATCATACCACTTTGTCAGAATATTCTGCAGGTCACAAGGATTAACCCTATTAAAAATTGGAAGGATCCGTGCCATATCACAGGAAAAGGGGCCTAAAAGCCTAATTTCTTGTTTACACTTTGGAGGCGTCATATATGGTCCAATTACCATGAAACTTGGTCAGAATGTTTGCAAAGGTTAGAAGGATGATGCCTATTGAAAATTGGATGCATCCTTGCCATATCACGGGAAAGGGGCCTTGATGACAATGTTTTTGTTTACACTATAGAGGCTACAAATATGGTCCATTCTTCATGAAACTTGGTCAGAACGTTACAAGAATGAACCCTATTGAAAATGGGAAGGATCCGTGCCATATCACAGGGAAAGGGACATTAAAGACAATGTTTCTTGTTTACACTATAGAGGCTACAAATATGGTCCAATTATGATGAAACTTGGTCAGAGTATTTGTCAGTTCACAAGGATAAACGCTTTCGAAAATGGGAAGGAGGCATGCAATATTACAGGAAAAGGAGACTTAATGTCAATTTCCTTGTTAACACTCTAGAGGCCACAAATATGATCCATTCTTCTTGAAACTTGTTCAGCATGTGTTTCTTGACACAATGATGAGCCCTATTGAAAATGGGAAGGATCTATGGCATATCATTGGGAAAAGGGGCTTAATCACAATTTTCTTGTTTAAACTCTAACAAATCATAAAATTGCAATAATGATTTTTTGCATGGTTCTCTTGTTAAGAAGATAACAACATTATAAAAATTTTAATTATTAGATTACGGAGAATCGATTTGCATTACAAAATAAGAATAATAACCTAGATCATCTAATTGTCATTTTTTTTCCCTTTTATACCCAATAGATCACACAATTACTCTTTAAACTACACCGGGCATAATGGCGAAAGTTATCAATACCTTGTACATGTAATTACAGGACTTTGGTTGACGATCGACAATGTTGAGAAATGTATATTTGAAAAATAATGCGAACTTGGGTCAGGTCATTTTCCTTTTCATTGTAATTTTACATGAAGAATTACTCAACAAATGGAATAATCACTCTAGTAGTCCACCATCAGTACTTTCAGTGATTTGATTAAAAACGCTGGCTTTCAACAGAAGGTTTCACTACAGTATTGTCATGTTGACGTCGTAACCGTGCGCCGGTACAAAATAATTATTGTTTTAGAATGGTTCCTACGTGACCATCAGGGTCATTTGAATCCAAAATAACCATGATATTTTACACCTAAACAAATTAGATCGACAAAAATCGTTTATTTTACATCCCGTGAGAAAAACTAACTATCAAAATTTCCGAAAAACCTGACCTATCTGAAATGTAAACGTTATTTGTTCGTTCCTATAATTCACAGACAATATATCAATTTTATACATAATTATTTGAGTATTTCAACGGGGAAATCCCAACGCGTAAGCACAGTGTAGTCGCAGGGGTTTTAGAAATTAATAGCTTCCTGACAACCAGAAAATAGGCTAGTCCCTATACGTGCATTTTTACAAAAAAAACTGTTATTTTAAGATTATATTGACAAATTCAATGAAACTTTACCAGAATGTTCCTTCGGTGACCCTCTTTTAAAGTTGTTAAAGAAATTTGGATTGACCCCGAAATATGGGCGTGGCAGGGCGGGGCTGTTTTGAGCCCAAAATATTTGAACGACATCACCTCCTAAACCATTGGGCTGTTTTCCATATAGAGAATAGATGGTTGGTGACTTGATATGGAAAAGTTTATCGGGCAAGGCGTAGGAATTTATCTGGTGAGCCGGAGGCGAACCGGATAAATTCCGCAGCCGAGCCCGATAAACTTTTCCATCTCAAGTCACCTATCATCTATTCTATTTATCCTGTTACAATCTTTTTCTTATCTAATCGTTATTTATTTACGAGAATATAATCCGATTCCGATTTACAACTTCGATATCGGCGAGTCCTCGTCATAAGGGTGAGTGGGTGGAGGAGTTTGGGTAATCGCTAACGGCTTAAGAACTCGATAATTGAAAGGATTTCTAATGCTGTAGCAAGAAAATATTTAACAAAAGAAAACTGTATCTTAATTATCAAGATGTTAATCGGGGGATTTTCGCAATCTCAAACGTCTTTTTTTCTCCGAAGTTTTGTTGTCATGCAGCAAAAAGCAAATCGCAATTCAATGCCTTCCTTGCTCTAAATCAGAGGATGGACATAGATTGAGATTAGATGCAAATCTACTATCTCCGAAATCCTCCCCATGCGAATAATATCTGCGTTGAATCCATTCAGATAAATGTTTTAAAAACATGACAGTTTTCGAGGTCGAATGTAAACACCGAGATAAGCTTCATCACAATTGTATAGATTACGTAATCAGTCATGTCCTACGTCATCGATATGGTCGCGACTTGATTTTAAAAATATATGAGAATCGAGTGAAATGTTTTTTTTTTTATCAGAAAAAGACAATCAAATTCAAAAGAAAAAAATGTTGGAGAGGACTGTTTTCAGACCTAATAGCCGCAAAAAGAAGATCCGACAGGTCACGTGACCAAGTGACATGATAAAGCTGTCACGTGATCAAGTGACCTGATATCAACAAGTTTATCATACCCCCTTTTATCAGACAATATTTATAGCTGGTGACAGGATAAAAAACTGTACCAGAATGTTCCTTGGGTGACCCTCTTCTAAAGTTGTTCACTAAATCTGAATTGCCCCCAAAATATTGGCATGGCAGGGCGGGACTTATTTTGAGCCCGAAATCTTTGAACGACAATCCATCCTGAACCATTGGGCCGTTTTCAATTAAACTTTTCCAGAATGTTCCCTGGATAACATTCTTCTAAAGTTGTTTAAGAAATTTAAATGAACCCCCAAATATGGACGTGGCAGGGGGGGGGGGGGAAGAGCTTTTTTGCGACCGAAATCTTTGAACGACATTTCCTCCTGGAACACTGGGCCCATTTCAATGAAACTGTACCAGAATTTTCCTTTCGTGACCCTTTTGAAGAATTTTTTTGCGGAATTTTGATTGGCCGATAAATATGGGCGTGGCAAGGTGGAGCTTATTTTAAGTCTCCTCAGTAATGAATTTGTGAGCAGGGTCTATTTTCAATTTAAATTCTTGGAATAACATCTCCGCTGTAACAATTAGGCAAATGGGAATAAAACTTTGCTGGTAAGTTACTTGGATGATATCCACTGGATCAATTAAATTCATTTGAGCTGGTTATGGCAATCCTGGCCCTCTTGATAGTTTTCTTCGATGTAATTTTACATATTAGTTATATGAGTTCACTTCTTATAGCTTAGTATCAATTTTTAAAAAGTCAGAATTTCTTTTTGAATGCTGGTGACTTTCATTACCTTCTATTTTTCAATATCACTCTTCCAAATCTTGAGATATTTAAGCCAATGGAGCGATACAGGCTCTCTTGGGCCTATTGTTTTTTATATTAATTTCAGAAAATAATACGAGATCTTTACCATGAAGATAGGTAAATATATATTGAAAAACCAAACATTGAAAAGTTGAAAATAAATCTATTGTCTCGGACAAAATTTGGGGTTCGAACCTCTTCCAAACTCAAGCAACATAGCCTGCATACCCCAACCTTTGCCAACCTCAGAAATTAAAACAGTTGGACATCCGCAATTACTAACAATTATTTCATTTTGTTTAAACTCGGGTTTGCCTGTCTGGCCGAGAGCTCAATTTGTCTCACCATTTCGTTGTGTCTTTTATTCTCCTTCAATGTGACATTTATTTTCTATCATGTGATTGTGTGCTTCCCGAATAGTCAAATCACGCCAGATACGGGGGGTATTTCTGTTGGATATCTCATGTTGAATAGGCTACATACTTTTAAGAGTAAGTTATATGTCATATGGTTTACGAGATTTTACAAGTATTTCATTTTTATTATCATTATATACAGGGTGCGCAAAAGTATCTTTGAATTACTCTATATACATAAACTGGTTGTTTGTTTTTTCTAATGAAAGAAAGGCAAGGTTATAATATTTTTTCTTTCATTCCTTTAAATGAGGGAATCATATGAAATAACAAAAAAGTTTTACATCCACTTAAAATATTTAACCATATTCCCCAAGGTAAAGTCATTTCGTATAAAAATTAAATATTTTGTTTTTCTTATCTAGGCATTTTTAACAGGCCCATGTATTTTGTTTTGTCATTAAACTGATTCCAATATTTTGCTCAATTTCTATTTAGCTTAAAAAATAAAATAAACCATTTTTTTTAAAAAGATAACGAAGGAAATCTGCTTTCGCTTAGAAACTTCACGCGCTTGGTGCACCGTACTGTATTTTCAATACTAATGGCACAGAAGAAACAACAACCAACAAACACTTTAATTGCATACTAACAGAGCGCATTATTATGAAATATCCGATTTCTTTATCGTAATTTAAATTCATGAATTTTACATTTTTGTATGAGGGTAATGATAGCTTGCCAAAAATGTTTGCTGATCGATGTTGCAAACTTAAAACGACTGAAAGATCGCTGTAGAAGCATTTTTAATTAAAAGTCAATATGACTTTGTTTTTTTTTTTTTTTTTTTTTTATTTATCTGACTATTTCCAAAAATATTCGTTTGGATCTGTTATTGTAATTCTTTGGGTAAACATTGGTTTTGTTTAGTTTGACGTCACATGAAAAATGCTGTTGAAACAAAGCGCTGTGTTCAGCATAAAATTTCATTTTCATTTACAAATACTTCAGAGCAGAGGTCTACATCGAGTCGACGAAGACCACCAAGCAACCCTCTCAACTAGGCCCGATCACGACGGTTTTGTTTTCAAATGCAGAAATTGTTTTTGACCATAAGTACCTCTACTTATATCGATAGTGTTGTGTATTTGTGTACCATTAACAAGTACTTTTAACAACATACTTATTTCTGTCACCCTTATGTATATAGTGTATCTTTTATTATTGTAATCCAATCAATAAAATAATTTTTAATGGTTTAAATAGCATCACGTCGGGAATTCCATTGCACTTTATTTGTATATTAAATGCAATAGGTCTTTTCGGGAAAAAACGACCTTTCTATCTGCGTATTCAATGTTGTAGGAACTCAAAAAACCCTCGTTTCCCTTTCACAATCTAACGTTGCTATTCAATCGATCAGAAATAGTTTTTGATTACAAGCATGCATTCAGAGCCGAGGTCTACATCGAGTCGACGAAGATCACCAAACAACCCTCTCAACTAGGCCCGATCACGCCGGTTTCGTTTTCAAATGCAGAAATTGTTTGTGGCCATAAGTACCTCTACTTATGTCGATAGTGTTGTTTATTTGTGTACTACTTGTAAAATTTTATGCTACTAAACTTCGAAAGGGAGATGAAAATACACAATCTAAAACTAGATGTTGATCTGCATTTGAAGTTGTGCACCTGCAATTTTGAAGTCCCTTCTGCGATTTGTTGCTGAACTTTCCCTCTTGAACTTGTAAAACTTAGTTTTATTTGTTATGACTTGGAGCATGATTTCCTGCATCAATACTCCTACTACTTTGATATTCATAGACAATGTTATTTTCAGTGTAAACAAGTGGTTGGGAATTTAGTGAGACCCATATATATAAGCCGCTAAATTATTTCCCCTTGAATGTGATAATTTGTAAATTATTTTTATTATCTGGAACATTTTGCCCACAATAAGGCGCATAATAGTTGCTAAATTTTCTCCCTTGAACCTCTAAATTGTACCCAATTTTTGTGATCATGTTGCAAATAGATCATGTTATGACAGCACTTATACTGGGAAATAGCCATCGGTCCGCTGTACGAAAGTTCTAGTTAGGTTTGGTTAAAATCTGTTTTATCTTTTTTGAAGAATAGCATGGGAATTTCACCGTTAAAAGTAGATTTTGCGGCTCACCGCAAGAAATGTAATTATAGATTAACATACATGGTGATGTAAAGTATAAAAGTGAATCAGATATTTTAGGACAAATTGTATTGTTAGTGACTGAATCCATAGCCTATGAGAGCTTAATGTAAGATTTTCGTGAAATTGTAAATGATACTGATCTAATTTGTCTGAATTATAATATTATTTATCTTATTATAAAGATTGTGTACGCGACTCTTTCAACATTTTACCAAGGTACCGGACAATACGCCACATCGCCAGTTATTTTTTCTTACCATTTGGAAGTACGACTAGTAACATAGGTCCGATCTACGTATAGTCAGAGGCTCAAATGACAGAAATATTATTCATAGAACTGCAAATACGGCCGAATTAAAGAATTAAAACATGTTGAAAGCTCTACATCCGCATCTGTCACGTACCATGTACATAAGCTTTACATATACCCCTTTCCGTCGAGTGTCTGTTCTTTGTGAATTTATCCACGAATACAGTTTTGAGCTGCACAAAACATGTACAACGAATGTGCTTTCCACTATGTAAGATGCAAATGCGAAAGATAACGGGGAACAGACCTCATGTAAATGATATCATTCGTTATTATTCCAATGAATCCTAAAGAAATAAATTTGGTATCCTCGTAACTCCATTCTACTATGGTTGAAAATCTGCAGGGAACGGAAGTATAAGGTTTACATAAAAAAATAAAAGAAAAAAAGTAACACCTAAGTGATTGGAACGTTTATTCATTGCACAACATCTAATGATCCACGTTGTATCCACTGTTTTAGTTCAGCGTTCGTGATGCATACGTCTAATCCGCTCATTCTGCTGGTCGATTACGTCACATTTATTGCCAGTATCCCATTTGGGCTTGTATCAGTTTTTTTCTGCTAAGCAACGGATGAATATTCATTCAAAATCTATACAACTTACTCTATACGTCGGATAATTTACGGTCTTAAAAGGGAAACGAAAGGGTACAAAATAAGATGTGTGACAGACAAACAGACAGACAAGCAGACAGACATAAATACACACAGAAAGACAGAAAGATAGATAGATACGAGGGATGTTCGATTTTATCCGGATTAGGTCCATTAATCATCACTGATTCATCGCTATGTGAAAAAAGTATACTCATATGAATGGGACACTTTATGTGACCAAAACCTGAAGAATTTGAACGATGTATATTCATTTCACACGCAAACAAAAGTACATAGGTATTAGGTGGCGGCGCACAGTACATGACGCTAGCGACATTGTCGAGAATTGAGACGTTTGGTGTTGTGTATTTTAGCTTGTCACGACTCGTTATTCGTGGAAGAAGGATGCATTCAGGGCTTCTGTAATTAAGCTGTGCTTTTATGGTTTGTATAAAGGTAAAATCAAATGGTACGACATCAAAGTTCTCAGAAAGGTACCCCTTAGTTAATCGTTTATATCTTCCATAGACTCTGCAATTGACGTCCATACAGTTGCTTTGACAAGTTTCTCTCTGTCCGTACTTCCTCTTATCTCACGGGGCACGGAAGCGTCTTCGCCAATGAAAATAAAGCATTTTGAAGAATGAAACATTCCAAGTGTTTGATTTATGTCTTTCGTTATTTTGGTGGATAACGAATAGAATAATTAAATATCTAAATTACGAGCATTCAGTCGACGTCGTCTAAAACGTTCCGAAACACTTACCCCTCCACATTTTTAACGAACCTTATCGAAAAACTCTACGGTCAAATTACTTCAAATTAAAACAATGCATTTGTAATACTTATTTCAGCAACGCAATTAATTTTCAAATGTTTCAACAGTTAGAAAAGAAAGAGTATTTACAAACGAAGACCAAATATATATGAATTATTTTATCTGCTGCGCCGGGTACTCGTTTCCATGACATTTTATACGGCAGATGCACGCGCGCTATGTTCGATAACTGTATCAATTTTACATAACCATATGTAGATTGAAATCCGACAGCGAATGATACCAAATTTATTTTGATTGCTTCAAAAATAAAAAATTGCGAGGCAAAATCCGGTTAATTTTTGAACAACCCTCGTAGTACTTGAATTAATCCATCCATAAATCAAGACATGTGAGGTATCATCGTATTCTGCATGATTCATGGATGTGAAGTTTGCGTCAAGTTTGGCGTCATCGTTAAAATTTTCGAACGAGTGAGATTAGTAAATCTGTTTGATTACCTCTAAGACAAAATACTAAAGACGTTCGTGTCGATGAATTGGATCAAAGTCGACATAACATAATGTGATCCTCTTTTTTCGATAGCTTCTTCTCATCGACGAGGTACTGTATAGACCCAAAATTCCACACGGAAATTCAATTATTTTCAAGATATTTCAAAACAAAAGGTCTTTGTTGATTATTGGTGGTCCAATATCACTGACCTCCGAAAAGAAAGAAAATGGCTTTATTCGTTTTCAAAAAGACTTTTAGGAATACCGGAACAAAAAGCTATTGCTTTCATGTAAGACTGATGATTTCTTTTTCATCAAAATGAGGGCGATGTTTTACTGGCAGGCTTTAAATTGGCAGCATAAAACGGTTATTTTTTGTAGGAGTTTATTTGAATTTGTTTAAGTTAAGCACGAGGACCTTGATGACCTGAAATCGCTCATCTGAATAATCCACCTCATTATTTGTCAACTGGGTTTATTTTTTCTCGTCTTATGTAGAAAATAGTCATTGTAAGCTTAAAAAAGACTGCTGGTTGTGCAGGCTGATCTTTGTCTAGACTTTCTGTTTGAGATTTGTGTACAGCAGAAATATTTTGTAAACAGCATGAAATCTTTTTTTGCATTAGATACAAGGAGCTGCAAGAGTTCCACATGCAAATGGCAATATTCAGCTGTCAGAGTTGATTGAATTGGTCGGGATTTTATTCGACACCGGCTAACGGTATCGTGTATGAATGCGAATAGATCAAGCAAGTCGCTCTTGTTATTTGTGAATTTGGAAGCAATTGACAGCCACGTTTAAGAACACGGTGCCAATTTTGGTGTACTTCGCGTCCACTTCTAATTGCTGTGCATAGACCAAAATATTACAAATGATCAGTAAGCTAAAAACCCTACAGTTGAATTTCATTTTCGTGCGACGTTACTCACTCGGCAAACAGATGTAATTTTACCCCCTCATATTTTTGATGATCATGACGCTATCAGCACAAACGTTGTTTAAATATTCTAATTTTGACTTTATTAGAACCGACAAAAGTCATTACCTATTTTTTGACTGGTTTCCAGATTTTAGTCGATTTCGAAAAACAATCTAGCGTCCGTGTTTGAGTGTTTGGAATGAATGAATGGAGCGCTGAGTGAGCGATTTAGAATGGTTTCGATTCAGGTGAGTGTCAATTTCACGATGTTACTAACTGTACATGAACTCTTATAATCGTGTTAAACGGGATGACTGTCTTTATTATTTCAATTGGAAGTACTGTCACCGTAAAACACTCTTTCTTACTCCATTTGACCCAATTTCAAACTTGCGCTAGATGTCATCAACACAATATATCAAATTCTATGGGTTAGTGACCAGGACGACAGGCGACGAACTACACATGCGTGATAACTGACATAACACTACAGACTCAACTCACTTTGGTCACAGTGGGCTGGGGTAAATTAACATCCTGCTCCTGACCTATCGATGTGAGGACATAATAACATCGATCATCGGCAGAAATAAACATTTTAATTTGTCAAGAGTCTTTGCAACAACCGCCAAATAAACGAATTTTTTTCTAATAGGTGTGTTCGATACCAATAGCGCTAAAACGAAAAATGAATTTGAAAAAATATCACCAAAGTTTCCCCTTGTACAGTGTGGTCTTCTCTCAGAGCGATAAACATAGCTACTTCACACTGAGTAGTAACTTGTTTTTTATTTCTACTTTTTTTCAGGACAAATATCAGACAAAATTGTGTGGGTTAACGATTAGATTGTTCCTGAGTGGAGAGCCAATATACTTTAAAATGAAGTCTTTAAAGATCTTTTGGACATTTTGTAGCTTGATGCTGTGTCTTCCGATATCGTTTGCTCAAGGACGAGGTATGGTCTAGCGCAATAACACTAAGTTAAAAAATGTAATTTAATGCAAGTCTATAATAAGATGACGAATCATTCTGGTTTTTTTCTTGGTCGAAATAAAGGTTTGATAACGTAGCACTACACCTTAAACTTGTTGGCTTTGTAATGTTATCAACCGTCTATAGTCTGTCGAAGACGGCTTTATTCCATATGATAGAATAGGTGCATATGACTTTTGATGTATCCGTATCATGTTGAAAGTAATTTAAAAATTAATCGTTTTTATTAAGTCTGCGAGCGATAGTGATTTCTACAAATATCCGGATTTTTTTTTAAAAAAAGAGATGCTCTCTGTAAAAATGTAAATTTTCGAAAAGTTTTTCAAAAAGTTTTGACCGGAGGATCATAAAAATAACTCCTTTTAGCTAGCAAAGCGTCAGCTTTGCTGACTTGAGCTAATATAAACAATTTTGAGGAAGTCTCAAAGTTCCAAGGAGTGCAAACTGCCCTTGGCAGCTAAACCACTTAATCAATGAATGCTTTCGCCATAAAAAGTAGTTCTCCCGTAGTGTTGCATACCGATTCAAAGAAAACGTCCTGTTTTTTGACTCCAGACGTTTTGCGAATTTACCTAACAAAGGATTTAAAGTAAGTCCACACGTGCAAAAATATGGATAATCAAGGCGAACACACATATTATAGCTGACCAAAACGAGACATGTGTAACGCGCGGTGTAAAAACCACCAGTATTTGATTACGCAATCTTTTCGGGAAAGCGACGCGTCATAAATGCTTCTGTCATTACCTTTGTTTGTCGGATGCAGATAGTGAAGAACCTTTGATTGGCCTATTGAAACAAATAAAATTTAAATCAGGAAATCATTCATTATTTATACAGCTCTGGCCGAAAAAAATCGAAATATCCCTTTCTTTAAGTCTTAAAATAGATCTACGGGTATTTTATCCGAAGTGAAAATAGACGCTACTGGAAAACGTTTCCGAAAGGTAAATCAACTATCCTCGTTATAAATTGACTGGTAACCCCGTCCCAATCTACGCTACCCTCCGACTCTGTATTGATAGATTGAGACAGGCTCGCCAGTCAAGTTTATAAACGGCATTTTCAGAGAACACGGGGAAATCCCAATGACGTCATATTAAGTGTGTGTATCAACATAGCTGACAAGGGGTTTGAAATGACGAGGGTTTTTTTTTCTTTTTTTGTCTTCTATTATTCAGATAATTCGGCGTATTTATCAATAAGTTAAAAACATTTATTGCACACTACCTTGTAGGTTCGTCACCCTTGGAACAACAGTGCGATAACAATAAAGCTCCTTAATCATCACTTTCAGTAATATCGCCGGATGCCAAACCATCGTAACTAAAATTAAAGAAAGCCTCATTTCCTAGGCCAGAAGCGCAATATTAAGATCTAAGGACCGATTCCAAATAAAAACCTCCACAGTTTCTCACATCAATCCCCATAATTATATTTAATGAAAGTAATAAAAGGCGAATTTGTAACCAATACTCGTACCTACAGCTTATAGTCAAAGCTAGAAGTTTTAACGCTTGGAAGTCGTTTATTCTTAAAAGACTACCCAGAATAATGGAAATATTATTTATAAGAAATCGAGCATTTACAAAGTGTGCAGGAAAAAGATGGTGTGGGTGGGGGGGATAAAAGTTCCTGAAATTCCAACACTGAATTACAAAAAATACTGATTTTGGCCCTCATTGAGAACATTGTATGTCGGCAATTGCACCCCCCCCCCCCTTCATACTTTCAAATCGGGTTTATGGTGATGTGTGATCATTAGACATAATTCATATAAATCATCTCTGATTCTTATGAGAGGATAACACGAGTTTCAAAATTGATTTGGTGTAAATCCACAGAGGGTCATACCGTTTTCTTATGAAGGACACATCTTTCAATGCATTTTAAATATTGATAATCGATTACTATGATATGTCCTACGTCGCGGGAGTGAAATAACTCTGTTGAACATTTAAATTTCATTTTACAATAGTGGAATAACTATTTAAATGAGCTAAGAACATATATCAACGTTGTGACAATGGCATTATAATGCATTTGCTGACCTCAATTTGCAAACGGCGCTACGGCGTTACATGTTCCGCGTAATAACCTGAAGCGATAAATTTCTGGTTAGAATTTCAATTTTTTTGATAAAAATACCCCCCCCCCCAAAAAAAAAAAAAAAAAAAAAAAAAGATAAAAAGAAAAAATCAAATGTGGAAAATATGTTCAAGGAAAAATGCATAACCCCAGCTTGCATATTTTTGGAGTTATTAACCATTGATGTTTTTCAGACCTGGGTTTTGTACATATCAAATTTCTGAAAATGTAAAAGCTATACATTTGAAGTTCATTGTAGATAGATGTCATTAAGGCAAAGTGAAATATATGAAAAAGACAACTCTTGCTTGCATACTTTTGCAATTATTGTATTTGTTATTTTCATTTAACACAATTGCAGTGTACAAGAACTATATCATCGGGTTTCACAAGTTTGAAATTATTGCCTTGGTTGTTTTCCAGATTTTAAAAGTATTAAAACTTTCAACTTGCAACTTCTTGTGTTGACAAACCTCGTTATGAAGTATTCGTAATAGACAAGAACAACGATTTTTTTTCGAAGGAATTGCTGTCTTTAATTATAAAGGGTCATATCAATTTCAAACACTGTGTGGATAGATCTCCTTGAATAGAGGCGTAGGTCAAATAAACAGCACATCTAGTTTAGTTATAAGGAATAAGTATTTAAGAAGAAATGCAGTCGCGTAGGCTATTGTGTAAAGCGTGTTATTGAAAGGATGTAAAAGCCGCTGGTAGCGCAACCTTCTTTTAAAGCAACGATCAAAGCGAACTTCATCAGAAGCTTGAATCCAGCTGGCTTCACTGTACTTACAAGCTTTTATAGTCGGGGGATGGCTATATATATATATATATATATATATATATATATATATATATATATATATATATATATATATATATATATATATATATATATATATATATATATATATATATATATATATATATATATCTGAAACGGTTCTTGTTCAAAACGTATTATTTGAAGACTATTTGAGACTCTAAAACATCAATCAAGGCATGGTTTGTAACACGTTTTATCCCCCTAAAAAGCGAAATCAATTGCAAGTCAATTGCTCCATTCGTTGCCAATCAACAAAGGGAAGTAACTCACCTAAAATGATGAGCAGGAAAAAATGATGGTTCTTGAACTCTGCACTTCTACTCAATGAGATCTATCTACCTGTGAAGTTTCATGATTCTAGCTTGCCTACTATACTCCGGAGTAAAATAAAATGGTCCACGGACGGGCCGACCAAGTGACCAACCGACGGACTGACCGATCGACAGACAAGTGCAAAGCAATTAACCCCCTTTTCTTCGAAGTAAGCACTTTTAGCGACATTGGAATACTTTAACATCACTCGAAATTCGCTCCACACACCCATTCAAATTAGTTCAAAACCATTCCAAAATCATTCACCGTGTCAATTTCACGATGTTTTTAAATGTTAACATCATCTATAAACAGATAAAAAAGATGCATTCCAAATTTTTTATCTATTTTAGCACAACCGTTATGTTCTATTTATAATATGACATGATTGTTTGCGATTAATCGAGACAGTTGGCGTCATCAAATGCCTTATGGTGTCTTTTTCACAAATAAAATATACAATGTTGCTGTTTGTTTTAGCTAATTTGCATAGTTATTCAACTATTGTAATAACACCCGTGTAATATCAAAATATTGAAAGTTATAAAACTCCCATGGCAAAGGTCATATCATAATTGTTACTTGTTATATATGTTATTGATATTGTAATTAATTGTAACTACAATTGTAACGTAAATATCAGGGCCTTTAACATGTTCTTAAGATTGAAATATTACAAAGGTTTTCAAAAAAAAGTAGAAAAAGGTAGCATTTACAATAATTTAGGGTAGGGCATTTCAAAGTAACGTATGCTACAGAATTATCACGTGCCAATTTCTACCATGTCTTAAAACGTTCCTAATAGAAGATACGATCGCAAACCCAGAGTTCTAAAAAGTTGGAATCTATGGAACTCTTTTTCTGTTTGATAAAATTAATATTACATTTTTTTTTTCTGGTGGTTTAACTTTGAAACGAATCACTTTTGGTGCCTAGCAACTTGTCGTCTTTGAAAAACGACTGCGGTGCGATCGAGATAGACTGATCGCTAGAAAATGTTTTCGCTATGAGCGCTTTCGTATCCTGAACACAGAAATGGTCATCGTAGGATTCAGATACAGTAAAGCCAATCGGGAGACACAGGCGCTTCAACATATCTTTTGTAAATCGATTTTAACTTATTCATCTGATATCTTTTCAGGTTTTCCGGAACCACCCAGAAATATTTCCGTTATGTCATGTTTAGGAAATATCGTAGAATTGAAATGGACTGCGGGTAGCGACCGTGGAGCTAAAATCACAAGTTACCATATACAGTATAATACCTCAAATAATCCATTAGAGTGGAAAAACTATTTTACAAGTAAACCGATCCCCGGAGAAGCGGAAACTTTTAAGGTCAAGTTAGTCCCTGGGCATCGTATAATTTTAGAATTTTAGCGATGAATGACGTTGGCTTTAGTGCGCCTAGTGCACAAACGAAGGAAAACTGTACGATGGACCCCACTAGACCAATGGGAAACCCTACAAATGTTAGAAACTTAACTTATAAAAAAGGAAAATTAATAATCACTTGGCAGGTGAGTTTGTATGTGCTAGGTGTACAGTTTACAAGATCGTGAAAGTGACAAGGTGAATGATGTTGGAACGGTTTTTTAATGAAATAAATGAATTCGAGGAATCAGTTTTGAGTAATTGTAAGGGAGATAATCAAAAATTGTTTAATTTTGTTCAAGATGAACAAAACAAACGATTTTCGTAACCTCGCTTTAAAAAATTGCATTCGAGTTCTTAAAATGGCTTCCTATTTCTTCAAGAACCAACCAGGTGCTTACTATTTCAAGTAGTTTAGTGAGATCGCGTTTCTTTCTGACTATATTCATTTGAGATGTAGTTGAAGATTTTATCTTTTTGTGATTTCGGAGCGTTTTGAATGGTTTCAAAGTTTGGAATAACTGAATAGAGAGCTTAGTGAGCGTTTAAGGATAGTTTCGATTGAGATATTTCACGATATTAATAACTTAAAGGCCTAATCATATTGATCCCCGTACAGTATACCAATAGAATTATTTTTTCAAAGGTTTTTGTTAATGATGTTTGTCCTTCCCAAAGTATTTTTTCTTGGCTGTGAACAAGGTAAGAATCGAAGACTTCTTTAAAACAAGTCTATTCTTGAGCGTTTTATTTGCCTTATACACGATAAACATAAGCAAATGTAAAACGGTAAGATATTGAATTGAATTTTAATGTGAAATAACAAAAGCAATAAAGTTAATTTCGCGATGAAAACCAATGTAAAAACGTACAGTCTCTAAATCGGATGTCACTCGCGTCTGTACGGTAAAAATAACTAGTTGTGTGTACAAACAGGTAGAGGGTACCCTACTTTCAAAGCAGGTGTAGTCAACCACTTCTTACCATTTTCAAAGGCAGTTTTGAGCACTGGTCGGGGTAATGGCTTAACATTACACTTGACGTTCGTGATTTAATATATCTAGACGAAATCCATTTTTTTTTAAATTCAATTTTTTTAACTCTCTGAATCCTTAAGTTGTACATAACCTATTTTATGCCGTTTAATTCGACCAGGTTTGCTTAATTATGCCTGAAAAAAAATGTAGCGTGACTCAAATTAACGATCAAATGATGGTCAAGGCATTATTTTGTGGTATCCAAACGGTTCAATTTATCGAAAATACATTACGACTAAGATGACATGCCCTTAAATGGTATACCTCTGTTGATCGTAACTGTCCGATAAGTGCAATCTGTACCATATCACTAGTGACATTTCGTGAAAATGGGCCTGTACGCCTAGTTACAGACGAAGTAATAAGTGTCATCTCTATGAATGTAAATTACTATTTCAATTCCTTTTTTTAAATTTGACTAGTTCCTGATTGGTCAGTAATAATGTTGTTAAATCAATGATATTCTGAGCTGCTTTCTGAAGGAAAATGATGCAAGTGGAGTAAGTGATCTGATTCCTTTCTGTTACCATACCCGTGATAAATCCAACCTAGAGAAAATCCAATATCCAAATAAGTATTGGTTATACCCTTACTGTGACGATGAACGCTATTGATAATGATATTGAGTCAAAATTATCAATAACATTGAACTTAGATGGCTCGTACTTACTGCCCATGAGACGATAACACACACAACTTTCATCTTATTATATATCACCAATACTTCAATGCAAGCATTGCGAGCATAACACGGATATAGAAATTTACTCTTCAAGAAAACATACACACTATTCTGTCATAATAGATTGTATAACATTATAAAGATAAAGCGTAATTTAGATGATCGTTTAAGAGACTTTTCACTTGGCGATGAAGAAACAATTTCTTGGAAACTCGCAAGCGCTTCGTTTTTCTGATCACTTACCGGCTTTCAATTCAGAATGAAAAATGGGTTGTACACGTTAAATATGACCCATGGCTTTGCACGGAATCACTCAGCGAGTATCCACTTCTGAAAGGTTAATTAGTGTTCTTAATATGAATACAGGATGCAATTATTTTTTATTAAATGATGAGAAATGTGTCTGACAATTATGGAGAGCTCGTCAATAGGAAAATGCGGATGTGGATATATTTGATACAGTCGGCTGATAACTGATTCAAAGCATATGAGGAAGTAACTAGCCCATGTGCTGTCTGAGTCACCATCTACCATTCGAGTTGTAGTTTCGATTAATAGACGTACCACGTTTCAACGAGAATATACACGAAGGAAAAACTAACTAATAACTGTAGTCAGCTTCTGTCATTAAGCTATTCCTATGTTTGGCTTTTAGGCACAGAGTGATGATATTTAGAAACTCAATTGCTTTTGATTTGCTTTTTTGAGAACAAACAAACAAAGACAAAACAATAATAATAAAAGAAACAGAAAGCGTCATTCCTTATCGTAGAAATTCGTAATATGGTGCCACAAAACATGTTATTGCCTGCCGAATGGTCCCCGTAATAATGCGTAAATAAAGATTATATCGTGACACGTGATCCTGTGTCTATACTAAGCATGCGGTTGCATCATGGTTAAATGAGCGTCAATCGTCGAAAAGTTACGAGGGTCCTAGTACAAGTCTTTATCGATGTCGCCATAGGTAAAGAATTTTGGCAAGGCAGCCTGATAGAAAAAAGTCTCAATTTTGCTTTTTTAACGAAACTTATCTAAAGGCCATCGAATTAATGTTAGGATATTATAATACTTCACAAATCTCTCAAATTAGCTTATTCAAAGATCAACTTGGTAGAATTGTTAACAATTATCCTCAAGTACGACTTAAAGTTAATGGCAATATCTACCTTCAAATTAAGGGTACAGGAATGGGTACCAAAACAGCACATTCTTATGCCAATACCTTTATGCGTCGTCTGGAACGCCAATTGCTTATGGT
The DNA here is from genome assembly GCA_948146395.1 of Fragum whitleyi. Taxonomy (NCBI): domain Eukaryota; kingdom Metazoa; phylum Mollusca; class Bivalvia; order Cardiida; family Cardiidae; genus Fragum; species Fragum whitleyi. The sequence goes on from OX411558.1 coordinate 7,221,196, forward strand.
AGTACCAAAGCAGTAGTTTTCATGGGTAGGATTTATCGACGACATAAAGATGAAATGGTGTCACCACCTTTAAAAACAAAATGAATTTCTAACTATTACAAACAACTTCAACTTATAAATAATGTTTACTTTTTTGGTATAGAAAGAGCAGCACATCTTTTTAGACAATATTACGTCTGAATGGAAATGAATAAAAATAGAACGCAACAACTTATTTCAGAGCTTATATAGGATTTTACGCAAGCATTACCTCTAGACATTCGTAAACAATGAACTTATAGTTGTAATTGCACTAACCAGCGTAGAAAACCGCATCTGAGTATCGCAAATGGTCATGACTTTTTACTGCTTTGAAAGAACGGTAGTCTACTTTTCTTTAAACGCAATTACTGATTGTACGACTGGCACTTCCAATTTCGGTTATACACTGTGATGAAAACCCGATACATTTACAATAAAGCCCTTGTACTGTTGCGTATATTACACGATATCAATGACTTCAGAGAATACAATTATCCGAAGTGAGAACGCAGGTATATTGGCGCAGCCAGCTTATTACCTCTGATGTCAATATGGCTCGGAATCTGGCAAAACTTCAGTCTTAATTCAGATTGATAAATCAGAAATTCTATCATTACCCATGAATATAAAAACTTCATCTCTTATAGTTAAATATCAAGGAGCAAAAAGAAATAATAAGATCTTCCAAAAATCAATAGGTTTCTTTTAGGACTCTTTTCTGTGTATGCTTATAAAATAGCTGCATACTAAACATTGTTTTCATTGATAAATACAACCGATATTTTATCTCATCGAATTGTCCAAATTTAGATGAATCCAACACAAATAAATTTGTTTTAAGATACTTAAAATTTTTTATTAACAATAATTCAGATTTCCCTCAATATTTGTATTTTTTATACATCAGCCTATGCCACGATTATATCACTATGGCCCTGGTTTCCAGTACGCTGTATTCTGGAGGCGATTTGGAAGTACGCAATGGAACAAAAGTATTGTGGAAGATTCCGTGGCCAGCCGTTGGGAACTAGACGTCAATGATACATATGGTCTGTATGAAGTCAAAGTTAAAGCCGAGAACATGTTGGGTGAATCCATGCAACCAGGCGTCATAATCATGGCTTATTCTGGAGAAGGAGGTAAATTTGAAATGTAATAACTTTTACTGTTACCCAGCTCATGGGTAGACTTGTCATGCAGTGTGATGATGGAGACAAGACAAAATTTTGATGCAATGCATCAAAGTAGGCCGCAAATTATTTGGTTATCATCAATGAATAATGTATTTTTTTATTAAAATATTTTTTTGGAAACAATAGCTATCTAGATTTTTAAGATTTTAACAACAATAATGATCCTACTTTAGCATGTACACCCGGCTTAAATACACTAAGGAGTACTTTATTTCAACATTGGTACAATGAATTACACATGATGGTAAAGTGATTGCCTTTTTTAGCTTGTCTGTTTTCTAAGAAAACTTGAGGTATGGAGATCATTAGGGCGTTGGCATTGTTGTTATTGACCTGTTGTTATTGAAGATATCTTGATAAAATTTAGCATGTATGTTCACAATCTCAAGAGCTATCCAGACAATTAAGGGGGACAACTCTTAAAAAGTGTTTTTGTAAGAGTCCCTTTTTCCACTCAGCTTTTTGTATTATCCAGCACCTGCAGCCAAGCACAGCCAAGGGTTACACCCATAGGCGGTGCTCTTGTTAGAATAATATATTCACTCAACCTTCATACTGATGTATGCGGAGTTATCCGAAGAAATGAGCATAAAGAAAGAAAATACAGACTAAAAATAATAGCACAAACAATTCAGAAATCAGAACACGAGGCCAAAGATTCAAGTAATCATTCAATAGCTGTCATTCAAACTAGTACTAAGACTGCATCTATTTGATGTAAAAGGACCTACTTCGGTTGTTCCAAAATAGTTTGGTTAGAAAAAGTGATATGCTCCTTTTGACGCATTGTTTTAATGCTTGAATAACAGTAACTGGCTTGAAATTATGTTATGCTAAGTGCCAGACAACTGCTACATATCACACACTGGATAAGATTAATTAAGGTAGAAACATTAATTCTCTAGACCAAAGCTTTGATATAAGTCATCACACACTTTTGTACCAAAAGGATTTCGAGTGTAATTGTGCACAATGAAGTATTGTGGGTTTTTGTAAATCCGCAAAAATGCCATTTTTACTATATGTTTAACAAGACCAAAACAGACAGGAGTGTAACCATAGATGTATCTCCTGTGAGAATCACTTTGATGTAAAAAAAAATGCAGAAAACAGGGGGAAAGAGAGAAAAACTAGGTCAAACATGTCTGACTGATCAGTCATTTTAATGAAATGTGCAATATTTATAAAATCAAGTTCATAACCAAAAACCATGATTTTATTGCTCAATAATTTTCATAACAAAACAGTTTTTGAAAAACTGTTGTTTGATCCAGGCTGCATTATACGGTTTTCTATGTTTTGAATAAAAACTTTGGACAGGTTTTATAATAATGTATCCCTTATCTCCCATGGTCATATTCAAAACGCATTCATACTGGAAGCCGCTTCTGCGGCCTACCAATAAGCTTTACCTTTCTCATAGTAAACGTTGACACATGGTATAGGTTCAGATCATTCGGAACACCACTCGGTAAATATCTGGATCAACCTCAGATGTACATAGAAGGACTATTTTTAAAAATTAAAGGAAACCTTTGAAAAACTCGATGACGTCAGTTAAAATGGCGTAAGCCCTCGAAACTTTGAGTGAAAACATTTGACGTTGTCGACGCTGCTCGTTTAAGTCACTGACATGAAATCACCATATCCTTATATAAACATCTTTAGATTCTTAAATAACGGCTAAAAATCTTAATTTTTGAGAATGATTCGTCATTTTCAAAATTTTGATTTTTCAGCCGTTATTAATTTAGAAAAAATATATATCTAAAAAAGCGCCGGTTGTTTCCGTGCTTGTTTTTTCTAACACTGTTTCCGCTTAACAAAATTTTGTTACATACCTATCCGCCTTATATTCATCTGAGGTCTGTTGCAGTATACGGAAATGGCAGAGTAATGTCATGAATGAGGTTAAAAACCTTAAGTCAGATTTTACAAAATAGTAGCTTTTATTAACGGAAATACATATACATTGAAGATGGCGTGTCAAGGAATATTTGGTCCTGTGTTTGACATTTTCAACAATTTGACATGTGCCGGAAGGACCAACATTTAGCAGTCTAAATAGTCACAAAGAGTAATAAGAAAACTGCCTAGCTTTCTGAAGGCACTCTTTGACCTAATTTATCTACAGAGCGCAAAGTAAAGACACTGGCCAGACTGTACTGCTGCACAGGTTGGCCGGAGTCTTTGCATGGTGCTCACATGAAATTTTGGGAAATGTCATCCACAGTCTCATTCAAGTTTACAGGACAAATATGTATGGTTCAGTCCCAGTACTGTGCTTTTTTTAAAATAAAAATAATAAAAAAAAACAAGAGGACCAAGATGGTCCTATATCGCTTACCTTCGTCTTTTTTAGTCCTCCCTTAACAAAATTAAATGCTTTAAAGATCATAAAATGATCATTAGATTATTCAAAGAAAGGCATTATTCTATTCCTATGATCCCTACATAAGTTTCTAGCCTTTTCTTAACCAGTTTCATGAGACCTGGCCAACATTCTTCCCAAGTTTCATGACTATTGAACCAAATTTGTGGCCTCTAGAGACTAGAGTGTAAACATAAATTGTCTGGCCCCTTTTCCCATGATATGTCATGTATCCTTCCCATTTCAATAGGGTTCATCCTTGAGACCTGGCCAACAGTCTGGTCAAGTCCCTCGGAGATTGGGCCATATTCGTGGCCCCTAGAGTGTAAACAAGAAAATTGTCTTTAAGGCCCCTTTTCCCTTGATATGGCATTGATCCTTCCCATTTTCAATAGGAATCATCCTTGTAACCTGGCCAACAATCTGACCAAGTTTCATGAAGATTGGGCCATACTTGTGGCCTCTTGAGTGTAAACAAGAAAATTGTCTTTTAGGCCCCTTTTCCCTTGATAGGACATGGATCCTTACCGTTTTCAATAAGGACCAACCTTGTGACCTAGCCAACATTCTGACCAAGATTTATGAAGATTGGGCCATATTTGTGCCCTCTACAGTGTAAACAAGAAATTTGTCATTGAGACCCCTTTTCCTTTGATATGGCACAGATCCTTCCTATTTTCAATAGAGTTCATCCTTGTGACCTGGCTAACATTCTGACCAAGTTTCATGAAGATTGGGCAATATTTGTGGCCTCTAGAGTGTAAACAAGAAAATTGTCTTTAAGGCCCCTTTTCCCTTGATACGGCATGGATCCTTCCATTTTCAATACGGTTCATCCTTGTGACCTGGCCAACAATCAGACAAAGTTTCATGAAGATTGGTCCATATTTGTGGCTAAAAACTCGTATGATATCCCCCATTGTCAAAGCTCAAAAGTTTAATTTCAATCTTTCTCCTGCATATGATTCTACATTGATCCATATATTTCGAATTAAATGTAAATCGAAATGAAACATTATCATAAAAATAAAGGTCAGGGCATTTCATTTTTCTTTCTAAATATAATTCGGTTCTTTGTTACAACAATTCTTTTATTTCATTTTATTTTTAAAAGTTCTTATAAAATGATCTTTCTGAACCTGAGTAATTAAATATGGAATATACATGTGAAATGTTTTAAGCAAAATGTATTTAGTTATGATTTTAAATCCATTATGCAATCATTGAAGCCATCAATGATTTTCTTTATTATGTAGAGCCCAAAGCGAAACCAAAAGACTTCCGTTTAGACCCCACAAAAAAGATAAAGTCCCATACAGCATATTTCATTTGGAAGGCTGTTGCTACTTGTGTTGATATATTCGGAGAATTCAAAGGCTATAGAGTGAGTAAAATTGAGCTTTGTTTTGAAAAAAAAAATAGTGTGCTCTATGTAAGATATAAAATTCATCAATGAACCAAGTACTTAAGAGGGTAGAGGAAAACATACTGCATGTTATCTGTTCACTTTCGAGGTCAGAAACGGTTGAGAGCTTTTTGACATTATAAAATATTCAAATTCAAAGCAGGCTTGCCCAAAATATGACGTCATGATGAACGCTGCATAGCGATCCCGGGCAAAAAGACACGCTTTAAGAAAAGTTGATCTTTTATCTCTTTTTTGCATTAAAGAAAAAAAATTGGGTTTTTTTTCGAGTGCGATAAATCGATAACTTATTTTGTGAACAGGAAAAAGCTTTTGTTTTTCACTATTTGAAATATAAATCGATCCTTCACTGAGACAATTTTTATTCCCCAATATATATGCTTTATACATCCTTTTTCTCAACCAATTTCAAATATGTCTTTAGGCGTATAAGACGAAGTGGTCGATGTCAATAACAATAGTTACGACGTGATTCGGCAACGTCACCTTATTTAGGGAGCCTCGTCCTTTGTGACATTAGAATCCAAAGAAAATACATAAATTTCTTTCATTTGAATGCCTTGTACAAGTAAGTAAAAGGCGCAGTAACGTGGACAAATATTGTCAAAACCTACTTAACTTTGGTATTAGGCTTCCTTGAAAATAAGTTAAACATATAATGTGAAAAAAACTTAACAATTCATAGCTATTCTCTGTAAGCACTTACACTTTTTTGGCACGCATAAGAACAGATTTTGTTTAAACTTTCACAAGTTGAACCCCATATAAGATCGTTACAAAATATATCACTCATTCGGAAATGGGTGTTATGTTGCCATAGAAACAGGCCATAGAAAGTCAGAATTTTGCAAAAATGCCAAATTTCAGATCCAAATTTCAGATTTTTGCAGCGTATATGGGGAAAAAATTGTTTAAAGCAAATAGATTAGGTGTTCTAGTTATCAAAACATTAAAAATCCCATGGGGTACATACCCTAAATTTTTCACAATTCTCGATTGAAAATTGCATACTCTTAAAAATGGCAATAATATACATGAACTATCCCTGTTTTCAGGAGGTTACAATAATTCAATGCAAAAGATTTTACAGTACATGTCCATATTAATTGAAAGATAAATTAATAAATATTCCTTTAATAATCAGAATATATTGTTTTCATGTGGTATAATTTTAGAATTATAATTTGAAAAAATGGTGTAATTTCTTAAATTTAGTCTTGTAGTCTATTTTAGAGTTACTTCCCTTTGATCTCATAGCAACAATCCAAAATGGCGGATAGAAATAACAAATGTGCAACCAATATTTCGCAATTATTAATTCATTCTGTTAACAATTTAGCTAATTTAAAAATGTAAACTTATCATTGTTATTAATTTTAAGAAAATATATAAAAAAAATAAATAAGCTATTTTAAGCTGAAACTACAAGAAAAGGGACATTCCTTGATTTTGTTGTTTTATATACATTCAAAATTAAATAAGAAAGGAATTGGGTACCATAAAAAATTTGTCAACCATATGCAGCATAAAAAAGCTCACTGTGTTAATTCAAGACATTTACAAGGCTCAAACGATGTTCAAAGTATAAGGAGGGCCAAAGAGTCATGATAAATAATAATAGGATTTATTTATGTGGTTACACATGCAGGGGATACCCATCGGATGGGATTATTTTCTAACTCAACACTTGAAATACATCTAGGTAGTGGGAATTACAAATTAATATTGAATTGAAAACACTATATAAGTTATCTTGTCACAAAAATATGACAATTATCTGTTTCTCTGATGCCTATCTTCCTTTTTGACAGGTGAAAAAAGTTTATCTTGACTGGTTTTTTTTTATCTCTTTTTCAAAAAAAATTGTTCAAAAATGGTTAACAAATGACCTTGACCTTAAGTGAAAGACTTCTGGCTGACTATCATTGATGACATCTATATACCTACCAAACATGAATATAAAAAATTACAGTTATTTTGAGCAAATAATGAGTTTTTAAGAAGAAAATACATAGAAAAATACTAAAATTTTTACTTGATGGTGCCTGTCTGGTTACCATAGTAACAACCTTTACAGACAAAGTCCCAATATTTTTTTTCTTTTTTATGATAGAGGGATGGTTGATTTATTCTTTAGTAGGAACACATAATTTCAAACTAGCTGCACTTTTTCAAAAATGCTTCAAGAAATTGTCAAAATATGACATTTTCAAAAAATGTCTTACCCCACCCACCTTAATATGGTAAAGCATCGAATATAACAAATAATTGAAATAAATTCAAAAAGTGCAAATGATTGAGTAAGGATAAAACAATTTATAAGAGAAAGATTATTTTTTGTAAACCTTTAAATAAGCAAGATAGTAATGCTCGAAAAATGCCTATTTTCATGCTTATATTCGCCATTTTTTATCAAAAAACTTTTAGATTGGTTTCCATGGCAACCTAAAAACAAATTGACAAAAAAACTATTATTTACTCATAAGGGCAATAAGGTCTGATAATCAAACAAGTTTCAAGTAAATCCGAGACATGGCGTGCCACACTCACTATGTAAAAGTGTAAATGCTTACAGAGAATGGCTATTAATCTGCGTTATATATAAAATGGGTATAGTAAAGATTTTTTAGATGACTCCTTTAAATTTTGGATAAAATCGGAACACGATTTCCTACTACTTCAAAGCATTCGTAAAAACTTACATCAAGACAAAATTTTAGTATTGAATCAAAGTCTCAAAACGTACATTTTCTAGACATACTCTTAATTAAAAATGGAATACATATCAATGCTGACATAAAATTTCATTGAACAGGTAGAAAACATAGATAGCAAATTATACCTAAACTTTGATTCATGCCATCCCAAGCATACCAAAACTAGAAAACCCTATAACCTTGCCCGAAAAATCTGTACAATTGTATTAAATGAAGATACATAATGTCTAGACTAAACGAACTCGAACTTTATCTTCTGTCAAGGATGTAACCTATATAGTATCATTCATTCTGTCTCAACAAAAAAACAAAAACAAATACAAAAAAACCAACTGTTAAGTATTTTCCATCTTGAACAATAACCTTTAGATTTTGAATTCTAACGCAACGATGAAAAACATAATGTCTCACCACAATATGATAAGAAATTAACGTCAATTACAAAACCTTACAAGAATACTTACAAATTCTAGGTTTCTTGAAAAAAGACATCCCGACTTCAAAGTAAGCGGCTGTTTTCAAAGTAAACTCAAACATGGCATGCGCCCCAAAAACGTAATTTATGTGATAGCATGCAATGTATGTAGAAAATTCATATTTGGCAAACTGGAGACAAACAAAGAATTATGCAAACTATACATGCACCACAAACCAGGGACCGTGCAACCAGACAAATTCCTTTAAGCGAGTGTCAAGGGAATTGTTCAAACAACGATCCTAAATTTCTAATGTTTCCTTTTTAGCAATTAAAAAAAAACAACAAACAAATAAAAACAAATAGAAATGTTATCGGTCAGATAAGCAAAAGAAAACCATTTTATTAATTGTTTTAGCACAAAATTGAATTCACTGAAACACAATTAAACTTCGATAATATATGATTACCAAAGTTTGGACGTGACGTCATACTTGATGTAACGTCTTAGTTATAAAGACGTTATAACGACGTTCACACTGATCAGCCAAGTGGTGAAACGCCTTTCGTGATGAACAAGCTATTTTAATTTTGTCTATTTATTTATAAAAAATAAATCAAAGGCGTGTAAAGTCAAAGTTTTAATTTATTTGCTTGTATATAGGTTGTAGTTTATGCCTGTATTAAATACAGTACCAGTTTTTGGATAACAAGAATATCCAAAAAAGAGCGTTTTTCTGTAATAACGTTTGTCGTTAATTACAGCGTTTTGACGTCGTTCTCGTCAAGTACGTTCGCGCCCATGTACGTAAAGAAGGGGTTTCTTTCAGAAATGCTCCATATTCGGACATACAAAAGAAGAATATTTCGAAATATCTATCAATGAATACATTCAATTTTTATTTGGTTATGAGAAACTACCGGGAATTGGAAGTAAACTTTGGGAAACCAGATTTCTAGAAGTATGCCTCTAGGTGGCGCTTTATTTAATAGTACAAGTGATAAATTCGGAAATTAGAATCTGCAAAAATACTGGGAAAGATTCAGTTAAAGTTAAATAACTATTCACGCTGAAAAGGAAGGATTCATTCTTCCAAATACTTTTTTTTTCAAACATGTAGAGGCTTCGAAGCTCCTTAATACAATGGATAAGATAGGGAAAGAATGGTAGAAAGAAGCTTATTCGTGCATCTGTAAGGACGTCAACTGCCGAGCATATGGTGATTTACAAAAGGTTTCATTCTGGTAAAGTTGTTTTCGTACCATTCTATTCTTATACTAAACAAACCATAAATAACAAACCTTAAGGACAAGAAGATTAAAGTCCCCGTTCGTCAATGAATAAAGAGATTTATCTTATAACTATACCAATATCTGTATGATAACATCCCGTATGATATTTTCTTTGATATCACATAGTTATTTTTAGAACAGAGATATAATGTGGTTATTTTCAGAAACTTGCATTTCAGTAAGAAACATCGTCGAAAACATGACAAATAGAGGTTATAAGATAAATATAATACATACTTAGTGTATTATATGAAAAAAAATATCTAACTCGGTTGTGAGAATTGATAATTGTATCGGCAAAGCCTCGGCAATTTTCAAATCTCCCAACCTCATTAGTTTTTTTTCATATAATACACTAAGTATGTATTATATATGTACCAAGCTAAATTGAACAACAGCTATTGTCTGAATTTCCGACAACATAACCAACGCCATGTACATTGCGCCACGACGAACACCTATGTTTTTGTTTCCGTGTGATACAGTTAGTAATATCGTGAAATTGACATTTAAATCAATCAAAACCATTCTAAAGCGCTCACTCAGCGCTCAAATCATTCATTCCTCACACTTACTCAAACCATTCAAAAACGTTCCAAACTATCTGAAAAACATATAACAACAACTTCGTTCAAAATAGAAATAGCTGGGAAAGAGATGGGGATTTCACTTATTTAATTGAAATTGTAAGCGTCTGATAGGTTCTTGAAGAAATAGGGAGCTATCTATAGAAATTCAATGCATATTTTATTAAAGGGAGGTAATCAATATTGCTAATTTTGTTCATCATGAACAAAATTTGCATTACTGGATGTCCTCCCTATTAAATTCAGTCAAAACTCGCTCCATACACTCATTTAATATCATTCCTAAATCATTCCATAAGCTTGTAAATTTCACGATGTTGTTAACTGTACCAATATAAATATTCCGACTGCCCGAGTTAATAGCATGTTTGAGCACAAAAAACGTACCGTTCATAAACATTTTTTTCGCATAACGCTTTATCACTAATGATTAATTGACCCGATCCTGTTAAATTTTGAACCACGTTCGTATCAGAATAAATTTTGTAGAAATCGATATCTATTTGGAATTATTTGCCGTCATAGCGCACTTGGTATTGCGTCGGACATTCAATCAAGAGGTAACGGGTTCGATTCCCGGCGGCGGCATTCATCCTCCCCGACTTTTTGTCTCCCAATATTGCGTCGATAAAGTACATATTTTTATGCTACCTGTCTACATTTTCGGTACGGTGGTTAAATATGTGTGTCCAAATCTCCGGGTGGAAGGTTTCACTTTCGATATTAGAAGGATCAAAACAATTGTATTAAAACCCTGCTTACTAGCACCGTAAATTCTAGATCAAATTTAACTCCAACTTTTTTTCTTATTTCACCATCGTAGGATTCTTTCAAAAAATCGATGTTAAAGAAATAAATAAAGAAAAAAATATTTGACACATACCTTTGTTAACAAATTTTTGCTTTATGCAACTACCTCAGAAGTACTCGTATGTCTAAAGGTAACAAAATATCGCTGACTCTTTATGGAGCACGTTCCCTCGTTTACTACCCCTGCTTAGACTAACCATCTTCCAAAAATGATCCTATTTGGTGAAAAATTATACCAACAACAACAAAAATAAAATCATCGTCTTCCAAGAAACTAATAATTGGCAGGTTGACGCTTACTTTTGTTCAATTTGAAAGGTGGAAACTTTTTACGCAGTTAGGATTCCTTTTATTAGATTGAAAGATTTGTCTGATTATATTGAAGAAATATGGCTGCTTTCCATGAAAAATTAAAAACAAAGGCTAGAACATTTTTCATTGGTTTGGGTTCTCAAATCTTGTATTGGTATCAAAGTTTCTCGCCTAATGTTTTTTTGACCAACCTGGATACTAAAGATTTATGAGAGGATATTTAAGCTTAAGCTTTTTATGTTATCTTCATTTTAAACAATAGTACGGCGCACCAGTGAAAACCGGATAAGATTCCGGGTGTAATAAGGATGGCATGAAGAAAAATAAGTTTCGCTTGCCATCTGTTGGTTTTCAATATGTTTCACTTTCGTATTTTTATGTATTAATCAAAATGTCTCAAAGTGAAGATAAAATCTTCTCTAACTCTTGGGTGAATTTAATAACTTGATGTAAGTTGTTCAAAATTCTATCCAATATATTCAATAGTAGGACAATGTCGTCTCAAATCTATTCTAATTTCAATACATTATGTGCAGATTTTTTTCTCAATACGGTTGTCTATTGAGATAACAAATTAGCAATACATAATTAATGACATCATGAAATTGACGGGATTTTGAATTTAAATATTTTTTTTAATGAAGAGGAATGAGTGTGATGGGTGAGTTTTGAGTAAAATTAAAGTGAGTAAATCCAAAAGATTTTTTATTTCAGGATAAAACATGCATTGAAGTTCATAAACAAGAGGACCACGAGTGTCCTAGATCGCTCACCTAAGTCTCTTTAATCACCGGGACATCACATCAATTAAAAAGGAAGATGTCATAAAGATAGTTTCTACATAAATCCAAGTTTCACAAAATTTGGGCCATATTTGTGGCCATTAAAGCTATTTAAAGTAAAGTATCATTAAGACTCCTTTTCCTGTGGTATGGCATGAATTTTTTCCATTTTCAACAGATTTCATTCTTGTGACCTGGCAAATATTTTGACCAAGTTTCACGAAGATTGTACCATATTTGTGGCGTCTGAAGCTGTTACAACAAAATTGTAATTAAGACCACTTTTCCCGTGATATGGCACGGATCCTTCCCATTTTTGATTAAGTTCATCTTCATGGCCTAACAATTATTCTGACAAAGTTTCATAAATTGGACCATATTTGTGGCTTCTACAGTGTGAACCAAAAGAATGTCATTCAGGCCCCTTTTCCCATGATATGACACGGAACCTTTCCATTTCCAAAAGGGTTCATCCTTGGGACCTGGCAATCGTTCTGACCAAGTTTCACGAAGATTGGGCCATATTTGTGGCCGCTAGAGTGTAAACAAGAAAATTGTCATCAATGCCCCTTTTCCCGTGATATATCATGGATCCTTCCCATTTTCAATAGACTTTATCTTCATGACCTAACAAACATTCTGACAAAGTTTCATGACGATTGGACAATGTTTTTGGCTTCTAGAGTGTAAACAGGAAAATTGTCATTAAGGCCCTTTTCCCCGTGATATGGCACGGATCTTTTCCATTTTAGCAATTTTTACAAGGGACCATAATCTTAAAAAAAAACGAGGAATATTTCTGCCAAGTTTGGTTAATTTTGACTCAGACGTTTAGGAGGAGATGTCGTTTAAAGAAATTGTTGACGCCGTGGCGGACAGAAGGAGAGACGGACAGACGGATGTCGGACATTGATAGATCACAATAGCACCTCTGAGTACTTCGTTCACAGGTGAGCTAAAAAGCGTCCGATATCATCAAGAATCTATCAGAGCCTTACAATTTAAATAATTATTGACTTTTTTCTATCAATATTCTATGCATGTAATTGTCGAGCTTTTCTTTTTTTATTTTAAGCGTTTTTATAATGGATAAAGTAAGTGTTTGGAAAAGAATGTATTGATCTCTGATTGAGCGATTTCGAATTGTTTTGAATGAGATGAATGTCAATTTCACGATGTTACTAACTGTACGATTTCTATTCAATTGCAAGTTTTTCAGTAAATCCTTTGTACCTTTAATCTTATAGCATTTCATCCTAGAAAAGATGACATAAAGGAGTAAGGGCAAAATGTCATAGTGAATGTGCACCAAACTTATAACTGGTCGAAATTAAAACAGACACATTCCTCCATATGTCAAGCGATTAAGATCTATTTTAGTTACGATACTGGAACTCTACCGAAGATCGTCAAAACGGGAAAGAAGTTAATGTAACAGTCGATTTGACGGAACATTTCAAAATGGCGGACATTCGGGCTTCACTAGATAACCTTCCTGCGTACACAGAACTACGAGCGCAAGTTTCCGTCATGAATAACTATTTTACGGGGCCACCGAGTCAGACCATAAGCTTCTTCACTCCTGTAGGTAAGTCAAAACATCCAGTGGAGGAATGGTGTTTAGATTTGAAAAAAAATCAATTTTGTTAAACCTTTTTAAAAATGAAGAAATGTTTGAGTATCTGAGCATCGGATGATTGATTATATTATTAATTGATAAGAAACAATTTTGAATTTTCCTTCAATTTTCACAGACAACAGTATTTCAGTTTAATGTGATATAATAATATGCTGTCTCAAGATGGTACTTATTTTTTTTTAATTCGACCTATGGCCAAGATTTTGAATAAACTTGGCGGAATTTCAAACACATCAGAAGTAACTGGCAGACAAATGTTCAAGACATTCGAACGAAAAAATGAATGTAAAGTCTAAAGTGCACAAAAGGTTACTATCATAAGATTGTGTCCCTTGAACTCATTTAGACCCCATTAGACCTACTCCTTATCTCATCCTTGATATGATACACCCAACCCAACCATTACGGCTGTTTCAAGACATTTAAGTAAAAAATTGGTCTCTAGAATGCATACAAAGTTTTCCTAAAACAGAGTCTAGACACTTGCCAAAATGTGTTCACCAGGATGTATACATTGTTTTATAAGATTTGAACCCTTGACCCCAACTTTGACACCACTTGAACTAATTTCGAATGGGTTGATATTACGTGTCGACACACATTCTGAGCAAGTTACAAAAATGTGGCCTATGTATTACACATAAGATTTTTATGCAGTCATACACATCCTGAGATGGTTGTAGGAACCTCATAAAACATATTATCTATCGAAAATGAGCTGGCACTCTTAAACGTTCGTCATTGCTCGAGTATTCCCGCAACGTAATTCAATTTAATTCCATGGCTTTATATGCATTACTTCACAGTTACTAAAAGAGTCGTTGTAGTATAGTGGTTACAAACGCCTTCTCGTTACGCGGACAGCGTATAATACCTAACATTGAAACATGTTTTAATCCTTTGGATTATCATTTACGATTTTTTTCAATTATCTTTTAAATTGTAAAAGTATTTTTGTCAATTGCAATTAATATCGTATTATTCTTATATAATTCAATGTTATTTATTTGCACCAACCAAGACTATCGTGTTTTGGTCGGCAAAAATGGTTTCATGTCTTCATAATTAATTATTTATTAAGCTTGCACTGAAAAGCAACTGTGCTTTACAGCTCTCGTTTGCTTCATGATATTGAATAATAACAAATGAATTTACACTAAGTTTCATCGGGACATTGACATTCACCTCAACCAAATCAATTCTAAATTGCTCACTCAGCGCCCCATTCATTCATTCCAAACACTCAGTCAAACCATTCAAAAACGTTCAAACCAATTGAAAAAATATAGAATCAACAATCCTTAACAAATTTGTGATATTGGATTGCCTCCCATTTAATTCACTCAAAACTCGCTCCACACAATATCAGTTTTATTCCCAATTCATTTCAAAATTTATTCACCTTGTCAATACCACAATTTTGTTAATTGTATTTACTATTTTGACATTGATTTAAACAGGAATTCGATTAACGTTTTCAAAACCTTACTTGTTTTTAGTTTCACAAGTTTTAATTTGAAAAAACACACACACACACAATTTCTTATTCATCTCTCAGAAAATAGATACATTTCAAACTTCAATTGTTCAGTTTCGCTTGCGATGTATTTGAACAACAAAAACGAGGTGCACAATTCATTGCGTTTCCAGTATGACCTCTCAATGTACAGTTTTAATTTACAGTGATGAATGGACAACTCATAGCAATTATCAAATTTTGAATCAAATTGAACTTTGATGGAAAGATTTCTGTGAATAATACCAACAGCAAAGTGATTTATCATAAAAGGTACTTAAAACACTGTTGCCCCCCAAAAAATAAAAATATATTATGTAATGATCCGGCTTGACCTCATGCCATCTACGTTATGGGACAACAAGCTTACTATCACATCTAAGTTTCCATGTGTACGATGAGATGTGATACATATAATTATATCAAAACGTCGCGAGTTTAAGTCAACATAAAGGTAAATGAACATGATTTTGAGTGAAATACCTTAGGATCACATTTTTGAAAGCATTGACCCATAGAATCATACAATCATGCGTGAAACTGTTCGTAGGAACAAGATAGTATGTGTCAAACGTTTTTGCGAAAGACGGTTTTGACCCCATCAACCTGAAAACTCATCAGAAATAGTGTCTTATTGAACTCTGTACTAAGTTCAAAATTAGGTCAACTAAAGTAAAAAAAAATAGATCACAGAGTAAAGATTTAGATAAACAATTTGACCATTAAAGGAGGCGTAGTTGCCGCCCTCTCAACCTAAAATTGACAAGAATATCACTATAAATTCTCTTACACGATCAAAACTAGTTTATCAAGGATCCAAAACTAGTTTACAATGACAAGTCCTGGAAAAAGATCATTGTTGAATCTCTAGATGCTAAATGTCTAGCCTTATCAACCGGAATGTTTTGAACATGTGTTAAATTGTATTACAAAAATAAAGCCGCCCGGAAATGCTAGAGAAGGATTATGGACATTTTACTCAGTTAACGCTTAGATTGGTCCGCATCGTTATATCAGACGAATCTGGTTAATCTTGGATAAAAAATATAAGTTAAGAATGCCAATTATTAGAAAAATAAACTGAAATGCACTTTTTAGCTCGACTATTCGAAGAATAGGGGGGCTATTCCAGTCATCCGGGCGTCGGCGTCGGCGTCTGCGTCGGCGTCGGCGTAATGCTTTGGTTAAGTTTTTACGTGCAAGTGTTTAAAATCTCTGTTTCTATTAAAGCTATTGCTTTGAAACTTTGCACATGCTTCTGTGACCATAATATTAGCATCTAGACAAAGATTCATTTCTCTGATATTGAATTTAGTGGAATTTTAACCCTTTTCGGACTTAGAAATCTTGGTTAAGTTTTTACGTGCAAATGTTGTTTATCTGTAATATATCTTTTTCTATAAAAGCAATTGCTTTGAAACTTTACACATACTTTTGTGGCCATAATATCAGCATCTAGAAAAGATTCATTACTCTGATATTGAATTTTGTTGAATTTTAACCCTTTTCGGACTTAGTAATTCTTGGTTAAGTTTTTACGTGCAAATGTTGTATTTTTGTAATATCTCTAATTCTAACGAAGCAATTGCTTTGAAACTTTGTACATGCTTCTATGAACATAATATCAGCTTCTTGACAAAGATTCTTTACTTATATTTTGAATTTAGTGGAATTTTAACCCTTTTCGGACTTAGAAAATCTTGGTTAAGTTCTACGTGCAAATGTTGTATTTCTGTAACATCTCTATTTCTAATAAGGCTATAATGCTTTGAAACTTTGCACATGCTTCTGTGATCATAATATCAGCCTCCTGACAAAGATTCAATACTCTGATTTTGAATTTAGTGGAATTTTAACCCTTTTCGGACTTAGAAATCTTGGTTAAGTTTTTACGTGCAAATGTTGTATATCAGTTATAGCTCTATTTCTACTTAGGCTTTTGCTTGGAAAATTCTACACATGCTTCTGTTACCATGATATCAGCCTCTTGACAAAGAATTATTACTCTGATATGGAATTTAGTTGAATTATAACCTTTTTCATACTCAGAAATTCTTGGTTAAGTTTTTACATGCAAATGTTGTACATCAGTTATATGTCTAATTCTATGAAAGCTATTGCTTTCAAACTTTGCACATGCTTCAATGATCATAACAAAAGCTCTTGATAAAGATTCAATTCTCTGGTATAGAATTTAGTATATTTTTAACCCTTTTTGGACTTAGAAATTCTTGGTTAAGTTTTTACGTGCAAATGTTGTATTTCTGTGATATTTCCATTTCTACTATAGCTGTTGCTTGGAAACTTAACACATGCTTCTTTGACCATAATATTAGCCCACAGAATAAGATTCATTACTCTGATATTTAATTTAGTGCAATTTTAACCCTTTTCTGCCTTAAAAATCTTGGTTATGTTTTTATGTGCAACTATTTTATGTTAGTTGTATCTCTGTTCCTACTAAAGCTATTGCTTTGAAACTCTGCACATGCTTCTGTGACCATAATATCAGCCTCTAGACAAAGATTCTTTTCTCTTGACTTTCATTTTATTGAATTTCTAATGTCGATATTGATTTGCTGTTACTATCCAGCACTAGGAATAGTCGAGGTTCGCTGTCCTCCGACAGCTCTTGTTTGTAATATTGTCACAGAGTTTCCCAAAAATGTTTGACAATATATTCAAGAAAGTGATTTAGGGCCACTATGTTCTGTAATTTTCAATGAATCATATTGTAGTCTTTAAGCGACCATTTTATATGATTCCATACTATTTTGTGAAAGAAAATCCGATGTTATTTGGTGACTTTACAACATGAAACAAAGGTATGACTTAAAGACCTAGGGACTCATATCACGTAGTTTTGATATATCACCACAGATTTAAAAAGGAACAATGATGAATTGAACCCTTCAATAGTTTCGGTATGTTTCTCAAAAAAAAAAATGTAGACCTTTATGAACACAACAAATATAACTGAAAAGCGTTCAGCGTTTTTTTTCAACAAGACGGTACCAATTCCATAAGTTATGATCCTAATTACCGTCGAAAGATATCGAACAGAACTTGCGGACTTACTCTAACAAAGTTGCAATAAGTGAGCTTTCATAAAGCCTATTTTCTGTTTTTCTTACGCATGTCTTTTTCAGTCGAAAGCGAAAATACTCATGACCCTTTTTATTTTCAGCCTGTGTAAGTTTAAGCAGACCTGATAACCTTTGTGAAGTTAGAACATAAACGAAAAACATGAACGAGTTAAATGGTTTTTTTTGGCCAATTTCCCCATGCATTTCGTCAGCCGCCGTCATAGCGCAGCTGGTAGCGCGTCGGACTGTCAATCTAGAGGTCCCGGGTTCGATCTCCGACGGCGGCACTCATTCTTTCTGACTATTTGTCTCTCACCAATGGGTTGATAATCGTAGACCTATGTGAGATAGTAGCTGTAGGCTAGGAAAGGATTTAATGGTTTTACTGGTGAGAGAAATACCAGGAATCCATTGTTAGGTGCTCCAGCACATGTAACTGAAAAAAATGTTGAAAGCGGCGTTAAACACCATTCAATCAATAACCATGCAATTCCGTCTACTTATTACCCTCTTCCGAAAAAAATGCTTATTACCCTATAAAGTGTTCATTCAAGAGATGAAGTTTTAAAGCCTCCTCACCATGTCGTCTCAATATACAAAATTATTACCTCCTTCCAATCTAAAAATCAAAGCTGAATTTATTTCACAGATGCAATTTTTAGGATAGGCTCTTCTAAGAAAAGAAAACCCCTAAGAATCATAGTTGATGAAGAACAGTGATTATCTTGGCAACCAAGTTAAAAGAAGGGGGCATTCAGCACATACCTGAGACATTTTTACAACTGTAGTTGCAATATGCCAAGAGCCTATATTTGAACTTATCGAATATTTGCTAGGAAAATATAGTTTCTTCCTATTTTTTTTGTCCGTAAATCCGTTAACTCCCTTCAATTTCAAAATTAATCGAGATCAATCAGGGGACAAACTACTGACAATGATTGAAGACTTTTGAGACAAAATGAGACCCTTCACCTTGACAAATGTTCAACAGAACTAATAACTAATAACCATGCAGATAAGATTTTCGAGATTTAATACCATTTCGTGATATTAATAAGAAAAAGAATTGACACTTTACTTTAGAAATTTCTTTTTAATAATCTCATTATTTTATCATAAAATTAGACAACATATATACAGTCAAGCACAAACTCAGACAAAACTTTCTTCACAAAATATTTTAATCCGACGTGGTAGGTATTAGTATATTTCAACTGAACATTGTGAATTCTTATTGCGTTTATCAGCTAGTAATAACTTAAATTATGCTGATCAATATTGACTTGAACTGAGCTTCTTGCTTTTACTTGGCAATATTTATTGCCTTCTTTCATATATTTCAGATAGATGTCCAAAAGAGAAAGTTACCATAAACGGGGAAATCATAACATTTCTAGATACGCCTGCCTTTACAACTGTCTTTTCCGTTGAGAGATGTATAGGGGGTATATATTTTCCTTTTTTATTGTATTCAACTGATAATCAATAAGCTTAAGATAAAGATTCAACGCAGACAAATATAACAACTTTGGACTATAAAAATATATATTGTGACTTCATTTGTTTTTAAAGTATTTATACATATTCTATTTATACTTCTTACTAAACATAAATAATAATGAAAAAACAAAGACTTTTTTTTAAATTAAGGCTGTCCATTTGGAATAGACAATTCAATCTTCTAGGCTAGTAAAACAGTCATCAATGTTTATTACACAGGTATAATTTGAACATATTTACAAAACAATTGACATGGCGAGAATAATTTTTCTGACAGACACTAACTTTATTACAAGCAATAGTTAGGGAATATTTGTGGATAATCTAAAGATATGCATTTAAGATATTTAAATGAATTTAAATGAATTACTTATGATCAAGAATTTTCTTTGAAAATAAGGTTCATGTAAACTGTTTGTGACCGAATTTTATGGGCACTTCGTTATCCAAGATAAAGCAGTATGGCCAGGTATATTATGCATCAAAATTAAGCTATTTATGAACACACGCAGTAAGGCAACAAAAGTCCGCCATAGTTACAGTCGTGAAGTTGCTTGGTCTCTACAAAATGACCCTTTTCCGCGATGTTTTGGCTGTACCGCTATAGCGAAAATGATTGATTTCAGGATTGTTCTTGAATAGACATCTCTGATTTCTTTCATGATTATGTTGCTGTGTCATAGAGAGAGAGGGCCTTCATGATGCAACATTTTCGGTAACGATGATTTATACATTAACTAAAAAATTGCATGAATCTTTCATAAAATGTGTCGATGCACACATTAAATCTCTTTGAAATGTTATTTTGTGTATTGGAAAAAAGGGACTTTCTTTTCGTTTCATGAATTAACCAACCTCGATTCTAGAAGACTACAGATATGTTATTGGTTAGCTTAACAATTTTAAAATCCATTCATAAATAATTTTTCATAATTTGTCACCAATTAAGTGCCAATGGAGCGATACTGGCCATTTGGCCTCTGTTTATATTTTTTGCTCTGCTGTTTTCGAAGAAAACACGAAGTATTGCTAAAGCCTTGGTGTGGTGGTCCCCGACTCCTTTATTCATTTCTGTTACTTTTAAAGGCATTAACTTGAAACCTGATACACATTTTCACCATCAAAAGAGCAAATTTTACTGTCAAGGGGGGCTTTAAATGCATTCTGTGCAAATAATGCCTTCTTCGACTTTCGCAAACCATCCGGCAAGTTCATTCACTATCCACTTATCAACAGTAGAGCTTAGCACACGTATTTGGTACTCTTGTTTCACATTTTGAACCTATGAAAATTTATTTTTTAGAAAGAAGAGGATATTTAAACGCCTTCTTTTTTAAGAGGTTTTTTCTTAGTTGTAGCAGAGTGTCGCTGATTATATGAACATACTTTAATAATAGCTAGATAATTAAATGATGCAGTGTATTGAAAAATTACCCTTATATCTACGCCTACATTGATTGACAGACTTAAACTGTCATAGAACGACCCTTATTATTTTACCGTTTCCAATTGAACCTCCTCTTTTGTCTTTGACAGTGATTTTCTTATAATTTTATTTATACTAGCGTATTTTTTTCAAAGGCAATTTAATATTGATTAGTCTTTTATTTGGCTAACAGTGCCAGTGGAGCGGGTCTATCCCTATTGTTATCTGCTAGCATTTGGAAACCATTGCTGTCTGACCCATTGTAAAAGTTTTGTC
Organism: Fragum whitleyi; assembly: GCA_948146395.1. Lineage (NCBI taxonomy): Eukaryota > Metazoa > Mollusca > Bivalvia > Cardiida > Cardiidae > Fragum > Fragum whitleyi. The sequence goes on from OX411558.1 coordinate 7,242,566, forward strand.
TCCAAACCCACTCATTATAATCCCATTACACTTAACAGGAATGACCCCAGGGAAAAATCTTTACGAGTGTGTGTCCTTGCAGAACTCTGAACCGGGTCTTATAAACTGTAGCTTTTAATAACATAAATCCTTATTTATTCGTGGGTCGATTTTCCTATAACATTCTTAAATGAAAGTCCTGTTAAGGTATATATTCCGGTCATGTGCCAGCCACAAAATGATGCTATCATAAGGCAAATGGGACGTCATGTAGTACTCTTAGTTATATTCTGCATAAAAAATCATTCCGAAATGCTTTTCTAGGAGGCAATACAAAATGACCCTACATGTCATAATTTAACACATAATAATTGCTTTGTAATACATGTTTAACGCTTTTTCTAGTACAAAGGGCATTGACAAAAATTATTGTTGTCGTTTTGAACCATTTCAACATTAACCCGGTTCTGTGATGTCATGTCTAGTAACCTTACCTTTGACACTATTTTGATAATGATCTGCTAAGAATTGAACAAAGTTAAAGCTTGTCACTTTCCTTTGATAATTTATTAAAAAGTAAACAGAAAGTATGAGTGCAGCAATGTACGCCCTGTTCGGGGGGTTTATCTACTTCATGATTTAGGTAATGGAGCGTTTGCCAAGAGAATGTGTACGGGTGAATTGGACGGAAGTGCTAAATGGGAAAAACCTGACCTGGCAAAAGGATGTAAACAACTTCCTTTCCTTCCGAAATCTTCCAGCAGTACTGGCCTGGAGAAATTAACAAAGGTATGATAAGGCATGTTTAATATTTCGTTGACGAATTCTGTAAATAAGAGAAAGTATAAAGACGTTAAAAGGATGCCGTTGTATATATATATATATATATATATATATATATATATATATATTTGCATTTAACGGAAAAAAATATATTTCGATTAAGAGATTAAAAACATGAATTATCAAAACTGAAAAACAGGACAGTGTTCCGTGTTTGTCTATATCGAATATAATTTATTAAATAAATAGTTGCTGCTTTTTTCGATAGACCTACGTTGATAAGGTTTAGCGCTTTTTCAATACGTCGTTTTTTTCTTGAAACAATTGTGGTCGTTGTACCAAGTATTGCCTGTATTATGGAAACTTAATACAATTGATACTTTTGTAAGAGCCCTTTGTGTTCGAAGCATACATTGTATGGCCTCCAGGGTGTATTTCAATGTTAACGTGTTCTTCCAAATGGGTTGAATTTGTAATAAGAAATTATGTTATTAGTTCAAGTCATCCACAGTACGGGGGTATGAATTTGAGACATAGAGTATAAGTTACCAAATTATCTGTTGGTGCAGGAAAGTCATAAATGATAAGAAACCTGTTAAAAAGCTGATAAGTTATACAGCAAGTCAATTATTTTTATAATTGAAAAAAACACAATGACTTACCTGCTCATTGTTTGTTTTTTTCTTTTGCTTTTTTTACAAATTCTAACCTTCAAACTCTTAACGTTGAAAATAAAACCTTGACATTGGTTTCAAAACTGTCTTACCAAATAAAAAAAAAGTGCGAGAAAATTCTTTTATCAAATTATCAAAAGCGAGAAAGTATGTATCGTATACTGTGAACATAAGATCATTACCAATCAACTGGTTCATACAAGGCAGTATACATTTACTCTTCAAAAAAGTTTATTGACATTGAATACATATCTTAATTAACACACAAACTTAAGCCAACTTCTAATCGGTCACTCAAATGATGCACGAAAAGTAATACTTAACAATGTTAAAGATGCGAGTGATTGATGATTTCCGATAGCCAATGCACATGGTAGAAAGCAAAACCCAAGTGCATCTGAAACTTCTCCGAGGAAAGCAATTTAACTTGCATGAGAACATGGGTACCCTCAATTTCAAAATTCAACAAATTCATCTCATTTACGCAAATGAACATCTTTAATAATGTTTTCTTTACTTATTTCTATTCATCTACCTTTAAGGTATCGAAAGCATAGTGATTTTTCAACAACGTAACGGTAATTTATCGACTGAAATTTTGATAATTCCCTGCATTTTGCGAGTTTTGTGACTTTTTCAAAGTAGGTTTGGTGTCTTCTTTTGTCTGCTTTTATCGTTCTCTTGGTCCTTTTTACACAATTCTTTCACTAAAATCATCGAGATTGACTTGTCTTTGCATGAACGTAATTTTCTGATCAATTGTTTTATTGTAAATCTGTTTAAAGGAGGAAAACGTGAAGTGACCGATTAGAAGTTGGTTTCAGTTTACATATCTTTATATGTACAAATACTGTCAAAAAGGTTGAACCTAAGCTTATTTCTATTAGCTTAAAAGAGAATAACCGTTTCCTTATCAAAGATTTGAAATGGTCGATTATGACTGATACTTTGAATGCCGCAGGCTCCACCTCTTGCATATTGCCCTACACGTTTAAAACCGACATTTTTCGCCGTCAAGCCACTAAGAATGTCTTTGAAGATACGGTAACAATGAAAATACTCAAACCTCTGCAGTATTCGCTTTACTGGACGAACGTTGTTTTTACGTATCAGGCTTATCTGTCTCTGCACATAAAGCAGTCAGTCGCGTTAAAGAGGTGCTAGTGACTTGAGTTTTTTTTTGTTTCTTTTTGTATTTTTACTCGTGGATAACACGATAAAGGGTCAATTGACTCTTATTTTCATCGTGGTCCTAACCCCCTTCAGATCTTATCCTACAACATTGAGAGAGGCAATGGGTTATAACCACTGCTACCCACTTTTACAGCTGGCTGGACATGGGCCCTGTCTGTAAAGTGTCTTGCCCGAATACACTACCCGCCTCCGGTGGGGCTCCAACCCGCAATTACAAAGTTACGAGTCGAGCGCGCTAACCACTCGGCCAACGAGCCAGACGAGATAATGTGTCCGAAAACAGCAAAGTCATTTACAACGGTTTGTCTTATGAATCCTGTCATTAGCATTATGACGTTGTTTCTCTGTACATTTAACCATATGTTATTTCAAATCTGTGTAAAGACGTTTGATTCAAAATACGATTAAGTAGTGGCATTTCATCCACAACATAATGAAGAACTTTCAGTACTATCTATAGATTTTAAAAGTGCGCATGGTGTGTGAGAAAGGCTTGTTTTGCGTGATTGGTCGCTGACGCTGTTATGCAGAAACGCTATCAAGTAATTCATCTAAATATGCGTGAATTTCTTTTGATATATTCGCTGTTTGCAAAAACAAAATCACCTGTCATCGAAGTATTAGTCTCATTTAAGAACAAATCGATTTTTGATCGTTTCTAAGAACTTTTTTGAAGAGTATATGAAATATGAAGGACTACTATCAAAATTCTATGTTCAACGAAATGTGTATTTCTACATGAAAAAAGACTTCCGTATTTACCGTGACAAAAACCCTCGATATTGGTATCAATAGATATTTCTTGATAAATATTCATCATGTGAAATACTAAGACTCTATAGTTTACCTATCAAAACTGATGCGAATAAAAAGTTCTATATCTTATATTTGACCTAGCAAATTTAATTTTGATCTTAACATCAATTGAAATATTTTGTAAAAAGCAAAAGACATGCGAAATATGAAGAAAATACGTTATTGAATTCTTTATTTTGGTTAGGTGTAATTATAATATAAATAAGAGGACCTGAGTGGCCGACAATCTTTCGCCTGAATGTAATAAGATGAATCAGATGACAGGTTGAATAATCAAAGTATGACGTGTCAAAATAAGACCAATCCTGCTATGCCAATGTTCAGTTCCACTCGAAAATTTCAAGAACAAAAAGTGTCTTTAAAGGAACAGTTCTGCCAGGTTTCGTTAAAATTCGACCATAACTTACTGGAAAGAGGATGTCTTTAAAGTCCCAGGGTCAAAATAGACACAGGCCCGCCTAGCCGATAATTTGGGGTCAATAAAAAATACACATTTCTTTCTGAAAGGGCTAGCCTGGAAACTTTCATGTCTGATTGAAAGCCGCCCAATGGCGACTGATAAGAAGATATTGAAATGTTGACCAAAATGAGCCCCATCCTACCACGCCCTTATTTGGTGTCAAGCAAAACATCTCGAAAAGTTTGGAGAATCCTCATCAATATTTCTGCCAAGTTAGGTTTAACCGATCATTGGTTACTGAAAGGAAGTTGTTTAGATAATAAAAGTTCATAATAGTACCCATTCTACAACGTTCATGACTAGGGGACAATAAAAAACTGGAGCAAGTTTTGAAAGAGTTCGACCCTATATGGCATAACGGACTTATTGTGCTCAGGTGATCTTGAAGACCATATCGAAAATGACAGTAAAATTGAATTATGATCATGATGATTATGACATTGTACAAACACAAACAGTCTTGTTATAAGCAAAATCATTTGAAATATGAAAAAAATCCTACCAACATATAATGAACAATGTATTTTTGGTTGGGGGCAAATCGTTTACTCTTTTGTTACTAGAGGGGAAATAATTCAAATTTAATCGGCTTTATGTGTAGTAAACACCTTTTCACTAATGTAACATCATAAGGGATAAATAAACAGTTCTAGTTGTTTATGGAATTGCTGATTTGTTCATGATTCAGGCAATATTGGACAACAGCAAGGTAAAAGAAGTTCTGAACGACACCATACGACTCACAGATCCTGCCGTTAATTTAACTGAAGCTGATGTCGTATACACATCAGAGATTTTATACAACCTGTGGCAACATGAAGTTCCACAACCAACGGTAAGAAAATGTATATTGTTTAAAGAAGAGATATTCTATTCGTGTTATACACGTGCGAATGAAGTGTGAAAACAGAGACGTAGACCGAAAAGGTTTGCCCCGCACGCTAATTGAAAATGGTTTAACTTATTTAGAATGTTGCCTCTAGAGTGCACACAAGGTCTACCTATCCAAATCGATGGCTTTTTGCTGTTTTTCTCATTTATTTCTAGATTGATTTCCACAGTCACAGTGTTTATAATTGCTTAGAAAAAATTAGCCTAATATCAATGAAAGATACTCACTGAAATTGAAACAGATTTTTTTTTCAGAAAAACATGTAAAGGGGGCATCACATGTGAGCGCACGTATTTTAGCAACAACAGCAGGTCAGGAACACTTAATATACATTGGTCCGTAGTCAGGTCAAAAACCTACAGGGTGGGATTCAGGCCTATATGTTAGCCGACATAGCTTTAGCTAAAATAGCTGCATACACATTTCAAACTGCGGATATTGCTATAGATTTCATCTCTTTCGCGTCTTAACTGGGAATATTGCTATAGAATTCGTCTCTTTCAAGTCATATCCCGCTTTTACCACGACGTTAAAACTCGACAACAACGACGTTGATTAAGCGGGGATAATTAGCGTCATACTTCCCCAAAGTGCAGAATGGCCTCATTTGCAGAGTGTAAAAGGAAAATGTAATCCAGATGAGATTATAAGCAAGAATGTGCTACTTTTTCAATGTAAGACTGGTTCTTGTCCTAATTTTACGTTTTCAATTTAAATTTAAAAAAATATCGACAGAAATAAAATCAAAGAAAAAGGTAAATGGATTTCAATAAGTAATAAAACAAAATAGCGTTATCTAGAAGCAGGAAAAACACCAACGCGCCCAAACTTTGTGTTACTTTTCACGTATAACTAGAATTTACTCCCCGATCCCATCATTGACTCACTTGACCAAATTTTCAACTTGACCGAGCTCAAAGTAGATGGAGACAAACATTCCGACCAAGTTTCAAGACTTTCGGGCAAAAAATTTGACCTCACTTGACCCCACTTGACCCAATTTAGGATATGACCGAGATTTTATAAAGACAAACATTCTGTCCCAGTTTCATGATAGTTGGGCCAAAAATGTGGCCTCCAGAGTGCACAAAAAATGTTGACGGACGACCGGATGACCGACGGACGGACGCAGCTCGATCAAAAAAGCTCAACATATATGAGCAAAAAAGTAGAACTTGTCATCTGAAAATTTTGTATTTCAATAATGATTCACCCTAAACCACCTATATCAAAATTATCTATGATGCATTAGGTTAAAAATGTTGAAAAATCAAGACCTTTACCACGAAGTTTTACATTTTTAAGAAAATCGCTTACATTTTTTTTCCAAACTAAAATGTTTTTCCCTTTTAAACCCTGCATTAGGAGAAAAATTATAAAACATACACACTACCAGTGTTTTTCTAATTTAAAATGAAATATAAATAGATTTTTTATTGCAAAAAAATGTGACAAATGGGAAAGGAGCTTCGATTTTTAGGATTGATTCATATGTGAAAGCCACCGATTTCTATATTCAAAGTAACAAAATTATTACGAAAAATTGTTTGATAAAGATAAAGATAGAAGAACAAGTTGTTGCTATGGATTAGGACCTCTGCAAATTCCAGATTTAATCATTTGCGGTCTTTGCGCACGTAGGCGATGATCTTTTTTATTGCAATTCAGATGTTAGATGATGTCCATGAAATCGTCAATAACGTTTTGGACAGGATTCTGGGAAGATTTGATTCCGCTAATGCAACAACCAATTCTGCAAATAGGTAAAAGATTAATTTGTTAAATTCAAATACAATTTACTGATAATTTATTAAAAATATCGTACCACGAGCCGCGATTTTATGTGATCAGGCATATTAGTAAGATATAAGTGCTAGTAATTAAGTTAGATAATTTGCTATAAAAGTTTAGATCATATTCCATGCATTCCACTGAAGTCTGTGACTTACGACATTTTGTCTCTCCACCAATGGTTAGACGCCCTTTTTGGGATAGCGGCTGGAGTCTTGGAATGCATGTTTCGGTGATTCTGGTGGAAAGAATTCCAGTATTCATTGAAAGATACTCTGCGTTATGACTTATTGATAAAACGATGTTTTAAGCTCGACTAACTTTTAACGTCTGATTTTCGTGATAACACGATAAGTCTGAGAGTCAATTATTTCCGTTTTGCATCTAGCTCATTCTATAAACTATCATGCATGGTTGACAGTGGAGCAAAAGATTCAAATTCAAAGCTACCGAATTTTACACGTAGGTGGACGTGGACTCTATCCATGTAGTGTCCTGGCAAATACACTACATGGAACTGATCGAGGTTCGTATATACAATAATCCGATTACAAATCAAGAACGCTCACCACGTTGCCGTCGAATCACAGATAAACCCCATGCAAACAATGAAACATTTCTTTTTTATCTTCAACATTTCCCCCTACACATAAGCGAGCGAATATTGTCTTGCCGACTTCGTTTTAATGGTCGATCCGTTAGCTAGTAGTCAAAACTTATGCAAGAATACGAATGTAAATATTGTTTTATCGTATCTTAGCAAAAGGTGCATAATTCAATTTAACTGCATACAGGTGGCAGTAAATTGAAGGGCAAACTTTCAATTTTTCTCAAAATCTAGCTTAAGGTTACAGACTGAAATTTAAAGTACATTTACCTCTGTAAGTTTGCTTCGAATATTTGTCCGGTTATGTATGCTGAATTCTATATATTTGTTGCCGAAAATACTTGCTTCAAAATTGTGTATAGAACTATGTCTTTTGACTAGATTCTTTGTAAAATTCGATTTCATTCAATTGTCGTCTTCCAATGCATACTACGATGTAGCGTCAAACGTTCATAGAAGTCTCATTCTAAGCGGACGTAAATGTTAGTGAATTTTATTTTTTTATTATAATATTGATAAATATAATAAATGAATACTTCTGAAGACTATTTTGTACCAGCAAACATAATCTTAAATATTTACGAATACCGAAATACAAGAAAAGCGGTTCATATTAAAGATGATTCTGACCGGACTTCGATATTTTCCAAAATGTTATACTTAGTATAAAAGAAATGAAAAAAATGTCTCTAAATAGAGTATTTTTATTTAAAAATAAGCAAATATTTTCGGTACAACATATAAAATAATGATTTAACCGGAGAACTTTTTGCGAGAGTTTTATTTATTTACCTTGATAAGAAATAAGAAAAAAAAAAACGGAAGCTTATAACTTGATGCTACGAATTCGATAGAGTTTTAGGTCAAACATTCTTTTGGATGTGTACAAATAATAAATGAATATCTCGGATGTTTTGTTCCTTGCCTAAAAAAACTGTGAGTTTTTTTTGCGTGTGTGTGTATGAAAATCGGCATATTAGTTCAGGAAATAATTGCAAACAGTTGATTTGGGGGGGCTGAAAAGAGGTAAATTTGGCACAAAAGATACATGGTAGTTTTGCTACCCTCAAAAGATCTAACCCTTGATATAAATGTTTAAGCCTTCTACCCTTCAGTCGTTATAGGTAAACGACGTGCTCCAGGGTTGCAACTGTCATATACATGTCAATATTTTTTTTGAACATTTTTCTATGGGTATGAAGTCAGTGATAATTAGGATAGAGAGTAACATGAGAAATATGAATAAAAAGGAAGGAGTTAATGAGAGTTTCAGACTGTCTACGAATTTTACGGCCAACCCTCGTACATTTATATAAACATACTTCATGAGCCTTTCACAAAATATTACCCATCTTGTGACAATGCATACATTAAAACAGCTTTGAAATATACTGAACAACATAAATTACGCCTCACCTTCGGTAAAAAATATTTCTGTTCTGAAATAGAATAATTTGCTAAAACAGCTTTACTCGATATTGGCCGGCCACTAGATACACAAATGTAGTAATATTTATCCCTTAACTAATACTATCTTGAGCAGAGTTACTATAATATGATAAACATATTTTTTTGGTCTAACTACCGACCCAATGCATCATACGAAACTAAAGATGGTCGAATTATACAGCATAAAATGGTGGTTACGAACAACTGTGTAGATTTTTCTCAGATCAAACCAAGTATTTATGTGTGACGGAAGCAAAACATTGAATCGGGGAACGTCATCGCGAATGGCCATTCTGAAAAAAAATCCTTTTGCATAATCAAAATAGAGGGAAATTGCGCAGGTCATGGCTGTCATAACTCGACCATTGTATGGTTAATACAGACATTTTAACAACTCTCGGCACTGCTATTTGTATAAATACAGGTTTGGGAGTCTGCATTGTAATATGTGGTGACCGAAAATTCTTAATTCTCTAGTGATGATAATGACCCACAAAGATAAGGTACATGAGTCGTGTTTCAACTCCTTCATGAGTGAGAACCATTGGAAGCCCTTGTTAGCAACTCAATGTAATGGTCCATTCATTCTATGCGATTATGGACTGTCTTCGCACAAAACTTCTTAAAGTTTTACCAATACGTACTCTTACACCTTCCGGGTTTATCTAAAAAAAAACACAATATATCAGAAACGAGCTTACAAAGAGTGTCAAAAACTATTGTGAAAACCCAAGGTTTTGAGTCGGATTAAGGTATTATATACAGCAAATGGGTGTCCATGTTGGGAGTTGGGAGCAATCAAAACTGACTCTAGTTCCAAAATATTGATTTAAGTGGATATCGCCTGTATGAGATTGTAACTCGACAATACGTATTTATACAATATCATCCTTTTTGTTACAAATCAATAATTAGTTATCGTTTATTTTTGTATAACAAATGATCCAAACTTTAGCTTAAGGTAAAACAATCTTCAAAATTTTAAGGAAAAGGGTCTTCCATACACTTTTTCATCTTATGCACTATCTGCCTAAGTCTCTGAAGATATCCGAGTACATATAGACTATGTCCCAGAGACATTCTATTAATGCAATATATTGATGAATGTGTATACGCCCGTCGAAGACGAAATATGTTATAGGCTCATTCGCCTCCTCTCGGCCTCTATGCGTCCGAGCGGAGTCCACTTTTTTTGTCCCAAGCATTTTTCTGTCACCTTACGCCCGATTTGCTTGGAATTTCGAAGTTATACACTTCTCCTGATTTTAAGGTACATGTACACGTACAATAACTCAACTAGGCTTGTTTTTTGAGTGATTGTTGTTTGATGTCCTTCATTCTTGGATTGTGTCTGTAGCAAATCTCTCTAAGTATACGAGCTATGGTCATGAAACTTCAAAGGTAGACGATTTTATGAAGGGAAAATTTAGTCCAAAAGATTTATCACTGTCACTCCTAAGGTATAATATCTATCGTTGTTAAACTTCATTTTCACGAGAAAAATTACAAGAACCATACTTAAAAAATGTTAATTATTATTCTTTGACATATGGACCTTTATCAAAATCCGGTCCGTAGTCGACATCCGGTATTGTGACAGCGTATCAATTGACAAGTTGGCACCTTGTCATTAATGAGCCTTATTGGCCCTCTAAGATTCTCTTCATTCGGAATATCACTCGCCCATTTCCGTAAACTGCAACAGACCTCGGATATATGTAAGGCGGATAGGTATGTAACAAAATCGTGCATTTTGTTAGGCGGAAACGGTGTAAGAAAAAGTAGCACTGTAGATTTATATCTTTTACAGTAAATTACGTCTGAAAAATCTTAATTTTTGAGAATGACGAATCATTCTCAACGACGTCAAATGTTTTCAATAAAAGTTTCGAGGGCTAACGCCATTTTAACTGACGTCATCGAGTTTTTCCAAGGTTTTCCCGTAATTTGTAAAAATAGTCCGTCTATGTACATCCGAGGTTGATCGTGAGATTGGCCGAGTGGTGTTCTAAATGAGGTTCTCTTGTGTATGATATCTGATAAATGTCTTGATGTAGTAGTGTACAACATTATGTGGAATCAACGGAGAAAATTAAGAATCTGGTTTTCTCGACAGCGTCGATTGATAGAAAACGGTCACTGCTCTTTCTCTCTTTCCGACACAATTACAAGAACAGAATCAATTAGAAAATAACTGATTATTCTTGAAGTTTAAAGAGTTGCTAATTTTCGCGTCAGAACTAGGCATTTTTCAATTTTTCAGTTAAAAATCACATGAAATTAATGAAATTACACACTTATTCTTTTTTTTTTATCAAATTGGCCAATTTTTCTGAGGTCTGAGTATAAAGGCGAAATTCTAATCTCATAATACACATTTTGTTATCAGTAATTTAAACGTTGGTGTAGCTGGTATTCAAGAAGATTTTTTAAGTAAATACAAACTTTAACAGGTCTCTTTATGTAGTTGTCATTTTTGAAGTTTATTTTTATAAAAGTCCTAACTAATTGCGCAGTGATGTACCGTACTGTTCACATTTTATGTTTGCAGAATCATCGAATCAGTAGAAGGTATTGCGTATAACACGTATCTGCACGACATGACGTCATTACGGATAATTAAACGTTGTCTCGGAACCAGTATTTGGAAGCAAAATGGCAAAGATACGCCAGTAATTGGTCTAACACTGAACGATATGGATGATAACTATGACGATTATACTCTAAACAGCGCGAATTTATTTGATATAAAATCACCAGTCGACGTAAATCTTTCTAAGGCTGATGTTGCTATATATCTGGATCCGGAGTTGTTTAAAGGTAAGAACTTTTATTGAATAATGTTTATCAAGTACTGTTTTAAAGGTAAGTTCACTCCTAGTTAGTAGCTTGAAAATAAGCTTGATATTAAATAAAATGCATTTAGAACGATTACGGAATAATTGAGTTCACAAGCATAGATAAATTTCTGACAAAGGTTTTGGCTTTATATCGTTTACTGTTGGTACATTATCGAGTTTTCTTATGCGTTTCTCAAAGTTTGAAGTTTTCCTTTTATGACTTGGCTTTTTAACTCACCTTTGCAAGATGTGCTCAAGGTGAGCTTTTGTGATATTTGTATTTATGCCGTCCGCCAAGTCGTCCGTCGTTCTGTGCTAACAATTTAGTGTTAACACTCTAGAGGACACAGGTATAACCTAATCTTCATGAAATTTGGTCAGAATGTTTTCAGGTCATATCGATTAACTCTGTGTCATTTTGAATGACCAAATAGATATCACGGACGAAAATAGAGGCATAATTGACAATTTTCTTTTCAACTATCTTAAAGTCATAAATATTGTCCACACCTTTTGAAACTAATTATTAATTTATTTCTATATGGTCACTATATTTACCCGATTACAAATAGGTAGGATCTATTCAATATCACAGGAAAAGGGTCCAAATTGACAAATGTCGTGTTAGCGTTCTAGAGGCCACAAAAATGGTCCGATCTTCATTAATCGTAATCAGAATGTGTGTGTTTTTTTCACAATATTTACCCTATAAAAATATGATGGTTCTTTTTGATATCTTTAAAACACATGACTTAATGACAATTGTTATGTATCAGTCTAGAGGCCACTAATATTAAGCATGAATGATAACGATTGACCAGGTTCTCGTCAGGTTACAAGGCTTTTCATCTTAGCTTTTAAATGTTTCCTAAAACTTGTTTTCTGTTTCCTTATCTATCGATATTATAATTTCTTTTATATATCAAATTATTCTTTTGGAATTTTATTGTTAACATTGTTTGGTTTTATACGAATGTTTATGAATTTTTCAGTCGGGTTGACTCGCAAAATGGTCATTCTCCTGGTCTAGGGAGAGCACATCTGCTTTCGTGCTCACGTCGAATTATTCCAATTTTATACATAATCATTTGCCCAACATGACCTTACTTGTCGACGGGCCATAAAACAAGATTCATTCATTAATTGGAGCACAACGTGCCAAAAAGACTTTAAACAACTTCTCGGTAACAAATGTGCAAATGTAAACCAAACTTGGCAGGAATCTTGTGTGACGCTTCTCAAAAACCGTTCGTGAATTTTGATTTACACCAAAATAAGGGCGTGGCAGGGGGGGGGGTAATTTTATGACCCTGACAATTTTAAATATCTTCTCTTCAGAAACCATTTTTCCCTGTGAACATTATCATTACCTACACCAACACTATTTTAAATAAAACTTTGCGATGATGTACCTTCGGTTCTTTCCTTTTTCAAAAAGCTATCATGGCATTATTATTTGGTAACAATTATGGACGTAGCCGGGTGTATATGGGGCATATCTTACTTTGAATTCTTGGAATAGCATCTCCTCGCCAACTAAACAAATGTGAATGAAACTTTTCCAGAAAGTTATTCCGGTGGAAACAGAGGATCGATAAAATTTTGGTAAGAAGTGTAATGTAATGCTGTCCGTCTTCTTTGCGGGTGCTGATTTTAGTATTAGTTTGAGTATTTTAGTACTAACTTGGAGCTAAACAAGAATGAAAGGATGATCTTGTGGACGATTATGCTTATAATAAGTAATGATGTATCAGTGACAGATAGCTTGAAAAGGAAAAAAAATATTCTTTGTGGAAATGGTTTGGTATGTTCAAGTACCTGTTTCAGAAGACAATTATTCAGATTCAAACTATTTGAAGTATTATCTGAGAAGAAGCCCAATTCTTTGTTAATATCCAAGCCAACTCATAACTCGGTGTATTGCCTTCATCCATCTGCACTAATTGGCTTCTTTGAACCAGCTAAGATGGTTTTCAGGATTTCCTATATTCATCATGCAAGATAATGGATTCGAAAATCGTTGTAGAAAATTAAAAAGGACTAAAAAGGAAATTTCCTCATTATTCACAATGTTTTCAATTTAGAAAGCCATGAAAAAGGCCATCGTCATTATGTTTTGTTCATGTTATGTTTTGTAATATGGGCCAATGGCCTAACATTACCTATATGAATAAACTATCTATCTATCGTCAAATCTTCCCATAACCCGTATGCAGCCTAAAAGAAGAAATTAAAAACATCAAATAATTAAATTTTACGTAATTATCTCCCTTGCGTACTCTTCGGTCAATATGACATAACAATGCAATCATGGGGGTGGTCTTCTTTTCTCCGCCCTTTATTTCAATGAAATTTATATGAATAAATAAATTGTTTTCAATTTTCAATAAAATATATTATTAAACTTTTATATTTCAAAACAATACCAAAATGTCATTAGATAGTTTAGACCGCTTTTGGGATTTTTTAATTGAAATATTTTAAAAAAAATGATTTTATTTGGGAGGATTTTGTTGCAGAGATAACGCTTCAGAACTGAATGTAATATTTTTATCGAGGCAGATACACATAAATGAAAATAATCAAATGCTACGTTTTCAGAAAATACTTTGATATGATAGTTTGTTTGGAATTTTGACTTTTCATTTTCATTATTTCAACAAAAGTAATTACAAAATTGATTGTCACAAAGCGATCGTAATCGATTTAAAAAAATACAAAATAAATAAAAAAATAAAAAAATGAATATTAAATAAAAAAAAAAACAGACAACAAAAACGACAGACAACAGGATGCAAATTCGTCACAGATTTTTTACTCTAGCGAAAAAGAAAAGACGAAAACATATCGAGAGATAGAGATAACGTTAAAAAGGGAGAAAACATTCAATCGCAGCTTTTTCATTTTGTTAGCTCACCTGAGCACGAAGTGCTCAAGATGAGCTATTGTGATTGGGTGCTGTCCGGCGTCCGTCGTCCGGTGTCCGTCGTCCGTCGTCCATCGTCAACTTTTACCTTGTGTGCACTCTAGAGGCCACATTTTTGGCCCAAATGTCATGAAACTTGAGCAGAATGTTTGTCTCAATTTGAAATTCGGTCAAATTGGCTCAAAATGGGGTCAAGCGGTCAAATTTTAGGAAAACCTTGTGTGCACTCTAGAGGCCTTATTTTTTGCCAAATTATCTTCAAACTTGGTCTGAATCTGTGTCTTCCTTAAATCTCACGTAAGATCGAAATTTGGTATTGTGGGGTCAAAAATTGGGTAAAGAATTCAAAATTTAGAAAGACCTTATGTACTGTGTACTTAAGTGTATGGGCAATATTTTTACCCAAATGTCTTGAAACTTCGACAGAATGTTTGTCTTCATCAAATCTTCATAAAGTCGGAATTTTGGTCAAGTGGGGTCAAAAAATGGAGTCAAGGGGTCAACTAAAGAAAAACCGTGTTTGTTCTCTAGAGGCCACATTTTTTTGCCCAAATGTCTTCAACTTTGTCAGAGTGTGTGTCTCCATCAAATCTCAGTTAAGATCGAAATTGGGACAAGTGGGGTCAAAAATGGGGTCAGGGGGTCAAATTTTAGAAAAAAACCTTGTGTTCACTCTAGAGGCCACATTTTTGACCCAAATGTCTTCAAACTTGGTCTGAATGTTTGTCTTCATCAAGTCTTGATCAAGTTTGAAATCGGAGCAAGTGGGGTCAAAAATGGGTCAAGAAGTCAAATTTTAGAAAAACCTTGTGTGTACTCAAATGTCTTGAACATTTGTCGGAATGTTGTCTCCATCAAATCTCAGTCAAGTTTAATTAAACTCAACCGTACATTCAAAATGAAAAACAACAGTGCTACAAGGGATTTGTGCTTAGATTTTTTAATAGTTCTAAATAAGTATAAGATAAAAGGTCCCTACACCAAAAAGAAAATTAAACATACTTTAACTAAGAATGATATGTCTATGCTGCAAAATGCGACTTATCTATTTCCTTATTATTATTTTTTATGATTATTATTATTACTTTTATTAATTATTATTATTATTATCGTTTAATTTTTCAAAAGTATGATTATTTTTGTTAATTAAAAGCTGTTTTGAATAGATAACTTTTTACACGAAGAAATTTATATTGCCGGTCAAAATATCATAAGGGCCAACATTTCACCAATCATGCTTAACAAAGTGAAATATCGGCAAAGTGTTGGTTTGAGTTTTCTCATTTTCCACGAAGTTTCAACATAGCAACATCACTACCAGTTTATTTAACGTGGTGGTGGATTAGGTTGGATTATGCGCTCCCCATTTATATTTTTTTCTTTTGTTTTATTTCTTTTTCCAAGAATACATTTCCTTGTCTCACTGTGTTGATGAAATTGCGATGGTACTAATGCAAATTTATATATCATACTAAGTTAAGAAATAATTAAGTAGGCTACGTATTATTTATTTTAAGTAATTGCAGTCACATTCGAATTTGAATGAGAAGAGACAGGCGAAATAAATGATACGATTTGAATAATAAAAAGGGATAGTATATGAATAATTGTAATTCATAGAAAACCTTTAATGACAAAATTTTGAAAAGAAAGTCAGTAGATTATTGCTGCCAAAAATCAAAATTCTTCTCAATTTGTCAGTGAACTTCAATAGAGTTAGATAACGATAAGTGAATGAAAGGAAAAAAAATAAAATTGACCAAAAAGAAAAGGCATGATGAATTTAATCTTTAAAACTACATTTTAATTATGTGCATAGATAAATTTTATAACGTTAATAAGGACGAATATTTTGAGGTTTAAAATACAATATTTTTCCATAAATTTTACTGGACTAAAATGACATGCAACTATCATTTGTATAAGGGATGGAGTCGAGGGATTTTGCGCATGCACAGACTTTATGTGCAATAGGTGTATTTGGATCCATTTAAAATCTGGTTGCAATGGCATATAGAAAATAAAGAAACGAACAACGGATATAAAAAAAGGTTGAGGGTTACAGTCAAGTAAATATGTAGTTTCCATCTACGTCTGAACGTGACATCGTTTAATTTCACCTTTTATCACATAACGTATCAGGGTCGCTTACCATACTACTTTAACACGTAACACGGTGTAGTAATATTCTACGATTGCAAACTCATCTTTCGACCAAACGAATATGTGAGAGAATGTTGGCTCTACTGATATAATGTTGGTATTTTGCCCTTATTTCTTATCCCATGTAAATATATAAACGGGGTAAATTCGATAACGTGCCGATTGTATGTTAATTGCGTACTGATCTTTTCCATCGTATTAGCAAACGTTCACCACGCCACGTTGTATCTATGTGGTAACGTTCAAATGACTTGATCGACGTCATTATGTCAAAAGCGGGTCGCCATGCATCGTGACGCTAAACGGTTAGAGCAATTTGGTTTAATTAACTCAATGAAGCGTATTCCCTTCTCCCGCTTAAACAATATAATAAGTGGAATTTTCATAAGATAAATATACTAATAAATGGATATTGGGCTGGACATCTAGCAGTATATTAGCTCATCTATAACATCGCCTTGACGAGCCCTTTATACGTTGGCGATGGCATTGTAAATGATTGGTTTGGCCAACATATTCTTCATTGAACCCATTGCAAATAATCACGTATATGATGTCACATGCATCGCAACTTATTTCATCTCTAGTTGTTACTTTTCCTACATCCAAAAGTATCATGTTGCCTATCGATCAAGAAGTTGAAATTTCACAATAAGGTCTCCTCAGCAAAAGCCATTTGGTTAGATGGGCCTTTCCTGGGAATTTGATCTGGTTAAAACACTGACAACATCTTTCTGAGAAAGAAAAAAAGATCAAATCATTTTATCAGTCTATTCCAATAACTTTAAAATAGAGTAACTAATAGAATAACGCCTTTTTATTATGGCCTTGCATTAAACTCGTTATCTCGCGGCATCATTTACGTTAACACTTAAGGTAAAACTTTTAAATGTCATTATATTTAATATTGTTTTTTAGATTATTTACGATTTAGAATGCAAATAGACAGATTCCTTCATATTTTTCTTTACCTCAGTAATTACATCCTTATTTGTTAGTTAATCATTTGTTTGTATTTTTGGTGATTGTGTATGTTCAATTAACAGGAAAAACAACAACAGCAGTGTACCAAGTATACAGTAAGACAACTCTATTTGAGAACAGTTATTCCACATTTGAGCTGATAAGCAAAGTTGTAGCTGCCGGGATTGTGGTAGACAATAGTCTCATGACAGACCTAGCAAATTACTCTGTGGTTGCCATTTTTAAGGTGACTAAGGTAAATATGCATACATTACCATTCAATATCTTCATTATAGACTTTTATACTTCTGTGGGTATTTTCAATAATTAACAAACCAAAAGAAATTGAAATTCATCGCATTCAAATCGCATTCAATACATTGAACCTGAATAAGTGACAGGGTACTCTCAATGCCTATTTTGGTCTTTTTTTACGAATTGAATCCACGTTAGGGCCTCCTTTGCGAATACAAGCAAATATTCCAATGATGAAAGAAGCAATGGTTTCTTTGTTCAATATCAAAGGGCAGAGCAAAATGTGTCGTATGGTTTCGTTCTAATGTCTAATAATGTTGATGTTTTCCCCGGTCATGACAGTCTCTAAGTTTTAGTTTATATCCATATGATTATCTCACTTATTTTGAATGTATAGAACAGTATTGCCTACAGATAGTTTAGCTTTTCATTACTTCCTTGATCTAAAATGCAGGACGGCTTATTATATTTTAAATGTTTCACTATTTGAAAAGTATATCAAACAAATTTATTATCAGGACGATGTGTGCGTTATGGGACTACCGGGCCCATGAAAGCGCAGGGGGTTGGGCTACAGACGAATGTAACAAAACTGTCATGGACGGCAAACGAGTCATGTGTGAATGTAATCATCTTACAAACTTTGCTGTACTTATTGTAAGTTGACAAGCTCGTGAACCAAATAAATTAAGACAGACAAAGGAATCTGTAATAGAATGAAATTAACAACTTGAGATTTTACAACGAAAGGCATCATCACAGAAAGGGGTTCCCTTGTCCATACTTCGATAAACGTGAATGTCTTCAGGATCTATAATTCAATGATAAAGTGGGTAAGATACTGCGAACCATGATCAGTCGTGAAAGCGTGCTAAGTTAAATAGCCAGCCCAAGTTCATTCAGCTGTAGATTTTGGTATCAGAAGGACGTGAAAACATATGTAATAACATATCATAACATAATATTTTATTTCAAATATATATAACCACCGGCCTAAAATACAATCAATACATGAAAAAAAGAGTGACTATGGTAAGAGTTAAATATTGTTTAAGCAGAGCGGTTTGATGTTGTTTAGTGGTACAGGGTGAAAAGACAAGTTTAAACTATTGTCATTAAATTTACAAGCAACTGAGAAGATTAAATGGTCAATTTTACATTGAAAAAAGATGGTAGATACCGTTTCATCAACTCAGTTTCACTCGCACGTCTATAGATTTTTTTTCATGTATATAATCATGACAATGAAATTTACTACTACCTTTTATTTCTTTGGTCATACAACCTTGTGTACCGTGAATTAGCTTCACTTGTACAATGCTATTTGGTTATCGTCAATGTGCGATCAAACCTACGCGCAACGACAGTATATTGATTAATTTTTTAAACTTAACATTTCACAACTTAAGTGATAACCATCCGGCACTTATAAATTGTGCTTCAAAAATATCGTCAATGTGCGAACATAACCCTCTAAATACAACTTCACTATAGCTGAAGTCGTGACTTTTCAGGCGCACAACGACGGCGGATTAATCTAGGTTTTCTATTCAACATTATACGTCATTGAATATCAACAATTTTAATAAGTTCTATATTGCCTGTGTCGCCTAGATGATTAGAAATGGAGGGCATTTTTAAACAATTATAATGTGATAATACATGTATATACAGTAAAATGTGTATAAAGTGACCACAGCGACCGAAAAGGAGAATGGTCGTTCAGTGTGCGTTAAATTACAAATTAGCCAAATTATTTTTGATTGAATATGTATGTATATTATTACGATTTCCCTAAAATCTTAAGTTATGAAAACCCAATGGAATCCTCTTATTGAGACGACCCACTTGAGCTCTAAAACATTTGATTGACTTTTGATAGTGTTTAGAATAAAAATATCTGTTCTTTAAGATTTTTTTTAATGTGAAGATCGGAATTCGAGAACGGACCATGAATAAAAATGATCACACGAGCAAGGTGGAATATTGAAGATTTGCAAAATGTAGATCAAAGTAAGTGTAAGTAAGTCAATGTACATGTATATTCAGAACTATTGTTTAGGCAGATATTTCTATAAATTATTTTAATCGGTGTTCGAGAGTGACTCGATTAGTGTAAGTTTTCCTTGCAATCGAACAGAAACAAAAAAAGTATTTCTTCGAGATGGCGTTTCCCAACATATACATTTTACAAAACCAAATATATTTTGGTCATGTAATTTAATCGAAGCCCGTTGAGTTGCTGGCAATAAATACATTGACAATTGATTTTATGCACGCAGTTATAGAACTAAGAAAATTGGTATTAGATCTGGCGTTTACTGTTTGTGTTTTCGACAAGATACTAATAAGAAGTATATTTCTTGAATAAAAACATTTACTGATTGATAGAACTCACATTTTGTAGGTTGTAAGCACATTACAAAAAATATATAGGCATTTACAAACGTTTTTACTGTGATGTCCAATTGAAAAATCAAATAAAATACTATTTCCTACTTACAAGATACTCAGTCAACAAAGCCGATTACTCAACGTTTAGTGAGAGGCCAATGAACATGTTTATCGTCTGAAAAATATTGCACTTGGTTGGACTTGGTCTGCTTCAGCCATAATTTTCAGTCTAACTTGCTACCGAATGATGCACGGCTGCTGTTAATAGACATTTTCACGCGGCAAGGTTCTTGTTCTGTGACGAAATTGTCAATTTATGACTACGGTGATTTTTTTCGTAATCTGTATCTTTTGCTAAATTTCATCTTGTCTCCTTGAAACAGGACCTTTCGTTTAATGGTTAAGTGCAACATAGTACAAGATCGGTATACTTTTCTTTGAATTTTATTATTCCCCGCCGTTTTCGACGAGGGGATATGGTAATGGTCTCTGTCCGTTATTCCGTCATTCCGAGTTTCCGTCACCAAACTTGTCCGGAGCATATCTCCTTAAGTATAATAGCTATCAACTTGAAATTTTATGGGTGGATAGATCTCATAGAGCAGAACTGCAGTGCATAAGCACTATAACGCTTGCTTGCATAATTTTGGAGTTATTGCCCTTTGTTATTTTTTAGACTTAGATTTTGTCCGGAGCATATCTCCTAAAGTATAAAAGCTATCAACTTGAAACTTTATTGATTGATAGATCTCATTAGAACTACAACTCTTGCTTGCATTATTTTTGAGTTATTGCCCTTTGTTATTTTTAAGAAATAGATTTTGTCCGGAGCATATTTCCTAAAAGTATAATATTTATCAACTTGAAACTTTATGGGTGGATAGAACTCATAGAGCAGAACTGCAGTGCACAACACTATAACTCTTGCTTGCATTATTTTGGATTTAATACCCTTTGTTATTTTTAAGAATTAGATTTTGTCCGGAGCATATCTTCTTAAGTATAATATCTATCAACTTGAAACTTTTTGGGTGGATAGATCTAATGAAGGAGAAGTGCAGTGCACAAGAACTACAACTCTTGCTTGCATAATTTTCGGGTTTTTGCCATTTGTTACTTTAAGATTTATATTTTGTCCGGGACATATCCCCTAAAGTATAAAAGCTATCAATTTTAAACTTTATGGGTGGACAGATCTCATGGAGGAAAAGTGCAGTTCACAAGAACTACAAATCTTGCTTGCATCATTTTGGAGTTATTGTCATTTTTTATTTTTTAGACTTGTATTTTGTAAGGGATTAATCTCTTAAAGTACAATAGAATCCTTAATCTATTCGGCTTCAGTTTACTATCAAGCTTTCACAGCGGGGGAGGGCCATCTCCAACATGGCTCTTGTTGATATCTGAAAATAATTTGTTTGTCAAATCAACCGATCTTAACTTTTTTTACACGTTATGATGCATATTATAAAAGACTCGTTAGTTGGATACAACATTTCAGTGATTTCGGATGGCTTCTGTTAGAAAAATGGAATTTAGTAAAGAGTACTTATAACTTTTTCCTAGTTGAGATTGGCGATCTTGCCTTTAAACCTGTGAGAAGAATTTTTTAAGGCGCATTTCTGTCTAAATAGAAGAATATAAATTGAAAGACAAACAGTAAAACAGTTCAGGTTCATTTTGGGATAAATCGTCAGCATTCATTATTTGATATTAAAATAATTCTGCGTTGATCAAGAACCTCCTTGTTCAGGCAACGGGGGAGGCGCCTCTATTTCTGACTTTTGGATTGACAATCGTTGACTTATGTGAGGTAGCAACTTCTAAAAAACTACTATTTTTTACCCCAAACCATTTGCTCGCATCTAATAAAACTTAGCATGAATAGGCTTTGGTTTACCCTCTTCTAACGTTGTTAAAAAAATTGGATTGGCCCCGAAATACGGGCGGCGCGGGGCGGGGCTTTTTATACCCTCGCAAAAAATGTTTACGGGGATATACTGGAATCAGCCTGTCTGTCTGTCCGTCCGTCCGTCCGTCCTTCGTCCGTACGTCTGTTTGTCCGTCTGTCCGTCCGTCTGTGGAGATTTATACTAGTAATTTTATGTCGCAAACTCCTCCTTCAGTTTTCCTTCAAAAGCTTTGAAACTTTATATAATTATTTATCACACGTTGAAGTTTTGCTAGACGCAATTTTGAGGTACCAATTTTTCCTGGTTAAAGAATTATCTGCCCTTGAACTTAAGCCATTTTTTCTTATCTCTCTAATACTAGTAATTATGTGTCGCCAACTCCTCCTTCAGTTTTCCTTCAAAAGCTGTAGAAATTATTTCCTTTTTGACAACTGTCTATTTAAGAAATGTGATATCCCAGGGGTCAAAGAGACACAGGTGAGCGATCTAGGACCATCATGGTCCTCTTGTTGTTAAAGAACAGCTTTGTCTATCGTCTTCTAATAACACATTCTTACTGTTATTATTTGAAAATATAACCACGCTTCTCAGTTCAATTAACCATTCATTTATCCTTAGAAATCAGAAGCGTTCAGAAGTTTTCAATAATAAATAGTAGGAATTTGTGCTAATAATTCTATCATGCAATTTTCCATGGAAAATAAACGCGGAAATACTTCGTATGTAATAACTGTGGATAAAATTCATTTGATTTTACACGCTCTTCAGTTATCACCAAAGTATGCCACGGTTAGAATTGATATTCGATTGATTCGTTTACATTTGTCTCTAAATTTGCAACATTATCAAACCTACACACTTCATTGTTCATTATTCGTCTTCGTCCATATAAGGACAAATATACATTTCAAGCACGGTATCTTAAATACGAGATTTTAAGTAAAGTACGTCATCGAAAAAATGAGTTAAGGAAGTTCCCTTCCCGTCGTTAAAGTTGTCTGAGTTTGAAGCTCAAAGATCGCTTACTTACATAGTTTATCTCATGCGATTTCTGTTTAGATTTGTACTAGGCCCGCGGAGTGGAACAGTCTCTTCGAATATTTTCGGGGATTGACACTCAATGAATCACGAAGCAAGTGCATGTTGTTTTTAGTCAAGACATCATGGCCGATGACAGAAAAACAAATATATTTCGCAGGACTTAGAAGCATCCACTATCTCGGATACAGACAAACTTGTTCTGGGAATCGTTACAAAAATTGGGCTAATTATCTCCATTATCGGATTCGGGATAACCATTTTGACATACATTCTATTCAGGTAGGGCATACTTTTATTGATAATCTGACAATACAGTTTCGGTAAACATAAGAGACATATAATTTCCAATTGGCGATAAAATATACTACAAATTCTTTGTTTGTTTTAACATTTACAACATAAGCAAAATAGGTTTAAAACCAAACAAATTTAAGAAACCATAAAAAAAAGTCATTTCATTGCACGTACACAAATAAATTGCCTTTGGCCTTCTGATAGCCACATTGAATGTTGCAATTCCGATTTGAAGGGAAGAAAATAATTCTAAAATTATGGGGTGTTTTTTAAGAAAATAAACAATTGATGTTTCTTAATATAAGCAAATTCGTTTGGATTCTTTTACCAGATACAAAGTCCATATAAGTTTTAAATAAGTTCTTCAAGATTGGGGCACTAAAGAAGGTACCGACGTTCATCTATCTAATCCAGATCAATACGACCTTAACATTTTTTTTCCACTTCAATGTCTTCAAATTGCTCCTTTTTAATTTTAAATTAGAAGTCGATATTCTGAATTTACTCAATTTTTCATTTTTTCAGTTGAAACAATCAAGGTTATTGATTGTTTTATAATTGATTGAAAAATATGTAAGTGTTTTGTACTTCAATAAAATAGCTTTATTCCAACTGTGGTGTATATATTTATTTATTAAGTATTATTTAGGGAGAAGGGTCAATCTAGAGGTCCTGGGTTCGTTCCGACGGCGACACTTATTCTTTCCGACTATTTGTCTCTCACCAATGGGTTCAAATCGTAGACCTATGTGAAATAGCAGCTGGAGGCTAGGAAAGGACGTAATGGTTGTACTGGTGAGAGATATACCAGAAATCCGATGTTAGGTGATCGAGCCGCCGCGATATAACTGCAAAATGTTGAAATCGGCTAAAACTCCATTCAATCAATCAATTAAGGGAAGAGATGTTTAGATGAAAATAACTCGGATTGTTTTGGTACATCCTTTCCTTGCATTTATATCCGTAAAATGACGATAGTCTCTCCCACATTTCCGCATTGAAAGATATCAAATCAAATCAAATAAAATAATTTCATTCAGGTTATAAGGCCTTTGGCTCATAAACATTTACAAATGAACAATTACAAAACGTTAGTGAGTCTACCAAATACAGTGTACGGTATTGTTATTAACAAAAGCAACTATAGATACTTAAGTACATTTAAATTAACTGAATTTTACTAACAGTTTAAATCTATTTAGTGTTTAATTGTCGTTAGGAAATAATTACCAATTACAGTGTGGGATTTTACACTTATATCTGACTATTACTATACATGGGATAGTTTTCACATGTGCATATCAATCCTAGTGCTTTTGACATAGTATTCGCTGAGTAAGATTTGTGCTTAACTTAAGACATTTTTTTCTCTAACACTGTATTACATAAACATATCTTTAAATATATACTTGTATATCCACATAATGGTTTAATTCCTTCAAAAAGAGCATAATATTGTCAAACAGTAACGATATTCACAATTATGTTCACATACAAAAATCCTTGAAAACTTCATAAAAAAAAATATATGTAGTAAATCTGACTTGTGTCTCACTAACAGACGAAGGTACCTACATTTGACAGTTATAAGGGTATATTTGGTGGCATATAAACTTTACTAAACAGATAAAAAATTAGATAATGGAATGATTAAGAAATTTGACAAAAGGAATGTTATAATTTAATAACATAGTTTTATGTTTATGTTTTTAGATAATTACCTCTTTTTGTAATGTCCCTGAAGTGTGGAGAATGGCAGAATAGCAGAATGAAGTTAGCAGAATGGCAGAAAAGCAGAATGTGTTTAAACGTTTAAACAACACATCAAATTATTTCATGCACAAATTGATCAAATCTTGACTTTCGATTTTTCATTCTGCTATTCTGCCATTTTGCCAACTTCATTCTGCTAGCAGAATAGCAGAATGGCAGAATGAGTTTCAAAGACGCGAAAACTGTTGAGATATGACTTTTTTCACTCTCAATTATCTTTATTGCGTTCTAATATCATTTTTAAATCGATTTTAGACCGATTGGTTTCAAAAAGTGATAACCGGAACATGATATTTTTTTCGGGGGAAATCGTTGAAATCACGTTTAAACAACAAATCAAGTTATTTCATGCACAAATTGATCAGATTTTGATTTTCGATTTTTCATTCTGCTATTCTGCCATTCTGCCAACCTCTTTACTGCTAGCAGAATAGTAGAAAAGCAGAATGGCAGAATGAGATTTCAAAGACGCGAAAACTGTTGAGATATTACTTTTTACACTCTTAATTACTTTTGTTGCGTTCTAATATCATTTTTAAATCGATTTTAGACCGATAGGTTTCGTAAATTGATTTTTTTTCTTCAAAAGTTTGGATCTGGACTTGGTTTGCTTGGCATGTTAACCGGAGCATGATATAAGAAACTTTTTTCGGGAAAATCGTTGGAAATACGTTTAAGCAACAAATCAAGTTATTTCATGCACAAATCGATCAAATATTGACTTTCATTTTTTCATTCTGCTAGTCTGCCATTCTGCCAACTTCATTCTGCTAGCAGAATAGCAGAATGGCAGAATGAGATTTCAAAGACGCGAAAACTGTTGAGATATGCCTTTTTTTCACTTGTGTGAGATCGACAGGAAAGCATGGGT
This sequence comes from Fragum whitleyi, assembly GCA_948146395.1. Classification (NCBI taxonomy): domain Eukaryota; kingdom Metazoa; phylum Mollusca; class Bivalvia; order Cardiida; family Cardiidae; genus Fragum; species Fragum whitleyi. The sequence continues at coordinate 7,268,644 of OX411558.1, forward strand.
TGATGCCCCAGCCTGTTTGATATAACGATAAACTCATAAAAGAAATTCCGACTTTTCACAAAATTCATCCTGACACGTGGCACCCATTGATAAAATTCAATGCGATAAGTTTCAATTCGGATAAAATTAAAGTAATCTTCGAAATTAAATTCATATGTATGTGCTTTTGCGCACCTTCATTGAAAGATTGATGATTGTTTTATTGGTGTTTGTCGGTCTGCGTCGCCATATTTCTGTCTATCTGTCCGATGTCGTGCACAAATTGTTACTACATGTATTAATTTATGACGTTTTGATATGTTAATCATCCCAGCTATTTGTGTCTGCCGAAAACTAAGTTCACAGAACATGTTCCTCCAATGCTAAAAGACTATTTGTCTCTCACCAATGGGTTGATAATTGTAGACCTATGTGAAATAGAAGCACGATGCTGGGAAAGGATGTGGCGGTTGTACTGGTTAGAGAAATAATATGTTAGCTGCTCCAGCCGCTATGTTTAACCGCAAAAATGTTGAAAGTGCCGTAAAACTCCATTCAATCAATCGATCAATCCCATATTAATAGAAAAGCGTTCAGTGGTACCTCAAAAATAGAAGGTGTCAGGCGTAACAAGTTTTAAATTAAGTCATTATGTAATTCGTTCCTGTGTCTTCTAGATATACGCTTAAAATATAAAAAGCCAATTAAAACATGTCACTATCTCCCGCGTTTAAATTATCATGGCTTATTTCGAGACGAGGAAGTCATATTTGATTATCGATTAATTTAACAGATATATTCAAAATAACCAAAAACGAGCATATCACAATGGAACATTTCGCCTAGAACCAGTCGTTATTTTCTGTCAGACTGTGAACTTTGACAAATGATACCGATACACACATATTACAACGTATTTCAGGCATTTAAGAAATGGCCGTGGACAGCAAGTTTTAATCAACTTAGCCGTATCAATGATATGTTCTGCTATCATATTTCTGGTCGGTATGGACAGGACCGAAAGCGTCGTGGGATGTAAAGTTGTGGCAGCCTTACTTCACTATTTCATTCTGGTATCGTTCATGTGGATGTTGGTTGAAGGCATACTACAGTATCTGAGATTCGTGAAAGTACTCGGGACATATATACCTAACTTTATGTTGAGGACCATGATACCAGCGTGGGGTAAGTAACATAAAGTTAACATTTCGGCACCACCGAAATAACAAAGCACGGGATAAATTTAAGAAATAATAACAAATCTTAACAAAAAATCGTTAGATAAAAAATGACCAAGTATTTGTCATTAGTGGTTTCTACATTTGTTACTATGATATCATGCCATTGGATTTGAAATTGGGATTAATGTTTGCTTCGGTATGAAACGACCTTTTTTTGTAAAAAGAAATATTCGGTAAATACGCCTCATATTTTTATAGGGCATTATTTACCTGTAATATACGATGTTTTTGTGTTTTTTTCCATGAAATGCGTAATTGGAAATGTGATTTATCTACATTTACAAAGTACTTAGTCAAATATACTAAATATTTTTCTGTGGCAGAAATATTGAAGTCGAATAAAGCAAAACATTGAGCTCAATCTCTAAGCAATTGATTTATGCTTTTCTTTTGTTCCAATGGTGACTCTACAATCACAAAACATAGTCAAAACGGCTTTTTTGACTTTGAATAAAATGTTACTTTTTCATAACGTATTTTACCGAAATAAATTGTTATGTTTAAGTTCATGTGTACTATATACCTAGCTTTTGGAAAAATCCCGAGGTTATTTAGGAAACTTAGTGTTCTGGACCCTACATTCGTTAGAAACTAATGAATGTAGAATTTTTCAAATGTTTCTAGAAACGTGTCATTTGGAAAGTGGTTCAAAATCAGGAATGTGTAAACGTCTACCCTTGTCTAGATTGTTCTATGGCTTTATATGTAGAAATTTTGAGAACATTCTTGGGCCACTTTTTTAAACTGAATGTTCACTGCGGTATTTTGTCAATCTATAAGAATACTTATTGTTATCTTTAAATTTCGTTTTATTCTTGTTTGGGATATCATTGGATTTGATCATCGTTTACCATAAATTAAATAAATGTTATTGAAATTTAAATTACGACTAAAAAAACATGTGCTTTGTACTTGTCTTTCAAGGCAATAATTATTGGTTATATCGTCAACGAATATTGTTAATTGTAAAGTCCGTTGCTGTTTTTATACATACTTGTTACACTCTGCACGTGATAAATCCTAATACTGAACGATTGGTATATTTTAGCACCTTGTTTTGTAGTTTTGATGACATAAAACAATTAATCATATTTATTTATAAAGGAGTTTGAATTCAATAAATACTATGGTTTGAAATTGGGCTTGTATTGTATTGTAAATTAAATGAAATAGTTTTAGTGTTTCCAACTAAAGAAACAGATGAAGGATCCAGGACAATGATGACAATTTTGGCGCTTTTGTTTTGTATTCTGAACGATGTCATCGTTGTGTCGATAAAATGAACAAAAAGTCTTCAACAATCAGTGTTTGTCTACATTTTGACCAATCCTTGGTACTGACATCTTATATTTTACTGAATCAATGTATTATACAAAGACTGATTTAACGAAACAGGAAAATGCTTTATTATTACAGGTATCCCAATACTTCCTGTTGTTATTGTTGCAGCAATAAACCATGATCTTTATTACGGAGGCAATGGCTAGTGAGTTTATTTATCCTCTTTGTTTTTCGACCACTCATTTTTTTAACACGATCCATTACCTGCATACCTGGATTTGATCAACTTCTTCCGTGTCTAACCCAAGCACTTCTTTATAAAAATGCTTAGAATACAGATAACAACATCGTGAAATAGACAAGTTGAGTGATTTGGTATGTTTTTGGAATGAAATTGAATAAGAATGTAAGGCGAGTTAATGGTGAAATTTAAGGGCGGTAATCCAATATCGCTTATTTTATTCATCCTGAACAAAATAAGCGATATTAATTTCCTCCTTTTGGTAAAATATGCATACAAGTCCTATAAACAGTTGTTTGTCATCACAAACCCATCTTACGCTTACAAAAAATAAAATAAAAAAAAATCAGTGAAATAGCATATTTTTAGCGATTATTATTTTGGTGAGTTTGGGGCGTTTTTTAAATGATTTAAGTGAGTGTTTGGAATGAATGCATGAATGGAACGCTGAATGGTCGATTTAGAATGGTTTTAATTGGAATGATTGTCAATTTCAATAAGTTACTTACTGAATAAGTTATAAGCTTTGTGATGAAACATCTGAAAAATGTCGTATTCAGTTTAACATGCGTCTTCACTACAATTTTTGTGTAGCTTATCTTAGCGAAAGGCGCAACATGTAAGCTAATGTGATAAGCAAAAATCAACCTTATTCAATCATTCAAGATCACAAAATGAAAAATACGAGGGAATCGGGTTCGAAAAGGGTCAAACATTAAGTAAAAGGTTATTTTTTTTTCTTCGGAGAAAATATTCATACTCAATCATAGTCAAAATTGTAAGAATATTTATCTTGATCATATAAAGGTATTTTTCTCAAAAGAGAAAAAGAGTCATATCGAGTTCAACAGAAGGTAAAAGATGATGAAAGACTCGTAAAGGCCAAAAAAGCAGCAGTCTTTGCTGAAACTACGCCTTATATTCATGTGTGTGTGTGTGTGTGTTTCTTGTGACGTCATAATTCAATGTATTCATAAGTTGTTAAAATTGTAGGTCAAAAGGTCAAATATTTGAAAACCTTGTTTAGTTTTAAAGTTAGCTCAAGCAAATGTCCCTTTTTTGACAGTTTGCAATTCTAAATCATGGCCGATACAAAACTGCATCATGTCTGGTTAAAAATAGGCCACCAGAAAAAATCATATAAACATCTTGTATGGGTTCTAAATGTCTTAAGCTTAGCTCAATCCTTATCCAATTTGGTCATTTTTTAATATTGATATCTTCGCAGTGTTTAATAATTATGTCGGATGAAAAATAAGTCATAATATCAAAGCAAGGACAAAAACCTAACTTCGGCTCTGGAAACCGAAGGTTTAGTTTAGTTTTTGTTAAAAATCAGAATTCTGTATCTTGAAGATAACTCGATCATATTGAATATGAGGTTTTTTAGTTTGAAAAAAGTCGGAAACTCTAATTAAAACTTTGTTCACGCTCTAGAAAATATACAAAACATTGTTAAAATCTACGAGAAATTTATTTTGGTATTTTTTTCATGATTAATGTGTCATATTACGTCTAATTGATGGTTTCTTACCCATGTTTTAGGAAATCACTGTTTATGCACTAGATGCAACATAATTTACTTTTTGTAAAAGAAGACCATCATTATTATACAAGGGTCATACTCTGTTAAAATATGCCAATGTAAAGTATTTAAAGAAAAATTGTAAATATTTTTGCCGCCGCATTTGCTCTGTGGAAAGCCGTAAGTAAAATTACAAGGTAATTGGAGATGAACAGTCAATATCTGGAGAATTTGATCAGGTGACCGTTTATTTCTTATATTAAAATTGGTCTTTGTTAGAACATGTGTAAGTCTTGCCGTCATTCAAAATATGTTAACACCATATTCCACTTATATTTAGATGTGTTACAAAAGGTTTTATCCACAGCCACCGCCTTACCACAGTGGTAGCGCGTCGGGTTTTCGTTCAAACGGTCAAGGGTTCGAGTACCGACGGCGGCACTCATCCTTTCTCACTATTTCTCTATTAGTCTCCTACCAAAGGCTGATAATTGTAGACCAAGACGGGATAACAACTGTAGTATAAGAAGGTGTTAGCAGTACTTGTGTGAAATATAAAAAACAGTTTATAGGTGCTCAAACCTCCGCTATATGACTGTAAAATTGTTAAAAGTGTTGTTAAACCCAATTCAAACGAAATAAATCGATGGAAATGTGCAATTGCACGTGTTCGGCATTCCGAAATTTGCTTTGAACACTACTCATGAAAATATATGTATTTCAAACCAAAGTAATACCGATAGATGTGCTATTTAATTGAGGTTTTCAGATAACATTCCGGATAAAGGTGAAGGTGAATTGTTCGTGGGATGACCAAAATTTCGAATAACATCTTTATTTCGAGTATTAATACATGTGTCATGTGTTATAAAAACACTTTCAATGAGTTTCAAGGTAACGACCTCGCGTCAGAGTGATGTGTAATTTTTGTTATGTTTTTTTAGGATAGCTTTTACATTTTCAGATGATGTTCTGAAAATTTTCTAGAGTATCAGATGATTTGTCATTTAAAGACAATTCATTTAAAAAACAACTACAAATTTAGGCTCATATATCAAGGTCATTTCTTTGAAAAAAAAAACAGCTTAATATTCAGATATGCATGAGTTAACTTACAAAAAAATGTACACTATAGTTCTCATCTAATTCATATTCCACCGCCAACATACTAACGTTGGAAATAACTATTTTGATTTATTTGCCTCATTGTTATAAGATAATAATAAAGCTTCATACAGTTTACCGTTTTTCTTCAATTCAGTTGTTGGTTGGCTCCGAACGCCATGTTATACGGGTTCATCATCCCTGTGGCGGCCATTTTGATTGTCAACACATTAGTGTTCTGCCTCGTTATGGTGAATTTATTACGCCGTCGTTCCAAATCCATGACTTCGAACCAGTCTGAAAGAAAAATGGCTTACCTCCATTTTCAGGCCGCCGTCTCAATATTTGTAATCCTAGGTAAGTTGAGTACACCCAATTTAATAGAAAAAAAATCAATATATAGTGGCTTAGAATTCAGGCTAGTTTAGATTGAATTTCTTGAAAAAGCATGCTTTAAACTTATCCGAGGCCTCGGTTTTTGAAATAAATTTACTTAAAAAAACCGCCGTCGTAGCACAGTTGATAGCGTGTCGGATTATCATTCAAAAGTTCCCGAGTAAAACTGTAGCGATTGTGTGAGAAAAACAAGTAGTCCATTCTTAGATACTCAAGGCACCGCGATATAACTGAAAGATTGTTTAAAGCGGCGTTTAAGCCAAAGTAAGCAAATTAACAATTGAAAAAAAAAGAAGAATAGAGGGGATACAAATTTGTTTTCCACTGGGACTATTCTTACTATAATTGTCAATAAGACCCAAACGACTGAACAGGTAGGCCTTGAAAATTCATGACATAACATTAATCAGAATGGTACGAACTTCATTTCCAGTTGAAAAAAGGCACTTAGTTAAAAGTTGAGAGGAAAATACCACTACCTCAGTGTGTTTTTCAAAACTGTGACCCATGGGCAGGGTCGTTTTAGCCCCTGAGAAATGATAATTGGATCAACCTCCCACCCTGACAATTCTTTTCCTAAAATGATATGAAATAAGACAACTTATCTGATATACACTGTTAAACAGCATGTTTTATTGTTCGGTGTATAAATTCAAAAGAAGGAAATAAAGACAATGAAATATGCCTTAAGCTTCAAAAAAACTGGAATAGATACTGCTTTCAATATTGTTACGGAACTTTCTGTAAATAAATAGTGATAAATAAAGTGTCAACTCCTAGCCTTTAGTATATTGATAACTGGTATTGTAAGCATTTTTCCATTGTTTTACTTTTCCCCGTCGATTTTAACATTCTTTATGTTTAACATATTGCATATAACTCCCCAGATTGTATTCATAGCCACATGAACGCGGAAATGAAATTACATAATCCATAGTGTTATCCTCTTTTCAGGATTAACCTGGGTTTTCGGATTCCTAGCCATTGACGGTGCCAGGATAATATTCAACTATATATACGCATTCCAGGGTTTCTTTATATTCCTATTGTTTACTGTCAGGGAAAAACTGGTGAGTGGAAAATGAATTTGAAATCGGAACGTAGTTTTCAGAATCCATTCAGTTCCATTTATTAGAGCAACGGCCTAAACGACGTTAATCACTTTCCTTCTTTCCGGCATGATCCTTGTATACTTTTATGTACACGGTTTCTTGTCGGGGTATATGACGATTTATTAGGGTCGGAAAAATAAAATCACTCGAGCAATAGGCGAGGATTGACTCCAATTTTATTGTCGGGAATAAATAGTCATATACCAGGGCAAGAGCCCGTATTAAGAATTCTTTATACATCAAAGTTTGAGACATATTATCTGTCTTTTTCCTAATAGTCCGGCAGAAATAAGGGCTTTTTTGGTAGAACCTGGAAAATGTTTTGATATATTCTGAAAGCTGAGACCTTAGGTTTTAAGAATCCGTCGGATGACACCTTGGCATCGTTGAGCTTTTCGAGAAATCCAAGATGGCGTCCAAGATGGCCGCCAAAAGCTATTTAAAGGAAAAATCATTGTTTAAACATGTTTTCGATTTTCTGAAACTCTTACAATAATTGCTATTATTTATCTTTGAATGGCACGCATTAACTAACACACAATAAAAAGGGGGTATTTTAAAGTTCAATTTTAAAGCATTTAATAGACATATTGAAATTTGGACCTGAAATGACTCGCTATGAGTCAGCAGTTACATGAAGCTACTATAGCCCAGTCAATAAGTTCCAAAAATGACGAAACATCAAAGTAATTGCAACAGCAATTGTTTTTATACATGTTAAAATATTTTATTTTTTGATACATTGATATGCCTTAATTCTAAAAAATGTAAGACATCAAGCGACAATTAAAAAAAGTAATTTCGGAACCACAGAAAGATCTCTAAACAAAAGTTGAATTCTTACTTTCCTTACATAAGAATAGCTTTCAAAAGCCCGTCGAAGACGGGACATATAATGAGATTACCCGTGGCGTCTAGTGTCGGCGCCCGGGCAGCGTTCACTTCTTTGAACTTTGGCAGTTATATGGAGTTCAGTGAACAAAACCATAAATCCACCTGGCCTATTGATTAAGTTATTGCACTGTTTAGTTTTTATACGCCGCCGAATATGAACCTTTATTGGTATCATCTCCGTCCGTCCCGACGTTAGGACGTATGTCCGTACATTCGTCCGTACGTATGTTTCAATCTTGTGATCGCAACACCTCCCTCATTTAATGGCCGATTATAATTAAACTTTCACAAAATGATTATAGTCATCTGACCGTTCGCATATTGTCGCGGTTTCATTATTTGTCAGCCGTGTCATGGAAAAAGAGACCTACTTGTAAAAATTCTTATGAACACAACTCTTCCTATATATTTGGACTGTTTTGCATGGTGCTTTCATGAAATGTTACTAGTTAAATGACCTTACGCCTACTGTCGCATTAGTGTGAATTTCAGCCGCGTCAAAAGAAAATCAAAGTACTGAAAGCACTGACAAGGTGGAATGCGTTCAAGAGACGGAAACCTCAAACCACTTACGAAGCGTACGCCTCCCGCCCACCACAAGTGATCACATAATACGCATCGGCTTTTGACGGGCGTATATAAATCGATTTCGCAAAAACCCCTGAATTACTATACAGGCCTGAATCTAATGAAAGAAAAATCACAAAAAGGAATAAAATAATATGGACCATACAGCCGACTAATACACTCAAATGGACACTTATACTCTAAAACCAGTTTCAATGTTATTTTTCAAATGACTTCAGCTCCATTTAGTTATCAATTACATTTTTAATTATAACTATCGTAGAGTGGCCCTCAACAAGCGCTTTGTCTTTGGTGAAAAGCTATTTTCGCAGGGAATTCTTTTTTCATGAGTTGGAATCTCAAGACAATTTTTTGACAAAGTTCAATTGTGACTTCGACCTTCGTGACTCCCAAATCGGGCACTTTCTTGGGTCATCGACAACATTTATGTCAAGTTTTATGATATGGGTCAATTGGTTGTTCAGTTAGAGTGGAAATTGAGAACAGTTAGGGTTTACTTATGACCTTGACGTGTATGACCACGAAACAATAAGACATTTCTTTAGGTCATGGGCAACATTTTTCTAAAGTTTCGTTATTGCAGGTCAATTGCTTCTCCGTTTAACTAGCGAAAAGCATACGATCGATGGACTGACAGACACACATGATGAAATTAATATATGCTCCTCTACTTCTGAGTTGGGGGTATGATGGTGCTCTTAAACGTGCTCATGTGCAAGAATATGAAGAAAACAAATTGAAGTTCAGAGTTTTCACATAAGTAAGAGTCAAACCATTTTGAAATTAAGCTGTTTGTAGAGCAAAGGAAATCAATTTTCTTCTGAAAAAATCAAGAAGTAAAGCGGCTTTAGCAGTTGAGTAACTTCACAGGCCTTAGATTTGGTTGATATCTATGTTTTAGGTTCTGAGAAAATGATTTTGAGAGTGTCCACTATATAACATACAGAGAAATGACCTCCGCCCATAAAGGACAAGCGAAATTTGGTCGATATCCATATTTTAGGTTTTCGAGAAAATGATTAAGTTTAAATTATTTTACATATAGAGACATAACCTGTGCCTATAAAAGACATATTTTTCATCTAATAACAATATTTATTGTAGTCTGATAAAGGATTACTTAAGTATGCCAAGAAAATATAATATATACAAAAGTAAACCAAGAAAATATATTGGTGCTCACTTTGAATCAATGCACACGCAGATGATATGATTACCATGCGCGAATCGAGAAAAGAGCATAATTGCTCATGAGTAGTGTAGGTATTCCGGTGGGTGTAGAACAGACTGGACCTAAATGCAAAACACGTTGGGTTGGTAAACTTGTTCATATATTTGATAAAAACAAAGGCTGTATTTAACTTTTGATAATCTTCATTGATACTTAAAGGAATGCGCTCGTGCGTATTTTTGCACAAGATATACATGTTAATTTTGTTATTCTCAAACGATATAATGAAAAAGTTGTTTTAGTATTCAATCGTAATTGGTAAACGTTTATAATTTCGCCGTGCTCCATGTACCGCTAGGTGGGGCTGTTAAGGCAACTGACATATATACATGTCAATAAAAATGTTGAACATTTTTCTTCGGGTATGAAGTCAGTTTTTAATAGTGTAGCGATTAAGATAGAATTATGAATAACAAGGAAGTAATTGATGAGTATTTCAGACTGTCTACGAACTTTCCGGACAACCATCGTATGTTTTTATGACATTTTGGGCTATATAGAACATTCCATTCCTTTGTAAACTTGACTTTTCGTAACTCATGAGTACAGATTTCATTCATAAAAGGGCACATAAAATCGTAGTAGGTCATCACTTGTGGCATGACCAATCAGAAAACGGCTTTTGTTTATACACGCGTGAGGTCAACTCGTGTCATAGGGGAGTACACGGGGGAAAAGATTTTACGGTGCATAGAGTAATAAAAAGAGAACATTCGCTTAATCGGGTTTTTTAAAACAGATAAAGTCTCGCGTTTTTAATGATGGTTTAAGAAACAATAAGGTACAAAGCATTTTATCTATTTTGTTGCGTTATAAGGTCGTTCAGAAAGAGAAACTAGACCTCAAAAAGAGGCTATAATTCTTCGAAAAACAAGTTGCGACATTACCAAATAAGTAGATCACGTGATTGGCTTGTGCTATTGTCAATAGCTGACTTTTTTGTACTTGACTTATCACATGATTTCCAGTCGATTTGAAGTCGATTAGCTCAGTTGGTAGAGCACATGACTTCAAAACCATTGGAGTTCGGCCGCGTGGGTTCGATTCCCGGGCTGGTACACTAATAAAAACTGATTGTCTTCCGGATGAGACGTTAAACCGAGACCCCGTGAGACGGTGCTTTACACCGAGCTCGTTAAAGAACCATGGCAGATCTCAGAAGTAGTTTCGTCATGTATCCTTGCACTATCCCCCGTAACAACTAACCGTCTTCTGGGGGCGTCGCTCATATGGGCATGTGCTACGGTAGCGACGATAAATAAACGGAAATACACACACACACACACACACACGATTTCCAAATATAGTAATGCAAACATGTGATACTAGTAAATTCGTACGCAACTGTTAATAAATATCATTTAAAACATAAAAAAGCGTGTTAATAATATACATGATGTGATAGTTGTATAATTGTACAACATTATTACCTTTTGGTGTAATTAACTATGTCTATGTCAAGTTGAGATATAGGCCGAAGTGTATCCACATCCTGTTCACGTGATATGTTTTATTAAAAAAACACGAAATGAAATTATCTTGTGTTCATTTTGCGGTTTTGTTAAATCTAAGTTGGAATTGCTCTGCATTCCAACGTAAAAAGGGCCTTCTTATGAAATTTATTGTGAACGCAACTCCTCCATTAATGGACCGATTTAATTGATACTTTCAGAAAATTTTCCTTTTTATCTTTGCCGTGGTTTGGTGATTTTCAGCCAGACCATAGAAAAAAGGGGCCTTCATGTACCAATTTTTGTAAATACAACCTCTCCTTCATTTATGGACCTATGATCATCAGACTTGATTGGGATGATAGATCACTGCAATGGGGAAGTGCATTGCAAAAAAAAAAAAAAAAAAAAAAAAAAAAAGACATAACTCTACCTGGTTTATTTAATGAGTTATTGTCCCTGAGGTCTCTTAAACTTGAATTTTGTCTAGAGCACAAAACTAAGAGTGTTTGAGCTATGATCATGAAACTTCAAGGGTACATAGATCTCATCAAGGGAAAGTACAGTACAAAATAACCATTACTCCATTTTGTTTTTGATTTTTTGCTCTCCGTTTTTTTTCTGAGCTTATCTCTAAAAGCTTTAATAATAGCAATAATATTTTCCTACAACAATAATTCATTTGTATGTCTAAAATATATCCATTCAAATCCACTTCAATTCTACTCTTAACCCAAAGTTACATCAAGCAGTGTGACGGGCGTATCTTGTGACATTATAGCAACTTGTTTGCAATTCAAATACATGTAACTAATTTATACATTTTCAGTCACCTTTGATTACGATATGGGCTATACCCTTTGCTCAATAAATGTAAAAATAATATCAAAGCTGGTACAAGTTTAAAATTTGGAAAGTTGAGGTATAGCACCAGAAAGGTAAAGGTGTCAAATAGGATGTGATCTTTTTTACTTATACTGCATCTTCCTTTGAAGGTTGAAAGGAATCCCACGAAATTGAGCGTATACGATTTTAAAACAAAAGAGTCACAACTCTGTAAAAGGTCAATGGACTGTAACCAAAATAAAATATGCAAATGTCTGCTCGGAATTAAGCATATCAGTAAACTTTTATTGAAATTTATCGTCTATTTTTTATGGATTTTAGTAGATACAAAAGCTACAAACGAAATGTCATATAGATGGACGTACAGGCGGACCGATAGCATAGTTTTGTGTATTAAATGAAGGAAATCGTGAACATTTGTCGCCTTTCAAAGCTTATGTCTAGAAGTTTGCACCTATTTATCTGACATATTATCGTTCTCTAAAATCGTCTAAAGCGTTTTGGCCTGCATTTTCCCTATGAAGCTTGTTTGAAACAACTTGATGAGCTTTTGGGATTTTGCAATGCTCAATATAGGTCGCGTGTCTTGTGAAGGCTAGCAATTTCCGTACTAAAGTTCATATTTTAACTCGCACATTCGGTGCTCTTAGGCGAGACATCCCGTAAAAAAATGTCTTTCACCAATGGATAATTAATCTTAAACCTATGTGGGAAACAATTGTAAGCAATGAATATGTGTATTGGTAGCACTGGTGCGAGAAATATCAGGGATCCATTTGTATGAGATCCATCCGCCGCGATATGACTGAAAAACTGTTACAATCGGCTATAACATCATTCAAACGGAAAACCCGTAATCAACGGCATGTGATTGCTTGCTCGGCTTGCTACCCTATCTTTCATTCGAATGCCATTTCAAAGAAGCCCTGCGTTCACTATGACAAAACGTAAAAAACTGAATGATAATTAAACCCCGCAATGCACGGTCACTTGCATGCAAAAAAGGTATAATGGACAATTGATTTGTACCGTTTTGCCACCCTGAGTACAGGGCTGATTGAGTATTAGCCCCTTTCCTGATAAATTTGAATTTGTTTCCAACAAATTTTCAACCCTCGGGGTATTCAAAGTTTTTTTTTTGAAAAAGTTCTCCAAAATAGTTAGGCCAAAGCAGTTAGTGTATGCTGCGATCATTCTCCACGACTCTACTGGCTGATCTTTTGGCTATGCTGTCTACCTAAGCTTTGTGTCTGCAGTTAATACCATCGTTATATTGAAAAGTTAAATATTTTTGGAATGATTTCGGTATGATATTGTATGAATGTGTGGAGAGAGTTTTGATTGAAATTTAAAGCAGATAATTCAATATCGCTAATTTTGCGATATTCATTACATCCCTTTGCGAAATCGGACTAGTCCGTATTGGAATTCTTATTTTTCCTAGTCAAAATTAGAAATCTTATTCTGACTGGGCAGATTCCAGAACGATCTTGCAATAGTAGAATTCGATTTTGGCTAGTGAGACCTAGAATGGACCCAGGTTAGATTGGAATCATCAGTTTACTGTGTTTATTGGGATTCTAAATCTACTAACAATCAATGAGACACTATCATTCTTATCCCTCAATCTATTTATATTTATACAAATATCTTTACTTTTAAAATCAAAAGTTACTAGATGCTCCTGAAAAAGTGTAAAATAAAGTTTTCAAATAAGTTGTGTATCTTTATACAGTAAAACTTGTACTAAGCGACCACCTAAGGGATCACCAAAAAGCGGTCGTTTATGGGAATGGTCGCTTGATACAAAATATCATAATAATTAATATGACAGTTCATTTTGATCGCATTAATAGATTGTCGGTCAAGTCGTACTAAATTGTATGATGTTTAAACCCATTAGAATCGTCTTATCGAGACGATTCTAATGGATTCAAACAACATAAGATTCAACAAAAACAGATTTTTCGTTAAGAATGTCCTCTTGTTCAGAAATGTTGCTTACGGTGAAGGGACTTTTTATGGTGGTCGCTTAATAAAATTGGTCGCTTAATAGACGTAATGGCTCGAACAATATCGACTGTATATCATTTTATTCATGTTAATATAGTTTCAATTGTATAGACAAAGTTGGACATAGTATTATATTTAGTTAAAATGAGATAATTGTACGTTCCTTTGCTTTCATTGCGTGTGTATTGCCGTTTATTTATCCTCGCTACCGTAGCGCATATCCATATGACCGCCAGTTGTAACGTCGGATAGTGCATGGATACATGAAACAACTACTGCTGAGATTCGCCATTGTTCGTTTACTTGCTATGTGTAAAGCAGCTTCTCACTGGAGCTTTCGTCCGAAAACAATTACTTTGTTAGTGGGCCAGCTCGGGAATAGAACTCGCGCGATCGATATTCAATGGTTTTGAAGTCCAGTGCTTACCGACTGAACTTATCGAGTGAATTGCTTTAATTGTCATCCTACAGGTGTTTTATACCCAATATAATAAGTATTTCAATGGACTGAAATTAAAGCGTACTGAAATATCGTTTCATAAAAATCATTTCTATTTTTAACAGTCATAGGTTTTGCTACTCTAACTAATTATAACTCTTTCACCAAAGATGAAACTTTAATCAATGCTCATATTTAGATTATGTTACCGTCAGTAAGGTTTGAATTGCTTGTTATAAACTGTTCGAGAAATATATCACTCTTTTCCAAAAATTGGACAATATAATCATCTACATATATATTACATTCTGAGTGTATTGTATAAAAAAAAACTAATGAAGTTGGAGGTATTTATGCTTCTTGAGGCTCCGTATTTTGTCATACAATACACTAAGAAAGTATAATTATATTTGTCTTTTAGCATTTTTTGTCTTGTTTTCGTCGTTGTTTCTAACAGAAATGAAAATTTCTAAAAATAACTGCATCGTGTCATTGTTCTAAAAAATATCCATGTGATATCATAAAAAATATCAAATGGTATATTATCCCACGGATGTTTGTAAAGTTATAAGATAACAATGTATTTCTATTCTTTTTGTCACACATATGATTAACACATTTGGTTTTGATTCATTAATTCACCAAATAATGAATAACTAGACGGATGATGAAGAGACTAACTTTACATGCAAGTGAGAAATTAATTAACTCTGATTTAATTTTTCTATATAAAAATATTTCTGTCCGAATATCATATAAGATGTAGCATATGTAAGTCGATTATTGTTACACAATTCTATTCATCAATTCTTTTCAATCCGGTAAATGTTAATGTCTTTGACAATAATGAAATAAAAGATTGAGTGCATTTTTCAGTTGAGACCAAAAATGTGTTCAAACCACGTACACCTTTTTAATTAGTAAATAAAGATTTATGTACGTTTATTCATTTATTGATGCATCCGTCTGATGTATTTTTTTCATTTGTATGGAACTTAAATGACATTCTTATTGAAATGTGAAATAATAAAAAGGATCATGTACATGTAGTGCGAATAGCACATGTAATATAATCAATTTAATTGTGCAAGATATTAAATATCTTATGAGAGAGATTCCAATCTGGTGTAGGCCGCTTCTATATCTGACTAGCCATGCTAAAATTCTGTTTTCGGCTAGTCAGATCTGGAATCTGTCCCATTAAAATATTAGAATTCTTATTTCCAATCCTGACTAGTTTGTTTCCGGATCTGGCTAGTTTTAAATCTGGACTACGACACATGCATACAAGTTCTATAAATAATTTTCTTTTTCTCCAAGAACAAAACAGACACATGTGATTACAATTATGTCTGTTACATAGCAATTTTTTTATAGCTATATGTATTTGAATGTAGTTATTTATCAAATTATTTGCGTGATTTGAAGCGTTTCTGAATGGTTCGAGTGAGAGTTTTGGAATGAATGGAGCGATTTACACGATCTTGGTCGAGGGGATTGTAAAGGACAGGGTCACGAACTGTAGATTTTGGCCCTGTAAAATCGACTTTTTCTAATTTCTAATAAATTCAATGGTACCAAGTTTTCATGCTTACCCCTATCCCCTTCTCTTAAATTGAACAAAGACTATTTTTCATAACTTTACCATTTCTAGAAAAAAATCCTTAAAAGTAGCCCTAAAACCCTTAAATTGTCAATTTTTCATCAAAATTTGAAATTTATGCAGCTAAAAAAATGTGAAGCCTAAATCGCGACACCACAATATTTCACTAAAACCTTCTAGAAGTCATAGCTATTACTTGGTAAAAATATGGAAGTGTGGCAAGAGGGGCTTCATATTTTTTTATAACTTTAAATCACCATTTTGGGGGAAAATTAGGCATTTCTGCGGATTTAGGCTATTTTATTGGCTAAAAATTATAAAGAAACTGTGTGGTTTAGGGAATTATTTTATGCATAATTTGAGAGATTGTGTATAGGTGAGAATGAAAAAATAGGTTTAATTGTGTACATTAGAAATTTGAAAAATGCTGATTATACAGGGCTAATTTCCTATGTTCGTGAACCTTGCCCTTTCACTAGGTAAATGCCGTGAATAGCACGTGAAAGATTTAATATCACAACTCGTTTTTTATCAATTTGTTAAAGTAGTAAAATACTATCTTTCTAGATTCGTAAGGCCTGGAAGACGATGTGTTGTAAAGATAAAGCTTATAAACTTGGATCATCCGGCACAGATACTGCCTTTTTACGACGGACAACATAGAGCTCAAACGCTACAACAAAACACCTATGAGATTTTAACGATGAGCAACATAGTGATCGTATACTTGTAAACACTACATGGACATTCAAATTTCGAACCATACTAGACAACTGATGTACAGGCGCTGTCAATCAAAAATGATCGACCAATCATTCAGAATAGAATGACTATTGACATGCGTTTTTTTCGCCATTCTTTAAGATCTTAACACCGTGCTTACAAATATACACGCCGATTTAATATTGCACCATCGATGTTTGTAATCCAGAATATATATTCGAGGTAAATGACGTTTTAATACCTGGGGTCTGGCCGGAGGTAAATGAGTTCGGTGGCAATCAGCTATTTGGTAACCAAATACATATTTTTAGGTGGACCATCCATAATTAAAAATATGATATTTCGGAATGCTTCGGAAGATATCGTTATATATCGGTTTCATAAACTTAAGGGGAATGATTTTCTACATGATAAGTTGGACAAGTTCAAAATTGGATCAAGTGGAGTGAGAAAACTTGACCATCGGTCGAATTTTAGATAAAAAATGTTTGCATTCTAGGGGCATTTTTTAGGGCTATAATAATTTGAAACTTGGAAGAAATATATATGTTAATGAGATCTAGTGTGAAAATATGGGTCAAGTGAGGTAAAAACGTAGGTTACAGGATAATATCTGACAGTAAGCTGAGCTATTGTGAGCTATTGTCAGTCGTGCGTCGTCCGTCGTCCACAATTTCTTTAAACATCTTCTCCTCCTAAACCAGTGGGCCAATCTTGATGAAACTTAGCAGGGATGTTCCTTGGGTCAAGTTCTACCAAAATTGTTCAAATAAACGAAATCCACTTTTAACTCTCCCTTTACCCTTAACCAAAATTGTGAAAATAGGGAAATCTTCTAAAATATCCTCAAAAAGCTTCTTCTCTGAAACCAGATGGCGGACAACTTTCATATTTGGTATGTTTCATCATCTAGTGGACCTCTATCAAGTTTGTTCACATGAAGACCATTTGGTCATATTTGGGCTTTTCCCGGGCGCATCCCTTTTTACATAGAATCAAAAAGCGAAAATCTTTAAAAATCTTCTTCTCTGAAACCAAATGACAGACGCCTTTCATATTTGGTATGTACCATCATCTAGTGGACCTCTACCAAGTTTGTTCCTATCAAGACCTTGGGGTCATTTCTGGCTTTGCTCGGGCGCATCCCTTTTAGCTCTTCTAAGCAGGAAGTAAAAATAGGAAAATCCTCAAAAACCTTCTTCTTTGAAACCAGGTGGCAGACAACTTTCAAATCTGGTATGTAAGATCGTCTAGTGGACCTCTACCAAGTTTGATTATATCAAGACCCTGGGATCATATTTGTGCTCCAACAGGGCACATCCTGTTTAGCTCATCTGAGCATGATGGGTGAAAATAGGAAAATCTTCAAAAATCTTCTTCTCTGAAACCAGATGGCAGAAAGCTTTAAACTTTTGGAAAATGATTGTGTCTAATCTGTCAACCCAGAAAAATTAAATGAATAACACACTGAAGTATCACCAAATACGTCTTTTTGTAAGGCCGTATCGCTTAATCATTTATCGTCGTAAAAAAATAAATTGTTTTTTTTTTGCAAATATTATTGAATCGTGACGGCCTCAGAATGTGCTTGACCTGTGACCCGTATAAATTCTCATGGCACCTAAATCAGGAAGACAACGTATGTATCATTTTCACACGTCAAGAGGTATCGAATCTTTAGCTTGTTCCATGACAGTTTAACCTTGCATCATTTTTGCGCGCTCAGATTGATTAAGGGGTTTGCTGTTTCATGTGCAACAATACGTTTGAAAGATGTTGTGCGATTCACACAATCACAATTGCGACGATCACTTTAATTATGAGAGTCAGACAAAGCTCCAATGCGCCAACTCACACACCCCGCACAGGATAAATTTTAATTTGTATTCTTTTAATTTGCATATCCTAGAGCAGGGACTTAGCATATAGAAAAGCATCGTGATATTCACAGTCATCCCGATCAAAACTATTCTAGAAAGCTCACCAAGCGCTCAATTCATTCATTCCAAATACTCAATGAAATCGATAAAAACGCTTCAAGACATTTAGAAAACATTTTGATAGTGGCCAAGTGGATAATTATTGAATTCAAAACAATCATTTTTTTCTACGATATTATTTATTGGTGTGGATTTAAAAGTGTCTGTTCCATGTTGACACATGACTAGAATTTAAGTAATGAATATAGCCAATTTTGTTCATCTTGAACATATTAGCGATATTGAATTGTCTCTCTTGAGTTTCACACGAAATTCGCTCCTCACACTCATTCAAATTCATTCCAGAATCATCCCAAAATCATTCATCTTGTCAGCTTCTCGATGTTCTGAACTGTATAATCGGTTAATTTGTCATATATCTAAAATTTGGTAAGCACTTCTTACTTTGCGATATATTGCTTTACATGCACATTTTAAAGTTTTCTTTCTAGTTCATGCTATTATATTTATTAAAATTGTGTACATTTTTATTTTCAGTAAAAATTGTTAATAATGTTTGTATTGTTCATTGTATGCATGTATCTGTCGAATTAATAAACTATTTTCTTTTTCCTAGTTGATTCTTTCAAATTATTCCATTTCAAATACACCCAACAAGCCTTTGAACTTGCATGGGTTACAAAGCAGTTTGACAGAATCCACAAAAATATATGGATACCAATTTGCAACATTTCGAAGTATTTGTCCCTTACATGAATGATTAATTATTCATGGTTCCTTACATTGATTGCAATCCAATACAATATATGAATTAAACGAAACTCAAAAACAAACGAACTTTTTTGTGGAAAGAATACGTTCCTTTTTCATTTTTTGGTTAACAAAAATGATTGGTTCAACAAAACACAGGTAACACATACGGACTGATATAAAAACAGGCGGACGCGGACTATTATGTCTTTATAAAACGCAAATGGTTCATGTTATAAAATACTATTAACAGTCAAGAACACGTAACAACATCGTGAAATCGACAGGGTGAATGATTTTTATTGATTTTTAAATGAAATATCCCTAAATTTGTGCAGGATGATTAATTCCAAACTGAGCCATCACAATCATTCAATTTTATTCCGAATTTTTTACGATATAATTCACCTTGTTACTTTCACGATGTGGTTAACTGTATAAACCGCCAAACAGAAACGAAACACCGGTTTCATGATTTCATTTACCTTCAACCAGGTCATAAATTGCGAAATACAGTACAGGTTGACATTGTCACTGACTTCGAGTCATCCTTGTCCGATGCAAATGATTTATTGGTGGACGTTCACAAGTGTTATTCAGTCGGATGTTAATAGCTTTTTTCAAAGAAGTAGTGCTCATTCTTTAATGCGTTACGGTGGTTTATCGAGAAATAACTTTAGATTATCACTTGATAAACTCACTGCAAAAGACGTGAGATTATCAAAAACTTATACCCTGCTTTTGTCAATTTCATCCTATCTGACGTCATCTATGCGGGGCGAAATAAGTGACGTCACAATGAACGTTGCATAGCAATCACGCGCAAAATGACGCGCTTTACGAAAATATGTCCTAGAAATGTCATATTTTGTCTCATTTTTGCATTAAAGAAATAGAATAATCGTTTGTTTTTCGTGTAAGATCGATAAATATTTCATTTCGTGAACAACAAAAGCTATATTTTCACTCGTGGCTCCACCACTCGTGAACATATAGCTTTTGTTGTCCACTCAATAAAATATAAATCGATCTTACACTGAAACAAACGATTATCCTCTATCTAATTTACTCTTTTCAAGACCGGTATTACCCAGACAACTTTGTGTTTTGAAAATTGCGTGAAACAATAATTCTATAAAATAAGTAAATAGCGTAAAGACGCCTTTTAAAAGCGAAAACATTTACAATGTAGGACTCGGGCGTATGTTTCGTTAGAGTAGGTATATGTAATTTGTCATTTGTTTCCCCGTGATCTACGGGAGGTAGCTCTGCAAACTAAGTGCATTGAAATACCGGAATACAAACCGATACAACGCATACGAATAATTAGCCAGCACCCGTCAGTCAACCTCAAGAAGCTTGGATACGTATTTATAAGCTCACCTGAGCACATCGTGCTCAAGGTGAGCTTTTGTGATCATTGAATGTCCGTCGTCCGTCGTCATGCGTCAACAATTTAAGTGTTTACACTCTAGAGGCCACAAATCTTCATGAAACTTGGTCAGAATGTTGGTCGGGTCACAATGCTGAACCCTATTGAAAATGGAAAGGATCCATGCCATATCATGGGAAAAGGGGCCTTAAAGACAATTTTCTTGTTTACGATCTAGAGGCCACAAATATGGCCCAATCTTCATGAAACTTGGTCAGAATGTTGGCCTGGTCACACCATATCACAGGAAAAGGGGCCTTAATGATAATTTTCTTGTTTACACTCTAGAGGCCACAAATTTGGAACAGTCTTCATGAAACTTGGTCTGAATGATGGCCAGGTCACAAGGATGAACCCTATTGAAAATGGGAAGGATCCAAACCATATCAAGGGAAAAGGGGCCTTAATGACATTTTTTTGTTTACACCCTAAATATTCAATCTTCATGAAACTTGGTCAGAATGTTTGTCAGGTCACAAGGATGAACCCTTTTGAAAATGGTAAGGATCCATGCCATATCATTGGAAAAGGGGCTATAATAACATTTTTGCTCTTATCACTCTAGAGGCCTCAAATATGGTCCAATCTTCATGAAACCTAGTCAGAATGTTTGTCAGGTTACAAGGATAAACCCTATTGAAAATGGGAAAGACCCATGTCATATCATGGGAAAAGGGACCCTAGTGAAAATTGTCTTGTTTACAGCCTTAGAGGCCTCAAATCATAGAAGTACAACTTTGCTTGAAAATTTGATGTATTTAATGAGACAAAGAGACGAAGCTGAGCGATATAGGACCATCATGGTCCTCTTGTTTTTTATTAATACTTACCCTTTATCTTGCATTTGAGAATGAAACTCGCGGGAAATTGATTAAAATGATTTTATTGATTTTTCAAGCAAGTAATAGAAGAATTATGCCAGTGGCGATAAGAGGTACAAAAAGGAGGGATACAAAGAACATTTTATAGACTAAAGTCAATCTTTAACTCGAGTAATGCCGACAGAAATCAAAACCCTGTGTTATCAGTGATTTGGTTTACGATCGACGTCATACGCTAAGAAATGTATCATCGTAAAAAATCTACGATTTTCATTTCGTCTATCTCAGACATGCGCTCTCTCTCTCTCTCTCTCTCTCTCTCTCTCTCTCTCTCTCTCTCTCTCTCTCTCTCTCTCTCTCTCTCTCTCTCTCTGTTCACGGTGAAAATTGGAGGAATGCGAACAAGCCAAATAGTGTCTCACAATTCAAATAAATACATTCAAGAAAATTATTTTCGGATTAACAATCGTACCACCCTTCACCCCTAAAAAGTTTATAATATAAGCTTATGTTTCAAAATTCGGAGCGTACATTAATAATGACTGAACATTATTCAGGAATTCACCTATCAATTCAATTCGTAATATGAATCATTGACATAACATAGAAAGAAAAAGTTAATTCTAATTTCTGCAAAGTATTCTTTCAATATTTATCTTCTGTAATTAAATGTTTTAGCACAATTTGATAATGCAAAAAAGATTTTGAACTGCCAAACACGGACGGAGTCACTGTTCCTTTATCATATACTGAATAACAAAAATAACGCATCACCTTTGAATGACAAATAATTCTGTCCCGAAATCGATCGATATGCAGATATGCCATTACTTTATTTTGGTAGGCCACTAGGTAACTAATTGTGGTAAAATTTATTCATGAGTCCATACTCACTTGAGCAGAGATACTTGAATATGATAATCATGTTTCTGCTCATGCAGCAGATTGAATGCATCGTTCGAAATTAAAGCTGGTCAGGTAAAACAGCATATCAAGGTGGAAACAAAAAGCCGTGTAGACATTTATCAGATAAAACCAAGTCTTCGAGTTTGACAGTAGCGATACATTTAATTTCAAAACCTCATCGCGCAGAGTCATATTCAATCCATTCTTTTACGTAATTAAAATAAATCAAACACTTGCACTTGCCGTGAGGGGTCATTACTCGGCCCGTGTAAAGTTTAAACGTCAAATATAACAACTACTGGTGCCGATTTTTGGATGCTGACAGGATGGGGCGGCCGTATTGGAATGTGCTATGATCGGAAACTTGTTATTCTCTCGGTTAACGTTTGTCAGGGTATTGTGGACTAGTGATGAGAGTTAACCACAAAGATAAGATATCTGAGCCGTATATCGACTCCTTCATTAACGATAGCCATAGGACACCCCCGCAAGTCATGTAATGGCCCATTCATTCTTCGAGTGTGTCTTTTAAAGCTGTATTTCTGAAGATGAGGACACTAAAACCGTAAAGCCCTTTTCAATCTGCTGCAAATCAATGTGTATTGTCAAATCAAGCGTTTTATTTTAATCGGACTTAATATTTGCACCTCACGAAAATTTCAAATTGTTGAAAATGTCACGCACAAACTCATTAGAAATGGTTAACTGAGGTGTCCAATTATGAATCATTACAAGTGCTCGTCTTTATTCATATACTAGAGATGCAGAGACATCACACTTGGTTTTTAATTGATTTTTAATTCCAGATTAGTTTTGATTTTAACAAACCGTGAAGAAGGGAAACCATTTGGAACAACAACAATTTATTCAACGACAAAGAGGTAAAAAATTACAATTAATTCCTCAGAAAAAGTCTAACGTTACAATATATTACATAAATCAATAGATACAGGATCTAAAAAATATAATCTCACAAGATAAATACTTATTGGCATGCAATGAACAAACGCGATAAAGTCAATTAAATGAAACTACATAACTATTATGAATATCTCTGAATATTGTATCAGAGAAAAAAAAATAAATTCCCCGTTTTGTAAAATGGGATCGGCCAGTTCAGAGCCCAGGGGCATGACATGAACAAAATTAATGGAGGTCCATTTTAACTTACAAAATATGAAAGCTGGTTTCAGAGAATAAGAATTTCGGAGCTTTTCCTCTTTGTTTCTATGATATTTGGGGTGCACCCGGGTTGAGCCCAAATTTGACCCTAAGGGTATATTGTGAACAATATTGGTAAAAGTCCACTTAATTATGCTACATGAAAATAAAAATTCTATCTTTCTTCTGGTTTAAGAGAAGAAGATTTTTAAAGTTTATCTTTATTTCTATAAACAATGGGATACACCATGGTGGAGCCCGAATTTGACTTTAGAGACATGATATGGACAAACATAATAAGGTCCACTACATTATGCTTCCTACCAAATATGAAGGCTCTCGCCTTCTGGTTTCAGAGTAAAAATATTTTTTGAAGATTTTGCACTTTTCTATGATAATTGAGATATGTCTCTACAGAATTCGAGTTTTACCCAAGGGGTAGTATATGAAGTAACTTCGAAAATGTTCACTTGATGATGCTAAATACTCAATATGAAGGCTGTATGCCTCCTGGCTTCAGAGAAAAAAAAAAGATTTTCTCACTTTTTTCTATGTTAAACAGGATGCACCCGGATGAAGCCCAAATATGAATCCAAGGACTAACTTGAAGGTCAACTTGATGATGCTACAAGCCAAATATACTCTTCCAAAACTGAAAAGACATTGAAGACATATTTTGACAAAATTATCTTTATATGTTTTAGATCATTCAAGGTGTGTGAACATCGGAGTTCTATCCACTTAATTGAAGCATAATGACCGCTTTCTGAGAAAAGATTTAAAATAGTGACGTCGTTTAAGACCGTCACCTGGATAGTGTCGCAGGCCCAACCTTGTCAATCTTGCCCTACACTTTCTTAACACATACTTAATACAGCCAATTCTAAAAACATCGTTGAGGTTGCGGTAACAGTGAAAATAATCAAACGTCGCTGTGGTATTGTCCGTGTTTGACGAACGTTGGTCTTATCTTGATGTACACATAAAGCAGTAAGTCGCGTAAAAGTGGTGCTGGAGGTTAGAGACAGTGTATCCCGAAACATCAAAGTCATTTACATCGGTTTGTTTTATGAATTAAAGCGACCTATAGCATTATTACGTTGTTCCTCCGTACATTAAGCAATTGACGATTTAAAATTTCTGTAAAGGCGTTTGATATTAAAATAGGTTTGTTATTTTATTTAAAACAGAAAGAAAACTTTCAGTACTATCTATATAATCTGGAAGTGTACGTGCAGTAAAAGAAGAAAAGATTTTGCGTAAGTAGACGTTAATGCCGTTATGCAGAAAAGCTATCAAATCGCATTACACGTAAATCTCTTGCAATACAAACACTGTTTACAAAACAAATAACTTTCAACAGACTATTTGTCTTATTAAAGAAAACATCGATTTTTAATCGATGTCAAAGAACTTTCTTTGAGTATATAAAAACTGTCTACCATCTGGTTTCTGAAAAGAAGATTTTCTCCCTCTGTTTCTATGTAAAACAGGACGCGACCGGGTGGAGCAGAAAACTGACCCCGGGTTATGATATGAAATACTTGATAGAGGTCCCTGAGCTCTTGCAACACAAGATTGTCAAAAAATGAACATTTAAGAAGTTACGCTCTTTGATTCCATGTAAAATAGGGTACGCCAGGGTAGAGCCCACATTTTGGCCGAGGGTCTTGATATGAACAAACATAGAGGAGGTTGACTAGAAATTGCTACATACCGAACATGAAACCTGTCTGCCTTCTGATTTTAGAAAAGAAGATTTAAAAAATCAAATTGCCCCTCTTTGTGTTGACATGGCAACCAGATTGGCAACCGGAGTTAAGGTTGGATTTCTACTATTTGAACAACTCTGGTAGAGTGAGTATGACGAAAGAAACATCCCTGTCAGGTTTCATCAAGATTGGTCTAACGGCTGAGGAGGAGAAGATGTTCAAATAAATTGTTGACTATGTACGACTGATGAATAACATTGGACGATCACAATAACCCACCTCGAGCAATTCGTGCACAATTGCACAGGTAATCTAGAATGCTTGTCATAACTGTATTGCTTAAATAAAAGATAATAGAATGAAATAAGTCAATATTTAGATTCACTTAAAAAGTGAAAACTTCAAGTTATCACGAAACTCCCTTTTTAGAAATTACACATATCTAAAATTTATACAAAACATATAAAACAATAGTCATTGGTACGTAAAGCATTTTGAATAAATAAAATTATTAAATTGGTTAATATGCAGCGTTCCCAATTGTTTGACACGGCTTCGATTCCAAATATGGGTTTTCACAGTAGGTCTGTATCATTAGAGTTCTAGGTTACCCGTCGTAGCAAGCCCATACTTGTACTAGAAGACACACGTTTATCGGCATTTTCCTTACAGCACATCTTTTTCCAAGCCTTTCGAATCTAAGAAAAAGAAATGTTCATATTCTAAATATTCTTAGTGTTGCAAATATGTGGATAGTCAAGTGCAAAAATCATCTTCGTACAGTTAACAAAATCGTAAAATTTGCCTAGGAAATAATATTGTTTTGGTCTACAGTGTATTGTCAAAAAATCGTTACTGTAGTTTAAAAGTGCTAGAGTCCAGTTAAGAAGATCTTGAATATAAATCCCATTCCGATCAAACCCATTCTTAATCACAAAGTGGCCCATTAACATATTCAAAATACTCACTAAAATCATTCAAAAACGTTATTTAATTAATAAAAGTGATAACATGAACAACTACATTAAAAACAATGAAAAAGCGATATCACTGATCTTATTAAATGTACCAGATGTTAGCTTCTAAAGAACTTGTATGCACAATTTTTGGAAAGGACTTGAAATAAATATAGTTAATTATGTTCTCCCTGAACAAAATTATCGATATTGATTTACCTCCTTTAAATTCAATCAAAACACTCTCATCGCGCTCATTCACTTTCAGTTTCATCCCAAAATCAATCACCTAGTCAATTTCCCGATTTTCCAAACTGCAACAATATCACGAAATACCCATTTACGACATTTGTGTTTTAGATGATTAATCTTACTTTCCGCTATTGGTACAACTTATTATAGTAAGGCTCTTGCATTAATTGGGAAATGAAAGCCGTTGAAATCTACGGTAGCATTGAGTTGATATTTGCAATTTTGTTTCTTTTTCCGATTTTATTTTAAAGATGTTTTTATAGAACAAAAAAGTAATAAAGTCCGAATTCCAGTATTATCCAATTAAAAGAAGAAGCATTTAGTTAGAAACTGATTGGTTAATATCACATTAGCACTACAATGTATATATCATTTCAAAGAAAAACTTGAAAACGAAAAAAAGTGTTTTTTGGCTCATGCATTTATATTTATATTCGTAAAAAAGTAAAAAAAAAAAACGAAAAGAACGGATTTCGTTTATTTCGCATTTTCTTTTATCTTATTCATAAATTAACACGAAAAGTATTATTATTATTTGGCATTTCCAGTTTATGAAAAAAGTGTAAACGTAAAGGGGATTTTACTTTACATATTTTTTTTTAAAGAAATCGGAAGTAAAAGAGGATCTTCTTCATAGTCACTGTTCTGATATACGATACTGAATTATAACTTTTAATGAATGAAAAAGAAATCCCTGCTGAATTATGATAAGTAATTAAAAACATAAACGGTGGAGTATGCTATTTGAACGGTTCGCCAAAACGAAAAACGAAAGTTCCTAAATGATTTTAAGGGATGCAGATGATGCGAGTCTGTGACTCACAAATAAGGAGCCAGGACTCTCAAAACTATTTGATGTAATCTATCGGACCATCTGGAATTCAGCATTAAAAAAGAATTGAATGCTGTTTCAAACAGTCTTCAATTCTTTCTTAAGTTGATCTCCAAAAGAAGCATACTACTAAGACAATTGTCGGACCTTGGATAAAACCCCGATTAACGAATAACCGAGTACTAGTTCTAGCTCTAGATGGGTAAGACAAACTTAGTCTTTCATATGTCAGGGTGGTTATGTTTGAGAAATATAAGATAGAAGATCTGGCATGTTACATTGACCTATGAATATACATGTGCTTGTTTCAGAGCTATACTTTTGTTGAAATAACGTTAGTACTATTCAATTTACAAGCTTTAAATTATTTGAATAAGACACATTTTATGTGCAGACATTTGTTGCATAAACATTTATGGTAATCAAATGATAATAAGTTTTCCAAGTAGTAGGGAATTATTATTAAACAATCTCAAATGCTGTTTTCCTTACTTTTATGAAAGAAAATGGCAATCATAAGAAAACGCTTTTAAAATGCAAGTGACCTTAACGATCCGAATGTCATATATGAGGCAGTCGTGGACAAACTGAAACATCAAATGATATGCCCCAAACCTTTCAAAACGTAACGCAGTAAACTCGCTGGGGGGAAGGAAAATGGTTAACGTCTTCGGTGGGAGGTTGCTATTTAAAATGAAGCTGACGTAACCGAATGTTAAAAACTACGTCCCGTTTCCAAATGCAAAGCTAAATTCACATTTACTTCTCACCTGTTTCTCTCTGGCAGTAAACAGTAGGAATATAAAGAAACCCTGGAATGCGTTTAGAATCGCAAATATATAGTGGAATATTATCTTGGCACCGTCAATGGCAAGGAATCCGAACACCCAGGTTAAACCTGAAAAGTAGACACGGTAATAAATGACAGATCGACATATTTAGTATTGAAAATATACTCAGCGTCTAAAGAAAGTTACCACCAACATTAACACCCATACAACATTGAACATTTTATTTGTATCAGAAGAGTAATTTAATTCATCGATAATGGAGTGCTGGGAAAGCATAAAAATGTTTTTTCATCAGTGGCTAGGAGCAAACGACTGATTCTTCTGGCTTGAAGAAACTGGCTTGGCCAACACGTGCGCTTCAGGATCGCGATCGGAAGGGAAAGCAAAACAAGGAAGTGGATTTTCTTCGGCCAAAACGAGCTTTTTGTTTTATGTCTCAACGAGTGGCGTTATACTCTTACCACTGAACGCATAAACTGTCTACCACAACACAACGCATTACGTTCACATTGACACAGTCGACCAAATTGAGATAGGATCTTTATTCTTCTGTGAAAAGAACACTTTGCCAATGTTGATAACCTTATCTCCTTTTCAAAGTGCATGGATTAACCTGATCTTGTTGACGGTCTGGCGTGGAAACGTTCTCACTGAAAGCTTTATCAACGCATATCACGACCTGTTTCAAACATTGACGTTCAGTAGATACGCACATCCATCCCCTTTTAGGTCCGTATGTGTCCCATAGCGTCTTCAAAGCCGATCGGAACTTATCGCGAATATGCCATCAAATGATTTGGCCATCAGTGCGAATTGACGTCATCTTTTGGCGTCTTGGGCGTCGCCTTTCATATACTGATAAAGTTTTTTTCATGGCCACAGGCAAGCTTCATTTTTTTTGGTGAGGGCAGCACATTCGCCCTACAATTTAAAAAAAAACACAATCCTGTTCGACCATACTGAAAACTCAATGGCGTCGTTCGTTTGTCAAACGTCTTATTTGTGCAGAACTTTCAAGAATTAAAATGTCTTCATATTTGCATGATTGCTGGCTTGCATTATCCATTACCAATTTATGTTAAATTTTGCATACACGTCAGAAACGTAAGAATTACTCAATTTGCACTTGATATTTTGTGTTAATAATGTAAACACTTTATCAACACTATAGTTAATTTGTGCGTACACATTTATTCCTTGTATGAATATCGTGCATAGTATTTTGCACAGGACAATACTATTTGACAGATCGAAGGGTTTTTTTTGGATGGTAACTTTCTAATGACGCTAAGTATATTTACAGGGATATCATCCTGGTGCTATCAACGACTAGAAAAGTTAACATCATTTTAAATGGTAAATCAACTTATAATAATTGTCATTATTGGCAATGTAAGCTATACTGAATATATGAAATATAACAACAGTATTACGTTTTTATATTAGTTAATATATCGTGAAACATGTCTTTCTTTAGGAGGTCGTAGGTGATTTATAAAGCATTTTGTTTTATTTTGGCCTGACGATTATTAGATGTCCAAAGCCATTATACACGCACTTTGCATTGATACATTAAGTCTTGAAATATTGATTTAAAAAATGATATTGTCAAAGAAAAAGAAAGCGGATGCACGAGAAGAGTATGATATTATATAAAATTATCGTTATTATTTTATTTACTATTCACGTTTCGTTGTAAAAAAAGTCATTTAGCACATTTTAAATAAAAACAGTGGCTTAACGGAACGCACATAAAGAATTAGTAAGCACAGTGTCATTAGCACAAAACAATATGTTGATTAAATTAAGTCCATTGAAAATTGTATATTGTGTAAAAAATAGAAGAACCAAAAGTGGAAATTTCAAATTAAGGTTATTTTTTTTACTTTTTGAACTAGAATAAAAGAAACTTACCAAGTATTGCGAAAATAGAGACTGCAGCCTGGAAGTGGAGAAATGCTATTTTCCTTTCAGACTGATTTGAATGCATGGATCGACGGCGTAGTAAATTTCCCATGACCAGACAGAACACTATTGTGTTCGTAATCAAAATTGAAGCAACAGGTAGAATGAACCCATAAAGCATGGCGTCATAAGCCAACCAGCAACTGAAATGAAATAGAATGTATTGAGTATTCAACGAATTATTTGAGATTTTGCATTTCAAAATTGATGGTAATTTGCCACAAGATACATCCATTACACAGCTAGATGTCAAAGTATGAAAAAACACAAAGGGAATAAATCGGAAATTAAGCTAGATATAGTTACCATTATTGTGCAAGGCCACTACCAAATTTCTAGTAGATTGGAATAGAAGAGTTATGTTCCGGATCAACAAGAAAAATCGTTTAAGCAACATCTCATGCCTACATGGAAGAACAGTTTGTTTTAGCAGATACCTGCCACGGTTACTTCTTTCAGAATTCCGAAGGTAAATGGCTCTGGTATTAAATTGTTTGCGTCTAATGGTTGATCCATGTGAAATAATTTACCATAACATATAAACTTGTCGTTAAATCCAAACACATTCGAACAAACAGATAAAACACATAGCCTCAATATAACTAAGAACACTATGACATCGTGTTGATAAATTTATGTATGTGATATTTATACCATGTGATTATTTGCTGTTATGATAAAAGGTATCCCTATGTGGTACTTGTCTTTGTTTATCTTTGGACCTCAATGGAAACAAGGCAATTATAATTTCATTTTTTGTGCTATCTAAAATATATAAAAAATATTCCCAGGTACAAAAATTATAGATTTAGATTTAAAGTGCCTAAATGACCATCATAATCATGCCTATGCTCTCTCTCTCTCTCTCTCTCTCTCTCTCTCTCTCTCTCTCTCTCTTCTCTTCCCCCTCTCTCTCTTTCTCTTTCCTTCTCTCCTTCTTTCTCTCTATCTCTTACTCTCTCTGTCTCTCTATCTTTCTTTTAATTTGTCTTTCTAACTTAAAAAAACCCTACCCGTCAGTCAAATAAGCCCAAAGTTCATGAAACAACGCGAATGTTGTCTTGTTCCACAGCAAATGTAGTGTTTCAAAGCGACCTTATTTATACGCATTTAAGATAAACAACCATTGAAAACACAAGAATAAAGAGAGAGTATGATAAAAATTGAAACACGACTATAAGAAAACGGTGCGCAAGTATAAATCTCTTTATCATGAAAAACAACGCAAATATCTAAAAGTTGCGACACTCTAAACGAAGGATTTTTGGATTTTTCCCACAACAAAAAGTCTTTAGCGCCTAAATATTTTTTGGCTGACGATTTCATTACTTATTTTTAAGCATGGCTGATAATGAACATGTCGGATTTTATTGCGAAATCAATAAATATGACTTGCCACATTGCTATTTTGATGAGTTCGACCATTCAATAACATTGCAAGAAGAAGAGAATGTTTTAAATAAAATCAGTCTAAATAAATCTATGGGTAATAATTGTCTTTTAAATGACTTTTCTATTTAGGGCAGAGACTTTATACCTTCTATTGAGTTGATTAAATTAATATTATCTTGATCTCTGGATGCTTTCCAGATCAGTGGCCAGAAAATAGGAAAACTCTTGCATAAGAAAAACCCTATAACTATCTTTAAAAATATAAAGGACATTACTCTAGTAAGTTCTTTGTCAAAGAATCTTTATATAAATTTTAAATCGACGACTTAGCAAATCTCATGAAAAAAATGTTGTATTTTATAATGTCCAATTCGGTTTTAAACAAAAACGACCCGAAACTAATGCTTCCATTGTTCTTTACCTCCCTAAAAAATAAAAAAAAAATATCTCAAAACAAATGTTTATACGTAAGTTTTAAAGTTTTTCTAAAATAACCATTGAATGTAGTGTTACGCAGCTTTCTACATTTTTTTCAGTATATCACGAATGCTAGAGCACCTAACAACAGATTCCTTGCATTTCTCTCACCGGGACCACCATCACATCCCTTCTTAGCCTCAAGTTGCTATCTCACAAAGGTCTTAGATTATTAACCCATTAGTGAGAGTCAAATAGTCGGAAAGAATGAGTGCGGTCGTCGAGGATCGTACCTTGGACCTCTAGATTGACAGTCTGACGCGCTACCAGCTGCGATATGACGGCGGCGAAAAGCGAAATCGAAACTGTCAATACATTCCCTTCATATTGGAACAATATATAGTAACACGGTGAACTTAAAAGTTAACACCAGAATGTTATCCGACAAAGCTTCTAAGGCCTTAAATATTACAGTGATTATTAGTGATCCTTTGATCATTGTTTCGTTTTAGGTTTAAAGGTAAATCTTAGCATTGTAACCATTCAAAAAGATATGTCATACACCGTTTACCGTGATCAGTTTTATATCGTTATTTCTAGTATAGATTTTTTAAATAAATAATTCACAATTGTTTCACACAGGTACTTATTATTAGAATGTTTTGCCCAAAATATGATCTTAGTTGTCGATAGGCCATAAAAACAAAATTCATATAATCACACATGGATTATTTCAATTCGTTAGAAATACAAATTTTATAGATTTAATGATTCATTTTATTTGCAATTGGACATATCTTTACATCACTGGTCAACAACGGTTATCTGAGTATATTGATCGATATGTAAGAAATATCATAGAAACTAGGTTGTTGTCTCGGGATTACTGCATTATTTTACAACTGACCTTGAACTGTGACCATGACCTTTTGGAAATCTTGTTTTTTTCTTCTAAAAAGCACATCTTGTAAAAGAGAACAGTTTTTTAATTCATCTAAACATGTTATTGTCCGGACAAAATCGGAAGGCTGGACAGGCGGACTGGCACAAGACGTACTTATTAACTTATATCGTTTGTTATTGGTGTGTGTGTGTGTGGGGGGGGGGGGGGGGACAAATATGTGAAGCAGATCGACAAAGTGCCTAACCATTAAAAATCGATGTTTTTATTTAAGTTATTCGCACATTATGCTTCTCTATAAAACAATTCAAAGTACATCTACTTAATAAGCGTTAACTGAAAGTAGTCCTTTTAGGAAATATGTTTGATTATGAATAATTCTTCCAATTTTGCTTCATTATATTGAATGATGGTATATATGAAGAGAGTATTTGTTTGTTTAACGGAGGGATGAATCTGAAAACCAAATCATACTCATGTCGAAAAAGTTATATATGATATAATAACAGTTAGGAACATCGAATAATCAACAAGGTGAATGATTTTGAAATGAATTCGAAATATGGAGATGATCGAATTTTTGAGTGAAATTACCTCCCGATAAAACAAATGGAAGAAAATTCAGTTAGTTACATCGTAAAATTGACATTCACCTCAAAACTATTCTAAATCGCTCACTCAGCGCTCCTTTCACTCATTCAAAGCACTCACTCAACCATTCAAAACTGCTCAAACCCATTGGAAAATATAGAATCAACAGCGTCATTCAAAATAATTTTTGATAGAAAAAAGTCGCGATTTCACTGACATAAATCAAATTGTTAGCGTTAAATAGGTTCTTGAAGAAATTGGAAGCTTTGTAAAGAACTTGTATGCATATTTTATTAAAGGGAGGTAATCATTGTCGCTATTTTTTCATACTGAACAAAATTTGCGACAAAGGATTACCTCCCATTAAATTAACTCAAAACTCGCTCCACATACTCATTCAATTTAAATCCTAAATCATTCCAAAATCATTCACCTTGTCAATTTCACGATGTTGTTAACTGTATCGATATCTTTTCCTCCCTTTCATAAGTAAATGTTTTGTCTGTTTGTGTGAAGGACCCATCCGAGCCTTTATAATCAAAACCAGACAATAAAATATGTAATAAATAAAAAATATATAACTAAAACGTAAATTACGAAAGGTCTCAAACCGTAGCATTTTCGAACAATTTTAAATGGTTTCAATTGTTTCAGTGATTATTTCGAATGAATGTAAAAGTAATTTAGAATTGTTTAGATCGAGGTGAGTGTTAATTTCACGATGTTACTAACTGCACACATTAAATAGCAAACCAACTTACTAGCCATTGCCTCCGTAGTACAGATCATGATCTATGGCTGTAACAACGATAACAGGAAGTACTGGAATACCTTAAAAAATAAAGATGTAAAATTGTTGAAAACTCTTCAAACGGACTTATTTTCATATGCTGTTAAAATATCCTCAGCAAAAAAAGAAAGTACCCATTTTTCTTTTGTCAATATTTTTACATCTGTATGAAAACATGATCAATTAAAGTAACAATGTATTTGCAGTGCTTCATTTTCTCTTACATATATCCTTATTGATTTAAACAACCTGTCATTGTTTGTGTCTTTGAAGAAATGTCGAAATCATTGTTTTCTACTCCGACGTATGGCACCTCTTCAATCTTGAGTTTCTTTTGATATGAATTTAACCTTTAAAGCTACACTGAAACCAACTTCTAATCGATGACTGCATGTTTCTCTCTTTTCGACGCATTTACTAGAAAGGAATTAAAAAGCACATAACCACCACGCAGAGACAAATCGATTTCGAGGATTATGGCTAAATAATTGTGTAAAAAGGACCAACAGAACGATTGTAACAGACGAAAGAAAACACCAATCCAACTTTAAAAAAGTCTCAAAACGAGCAAAATGCAGGGAAAATTCGAAATTTCGGTCGAGGAAATACCGTTATGTTGTATACAAATCACCTGTAACGTTGTATGTTTGAACCGAGTTATGAGATGAAAAGTTTCCTTCTCCAGAAGTTTAATATTATGACAAAATGACGCAGTGGTAAGTTCCCTTTTCTAGAAATTTTAGTGTAACGACTAAATGTCGAAGTGGCAGATTGACAGATACAGGGACTGGTAAAAAAAGAAGACAAACAAACTGACCGACATGTTGATATCAGTATTACTGTGTATACTACTTTAGGTTAAATAATCGCTCATTTCTATTTCTTAATTATGTTGTATAAAGTTAGTTAAATCGTGAAATAAGCATACAGCTAAATTAAAAGCATACAGCTAAATTAAAACCATTCAGAATCGCCCACTCAGCCCTCATTCATTCGAAACTCATTATCGAATCAATCAAAAACGCTACAAAAATCGTTAATACGTCTGATTGGTACGTTCACCCGTACACAAAAATTGAAAGCAACCAAGGTTATTCAAAGGGGTAATAACTTTCGTTAATTTCTCAAAACCTGAAACGAAATTAGCAATATGTGACTTGAATTTCAGTCAAAACTCGCTACACATATTTTTTAAGAATCATTCCAAAATAATTCTTAGATCATTCAACATGATCAATGTCACTATGTTTTAATTGTAGGTACACATAAGTACATTTGGCCAATTTGGGGATTGTCGTTTTTACTTCAATGTCACTTACGTGTGAAAACACATGCAACCAGTCATCAGGACGCTGGATACCTTGCTCACAAGACTAGTTCTCTATATCCATCAACATTGTGCATTTTACAAGTTGGTTAATTTTGGAATGGTTTTAGAATGAAATTGAATAAATGGCATAACTGAGTTCTGAGAGAATTAGGGGGAGGATACAATGACAGCCATGTTTATTAATTTTCCTTTAATAAAATGTGCGTACCAGTTCTATAAATGGCTTCTTATTTCTTTAAGAAGTCATTTGGAAATTCGATCAAGAATTTCAGAACAACGACAAAATACTATTTAGATTTAATAAGACAATTAAAGCACATATTGTCATATAAAACACACAGTAACCAACTCCCAGTAGGTGCGAATGTCACACATGAAAGAAAACATACATAACAATTCCGGTATGGGGCGCGAACCCCTGAACTCTCGCTTGAAAGAATGGTACTATATAGACTGGACTTAATGGGCTGCTTACATAAAGTCTCGGCTGCCGTCATAGGGCAGTAAGTAAATCGTCGGACTGTCAATCTAGAGGTCCCGGGTTCGATCCCCGACGGCGGCACTTATTCTTGGCGACTATTTGTCTCTCACCAATAGGTTGATAATCGTAGAACTATGGGAGATAGTAGCTGGGGGCTAGGAAAGAATTTGATGAGAGAAATACCAGAAATCCATTATTAGGTGATTCAGCCGCCGCGATATAACTAAAAAATGTTAAAAGCGGCGTTAATCTCCATTCAATCCATCAATACATAAAGAATATCATAACTGCTTACAAAATTCTCCGCCATATATTTCTTATGCATTTTTAAAATGTATTTCAATCTACCTACCCCATGCTGGTATCATTGTCTTAAGCATGAAATTAGGTATATATGTCCCGAGAACTTTCACAAATCTCAGATACTGTAGTATGCCTTCAACCAACATCCACATGAACGATACCAGAATGAAATAGTGTAGTAAGGCTGCCACCACTTTACAGCCCACAACGTTTTCAGTTCTGTCCATGCCGACCAGGAAAATGATAGCAGAACATATCATAGACACGGCTAAGTTGATTAAAACTTGCTGTCCTCGACCATTCCGTAAATGTCTAAAATATGTAATGTAATGTTTTATTTGTCAATTCATCTCCGGGGTAAAAATGGATTTAATTTTTTTTCAATTCCATCACTACTTATTCACAAATCTTTTATTCAAAAAGATTATGTAGCACTTTGTAAAATAATGTTTAACTTTACTCTCAAGTTTGATTGTTGAGGCTTCTACCCTTATGAGTTTCTAACTTCATTTTTTTATCATTGAAATCTTATCATGTGAAAAGTTAAGCTAATAATTGCAATTTAGTACAAACTGTCTTACTTGAAAATAATGAATGTCAATATGGTCATCCCGAGTCCGTTGATAGATACAACAAGGCCAATTTTTGTGACGATTCCCAGAATAAGCTTGTGTTCGTCCGATATTAAGTAGGATTTGTGGTCCTTTAAAAGATAAGTTGAATATCAAGACAATTATTTATTACCCAATTAACGTGTCTAAAAAAGAATCAAATGGAAAAATGATAAATTGAGAAGTGAAATAATATAAACAATAATAGGTAGGTGTTATAAGATACAGCAAAGAACGTCGCAAAGTTGACAAGATGAACGCATTTTGCTGACTTTCGAATGAAATTCAAAGAGTGCGATGAGCGAGCTTTAAACGAATTTCAATGGAGGTAAAAAAAACAATAATTTCGCCCGATGGTAAGTTCTGAGCGTTTAAGAGATATGAGTGAGTGTTTTGAATTACTTACTGGAGCGTGTGGCGATTTGACGATTGTCAATTCCATGATTTCATAAACTGTAGCAATATACCTGATCAATTTTGGGAATTATTTCGAAAAGGCTTGTCCGATCCATAGTTATCTCTCACCGCCGTGGCCAGAAAACATTTATATTTTTAAGATATTTCCGAGCAATTGCTTTTATCATTTAATCATTTTTCTGGGGTAGGTAAATTTTAATTTAATTTTTCTTTTTATAGATAAGAGGAAATGGAGAACTCGCTAGCACACAAAACGATCCTGTTCTATTGTCATACAAAAGTAAAAACTTTAAGGGTCTGCCCAACTACTAAACGGGCACAATGCGTGTATGCTATTGCCGGATGAGTGAAATTTCCATGCGCTCTCACGCGTTTAATAAAAGCTGATAATATTGGCAAAAAATTGCGAAAACAGAACAGAAAATATCGGTCGCGCTAAGTATTCAGCCGGGATGTTGAGTGGATGTTCATCAGAAGCCTCGCGGATAAGCGGATGGCATCTCGGAAGAGAATACTGGGTGTACTTGTGACGTATACGAAAAGCGGAAAGAGCGGATGCATTAGACATTGGACGAATATACAACTTATCATTGCGGATATAAAACGGATACAGCGCGGATCATTCAATTTACTTGTCTTTTAGTATACCTGATTACTCCGCCCTCTGTACAATTTACTTGTCTTTTAGTATACCTGATTACTCCGCCCTCTGTACGTTTTCATCCAAATTGGATCTGAGTTTTGAGTGCCTAACGGATGCATTGAGGATACAGCGGAAGTATAACGGATGGTATCGGATACGTCGCGTTTGTTCCTAGTATTGTTTAGCATTCATATCGTACAAAGCGAAAAGTTTATCCGCTTTACGAGTTTTGTGCAGCCCAAAACTTTCTGCGCTGATGAAATCACAATGGGTGGACTCTTGACGAGCAGGGCGTATGCAAAGCGTATATACTGGGTAAGAAGCAGATACAAAGCGTCTTTTCAACGAAAGTAAATATTCCATACGTTTTTCACCCCCAGTGCATCCGTAAGTGCAGTTGGACCAGGCCTTAAGAGAGAACTGCCCGGTCTTTCGGAGTTTTCAATTTTGTCAATACATTTAACCTAAATTATGCAATGAGGCCAGTATTGACCTGATATAACCTGGAATAATACCAGGCAGGTACAACAATTTATTTTAGCAACAATATTAAAGCGACATTTACCTGAACTACGCTTCATTTGTCGATCTCAAAATCCCTTTAAAGCTAGAGGTTTGGAATCAATGAAGAAGACTATTTATCGAAATTAACTATAGAATCTTTCATAAAGAATTCAATCCGTCAGAATATAACTTTATTTCCACTTGGCCCTGACTTTGCAAAAACCATCACACGGACATGTTTATAGAATATGACTTTGCATTATTTGCCATTTTAAGTCTTATTGTCGTATGTCCGTTTCTTTTAACACTCAGAATGTATCTCGTAGTGACATCATAAAACACTTCTATGGTGTCAATGATAGTAAAATTTTCTTTTAACACGTTCCTGTTATAAATATTGTTGGAACTAATGGAGTCAAGCATCGATGTCAATTCTAATGTATGTATTTACTTTTCGACGATTTTGTATAGATTTTCTTAGATCAATTTAGTGTACTCTGGTTACAATCGATCTTGTGAATAACTGCAGACCAATGACGTGATTTGGAGGTTAGGTCGGAAGAGTAAGTTAAAAGTTGTTTAGATAAACAGAATTTCATAAAAGACAGACTGAGATTAATGTGGAAAAATTACTGAGTGCATGTACAGTAAAAATATAGAAATAAAGGTAAGTAAAGCTTTTCTTATAAATGAACTCGGTATATAGTAGGTATGGACGTCTTCTTCCTTGTTGTATGTATACACGTCAGATGATCTAATTTCTATCACATCTGAATGGGTTTTTTTTGTTTGTTTTTGGTCATTTTAATATGAACAGAAAACTGTTTTATTTATTTTCATGTAGCGATTCTTGTAACCATTCTCGTAACTCGATTAGTCTAATTCTCTCTTTTTTATTACTGAACTCAGTTAAAACACATTTGTTTAATCACTGAAGAAAAAGAAGTTCCAATAACTTATCTTAATTCAATTCGATTCTGCTTCCCAGATAGCTTAAAAAGTGATCGCGTCGAATCATTTGACAATGGTTAAAAATACTTTAAAAGCCGCATTAAAGTTTCCATATTCTTAATTCCTGTTTACAATTCCAATTCAAAATCCAATTTATTAACATAACTTGCACAATTTACGATACCAAGTAGGTGCTCTAATGCATTGCATGATAAATTTTCATTTAACCAAACTCAAAAATTATTTTATCCTAAACAGTTAACAAATTGCTCATAGAATGAAAAACCATGTTTCCGTAATTGTCTTATTTTATTAATTCATACATAATCAGTATTCAGCCAACTCACAATAAGTACAGCAAAATTTGTTAGATGATTACATTCACACAAAATTCGTTTGTCGTCAATAACCGTTTTGTTACATCCGTCTGTAGCCCACCCTCCCGCATCTTCGTCGGCTCTGTAATCCCAAAATGCACACACCGTTCTGTTATCTTCCTGAATGTTTTCAAGCATGAGAAAGATATATTTCAATAAATGATCATCACTAGCTATTAAAACTGATAAAACTTCAAATCTTCAGATATCTTATACTTGAGAATTAAAGAAATTTCGAAACTAATCCCCAATCAAGGACATCAATTCCACCTTTACGACCTAATGTTTCCTTTTCGTAAAAGGTCATAAGGCGGGACAGTTAAAAATATTTCACTTGAGATTTACTGATGTCCTATGCAGTCAAGTTTTTCAAATTAATTTTTGAATTTGTGTAAATTCTAAATCTAAACTTGAAGCTTTGAAGCCTAGTTTAAATTTGAATAACAAGACCCATGAAAAACCTCATAAAATGGTCGAATATTTATAAGACTTTTTGTAGCACCCCTTCCTCTACTCTGCGTTTCTCTAAAAGTCTAATTACGATTAGTTCAAAAATTTTCGAAAAAAAAATGTTTTGTTTTATTGAAAAAAGTTTTTTTTCCCAAAATTGTCAAGCTACACATGTCTTAAGATATAACACAAGAGCCGTCGGAGACGGATTATGCTCCCCGAATAAGGCATTGTCACAAAAACAAGAGCCATGTTGGACATGGACATCCCCCGCCACGAAAGCTTGATAGTAAACTGAAGGCCAATAGATTAAAGATTATTTTGTACTGTCAGAGATTTACCTCCTATGTATTAAAAATAACGAAGGGCAATAACTCCAACATTATGCAAGCAAGAGTTATAGTTCTGGTGTATTGCACTTCTCCTCCATGAGATCTATCCACCCATAAATGTTCAAGTTGATAGCTATCATACTTTAGGAGATATGCTCCAGACAAAATCTAAGTATCAAAAAATAACAATAGACAATAACTGCAAAATTATGCAAGTAAGAGTTGTAGTTCTTGTGCACTTCACTTCTCTTCCATGAGATCTATCCACCCATAAATGTTCAAGTTGATAGCTATTATACTTTAGGAGATATGCTCAAGATATAATCTATGTATCAAAAATAACAAAGGGCAGTAACTCCAAAATTATGCAAGCAAGAGTTGTAGTCCTTGTGCATAGCACTTCTCCTCCATGAGATCTATCCATCCATAAAGTTTCAAGTTGATAGCTATTTTACTTTAGGAGATATGCTCCAGACTTAATCTTAGTATCAAAAATAACAAAGGGCAATAACTCCAAAATTATGCAAGCAAGAGTTGTAGTTCTTGTGCACTGCACTTCTCCTCCATGAGGTCTATCCACCCATAAAGTTTCAAGTTGATAGCTATTATACTTTAGGAGATATGCTCTGTGGTCAGATTTCAAAGACTCAAATAAGCTGTTATCTTATACAGCTAACATAATGGTAACAAACATTAAACCCCCTTTTTGCATGACATATTTTAAGACACAAATGTCAAATAGTTTAGGGTAAAGAGCATCTGATTTGCTACTCAAATGTGAAATTTCATCAAATTCTGAGCATAAGACTAGGAGAAATGAAAAAATAACTGTAATTTACGCGCTTACGTAAAGGTAACAAACATTAAGCCCCCTTTTTCCATGATATATTTTTTTTACGTTAATATCAAATTGTTTATAGTAAAGGGCATCTGATTTGCTACACAAATATGAAATTTCACTAAATTCTGACTGTTAGACTAGGAGAAATTTGGGAAAAACTGTTTTTTACCCTTAGTCCCCTTTTTCCGTGACGAGGCCTCAAATCCAAAAACCGTCACAGATGCATCATCACTATATCATAGGGAGTTCACATGGTAAGTTTCATTCAATTTGGCCCAGGGGTTATGGAGAAATAGGTGGGGACGGACGGACGGAAATACGGACGGACGGACGGACAGACAAAGCGGCGGCTATATGCTCTCCCTTCGGGGAGCATAAAAAATAGGCCCGATTCGTGATGTACATTCCAATTAGATTACCATGGCTGTTGCGCCAAAATTATGAAGCACTAAAGTAACATTGAATGCAGTACCCTTTGGTCAAATACACACGCTCCTATTCATGTTGCACAAAGTTTATGTATTAAGGTCAAAACTTTTCAATACTTAAAATGTAGGTATTTTCTATTTTAAAACACAAGCATTATAAATAATATTACATAATAAAAGATCAGGAAAACGTTAATTATATTCCATTTGCTTATCCTTTTTTTCTTTCTGTTAAACCCTCATTTTTTCTATTCTGTAAAGATAAGCGTGTAAATTTAAAGCATTTTAACCAATTTCGGAAATCACATTTTACCACTTACAAATAAAAGAATCGACGAATTTCTTAAAATAATCATTTTATTTATTTATTTTATTAATTATTTTTTTTTATTATTATTTTTGCTATTTTTAGTAGTCGTGTCCGTGTTACTCCGTGCTGGAAAAAAAGACTGTTTTATTGCACGTACTGTTTTTGATAGATCTTTGTACAGTTTATCTAGGAAAGAATGGTAAAAAGTTAAAAGAGTATGTTAGCGCAAATTTGTCTTAACAATGCATTGCATGAGGTTTGCGACGTTGCATTTTTTGGGAATTTTATGGTTTTGACTGAAGACAGCAGCAATTTCGTTTTT
Source organism: Fragum whitleyi (assembly GCA_948146395.1). Lineage (NCBI taxonomy): Eukaryota > Metazoa > Mollusca > Bivalvia > Cardiida > Cardiidae > Fragum > Fragum whitleyi. The sequence continues at coordinate 7,311,220 of OX411558.1, forward strand.
ATTCATATAATGCTTGCAGCATGTAACATTCGAATTTAAAGTGTTCCTCTTTACAAAACGTTTTTGTTTTCAAAATTCAAAAAATGCATATACAATGGAATATTTTATATGTGTTAACATTTTAAATTTATTATTCTTCGTTGTCTTTTTCTTCGTACATGCTATCAAAAAGATGGTGGATCAAACATTTTACCCATGATAAATAGGTTACCTAATACGACAGAAACAGTAAGTTATATTATCCAATTGGTATCCTCTCTGATAAAGCCTATTGCGCTTGCCTCGTGCATTTCAAACCTCACTCAAACACGGAATATGCTTCGGGAATGATAAGGGCGCAGACATAAAAGCGCGTGGGTTTATGTGACTTCATCAACTTTTTAAATGATGACGTTGCGAAAAACACAGTCAGCGAAGGATAAATTGAGTATATTATGATTTGATAACAAAATAAAGTGGTTGACTGCGTTTTGTCATCAAATTATAAAATGCCCAAAAGATCTCTACAGACGATTGGAAAAAAATAACAAGATGTGTTTATTTTCAAGGTATTAAATAACTTAAGTATCCCAAGAAGCCGAATTACCTAAAAGATGATAAAAAAAAAATTACTTCACTTTCGTCCAAGCTACTTTCCAGTTTACTGAAACGTCTGATCTATGTTCCACGCTAAGATATCTTCAAAGCAAAGTTTAATCGTGAAATTAAGATGTGAAAACAAAACAACCCTAGGATATTTTTAAACAAGAGGTCCAGAACGGCCCTAAACCGCTCACATAAATTTTATAGGTCCAGTGGAACTGACAAAGTTTTATTCACATTTGCCTTATTGTTGAAGATATGTTATTCCAAGAATTTAAAGTGCAAATAGACACTGTCCACCCATTCTTTACTGAGGTGACTCAGAATAAGCCCCCCCCCCCTCTTCCATGCCCATATTTATTGGCAAATCAAAATTTTGCAAATTAATTTTAAAAAGGGTCATGAAAGGAACATTCTGGTAAAGTTTCATTGAAATCGGCCCAATGGTTCAGGAGGAGATGTCGTTCAAACATTACGGGCTCAAAATAAGTCCCGCCCTGCCACGTCCATATTCATGGGCCAATCAAAATTTTATGCACAATCTTTTAAAAGAGTCACCTAAGGAACATTCCGGTTAAGTTTCAATGAAATCGGTCCATTGGTCAAGGAGGAGATGTCGTTCAAAGATTTCAAAGTGAAAAACTGCCACGCCCTGCCATGCCCATATTTAAGGACCAATCAAAATTAAGCGAACAATTTTTAAAGAGGGTCACCCAAGGAACATTCTGGCAAAGATACATTGAAATCAGCCTAGTTATTCAGGAGAAGAAGAAGTTTTTAAAATTGTTGAAAACGGACGACGGACCACCCTAATGCTCCTCTTGAGCACGTTTTGCTCAGGTGAGCTAAAAAGGTCCTATGCTAAGGGTAACCAAATCTTTGAAGGATTTAACAAAAAAACTCCATACCCTCGTCGTCTTGAAGATCACAAGTACCGTGTTATTTTCCAAGTCTGTTATTGAAGTATTGTTAACAACTAGCTTGGCAGCTGCAACATTGCTAATCAGCTCAAAGTTAAAGTTTACTCCCTCAAATAGACTTGTCCTACGGTAAATCTGATACACGGCTCTCGTCGCTCTCCCTGTCAAAAAACAACAACAAAAAAATAACACTTGAAATGAAGTATTTTGGAAATAGAAAGGTTACGTAAATTTGTAACAGGGGTATAATCCAGAATTTAGAAAACTGATATGTTGATCAATTAAACAATTTAAGCAATTTACACTACTCCACACTTATTCCACTATCTGAAGATATGTATAATGACTGTTTTTAAACAATTAATTTAGTACAGAGGAATAATAATCTGAGTTGACAATCGCAACTGGCTATCAAACAGTTTATTGATTGGCCTTTGTCGAATCGGGGTCAAGAATTTCTTTTAAATTAGGCTAATTCCTGCGGAACGACTTTAGGCCCCGGGATCGATCCCCGACGGCGGTACTCATTCTTACCAACTATTTGTCTCTCACCAATTGATTGATAATCGAAGATCTATGTGAGATAGCAGCTGGGGTTAGGAAAGGATGTGATAGTAGTACTGGTGAGAGCAATACCAGAAATCTATTGCTAGGTGCACATAACTAAAAAATTGTTGAAAGCAGCGAAAGACTCCATACAATCAATCAATCCTGCGGTTAAGAAAGTCGAGAAATTGACAAGCTGACTGATATTTGAATAATCTCAGAATGATATTGAATGGGTTTGTTTTTAAATAACAAGAGGACCAAGATGGTCCTAGATCGCTCACCTGAGTCTCTTTGACCCCTGGGAAATCACATCAATTAAATAGGCAGATGTCATAAAGGAAATAATTTCAATACAAAACCAAATCTCATGAAGTTTGGGCCAAAATCGTGGCCTCTGGACTTGAACAAAAAGTATATCATTAAGGCCCCTTTTCCCATGACATGGCATGGATCTTTCATTTTTTCGATAGGGTTCATACTTGTGACCTGACCAATATTCTGACCAAGTTTTATGAAGATTAGGCAATATATGTGGCCTCTAGAGTGTAAACAAGATAATTGTCATTAAGGTCCCTTTTCCCATGATATGGTACGGATCCTTTCCATTTACGAAAGGGTTCATCTTTGTGACCTGACCAACATTTTAACCAAGTTACATGAAGATTGGGCAATATTGGTAGCCTCTAGAGCATTAACAAGAAAATTGTCATTTAGGCCCCTTTTCCAACGCTATGGCATGGATCCTTTTCATTTTCAATTGGCTTAATCCTCATGACTTGGCCAACATTCTGACCAAGTTTCATTAAGATTGGCCCATAATTGTGGCCTCAAGAGTGTAAACAAGATAATTGTCATTAAGGACCCTTTTCCCGTGATATGACATGGATCTTTCCCATTTTCAATAGGGTTCATCCTTGTGACTTGGCCAACAATCTGACCAAGTTTCATTAAGATTGTGCCATATTTGGGGCCTCTAGAGCGTAAACAAGAAAATTGACATTAAGGTCCCTTTTCCTGTGATATGGCATGGATCCTTCCGATTTTCAGTAGGGATGATCTTTGTGACCTGACCAACATTCTGACCAAGTTTCATCAAGATTGGATCATATTTGTGGTCTCTAGAGTGTAAACAAGAAAATTGTCATTAAGGCCCCTTTTCCTGTGATATGGCATGGATCCTTCCCATTTTCGATAGCCTTCATCCATGTGACCTATCAAACATTCTTACCAAGTTTCATGATGATTGGACCATATTTGTGGCCTCTAAAGTGTAAACAAGAAAATTGTCAATCATACTCCTTTAGCCGTGATATTGCATGGATCCTTTCAATTTTCAATTGGGTTTATCCTTGTGACCTGACGCACATTCTGACCAAGTTTCATGAAGATTGGATCATATTTGTGGCCTCTAGAGTGTAAACACTTAAATTGTCGACGTCGGACGACAGACGACACACGACGCACGACACACGTCGCACGACAGACGACGGACATTCAATGATCACAAAAGCTCACCTTGAGTACGATGTGCTCAGGTGAGCTAAAAAAACAAGGAAGGTAATCCAATATTGCCAATTTTGTTTAAGAATTGCAATATTTATTTCATATTGCACGTTGGTACAAACTTATACATAAGTAAACTCTAGAAGCTCGAAGTAATTCAAAGGTTACCGGTTTCGGGCTGTTTTCAAATTTAATTTTCTCTGAAAGAAGGGAATACTTCACAGTGCATATAAACTATATTTGACAAATTACATTACCTTTAAACAATTCTGGGTCTAGATAGATAGAAGTATCAATTGTATCAAGGTTTGTGTCGTTTGACGTTTGATAATCAAAAACATCTATGTTGTCCAACAGATCATGTTCGCCCTTGTCATCTTCATTTTGTAATTTCAGACCAATAATTGGTGTCTCTTTACCGTCTTGGTCCAAAATATTGGCTGAGAGAAAGTCTTTGTTTATCCGTAATGCCTTCATTCCTTGTAGGTCTGTCTTACTCGTAATTTTATCTACTGATTCGATGATTCTGTAAATGCCAAAATATACTGAGCGACTTTAAAAACGCAACAAAGTAAATTTGAAAATTAAGTACAGAAAAGTAGATTTGGTTAAACTAAATTTAGCTGAAATCATAAAAACAAGATCCTCTGTTGAATCGACTTAATCTTGATTTGATTTGACGCTTTGGTTAGTTTCGGCATAGCAATCTACTGTTCACTCTTTCTTTGTCATTGCAGTTTTCATGGTTGATTGAATCAACAAATCAAAAGTGTGGAGGGTAATCAACGATAGACATTTCAAAAACCGTTAAAAGAAGCGAAATCAACTCATTCGCTTTGCAAAGAATGTACTCTTAATTGAGTAAGTCAAAAGGGAAAGTGTTCCTGAGAATCGGAACGTCGTTAACCTTGATCAGACTAAAAATTATTGATTAATTCGTTCAAGGTAGGACCTTGTCAAAAAGGCGTTTCAGAAGACTTAACGTGTTAAAATGACGTTAGTGTCATGCCGTATTTACGCTTAAAATGGAATCTCAATTCTAAATGAGTTGTCTGGTAAGGGGTTAAAAGCGTGAACAGACTATGTTTGCCAAAACCGCATTCACATGAACAACGTTTGTGGTTCTACGAACGGAATGGAAAAGCATTTAAGTGACGTCATTTCTGGTCAAAAAGACGACGTTTTGGTGTTGTCTTTGCACCAAACGTGCTTAAACGCAGTATTCATGATTTGTTTGATCTCTTGATTCATTCAAACAAACTCAGAAATTTGTTTGGCTTTTGTTTCATTTGAAAAGAAAATATCGTTCAAGCAGTAGGGCTATGAAGAAATTTCAACTTTCGTGGGTATGCTTAAAAGTGTCCCCGTATTGGGAATACAAGAGAATGTTTCAGAGTAACATTGATGTTAGACTAAAGGTAACTTGTTAAAGTAACAAATTAAGTATATTTCAGTGCGAGTCTATACTCTAATATTTGCATTTATGAGACGTTTTTAAGAATTGCGTTTTTAAAGTCGCTCAGTATATATATTTGCAAAACGCAATGATACACAATCCAAAATATGTTTGATTTGTATAAAAGAGTAAGCTTATCAGTCCATCGGTCAGTTCGTCCGTTGGTCAATCGGTTCGTCCATCTTTAGCTTTTTAGTGACCGCTTAATTTTTCTGCGATGAGGAGACGCACCAGTATCAAGCAGATATGTGCATCTCATATTTTGGTATGTTTAAGATGTCAAAGAATATATATGAATTAACGCTGTTGAAGTAATGTTCAGATATACTTAGTCACAAGTCATTACGATCGCATTTCATACAGCTGGGATAGAAACAAGAAAGGTATGCAAAGATTTATATATTGAAATTGTCTTTGTTTTGATATTCTTTTCATTAACAATTGACTTGATTAATTACATTTGAATAATAAACATTTTTCAATGATGATCAACTGTTACAAAATGTATAAAAACGAAGTTTAGGGCAGTTAATTTTTTTTCCAGATGTGCTGTTTTCCTTCGGCAAAAAAACGGATAGGAGTGTAACCATATCTATTTAGACAACAACAACTAAACACAATAATTTGTAGTTTCGAATTTCGTCTGTGTTTAAAAGTAATTCAAAACCCTGACTTGACAGAAGCATATCAGTAGGATCTTGAATTTTTTTTAGACTTTGATGCGTAAAATCTGGATATTATATCCATTTAAAGACCTTTAATTTAAAGATTGCATGATCTAATTTTTACAGGTCAATCAAAGATGTGGAGGTTTATCTACCAAATTAATCTGTTAATTGTTCTTCCAATTATCTTTACAATTTTGATTTTGCTTTCCAATAGTTTTATTGTCTTTACAAAATTATATCAAAACTTAGCCAGCATTGTAGCTAATTGAATTTGTTGTAGCTTATTTTTCAGAATTAAGCTAATGGCTAGATTGGTTTAGCCCAGGATGAACATTGACCATATTCTAGGCTTTGGAATAAAGCATATACGATTATGTAATCTTCTTTAATGCTTTTCGGTGGTTTATCGAGAAATAACGGTAGATTATCACTTGATAATCTCACCGCAAAAAAACAGTGAAATTATCAAAAACTTTTACCCTGCTTTTGCGCATTTAATCCTATCTGACGTCATCTATGCGGGGCGAAATAAGTGACGTCACAATGAACGTTACATAGCAATCACGCGCAAAATGACGCGCTTTACAAAAATATGTCCTAGAAACTTCACATTTATGTCTCATTTTTGCATTAAAGAATTAGAATAATCGTTTGTTTTCGAGTAAGATCGATTAATATTTTATTTCGTGAACAACGAAAGCTAATTTTTCACTCGTGGCTCTGCCACTCGTGAACATATAGCTTTTGTTGTTCACTCATTGAAATATAAATCGATCTTACACTGAAACAAACGATCACCTCTATCTTAACCACGATGTTAAAGGTAGAGAAGCCAGAGATAATATAATTATTAATCGTAATAACTGGAAATTGATCAAAACTGATTTAGCAATCTTAAAAAAAAGGCATTATGTACATGTATGTTCGTGTCTTCAGAAAAATCAAGTACTTTTGTATCAATTAAAGTACAAAAGGTTTGTACTGGAAATACTTTGAATGTATTTTTACCTGTTAAGAGTATTTGTTACTCTCTGTACCGCATGTATTATTCCAGTAGATGTCTCTAAAACGTTGTTTGCGATTTTATAAATATCCTGTAAATTCTAAATGAAAAAAAAAGGTAAGTCCAGAGCTAATGTGTATGTGATTGACGACGGGTTTATGCTGGAAGTCTAAAAAAAGATTAAGAGGAGAAAGCGGAGAAATATTTACGAGATTAAATCTAGAGCTACGTCACGTGATAAAAAAACAAACATATGTTATGATCTAATTTTAAGTTTCATGTGTATTTCTTTAGCTACATGTATTTAGCTCTATGCAGAAGAAATCAAGAATGTCTTGAAGCTTGCTCTCGGCGTCACTTTTATACTAAGACTTAAAGATGTTTTATCTTTTTATTAGTATTTTTTTTTAATTTGAAATATAATTTTGTGTTATATTACCATACCTTTCCAAATTTCTGAATATAAGTAATTTTTTATGCAATGATTTGAAATATTTTATTACTGGATTCAACTTCATGATGTTAGCATTACAAAAATGACTAAAATATAATACAGAGAATGTAAAGAATGTAAAAACACATAAAGCTTGACAAAGAAATGTTTTAAAAACTATTTTATTTAAGTAAGAAGTCGATAAGCAGATGAAAATAATACTGCCGTCAGCCCATTTTTGGGGGGAAAGATAAATGCATTAACCATTCCATATGAAACAATTCAATTTTCCATTAATTTCCAATACATGTATGGTCAATGTTTATTATGTTGAATGTTATCATTATCGGTTAGAAAATCGTAAACCTTAGTGGAAAAGCATCTGGGGCTTTAAACGGTTGTAATGATGGCGCTGTTGAGAGCGATACTGGGAATTAATTGCTAGGTGCTCAAGTCACAGTAATATGACTGATGTGACTGAAAGCTTGTTCAAAGCGGTGATATGCCTAAATTAAATAAACGCATCACATCATTATGATTATCATTAGATCTATAGTATACCGAAATGCGTTCATTGCAAACATTTCACGAAACATCCGGTACATTTCATGAAAAGACGTAAACAGATTTTTCTTATGAATGTGATTAACGCCAATTTAGTGGTTTTTTTTTCAGTCATATTGCGGAGGCTAAAACTCCAGAAATTATATATCATTTATGCAATATTACCTTCACATTTAAAGTAAAGGCAATGTCATTTTTCATTTTTGCACTACATTTTCTTTGTAGATACATCTTACCGTTGGTTGTATAGCTCGACACTGACCGAAATTGTGTAAAATCTCAGTTGTGTAGACGATATCAGCTTCCGTTAAATTAAGGTCAGGATCCGTGAGTTGAATCGTGTCGTTCAGTATTTGGTTAAACCTGCTAGTATTTAGTGCAACCTGAATAAGAATCAACAATAAGGTAAGCTGATGTGCATTGAGGCAAAACCAATAGCAAAATGACAGCGTTTTGACGCCAATTCTTTCTTGGGACATGATGAGTTAAGCAACAAAATGTTAACTGAGTTGCATAAGAAAGTGTGCACTTTGACTTTTATATGTTCCCTTTTTTATAAAAAAAGTTCCAGGAACTTTTCTCATAACAATATTTGCATATTTTAGATATGATTCCAAAGAAAAGGCATAAAACCCGAGTTCGATAAACTCGCTTAAATTGCGAACATATGGTCAGCAAAAATAGTATTGAGATTGTTTTTACGAAGTAAGGGAAAATTGCTTTTATGGTATTTCCGAGTTTGAATAGCAACTCCCTAATGTTTTCAAATAGACGTTTAGGTTTATAGACGATATATCTGCGTTAGAGTAAAACATATCTTAGTTGATTGGCTATCCACGTCAGAAAAAGCAATGGCGTTCTGCAATATGATGGATACTCGAATAATTATTTATCAACTGTATGGTGTAAAAGCATAACGCTTTAAATAAAAAAGCCAATGAGTGTGCTTCTTATCTCAGGGTTACGGCGGTCTAAAGTCGCGAGGTTTGACATTCAAAATTTTTCGACGGTAACAGGTGTAGTTTAATAGCTATTCAAATTTAAAAAAAAAAACACTCATTTCTTTAGAACCTGAGTATACAAATGAAATCCAAGTAGACACCGTACATTTTATCCTTCAGATCATCTTCCATGTTAAGAACCGTGAAACAAACGAATTAATACTTTTAGTAAAGTAGCATTTGTGGACAGCAATACGTTGATTGTAAGGATAATGAATGCGTGGTCAATGAATACAGAATTTGTTAAACGATTCATCTACAAACAGAAAAGTACGAGGCTCTAGAAATAATCTGTTTTTGATTTCGAGTTTAATTTCGGTATTTTATGAACATTAAATTCTATTTATTTTTGTTTTTATTTATTTTTTTTGTTTTTTATTTTTTTGCAATTAAACGGTGAAATTCAGGATATTTATCATTTCGCGATAAATATAACGCGAGTGCGAGTTGACGTCATCAAATGTTTCATGAAGGCATTTCACAACAAAAATATATCGTCGCTTTACGTTTTATCTTTTGTGCACACTTAAATCACTAGTGCCATGCCACCCTTTTTGAATTACAAAAAAATGCCAACGGGTTAATTTTAGTTCGGCGACGTCGGTCATATTATAAATAAAATTTATGGAGGATCATTAAATCCGACTGAAAAAAAAACACATGTTTTTTAGTAATCAAATTGTTCAAACTCAAAACTCTAAAACACGATCGCAACATCTTTGACCTAATTTAGACCACATGAGAAACTTTCTTAATTTCATGCGATATCTATTGTGTCGAATCGTCGAGCGAAAAAATTCTTGCAGTACCTGTGATAATTCTTTAAGTTTAGTAGTACTGGGGGATTCTTTAAGTTCAGGAAAGGGTTCGCAGTCTGTACCTAAAACTATTTCTCCCCAGCTTACACTGTTATCATATCCATCAGTGCATGTTCTGGATGCGAAAGCTCCAACACCTGTTATAGAAAGAATTTCATAGGTTCAGTGAAGAACATCGTAAAATTGATACTCGTCCTGATCATGACCATTCTAAAACACTTACTCAACGATCTTTCCATTCATTTATTGATTCATTCATTCCAATCACTCTCTCAGACCATCAAAACGCCCCACCATTGTTAAATCACTTCAACGTATAACCTTACAGGAGATTAAACCGGAAAAGATATGTAATATCCTTATAAAATATCAGGGGTGACACAAAAAATCTTGAGGAAAATTGGTATTTTATAGCAATTATGTAAATTCCACATGTGTTTTACAGTGTCGAAAAGATTTTTCGACCTCAGTTTCATATATGTGTTTTGTATTTAATGGCGGAAAGGATTTTTTCGCAATTTCATTTGAAAGGTAAGAAAAATATATTGTTGATGTTATTTATCAAATAAGTTATATTATACATCGAATTATCCTAGAATTGGTCTGGGAAGTGAATGCGCTCTTTTTTTAACTGTACGTGACCAAAGGCACAAGCACTGTTTAATCCTTAGAGTTATTTTCTGTAGTAAGTTCTTTATCTAACGAAATATTACGATGACCAATGATGAAGACAGATACTTGCTAGCTATCGTAATGTTTTTTGAAGTCCTAATGTAAATCACGATAACAATGATGATAATATTATCAACATTATCAATAATATACATAAAAAGACAAGTCTCGAAATAAGTATCACTTAAATCGTGAGAATTCGTTAAAAAAGAAGTTACAATTTACATGCAAAATGTCAAAAAACGTAATCGTAAGAACCATATTGATGTAAAAATAACTCTTGAAAGGTTGCAATTAATTTTCTCCACATTTGTACAAAACTATTTGATAGAATCGTGAGGGATTGCCGTGAATATATCATTAAAATATAATCGTAAATTTCGCAAAATAATTATAAAACGTATTAAAGTCCATGAGTATCAGCCACGTTTTACAAAAAAAAATCCGTATGAACTTTCGTAGGTATGAACTTTTGTTAAACAATTACAGTGCGGATGCGAATAAATTGCGACAGGTAAATGTTATAGTACGAATTTCTATTTTGATTATGAATATATATGTCTCATGTATCATATTTTCTTTCGTTTCCAAATAACATAACAAAAACAAGCGATTTTTTGAGTTTCATCATTTGAAGTACTCGACGATCTAGACGAATTCAGACGAATTCCTTTTGACAGAAATCAAGGCAGTTATATAAAAAAATTACTGCTCGGCAACTTGCATTTACCAGTTAAAATGAAGTTTTGGTCTCGAAAGGACGATTCGGTGTTCACCTGACGACAAATGTATAAACGTTTACTCAGTGGGTTTTGGTTCAGTTACGAGGCCAACCATTCCAAGGATGATACATGAATAAACGTTTCCTGTTTGCAACAATTGAATTTCTTTTGGTCCGTGATTGTTTGCTAAACCATTTTATGCAGAAACAAATGCGACCTTACTTCAAAAAAGAAATATTTGGGAAACGTAACGGGACTTAAACCTTGCTTTATATGTGAACTTTAATATAAAGCAATGACTCATTTTGAAACATTTATTTTATCTTGACCACAGGGATTTAAGCAAAAAACACCCATGAGATCCTGAAAATTTTTTTACTGCATCACCCAGCGAATAATATCTAATACGTATGTGCGCACCCAGATCGGGAGCGCTCGTGATCATTTAACTGTTGTGAACGTAGGGTTATGGTAACAGATTATCATCTATATCGTTCTGCGTTTCAATAAAACGACATTCCATAAAAAAGGAAAAAAAGAAAGAGGCGTATAATGGAGTTTATGTAAAGTAAATTATCTTCTCCGTGTAATAGCGCAATGTTTTATACGTGGGTGGATAAACACTTACGTAGACTTTTACTATAAATTTAAAATTTCCCGACGGAAAAGAATATAGAATTACAAATTCTCACCGTTGTTTATTGAATTTTAAGCCATGCTTCTGAGTTTAAGGCTCAATAAATAACCCCCACGAGAGCTTAAGCTCGAATGTCTTTAGCCCACCGTTTAAGGCATATCAACCATTTTTGTCCATTTTCAAATTAGATTTTCTCTGGCAAATAAAAAACAAACACCCCTTTTTTAATATTTGCAGTGAATACTCGAATTTTAGTATTTCAAATTAAATTTAGAAATATATGGTTAGTGTTTTTTTTTTAAAAAATGCATGTGAAAAAGGCACTTTTTGGAGCTTTCGGAGATAATGAAGTTCAAGAATGACTCTTTCTTTTTTGGATATTAACATCTGTGCACAAATCAAAAAAATCGGCTGGGGAAAAATGTCCATAAATCACTTTTTTTGTATCGTGTGTTTCTGCCGAAATCCGATGTGCTACCTAAATAAATGATCTAGCTCATCTTCAGTAATGCTGGTTTTTACAGCTATTTGTTGTATGAGTATGCAAAGAAATATGTTTTTCATTGTGTGTCAATAAGGTCGTTGGCAGCGATTTTGTTTCCAAATGTATTATTATTTTCATGCAAACTAAGTAGTAGTTATTAAGTTGATGTAAACATTCATATAACATGAAATATTTTATTCGGAAACTAATTTGCGTTGAACCTTGTTGCTTGTCTGGTATGTAAATTAAGTGGGTAATCATTCACAAAAAACTCTAGACTCTGGACGACGCACTGTCTCCTATTATAAAAGTTTAAATTAAGCCTGGTTTATACAAATGATTTACAAAAAAATATGACATTTCTAGTGACTTCTCCACCTTATTTTTTCTTGTCACTAAGACACCGATCTCCAAGACTAGGTAACAAACTTGCAACGAATTTGAACCGTAAACATGCAATTAGGCATTATTTACCTCCAATACATCTCTCCGAAGAAAACACTGTTACTCCAGCAGGTGTTATCGGGAATTGTATAATTGTTTCGCCAATAGTTACCTCCTCCGCGGGGCAGACAACTGAAAATATGAAGGGAAGATACATTACCAAATGTAAAATGATGGTAGAGGGTAGAGCAATAGCATTACAAATTTAGTTAAAATATTGATTATTACAGGTGGGCGACTTCCCATCGTAGTGTTATCGGGAATTGTATAATTGTTTCGCCAATAGTTACCTCCTCCGCGGGGCAGACAACTGAAAATATGAAGGGAAGATACATTACCAAATGTAAAATGAGGGTAGAGGGTAGAGCAAAAGCATTACAAATTTAGTTAAAATATTTATTATTACAGGTGGGCGACTTCCCATTGTAGCTAATTTCTATCTTTCGATATATGATTATTAGAGAATGGAAATTTCTTAGAGTATATCCAGTTTGTTTGTTTGTTTTTTGTTGTTGTTTTTTTTTTTTTTTTTTTTTTTTTGTTTTTCCCTTAAATAATCATTTTTGTGCTTTTGGAAAGTGAAAGGAATTCGTAAAAAAACAGAAACCATCCTTTTATGCAAAAAATAACAACATTAATCGTCTATGCAGATTTTTTAGGTAGATCATATTTTCCTGACTAAACGCAGTAACGATATAAAATTGCAATTGAAACAGTAAAATCTTTATTAGTTTGTGTTTTCTCGAAGTCATCTAGATGCTAATGTAAATCACATGAGATATTGATCGCTTTCATGGCTGTTTCCTTATTCCCGAGGTATATATCGTCGATTAACCGATTTTTCGCGGTTGGGTATTGCCGAAACGCATTAAGATTGAATTAAAAATGACAAAGTAGCTATTCACTTTGTAAAAATGAAAGCATACTTTTTTTACATGTCATAGTTTGTTTGCAGTTAGTAACATCGTGATATCGATTTTCATCTCGATAAAAATATTCTAAACCAATCACCCAGCACTCAATTAATCCATTAATCCATCACTAACTTAAACCAAAACAACGTCAAAACCGCTCAAACGATCGACATTTCTTTTAATTCGATTCCATGATTTCATTCGCTGGTTTGGGTTCTTAAGGGTCTGACTTGGTCCGTACAGCCACAATACGGGAAAGTACCTTTATCTTAATAATATCGCTAATTTTGGTGAAGGATGAACGAGATTAGCAGTATTAACCCCCCCCCCCTTTTATTTCATTTAAAACTCACTTATCACACTCAATCTTCAAAAATCATTCACTCTATTAAATTCATGATGTTGTTAACAGTATAAATGTCATTTTATTTCACCTCAACGATACTGACATTTCGAAAGTATTTTATGCTCAATTATCAAATTGCACTGAGGTTCATTCAAGAAACATTTACCTCTTTTTTTACAAATGAAAGGTAATTTATCTTTACAATTCTGTGTTGAAAGCAAAGCTTTGTCTGTTAAACTTTTGGTACTCTGGACAGCTCCACATTGTTCATCAATACTTTCCTCAGTTGCTGAAAACAATAAAGACATTATTGGTCAAATATAATAGGAGCTATATTTCTTAAAATAAATTTAATAATTACTATATAAAAGTCAAAGATGCGCCTAAAACACAAGAAAAATAAGAAATTACCTTCTTCAGTTTGTATTGTGTATTATGTAGATCATACAGTTTGTTTTTTTTTGTTTTGTTTTTTGTTTGTTTTTTTTTTTTTTTTAATCTAAAGCTGCTATATTACTATCGCTTTTACTATCAAGGATATCAAATGCTACCAACGACCGTAAAGTGGAAGCATTTTGACCTGAGCCTGGCCTTTGTTTATTCTAGTGCAATTTATGTGTTTTTTTTTATTGAAAATAAAAAAAGAGTTCGCCTCTCACTGTTACACACAAGCAGGAACAATTGATTTTGAAACTGGCTCGTCTGCTTTATGAATTGGTGTCCTGTATACCGGTATACTACCAAGTCCACGTATACCTGTATTTTGTACAGTATAACGGAAAATCCATGCTTGATCGGCACATGCCGAAGTATATTCGGAATTTTTGTATTCATCAGCCTCATTATTTATTCTGAATAAAGGTCAGGTTCAAGTTAATGTGCTCTCGCTATAGCAAAAAAAGAAGTAGTATCGTTCTACGGGTACTGTTAGAAATCAAACGCAGACGAATAAAAACAAACAAAAAAGAAAACTAAGTACAGGCTGCACGAAATAAAATCAGAGGCATTTATGTCTTAAGGAACAATAAGATTGCCTCATTGAATCAAGTAAGCCCTAATTGACCAAAGGAAAATAACTAAATAACTTCCCTATCGCAAGTGGTCCGAATAACTCGCAATTTTACAACAGTGCCACTCAATCCTATGCCGACGCTGTACACCGAAACCAACCATTCAAAAACAAAACTGTGTCAAATTATCAATTTCAAAAAAGGCCGATAAACAGTCGTCATAAAAGAAGCAGACAAAGGCGGCGCAACTTTTGTCATGAACTGTAAGCATTACGAAAAATTGTCGAAGAGACACTGGCAGATACAGAATACTACGAAGAACTCAATAATGATCCCAAACAAAATGACAATAGAATGTATAGCAAACTCTTGAAGGAACACAGCAATTGCTTTACTGATAAAGAATTGATTACCTCACCCAGTTCGAAGTCAAAGAGCGCAACTTTTACGGTCTGTCGAAAGTGCACAAAAGTCAAATAATCAACAACCACTGCAGAAAAAAGCACTACATCTCACATTAAAATTACGAGTATAAACGACTTGAAAGTAAGACCAATAGTCGCAGGTCCCTCATATCAGACTCATAGACTAGATAACCTTATTGATACAATTTTGAAACCCTTCATCAAACATGTCAAAAGCTACATCCGAGATACCACAGAATTTCTAAACCATTTGCCACAAAGAGTATCGAATAACACACTAAAAGTATCATTTGATGTTGAATCCCTGTACTCTAATATACCGCATGATCTTGGACTAGAAGCAGTTGAATACTGGATTAACAGACACCGTCAAGAAATACAACAGCGATTTTCAACCACTTTCAACCTCGATGCAATTAAACTCATTCTCTAAAATAATACATTTTACTTCAATGGCAAATTTTTCACACAAATAAAAGAAAGCGCTATGGGTACCAAATTTGCACCTACTTACGCAACCCTCGTATTAGGATATCTAGAAATAAAGCTTTACCAACAAGTAAATAATGAATTCGGAGAAGCATTTTGTCAAGACTTTATGGAAAACTGGAAGACATTTTTGTATGATGTTTTTGTATTTGGCCAAAGTCTCCAAATTCACTAAGAAAATTAACAAGTTTCTTAAACAATTTACTCAGCGATATCAAATCCACGGACGAATCAAATGATACAGAATGACCGTTCCTGGATATTTTGATTCGAAACAATGCTGGGAAAACAGAAACAGACATATATTTGAAACCAACGGAAAGCAAACAGTACTTGTGTTTTCATCATGCCATCCCAAACATACACGCATAAATATCCCATTTTCATTAGCAAGACGCATATGTTGTATCGTCTCGAATGACGAACTAAAACAGAAAGTATTGATGGAGTTGAAACAATGTCTCCAAGATCTGAAATATCAAATTACAATCATAAATGAAGGAATTAAAAACGCTAAATCTATACCGATCCAAGAGCTACAGAGACCAAAGCAACAAACAAACGAAAATGTATTAGCATTTGTTTTAACATTCAATCCGAACCAACCAGAATTCCCCAACGTCATATTCCAATAACTACCTATCCTAAATACAGACCCGGAACTACAACATGTATTCTCAAAATTCAAAGTAATTAAAAGTAAACGGCAACCAGCAAGTCTAAAGAAAATCCTGACTAGAGTCAAATATGAGTCTTCAGACAAACTACCAAGCATATAAAAATGTGGAAGATCCCATTGTGGACTATGTAAACACTTCATAGAGGGATCTTCATAGAAATTTGATTCGGGGAAGGAGTTTTTCATAAAAGAGAATGGATCTTGTGACATTAAAAATGTAATCTATGTAATGAAATGTAACGGCTGTGGTGATGAATACATAGAAGAGACCGGCATTGCCCTTAGAAACAGATTAACGGTACACAACCAACAGAGACCCAAATATACGATTCCTCAAAGTAAGCCAACATCCTTTTTCCTGTACCAGTAGCGAACCAAGATTTAAAATATTCCCATTTATAAAATGATGATGGATGGCACCTTCATGCGGAAAGCTAAAGAAGAACATTTTATTGAAGTATTTTGCCCAAATTTGAACCCTAATAGATAATATGGCATCAATGTTTACATTTTTCCGATTTCAAATATAATTTGTTTTTTTAACGATGTAAGCGACGGAACGTCATGTCGAATCGACGTTACAACTTTGTAACTAACGCCATTCCTGATGATCCATTTAATGGTGAAACCGGTAGAATAATATTATATTTATTTTCTATACAACTTTGTTAACTTAACAAATACAACCATATAGAAGGTAGATCACGATATCTTCTCTGTTTTTTCTCCCCGTATCTATACGTATTTGTGATTTTATTAGTTTTTATTAGTTTTTACGATGAAACAAAAAACACCATCAGAGAATGACAATTCACCGACAGCACATCAGAGATCGATCTGTTAAAATGCTTAAAATGAGTGGACATATAGCTGAATGCTCCACTTATGAACCATCATTCAAAGGCTTTCCCTTCTATAAGATGCTTACAGATAGTATTGTTTGGAGAAGACAGAAAGAGAAAAACTTTATTGAACAAATTAAACCAAAATTGAATAAACTGTTTTATGTCACCGAGAGTGACGTCCCTTTCATATTTAACATTACGATGTCGTTAAGGTTATTTGACATCGTTACTAATTTAATTTATTCATATCCTCCTGAAGAACCTTTATAAAACCGGTCGAGGAAAAAAAAATCTAATATCGGATATAAAACATGTTATTCATTATATATATATATATAATATTTTCTTGATTGGTAACTCTTCTGCCACCCTTAAATTGATATTTATATAAAAAAAATATACACACGTAGTTAGCATTAGAAACGGTTACCATTCCAGTGACATCTGTTGTTAAATAATTGGGATTTACATAAATGTTAAACGTGCGACAGTCAGTCGAGTTTTTCTTTTGATTTGAACCTATTTAATTTTTAATGGCTCACCTAATAAAGGAAAAAGTGCTGTCACTGCTCACTGTAACAGAACTCAGGAATTCTTGACCAAGGAGCAGACATTATAACCCTCGAATCCATAAACTCTTTAAATAATGCGAAAACCATTGAAAACGTAATGACAATTCTAATGGAATTAATGTTCTCATTCTCTCATACACAGATAAATCGGAATATAATAAAGATGAGAAATATAGAGGATTATTTTAATTTCTGATCAGTTAAAATTCTCCCGTTACTCCGTCGTTTTCTTTTCAGTTTCATTTTAATGTTACATATGTAAAATAAATGGAATTCTGACAGGCAAGAGTGGAATACAAATTCCAAACGATTCTACAAAGAACAGCGAAAACGAATAGGCAACAAACTTATCAAGAACGGGTAATTGTGGAAATTGTACAACTAAATAACCCATGCCAGTCAATCATCCCCATTTTTAGATGGGTTTTACATGTAAAAAAAACCAGGTAATATGCCTACCTCGCCTGCCCTGCATTACATAACGAAACATAAGTGGGAACCCTATATTTGAAACCCTCATTACATACGCTTTATGCAGGATACCAATTAGCCGGTATTCCCTTATTTCTCTAAACGCATAGTCGAACTTTACTCTGTCCTTCGTGACCATTTCCAACTGCAGCGTTAGATTTCTGAAATGTTTCACGAACGTTTTCCTGTGTGCAGAATTACAAAATTACGATAATATGAAAAAAATACAATACAGGTGTGCATGTGTAACTTCGTGTTAATTTTTTTCAATTGCACGATACGCGTTGCAGGTTTTGCTATTTCGATCGTAGGCGGGACTTATTTGGGCCCATTATCTTTCAACGACATCTCCTCCTGAATTACCGGGCCAATTAAATGAAACTTCCTTGGGTGACCCTTTTCAAAAGTTGTTCGTGATAATTTGAATGGTCCATAAATATGGGTGTGGCAAGGCGGGGCTAATTTGGAACCCAAAATCTTCGAACGATATGTCCAATGCACCACTGTGCCAATTTCAATGAATCTTTACCAGATTGTTTATTGGGTGACCTTTTTCAAGAATTGTTCGCGACTATTTGATTGGCCCATAAATATGGGCGTTACAGGGTGGGGTTTATTTCGAGCCTGAAATCTTCGAACATCTCCTCCTGGACCACAGGACCAATTTCAATGAAACTTTACCAGAATGTTCATTGGGTGAGCATTTCAAGAATTGTTCACGACAATTTGATTGGCCCTTAAATATGGTCATGACAGGGCGGGGCTTATTTAGAGTCTTCTTGGATTAACATCTCCTCTTCAAAAATTAGGCAAACGTGAATATAACTTTGCCAGAAAGTTACTTTGATAAGATTCACTGAAATTATAAAAGTCAGTTGAGCGTTTTAGGCCATTCTGACCCTCTTGTGTTCTAGGCGAGTTGTGTCCTCAAAATTCCTTTAGTAGAAAAATAAGTGATAAATCAGATAGCACAAATTGTTATTAATCTGACTCATACAAATAAATGTGTATATGAATATATGATACATAAGTAATATATACTTGATCATTTGATTGGGGTTTAATACCAAATTTTTTTCAGTTATATTGCGGCGGCTAGCGCACCTAGAAATGGACTTTTGATATTTCTAACACTAGTGCTTCCATTTCATTCTTTCCTCCAGCTGTCATCCCACATAGGTCTACGATTATCGATCCATTGGTGGGAGACAAATAGTCGGAAAGAATGAGTGCCGCCGTCGGGGATCGAACCCGGGACCTCTAGATTTACAGTCCGACGCGCTACCAACTGCGTTTTGACGGCCGTTAAACTTGATCAAGATTTATAACTTGAAACTCAATAGCATTATAGGTAAATGATACCATTTCTAGCAATTTCCATCTACCAGCTTGACTTATCTGACCACCACCAAGTGCCATCAATAGGGACTGTCTTAGCTCCAACCCAATACATCTGCGTCCTCTGTCTTTTAGCACTCAGTATCGCTGAAAGCATGTTACAGACACAATGAACAACATCGTTAAAAAGACAGATTAGATGAATTTGAAATGAAATTGAATGAACAGATGGTAAGAATAGGACGAAATATGCGTTGTTATTTATCTTCCTTAAATACAATATTCGCCATTCCTATAGATCTATGTTCTTTTACAGACTAATCAGACACTTCAAAATACTCTTTTTGTTGGACTTGTCACAATCATTTTCATCCACATATCGTAACCTAAACTTAACCCAACTTCAAACTGGCCACTTAGATTCTGTACGAAAATCAAAGCGCTAAAAGCGCCGAAGGCCTGTTTTTTTAATGAGACAAGGTGACATTTGAAGGCATGCATTCAAATCGTTTGACCATTTAACCATAGCTTATTTCAGGCGAGGGAAACCATTGGTTCCATTTATCTTTAGAGATCGTAAACCACATTCCAAACTCACTTCAAAGGAAAATTGTGGAACGGTATGCTAACTATATAGCACTGAGTCCGCCAAAAAAACAACTAATTCCTAAGGTATTACTACGCCAGATACCGCTTTGCAGACAGGCGTAACTCGCTTTTTTTTTATAATTTTAGGTTGAGTTGAATGAATTGCTACTAGTCGGTCAATTTATCCATTCGACCATTCCGTCTACCAATCGTCGGATCTTTGTTTTACATTGAATTGAATTCCATAAAGAAGTTGTTTTTTACTGTGAGAACACATGAAATTGATAGAGTCTACCCTAGATATAATAATGACACTTATGATGATTTATTATCTGCATCCTGTTCCAAGTTGGCCCAGTCTTAAATTTTAAGGGTTTATGGATGGGAAGGCTTTTATTTTTTCTAATTTAGATTAATCCATTTCAAGCCAACAAATGTTAAGACAGGTCTAAATTATAAAGACTTGTCGATTACATACAATATGTGGGCAAATTAGTAAAATTTGTAGCAGAAAGGGTAGATGATATTAAGGAGGAAGGAGAAAGTGTAAGTTAGCAGGATTTTCTTATGCTCCCTTTGATCAAGGTCATCAGGCAAGATCGAATATAAAAGCTATGTATTTTTAAAACATCAGTGATTTTGGCAGTGATAAGTAAGAAAGTAACTGGCATACATGATAAGGGCAAGAAAAAAAAAAAGGGTTATATTCCAGAAAATTGACCCCGTGTGTTTTTTCGTCTATTCTGTTTCCTTGCCTTAAGTACTCTAAGTACTTTGATTTTAGCACAGCGTAGAGATATGCAAGCACTGCGTTGAACACACTGAGCACTTCGTGTAGCACAAAAGTTGATGACGTATACTAAACCTATTTTTGCGCGCGCGTTTGAACAAAAATGCTATGTAGTACACACGTTGTTCGGTTTTTGACTCTATTGTCTTTTCCTAGCCAATATCCAAGATACAGGGTTGTTTCCTATGGCCTACTTAACCAGGCCATAAAAAATAATGTGCGAAAAACCGTATAAGGTAATGTAAAAGATCCACGTGCTTGTTTAATTCTGATTGCCTGTACACTTAATTGACGGCTTAACAAAAAGACTGAAACAAATATCCGTGGAAAGCAATGTAACTTGCATGATCTATTGGGCACGCACCACAAACTTTAAAATTAAAATTGGTAGGTGGGATAAATTTAACAAATTCACTTCATTTACGCAAAAGTTTACCCGGAACAGATTTTCTAAGCTTATTTCTAGTATTATACCCCTCAGGCACCGAAAGGCTAGTGTTTTTCCCAATAGTATTAAGGGCTATTCTCGTTTGAAATTTTAAAAACTGTCCCGCATTTTGAGAGTTCTCTTTTTTCCCTTTTCAAGCAGGGTTAGTGTCTTCTTTTGTCTGCTTCACACGTTCGAACGTTCCTTTTCAGACATTGCTTTTACTAAAAGCTACAATCATAATTCGTCTTTCTGTAAAAGTAATGTTCTATTCAATTATTATATTTCATGTTTATTCAAAAGAAATATACATGGACTGACCGATTGAAGTTGGTATCAGTTTGATTTTCCCTTTCTTATCTTCATATTTCTTTAGGTAATTTTCTCATAATGATTCTTCTGTTTTCATGTTGTTTTATTGTATTTGTTATAATCTTTTTTTTTTTTAATTTGTACATATCGGATAGTCTTTTGAGCCATCTTTTGACCCTATGATTAAACGTGCTTCCAAATAAATTATGACTGGGACCTATAATAATAATAGGGTTTAGTGATATGTTTACGGGCTTTTACATCCAAGAAATTCTTGTTCCTTGTAGTTAACAATGCTAGCCAAACTAGCACCATAAGTTATAGTGCACACAGCCTGCGCTTGGGACCAAGTCTTCAGATCCTCTAGAACCAAGTAGCAAAAGTCCGTTCTGGCATCATAGTACCACCCATCCTCACAGATGATGTCGTTTACTGAAATGCATGGAAAAGAACTTAGGGAACTACATTTTTTTCATTTCCCTTGATTTGACTAAGGAGTAAAATTGATGCTATATAATAATTTTGATTACACCTCATTGAAATTAAACATCAAATACATTTCTGATATCGTATATCTTGTATACAAGCAGTCAGAACGATTGATGTAAACCACATGTTCTGTTCTTAAATAAAAACAACATCAAGCTTTTTTTATTGATACTTGAAACGGTTTAAA
The DNA here is from genome assembly GCA_948146395.1 of Fragum whitleyi. NCBI lineage: Eukaryota > Metazoa > Mollusca > Bivalvia > Cardiida > Cardiidae > Fragum > Fragum whitleyi. Next base: position 7,333,558 of record OX411558.1, read on the forward strand.
ATGTTGAAATGTTGTATTGAATGCGATGTTTAAGACAAACAAACAATGATAAAAGTGTGTGCTGATTTGTCATAACATTTAAAGTATTTTGTAGAATTTAAATGATCTGTAATGAAAGTTTTTTCAAGACACCGGCTCGCTTAATAAGTATATTCTCCTTAAGACGAGGCAAAGACAAGCTTGTTTGAAACAATTTCGAGAACAAAATTCTTTTTCTTACATTAATATGTTTTCACATAAATGACGTTTTCGATTGGTTTAGGAAAAAAACCTAAATAAAAATCTCTATTGGTTCCATATTAAGTGTTAAATTCAATGGCGAGTACAAAACCAAAAAGAAAGAAAGAAATGTGTAAACGTGCTAGTTTTTGTTGTAAAATAAAGTTTGTATGGTAACTAACCGTAGTAGTAAGAAATCAAAAACAATTCTTCGAAGGATGATACTATGGTATCGGATTTGTAAAAACGAACAATAACGCCATGAAATATGTTACAAAATCTAAACTTTGATTTAATCTAGAAAAAATATTATAATAATAAGAAATCATAAAAAAGGGAAAACCCACCTTATTCCTAGATTAGCCATTTTGGTTTTCAAATTAAATGTTTTTTGAAGACTATGAAGATTGTTCCGTTTAAATGAACCTGATATCTCAGGCAATATTTACAAATACTGGTTGCCCCCTAAAGTGACGTCAAGCGTCATTTAAACGGGCTTTTTTATTACGTGACGTAAATGCCCACACTCTAAAAATGAATACCAGCTATTATTGTGAGATTTTAAGAACATGGCTAAGTGCACTTAATTGATTCGAACGCTGCGCAAGAGTAACTACCGAAAAAGAACTCAAAAAAACATTTTTGAAACGCCGCGATGACGGTTATTCCGAGATAACGTGTGTAAGATGACGTCGTAAAGACGTTTACGACGTCATTTGAATATGTTATACAAGGCATTTATTGGTGGCTACTCGTTATAAAAGACCAGGAAAGCCATTAGATAAAAAACAAGAGGACCAAGATGGTCCTAGATCGCTCACCTGAGTCTCTTTGACCCCTGGGACATCACATTAATTAGATAGGCAGATGTCAAAAAGAAGATAATTGCCTAAGATCAATACCATGGAACGTTTTCAGTGAAGAGCAAGACAGATATGCCTTTTTGCTCTTTGATTCTATGTAAAAAGGGATGCACCCGGGTGGACCCCAATGTGACCCCAGGGTCTTGATATGAACAAACTTGAAAGAGGTCCATAAGATGATGCTACATACTACATATGAAAGCTGTCTGCCTTCTGGTTTCAGAGAAGAAGATTTTTGAAGGTTTTCCTATTTTCACCCATCGTGCTCAGATGAGCTGAAAGGGATGCACCCAGTTGGAGCCCAAATATGACCCAAGGGTCTTGAAATGAACAAACTTGGTAGGGGCCCACTAGATGATGCTACATACAAAACATGCAGGCAGTGAGTCCTCTGGTTTCGATTAAAGAAGATTTAAAAAAGATTTTCGCTCTTTGATTCTGTGTAAAAAGGGTTGCGCCCGGGTGGAGCCCAAATATGACCCCATGGTCTTGATATGAACAAACTTGGTAGAGGCCCACTAGGTGATGCTACAAACAAAATATTAAAGCTGTCTGCCATCTGGTTTCAGAGAAGAAGATTTATAAAGATTTTCGCTTTTTGATTCTATGTAAAAAGGGTGCGCCCCCGCAAAGCCCAAATATGACCCCAGGGTCTTGATGTGAACAAACTTGGTAGAGGTCCACTAGATGATGCTACATACCAAATATGAAAGCTGTCTGCCTTCTGGTTTCAGAGAAGAAGATTTTTAAAGATTTTCATATTTTCACCCTTTTTGTTAAGGGTAAAGGGAAAGTTAAGGGTGGATTTCATTTATTTGAACAACTTTGGTAGAGCTTGATCCAAGGAACATCCCTGCCAAGTTTCATCAAGATTGGCCCACTGGTTTAGGAGGAGAAAATGTTTAAAGAAATTGTGGACGACGCACGACGGACGACGCACGACTGACGACGGACGACGGACATTCTACGATCCCAATAGCTCACCTTGAGCACTTCGTGCTCAGGTGAGCTAAAAACATAATTTTGTTACCTTATCTTCTTACCGTATTTTTTACAAATAAAACCATTAACATGTGAGTATTTTTCGTCGCATGGACCATCATTCATCTCGTTTATATAAGCAATATTCAACCGAACATTAAGACAATGTTCAATCCCTCTACTATTATCCGGCTGACCTGTTGAGAAAAAAATTATCACATAAATATAACGGTTATTTTTGTGGATCTACAGCCGCTTTTAAGAATCTTATGCCTGAGCACCTAGAATTGATTGATTGCCTTTGCTTGTACTGCCATCTAATCCCTTTGTAGCCACCGGCAAATACAGTTTGTAACGTTGTGAAATTGACGTTCATTTAAATCAAAACAATTCTTTATCGCTACATTTATTCATGCCCAACATTCATTCAAACCTGTCCATTAAAAAGGTTCAATATTTACAAAAGTTTAAGATCTAAAACTTAGCTCTACTGGTGCGGAAATTTACAAGTACTTTTCGAAAGCGAAGCCAGTGGCTCCGATTGGCTCTGATTATTGACATCACTTCCCGTGGTATTCAAGTTATATCACTTGTAATTAGATCACTTAACATCATAATGAAAAGAAAACACATCATGTATGCTAAATAAGTTTTCAGTTAGAAATAAAACGCAATGTTAACTGGTAATAAAAATTCTATAACAAGGAATACTTGTGTAAATATGCATCTTACGAGGACTCCAGTTTACGTTTAACCAAGGCTCGTCATACAAAAAACACTGCCAGCTGCCTTCTTGCCAAACATCTGTACCAGACATCCTAAACGCGTCAAAGGTCTTGTTGTAATAACCACTTTCGTTCACGTGTTTAGATAGGAAATCTGATAAAGTACATGCTAAAAGTAAATATTTTCACAGAACATCGTAAGATTGACACTCATTCTAATCTGAACCATTTTTATTACTCATTAGGCCTACCATCCGCAGCACTCACTTACTCCGAAACCGTTCAAAACAATTCAAAATTCAAAATTTCATTAACATATGCGACCCGTCAACACATCTGGGCAGTGTGTTAATTGTCCCAATCTACAATAATAAATTACCTTACCTTGAAAGAATTTTTGAAATGCGACCTCTAGTTGACTTATAATAGACCCAATCTCTTTTTCAAAAAATTACTCCAGAGTCCCCAGATGTTCCTTCTTTGCCTGACGGGGAATAAGTAAATTTCATAATTGTAATTGCTATTGATTAATCTTCTAAGACAAGCAATTTTACGTACCAGTAGTTCATTTACAGTTGACCAACGTACAGTTTTGCAAATCAGAAGTTGCGATGATTGTACGTCGCTACTCAGTTAGCTGCGGTTTACAGCTTTTATTAAACACAGTTTTGTTAAAACGACTAGACAAACCCAACAGAAACATCACTTGAAAGAAAGTTTAAAAAAGTCATTTTCCCTTAATGTTGTGCTAGGATCATGACATCAAGCTGGAACCGATAACGAGTGTTTGCCATCGGAGACCTCCTTCACTGCTTGTTCTTTTATACTCTTTTTTTCCAATAAAAAACACCGTTGTCTTTCTGATGTATTTGAAAACAAATCATCATTCAAATTCAAGAAAATATAATCATGCGGCGATTTTATTTTGTCTCTATAAAAAAATAAGATTTTTACTAAGAACGCCGATCAGGTTCACTGTAATATTAGCTGCATTGACCCTTTTACGATGAGCTGCGATTATCGACACGGATATCCCCTTATTCACATTTGAGCAGAAATAAAATAAATAGTAGGCGTATTGTGCTTGCCTTTTGATTACAGAGAAGTGTTGTTATCATTTGGGTGTCATTTGTTAAAATCTTCGGCTATATCCCATCCTTTGTTTAACCTGTATCGATCCAAAGCATGACTTAAAATATCTCTTTTTCAAATCCCGTTAAGCATAGCTTACATGCGGGTACCGCAAGGTTTTATGAACACAAGCTGTTAAAATCAACGTCATAAAATATCTTAGATAAACAAAAATCATAGACTGTGACATAGCATCTAGCTTCTTTGGCTCCTTAATTTGATATGTTTCTTTTCTTTGGTTTGAAATTTCTGACTTTTGATTGCATTTCATAAAACGGAATTCTCTTTCATCTTGGATACTTTCAACTTGTCGGTTTATTGTTGGCAATGTAGAAACATGTCTCAGTTTAACTTGATAAGTGTTAGTAAATCATGTTGTCATCATGTCATCATATATAAATGTGATGTAATAAGATGACCCCTTTTTAAAAAAAAAAAAGACAATTAAAGCAAAATCCGCTAGAATTGCCACTTTCTTTGAAAGCTTTTCTCCTGTTAAAGCAAAAAAGGAAATACAAAAAAGCTACCTAATTGGTATGACTATATGAAAAAAATGCGATTCGACTCGAACTACCTACGATCACTACACAAATGCGTTTTTCTGTCACCATAGTACCTTTAAGGACTTGATATTGTTATATTAGAAAATAGGTGTCATATTGAGTATATTAATATAAATTTTCTCTCTTTAATATCACACAGAGATACAGTATGGAGTAGAGGGCGAAATATTCGAATAAGTTTAGGTCAATTTTATTAAAAAAAGACAAAGGTATGCTAATAGTATATATTTGAGGGCTGTTATAGAAAAAAGTGGTTTAAGTGAATCGAAAATATGATACCAAGGGTATTTTGGGGTGAAAAAAAATGGCAATGAGCTTTATATTGTTTGGCTGCATCCAGTCAACAACAGAATGTGGCGAGGTTGCTGTACAGCTCGAAATAGATAGGTACGAGTTCAACGTGCAATTGTGGCAGCCAGAAGATGGTGGCTTATACTTTGCACAAGTTCTACTTCGAGAAAGCAAGTCTTGGACTGACTTTCATTTCCCTTGTTGCTTCTGCTCAAACTTGAATTGAGGCGATTAGCGGCGAACAGCCATCGCAGCTTCCGACTTGCGAAACTAAGCGTTCGTCCACTGCCCCATTTATATTTAAGTTTATATGGTAAGTATGGTAATGAAATATTTTGTTGATATTGATATAAAATATAAAATGAAGATACACCTGAACATGAATTGCTAGTATTTCTCGGACCAGTTCTTTAATTAGCCTAAATCCTTACCTTGCATTCTCCTTCTACCTAATTATTTTTACGAGTATCCACGAGGTGGGAGTGACAGAATTAAGACTACGACTATATTTGGACTATCCATTAGCTGTACAAAATACCTACCTACATAAATCTTTCTGTTTTTCTTCTTTTCTACACAATAACAAACGATAAATATTGTTTCACAGAACTCTATATATAACCTAAGAGACCAAAACATTGTAATTTCAGCGTTTTCGGTTGAAGACAATATTCTTTGAATTAGGGAAATAGGGGAGGGGGGCATTAAGGTCATTAAAGTCCAGAGCCCTTACGAATTACGTTTCATAGTCAGAATACAGAAAGACTGCTGTTTGATGGAGTGAAATATGGATTCCGCATGTTGAAATCGAATAACCTTTTGGACTGCTTTTTCCGAGTTAAGAAAAAATGATGTTACGACATTAAAGAAGAAGCACGACGCTGCCACTCAGAGCATATAATTATTAAAAAGCCCCGAATATTCGGTAAATAATATCAAATTCCGTTTGAATCATGAACCGAAATGTAGATTTAAACAACGCCAACAAAATCCAAACAAACTCACAGTATGTTTTCTGTTAAGGTGTGTTCATTTTTTTTCTTTTCATTGAAATTTTTGAGAAAAAATCGACATGCAAAACAAATTTGAATTTACAATGAGAACTGACGAAAATTTGTCAAAACTCTTCCCCTTAATAAGGTTTTTACATGTGTAATTTCTCTTTTCACAACAAATTTAATAAATCACTCTAGAATGATATCAGACTCGTTTCCCATCAGTACGTTCAGTGCTAGATTAACTTTACGATGTTCTTGGTGGCAGGCTTCAATCAAATTTACCAAAGATAAGACAAACAAAACTACATTTTCTAGCTCACCTGAGTACATAGACTGACTAGGACCGAAACTTATCGCAATGTCCTTATTTTCATATTCTGGAATGGTCAATCTATCTCTGGTTGACTTATGCAAGGCTCATTCTCTTTTTCAAAAATTATTTTACGGAGTTCCCAGATGGTACCTATGTGACGGTACTTTACATTGAGCTCGTTGAAGAACCGTGGCGGATCTCAGCAGATATTTCGTTTCCATCCCTTTTTTCTTGGCTGATTATTGTAGCTAAGACCTTCCATAATAAGGATCTAACTTATGACATATTGACATCATTGAGACTTTTGAAGAAAACGAAATGGCAGCCAGGACTACCGAAAACTATTCTAACAGCTCTGCAGATCACCATAAAAAACTTTTTAAAACATATTGTTTGCTTGTGCTCTAAGAGTTGAAGTTATGTGACCAAAGAAATGCATATAATGACAAAAAAAATAATATAATAGTAAAGGTGACAGCCAGACCGAATAATCAAATGATATTTGAAACACTTCTTGGCCTATATGACATATTAGAAACTTAAAAAAAACTGACTTCTCTTGGCAGTTTCTTGTTGCTAAGGACTTCCCCCAAAAAATATGCTGAATGAAATCTTGCCATTATTTAGCGGTTTGATAATACCGAAATGGCAGCCGGGACAAACGAAAATTACACTTAAAGCTCCGTAGACAAATACAATTACTTTAAACTCTACTCTGTTGTTAAATAAAGAGGTTTAAAAAATGTGACAAAATGATTATTATGACATTGAAAATGAGTATTGTAGTCTAGATGGCAGCCAAAAGAATTATCAAATTGCATTTAGCATTCGAAACACTCCACGACCCATTTACCATATAAGAACCATAGAATTTGGTTGTATGACCTATTGGATAAACCTGATAATTGGGTTCATGCCTTTTAAATGACCGGTTTTTGACAACTGTCAGCCTATGTTATGTTCATTCTCAATTTAAAGGTGATAGACAAGAATGAAAATATTCTAAGTTATCCATGTTTTACCAAAGATTTTGGATTTTAACATTTGTAGGCACTGTATCTGGATTGTCCCAAGAAAAAGGAAAACATGCTAAATACTAATGCCGAGTGGTACTTATCGAAAAATAAAACATTTTGTTTAGAGAAGTTCTCGCAAATCAAATAATATTCATCTAATATTGATGGCTCAGCCCAAAACAGTTGTAACTGCCTAAAATAAAGAGACAGTTACAGCTTTTAAAATTTCTTTTTCTGGTTTGGTCTGGATATGTTACGTTCGGAATTAAGCAAATCCTACTAATAATAATCAAGATTTACTTTAAATAGAATCGCTATAGTTTCTTTATCAGACATTTCGATAAACTCTTTTTAGCCTACCTATCAAACCATTTCCATGTCAGAACAAAAACAATTAATGTTTTTAACTGGAAAAGGAGGGTGTTATTACGCTGATGCTGATCTTGCACTAAATTATGGATATCGGAAAGAAATATGCAATGATATCACTTGATTAGCAAACAAGAAAAGAGAAAACAACATCAGGAAATTGTCATGATGAAAGATTTTGGAATTCTTTTGGAATGAGTTGAAAGCTTTTTTTGAGCGAGTTTTGAGTAAAAATAAGTGGGGCAATCCAACATCGCTATTTTTTCAGGATAAAACATGCACACAAATTCTATACAAAAATTTCTATTTCTTCAAGAACTTATTAGACGATAACAATTTCATTTGTCTCAGTGAAATCGCTTTATGTTCTATATTTATCTATTTTCATTTGTGTTGTGGATTTTATCTTTTTCAATGATTCGGGCATTTTGCATTGTGTGAGTGAGTATATGGAATAAATGAATTGGGCGCTAAGCGAATGATTTGGAGTAGTTTTGATCGAGTGGATGTAAATTTTACGATGTAATTAACTATAACATAATCTGATTGTAGCAAGAACGTTGTATATTCTGGTCAAAAGATAGCATTTGGGACCACACTTGTGCTTAAAATCTGTTATCTATTCGAGAAAATTGGCCTTTGCGACAATTTTACTTTTCTTTTTAAACTTTGTGACAACAAAGACAATTTATGAACGAACCACATATCCAGAAAATTGCATTGCATTTACATGCAATTAAATCCTCACAAACAGTTGGCGATTAACCGCAGATATAGCAGCGAAAGGTTTTTGTAAAAAAAAACACATACCTCCTTGACTGACTGTTCTTACCTTCAAGTTATTGGCAACTAATATTTAATGAATCACATTCAAAGGTATTGAATCAATCTGTCTATATTCATGCGAAACTACATATTAACAAATAAATCATAAATAAAAAAAAGAACTCAAATTACTAATTTGATTGAAAACAGTTTACTTGTAGTAAATTTATTTTGTAAATGCATATTCGTCTCGATCAAAACTATTCAAAATCACCCATTCAATCATTCCAATTTTTCACTTAAACCATTCAAAAACGCCCCATACTGACTGAAAAAATAGAACCTGAAATGGAGCTAGACCAAAAAAAGCGATTTCACTGACATTATTGAAAATGTAAGCGTCTGATAGGTTCTTCAAAAAATAGTTAGCTATATATAGAATTTGTATGTATATTTTGTGAAAGGGAGGTAAAAAAGCGTTAATTTTGTGCGTCCTAAAAAACGATATCGAATTACCTCCCATCTATTTTCACTCAAAGTTCGTTTGACACACCCATTCAATTTCATTGCATAATCATTTCAGAATCATTCACCTTGTCATTTTCACGATGTTATTGACTGTAACTTAATTTTGGGATAATCCGTATTTTATGTTTTTATAATTGATGTAATTTGATAAACGGCATAAATTATATCGATATGACCCATTTTAAATAAAACGGTTTTCAAGATAAAATAATAGTTATAAAATATAAGCTCATCAACTATTCTTACATGACTGTGATTTGTCAAGAGTTCCTAGCATTGCCATTTTTTAGCTCACCTGAGCACATCGTGCTTAATGTGAGCTTTTGTTTTCATTGAATTCCGTCGCCTGTCGTCCGGCGTCAACAATCTTAGTGTTTACACTCTAGAGGCTACAAATAAGGTCCAATCTTCATGAAAGTTAGTCAGAATGTTGGCCAGGTCAAAAGGATGAACCCTATTGAAAATGGGAATGATTCGTGTCATATCACGGGAAAAGGAGCCTTAAAGACAATTTTCTTGTTTACACTCAAGAGGCTACAAATATGGCCCAATTTTTATGAAACTTAGTTGAGTTGGTCTGACTTTTGGGAATCCTGGCTACAAACTCGATTTTTTTTTCAGAATGCACAATGATAACAAGATGTAAGCAGCCAGATTCTAGTCAGAGAAAGTATTGGCTACAAAAATTAGTTAGGAAAAAAAAATACTTTGGAATTCCTTCCAGGTTCAAGTAAAATATATAACTATTCTGCCGGACTTTAACAACTATATGTTTTCTGAGTGAGTCGCTCATATTGGCATTAAATACGATAGCGACGACAAACAGACTGATATACACACAGACAAAAAATTCTCTCCGTGGGACGTTAAAACGTTTTTGTAAAGTGTATGGTGTTGTATTTATGGAGAAGGGGCTCTAACTGTGAACCATGAAGGCATCTTTCTCAAAAGCCGTCAAAACAGCTCTATATCGTTTCGGATGGCTTGTACTCCTTTAAAGAAAGAGCACATATATACCAAGAGGTAAATAATGAGACCGAAATACCGTCTTAAAGAATGTCGACAACTTAAATATATCGATTAGAGAAATGTGCGTTGTTAGCATTTTATAGTTTTTAAAGCAAAGTGTCTCAGCAAGAGGAAACCATCGCAGAGACAACGTTCAATAAGAAAAAAGAAGACAGAATTTCATTGTGCCGCAAACGGCATCAAACAATTGCTCCAACCAAGGTTTGAAATACAGTCGCTAGTAAGTCTGCCAAATAGCAATTTTGAGTTCAAACTCGCATTTTCAGCTGTTCCGGAGACGACAACACATTTCCACAAACTCTTACTACTTTCTTTTATTGATATGAGGGAGAATCATATGGGCTTTTTCCCTTGTAATTCCTTGGACGATAAATTCGTGTTTTGGTGCGCTTTAGAACCCATGAACACGTGCTTATCAAATAGGTTTCAATCTTATCTTCATTTTACATTTTAAGATTAGAACGTCGAAAGTATACAGGGTACATGACCTTTTTGATTGTGCATATTTCAGAGCATTTATATAGATTAGAATGAGTATTAAAAATGCTATGAATAGACGCTGGCCGAACAATTTAGAAAAGTAGTCAAACTGTAACCAAAGTCCAAACCAACCTCTGTTATGTTATAGTTATATAATTTTGTTGTTGTTTAACTTGGTAATCAAAGACGGTACTCAATTGTTATCAGGTTTCCCGAAAAATTCAACAATAGATGCTTAAAAATATGTTTGGCATTTTTTATCAATATTGCGTGATTTCACACTTAAAATATGTATACGCACCAAAGAAAAATTGCTCTTCTTCCTCAGATGTGATGCTTGCCAGTCTTGATTGATTTTTCAGACACGAAAGTGCCGCATCCAAAAAGGTAATATCCTTGGTCTGATTTATGTACACACAGGATAAGGTCGAAGGGTCGAATGTCCACGGTTCTTCACACTGGCCTAAAAATAATAACCTCTGATTTGGCTTTTTTCTATCATCCTGATTAACGATGGCGTCGAGTAAAATAAGATAAATGAAGACTAGATTAAAGATTTGAAAAAGAAAACCTCATCTGGCATTTATTGATTCACAGATTGCAAGATTTTTTATATTTCCGTGTCGGTACTTTAACTCCATCCGACGACTTACCACTCTTATTGGAAGGTGTCTTAACCTAGGATTTACACAAACTTTCTTTGATCGGAGCAAAAATGAAAAGAATAAAGGGGTGAAACGAATTGAGCCATTTTGCGCGAAGAGTCGAGTACTGCTGGAAGCTTATGGGTGCTAGCTTTTTTGTCCCCCACCGGTTACCGGTTGGGGGACTAAAGGTTTGCTCGATTCCGTCTGTCCGACCGTCTGTCCGTCACACTTTTGTCCGGGCTATATCTTCTAAACCATACTTCAACTTCAAACTTGGTACACTTATAGATCTTATTGAGGAGAAGTGTCATGTTCAAGAACTGTTACTCTGCCACGCCCACTTTTAAAGTTATTGCCCTTTGTTGTTTTTACCCTTACATTCTTGTCCGGATTATATCTCCTAAACTATGTGTGCTAGAAACTTCAAACTTTGTACACTTATAGATCTAATTAAGTGTCATATTTAAGAACCGTTACTCTGCCACGCCCACTTTTTGAGTTATTGCCCTTTGTTGTTTTAACCCTTACATTCTTGTCCGGATCATATCTCCTAAACTATAAGTGCTACCAATTTCAAACTTTGTACACTTATATATCTCATTGAGGAGAAGTGTCATGTTTAAGAACAGTTACTCTGCCATGCCCACTTTTTGAGTTATTGCCCTTTGTTGTTTTTAGTCTTACATTTTTTTCCTGATCATATCTCCTAAACTATAAGTGCCAGCAACTTCAAACTTTCTACACTTATAGATATCATTGAGGACAAGTGTCATGTACAAGAACTGTCACTCTACCATGTCCACTTTTTGAGTTACTGCCCTTTGTTGTTTCTATCCTTACATTTTTGTCCCGTACTTATCTCCTAAACCATACGCCCTAGCAACTGCAAACTTTTACACTGGTAGATCTCATTGAGGACAAGTGTCATGTACAAGAACTGTTACTCTGCCACATCCACTTTTTTAGTTATTGTCCGTTGTTGTTTTTTATTTTGACATTTTTGTCCGGACCCTATCTCCTGAGCCATCAGTGCTAGCAACTTCAAACTTGGTACACTTATAGATCTCATTGAGGACAAGTGGCATGTACAAGAATCATTCTTCTCCGCCCACTTTTGGAGTTTTTGCCATTGGTTGATTTTACTCTTATATTTTTGTTTGGGACATTTTTTTCAAAACCTAATGTGCTAGCAACTTCAAATTTTGTATACAGTTATAGATCTAGTAAGTAGGAGATATATTATAAGAAAGGAATTTATGTTATCAGGTGGGGGACTCCTGTATTGCATCGCAATACGACATGCACTTGTTATATATATAATACGATCTGTTGTGTACAAGTAAAATAAACTATCAATTTATATTCAATTTATATGAACTTAATTTTCTAAATGGTACTCATATCCTGAACAGCACGGAGAAATATTTCAGGCGTAAGCCGGTTGCACAGACTTTTTTTCTCTTGTTCTTGTTGTTTTGATTTGTTCTTCTTGCGAGCATAGCGAACCAACTTTAAAAGAGATGTGTGTTTTGATAGAAAGGAGCAGTTTATTCCCGATTCTCCAGCATTTAAAAAATGATAAACAATCGATAGAGGTAAGGTGAGGGATAGATCCACGAGTGTATCAAAATATTAGGTTTCTAGTCATGATCATATACGTAATCCTATGCCGTACCAGGTTCCCTTTTTTCGCAAACGAGAATTGAAATCATTGAAATAAAAGGAATATTTGCTCATCCCAAGCATTTTGTTTTTTTCCTCACAAGATTTTGTTTGCTTTCTGGCTTACGTTTACCGATTGAAATAACGAGATTTCGGTGGTTATCCTGAGACATAATGTGTGGGTGATATTTTTTCGAAGGGAAAGTACGGTTGAATGACGAACTTACATTACCATTTTTTTCAAAATTAGACATTTTGTTATAAATGGATTACTCGAAACTAGTGACAATGTGTATCGCAGAAAATTTATAACTGATTTTATTGTTATTTTCCAGGTCTTTCTACCTTAGATGTTTTTTTCAAAAAAGTAATTACAAAAATTTACATTTTTCATTGTTTTTTTTATTATTATTATTCACAAAAAAATCAGAAATTCATTATCATAAGAATTGTTAAGGTCAATTATATTCTTTGAGACTTTATTTCATTGTACAGAGATTGAGAGTGTCTCTATATCTTTAGATTTAATATATAGATACGAGCTGCATCAGCACACTGGACTAGCATCAAAGATTTTTAATGGAGTCCGTCTTTCGGGGCACTCAAGCACTAGTCGATCTGGCGATACTTTCTTCTATTCAATGGCCTTGTCTCCCCCAGCGGCGTATTGTATTTCTCTGATACATTAAAGGTATTCATGTTGGGATGTGAGCTTGATGAATTTCTTCATCATGCTGTGTCTGCCCTCGAGTTGGTTTGTAGTCCTTCTCGTGGTCCATGAAGAGTACGTTTCGTTGCAGGTGTAGGCCAAGTCTCTCGGATTCTTTACTGGCAGTTAGAAATTGTCTGGTGTAGATGCTCTAAGCCTTTCCAGGGATGATGGTCAATATTTGTGGGTACAAGTGTCCTTCGACGAAAGTATGTCATGTATACAGCTGTTAGAACTGTCCAGGACCCCGATATTTGATAGCAATAAGACAATGCAATATGATAGTGGTGCAATCAAGTGGAATACGAATTGAAACCGCCTGTAATCACGCATTTGCTTTACGCCCGTCTCAACATCAGGTAAATGGTATTGTTACATTTTCAAATGGGAGATAATAGGGAAAATACCAACGAAGTAAATGTCCCTTAGGTTAGTAGGGATGTACTAAAAGCAACATATTATAACAAGAGAGATAAAACTAGATGTATTTTCATGAGAATTATGCCTTTTTTGATTTTTTTAGAATTTTTATCCACTGCCAACAGCTAAGGGTGGTGATCCATATGCGCTGCTTTTTGTTTTTAGTTGGGTTTTCACAGTCTCAGCTTTATACAGTAAATTCTATGCACAGTGTCAACGCTTTCACATTTTCAACACCCATTTACCTGATGTTCATGGTATCCTTTCCTGCTGCTGCTCATTTCATCTTACGGTTTCTTCATCCATTGAGTGAAGATGGTTGTCGGAAAGGATGCGTACAGCTGGCTTTGATCGAATTCGGAAACAGTGACTTGGAATGCGTATCTCAATTGCCGGATGGCAGCGGCTTACGAAACAGCCAAGTATCACTAATCAAATTGTCAAATTTGCGCCCCTTTTATTATTAGTTTTTTTTAACTATATTGGACTTAGAACTTACTTTTTCTTTGAGCAACAGATGTAGGAAACACCACGATGAAAACCTTGATAATCCAAAAGGCCCTCATAGTCATGTCAGTTTTGTTTTGTCCCAACAAGGATGGAGCTTCTATCTTAATTGTACAGAGAGATGTCATCATCCCTCTATATAATATGATCTGAAAAGACAGAATTCATATTTGTTAATCGTACAACCGTAAAATTGACACACATTCCGATCGAAACAAATCTAAATGGCTTGCTCAGCGCCATTCAGAACATCACTCAGACTATTCATTAAATCAATTACCTTCGGTGACTCTGTCGAATAAGCCTCGAAATTAAAGGGGCGCATGCTTGAAAGATCGTAATATCGCAGGTTGTTAAATGTGACGCCACAAACATTAACTAAGATGGCGTTACAAAAAAAAAAACAGATAAAAACTGGCCTTTTAATTTGATAACAAAACACAGTGTTTTACTGCGTTTTGTTATGAAATCATAAAATGGCCAAAAGATCCACATGATCAGAAAGCTTTTAATGATTTTTTTTTCTTCAAACGTATTGACAAAAGAACCTCTAGATACCGAAACATCTGAAAAATACCCAAAAATCACTACATTTTTGTCCGAAGTACTTTCCAGTTAACATAAAACTGAGAGCGATATTTCGATTGGTTCCGCTCTTTATTTTTTATCCTGCCACTAGCCATAGATATTGCCTGATAAAAGGGGGGGGGGGTATGATAAACTTGTTGATATCATGGCCGGTTGATCACGTGACAGCTTTATCATGTCACTTTGTCACGTGGCCTGCCGGATCTTCTTTTGTGGTTGTTAGGTCTGAAAAAAGCCATCTCTTACATTTTTTTCCTTTTGAATTTTAGTGTCTATTTCTGATAAAAAGATATTTCACTCTGTTCCCCTACATTTAAAAATCAAATCGCGATCATATCGATGACGTAGTACATGACTGATAACGTAATCTATAAAATTGTGACGAATGCTATCATGGTGTTTACATTCGACATCGAAAACTGTCAGGATTAAAAAGCATTTATCTGAAAGGATTGGACGCAGATTTATTTGTCCCAGGATGATTTCCGAGTTGGTTGCTTGCATCTGATCTCAATCTATGTCTATCCTCTAATAAAGAGCTAGGAATGCATTTAATTGAGATTTGCCTTAAGCTGCATGACAACAAAACTTTGGACGGTTGAAACTGCGAAAACCAGCCGATCAATAACTCTAAATCATTAAGGTATGTACGTATTACTTAAGTTTATTTCACTATTTTATTATTTCCTTGCTATAACATCAGAAATCCTATCAATTATCGAAACTTGTAGTCGTTAGCGATCACCCTACCTCATCAACCCATTCACCCTTATGACGAGCACTTGTCAGGTTCGATCATTCCGTCTAACAATATTAGTATTGCTGTTTTTCTAGGGGCACAAGCTCGTCGGCTCTTTCTTTTTTTATCTAATTGAATTCAATAAAGAAGTTGAATTTTACAGTGAGAAAACAACAAAAAATAGGGTCAATTTCTCCCTTTCCCACAATATGGTCCACCCTATTCTCTTACCCTATTATTTGTTTAATTTCTACACTAGTTATATAGCAATTTACTTCCATGTTGACTTATTGTCTGCAACCTGTTCAAAGCTGGCCCAGTCTAAAATTTTGTCGTCTGTTAAAGGGTTTAAGGATGGGACAAGGCTTTTATTTTTTCTTATTAAGATTAGTCCATTACCAGGCAAAAAATGTTAAGACAGGTCCGAATTGTAAAGGTTTGCATATTGCATACAATGTATGGACAAAATAGTAGAATTTGTATTAGAAGGGGTAGATAATATAAGGTAGAAATGAGAAAGTATTATTAGCAGCAATTTCTAAAAAGGACAAGGTAATACTCCAGAAAAATGAATTCGTGTGTTGTTTCGTTTATTCAGCTCCCTTGCCTTCATTACTATCAGTACCTGGATTTTAGCGCTGCGTAGTGATATGCAAGCACTGCGTTGAACACACAAAGCATTTCGTTTCGCACAAAAGTAAGTGACGTATACTAGACCTATTTTTTTGCGCGCGTGTGTGCACAAAAAGCAACGTAGTACACACGTTGTTCGGTTTTTGACTCGATTATCTTTTTCCTACAAGATTAATTTGCAGGATACAGGGTTGTTTCCTATGGCCTGCTAAACCAGGCCAAAAACTACTCGATTTTATACTAAAACGAATTACTTATAACCATAGTCTCCTTTTAACCTAAGGCTATTGTCGACCCCGCTTATTAACAAAAACACAAATACTTTTTTTTTATCTTTAATGCAATTTGAGACGCACGCCAAATAGAACTATGCTTAAGATAGAAGAAGTGTTATGATATTCCAAGACATTGTGTAACATTTAAACGTTCTCTAGCGAATCAGAAACCTATAGAGCACTGTAAGAACCTCTAACACTCAATACATAGCCACAATCACTGGATTAGGGGGAAGGCACTGATAACTATTTTGATTACTATATTTACACCAAGCTTTGTAAGCATACACATATTTACATGAAGTAGAAGCACTTTTGCTTGAAAGAACATTCTTAATAAGCCTTGATTAAATCAAGTTGTCAAAATCTGTGCCGGATTTCGTCAGTTGATATTTTATATTACCCTTTCACCTGATATCTGAAAGTATGGAATTTAAATAATCATCTAGTATCAAAACATACCAACTTCTTTGTAGGTATCAATGCTCAAGTCTTTTTATGCTCGATCCTAAATGCTACCTGATCAAATTTCAATGGGTAATCTGCAAATTATCCCCAAGAAATCTACCTTTTAGCGTTGACATTTGCTCTTCCTAAATTAACGTGTTTCGACACGAATGGTCGGAAAGAATTCTCTGAATCACATATAAATGGCCAAAATGGAGCAGACTTCCACCAAGGAGCAACCAACATGCTATTAGCTTGTTCGATAATGAACTTATTAACGACTCTAGATACTCACATATTTCTATATACTGCCCAGCTTTAGCTTAATGCATCTTTTGACTTAAAACCCGGACACCACCACTTGCTTTTAAACCTTCGCATTTCGCGGTCAAATTTGAAGCAAACCTATCGACTGTGTGAGAACCCAATATACTATTTAAGAACTTGAAAAATGTAATCGCCCTTTTCCCAGTCATCGTTATCAATAGTTCGACTCATTTTGTCTGCAAGATTATATTCTTTCCTGCTAATCCAATGGGGTTCTAAGCTTGTATTTATATCACAGCAATAATCATTGTAGTAATTGAATTATCGCAATTACCCCCTATTGACTTTTCCTTAATAAACTTTTCATTGCTTTTCAGAACCATTTCAACGGACGTTAACTCTCGCAAAGTTGAATTCATGAATTTTTCTGTTTCAGTCCATGAACTTCATACTTCTGGGCCTTAATTCAAGGTGCCCGCGCAGAGGGTTAAATAACCACTGCGACCTGTTGCAGAGGCGTCGGTAAAACAATTAAGACCACAGCTTACGACATTTTTGATATCGCTCCCTTTTACATCCAGGGATTCTGCATTTTATACAAAAAATTCAATTCGTCCACAGCAGCTTTCTGAACATAAACATTATACTCCCAGCTCAGACGGGTGTCAATACATCTGTAGCAAGATCTTGTTTTTTTAAAATTCTAAGTCGCCTACGCTTTGTCTCATTGAAATAATCTGACCGACAAGACTTGCTAAGAATCTGATCTTCATTATCTGCAGTGTGTTATTTTTCAACAAGAAAAAGAACAGACGCAACGCATCAACACCTTTTTAGCTCACCTGAGCACGAAGTGCTCAAGGTGAGCTTTTATGGTTAGGTGGATGTTCGTCGTCCGTCGTGTGTCGTCCGTCGTGTGTCGTCAACATATACATTGTGTGCACTCTAGAGGCCACACTTTTGGTCCAATCAACTTGAAATTTGGTCAGAATGATTGTCTTGATGAATTCTCGAATGAGTTCGAAATTGAGTGAAGTGTGGTCAAAAACTATTTCACGGGGTCAAATCTTAGAAAAACCTTGTATGCATTTAAGAGGTTATAATTGTTGCCAAATTAACCTGAAATTTGTCAGAATGGTTGTCTTGATAAAATCTCAAACAAGAACAAAATTGGGTCAAGTGGTGTCAAAAACTAGGTCGAGGGATTAAATCTTAGAAAACCCTTGTATGCACTCTAGTGGTCACATTATTTGTCTGATCAACCTAAAATTTGGTAAGAATGATTTTCTTGATTAAATCTCGAACAAGTTTGAAATTGGGTCAAGTGGGGTCAAAAACTAGGTCAGGGGGTCAAATCTTAGAAAACCCTTGTATGCACTCTAGTGGTCACATTATTTGTCTGATCAACCTGAAATTTGGTTAGAATGATTTTCTTGATAAAATCTAGGCCGAGTTTGAAATTTGGTCAAGTGGGGTCAAAAACTAGGTCACAGCCAAATCTCGGAAAAACCTTGTTATGCACTCTAGAGGTCATTTTTTCCCCAATCAACCAGATTTAGAATGATTGCTTTTTCAAAATCCCGGACAAGTTTTAAACTGGGTCAAGTTGGTCAAAATCTAGGTCATGGGGTCAAGTCTTAGAAAAACCTTATATGCAGCCTGGAGGTCTCATTTTTTGCCTGATCAACTAGATTTTTGGTCAGAATGATTGTCTTGATTAAATCATGTACAAAATCAAAGTTGGATCAAGTGGGGTCAAAAACAAGAGTACGGGGTCAAATCTTAGAAAAACCTTGTACATGCTTTGGAAGTCATATTTTTTGCCTGAAAATTAGCCAAAAAAACTTTTCAAAACCTGCTTGAAATGTGTTTTAGACAGTTAACTCAGGTCAGCAATTAAGAGCCACTATGGCCCTCTTGTTTATACGCACTTCCGTTGCACGCATGGTATTATTTGCCATATCCCATTGGTGACCTAAACAATCGGCATTCTGCGTTGGTTCCCATTTGCATTTGTTTTCTGCCACAAAAACCTAGCTTTAATAACTAAGATTTGACTGCCTGCTTGAATTACCTGCCTTGATAACATATCTCTCTCCACATAGACCGTCGTCTAGGAACATAACTAGCTTGTTACCTTGATCTCTTAGTAAATAAAAATCATAGATCAAAGTACTGAAAGTACTGATAAGTTGGAATGCGTTCAAGAGACGGTGACCTCAAGCCACTTACGAAGCTGACGCCTTCTGCCCACCACAGGTGATCCTGTCTTTTGAGAGGCGTATATATATAAATCAATTTATTTCAAAAACGAGAGGCGCTTAAACCCCTGAATCGCTATACAGGACTGAAACTGATGAACGAAATCTGGTAACAAGTGGTCCATTATGTCCCTTATCCGCTCTCCTGAATTCGATTGGTCCAGTGGATCGCATCCAAGAAACTTTTTGGCAAAGTTTCATTCAAATATTGTCTAATTGTTGAAGAGGAGATATTATTCGAAGAATAAATAGAGATGATAGGCCGTACCCACCCATTCATTACAAATTAGCCATGCCCTGCAAAACCATATTAATGGGCTAATCAAAATTTTGCCAACACATTTTGAAGAGGGTCATCAAATATACATTCTGGTAAAGTTTCATTGAATTCGGCCCAGTGATTCAGGAGGAGATGTCATTCAAAGTTTTCTGGCTCAAAATAAGACCCACCCTGTCACGCCCGTAATTATGGGCCGATCAAAAATTCGTGAACAATTTTTGAAAAGGGTCACCCAAAGTACCCAAAGTGGTAAAGTTTCATTGAAATCGGCCCGGTGGTTCAGGAGGAGATTCCGTTCAATGATTTCGGGCTCGAAATAAAAAACCCTCCCTTCCACGCTCATAGTTTTGGGCCAATCAAACTTTCGCGAACAATTTCTGAAATGGGTCACCTAAGGAACATTCTCGGTAAGTTTAATTGAAATCAGCCCAGTGGTTCAGGAGGAGATGTCGTTCAAAGGTTTCAGGCTAAAAAAAACGCCCTGCGACGCTCATATTTATTTGCCAATCTAAATATCGCGAACATTTTTTAAAAAGGGTCACCCAAGGAAAATTCTGGTAAAGTTTCTGGTCGTGGAGGAGATGTCGGTGAGAGATTTCGGGCGCAAAATAAGCCCCTCCCTTCCACGCTCTTGTTTTTGAGCCAATCAACATTTCGCAAATTCTTTTGGAAAGGGTCATCTAAGGAAATTTCTAGAAAAGTTTAATTGAAATCGGCTCAGTGGTTCAGGAGGAGATGTCGTCCAAAGGTTTCAGGCTCAAAATAAGCCCGTCACTGCCACACTCATATTTATTTGCCAATCTAAATAGCGCGATTTTTTAAGAAAGTTCCAGCCCAAGATAATTCTTGTAAAGTTTCATTGAAATCGGCCAAGTGGTTCAGGAGGAGATGCCGTTCAAAGAGTTCGAGGTCAAATTAAGCCTCGCCCTACCACACCCAAATTTATGGGCCAATCAGAACAATTTGTGAAGAGGGTCACCCACGAAACACTTACGCAAAATTCGTTGAAAGTAGCCTAGCGGTTTAGGAGAAGATGTTTTAAGAAAGTTGACGACACACGACGCACGACGGAGTCGGTGTGATCCTAAAAGCTCCCCTTGAGCACGTTGTGCTCAGGTGAGCTTAAAAGGAAGAAAATTGTACGGACCAAACATGCGACTAATGGACGCACAGGCGGACACTTATACACTCAAAACAGTTTCTATGTTATTTTTCATATTTTCAAATGACTTCTGCTGCATTTGAATTATCAATTTCATTTTCACTTAGAATTGTCGCAAAATAGACAAACACAAGCGCCTTGTCCTTGATGAAAAGCTATTTTTGCAGGGAAGTCTTTTACTTCATGAGTTGAAATCTCAAGACAATTTTTGGACGAAGTTCAATTGTGCCTTCGACCTTCATGACTCCAAAATTGGGTACTTTCTTGGGCCATTGATAACATTTGTATCGAGTTTTATGATTTGGGTCAATTGGTTGTTCAGTTACAGTGTAAATTGTTAGCAGTTAAAGTCTACTCATGATCTCGAAACAATAGGGCATTTCTTTGGGTCATGGGCAATATTTGTGTAGTTCCGTTATTGAAGGTCATTTGCTTCTCCGTTTAGCTAGCGGAAAGCAAACGGTAAATGGACTGACAGACAGACATGATGAAATCAATATATGCTCCTCTACTTCTGAGTAGAGGGAACAGTTAATAACATCGTGACATTGACAAGGTGGACGATTTTGGATTTGATTGAGGAATGATGTTGAATGAGTGAGCGGAGCGAGTTTTGAGTGAAATTTAAAGGAGGGAAACCAATGTCACTAATTTTGTTCAACCTGAAGAAAATTAGCGATATGTAAAATCTCTCTTAAATAAAACATGCATTAATGTTCCATCAATAGCTTTTTCTATTGCTTTAAGAACAAATCAGAGGCCTTAAATTTCAATAATGTTAGTGAAATCACGATTTGGTTCTTACTTTATTTATTTTGAATGTACATGTTGATCTAATTTTTTCTTAGTAATTTTGAGCATTTTTGAATGGTTTGGGTGAGTGTTTGGAATGAATGAATGGAGCGCTGAGTGAGCGGTTAAGTATGTTTTTAATTGAGATGAATGTCAATTACACGATGTAACTAACTGTAAAGTGGTGCTCTTAATAAAACATTCATGTAGATAACTGCAATATAACGGAAAACAAACGACAATATGTTGCAAAAATATTTATCAACTTTAAAAGTGTATCATCCCTTCAACAAAAACTGAAGATTTTTATTTCGTAACTGTATTGTGTACAATAAAACAATTTATCAAAAGTTAAATGTGTAATAAATTCGTTCAGAAAGAGAAACTATACCTCTAAAAGAAGCCATAACATAATTCTACGAAAAACAGGAGCGACATTACCGAATAAGCAGATCACGTGATTGGTCTGTGCTATTGCCGCAATACTGAGAAAAGAGATCGCGACATTACCAAATAAGCAGATCACGTGATTGGCTAGTGCTATTGTATATAACTGATCTTATTTGACTTATCACATGATTTCCAAATATAGTAATGCAAACATGTGATACTAGTAAATTCTTACGCAACTTTCAATAAATAGCGTTCAAAACATAAATAAGCGTGTTAATAATATACATGAAGTGATAGTTGTGTAATTGTACAGCATTCTTACTTTTTTGATGATATAAACTTTATGTCTATGTCAAGTTGAGATACACAAAATAGGTCGAAGAGTATTCACATCCTGTTCACGTGATATGTGTTCTCAAAAAACCCGAAATGAAATTATCTTGTGTTCATTTTGCGGTTTTGTTAAATCTAAGTTGGAATTGCTCCGCATTCCAACTTAAAAATTGGTAATTTCATTAATTTCGTGAAAATATGAGCGGCTGTGCTTATATCAAAAACATTGTATACATAATTCCCGTCATTATCCGGCCAATTAAACCCGAGATTTAGACCACGCTTGAGCGAATCCGCCAATCACAGGACAGTACGAGGGTTGTTCAAAAATTAGCCGGATTTTGCGAGGCAACATTACATTTTTGAGGCAATCAAACTAAATTTGGTATCATTCGCTATCGGAATTCAATCCACACGTGGTTATGTAAAATTGGTATAGTTATTGAACATAGCGCTCGCGCATCTGCCATATCTAATGTCATGGTAACGAGTACCCGGCGCAGCAGATAAAATAATCCATATATTTGGTCTTTGTTTGTAAACGTTATTTCTTTTTTAACTATTGAAAAACTTGAAAATTAATTGAGTTGCTGGAAAAAGTATTAAAAATGCCTTGTCTTAATTTGAAGTAATTTGACCGTAGAATTTTTCGATAGGGTTCGTTTAAAATGTGGAGGGGTACGTGTTTCGGAACGTTCTAGACGACGTCAACTGAATGCTCCAAATTTTGATCTTTAAGTATTCTATTCGAAATTTACAAAGGTACCGAAAGACATAAATCAAATACTTGTCACGCCGAAAGGAAATGTTTCATTCTTTCTAATGCGTTATTTTCATCGGTGAAGATGCTTCCGTGCCCCGTGTGTTAAGAGGAAGAACGGACAAGGAGAAACTTATCCAAGCATCTGTATGGAAGTTAATTGCCGAGTCTCTTGAAGCTCTAGGCGATTTTCTAAGGGGCACCTTTCTGAGAACTTTGATATTGCACCATTTGATTTTTTTATCTATTTACAAACCATAAGAACAAAGCTCAATAGCAGAAAAACTGAATTCATCCTTATTCCATGACTAGTGAGCCGTGACAAGCTAATTACACAACATCAAATGTCTCGATTTTCGACAACGTCGTTAGCGTCATGAACTGTTCGCCGCCACCTAATACCCAGCCCCTATGCACACAACTATTTTTGGGTAGACAATTCGCCGTTCCGTTTGATACAAACATAAGTAATAAGTAAGTGAAAGGTTGGGATTAAACATATAGACGGACGGACGAAATCAGTATTTAACAATTACAAATGCCGAGAAACAAAAAGACTTAATGGTATTAAATGGAAAATATGATTTGACAAGAAAAAAATACGATTCAATAATTCGATTCTGTGATTTTTGGCGAAATGTTGGTCCATAAAGAAGTCAAGCGTTCTATAAATTACACCGATATTTCGTTCATCATTATTTAAATAAGCGAAATTGTATTTCCTCCTATCAATTTTAACTCAAAATCACTTATTTCTTTCGTTCAATTCACACCTAATCGTCCGTTATTCATTCATTATTATACTTTTAAGTTATTCTTAACTGTAACATGTATTTACCAAGAATCTGAACGAACACCAAAATGTATGTGTTGTTTCGTTAAATGTTTTTTTTTTTTTTTTTTTTATTTTATTTTATTTTTTGTATGTGTATTTCTTTGTTTGTTTCCTTTTTTTTATTGTTGGTGGTTTGTTTGGTTTTTTTCTTTTTTTCTTTTTTTTTTTGCTCCAAGCAAAAAATCTGGTTGTTGAAATATCACAATGTAAAGTTCTTCCTTGTTGATATATTCGGTGAAATTTGAAAATCTATGTTAACTTAGAAATACGCGTGTTCAGCGCAGATCTTAGGTTGTCCAATACACTAACGCAGATTTTTCCAATTTTAAATATAAACGTACTTAGGAAAGGAAGAAACTTTATTACATTGTACCTTCTTAGTTATTTTTGGTTGGCTTACAGTGACAGTTACATTTTTTTGGTATGTACGCATCGAGCTATCTACAGAGACTATACTGACGTACGATTTTAGGTGGCTGCATCGCCCCATGCTTGCGCGTTTGTAATATCCATTTTTGTCACATACTCGTGTTGAGCTATCCTAGGGCCATTTCGAATTTGTGTTGTATGTGGGTTTTTTTGGTTTTTTTTTTTATTATTTTTTTTTTTTCTCTTTCTTCTTTTTCTCACTGAACCACAGATAAGAGCCTATGCGTGACATTTCAAACAATTTGAAATGTTTGTGAGGTGTTAGAATTGAGTAGAATAGACAGTCACATACTGTAAATATAAAATTACCTGATGGTCTAAAGATACTTTTAGACCCTATTTTACTACTGAGTGTAAAGTGAAGACTCTGGTCAGACTGTGCGGATGCAGAGGCTGGTAAGAGTCTTTGCTTTGCGCAAATTTGAAATTGTTGGAAATCTCACGCATAGGCTCATATTCCTATCAACTGACACCATAAGACAAAATCTCGTATTTTTTTTATAGAAACGGATAAGCGACGGCATTCGAAAAAAAGAAAGACAGAAGTAAGACAGTGGACATGCCTGATACAACAGTAACCAGCCATTCGTTCATGACAAAACGGTGCAAACAGCTCGCCAATTAAACTCTGCTTTGCACGTGCATTTGCGTGCAAAGCGGGGTATAATCGGCGAACTGTAAACTACAGTTTAACCAAAAAATTAACATAGCTTTCCATGCATTTTTTTAGAAAACATGTTTTTAAAATGTACAATTGTTGTCCATGCAAAAATGCCAAAAAAAGGGATCATACAGTTAACAACATCTTGTAATTAACATGATGAGAGATTTTAGAATGATTCTTGAATGAAATTGAATGAGTGTGTGGAACGAGTCTTGGGTGAAATTAAAGGGGGGGGATCCAATTTCGTTAATTTTGTTCATAATAAGTGATATTTATTACCTCCCTTTAATAAAATATATGTACCTTTCTGTTTGTGGGTCTTTTGTGGACCAATCCGACACTTGAAAATCCACACCAGGCAATAAAATCGTAGAATAATCTTGATTAAACTGAATTAAATGTTGATCGTCTTGAACGAACTCGAATAGTTTTCTAATGATCTTGGAGCGTTTTTGATCGATTTGAGTAAATGATTGGAATGAATGGAGCCCATTTTGAACGACTTCGAACGCAATGGATGTTAATTTTAGGATGTTTTTAACTGTTCTCTGGTATACTTCGAACTCTTTTTTTAACTTTTAAAGCCTTAATGTTACACGACTACATTAAAATTTGTTGAAATATAGTAGGAACTTCGATTGATAATTAGAAAAAAAAATATAATGAAATATATGTATCTAGGTATTTTTGACCACTTTGGTTACCTTGAAACACCCAATCCCAAAAATTCAAGTGTAACATGTGACTATTTGCATGAAGCTAAGAACGTCGTTTTACCGTAAGTAAATGAGTACTTGGGTGTATTTTCGAAGGGATTACTTGTTAAGAGAAACTGCAATTCAAATTTTTGACTTAAGGAAGTGGAACCATAATAGATCCGCAACATTTCGGACCACATATCCTTTCACAATGTTGACCGAGATTTCCTAATGAAAATCATAAGGAAACCTCGGGTAATACTGTTAAAGTTCATTACTTCTGAGACGTTGCAAAACTATTACGGGTCCAATACCTTAAGTCCCACACAATGCAATGGTAATTCTGTAACGATGTTCTTAGCTCCATGCAAATGTTCACTTGTAACATGCTTTACTTACCGGGAATTCTCATTGAGAAAATGGTTTTCATCAAAAAATACAAAAAAAACATTCATTAAATGCCACGCAACATGAATTGTCACTCCAAAATGCCTAACAAGGCTTTGAGATTTGACAATTCTGGTGACAAAAGATCACGTGGTAGAATATTTATGTCACGTGGGAAGAATCCTGACTACTTTACGGAAATCTGGAACCAACACAAACGGCAACTCACTAGGCATCTTTGAATAAAATTAATCTCAATAATACCCGATAATTTAGGAGGTTCACTTATCAAAAAAAATGAAAGCCTCATTACCAGATATTAATATTTAATATAGATCCATTAACAAAGAATCTGCAGCTTTTATTATTAATTGGTGATATTTTACATACCCTTGAATCTATGAGGAAGTATTGAGAAAAAAGTAGCACTTGCTTTTAAGAAGCAATCGTTCTACTCTTCAAATTTTCTTCAAATTTTCTTCTTCTTCTTCTTCTTCTTCTTCTTCTTCTTCTTCTTCTTCTTCTTCTTCTTCTTCTTCTTCTTCTTCTTCTTCTTCTTCTTCTTTTTTCTTCTTCTTCTTTTTCTTCTTCTTCTTTTTCTTCTTCTTTTTTTCTTCTTCTTCTTTTTCTTCTTCTTAATTTGGGCGAGTTTTGAATCAAATTAAACGAGGGTTATTCAACATCGCTAATTTCGTCAAATTTGGCAAGATAAGCGATATTTATTACACCCTCAAAAGAAATTCTACGTACTTTCTAATTCAAACGAGACGCTTTAAGGAAGTTCGCTCGGCTCTTTCCTACTATTAAACTTGTCTTTTAACCTGATTTTTTAGACGGATCTAAACGTTTTATTTGGATTTTCGAAAAAAAAAAACGGGGTGACCATAATAATTTTTATCTCAGAGCAGTATGAAAAAAGTAACCAAAAACTTTAAGAGTCCTTTAGTTCTTGCTTTTCTTCGAAAATTACACCCTTGATTTGATGTTATTATTTTTTGACAAATAGATATTCTGAAACCATTTGATTTCTGTTTTATTTGAAAACGAAAACCCTTTTTTTTTCAAAAACTGGAATTTTGATGAAGCAAGGGAAAAATATGACATCTTTATTCGGTCCTTAATAGAAGATTTTTTCCTTTTATATTAAGACTACTAATAATATGCTTTAATTTTTTTCTAAAACTTTCAATATGAATTTGTGACATAATGAAGAATATTTTGATATAAAAAGAAGTTGGGGTCACAGTCTTACCTTTTTAGATATTTTGACTCATTTGTTCAAATAAAGGAATGTAATTCACAAAAAACTAACCAAATTTCAAAACACATTCTTCAATATTGGAAATAACAAATTTGTTGGTTCAGGGATATGAGGTAGGGGGTCGTTTAACCCTTTTCATAAGTTTTATTTGCTTTCTTTCCCATAAAAAGGCAATGAGTAATATTGAATACTTGCATGTCGTTATCTCTGAATACTCTAAAATCGTAAAAATGTTCCGCAAAAATGTTGATTTTTTTTTTAATTTATTCAAATCTTTGCATGTTTTAAAAACCTAACATGCAGCTCTATCCATAAACATAGTTTGATTCGATTCATAGATCAAAGAAACGCATTTTTTAAAGGCGGAAAATCCAAAACCTGATGAGCGGACATCGTTAATTTCCACACGAGACAAAAACAGTCGTAAAATAATCTGATCAAATTCAATGGGATGTTGGTCGCTATGAACAATTTCAAATTACTTCTAAAGATTCGGAGCTTTTTTGAGAGGTTTAGGTTACTTTCTGGGATGAATGATTAGAGCGCTGAGCGATTAAGAACGGTTTTGATAGAAGTGCATGTCAATTTCATGATGTTACTAACTGTAATGTAGAATATTCAAGTATAAATTTTGTACATGTACTGCCTAGATCTACTTCGATCTGTAGAGAGCTCGATATAAAGAAACGTCGTTGCTCACGATGATAATTGACTGCTGACGAAGCAATTTAGACTGACACAGTCAACAACATCGTAAAATGGACAAAAAGAATAAAATTAGAATGATTTCGGAATGAAATTGAATGAATGAGAGGAGTGAGTTTTGATTGAAACCAAAGGGATGTAATCCATCATCGCTTTTTTTGTTCAACATGAACAAAATTTGCGGTATGTTTTACCTCCCTTAAATAAAAGTTATGAATAGCTTTTTTATGTCTTCGCAAACCAATCAAACTTAACTAGATTCAATTAAGTCATGGAAAGCGTTTTTTTTTTTCCTAGCCATCTTTATTTTGAATGTAGTCTTCCTATCTCTTTAGTTATTTTGGGTTTTTTTAAATGATTTGAGTCAGTGTTCGGAATTATTGATGGAAGCGATGGGTGAGTGATTTATCAACATTAGTGAAGTTATTTCTGGGCGTCTGGTGCACCGACCATTAGTTTTCCGCCGTTTCTCACACCAGTACAACCGCAACATTTTTAACCAATACACCAGCTGCACATCAACTTAAACGTACTACAGTTAGCAACATCGTGAAGTTGACTGTCATTCCATACAAAAAAAAACATTCTCAATCACTCACTCAGCGATCCATTCATTCATTCAAACACCCCCAACTATTCAAATCGCTCCCAATTTACAATTGCGTTTTATGCTAGCTATATTTATTTTGAATGATGTTGTTTGTATAAACCTTTTCTGGCAATTTTAGGCGTTTTTGAATGGTTTTATTGAGTATTTGGAATAAATAAATGGATCGAAGAGTGAGCGATCTAAAAATGCTGTTGAATGAGATGACTGTCAATTTTATGATGTTACTAAATCTAATATCGGCAACTATTTCAAATGTCAGTAGTGGATCCTAAGAGACATGAAAAATTAGTTCTGCGGTTAACATTTGAAGATAGTTTTAAATGGTTAAGATGATAATTTGATAAACGATTTATTTGAATATTTGCACGACAGCGTAACATTTCACAGTAAAAACTTGGTGTTATGAAATTTCGTTTGATTAAAAATGCATGTGCAGCAACGAATAATTGTTTGAATCAATTCAAACGTTAATCAAAGTGCTGTAAGCGCTGTTATTGTTCGGCACTTAACGACTGAAACGGTTGCTGTTGAATCAACAGTTGAAATATATGTTTATGAAAAAGAAAATCAAAACTAAAGTTGTTGTTATAAATTAACAATCCATACATAACACATTTAAAGATAACATTGTGGAAAACCATCCATTAGACAAAGGCCTTATCATAAGGATTTCGACAAAATTAATCTACCAAATAAAAGCATTGCATCATACATAGTCTAAGTTTTTTTAAAATATAGACGAATACACCTCAGTTCTTTTGATGCGGACATTTAAAAGAAACAAGTATCTCTATAGCTATTAAGCAAATTGTAAAATAATACTCTTCAAAAAAAGTTCTTTTAAACCGATCAAAAATCTATTTTTTTTTTCTTTGATAAAATCAAAACTTCCAATGCAGTTTAGTGTATTATAAACAGTCAATGTAGTTCAGGCGTACCTGTTGGCGTTTTTTGCAAAACACGATCTCAACTTCTCATTACGCATAATCTACCCTTCTCAAATACCACGTGCACTTTTAGTGTCATCAGATAGTCCCGAAAGCTCTTTAATTTGTTTGTTAATGAAATACCATTATTTAAATGTTATAAGGGATGTTTAAGGTAGTGGACCCGTAATAGTTTTGCAACGTTTCAGGAGTAATTAACTTTTACAGTGTTGACCGAGGTTTCCAAATGATTTTCTTTAGGAAATCTCGGTTAACATTGTGAAAGAACATGTGGTCAAAAATATTGCGGAACTATTTTGTTTCGATTACCTTAAATATGTTTGGAAGTGAAAATAGTAAATGTAAGGAGAAACAAGGTCATTATGCTACAGGGGCCCGTTTTACTATACTTCTTACGGCAAAAATATTCGTAAGTCAAAATCACAAATCGTATCTGGTGTTTTCATTCAGTGTATGATTCTGCCTTGCAATATCTCATCAGAATCGTTTTATAAAGACGATTCCAATTAGATGATGCATTGGAAAATTCCATAGTCGGTTACTTCTGTAGAAGCAACTCAAATTTTTGACGTACGGAAAAAATAGCATAATATGTTTATTAAAACAGGCTGGGGCCTGTTTTACTAAACATTTTACGATCATTTTTTGCGAATATCAAAAGTAAATGTTATTTCTACAGAAATAACTAAATATAGAATTTTGATATGCATAATCTCATTGGAATCGTCTCTTGAAGACGATTCCAATGAGATATAGCAAGGCAAAACAATAGAATGAATGAAAACACCAGGTGCGATTTGTGATTTTGACTTACGATCAAATTTTTCGTAATATGTTTAGTAAAACGGGCCCCAGGTCCCTAGGCGTCGTGAGACAAGTCATTTTAAATGACCTTGTTGTTTCGGGACTCATTACAAATTTTCCAACCCCTGACAACCACATTTACACGACTCACAGCTCTAAGTAAAGAGCCAGGTAAGTCTGACGCGTAAAAACAACGTTCGTTCAGCACGGCGCAAACCGTAACGTTATCCTGGTTATATCAATCTTACCACAATTTCAAAGATAAGTTTAGCCCCTAAACTGCGTATAATCTCAGGTCAGATTCGAGAGGCCCGGTTTGCTACATTTTCGATGTTACCATCTTAATCGACGTCACCATTGCAAATCTTTGGCAGTTTGGGGGGGGGGGGGGGGGGGGGGTTCTGCATTAGTTCAATGAAAACACACATGAGCTCCACCTTCTCCGATTTGCTAAAATATATATTAAGATACAAGATAATTACCAGATGAACGTTCTTCTGTTGAGTTGAGAGCTCTTTAGTTGTGTGCTACGGAATAATTTAAAATAATGATGTTGGTTGATATTGATTGATTAAAAAAAAAAAAAACGTCGCATAATTTGACAAATTTGATAGAAAAAATTACAAATTCCAAAAGCCAATAGTCAAATGTTGAAAGTGAGCCTGTGAATTTGAGGGGAACGGATCGTGAAGGAAACTGGAAAACGAACGAAATATCTGGATGCATTGTTGGCAACCGGGAACACTCGGCGATTCTACGGAATAGACTTCGGGAATAATAAGGACGCGCTCATGAAAGTTTCGTGCTTGGGTTTTGTGACGTTAAACACCAAACGTTTGTGTTGAATATGACTTTGTGTAATTCAAATCGACGAAAGCTAAATCAAAACTGGGCACATCATAATCTGATAACAAAATGAGCATCATTGCGTTTTGTTATGAAATAACTATATGCCCATTATATCTCTATGGTCTTTCGAGAGACAGCAAAGACAATTTTTTTATTCTGTTGTATTTACCGTATTGCTTCCAAATTGTCCCAAAATTACTACACTTAGGACCAAGTCACGTTCCAGTTCACTGAAACGCCCGAATGATGTCTGATTGACACTGTTATTGCAGATAAATTGCGTTCTTTTGAACCAAAATAATAACAAAAAAAACCACTTGTTTTTACTCAAAGGTTCTTGCCTTCTTTTATGTTTCAAAATAACGATAACAACGGATGTGCTTCCAATCAACTTGTCTGCCATTTTGGTATCGATCTATTCTACCATATTTTATAAATTTCTGTCTGGTAAAACTCTACAATGATTATCACAACTTTTGTTGTGTATTTTTTCGAAGCGATTTTGTCCCACAAAACTATATTTTGTCTAATAATGATATGTTTTTTTCTTTCTTTTTTTTTAATCCATCCCGTAAATATGAAACTTTCATGGAAAAGAAGCTATCTTATGCGTAGCAACATTTTTTCTGTTTTGCTTTTTTTCAGAATCAGCTTCCCAAATATCTTTTACTGATAAAATACCCACTCCTTCAAAAGTAAGCGACCTTCTAAAATTGTTTCCTGACTTTTAGTGGGCCATATACTACGACAAAAAATATCTATTCTCATATAAAGTAAATCGAGGAAGGTGAAGTTAAGGCATTTTTACTGAGTTTAAACAGAATAACAGATTTTCGGCTAGCAACTTGCAATAGAGACGTCGATTAAGACAGTTAAACCTGTCGTATGACGCCTGCGTTTTGGCGACCTTTAGCTTTATGACGTAGTTCCTCTGTACATTGAACCATTTTTCATTTTAAATCTCTGCAAAGACGTTTAATCAAAAAAATAGTTTAGGAATGGCATTTCATTCAAAACATAATAAATAACTTTTTGGACTATCCAATTAATCTGAGGTGCGCGTGTTGTTGGAGAAGTGCATGTTTTGCATAATTTGACGTTTAGACGATATGCAGAAACGTGACGCAAAAAAAAAAAGCGATATTTTTTCACGCCTTACAATTTAGACCAATTACATCAGTTCTTTTGCATCACGTGAGAGTGAAATATCTAGATCCATAATTTACCACAAAACGAGGCTGCTGTGCAATACAGATTTTTTTCCGAAAACGGGGCAACCTATTTTGAACAATGAAAGCGAGGCAAGCTCTTTCGTACGATTGAAGTGAGGCTGCAGTCCCGAATATCGATTTCACCAATTTTCGCGGCTCTTACAATGTATCAAACTCTCTGTTCGGAGGTAATAAAATAAGCTTTATCTTGAGAAGATATCTTCATTTGTATCACCCAGGCTTTGAAAGTAAAAGAAGAATGAAAGTTACATTGAGAGACACAAAATGTTGTTCTTGATTTCAGAATATCGTCTGTTAACATGAAAATGTACATTTCAAGTGACAACACAACGGGTAGTCAATCTGTTTTATGTTAATTTCATATTATAGTCAGTAAGTTCGGTTCAGCTTAATACTTGAAATAAACATTTTACGTAGATTCCTATCTTTAGAACAATTATTTCATTCAATCTATCATGTACATTTGACACCCTTTTCTGGATCAGTTTGGATCTTTTCCTTTTTTCTCTATCTCAAATACCGCTAATCAATAATTCTGGAACTTTCAGTTTATGGTGTGAAATAAAAATATCATTTAACAAGATCGGGTATAATACTGAATTCATTGGGTTCGTACCCTGCAGAACCAGTCTATATTTTGACTCGGATGTCGCCTCGTTAAATATAGACTGGTTCTACAGGGTACTCATCCAATGGAATTCAGTTTTGTACTCGATAATGTCAAATAACCTCTTAATATTGGCCTAAATTGTTTAGGTGTGAAATAAGAAAGGTCTATTGACCTAAGGAAATGGCCAATCAAAAAGTCAATTAGCGATTTAAGATACACTAAATGGTCTTCCAATGTAAGTAGATCTTTTCTTTTCAAATAGTTTAGAGTTGTTTTGTCTTAACGGAGAGAGTTTCTTAAGGATGACAGCTACAGGATGTATTAGTTTGAATGGGTCTTACGCGGCTTTCAACAATTTCGCAGTTATATCTCGGGGGCTGGAGCACCAATAATGGATTTCTGGTATTTCTTTCACCTGTACTACCATTACACCCATTCCTAGCCTCCGACTGCTATCTCACATAGGTTAACGATTATCTACCAATTGGTGAAATAAAAACGTCGGAAAGGATATTTGCCGCCACTGGGGATCGAACCCACGACTTCCAGATTGGAAGTATTATGCCTAGCCAACTGCGCTATGGTGGCGGCTCCGACAGCTGTAGGAGGTGGAACGTCTCATCAACCAAAGATCAGCATCTATGAAAGATCTTACTGTAAGTTACATCGTGCAATTGACATTCACCTCAATCAAAATCATTCTATATCGCTCACTTAGCGCTACATTTATTCATTCCAAACACTTACTCAAACCATTCATAAACGCTCAATATGACTCAAAAAATATAAGATCAACAACTACCTTCAAAATTAATAAAGCAAAAACCAAAACGCGATTAAACTGATTTAACATAATTCAAATTCTAAGCATCTGTTTGATTCTTGCAGAAATAAGTAGCTATTTACGGAACTTTTATGCATATTTCATTACAGGGCGGTAATACATCTCGCCAATTTTGTTCATCCTGAACAAAATTAGCGATATTGGATTACCGCCCTTACATTTCACTCAAAACTCTCCCCTCTCACTCATTTAACATCATTCCGAAATCATTTTAAAATTGTTCACCTTGTCAATTTCACGGCGTTGTTATGCCATGATACAGAAATTGCCTTGGTTGTTGAGCTGATTATTTTGGAAAATGTTAGCTTTCAACAGAAATTTCGAAAACAGTAGCGTCAAATTGACGTCGTTACCGTGCGCCGGTTTAAAGTTACCGCTTGTTCTAGATTATTTGCTAAAGGTGACCATAAGGGTCAATTGAATCCAAATTGCTATGATAAAACAGATGAATGACGAATAACAATTATTTAATTGTGAGCTTGTCTTTTTAAAATCTTCAAAATCAGAATTTCTGTAGCGTAAGTCCACGTTATCTTTAGTTTTGATGAAAGTTCGAGTAGGTCGACAACACATAAGTCCTTATTACCGTCTCTTGAGAATTGCGCAGATATCTTTTAATTCAATATTCAAAATGTGCGCGTGGTGCGTCATAATGCATGGAACTAATACTTCTCTGCTGGTTCAAAAATTCCTTCCTTTAAAAGATACATATGTGACCCGTCACGCGAAAAGGGACCATCTGGATGATGCGAAAAGTGTCCATCCTAGTCAGAATACACGGTCTGCGCAGACAGACCAGCGTCGAAACTTTACGTCCTTTGCTAATTTTCTTAATCTAGAATGATCAATTTACATTCCTGTGAAAGAATTTTTGAATTGCGACTTCATGTTGACCAATGCTGGATCTAATCTCTTTTTTTAGTATTTATTTTGCAGAGTTTCCAGATGGTCCCATTTTGCATGGCGGGTCGGATATTAAAAAGAGCGCACATTACATAATAACGCATTGAGCTTATATTTCTCTGTCAAAACTCTCTTATTTTAGAAAATGCATATGTTGTTTTGTGTGACTTCATGTATGTGAGTTAAGTACAAATAAAATAAAATAATGTATGAAAAGGCAGACAAATGTTAAAAAATATACTCAATGGGAGCGTATCACATGTTGACGTTTATTTTAATGATGTGTCATATAATAATACATGTAATACATGCCGCTGAAAGCGAGTGAATAAATATAATATTATTATCAAAAGTATTTATCTCAAGAAGAGAACTTTTAATTCGTTTATGTGACATATAAACATGACGATTGATCAATTTTCCTCACAGAAACTTTTAGCGCCTGACAACGGGGGTTTAACGGAAGATTTCCCCTCCCTCATTTTGACAAACTGTGCCTTCATTTCTGAATTACATAATGAGTTATGTTTCCTCGGAGAAGGCGATCTCCTCTGTGTTGCTGAAAATGATTCGGCTTTCGGTCTTACAGGACTTTTACTGAGTAGCTGATAGGAATAACTCATTCCTTGATCAGGTAAAACACTATCGTACATTTCTGTTTCGTGAAAGTCACATTTTGTCTCAGTGACACCCTGCTGCGTTTCATTCATACTTTGTCTTTCTATGTCTTGCTCTATCTCGAGTGCATTTTTTGGCTTCTTAGTATCAGTTTCTTCTGTTTCTGCTGAACTTGATTTAACCTGAGTTTCGCTGAAAGCAGCTGCAATATTTTGAAGTTTTCGAATTCTATCTACGGTCAGAGCTACTTTTTTCAATTTGACTTCATCCGAAACTGATTCTTGTTTTTCAAAAACCATTTCATCTTTCCCAGTTTGATCCTGTTGCTCTTGTAAGGGGGTTGTTGATGTTGTTATATTTGATTCAATATCTGCAAGTTTGTCATTGTCATTTTCCGTAGAAGCATTAATTAAAGAATGTGCGTCTACAACCATTTGGTCTCTGCATGGCATAATAATTTCAGCTGCGTCGTCGCCATTGCTTCCTTTGGATAATTTATTATGTTCTTTAAATATTTCAACAACTCTTTTGACTTTAAATGCTTGTTTGAAAACGGCTTGAGTATCTGACTTCACTGCTTCTTTTGTATTTTTATCAATTGCATCTTCATCGCATGAAGTTTGTTGAACATAAATGTTTTCTGCAGAAAGCTCAAAGTCTTTGTTCAAATGGGTACATCCAGAATTCGATCTATTCATTTGGTCGCCATCCGTTATTTTATCTTGACACGCATTTATTTTTGCATGTTCATTTTGACTGTTCTCTCTTGACATCCGTTTATATTCATCTTCGTCGTCGGCGTCATGCGCGTCATCAATACTGGTGCCCTGCAGTTTGGCACCAGCAGTGTTTTCTTCTTGATTCTCCATACCCACATCAACCTTCGTCGATTTTTCTGTAAATAGATGAATTGTTGATGCATAAGGTTTATTGAGTAATTTATTGTCAAATGTCTGTATACAAAATTGGCATTTGATCACTCAGTCAAACTTGTGCATATAACCTCCTAACCCACATCAACCTTCATTGATTTTCTGCAAAAAGATACAGTTAACAGCATCGTGAAATTGACATTCACCTCGATCAAAACCATCCCAAACATTTCGCTCACTGCTCCAACCATTCATTCCATACACTCACTCATACCTGTACCATTCAAAAACCCACAAACCCAGTGAAAAATATAGAATCGACAATGTCGTTCAAAATAAATCTGGATAGAGAAAAATGCGATTTCACTGACATTATTCAAATTATAAGCGCCGAATAGATTCTTGAAGAAATAGGAAGCTATCTATAGAACTTTTATGCATATTTTATTAAAGGGAGGTAATCAATATCGCTAATTTTGTACATCCTGAACAAAATTTGCAATATTGGATTACCTCCTTTTAAATTCGCTCAAAATCGCTCCACACACTCGATCATTTCCATTCCTAAATCATTCAAAAATTATTTTTTATTATGTATTCCATTTGTCCATGAAACATGTGTCTGTTTGAAGTATAAGTGAGTGTTCAAGGTCAATATTGTCTTTTATGTATAGGTTTGCATGAGTGTAATGACAAAATGACCTTTTATCACTCCGTCAAACTTGTGCATGTTTAATCCGACGCAATTGTAAAACGGAAAACAATCGTAAAATTTCGGGTACCTGTTTTCCTTAGATCAAAAGTGATATCGCTTTGTTTTAAATTAGTTTAGGTGAATAGCAATAACATTGTGAAATTGACACAGATCAAAACCATTGTAAATCATTCACTCAGCGCTCCATTCACTCATTCCAAACACTCACTCAAACCTTTTTAAAAACGATGCAAAATCACTAAAAAAAGAAAAGATCAAAAAAGTAGATTCAAAATATGAATAGCTTAAAAAACAACAAAATCGCGATTTCGATGGTATAAAAGAAATGATAAATGTCTGATTGGTTCTTAAAAATAAGAAGCTTTTTATAGAATTTATTTGCAGCGATGTAATAAATATCGCCAATTCTGTTCATCCTGAACAAAATAAACAATGTTGAACTACCTACCTTTAAATTCACTCAAAACTTGCTCAACACTTTCTTTCAAATTCATTCCGAAAGCATTCCAAAATCACTAACTTTGTCAATTTCTTGATGTTGTTGACTGTACAACAGTCAAGATAACATGGACAACCTTTTACCTTTTCATCTATAGCATTTCGTAATATTATGTATGTATGAATGTAAAATGTATAATGGTTTTTCCCATTTCTATTTTTAGAATTAGTCTGGGAAATTTCCGATCCCTTAACTGTTAGGTAAATATGTATGTTGAATATTTTAGATCCTTCTGAAAAGATTTTTTAGAAAGTGATTCAAACTCTAGAATCTTCTGAATTAAGTTTTCTATTCTATTCTAGATTGTTCTATGGTATTATATGAAGGGATTCCTACAGCATTCTTGGTTCACTTGGTTTAGACTAATGGTTTCATTTAGTAGTACTGTGTTAAACTAAAAGGGGATTTCTCGTTTTCTTAAAAGTGTGATTAAAAGTGTGTTTAATTTCAAATGCGGAAATTATTTAACTTATCATTTGTGGACCGGGAACTTATTCGATAGGATCTGAAAATTAAAATTTCAGAATTAAAAATTCAAGGTATTGTAATTTGTTTATATAATTTTTATATTGTCAATAAATCTGTTATTATTGTCAATAAATATTGATAATTGTAAAGTTTGTTTCTGGCTTCTTCGTTCTTGTGACATTGAAACGTAACAGTAAATTAAACTGTCATTAGTGATTTTTGTTACATTTTTTAATTGAAGTAAAGAATATCAAATTTGTGGACGACATGAAATTTATTCTACTTATTTGGACTGATCAATGTGTCAAAAATGTTCTTAATGATTTACGCGATTTGTATGAAGTTAATCACATCCTGCAACTGACACGAAAACCGATCAAAAGTGTTCTAAATCGACCTCTCAGCGCTATCTTTATAGCATTCTACCACTTATCAAAAACGCTCATATATCTTTCAAGAACGCTCGATTTCAATCTATTTCATATAAATCGACCAAAGCACGTCTTTTTATTTCTTACTGCAGTTTTGGAAGCAGTTGATTAGTCTACAACGATAACTGAATCTTGTTATCGAAACATATTTATGCATATTATTTATCCGTGAGGACACTATATACAGAAAAGTTCGAAGAGTCTTTTGGGCGAGAATAACGATATTGTATTATCTCCCTTTGAAATCATTTCAAACTCGAACCCCCATTCATTTTTTTTCATTCCGAATTATTCCAAAAATGATCACATCATCAATTTCAAGATGTTGTTACAGTAACATTGTGAAATTGAGACTCATCTTGATCCAAGCCATTTAAAATCAATCGTTTAGCACTTCATTCATTCATTCATTCATTCATTCATTCATTCATTCATTCATTCATTCATTCATTCATTCATTCATTCATTCATACCAAACACTCACCCAAACCATCTTAAAACGCTCCGAATCACGTAAAATGATCAGACCAAGAAAAACATGCAAAATGAAAAAGGTTAAAAACAGGCTTTCATAAACACAATTGAAATTTTAAGCGTCTGGTTGGAACTTGACGAAAAGAGAAGCTGTTTATAGAACTTGTATTGATATTGTATTGAAGGGGGTAATAAATATCGCACAATTGTTCATCTTGAACAAAAACAGCGATAATTGATTGATTACGTCCCCGAATTTCACTCAAAACTCACTGTTCCCACTCATTCGATTTTATTCCAAAACCATTCCAAAATCATTCTTCTTATCGAATTCACGATAGTCCTTCCCAACTGTAAACGACGTTCTAACGATCTGAATTTCCCATTACCTTTCATTAACTTGCTTGTCAAACTTTTCTTTTCCCTTCGCTGTCTTACTACACACTTTTCTGCACTATGGTAGGATGCGACTTCCACCGAAGGGGACATTTCTCGCACATGATCTATAAAGAAACAACACAGAACCGTCAATGTTAATTATATACATATAACATTCCATACATGGGTTTCAAAAGAAGACAAGCATAAGGGATGCATCCTAAAATATAAAATGCTGATCCACTGTGGTTATGCTTTAATTAAATGGATATTTTAACAAAAATGATAAGATGAGTCTACGCAGGCACCGCTAAAATGGAGGTATAGTACAATATTCCACGATCCCTCAATTTTCTAACTTTATCAAGGTATCTTGCCTGATTTCGATGGATATTTTGTTTTTACAGCCTAACATGTAAGACCAAGAGTATCGTTTTCCTTTTTTTTAACATTTTTGCCGACAATTGTTTCCTTCAATTAACACGATATTTTTCAGTAAATATAAGATTGTGTAAAGAACGGATAATGCAAGATATAAGATAAATAAGAAAAAAAAAACAGAAAGACCCTCTGATGCTACAAAACTACAGAAAAAAAGCCGTACACAAAAGCACTGTCAGTTAACAGTTATCGACATCGTGAAATTGACAAGGTGAATGATTTTAGAATGATTTAGGAATTATATTGGATGAGTGTATGGAGCGAGTTTTGAGTGATGTAAATAAGAGGTAATCCTTTATCGCAAATTTTGTTCAGAATGAACAAAATTGGCGATATTGATTACCTCCCTTTAATAAAATATGCATACAAGTCCTTGCATAGCTTCCTATTTCTTCACGAACCTATGCGAATCTTTTAATTTCAATTATGTCAGTGAAGTCGCGATTTTTCCCTATCAAACATTATTTTGAATGGCTTTGTTGATTCTATATTTTTCACTGGGTTTGAGCGTTTTTGAATGGTTTGAGTGAGTGTTTGGAATGAACGAATGGAGCGCTGAGTGAGCGATTTAGAATGGTTTTGATTAGGGTGAATGTCAATTTCACGATGTAACTAACTGTATGTCTTTAACCTTGTCCTGCAGATAGAGATTGGCATTTTTGGTTCATCTCACCCAGTCTTCTCAGGTTTCTCACACAATAACAACTACAAAATAGGAAGTTTTTGCAAGGATGAGGCTGCAAAGATTGACTGCCTCGGTGGCCTTGTAGTAAATACATTCGACTAGTGACCTAGAGGTCTGTGGTTCGAGCCCCACTGTCGCCGGTGCGTGTTTATGGGCAAAATACTTAATAGCCAGGCCCAGTTCACCCAGTTATAAAATTGGGTAGCAGTGGGTCGAAACCACTGTCTCTCTCTCACGGAGGCGAAGCATCAGGATAGGGTGTTCGAAAGCGATTCTATAAGCTTAAGCTTTCGTCGCAATCGAACAAAAAATATAAGTAGAAACTAAAGATCAGGCTGCACGTCTGTGCAGATTGATCTTAGTCTATACAAGCTGTCAGAGCCTAGACAAGTGTATACTAATGTCCTGATAAGAATGAGACGGAAAGGTTTTAACCACAAAATGTACCTGGTAAATGTGAAATGTCCACTAGGGACCTTGACTTCCGTTTGGGGACAGCACCCCGATCCTCTGATGTTTTATGACTGATAGACGTGGAGGAAGATTTTCTCTTGTTAATGAAGGACATTTTCCTTGATCGCTTAAAAACGGCGTCATGGTCGTTACCGCCGATACTCTCCGTCATTTCCTCTGACACGCCTTCTTTACTCCCACATTGATCTAGAAATTAAAATTATGAAACTTTCATGAAGGCAGTGGACCCGTAATAGGTCTGCAACATGTTGGAACTCATAATCTTTCACAATGTTAACCAAGGTTTCCTAATGGATTTCATTAGGAAACCTTGATTAACCTTGTGAAAGATAATATGTTCGGATATATTGTGGAACTATTATTGGCCCATTACCTCAATGAAGATTCTTTGTTAGTTTGTGGTTTGTCTTTATGCTAAAATGTCCACATAATGCTCAATGCGAGATCATGTGATCGTAAAATGTATGTTGTACGACCAAGTTAATACAATAAATATTTAAAATAATCTCCGCTTTGTGCGTAGAGACAAATGTGTTCGATAAGCCTTTGTTGAAAGAAATATATATCTGTTCATTGATTTGTAAGTAAATAACTATCAAAGGGATCTAATACAATGTCGACATTTCCGGTCAGATTATATTACCCCCCCTCCCCATCCCCCTTTATTTTCCATTTAAAAATTCGCCCATCAAGCTTATTCAATATTATTCAGAAATCATTCAAATTCATTCATACTCAATGTTAGGATTTTACGATGTTTTAAAAGTTAGACACAAATTTATAGCATGTGTCACACGGATAAAGAGAGGTGATTTATATCTTCAGTATATGTATAGCGCTGTTTCATTGACCCGAATCTGGCCCCTGCTATTTAGTTTAATAAAAAACTCATTATTCATACTCGGCTTTGCACGTGCTTTAATATGAATGAATAACAAACGGTATCGAATATAATATATATTTTGATAATTGATAAAATATGTCGGCAATTGTTATTATACAAGATTAATGCCCTGGCAGGGCGGAGCCTAAGTAACGGGTCGTTGCACTTAAGGTTGAGGGAAATCAGCGTTTATCTAAAATAACCTACTTCTAAAGAGAGTCCACATAAATAACTCGAGACCATAAATCGTAGATTGGTAACCAAATCCTCGTAACTTCAGCTTAATCAAGCTGAAGTTACGAGGCATTGGTTACCAAACGATGAAATGCTTTCACTCTCCCAAAGCACGTGAATCCTTTAGGTTTTAGGATACAGTTATTTGCACGCGTCAACGATGATTACCGACTAAAATTCGAAAGAATCAAAACTATTGAAAAGCAAACTCGCCAAATTACGTTATGGTTAAACCCCGCCCTGCCAGTTCATTAATTACGCAGAAAATTTAAGCATTTATTTCCACAGAGGTCAAATTCGGGTCAAATAAACCAAGGTATACAAACCTGCGATATCGTCCGATGAATCTTGATTCATTTCTAGTTCTTCTATCAATGGAATATTGAAGCCTTTCGGAGACCCTGAAAATATTCATCATATATACTTTATAATATGACCGACAGCGCGGGGGAAAAATAAACCCATTGAATATTTTTGATGTTACACATCTGTTATCACACTAGTGGAATAACTATGCAAATGAGCCCCCTATTTTGTAACCGCGAAAATGACGTCATAATGTATATATTGTAGCCTTTATTTATTAACGGCGTTATAAGTTTGGCGGAAAATTAAAATGTCGAATTTCAAGAACTTTGTCAATTTTCGAGAAAATCGGGTTATGTTATAAATATAATATCAAATTTGTGCTCATTAAAAACCGAATTTATTAAAATCGTCATCTAAGGCTTTACAAAATTCTGTTTTTAAGAGACAACTACAAATATTACAAAAGTAATAATAGAAATAAAATTTTCAAAATTTTCAATAATAATAACAATAATAATTATAATAGAAATAACTATGCATGTTATGATATCTATGATAAAAAATACCAAAACGCATTGCCTTATATATAAAGAAATGTGTCTGATACAGTACCTCTCATTACAATTGCCAAATCTTAATAACTTTTGCCATTTCGTTGCTTTTGTACAGGGAACAGACACGAGTAACATTGACACCGAGCAACTTTTACCTTAATCGACTTTTGTAGATAAAGCTCACGATTTGATAAAAATAAATCGTCTAATTTAACAAAACTTAAACTTTTTAAAACAGAAGTAAATATATTATTAAACTAATCCTCATGTTGTAATTTACATACGCACTGCATATTTTGAAGACAAAAGTAAGTTTAAAACACTGTGAAAGGATTTCGAAAGGGACTTTTTTTGTTTACTGGTATGAACTCAAATCATGTGATGACTTGAGCAAATTTGAAGTTACCGTGTGTTTCGATCTATCGTATCACGTTATACAGTTAACAATATCGCGGAATTGACAAGGTGAGTGATTTTGGAACGATTTTGAGAATGTAATTGACTAGGAGTGTTGAGCAAGTTTGGGGTGAATTTAAGGAGGTAATCCAACATTTCTAATTGTGTTCAGGATTAACGATATTTATTAGATCGCTTTAACAAAATAATCCTAAAGGTTCTATAAATAGCTTCCTATCTCTTCAAGAACCTATCATGCGCTTACAATTTCAATTATGTCAATGAAATAGCGATTTTTTCTAGTTCTATTTGATTGATTGGTGTTTTGATGCTTTCCTTTTCAGTGAGTTTGGAGCGATTTT
Source organism: Fragum whitleyi (assembly GCA_948146395.1). Lineage (NCBI taxonomy): Eukaryota > Metazoa > Mollusca > Bivalvia > Cardiida > Cardiidae > Fragum > Fragum whitleyi. The sequence goes on from OX411558.1 coordinate 7,377,275, forward strand.
GAATGGTTTGAGGGAGTGTTTGGAATGGATGGTTGGATCGCTGAGCGAGTGATTTGGAATAATCGCGATGAAAGTCAATTTTGCGATGTTTTAAACTGTAGCTGTAGAAATATGGCGTAGATATTTTTTATGCCTTTATAACTCAAAAGAAAGGCACAAAAACCGTTTCGTATTTGTACTTATAATAAAGTAAACATTATGGTATTTCTTAGAGCAAAAAGTGAAATGTTTCTTTTTATGATCAAATATAAATCGTGCAGGGTGCTTTGGAATCCCAAATCTCATCGAATCCTGCTTTTAACCCAACGATTTAAGTAAGCAACCAAAATAAATGTCCTGTAACCATAAGTAAAATATCTGAAAGAATGGATCCACTTATACAATAAATCATTTTTATTGAATCTTATTTTGTTAGAACTCATACGACTCGTCTCAAAGATACGTTCTTATATGGAACAACATTGGATATGTAAGACGGGTGTCACTATCTATGTTATCGAAATCTTATTATTATTACATATACCATTCCCATAAGCGATCGGTCTTTGGTCGGTCCCTAGGTAATCGCTAAATTCAAGGTTTGCTGTTAATACAAATAGTCTTTTTTTCATAGATTAATGAGAAGATTTAAAAGTTATGTGTTTAAAATTCCTGTACCTTTAATGATTGGTCTACCATAGTGCGGTGTATCTTTCCTCCTTGCTTTTGATCTCTGTAAAAAATCAAAGTAATGATAGGAATGTCAAGGGTTAAAATCTTTGTTGACGCCATTTCGAAAACAAGAAGGCCATAGTGGCCCTAAAACGCTCACCTGAATGCACTATCTATAATTTTCAAAAGTTGGTTAAGAAAGAGAACGATGAACGGATGTCACTAGGCTAAACAATGCTGTTGCTTCAATACAATTTGAGAATCCTTTTTTTACAATTTTCAGATTGACTTACAAGGTTTTTCAATGATAAGACTCCATAACGTAGTTTTTGACCCAGTTGACCCCATTTCAAACTTATTAAAAATTGCATCGATTCAATCATTCTGACAGAATTTCAGGTTATTCTAGCAAAAGCCGTGGCCTCTAGAGTGCATACAAGGATTTTCTAAGACTTGACCCTGTGACCTAGTTTTTGACCCCGTTGACCAAATTTCAAACTCGTCTGATATTTAATCAAATCAATCATTCTGACAAAAGTTCATGTTTATCGGGCAAAAAATCTGGCCTGTAGAGTGCATACAAGGGTTTTCTAAGACTTAACCTTAGACCTACTTTTTGGCCCCAGTTAACAGTTTTAAACTCGTCCGAAATTTCATCAAGACAATTATTCTGAGCAGATTTCAGATTGATAAGGAAAAAAAATTGGCCTCTAGAGTGCATACAATGATTTTCTAAGATAAGATCCCTTGACCTATTTTTTTACCCCAGTTGGCCAAATTTTGAACTCATCTGGGTTTTTATCAAGACAATCATTCTGACCAAATTTCAGCTTGATCAGACAAAAAAATATGGCCTCTAGGGTGCATACAAGGTTTTTCTCAGATTTGACCCCTTGACCTAGTTTTTAACCAAGTTAACCCAATTTTTAACTTTTCCGAGATTTTATCAAGACAATCATTCTGACCAAATTTCTGGTTGATCAGGCAAGAAAAGTGGCCTCTAGAGTGAATACAAGGCAAATGTTGACGACGGACGTCGCACGACGTACGTCGCACGACGCACGACGGTCGACGGACATCCACTTAACCACAATAGCTCACCTTGAGCACTTCGTGCTCAGGTGAGCTAAAAAGTAAGACAGATATATATTAACTTTCCAATGCATAATATCACTTTTTAAATGCCGATATCAAATTATTGAGTAAATTGACATTCAAGCGATATTTCTCTATCTCTATGAGTCATAAATGCATTTACAAACACAATACTAAAGTTTATGCGAGAAGAACTACCTGTAACTTAATTTTTCATACGATTAACTAATCCTATCCCCGACCTTCCCTGCGTTCATAATAACAGAACAATCCAAATTATTTACAAACACTTTGCATAAAGTGGAGTAAAATCTACAAACAATTTGCAGCTTTTTTTAATCCCGAAAACAGGGGAGTTTTGCAATATTAACATGTTGACTATGATTATTTTTTCTAAACATATCTAAGACCAGCTTTCCCCTAAGAAAATGTCGTGACATAGCCTTCATTTACCTGATCCTTTTGGCGTTGCGTTTCATGGTCTTGATCACCTGCAGAAAGAGGAAAATGAGTTGAGTAATTAAGGTTCATGTAAAGTGTTTGAGACCCAATATGAATGGCACTTCATTTGCCAAGAAAAAGTAGTATGTCCCGGTATATTATATATTGTAATGAAGCTATTTATGAGCACAATCAGTTAAGCAACATGAGACTGCCACGGTTATAGCAGTATGTCCAAGCCATTGCGGAAAAGGTGCATTTTGTACAGAACGAACAACTCCATGACGGTTTGATATAATTGGCTCATATTTTAAGAAAATACAGCCTAATATATCAAGTCAGCTTTTAGACTTCATCGACATATAAGATTTTCCTAAAAATGCAAGACAAAGCTTTTACTTTACTAAGGTTGATAAAAAAGCCCTGCGTTCAGGAAGACAATACGGTACTTACAGTTTGCCAATTATACCCCGTTTTGCAAACAAATGCACGTGCGAAGTAGGGAATAATTGGCGAACTGTTTGCACAGTTTTTCCATCCTTAACACAGGACTGACTATAACTCTATGTATTAAAAAAAAAATATATCTACATTTTCTAAAACTAGAACTTACTATCTGTGTCGTGTTCGCTGTACCGTAAAGTCGGGTAGGGTTGTTGTTGTTGTTCTGACGTATATCCGGTATCATGACTGTCACGTTGGCTTGTTCTATCAGCGGATGTCCTGATTTCTTAAATGTAGAATCACAGGTGAAAATATCGCAGATACGATATTATGGCCAGAAACTAACAGTTCTGCAATGTCTCAGAAGTAATGAACTTAAACATATGGATATGTACATGTATGTGGGATCTTAGTATATCTGGAAATAACATAATTTTCATTGTTTAATGAAAAATATAATTCTGCATTTTTACAATTCAAGCTAGAGACTGTTGTCAATTTAATTGTCATTTAGGCAGTTTTTTCCGTGAGAGTGGATCAAATTAATTACACGTGTTATCTTTTAGAAGACAAATGCAGATTCGCCGAGTTCTTATCTGTTTTAGATGATTAGTTTAGTTAAATTAACAAATTAATAAATATATTATATAGCTTTTGCGATAAAGAAACAAAATCTTTGAAATGGACTTACTTTTTCGAGTCGTTTTTAAATACTTTTCCATATGTCCCTACAATAGTTAGAAAGACAAATATGATGAGGCGTAAGAAGGATTCGTGACTGCATTTCAGCTACTTTTAAGAGTTCAGTAGAACCAAGCACAGAATCGTGTAATACAATTAATCGGATAATTTTCAAAAATTCTGTAAAATCAATTTCAAGCAACAAAGGCTGGAAAAATATCAGAGGTTTGTTGAATGTAACAGTTCTTTTCAAAATCTGTCAACAATAAAAAGTATTGACGGCTAAGTAATTCGATGGGTGTGGACGATCTTTTTACTCGGTCGTCAATAACCTTTTTATCAGCAGATTTTTTAAAAAAAATCGTCCACACCCATCGAATTTCTGATTTTTTTCAATCGTAGTTGCTTCAATTCGAATTCAAATTGGTGACCTATTTACAGAATCGATCACGATTTTCTGAAAGAGTAGCGGCACGCAATTCTCCACAATAGTTAACTACTTTTAAGAAGTCTTAAACGATAACCTGCAAATATAAGTAAAAACGGGTTATGAAACAATTATATGAGTACAGTTTAGAACATCGTTACATTGACAAGATGAATGATTTTGGAATGATTTTGGAACGAAATTGAATGAGTATGTGGAGCGAGTTTTTAGTGATATTCAAGGGAGGTAATCCAATGTCGCTAATTTTGCTCAAGATGAACAAAATTAGCGATATTAATTACATCCCTTTAATAAAATATGCATACACGTTCTATAAATAGCTTCCTTTTTTTTTTTCAAAAACCAATGAGACGCTTATAATTTCAATTAAGTCATCGAAATCGTGGACTTTTTCTATCTATATGAATTATGGAAGTAGTTATTGATCTAATATTCTTTGTAATTTCGGAGCGTTTTTGAGCGGTTTGAGTGAGTGTTAGGAATAAATGGATTGAGTGCTGAGTGAGCGATTTAAAATGGGTTTGACTGTGATGAATGTCAATTTCACAATGTAAATAACTGTATAACTGTAGCCGTATTGAGTATAAGGGGTGTTTGTACTGCCTTGCCGTACAAGCTAGCTTTATAGCGACGTGGTAGAGCACTCGCTTTGGGATGTAGAGGTCCCGGGTTCGAAGCTCAGTGGAGTCGAATATTTCTTTGCGGGTTACATTTGGCGCCCACTGTAAATAACCCACATGAGGTGGTGGTTATGTGATTTGGTAGTTGAGGATGTTGAAATGAGAAGATTCGTGGAAGAATCTTAATTATCGAGGGGGTGTATATAGCCGGGTTGAGTATAAGGGTTGTTTGTACTGCCTTGCCGTACAAGCTAGCTTTTATAGCGACGTGGTAGAGCACTCGCTTTGGAATGTAGATGTCCCGGGTTCGAAGCTCAGTGGAGTCGAATATTTCTTTGTGGGTTACATGACAAAATGTCAAAGTTTTCGCACGACGACGACAAGAAAACAGCAACGACAACGACGGTGACACCAAGGCTAAAGCAATAAATGCGCATTCAACCTGGGCTTTTCTCCGTAAACAATCGGTCTTATTATAAAACTAACCATACTATAATTAGAAAAAAAGTAATGAATGTGAAATATACTGAGCGCAAAAAGTTTAGTCGTTTCCTCTTCGATGGGATATATTTCAAAAAGTGATTCATCTTTCACAAAAAAGTCGACATGAATTATATTTCTGTCTATTTCCCTTCCAGAATCTAATGATTTTGTTAAATTAGACTAAACTGGTTAGTCGTAACGACATGATTTTGAACAGAACGCTGGAATGGAAAAGTCACACAATTTAAAAATGGGACATTACTTCCAATTTGTTCCATACTTAAATGATTCTCGCGATCAAGATCATTTTAGGGTATCTTGTCGCAATAAAAAAGAAGCTGGTTAGAGTATGAGACCTTTAATACGTCTCTACAGCATCATCTTTAGACCCAACTCACGAGAATGCAATAATTGCTTTACCAGAGACAATTTTGTAGAATATTGTTAATCAGGAAGGAAAAAAGTTTCCATGTTTCTTTTTATCCTCAGGTGTTGCCCTTTTCTTTTTAAGCGATCACTAACGTTCTATTGACGGAACGGGGACGTTAATGTAGCATGTTCACTGGTAGATTCTTTTCAATTGGTTTCCATCAATAAAAATAAGACATAAATGATCCTGAGTGATATTTTAACCGATTGCAATCAGTTGGGATGATGAAAGCATTCCGTTTTTTAACGTAACGTCATGACGTTCGGCTGCCCTCTTAAAGTCGTTTTACAAGATATGTAAATGGAAAGCGGGTCACACCATGTCAATATTTATTTTCGATGAACAATATGACAAGAAAAACACATGTCGCAGAATCTTAAGTCAATTTTATCATCTCTGAAATATGCACATCGTATTCGAAATATCCATGCGTTATCCATTTGATTTACGTCATGCCAAAGTATGCTCCTTTTCGAAGGATGTGATACATTAAAGTGCTTAATTTCTACTCGGAATAAGAGTATTCCAATAAGACAAAAAAAGGAAATTAAGTCATTTTGTTACACCCAGATATCGACCAAGTATTTACGTCACCTCAGACGTATGTATGCGAGTCAAATTAAAGATTTATGACAAAAAGAAAGCCAGTAGGATGTCAAATATATTTCAAATGGAAACTTTCGTTTAGGTTTATTGATTGACTTCTATGTGTTGTTACAAAAAGTGCAACTAAACTTTTTACGTTTAGTATATCTTAAGTTTGGCCATAATTGATCATTTCAAAGCAGTTGGGAATTCTCAAAAATCTGGACGTACAAAGAACCGATCGTACCTCTAAATCTTTGGACAACGATTTCCATTCGTCTAATGGCACGGGATTGCCAAATCGTAACTCTTCCTGGAGTAATATCTAAATTAAAAGAGGATAATTAAATAAGTGATCATGAAAATCAAAATTCATTAAACGAGTTATCTATAAAAAGATTGAAACGAGGCTGCTCAAAATCTTCAGTTTTAGATGCTGAGTTTATCAATTCGGTATTGAATGAGTAAAATTTGATATATTCTTTTCTTGATATGACCCGAATTTGTGTGATAAATCAAGGAAATAACCATAATTATCGATTAAAGTTATTCCGCCAAACATAGTTATGACGCGGTGTTTGAAATTACGTCATCAAATCTATTATATATCCAAAAGAAAATATTATAGGTTATTGAATTTATATGGAAATATATTGTGTCGGACGAGTTCTTTTGGCAGAGTGCCCGAGCTTGCGAGGGCAACAACGCCAAAAGAACAAGTCCGACACAATATATTCCCATTTAAATTCAATAACCTTTTTATTGTATACTTTGATATTGTTGGACGATATTCACTTCTTATTTATTAATTTTTTACATCACCTACACTTCAAGAACGATATTTTGTTTAAATTTAAACCGCTTTTTAATAACAGTTACGCAATAGACCTTTTCCCGCAAAATCCTTTCCGTTATATTTTTACGTTCGGATGAATACATCCGTTGCTATGAAGTGACAGTGTAAACAAAAAAGACGGCGGACATTTTTGTGTCGACTCGCATTTTCTATTTTTAAATATGCGTTGATTTCGAATTACTTTGAATAAAAATGAAATAATTATATTTATAAAAACTTGTTCATTTGTCATTTTTACCAGTTACATATTCCAGAACTGACTAAATCAGCGTACTTGATACCGGAGCTGACTAACGATAGTCATGAAGGACGGGACGGAGTGAAAGACGAGATGAAGAGAAATATAGGGAGGAAGAAAGATAGATACTAGAATTATGATAGACATTAAGGGATGGGCATGAATTAGTTTTGAAAGAGTTATAAAAATAACATAGATAATGGAATAAAGGAGAAACAAATACAGTTATTTGGAAGAAATTTGAGGGGGGGGGGCATCTGGGTCGACGGAGAGGGGGAGGGGATGAATTAGTTTATTTCTCGGAAAATGTTTCAAATAGATGAAAACAATCACTATTGTATTGCCCTTTAGGCATTCAAAGAACTAGAAACGTATTTCTTTACTCTGACAAAACTATTTATCGAATATTGAACGCAAAAAGAAAGCGTTGATAATGTGATTTTATGTTGATTCAAGGCGATGTAGCAACCAGAAAGTAGTCCAGTCCATTTGTGCACGTGAAAATAATCTTAGTGCAATATCAAAGTATGCAATATCAAAAAATATTGCACACTTTCCTCCCATTCAAATACATAGAGACAATATCAAAGTATATAATAAAATATTGCTATCAGCTCTTAACTCAATTGCATAGTTATTCCACTCGTGTAATAATACCCTTGTAATATCAAAAATATTCAACGGGACTATTTCAATCCAGGGAGGTAGATAATATTTTTAAAAACGTGTAATTCATCACTTTTACATGTACCCTGAAATGGTGGGCTACTAGGTCTTTGCATTTAATGTTAAGATTGGTCAGCTTTTTTGAAAACAAATGGTCAATTTCACGACGTTTTTACTGTATGAGTAGGTTACATCGCATTGTCTGTTCAATGAAGAAATGACGAGCTGTATGCACGAATAGTAACTACACTAGAAGGCAATTTGATTGGAAAGATAGCATCGTTTGAAAGATAAGTCATGTATGCCTGGTTTCATTTTTAATTTTTTAGCGTTTTCCACACGATTAGCATCGCAAAGATCACATTTTCTCCTCTGAACACAGAAAGGAAAAATAATCACAAGGGAAAACATATCACCGTGTCAAGTTACACGAGATTTTTTTTCAAATATAGTACTAAGATTCCGAATACTTTCTGTTATTTTTCATCATTAGACTATTTCCATTCCTGATATCTTATTTCCATATGACGGTACACTAAAAATCATCTGCCTTTTTGCTATTTTTCCTGTATTTGTCGCTGTCACTTTTTCAATTGACGGGACGAAAATGATTATATGTTCCCACTCTAGTTTTCCGGTGACCGTGCAAAATCAACTTTCTTTGCGCTCTCGAGGATGTTAAATATATGCAAAAACGTACTATTAATAGCTTCCTATTTCTTCAAGAACCAATCAATGGCTAAGAATTTCAATGATGTCAGTGAAATCGCGTTTTGGTTCTTGCTTTTATTAATTTTGAAGGTAGTTGTTGATTTTATATTTTTGGTAATTTTGAAAGTTTTTGAATGGTTTAAGCGGGTGTTGGGAATGAATGAATTGAGCGCTGAGTGAGCGATTTAGAATGGTTTTAATAGAGACAAATGTCAATTTCACGATGTTGTTAACTATAAGCGTCTATTCTTGTTGCGCAGTGGCGTTGTCTAGTCCGCATAGTGTTTATCCATCACGCACACATAAAATTGTTGGAAATGTCACACACTGGCTTCATTACATTTTCCATTCCTTTGTTTCAAGTGACCGTACAGCGCCATTTATTTGTTGATGTCTCTTGATGGTAAAGGGGATGTATTCCAATTGACGGTACAAAGCCTACATACGTGTTCCCTAACAATTTTCACGTATAGTCAACAACATGGTGAAATTGACAAGATGAAAGGTTTTGGAATAATTTTGAAATGATATTGAATGAATGCGTGGAGCAAGTTTGGGTTGAATTGAATGGGAGGTAATCCAATATCGCAAATTTTGTTCATGATGAACGAAATTAGCAATGTTTATTACCTCCCTTCATTGAAAAACGTAAATAAGTTCTATGAATAATTTCCTATTTCTTCAAGAACCCATCAGATGCTTATAATTTTAATTGTATCAGTGAAATCGCGATTTATTTATTTTTTCAGCTGTTCTTTTTTTTTTTCTAGTGATACCACTTTTTTCAGTGGGATCGAAGCGTTTTGAGTGGTTTGAGTGAGGGTTTTGAATGAATAAATGAATGTAACGCTAGAGCGAGTGATTCGGAGTGGTTTAGATCGAGATGAATATCAATTGCCTGTTGTCGTTAGCTGTGGCCGTACAAATCCTACTTTTTTTCGCTGCACTGGGGTGGTACAATTAAAAACATTACAAGTGGTGGAACAAAATAAAATTACCTGTCCCAGTCCTATTGTTTTCCAGTGACCGTACAAAATCCTGTACTTGTTCCTTTCCGGTTTGGTGAATCCAGAGTTTAATAATTAAAGTGATGGTTCCAAAACAACCGTTCCTTACCTTTATTTCTACTGACGATATAGAAACTTCTTTCAGTTGATGTCCCTTCCTAGAAAAATGAGAAGTATTTCACTCGACGGCACGAGAACCCATTACCTATTCTTGTTCCAGTTTTTGCTCTGATGTTACAAAACTTCCTTAATTTTCAAGTGACGGTACAAAAACAATTTACCTGTTTCTGTCCTATTTTGCCTGTTACTGTACAAAATCCCATGTTTACTGCTGTCTGTGGGTCATAAAAATTAGATCTATTACAAGTGACGGTACGAAAAAACCATTTATCTGTTCCTGTCCTATTTTGCCTGTAACTATACAAAATAGTCTGTTTGTTGCTGTCTATGGGTTAACAGACGATGTATAACAAGTGACGGTACAAAACCCATTTATCTGTTCCTGTCCTATTTTGCCTGTTACTGTACAAATCCCTTATTTGTTGTTGTCGTCAGAGGGGTGGTGAAATAATATATAATTTTAAATCATACAAGTGACGATACAAATCCATTTACCTGTTCCTGTCCCATTTTTCCAGTTACCGTACAAAATCCTCTATTTCTTGTTGTCCGAGGGGTCCGAGGGTGGTGAAATAAGATGTACTTTTAAATCCTGCAAGAGACGATACAAAACCATTTACCTGTTCCTGTTCTATTTTTCCAGTAACCGTACAGAATCCTCTATTTGTTGTTATCGTCCGAGGGGTGGTGAAAATAGATATAATTTTAAATCCTTCAAGTGACGGTACAAAAACCATTTACCTGTTCCTGTCCTATTTTGCCTGTTACTGTACAAAATTCCCTGTTTGTTGCTGTTTGTGGTTGGTAAAATAAGATCTATTTCAAGGAACGGTTAAAAAAACATTTACCTGTTTCTGTCCTATTTTGCCTTTGACTATACGAAATACTCTGTTCGTTGCTGTTTGTGGGTGGTGAAAATAAAATCTTTTACAAGTGACGGTACAAAAAAAACATTTACCTGTTCCTGTCCTATTTTGCCTGTTACTGTACAAAATCCTCTATTTGTTGCTGTCTCGGGATGATAAAATGCGTATGAGGTGTGCTCGCCTTCCCATAAGTTTAGTGGTAAGAATTTCGGCACTGCAACAAAACATGTTCGTATATAAGGAAGTGGAACCGTAATAGTTTTGCAACGTCTCAGAGGTAATGAACTTAAACGATGATGTCCTAATGATTTTCATAAGGAAACCTCGGTTGTCATTGTAAAAGAATATGTGGTCCGTAATGTTACGGAACTATTACGGGTCTACTTCCTTAAAAAGAGAGCAGGATAGTTTAAGTTTACTCTTCTCATTATAATCACGACAAATTTTGGCCGATAGTATTGACTTAAATCAGCCTAAACAGACGAGCAGTTTAGCCTTAGTCTACTTGTCTGATTTTCATCGAATTTATAAAAAGAAAAAGAAGCTAGAGCCATTCCTATCGAAATTGCTCCATCGTTTGCATTTTATTTAAATCAAGTTCTAAAATAAACAGATTAGACTTGAAGTGTACAGAAAGGAATATCATGATATTGAAAGGGTGGATGGTTTTGGATTGATTTTGGGTTCATCCTGATCGCAGAGCTATAGTAAACAACATCGTTAAATTGACATACATCTCGATCAAAACCATTTCAAATCCATCGCTAATTGCTCCTTCCAGTCATTCCAAAAACTTATTCAAACCATTCAAAAACGCTCCAAACTCACTGAAAAAAGACAGTATCATTAACGCCATTTAAAATAGATAAAGCACAAAAAATCGTGATTTCACTGTTATAGATCTTTTATGCATTAGCAATGTTGCAATACCTCCCTTTAAATTCACTCAAAACTGACGCCAAACACTCATTCAATTTCATTCCAAGATCATTCACATTGTCAATTTCACGATGTGGTTAACTGTAGGATTTTCTCATCAACAAGAATTGGACGAGACATTTCATGTTAATACCGGTATCCCCACTTTGACTTAAGGTGAAAGTTCTAGGGGTATCTCGACCCTCATGTTTTATTTATTTTTATATGTTCGCTTGTTCATTGGAGGACTTGTATATCATTTCACTAGTCCTAGCCTATCAATAAATTTTGAATGACATGTCCGGAAGAAGGCAGATAGCCTGTCCTGTTTTCAGGATGACAAAACGATGAATACTGTATGAAAATTATACCCAACTTGCACGTAAGTGAATGTGCAAAACAGTTTGCACCGTTTTGTCATCCTGGTCGATCTATCCAGTCAACGGAAGGAAAGAGAGATTGTTTGTTGAGCCGTTACTATGGTAACAAATTATATAATGCTGACTTCGGATAAAACTGAATGATATTTCCAGGTTATTATCACGTTTATTTACGATAAATCTGGCGTTCATGTACAGAGGTGGAATTAACGTATGGGTTAACATTGATATTTGAATATATTTGTATATAAACAGATTGTCCTTTTGGTTATTAGATATAAATCGTTGACTTTTTTATAGGTACTCAACGCAAAATTAAATGTTTATGGTTTGATTCCGAAATTAAGACATTGAGGTGTTTAAGTTAGAGTTCAAATGTCATTTTTTCCATACCTCTGTATGTTAAAGTTATATGTAAATATCTGTGATTTTGAATTAATAACTGAAAATTTTGGGGATTTTGTATAGTAACAACTTTTTCATTCCCCCCCCCCCCCCCCCCCCCTAAAAACCCTGACATTTCCTATATGTAAATTAAAGAAAGATTTGATAAGTGAATTATGTTAAGTGTTTCGTTTTAGTATGAAACGAGTATTTTCATAAGATTGGTTTTATCGAAGATTTCCACATTCTTATGAAATCAAATCTGAGTGTAAATTCTCTTTGTTCAAAAACAGTTTGACCTGATAATTGAACTTTGTTGTTATCTTTTCTTTGATGAATCCCATATTCTCTTAATTAGACCAATCAAAAAGCATTATTTTACGAAGACGTTGGGATTTTCACGAAGAAAACTAAAAAAAATATGAATTGCCGTCGATATGATAATTAGCATGTCCGAATAAGGAATAATGGACATTTCTTTTGTCAATATTTTAGTAACAACGTGTTTTTACTATATGTTTACATTTTCTTACTACTAAACAGCCTTCACCACCCCTCGTGTTTAAGAGCGGAAAAATCGAAATAGTAACATTAATCAGATGGACAAAATCATTATTTTGAAATCAGTTCATTTTCAAAAAATAATATTTGGAATGGTACTTAGCTAAAATAAAGAATTTTAACACATACAAATCCTTCATTCAAACTCAATTTTGTGTAATTGGTGAAAATGTTGGTCCATAAAGAGCTTCGGGTGAATTTAAAGAGATGTAATCCGATATCGCTTATTTTGTTCAGGATGAACAAAGCTAACGATACTTAATAACTCTCTTGAACATAATATGCATACAACTTCTATCTAGAGCAACCTATTTCTTCAAGGACCTACCAGACGCTTATAATTTCTTAGTATAATTTATTTTATTTTGAAAGACGTTGATGATTCTATCCTTTTCAGTGAGTTTGGAGGGTTTTTTAATTGTTTGAGTGAGTGTTTGGAATGAATCACTGGATTGCTGAGTGAGTGATATTGAATGGATTTGATCGGGATGAATGTCACAATGTAATTAACTGTAGCTACATTTTTGATTATATAATGGGAATTTTTTTCACAGACATCAAAAAATGACTCAAGATTAATGGAAGGACTATTATTTTAACATTGTGGTATAATCATAAAACTTCAATGAATGAAAAATGCAATATTCTCTTATTCGCTAGAATAGAGGTATTTCACGTAATTATCTCCCTTGCGTACTCTTCAGTCAAAGGGACATAACAATGCAAACGAGGGGGGCATCCTTCTTTTCTCCACTCTTTATTTCATTGAAATTTATCCGGATGAATCAGTCGATTTCAACTATTAATGAAATAGATTATCAAACTTTTATCACTCAAAACAAAAGTTAAATGTCATTAGAAAATTTTTCGATCGACTTTGGGATTTTTTTATTTGAAATACTGAAAAAAGCGGCGTTTGATTTTAGTTGGGTGAATAAATCGCTGAGATATCTCTTCAGAGTTTTCTACTTGATGAATTCATATTTTTTGGTCGAAACAGATATCCTTACTTAAAATCTACTATTTTGAGAAATCACTTTGATTTGATAAGTTTATTTGGAATTCTTTCATTTTGACTATTCATTTTCATTTTTCCATAATAGTAAATGCATTATTGTTCGACACAAATCGATCGTATATGATTAACTAAAGAATTACAAAAAATAAATAAAATATAATAAATAACAATAAAAATAAAACCAGACAACAAAAACGACATACGACAGAATGCAAAGTCAACATAGATTGTTTGAATGGAGTTTAACGCCGCTTTCAACATCATTTCAGTTATATCGCGGCGACTGGAGCACCTAACGATGGATTCCTGGTATTTCTCTCACCAGTACAACCATCACATTCTTTCCTAGCCTCCAGCTGCTATCTCACATAGGTCTACGATTATCAACCCATTGGTGAGAGACAAATAGTCGGAAAGAATGAGTGCCGCCGTCGGGGATCGAACCCGGGACCTCTTGATTGACAGTCCGACATAATGTTTTACTCTAGTGAAAAATAAAAGACGAAACATATCGAGAGATAGAGACAATTGAAAAAAGGGAGAAATAATTCCATCGCAGCTATTTACGAGTCGCTATTTCATTTGGTAATTATTCAAATTTGAACACATGCTTATATTTGGAAGGGCTTTTAAATACATTGAAAATGCGCACTTCACTGTTTCAAAATTAATGATTTTGTAGTTCTGAGTTTCACTTGAATATCTTTCTTTTTGTGCACCTTTTTTTAAACACCTACCTCTTACGAATCCATTTAATTTTCCAAATTCATGAATTATTGGACGCACAATTAGAATACCCCTTTATGGATATATCTTCATCATGAAGATGTGATAGAAGTTTTAAATACGATTACGTAATACCATATGTCACGTACGACGCTTAATTGACACCAGTACAGTGTTTATTGAGCGCACGTGTTGTAACTTCTGCTTAAGTGTTTGACCGCTCATTGATCTGGGGTCTATGGTATATTGAAAAACCCTTTCAAAAACCATACACACACGACCCTACATGTTTTTTTAACACTTAAGTTTTATCAAGCAATATGAAAAACAACAGTGCTACAAGGCACTTATGCTAAAATATTTTTTTTTTTGATTCTAAATGAGTATCAGATATATGGCCCCTACACCATGAAGAACATGGATCGAACTTTTTTGATTCTAAATGAGTATCAGATATATGGCCCCTACACCATGAAGAACATGGATCGAACTTTAACCAAGTCTGGTCTTAATGACAAGATCTGAATAAAAAAGGAATAATATATGAATAAAAATAGTTCATAGAGAAACTCTAATAATACAATTTAAAAAAGTCAGAATATTATTGCCAACAAGAAATCAAATTACTTCTTCATAGGTCAGGCACGCTAGATAGAGTAAGATTAAGATAAGTTCATCAAAAGCAAAAAATAAGAAAATGACAAAAAAAGTCATGAAGAATTTAAGCATTAAAACTAAATTTTATTTTATGTGCAAAAATAACTTTGATAACCTTTATAACGACGAGTATTTTGTGGTTTGAAATATACTATTTCACTATAAATTTTTACTGGACTAAAATGACATGGCCCCTCGTTTGTAAAAGGGGCGGAGTCGAGCGATTTCCGCGCATGCGCAGACTTATGTGAAATACCTTGAGTAATTAGTATCTTATTTCATAAAACTTTACTAGATTAAAATGCGTCACACAATCGGGTCTTCTGTTGCTACATTTACACTTTTATTCGATATCCCATTGATATTCTGCGTAATTAATGAACTGGCAGGGCGGGGCTTTACCGTGGCGAGTTTACTTTTCAATAGTTTGGGTTCTTTCGAATTTTAGTCGGTAATCATCGTTAACGCGTGCAAATACTTGTATCCTAAAACCTGGAGGATTCACGTGCTTTGAGTGAGTGAACACATTTCATCGTTTGTAACCAATGCCTCGTAACTTAAGCTTAATTAAGCTGAAGTTACGAGGATTTGGTTACCAATCTACGATTTATGGTCTCGAGTTAATTATGTCGACTCTCTTTAGAAGTAGGTTATTTTAGATAAAAGCTGATTTACCTTAACCTTTAAGTGCAACGACCCGTTACTTAGGCTCCGCCCTGCCAGGGCATTAACCTTGGATAATAAAGGCTACGATAATTCATCCCTACAAGTGCGGAGACAAATCGGCGCTTTCAGAGAAAAATGTACAGTTAGGAACATCGTAAAACTGACAATGTCAGTGATTTGGAAATGATTTTGGAATGAAATTGAAATACTGCGATGAGTGACATTTGAGAGAAATAAAATGGAGGTAATCCAATATCGCTAATTTGTTCAGGACGAACAAAATAAGCGACATTTGTAACCTTAATTTCAACAAAAAGCACAGACAAGTTCTTTGCAAAGCTTCTTATTCCTCCAAGAACCTATCAGACGCTTACACTTTCAGATATATCAGTGTACTTGTTTTTTTTGTTTTTTTTTGTGTTTTTTTTTTCTAGCTTTTTTTACTTTGAATGTACAGTAAGTAAGTTCATGAAATTGACAAGGTGGGCGATTTTGGAATGATTTTGGAATGATATTGAACGAGTGAGAGGAGCAAGTTTTGAGTGAAATTTTAGAGAGATAATCTAATATTGCTATTTTTTTCAGGATGAACATATTAGCGATATGTATTACCTCCCTTTAATGAGATATTCATAAAAGTTCTATAACTAGCTTCCTATATCTTAAAGAATTAGTCAGTCGCTAAAAATTTCAATTGTGTCCGTGAAATCGCGATTCAGTTTTTGTTTTATTAATTCTGAATGTAGTTGTTGATCTTTTATTTTTTAGTCATTTTAGCGTTTTTGAATGGTTTGAGTGAGTGTTTGGAATGAATCGATCGAACGCTGAATGGCCGATTAAGAATCATTTGGATTGAGGTAGATATCAATTACATGGTGTTACTCCATTGACAACTCGGTGACAATACTTACGTTGTAATTTAATATCGATACCATGCCACTGTAGCACAGGTGAGTGTAATATACTACTCAGCTTCGGATGTCTGGGGTCATTATTCCTAATTAAGATCTTCACAACTATGATCCCTTTACATCCCTTGATGATCGGCATTGGCTTCGTACACAGCCGACTGACCGAGGTAAAATAACAGATTAATCGGACGTCGTACTTTCTCTTCCATTGTTCTGTGAATTGCGTTTGTTTCTGAAATTAAGTTAACAAGGAATTATAATGTTGTAAACTGAGGAAGGCCCGTCTGTATACAATATACATACTGACGTAAAAGATAATCACAATAGAGTTTTGCTATTTCATTTCTCTTATAAATTTTACTCCGCCAAAAGATAGGCTAGCAGTGCAATATCAATTTCCATGTGTCAATTTAAAAAAAATCACATGAAATTGAACATCATGCCTAAATATGAGTCGCTAAGGGCTTTATGGACAATCAGTTAATCAAAATATTATGAGACTTTGCCTCTGAGATCTCAGATTCACCAGATCATAATGGCTTTGTAGCCCATCGTTATCTCAATTTACTATCACCATCATTGCTTTATCTTGCTCAATTATAAAACCCTTTTAGGTACATGTTATTACTGAGTGTTTTTTCAGCATATTTTAAGAAAATAAAATCAGCTTCATTCCGGTATGTGATCAAAGAGAACCCGATTGGCATGTCTTTGAATGGCATTTCCGTAAACGTCTTTGTATGCCCCATACTGTTCGGGAAAGAGACGCCGCTCGATATGAAAAGCGGGCGGTTTTCTCCCAAAAGAGTATATACAAGGTTCATGGCTCAATGAGCACCAGACTTGATGCTTTAGTCACTATTCAATATGAGCCTGTGCGTGAAATTTCCAACAATTTGACAAGTGTATTATGTGCAAACAAAGAGCATCAGTAGGGATAAAAGGACCATGGCGCGGCCATCTTGAAAATTATGACGTCATAGGTCGGCCATTTTGAATGAGTGTCGTCACCCACCGAGCGGCCATATTGAATGTGCCATTCAATATGGCGACCATGAAGGATAGCGCGGCCATCTTGGATTTTTTAGGGATTAATCTCAACGGGATTAAACCCTGTTCCAGTCATGTTACCATGGAAAAAGTTGCCTAGACACCATTTTAAAAAGCGCGCCAAAAAAAGCGGATAAAATCGATTTTCCAACTAGTAGAGGTGAAAGGGTAAAGGAATGCGTTTAATCTATGAATATTGGGAAAATTATAAAAGGGTTGTAGTATTTAGTACAGGTAACTATATCGGGTTTAAATCGAGCGGTCAAATAACAATGGTTGTTGAAATAGCGTATCTTATTATTGGTTAGTAAATGATATAGTCGATTTTTTCGGACACACGTAATTTCATATTTTCCTCCAAAAACTCGTAGCTACAGCTTGTGTAAAACGACATACCCAATTTTTCAACATATAGTCCTTAGTAGCAGACGTCTTTTTTATGTGTAAATAATGTTATAGAATAAGACATTTTTAAAACTTCGTAACAACTGCTTGTGCAAATGGACACACTCTCCTTTTCAACATATAGTCATTGCAGACGTAGCCGCGGCAATAGCGCAGTTGGTAGCGCGCCGGACTTCTAATCCAGGGGTCTATATTTGCACGGGTTCGATCCCCGGCCGCGGCACTTATCCTTTCCGACATTTGTCTTCCACCAATGGGTAGATAATCGTAAACCTATGTGGAATAGCAACTGGAGGCTAGGAAAGGGATGTGGTGGTAGTACTGGTGTGAGAAATACCAGGAATCCATCGTTAGGTGCTCCAGTCGTCGCGATATAACTGAGAGATTGTTGAAAGCGACGTAAAACCCCAATTCAAATCAAATCATTGCAGACGTTTTTTTTTATTGTTTGAACAATAAGGTTATTCGATGGTAGCAAAAGTCATTTTCAAAACTTCGACATTTTTAAATCATCGTAACCACTGCTTGTGCAAAAGTGAAGAGATAACTTTTCAATGCACGGTCCTAAGCAGCAGACGACACTTTTCAAAAACTACCAAGTACAGCTTGGTTAAGATGTAAAGATAACCCTTCAGTGTATTGTGTTTAGGGGCAGCGACCTTTTTGTATGACCAATTCCGTTATGCAATAGTAGCAGACGACAAAATTTAAACTTCATAATTACAGTGACTTTCAATAGAGAGTTTAAGTGCGTTAAAAGTATTAATTTTAACAACATGGAAAAGTCCAGATAGATCAATGGTTTCTGAAATTCTAGTTAAAGAGCCAATACCTATAGCACGATTATTATTACACTTGTCTTAAATCATGGTGCCTCAAACTATATGGAAGTTCGGTGTTGAGACAGAAGGGTCTTTGTCCATTTTGACAATATAAATTCAAATGAGATCCTTTCAATCCAAAGGTGATATATGACTTGACACATGTCGGCTGGGTTGATCTTTATTCTGTTAGTTTGAACGTGTTTTATAGCCACTTTCAACTATCTTTAGGTTATATTGCAGCCACTGGAGCACCTAAAATGAGTTCTAGGTATTTTTCATTCCATGCTTTCTTAGCCTCCTATCATGAAACTGTAATTGCGAATAGATCTTATTAAGGAGAAGAGCAGCGAATAAAAACCATAATTCTTTTTTTTCCATATATTATAAGATAACGTCTTTTGTTATTTTTTCTTTAATTTATCCGTAACCTTAATACTCAAGCAATCTAGAAGCATAAAAATGTGCACGTGAATAAACTTCATACGGATGAATTGCTGTACAAATCATAACTATCCTTTTCATTTTTTTAGTTGTCGTCTTTTGATAAAAATTTCTTAGTTTTTGTCCGGAGCATTACTCAAAAAGTATTCAGCCTAGAAACATGAAACTTTAAGGGTGAAAAGATCTTATCAATGAAAATTGCAGTTCAAAAACACAACTCTCCGTTTTGTAGTTTTCGAGTTATTGCCCTTTGCAAATTCCAAAATTGTTCTATACCAGAGCATTACTAAAGGGTAAACACAATAGAATCATGCATCTTCGTGGATAGCTCTAAGTATAGGTGTATTTTCAAAACGGAGCTCTGGCGTAGGCGTTGAGTCCATTACCATAGGTATATCGGGTATATTTGAAAAAGCATAATAATAGAAATTGAAGGTTATACGTCCTTTTCGAATTCGAAAGCACATGAATGAGTAAACCTTACGATCTTAGAAAAGCAATACGTTTGATTTGAAGGCTAGATTGTTTCATTTTTAGGTATTGTTTAAACCTGTTTTATTCATTTTGAAAGAAAAGCACAATAATTTTACCGTTTAAAGTAGATTTCACGGCTTTCCGTGCAAAATCTACCTATACAAGGCAAAATGACAAAAACTCTTTCTTTATAATTTGACTTATTATAATTTGTAGATTGATTCAATCTAGAGAAGTGAAGTAGGATCTATTACGGTCTTCTTTTTTAATTTTAAGTGGTTGCCTTATTGTCATTCCTTTACGTTCGTTTAGAAGAAAAAAGAAATGTGAGATATTTTTTAATCTTAAAGGGTCAGTTTAACAACCCGTCACCCGACACATTTAATTTCTGTAATTATTGATAACTGTGTACATGATATTGGAAAAGTATAACCCAAAAGTATTTTTGATATGAATGTAACACTTTTCTATGGAAACTTTTTTCTGAACGCACAAGAGATATGGACAAGGAGTATTATATTGACCTGGTCTTAAAGTAGAGGCGAGTAAATGTTCTAGAAACGCCCTTTGCTTCAATATCAATTTTGATATCCTCAGGTTGAAACTCCAAACCCTGTCTTTTGTCAAACTTAAAAACAAAATAAATTTTATTAAGTAGCTTATTTGAAATATGTGTTATTCCAGTCCATGAATATTTTCGATTTAAAGTCGGTTCTTACGTGACTCTATGAAGTAAATGTGTCGATTATTTCACAACCTTGTAAAAATAGTTAAACGTGTTCTTTTGAAGTCATTTTGAAGATGTCGTCCATTGATACGTCTATTGTCATTGTTGATTGGTCTGTTCATAAACAATTTGCAATATAGTTCATGTGAAGTACTAAAGTAAAGTTTTCCTTTTAAAATTTTGTTTTGATGAAATATTTGAAATAAACTCGATTCGGGAAAACTCATTTGTATATATGATTATCTTTCCTTGAAAAAGTTTTCTCCAATTATCCAGCTCAACAATCTAGACAGACTTGTGATAAGCCCATAAAAAGACAAAACAACAGCAACAACAAAACTGTAGATTGCTCTGATTTTAATGAAGTGCATATCATATATTCATGAAAATGATCACTAAAGAATTTTTTTTTGCAAACATTTTATATTCTGCTTTATTGAAAATGTATTTTGTTATTGAAAACCGATACGCGTTGTAAATGCTTTGGATTCAAAAGATCTTCAAACAAATTAAGGTTTGTCTTTATTTTTGAATCACGCGTTTTATTTTTTTTTCTTTTGTAGTTACTGTTGTATGACTTTAGAAAAGACCATGTTTGTGAGATCAATAAAACATTAAAATAAAATGCCTGTAAATAAACAAAGAGATTGTTGTATGACTTTAGAAAAGACTATGTTTGTGAGATCAATAAAACATTAAAATAAAATGACAGTAAATAAACAAAGAGATTGTTGTAGTAATTGGCATTTGGTGAGACGGCCGTCGTTGGATCTATGAAATAATTTTAAGCTACGAACTGTAAAAAAAACTATTAAAAGGGTTAAATATTATCACAATGTGATTGATATTTTCATCTCTGTCTGTCCGTCAATTCCGACGTCAGTAAAAACGCCTGCATATTTGGAACTCATCAACGGCTAAATTTATGGACAATTATGGATAGGTTTGGCTATTCTTTTTAAAGAATGATCGTTATCAACTGACTTTACGCATATTGTGTATATCTGATGATATTTTGATGTACAAATTTTCTGCGGTATATCTGTGACCATGAAATTCTTGTTTTAACATACAACAGAATTTACAATGCAATACATAAAAAAAACAACGTTTGCATGTCGTTATTGCACCAAACTAGTTTACAGCAAAAGGAAACAGAAATGCCATTACCTATCTTTGTGAAAATAAGCTTTGACATGACAAGAGTAAGCCCATTATGTAAAGCACTCGATTGAAAGCACTTAAATTTTTAGACGACAAAATATGATGACCTCGCGCTCTCTTTAGTCGATTATTACTTTTCAGTGCAGTGACTGCATTGCGGTGTGTGGGGTCATAAGAGGCAGAGCATCGTTCTGTTGACAAAAAGGTTATCGAGTTCGATTGCCGTAGCGGGTATCGATATTGGTTCTTTCATTGACCCGCATTTACGCCGCGAGTGTTAGCGCATTTTCCAGAAATAGAATCTAGATTGACAACTCCAAGTTGTAAGAACTTGTTTACCAATTGAAGAAAAAGAATTTGTTTCAACCAACTTGTTAAAATCAACGTAAGAAAGAAACCTAATCACTTGCACGATGATACTAGGAAACAGCATGCAGTTCAAATAATCAATACTTGATGAGAACTTTTTCTTCAATTTCAAGACACATTTCTTTAAGGCTTAACCCATGATCATACGATAAAATTTCAGACTGGTTAGAAATCTGAAGAAATTGCTGAAAACAATTTTCAAGTGACTTTTTTGGTAAATATATCCTAAAAAATGAAGATATGGTCCTTCAAATGATTTTTTACCAGAGGCCACAACGTTTTAGTTGGAGTTTTTCAAAAAATATTAACATTTTACAAGTTTTTATATATATATTTATGCCCCCGTATCGAGAGAACGGGGGCATATTGTTTCACTCATGTCCGTCTGTCTGTCTGTCTGTCCGTCTGTCCGTCCGTCCGTTTGTCTGTCTGTCCGTCCGTCTGTCCGAAAACTTAACCAACCTTAACATTTGACTTTTCTCCAAAAGTAATTGACATACAAAGCTGTACACCAAAGTCAAGGGCATGTGACAAGGTCAGGGTCATGTGACAAGGTCAAGGTCATCTATCAAGTTCAAACTTTAAGATAAATGCTGTTACGGGGGGCATTCGTGTTTCACAAACACATCTTGTTTTAGCTCAAAATTTTAGAAATATAAATTTAAAAAAAAAAGAGAGGAAAGGGCGTAGCAGCTTAATCTTAATATGATGGTGAAAAAATCACAGATACCAAGACATTTGTTATTCGTCATGCGAAAAAAGATCTTATGCAAATTATGAAAAACGACCCTTGTAAGCCTTGGCAGTCTGCACAGGCTGATCCTAGGTAAAACGTATCGACGAGAGGCACTCCCATGAATCTATAATGATCATTCTACCTTTTTGTGATGTGAATTTTGAAATGCGGCGTCTAGTCGACCTCCGCTATTTTATATGTATCAATCTCATTGTAAATGATAAATTAACGATTTCTCAGATGGTCTCTTTTCACATATTTTCCAAACAATATTTATGTTTAGAGAAAATTAGAGGCATTTTTTTCTAATTTTTCTAATCAACTTCTTTATGGAAAAAATATTTTTTCCACAAAGAAAAAAAATATATTGGAAATAGACTGATCCAACTGAACTTAGACATGTCTTTTAGAAAGGTATAGAGACGTTTTCGTTAAAATTACATTCGATAGTCAAAAATAGAACAGGTGTTCGGTGATTATGAAATCAAATTCCTAAGAATTCATTAGAAAATGTCCATTTTGATTTGCGCTTTAATTTTTTAGTGTTGCTGTTGTTTTGATAAAAAGGTGGTTGTAAATCGGTAGATATTCTTTCTAAGGAAATAAAAAAATAAGCTGTAAATACTGTTACAATGTAGAAAATGTAACGCTGGTGTATCTGATGATGAAGTTCGTTCTTTCCTTTTTTCGAATTAATCATCGTCTGGATTTTTTTGCAATTCTTTCTATATTTTACACAAAAATGCAAAGTAGATTTAGTTACACCTAGTCTGAAGCGATAACTTAAAACAATCGAGGCATTCAGTAAGCCGTATAAATCTACCATTTTGTTGAGTCCCCTTGATTGGTATAGACATATACAAAGCTTGTATATGTTTCATGCTACTTTACACGACAAATCACTCTTTATACTCCGACAGCAGCTAGGTACGACATTGCATTTGCATCAATAGAATGTGTTTTTTTCTTAAAAGTGAAAGATATAGCCATCCAGATATGAAATCCGGTTGATGCCACTTTGACTTCATTGGGCAATCAAAGATGGCCGCCAAAATCCACAATGGCTTATTATTCTTAATAAAAGAATTTAACTAATGATTATTTTATAGATGCATCACAATAGAAATAAACAATTGTAGACGCAATATACATTTTAGCTCATCTGAGCACAATATGCTAAAGGTGAGCTAGTATGATTGGTCATCGGCCGACCGACTGTCATCTTTCCCTTTAATTTATTTCGTCATCTTCTTTTTATCAACCACTTGGAAAATTAAGCCCATATTTCGTCATCTTCTTTTTACCAACCACTTGGCAAATAAAGCCCATATTTTGTAGAAATATTGCTTGGATTAAACTGTACCAAAGTTGTGATAAGTATTTAATTCGATAAAAACTCTGCTTGTCATGGCAATGGAAATGCCAAAAATAAAGAAAACCTTAAATTTTTTTCTCAAACTAAACTATAAAGCCTAGAGGTTTGATATGTTGACATTACCCGAGTGCTTTAATGTTCCGGGTTCCATAAGGTTTGTGCCCGAGCACACTTAATTTTACATTGAAACAAAGAAGGAAATTTTTAAAACAAATCGCCTTCTAAAAAATTAAGGCATGAGTGTCTGGTAAAATTCACAGGGAAAGCGTGCTCTTATCATTTTTGTCTTTATGAAGATTCGAGTTTCAAGAAATAGTAATGTAGTGTAGCAGATCATTTTCCAGACAGAGCCCCAACCAGTCCACCTATCAGTTGATAGTCGCCATCTCCTGGGCGTTTATGTGTTCTGGTATATGAACTATGACCACTATGGAATTCTGAACCAGCCTTTTTCGGGCACATCTTTCTGATACATGTAAATGGTTTGATTAACCAATAGAGACAGAGAGACCTTGTTGAAACACACATCCGATACCTTAAATAAGGTAATGCAGGGTCCCATTTTCTAGCGCGTTGACGAGATCCATGTTTGCTCAAACGGTGTAGTAAATGCTTACGACTTATTTGAATAACTTAGTTTAAACAATGGCTAATGAATGTTTTGGGGTTTTTTTGGATAACAAAAAAAAAAAAAGGGGCTAAAAATGTGCACTTTTACTTTTTATGTCTCTTTAGAGTTTAACAAAATTCAAGGGAACTCTATATTGTTAAATTTGAGATCATATTTCAATAAAAGTAATTGCACACTGCATTCAATCATATGGTGTTGTTATTTGCCCGATATACAGCCTCTTCCCCATTAAATTTTTTGTGCTCATATTGCATTGTAGGGATTGACTAGACACTCCAATCCATGTTAAAGCTTTATACTGAATTTAAATGCTGAAGTTAAGTATTTATGTTGGTTTTAATTTAAGGATCGTGATATATATATTAATAACAGAAAAATTGACACGGATTATAAGATCTTCGCTTTAACCTTCGCAATATCAGGTGTCAATTTTTTTAGAACATACTTTTTATATATCTTTGGAGAAAGCGATCCTTGCGCAGCTTCAACAAATGACTCACGTTTGGTAATTCAGCTCTAGAGAAACATTGAATTTATCTATTCTTTCACATAAAAAAACAAAGGTGATGACCTATTATGTGTATGGCACTTTTGATACATTGACAGAAGTCAATAATTTTGTTTTCCCGCGAATATTCTGAAATCTATTAGATAAACCTTTGTAAAAGAGTATCATGGCCTGAAATTTTACAAAGAATTTGAGTTTGTATATAATTTTAGCATATGAATAAATAACTAACTCCTCACGTTTTTTCTCATAAATGCTTTTGTAAAAGAGTATCTTGGCCTGAAATTTTACAAAGAATTTGAGATTGTGTAAAATTTTAGCATATGGATAAATAACTAACTCCTCGTGTTTTTTCTCTCATATGCCTTTGTAAAAGATTATCCTTGCCTGAAACGTTACAAAGAATGTGAGTTGGTGTATAATGTTAGCATATGAATTAATAACTAACTCCTCGCGTTTTTTTCTCTCATATGCCTTTGAATTTGCACGAGAGATTTAAAATGTGATTTAAAAGGACGGATGGACAGGGAAGGGGTACTAGCAACCGCATTCTTACCCTTACGGCATCAGATACTGTAAGACCAGAATTAACTTGCATTTGTATATTTTTTTCTGCCAAAAAACTTTTTTTGATTCACGTGGAGGAGTTTGGATGATTGGGCAGTGTTAATGATTTGTGGACTAAACAATCCATGTATAATAATAGGCCAATATAGACAAAAAGATAGAGCTTTTCCATTAAAGTAGATATACAAATGTATTACTAAAATGAGTTTCAAAATTACATTTTAAGAAATGCAATTTTCCATTAAACCAAAGATAAATTTGTAAGCCAGGAGTGTGCAAATACAGATAATCTTTACTTGTCCTTTGACAAGTAAAATATGATTTTCTTCTTGTGCTACATCTAATTAACTTGTCCGTTAAAAAGTGAATGAATAAATTTTAATGAACATTGCATTTCATGAAAAATATGCTGAAGATAACGCCATCATAGCGTAGTTAGTAGCACATCAGACTCACAAGGTCAAGGGTTCAATGTCCGTCAATTTGTCTTCGACATATGAGTTGATAATCGTTGATCGATGTAGCTGATAGCTAGGAAAGGTTGCAATGGTGTAAGAAATCCATTGATAGAAATAAAAAAGATTTATCTTCAATAAATTAAGACCGCAAAAATAAGTTTGTACAGAAATTAAGTAGAACTTTTTTAGTCTAGAAAATTAAATACTTATTTCTTTTTTCTAACTTTATTCGACGTTATCATTTTTATTAGACTAGAAAAATCATTATTATTTCTTTTTTACTAGAAAATTTCAAACTTTCCTATTTTACAATCTTAATTTTTAGTTCTTAATTCTTTAGACTAGAAAATGTTATACTATATTTTTTAGAACGATTCAAGTATGGTAAAATTAATGGTTATAAATGATTGAGCGACTGTTTCCAATTCCCTTGTTGTATTTTGCAATGACAAAAAGCAAACGAGTGAATACATTTATCGAGGAGATATCGTTTATAATCACAAGATAAGCCAGGTTTTTTCCTGCTGTGCAACAGATCATAAGATTTCCTATTGAAATAGAAAGGAATCTGTGTCTGTCATTAGCAACTGTGTCGTGCATTCGTTCGTCCATCCGATCGTAAAATTTTGCTTTAAAAATCTTTTCCTTAGAAACAACTGGACGAATTCCAACCAAACTCCACGGGAATCATCCATAGGTGACCCTTTCCTAAAGTTGTTCAGGATTTTTTTTATATCCAATGAAGCTTTAATGGACGCGTCCTATTTCAATAAAATGGTAATATCTGACTTTTCTCAGTATCTAACAGATGGGCATCAATTGAGTAACCCTTCAGTCTACAAGAAAATATTGTGATCAGATGAGAAATATGGAGGGTGGTCATTTTTCTAAATGTTATTTAGTTGATACTTTGAAAATTATTTTCTCAGAATCTAACTGATGGATATCTATCGAATATCACTGGAATGATCCTTGGATGACATATTCTCAGTCTACAAAAATACTGCGATCAGAAGAAAAATATGTCTTTTATGGGCAAAATAATTAAAAACTTTAAATGACTAATGTAGGATTGAATTGACTAAATCAACGTTGACTTTCAATACATCTTAAAATTAACAAGAATTAAAATAAACCATTAAAACTTGCAATTAGATATGTTGTAAATCATTTTGTACTTCTTATATGTACATGACAATATTACAAGGGTGGTTAAAATAGATACATCATTCTAAAGTAATACAACTGAAATATTAGTGAAAGCTATGTAAGATCAAGTATCTGATATAAGGCTTTCCAGTTAACATGCTTTGAAAAATGTAACAAATTTAAAATAAAGGAATGTACAAACTGAAAAAAATATGGCGGAAGAACTAAGACTATGCTAATTGTAAGCAAAGTCTTAATGTTCTCATCATGTTTTTCTACAACAAAATACCACACCACGTTTAATGAACTATTATGGTATTTTGTTGCCTGGTAAAATGTTGATATTGTCACCTGTTCTACAAATATATCATGTGAAAATAAATTATTGTGTGTTTTAAATCGTTTTTTATTCAGGGGTGTGCATATCACATACCTGACTGGTCTAACACGAGTTTTTTCTACTGGCGAACAAGTCTTTTTTAGTGGGCAACTTGTCCACAGAAAAATAATTGTCTGTTTGATTGTGTTTTAATGCCGCTTTTCACAATCTTTCAGATATATCCCGGTGGCTGGATCGCCTATCAATGGATTCTTCATATTTCTTACACCATTGCAACCTTTCCTAGCTATCAGCTACATCGATCAACGATTATCAACTCATATGTCGAAGACAAATTGACGGACATTGAACCCTTGACCTTGTGAGTCTGATGTGCTACTAACTACGCTATGATGGCGTTATCTTCAGCATATTTTTCATGAAATGCAATGTTCATTAAAATTTATTCATTCACTTTTTAACGGACAAGTTAATTAGATGTAGCACAAGAAGAAAATCATATTTTACTTGTCAAAGGACAAGTAAAGATTATCTGTATTTGCACACTCCTGGCTTACAAATTTATCTTTGGTTTAATGGAAAATTGCATTTCTTAAAATGTAATTTTGAAACTCATTTTAGTAATACATTTGTATATCTACTTTAATGGAAAAGCTCTATCTTTTTGTCTATATTGGCCTATTATTATACATGGATTGTTTAGTCCACAAATCATTAACACTGCCCAATCATCCAAACTCCTCCACGTGAATCAAAAAAAGTTTTTTGGCAGAAAAAAATATACAAATGCAAGTTAATTCTGGTCTTACAGTATCTGATGCCGTAAGGGTAAGAATGCGGTTGCTAGTACCCCTTCCCTGTCCATCCGTCCTTTTAAATCACATTTTAAATCTCTCGTGCAAATTCAAAGGCATATGAGAGAAAAAAACGCGAGGAGTTAGTTATTAATTCATATGCTAACATTATACACCAACTCACATTCTTTGTAACGTTTCAGGCAAGGATAATCTTTTACAAAGGCATATGAGAGAAAAAACACGAGGAGTTAGTTATTTATCCATATGCTAAAATTTTACACAATCTCAAATTCTTTGTAAAATTTCAGGCCAAGATACTCTTTTACAAAAGCATTTATGAGAAAAAACGTGAGGAGTTAGTTATTTATTCATATGCTAAAATTATATACAAACTCAAATTCTTTGTAAAATTTCAGGCCATGATACTCTTTTACAAAGGTTTATCTAATAGATTTCAGAATATTCGCGGGAAAACAAAATTATTGACTTCTGTCAATGTATCAAAAGTGCCATACACATAATAGGTCATCACCTTTGTTTTTTTTATGTGAAAGAATAGATAAATTCAATGTTTCTCTAGAGCTGAATTACCAAACGTGAGTCATTTGTTGAAGCTGCGCAAGGATCGCTTTCTCCAAAGATATATAAAAAGTATGTTCTAAAAAAATTGACACCTGATATTGCGAAGGTTAAAGCGAAGATCTTATAATCCGTGTCAATTTTTCTGTTATTAATATATATATCACGATCCTTAAATTAAAACCAACATAAATACTTAACTTCAGCATTTAAATTCAGTATAAAGCTTTAACATGGATTGGAGTGTCTAGTCAATCCCTACAATGCAATATGAGCACAAAAAATTTAATGGGGAAGAGGCTGTATATCGGGCAAATAACAACACCATATGATTGAATGCAGTGTGCAATTACTTTTATTGAAATATGATCTCAAATTTAACAATATAGAGTTCCCTTGAATTTTGTTAAACTCTAAAGAGACATAAAAAGTAAAAGTGCACATTTTTAGCCTTTTTTTTTTTTTTTTTTTTTTTGTTATCCAAAAAAACCCCAAAACATTCATTAGCCATTGTTTAAACTAAGTTATTCAAATAAGTCGTAAGCATTTACTACACCGTTTGAGCAAACATGGATCTCGTCAACGCGCTAGAAAATGGGACCCTGCATTACCTTATTTAAGGTATCGGATGTGTGTTTCAACAAGGTCTCTCTGTCTCTATTGGTTAATCAAACCATTTACATGTATCAGAAAGATGTGCCCGAAAAAGGCTGGTTCAGAATTCCATAGTGGTCATAGTTCATATACCAGAACACATAAACGCCCAGGAGATGGCGACTATCAACTGATAGGTGGACTGGTTGGGGCTCTGTCTGGAAAATGATCTGCTACACTACATTACTATTTCTTGAAACTCGAATCTTCATAAAGACAAAAATGATAAGAGCACGCTTTCCCTGTGAATTTTACCAGACACTCATGCCTTAATTTTTTAGAAGGCGATTTGTTTTAAAAATTTCCTTCTTTGTTTCAATGTAAAATTAAGTGTGCTCGGGCACAAACCTTATGGAACCCGGAACATTAAAGCACTCGGGTAATGTCAACATATCAAACCTCTAGGCTTTATAGTTTAGTTTGAGAAAAAAATTTAAGGTTTTCTTTATTTTTGGCATTTCCATTGCCATGACAAGCAGAGTTTTTATCGAATTAAATACTTATCACAACTTTGGTACAGTTTAATCCAAGCAATATTTCTACAAAATATGGGCTTTATTTGCCAAGTGGTTGGTAAAAAGAAGATGACGAAATATGGGCTTAATTTTCCAAGTGGTTGATAAAAAGAAGATGACGAAATAAATTAAAGGGAAAGATGACAGTCGGTCGGCCGATGACCAATCATACTAGCTCACCTTTAGCATATTGTGCTCAGATGAGCTAAAATGTATATTGCGTCTACAATTGTTTATTTCTATTGTGATGCATCTATAAAATAATCATTAGTTAAATTCTTTTATTAAGAATAATAAGCCATTGTGGATTTTGGCGGCCATCTTTGATTGCCCAATGAAGTCAAAGTGGCATCAACCGGATTTCATATCTGGATGGCTATATCTTTCACTTTTAAGAAAAAAACACATTCTATTGATGCAAATGCAATGTCGTACCTAGCTGCTGTCGGAGTATAAAGAGTGATTTGTCGTGTAAAGTAGCATGAAACATATACAAGCTTTGTATATGTCTATACCAATCAAGGGGACTCAACAAAATGGTAGATTTATACGGCTTACTGAATGCCTCGATTGTTTTAAGTTATCGCTTCAGACTAGGTGTAACTAAATCTACTTTGCATTTTTGTGTAAAATATAGAAAGAATTGCAAAAAAATCCAGACGATGATTAATTCGAAAAAAGGAAAGAACGAACTTCATCATCAGATACACCAGCGTTACATTTTCTACATTGTAACAGTATTTACAGCTTATTTTTTTATTTCCTTAGAAAGAATATCTACCGATTTACAACCACCTTTTTATCAAAACAACAGCAACACTAAAAAATTAAAGCGCAAATCAAAATGGACATTTTCTAATGAATTCTTAGGAATTTGATTTCATAATCACCGAACACCTGTTCTATTTTTGACTATCGAATGTAATTTTAACGAAAACGTCTCTATACCTTTCTAAAAGACATGTCTAAGTTCAGTTGGATCAGTCTATTTCCAATATATTTTTTTTCTTTGTGGAAAAAATATTTTTTCCATAAAGAAGTTGATTAGAAAAATTAGAAAAAAATGCCTCTAATTTTCTCTAAACATAAATATTGTTTGGAAAATATGTGAAAAGAGACCATCTGAGAAATCGTTAATTTATCATTTACAATGAGATTGATACATATAAAATAGCGGAGGTCGACTAGACGCCGCATTTCAAAATTCACATCACAAAAAGGTAGAATGATCATTATAGATTCATGGGAGTGCCTCTCGTCGATACGTTTTACCTAGGATCAGCCTGTGCAGACTGCCAAGGCTTACAAGGGTCGTTTTTCATAATTTGCATAAGATCTTTTTTCGCATGACGAATAACAAATGTCTTGGTATCTGTGATTTTTTCACCATCATATTAAGATTAAGCTGCTACGCCCTTTCCTCTCTTTTTTTTAAATTTATATTTCTAAAATTTTGAGCTAAAACAAGATGTGTTTGTGAAACACGAATGCCCCCCGTAACAGCATTTATCTTAAAGTTTGAACTTGATAGATGACCTTGACCTTGTCACATGACCCTGACCTTGTCACATGCCCTTGACTTTGGTGTACAGCTTTGTATGTCAATTACTTTTGGAGAAAAGTCAAATGTTAAGGTTGGTTAAGTTTTCGGACAGACGGACGGACAGACAGACAAACGGACGGACGGACAGACGGACAGACAGACAGACAGACGGACATGAGTGAAACAATATGCCCCCGTTCTCTCGATACGGGGGCATAAATATATATATATAAAAACTTGTAAAATGTTAATATTTTTTGAAAAACTCCAACTAAAACGTTGTGGCCTCTGGTAAAAAATCATTTGAAGGACCATATCTTCATTTTTTTAGGATATATTTACCAAAAAAGTCACTTGAAAATTGTTTTCAGCAATTTCTTCAGATTTCTAACCAGTCTGAAATTTTATCGTATGATCATGGGTTAAGCCTTAAAGAAATGTGTCTTGAAATTGAAGAAAAAGTTCTCATCAAGTATTGATTATTTGAACTGCATGCTGTTTCCTAGTATCATCGTGCAAGTGATTAGGTTTCTTTCTTACGTTGATTTTAACAAGTTGGTTGAAACAAATTCTTTTTCTTCAATTGGTAAACAAGTTCTTACAACTTGGAGTTGTCAATCTAGATTCTATTTCTGGAAAATGCGCTAACACTCGCGGCGTAAATGCGGGTCAATGAAAGAACCAATATCGATACCCGCTACGGCAATCGAACTCGATAACCTTTTTGTCAACAGAACGATGCTCTGCCTCTTATGACCCCACACACCGCAATGCAGTCACTGCACTGAAAAGTAATAATCGACTAAAGAGAGCGCGAGGTCATCATATTTTGTCGTCTAAAAATTTAAGTGCTTTCAATCGAGTGCTTTACATAATGGGCTTACTCTTGTCATGTCAAAGCTTATTTTCACAAAGATAGGTAATGGCATTTCTGTTTCCTTTTGCTGTAAACTAGTTTGGTGCAATAACGACATGCAAACGTTGTTTTTTTTATGTATTGCATTGTAAATTCTGTTGTATGTTAAAACAAGAATTTCATGGTCACAGATATACCGCAGAAAATTTGTACATCAAAATATCATCAGATATACACAATATGCGTAAAGTCAGTTGATAACGATCATTCTTTAAAAAGAATAGCCAAACCTATCCATAATTGTCCATAAATTTAGCCGTTGATGAGTTCCGAATATGCAGGCGTTTTTACTGACGTCGGAATTGACGGACAGACAGAGATGAAAATATCAATCACATTGTGATAATATTTAACCCTTTTAATAGTTTTTTTTACAGTTCGTAGCTTAAAATTATTTCATAGATCCAACGACGGCCGTCTCACCAAATGCCAATTACTACAACAATCTCTTTGTTTATTTACTGTCATTTTATTTTAATGTTTTATTGATCTCACAAACATAGTCTTTTCTAAAGTCATACAACAATCTCTTTGTTTATTTACAGGCATTTTATTTTAATGTTTTATTGATCTCACAAACATGGTCTTTTCTAAAGTCATACAACAGTAACTACAAAAGAAAAAAAAATAAAACGCGTGATTCAAAAATAAAGACAAACCTTAATTTGTTTGAAGATCTTTTGAATCCAAAGCATTTACAACGCGTATCGGTTTTCAATAACAAAATACATTTTCAATAAAGCAGAATATAAAATGTTTGCAAAAAAAATTTCTTTAGTGATCATTTTCATGAATATATGATATGCACTTCATTAAAATCAGAGCAATCTACAGTTTTGTTGTTGCTGTTGTTTTGTCTTTTTATGGGCTTATCACAAGTCTGTCTAGATTGTTGAGCTGGATAATTGGAGAAAACTTTTTCAAGGAAAGATAATCATATATACAAATGAGTTTTCCCGAATCGAGTTTATTTCAAATATTTCATCAAAACAAAATTTTAAAAGGAAAACTTTACTTTAGTACTTCACATGAACTATATTGCAAATTGTTTATGAACAGACCAATCAACAATGACAATAGACGTATCAATGAACGACATCTTCAAAATGACTTCAAAGGAACACGTTTAACTATTTTTACAAGGTTGTGAAATAATCGACACATTTACTTCATAGAGTCACGTAAGAACCGACTTTAAATCGAAAATATTCATGGACTGGAATAACACATATTTCAAATAAGCTACTTAATAAAATTTATTTTGTTTTTAAGTTTGACAAAAGACAGGGTTTGGAGTTTCAACCTGAGGATATCAAAATTGATATTGAAGCAAAGGGCGTTTCTAGAACATTTACTCGCCTCTACTTTAAGACCAGGTCAATATAATACTCCTTGTCCATATCTCTTGTGCGTTCAGAAAAAAGTTTCCATAGAAAAGTGTTACATTCATATCAAAAATACTTTTGGGTTATACTTTTCCAATATCATGTACACAGTTATCAATAATTACAGAAATTAAATGTGTCGGTTGACGGGTTGTTAAACTGACCCTTTAAGATTAAAAAATATCTCACATTTCTTTTTTCTTCTAAACGAACGTAAAGGAATGACAATAAGGCAACCACTTAAAATTAAAAAAGAAGACCGTAATAGATCCTACTTCACTTCTCTAGATTGAATCAATCTACAAATTATAATAAGTCAAATTATAAAGAAAGAGTTTTTGTCATTTTGCCTTGTATAGGTAGATTTTGCACGGAAAGCCGTGAAATCTACTTTAAACGGTAAAATTATTGTGCTTTTCTTTCAAAATGAATAAAACAGGTTTAAACAATACCTAAAAATGAAACAATCTAGCCTTCAAATCAAACGTATTGCTTTTCTAAGATCGTAAGGTTTACTCATTCATGTGCTTTCGAATTCGAAAAGGACGTATAACCTTCAATTTCTATTATTATGCTTTTTCAAATATACCCGATATACCTATGGTAATGGACTCAACGCCTACGCCAGAGCTCCGTTTTGAAAATACACCTATACTTAGAGCTATCCACGAAGATGCATGATTCTATTGTGTTTACCCTTTAGTAATGCTCTGGTATAGAACAATTTTGGAATTTGCAAAGGGCAATAACTCGAAAACTACAAAACGGAGAGTTGTGTTTTTGAACTGCAATTTTCATTGATAAGATCTTTTCACCCTTAAAGTTTCATGTTTCTAGGCTGAATACTTTTTGAGTAATGCTCCGGACAAAAACTAAGAAATTTTTATCAAAAGACGACAACTAAAAAAATGAAAAGGATAGTTATGATTTGTACAGCAATTCATCCGTATGAAGTTTATTCACGTGCACATTTTTATGCTTCTAGATTGCTTGAGTATTAAGGTTACGGATAAATTAAAGAAAAAATAACAAAAGACGTTATCTTATAATATATGGAAAAAAAGAATTATGGTTTTTATTCGCTGCTCTTCTCCTTAATAAGATCTATTCGCAATTACAGTTTCATGATAGGAGGCTAAGAAAGCATGGAATGAAAAATACCTAGAACCCATTTTAGGTGCTCCAGTGGCTGCAATATAACCTAAAGATAGTTGAAAGTGGCTATAAAACACGTTCAAACTAACAGAATAAAGATCAACCCAGCCGACATGTGTCAAGTCATATATCACCTTTGGATTGAAAGGATCTCATTTGAATTTATATTGTCGAAATGGACAAAGACCCTTCTGTCTCAACACCGAACTTCCATATAGTTTGAGGCACCATGATTTAAGACAAGTGTAATAATAATCGTGCTATAGGTATTGGCTCTTTAACTAGAATTTCAGAAACCATTGATCTATCTGGACTTTTCCATGTTGTTAAAATTAATACTTTTAACGCACTTAAACTCTCTATTGAAAGTCACTGTAATTATGAAGTTTAAATTTTGTCGTCTGCTACTATTGCATAACGGGATTGGTCATACAAAAAGGTCGCTGCCCCTAAACACAATACACTGAAGGGTTATCTTTACATCTTAACCAAGCTGTACTTGGTAGTTTTTGAAAAGTGTCGTCTGCTGCTTAGGACCGTGCATTGAAAAGTTATCTCTTCACTTTTGCACAAGCAGTGGTTACGATGATTTAAAAATGTCGAAGTTTTGA
Organism: Fragum whitleyi; assembly: GCA_948146395.1. Lineage (NCBI taxonomy): Eukaryota > Metazoa > Mollusca > Bivalvia > Cardiida > Cardiidae > Fragum > Fragum whitleyi. The sequence continues at coordinate 7,413,211 of OX411558.1, forward strand.
AAATGACTTTTGCTACCATCGAATAACCTTATTGTTCAAACAATAAAAAAAACGTCTGCAATGATTTGATTTGAATTGGGGTTTTACGTCGCTTTCAACAATCTCTCAGTTATATCGCGACGACTGGAGCACCTAACGATGGATTCCTGGTATTTCTCACACCAGTACTACCACCACATCCCTTTCCTAGCCTCCAGTTGCTATTCCACATAGGTTTACGATTATCTACCCATTGGTGGAAGACAAATGTCGGAAAGGATAAGTGCCGCGGCCGGGGATCGAACCCGTGCAAATATAGACCCCTGGATTAGAAGTCCGGCGCGCTACCAACTGCGCTATTGCCGCGGCTACGTCTGCAATGACTATATGTTGAAAAGGAGAGTGTGTCCATTTGCACAAGCAGTTGTTACGAAGTTTTAAAAATGTCTTATTCTATAACATTATTTACACATAAAAAAGACGTCTGCTACTAAGGACTATATGTTGAAAAATTGGGTATGTCGTTTTACACAAGCTGCAGTTACGATGTTTTGAAAATGTCGTCTGCTACTATCTTATAACAATATTTGCACATAGAAAAAAAAAGACGTCAGCTACTAAGGACTATACGTTGAAAAGTTGGGTATGTCTTTTTACACAAGCTGTAGCTACGAGTTTTTGGAGGAAAATATGAAATTACGTGTGTCCGAAAAAATCGACTATATCATTTACTAACCAATAATAAGATACGCTATTTCAACAACCATTGTTATTTGACCGCTCGATTTAAACCCGATATAGTTACCTGTACTAAATACTACAACCCTTTTATAATTTTCCCAATATTCATAGATTAAACGCATTCCTTTACCCTTTCACCTCTACTAGTTGGAAAATCGATTTTATCCGCTTTTTTTGGCGCGCTTTTTAAAATGGTGTCTAGGCAACTTTTTCCATGGTAACATGACTGGAACAGGGTTTAATCCCGTTGAGATTAATCCCTAAAAAATCCAAGATGGCAGAGCTATCCTTCGTGGTCGCCATATTGAATGGCACATTCAATATGGCCGCTCGGTGGGTGACGACACTCATTCAAAATGGCCGACCTATGACGTCATAATTTTCAAGATGGCCGCGCCATGGTCCTTTTATCCCTACTAGCATCCTGCAGAGCTGCAAAGTTCAATAAGATGATTGCTTGACTGTCTTAAGATACTTTAAGGCCTTATTTCTCAATATTACATAGAGCAAGTACTCTGGTCAGACTGTGCGGATGCACAGATTAATCAGAGGCTTCGCTTTGTCAAAATGTGAAATTGTTGGAAATTTCACGCACAAGCTCACATGACTTCGTTATTCTTCTACAGGTAAAACCAAATGGGACAAGTCACTGAGGAAAGATTTAAGGAGATGCGTTATAGGCAGATTAAGTGATTTGATTTAACTTTATCCTGTCACTAGCTATAATAATTGCCTGATAATAGGGGTTATGATAAACGTGTTGATATTAGGTCACATGATCACGTGACAGCTTTATCATGTGACTTGGTCACGTGGCCTGTCGGATCTTCTTTCGCGGCTCTTTGGTCTGACAAAGAGCCTCCCTAACTCATTTTTTTTATTATTCACATTTACGTGTCGATTTCTGTTAAAAATATTTTACTCGATTCCCATGTTTCTAAAAATCAAATCGCAACAACATTGATGATGTTGTCGATGAAATTGTTACGAGGCTTTACTTGCTGTATACATTCAACCTCAAAAACTGACAGGTTTTATCAAACATCATGATTCAACGCAGATATCAATCGACCAAGGAGGTTTTTGGAGATAGTAGTTTTGCATTCGATCTCAATCTATGTCCGTTCTGTAATTTTTTGCAAAGAATGCAATGAATTCAGTTTTTTTTTAAGCTGCATGACAACAAAACTTGAGAATAAGTTGGGTATTTGAGATGGCGATTGACAGAAAAATAACTCGATTCACATCTTCTTTTAATCATTGAGGTTTGTTGGCATTGCTTTAGATTTCTTTGGTTGTTATATATTTTCTTACGACAGCAACAAAAAAAAACGTTGGATTATCGACTTCTTTAGCCGTTAGCGATCACCCCACCTCACCCACCAACTCAAGCCAATGATGAACAGTCGGTGTAATAAATCGGGATAAGATTTAATTTTCGTATATTTGTGTCGAATAAACTTTAAAATGTAATAGGAAACATAGAATAGATGATAGGTGACTTGAAATGGACAAGTTTATCGGGCTCGGCTGCGGATCCTATCCGGTTCGCCTCCGGCTCACCTGGTAAATTCCTACGCCTTGCCCGATAAACTTGTCCATATCAATTTACCAACCATCTATTCTCTATATATCTAACCTCAAAAGTGGTGATATTTCTAGTATTGATTGATGTATTAAAGGGTTTAATGATGTTTTAAACGAAATTGCAAATCCGTTGTTTTGGAGAGATTAAAATCATAAGCCTTTTATTTCTTCAACTGCATATGAACGTTTTCACATATATATTTAACGATTACAAAGCTGCAACAGACTCCTATGTTACTTATTTAATGTTTCAAAATCTACTGAAAACGAAAACATATTATCATTTATTCTACATCTTATATCAGTTTAAGAAAAAAATACCAAAAAGACACTTTAATTATTAAAGGGTTAAGGACCTTGAACAGATGCGACATTCTTAATCCAGCGTTTTTATTTGAATATTTCTTCAAATGGTTAAAACGAGTAACACACATATTTCTTGAAGTGACTTTTAAACTCATTTTTCAAATTTCAATGAGTGTTCTTTTGAAGAGTTGGATCGACGTTTCATAGTGTATGATATTGAATATGACAATCGTCCTCTTAAATGTAAACAATCATATGCAGGAGAACAGCTACTAAATGAATTTTTAAGGCATCAGTCTATATACTAACTTCGCATTTAGTAGATACTTTGAATACAATTTGAGACTGTTGCGTTTCCCAAAGAGCTGGTCTTAAGGGATTATCGTATCATGTTTAAAAAAAAGGCGAGAGGAAAGATGTAAATAGCTAAATAAGGGGTATAACTCTAGTAAGCACCTTATACGATATAATTGGGTCTTAAACCGTCTATTATTTTGCAATTATTCGACGCTTTTGTTGGGTCTTATGATTTTACTTTTGGCTATGTAATTGGTGGGTTCGGTAAAAGCAAAATGATTAAAAAGCCAAAAAGTTAGAAATTTTATTTGCAATTGTTTACAGATCAATTCGTCTAGACGCTTTAAATGACAAGACTAATTGTTGCTTCTGTATCATGAAACAATTTGGATTCGTATGGGTTTTCTTATACATGTATTTGGGAAAATCCGTCAAAATATAATTGGAAGGTTTTCAAACAAGATTTTGATGATAGACTCATAGATGTTTTAAACAAGCGTTGGTTTACTTGCGTGCGATCTTGTAAAACAATTAAATTGTGTCAGGAACTTAAGACGAAATTTAGTTTTGAAAGTTACCTAGCCAATTAATCAGACAATTGCAGATTTTCTATGTCTAAATTAAAGTATTTTCTCACAACGGGTCGTCATAACCGTGAATTTACCTATTCGTCACGTAGATACTCTCTGTATTGTGACTCTCACGATGTAGAGGACGAATATCATTTTGTTCTGGTTTGTCTAATTTTTAAAAGTTTATGTAAAAGTATATAGGCAGGTTTTATTATAACACAATGGCCAAATGTTTTCAAATTCGTTACATTTATGAGGACTGAAAAGAAATCCGCACCAAGAAAAACTTGGAAAACTTATTCGTGAGTCATTAGTGCTTTGTATTTCACTATGCTAGTTTCTTATTATTTGTTAAGCCTTTTCTACCTCCTCGCACAGCACACTTATTTTCAGATTTGTAGGATAATAATTTCACACGTGTTATCGTATTACAATCTCGTCGATAATGATGATGGTTGCTGCAATAATAATTGCAGTTGTAGCGGATGTTGTTGTCGTTGTAGTAGTTATTATCCTCATTTATAATATGACATACGGCGCGGGAGTGAAATAACCCCATTGAATATTTTTGACATTACACGGGGGTTATTAACCTAGTGAAATAACTATGCAAATGAGCTCAGAGCGAATAGCAACGCTATTTTGTAACCGCGAAAATGACGTCACAATGTACATATTGTGACGTCAATTTTAAACGGCGTCATAAGTTTCGCGGAAAATTGAAATGTTGAATTTTAATAATTTTGACGATTTTTCGCAAAAAAAAGGGTCATATTATAAATAGAATATAAAATTTGTGCTCATCAAATACCGAATTTATTAAACTTTTCATCTGTAAACAGATAAAAACTCGGCGTAGCCTCGTCTTTATCTGTTTATAGATGACTCGTTTAATAAATTCAGTATTCAATGACCACTCATTCAATATCCTCTATTTAGTTTTCACTTCGAATGTATTCAAATACAGAAAAGGGTAAGTATCCTTCCACAAAATACGACCAATGTATAGGTAAACCATGCTATCTGAATGTTTATAAACAAACTTTCGACGAGTTTAGTATAGAGAAATTGGGACCAACGATTTTTTTGCTGTCACGGTCTTTTGACTATACCGAAGGATCACAGAAACACAAAGCTACTGGAATTTTTACAGTTGCGTGCAATCCTTTGAACTACGTCTGTTAACGTCATGAGTCATAGCGTAAAAGTAGCATGCTTTCGAAACCGACTTTATGATGAAGAAACTAAAATTGGAACGACAAAAAGCATTGAATATCGATTGGGAGAAAAAAAGTATTTTACTTGATGAGTTTCTTTACTGTATCAGTATACAGGTGATTACATTTGTAATTAAGTACCGTTATCTCACGCTCGTTTAATTTCACTTCAGTCCACCCCTACTCATGGCTATACCACATTTTCCCGCGTTTTCGAATACCCCTGTTGGCCTATAGCTAGGTATTTGTTCAGCTAACGGTACTATTGCTTCTACATATTAAGATACTGTGTTTGCTGTAATTTAACCAGAAACTTTATGTAGGTTGTGTCAATGATGGATATGTCTATGCTATTGTCTTAATTTGTCGTGCACATTTTTGAAGATTGAAAATTTCTCTTCAAATACCGTCTTAAAACAGTTTTTGTATGGTCTTGACCGCAATTAATTTGCCTCCAATATAAAGAATGTTTTAAGCGAGAATAACCCTTTTTAAATTATTGCCCAATACATGCAAATGTGTATAAACTTGCATTCTCTCATATTTTGGTTTGGTCCGAAATGTTTACTTTGCCGTTAACATGTTCAATGAAACATAATAATAAAATTGACCTTCATCCCTCAATACCCTTTATGAGTTAAACAGTTTCTTGCCGGTGTATATGACGACTTATTCCCGGCTGAAAAAATTATGTCACCCGAGTCGCAGGCGAGGGTTGACATCATTCTTCCAGCCGGAAATAAATCGTTATAAACTCAAGCAGGAAACCGTATTAGAAATTTAATATACTTCAGAGTTTTAGACAAAATATATATCTTTTGCCTATCTAAGGTATTAGCATCCATTAACCGAATTCATTGAAAATATCAATATCCCCAAATGCGCCCCAGATGAAAAGTAAACATTTAGTATCGTCACAGGTAGTAGTGACGTCACACTACTACATCCTGCGATGTTATGACATATAAAAGCGGTACTTGGCTAAACCTGTGAGAAAGCTAGCAATTTTATTTGGCAGAGTTGAAATTGAAAGGTATTTATTAGCATTTATGTGATTTTTACGTGGCATGCTTTTAATTAGCTGATATTTGGATATTTCAATTTTAACCAAATAGACATTCTTACACAACACGTTTTTGTATTTTAGTTTGGTCATAGATAGCTTACCTTTAGTTCAGCTATTCCTTCATGAACACAATCTACGTCTGGTCCTTCTACCGCTGAAATAAAGTGATTAAACGTCCGTGTAAAATTATGCTTATTGATATTTGTGACCCGTAAGGCAAAAAGGTACAATCAAAAAGTGGTCTCTTCATCTCCTAGGAGCATTGGACTCACAACCATGGGGTCCCTGGTTTGACCCTTGGCCATTGAGAAATATTCTTTCAATTTTCCAACATAAGACTTACATCGTAAGTAACATCGTGAAATTGACATTCATCTCAATCAAAGCCATTCTTAATAGCTCACTTAGCGTTCCATTCATTTATTTCAAGCACTTACTAAAACCATTCAAAAAATCAAAAGGAATTTTGAATATTATCGGTCGAACTTCTTTACAATTTGGAACAGTTCTAACTGTTAGTTTTATATTACCGTTGTAAAACAGCTTAAGTTATCAAGTGGTGTCATTTAGATAGATTTTCGTAGATAACGGGGCATTTGTTTTCTGGTCCTTTTTACAAAAAGCCGTTATTTCATACTTAAATTTTATAGTATGATCTACGTCGCGGGAGTAAACCCCGTTGAATATTTTTGATATTACACGGGTGTTATTACACAAGTGGATTACCTATGCAAATGAGCTCAAAGCGAATGGCAACGCTATTTGGTAACCGCGAAAATGACGTCATGATCTATATATTGTGATGTCAGTTTTAAACGCATTCAATATCCTCTATTTATTTAATTGTAACTGAATATATCATCAGTGAAATCAAACATTACAAAGCATACATGACATTTCATATCAATAAACATTGTACAAGAGACTAGAAATTGCGTATTCGATTGTCAATCAAATGATCCCACCGCGATATAACTAAAAAATGTTGAAAGCGGCGTAAAACTCCATTCAATCAATCAAAAGATCCCGGGTTAGATCCCTGATACTTATCATTTCCGGCAATTTTTCTTTCACCAATGGGTTAATAATCGTAGACCTATGTGGGATGACAGCTGGAGGCTAGGAAAGGGTGCAATAGTAGTACCGGAGTGAGAAATGCAAGGAATACATTGGTAGGTGCTCATGTCGCCGCGATATAATTACAAAAACCGTTAAAAACGGCATTAAACTCCATTCAAATAAACAAACCTATTTACAGAGAGTTGAGACAAACTTAACATTGAATCAACGTAAATTCTTTATTCTTATTGATTGACGTCATAATTATTAAGTGATAATCTCATAACACATAATACTATGCTTATATTCTGTTAATAATGCGATAATAGTTTTATATTCCTCGAGCTAAATGGAATGTGTGTATCGATGGCCTTTATAGGGCGAAACGGTTATAAAAAGCCTATATGTATATAGGTATTTACAACGTTTAACGTTGAGCTAAGAAGCAAAGAACATCGTAAAATTGAAAAGGGGAATGACTTTAACAAATGAATTCTAATGGGTTTGAAGAGCGAATTTAGAGTGCCATAAAAGGGAAGCAATAAATTGAACAATAGCGGTCGAAATTGAATTTTCTGCTTTTCATGCAATTTACTTATCGTTCTGCAGATACCCAGTGTACCCAAGAGAAAACCACACTCTTCAAATGAAGTCATAGGATGTCTAGAACGATCTAGACGATTTTGCTAGTGTATGGAGTGATAAACAAGGGGTTTAAAATGATTACGAGTGGGATAACCTTCAATTTCACGATATTTACAACTGGTAACATCGTGAAATTGACATTCAAAACCGTTTCATTTCGCTCGCCCTACGACAAGTCACTCACTCCAATCACTGAAAGACGCTCCAATATTAAGATTTTATGAAAGGGAGGTTATAAATTATCGCCAATTTCGTTCAAATAGACAAAATTTACGATATTTTATTACCTCTCTTTAAAATCACTCAAAATTGACGTATTACACTCATTTAATTCCGAACGACATTCATTCAAAACCTTTACTTGTACCTCTCTGTAATAACGATACATGCGTTTGGTTTCCAAGAGTTAGGAGGTAAAATTTCATCGGAAAGGTACAGTAAATAACATCGTGAAGTTAACGTTAATTCCGATCAAAACCATTTTAAATCACTCTCATACATTAATTCCAAACACACACTCGAACCATTCAAAAATGCTTCAAACTCACTGAAAAATCAATTACGTTAAAAAAATATATATATAAGGCTAGAAAAAATCGCGATTTCACAGACGTAATTGAAATTGTAAGCGTCTGATAGGTTTTTGAAGAGATAGGAAGCTACTTATAGAACTTGAATTCACATTTTATTAACGGGAGTTAATAAATATCACTAATTTTGTTCACCCTGAACAAAATTAGTAACATTTGATTGCTTCCTTTCAATTTTACTCAAAATTCGCCAAACACATTCATTCAATCTCGTTCCAACATCCCTCCAAAATCATTCATCTTGTCAATTTCGTGATGTTGTTGACTGTATGAAACATCAGCGAATACTAGATTAACCCTTCTAATGCTATTTACATGCTCATGTTGATAAAAAAGTTTTGGTAAACAGTATAGACTTAGATCAGCCTTCAAAGACGTGCATTCTGATCTTAGCCTACGCTGATTTCTCATTTGAACCAGCATGGTTGAAAACTCTCGTAGGTTGACAACTTGTATCAATCAAAATTTACATTCAGTGGAATAAGGGTTAAATACACTACAAAGACAAAACCGTTAGAACCAACAAACTATATAACAATTTTAAAAGTGTCCATTAAAATTCGTTCATTCTGCTTGGCGAAAACATTTGTTTCATTCCTTAATGAAATCAAATCTGAGTACGCTGCTATTTTGTAAGATACAAACGAAGTTGTCGAAAACCAATTTTTCAAGTCATTAACAAACCTTTAATTCACTGCTTCACGATATTATATTTTAAGATATGGAGGGAATATCTTTTTTATAATTATGGAGATCTAAAATTTAAAACGTAATCTGACTTATGTACGGATAGTACAAAATAACATCGAGAAGTAGACATTCACCTCGACCAATTTTTATATACATGCTCGCTCAGTGTCCCATTCAATGCACTAAAGACTAATTACTATCAATGAAAATGCTCCAAACGGTGTTAAAAGAACATTTTATTTCATTCAAATTTATTTAACCATTTTTGTGATAAATTTAGGCTGACGAAGTGCACGAAATGTACGAAATTGAATTGCATGTAACCCCATTTATTTCATTCAAAACTCGCATCTCCCACTCATTTAATTTTCTTCAGAAATAATTTCAAAAGTTTTCACCTTTTCAATTTCATGATGTTCCTTACTGTATAAATCCGCTTCGCGCATTCATACAATGTGATTTGATTTTAAGGGTAGTGGAGCCGTAAAAGTTCCGCAACATTGCGAAACTGGTGATCTTTCACAATGTAAACCGAGGTTTCCTAATGAAAATCATTAGGAAACCTCCTCGGTTAACACTGTTAAAGTTACCTTTAAAACGTTATGGATCTATTACGGGTCCACTACCTTAAGTTGAATCCCCCATAATTGAAAAAAAATCTCTTCCTCTCTAAAAATGATTAAAACAAACCTTTTCCACATGAGGATCCCATTTTTTAACTAACCAAATTGTAAAACCATGTGTTCACAAATTGCTGACGAATGTTAGATGCAATGTGCGACTGGAACAAACGGATCGAAGCGATCGAATTATATCAAGGATTATTGAAATATAACATTCACCTGTATATATTTGGCGTCGGTTGCCATCGTTATACGAATTGTGTTTATTGATTGGCTGATTCTAAGAGTAGGTCAGGCCCACTTTATGTTTGTAACATCACTTTCGTCTTCGAATTTGACTTATGGCTATCTACATTCGTGGACTCTGATTTGCTAAGAAATTGGTCCCATAAATAAATAAATAGATAAATAAATAAGTAAATAAAAGAGTGAATAACAGAATAAATATATAAATAAATACTTATGCTTGTTAACGTCATTAATTTATTTATGAATATTTATGTACATGTACTATATCATTAAATCTGGTCTTTTTATTAAAAAAAAAATACCCTAACATTATATTCCCATTTCTCGTTCCGTCTATAGGGAAAAAGACAAACCTGTATTTTGATTGGCAGGAAAAAATGTTTGTATATCTCGAGGAAATTCAGCTTGTTAAAGTAGCTGTTTTAAGTTCTGGCGTATAAAGTTGTCAAAAAAAATCGCTAAAAAATAGCAAAATAGTTGTTTGTTTTACTTTGCGCTTCAAATGTTGGACAGCAGCTCGAGGCTAGGAAAAATGCAATGGTTATACTGGTGTGAGAAATACCTGGAATCCTTTGTTAGGTGCTCCAGCCGCTGCGATAAAATTTAAAAAGGGTTGAAAGCGGAACAAAACCCCATTTAGAAACTTTTCGGGTAATATAATTAAATGATACAAACCAATTACATTAATCCTTTTTTCATGGTGCTATGAAAAGATAGACTACAGTCAACTTTGAATCCACATCCTGTGTTTCATTCTGTGATTGGCTGTTTAGTTTCATAAATCCATGAAAATAAGTTCAGAAATTGTTTATGCAACTACATTCAATTCAGCGAGTCGGTCAATACAAAAGTTTCATTTAGGAAGTTATTGGTCTTGATTTGTCTCCGAATCCGCGACTTTCATATTTAATAAATGGTCAAATAAAACAAAAAATATAAAATGTAAGATTAATTTAATGGAAATCAATAATCTTAGATAAAATATTGTACTATAACCAAAGTCCTTTAAACACGATAATGCCAAAAACTACTCATTTTTTTTCTATATATGCATATGGCTTTGGTTTATAATTCGTTTGTTGATTAGATTTTCGTGAAAAATGTCACGTAATACACTTCCTAGGTAAAGTCTAGGAATGCACTGACTGTGACATTTACATTGCTAAAAAATCAAAAAGCCTGTCGTTCAATCCTTTCATATCAAGCTTTAGGCACAAGACTTAATCAAGTGTCTATACATTGTTTAAATATTTACTATAGTCTTGTGCTGAATTGTCCATATGTTTGTGTCGCAATGACGTTCTATAAGAGAAACATATGCATTTGTACGCAATGCATGAGTCCGACAAGCTCGGTGAGTAAAGTATATAGACCGGTGCATGAAGTAAGAAATACTATTAGAAGCACCGACTTCAAGTTCATTGGGTTCAGATATTGAGTGCTTAAACAAATAAATGATTGCTTGAAGTGCCGTCATTGAGTGCCTGTAGCACATAAAAGGGGTGTATGAAGCAAAGGTTTTGAGTGCGTTGATCATTGACATTAAATGCTTTGAAGAACCTATATTGGGTGCGTGAAGTACAGACTTTGGAAATGAGAACTTTTAACATTGGCAAAGTGAAGCAGACATTGAATGCATAAACACACGCATTCATTGCGTGAAGCATTTATACATGGAGTGAAGGAAGCACGATCATTAGTTGAGTTGAGTACAGGCATAAAGAGAGTCAACATTTTTGTCTGGGGCACAAGCATCGAGTGTGTAAAGCCATTCCATCTGAACATTTATTGCTTGAAGCAATGGCATTTCTGCCTAAAGCACAGACATCAAGTACGTAAACCACAGCTACTGATTGCGAATGAATAGACACAGTCTAATAGTCCGAGGATTTAACCCCTACATGTAATTTACAATCAATTTAAATAAATACATATAGGATATTGAATTAGTGGTCATGATTTCCAAATAAATCAAACGAGCCCTTTATAAACAGATAAAAACGAGATTTTGGCGAGTTTTTATTTTTTTTAGATGACATCTTTTGTAAGTCTTGTGTTTTGTGACCAATAATTTGATATTTTATTTACAATTAAACCGAAATCTTTGCAGAAAAATCGAGGGAATTCCAGAAGATTATCAATTCAAGTTAGTCCGCGCAACATATAACGCAGTTTGCAAATACCAAATGACGTCATTTTCACATCGAAATTACAACATCTCTATATGTGCTTGGCTCATTTGAATTGTTTTACCACTAGTGTAATAATACTCGTGTTATATAAAAAATATCCAGGTTTATTTCACTCCCGCGACGTAGATTTATAAATATTTACCACCTACAGAGTATTTCTGGAATATTCTATTCCGTTGGTCCGGAAGCAAAATTTCATGCCTACAGTTTTGTTCGAGCTGTAGATTTAATGTTTTCTTCGCTCAACGAAGATTTTTTGACTTTGAGGTGGAATAAAACAGGAAATAAACTATCTCGAACATTATCTGATCTAAATATAGTTATATCCCCTGGCAGCGAAGATGGTCTCCTGCAAACTAGTACTTTTATATATTTTACAGAAAGTCCCCCAAAAATAGACGTGCAAAGACGTAAAACAGCTACCAAACACGTGCGTTCTGTTCATAGTCAACATAAGCTGCTTGCACTTTAGTGTTCAGATATATATTTTTTATTATCAAATGAATTGCAAATAATAAAACTTCATTTAGGAATTTAAGGATGGCTACTTCCCTCGAAGAGATTTTATCACTTTCTAAACGGCAATCAACAGGGATATAAACATCGCATTGGGAGAAACTCTCGTTCCCGCAAAGTTTAACCAACGGAGAGAGTTGAATGCCCCCTACCTTCGAGAATTTCGCTATATAATGTTGTAAGTTTCTTCAATAAGATGGAGGGTAATACGAAAGATATAATAGAGATTCCCAACACTTAAAACAATATTCAGTGTTTGGTTAGTCAGACTAAATTTGAGATAGATCAAAAAACAAATTTAGCTTGTGCAACAACGATTTACCTTTCTTTTTATATTCTATTTATCATTTCGAAAATGCACGTCTTAATATATTTCTGACACCATATTCTGTCGTAATTAATTGACTTTAACCAAAGAGCTATCTTTTCGAAATTGCACTGGTTTCGTGTATGGCGTTCATAAAACGTTATTGAAGTCTGAACACAGGCCTGATCCGCTGTGCTATTCCTCTTTTTGCAGTTAACATCACAGTGAAATTGACATATTGAATGTTTTGGAAATTATTTCGGAATGATATTAAATGAGTGCGAGTAGGGAGTTTTAAATGAAATTCATAGGAGTTAATGTGATAACGATAATTTCGTCCAAGTTGTACAAAATAAACGATATTTAATACCACCCTTTTATGAGATATGCATATAATTTCTATAAATAACTTTCTATGTCTTCACCAACCAATCAAACAAGGTGTGACAGGGCATGTCACGTGATGCCCTGGAGCACATGCTTCCATCTTGGGCAGATTGGTGTGATAAATAGAGAATAATATGTGTCTAAAAATAACAATGTTATCTGGTCGAGGTTGGGAGAATTTATCACGATGAGGCTCTGCCGAGTCATGATAATTTCTCACAGCCGAGACCAGATAACATTGATATTTTAAGACACTCACATATTATTCTATTTATCATGCAATCATTTTGCAGCGCTAAGTTATACTAAACCCTTAACAATCAAAGAAATTCATTGCACGTGCATGCAAATTGTTTCTAAAAATAGACTGACTGATATCATGTTATGTTATCAGGCAGGTGATATCAAGTCAATACGGGCTTCATTGCGTGATAAGTACAAATGAATTAAGGGACAATATTTTAATAAAAATTAGAAGTTTGAATGACCCTAGATAACCAACATGCGTTTTACATGCGAAAGAATTAACGAAATTATTGATTGGCCAACATATACGCTTATACACCCATTTTTTAAAATTCCAATTTTGATTACATTCTCAGTTGAGTACGAAATTAGTTTTATAATCTCAAGACATATGAATTCTTAATACGTCTCCTATTGTATTCAAGGAATGGTTAGCTCAACAGAGTTCATTATCTGTAGTCACGGGGTATGTCCCCTACATAAGTAGTGATAATGAATACAAAGTTTCCCTCACAGATAGTGATAATTTGGAAAAGTAAAACTTCTGTTGCTAAATATAGTATTATATAAAAACCTACAAATGACCACACGCGACGTCCTTGTTATAAACAAACACTAGGAGTCAGAAATGAAAGCTTTCATAGCTTTTTACATCTATAGATATACCTGAATAGAGAATTTGGTAGCTCACGTTTAACTCGTAGACCTATATCATTTGTTATAATGGCAGCACTTTTGTACATACACTATGATATTTTCATACTATTGAAATTTTGGAATTAACTGAATAAAGAACCTTCACATAATTGACAAGGTACAGTTAGTTACATCGTGAAATTGACATTCGTCTCAATCAAAACAATTCTAAAACACTCACTCAGCGCGCCATTCATTCATTCCAAACACTCACTCAAACCATTCAAAAATGCACAAGCCCATTGAAAAATATAAAATTAACATCGTCATTCAAAATAAATACTGATAGAGAAAAAATCGCGTTTCTACTGACAAAAATCAAATTGATAGCGTCTCATTGGTTCTTGAAGAAATAAGAAGCTATTTAGACTTGATATGTATTTTTTATTAAAGGGAGGTAATCAATATCGCCGACTTTGTTCATCCTGAACAAAATTTGCGATATAAGATTACCTCCCATTTAATTCACTCAAAAGTCGCTCCATACACTCATTCAATTTCATTCTTAAATCATTCAAATTCATTCACCTTGTCAATTTCACAATGTTGTTAACTGTAGATCTTATTATTGTGTTGTCCAACAATGAAATTGAATGAGCTTGATGTGTCAGTTTTGATTGAAAATAAAAGGATGTAACATAATACAGTTAGTTACATCGGGAAATTGACATTCATCTCAATCATTATCACTCTAAATCACTCACTAGGCACTCCAATCTATCACTCCAAACACTCACTCAGACCGTTCAAAAACGCTCAAGATGACTTAAAAGATATAAGATCAACAACTACCTTCAAAATGAATAAAGCATGAACCAAAATCGCGATATACTGACATTGAAATTTTAAGCATCCGATTGGTTCTTGAAGAAATAGGAAGCTATTTTTAGAACGTTTATGCATATTTTTTAAAGGGAAGTAATACATATCGCTAATTCTGTTTATCCTGAACAAAATCAGCGTTTATTGATTACCTCCCTTAAATTTCACCCAACACTTGCCCCTCTCACTTATTCAACATCATTCCGAAATCATTCCAAAATAGTTCGCCTTGCATTAATAATTGTTGTAATAATTGTGCCGGTAATTTCTATTTCATATAATTTAGAACAATAATTACAATAATTCAATTTCATTTTGAAATATGCAGTACTGAGAAGGCCTAGGGGGTTACGTCATATTTCAACTGTTTTCACACATTTCCCCCTTTATTTTTTAAAAAAGGGAATTTTCCCACGAAAGGAGTGGTCACGAAGTCATCATATTTTGCAAGTGTTTTGTAAAACAATGCACCGAGGAGTACTTAATACTAATATTAAGGTGAAATTGAAGTTCCTCTCGATCAAAATCATTCCAAATCACTCTCTCAACACTCTAAACATACATTCCTGGAATTCACTCTAATCACTCAAAGACGTTTTAAAGTCGCTCAAAATGATCAACATTTCTCTCAATCGATGTCCGCGAAGACATGGAATCATAAAAATACGTAGATTTTATTCAAGGGAGAAAAACGGTATCGCTAATTTCGTCCTATTGAACAAAACTATCGATATATATAATACATACTTAGTGTATTATATGAAAAAAAAATATCTAACGAGGTTGGGAGAATTGATCATTGTCGAGGCTCTGCCGAGACAATTGTCAATTCTCACAACCGAGTTTGATATTTTTTTCATACAATACACTAAGAATGTATTATATTTATCTTATAACCTCTTTTTGTCTTGTTTTCGTCGATGTTTCTTACCGAAATGCAAGTTTCTAAAAATAACTGTATGATATTATTGTTCTAAAAATAACTATGTGATATCATAAAAAATATCATACGGGTTGTTATCACACAGATATTTGTATAGTTATAAGATAAACTGTTTTACGTCGCTTAAAAATCATTAAAAACTCGCTCTACACAAAGTCACACAATCTCATTCAAAAATCAATCCAAAATCCTTCACCTTGTTAATTTCAGAACGTTATTCACTTAAATCAAATACCTAAATCCTCAAACTCAAATGTGTACTCATAATGTGATTTGACTTAATAAAATACAGATTGTATTTGTGAGAAAAAAATTATTTAGATATAGTAAATAGTAAATTTTAAAACCCCCGTCTCCGTTAAGAGTAAAAAATCACTTTTTTGTTAACATTCTAAGGAATATTTTTTCCTTGAATAAGTCTTATGAAAGCTGAGTAACATAAAGATAAAATCAATCGACAAGCGTGAAACGCATATTCTGCTGTAAAAAGGAAAATATGTAAGTGAGATTTTGGTCACGTGAAATGCGCCCCTGCGCAGGAGCGGTAATAGAGCGGTATTCAAATTTGAGCCCAAAATGATGCGTGTCACAGTGCGGCCTATATTTAAATCATCGCGTCATAACCATTTGTATAATCGAATATTGGAATGTCAAATTCAAGCTTATCTGTGATAAGAAAAAATATAAAAAAAAAAAACAAAAAAAAAACAAGAGGGCCGTTGGCCCTGGGTCGCTCACCTGAGAAAAAAGCTTCATTACCTAGGTATGTCCATGAAACCACAGAAACAGAATCAGATAACATTTGAAATAATCCCCCCCCCCCTCTGCTCCTCCCCTGGTCATTATTTATTTAAGCTTTTCTCATAAAAGGTCTGTGACCAGCTAATCAATGCCAGATATACAGGCTGAGTCTGAGACTTTTAAAGTTTTCTTTAATGAGTTGATCAATCCATGTCAAATATAAAGGCTGTAGGGATTCAAAATTCTCAACAAAGCACCCCCCTCCCCCAAGATGCTCTGCACCTGGTGAATCTACAGTCATGATTTTAGCTAATTCAATTAATGTCCATATGCTGATCATCAATACCAATTTTCAAGTCTGTAGGACTCCTGGTTCACTAGAAGAAGTTTAAAGATCACAAAAATGATCCAAAGTACTACCCCCTCCCCAAGACACTCAGCACCTGGTGACCCTACATTCATGATTTTAGCTATTTTTATTAATGTCAATATATTGATCACCCATGACAATTTTCAAGTATGTAGGGTTCCTGATCCAGGAGAAGAATAAGGTTAAAGACTTCAAAATTGATCCAAAGTACTACACCCTCCCCGCTAATGCTTCGCACCTGGTGGCCCTACATTTATGATTTTAGCTTTTTAATTTTAGATCCATATGCTTATCATCCATGCCAATATTGAAGTCTGTAGGGCTCCTGGTTCATTAGAAGATGAAGGTTAAAGTTACAAAATTTTCACTAAAGTAATACTCCCCCCCTGGTGCCCCGCACCTGGTGGCATTACAGTCATGATTTTAGCTATTTTTATTAAGGTCTATGAGCTGATCCTCCATGCCAATTTTCAAGTCTGTAGGGCTCCTGGTTCAGAAGAAGAAGAAGGTTTAAGATTACACAATTTTCACAAGAAGTACTACCCTCTCCCCCCCCCAAGTGCTCCGCACCTGGTGAATCTACAGTCATGATTTTAGCTATTTTTTATAAAGGTCCATATGTTGATCATCCATGCCAATATTCTGCTGGGCTCCTGGTTCAGAAGAAGAAGAAGTTTAAAGATTACAAAATTTTCACAAAAGTACTACCCCCTCCCCCCTGGTGCTCCGCACCTGGCGGCCCAACAGATATGATTTTATCTATTTTTATTAAGGTCTATGAACTGGTCATCCATGCCAAATTTGAAGGCTGTAGGGCTTCTTATTCAGAAGAAGAAGGTTAAAAATTACAAAATTAACCCAAAGAACTCCCCCCTCCCCCCCCAAGTGTTCCGCACCTGGTGACCCAACAGAAATAATTTTAGCTATTTTTTTATTCCGGTCTATGAGCTGATCATCCATGCCAAATTTCAAGGCTGTAGGGCTGCTTGTTCTTAAGAAGAAGAACTTTAAAGATTTTCTTAAATTTTCAACTTTGGTTGCCAAAGTTTTTCACCGATTTCAATTCTTTTCGCAATTTTGGAAGAGGACCACCTACATTTCTGTAAAATTTGGTGTAAATTGGCCCAGTAGTTTAGGAGGAGATGTCGTTTAAAGAAATTGTTGACGGACGACGGGCGGACGCCGGACAAAAGGTGATCACACTAGCTCACTTGAGCACTTTGTGCTCAGGTGAGCTGAAAATTAGTTGAGTACACAGTCGTGTAAGATATACTTCTCAAAGTTTGCTAAGTAACAAAACTTTTTATACTATAATTTCAGGAAAAATGAAATTTGGTTATAAGAATGTTGGAAAATGGTCGAGTGTTATCAGTTTATCAAATTTTCAGAAGAAAAGGCTTTATGATGATAAGAAGACTTTAAATGCATACCAAACAGGGAGACCCTAGAAATTGTTCCGTTTTCTTGAAAATTGAAAAAAAACGAATTTGACCAAAAAAGGTGTTCTTTCAATTGCATTTCGTTAAATAACGAGAAAGAGAGCCGGCACTGCCTAACAGCGCTTCTGCATACTCCTTATTAAGTTCTGGATACAGACCATTCTTCTCTAAGAATCTGGCCGAGCTCCTGGAGTGTTCTTGGCTGGTTCTGGCGAGCCGAAAATTGGACCTGTAGCACATTCCACATATGCTCTAACGGATTTAAGTCCGGTGAGCGAGCCGGTCAGTCCTGACGTGGACTGCCCTCTTCTTGGCGATACTCTTGGACTATACGGGCCGTGTGTGGACGGGCATTATTATTCATTAAAATGAATCCATCCCAAATAGCACCAGCGTAAAATCTTACGTTGGTATTGAGGATTACATCAATGTACAAACGAGCTGTCAGAGTACCTCTTTCTAAAATAAAAAGATCAGTCAGCCCATCCCAGCTGATGCCACCCCAAAACTATGATGGACCCACCCCATTTACGATTGTGCTTAGCAAAGTTTGCTGCAAGAAACTTTTCCCCGGCCTTTTCCACACCCTAGCCCGCCTAAAAGTGTAGTCCAGGCTAAACCTGGACTCATCCGTCAATAGCATGGGGCGCCAGCGTCTCATGCGCAAGCCAACGTGGTCCAATGCCCATATTAACCGACGTCGACAATCAACTCTGGACAGCGGAATACGAATACATAGTCTTAGACCTCAAGAAATACTCATACACCCGTGTTCGTATGGTTTGAGTCAAAACTCGCACTCCCGAGGCGTTTTGAATGTCGGAACTTAGCTGCGTTACCGGAGCAAACCTGTTCCTTCGGGCTTGAATTACCAAAAAACGGTCTTCTGCGACGGAGATAGCTCTACTCCTACCTCCACGCTGTCTCCTTGCAGGTTTACCATACTGTCGTTATCGTGCCCAAGCTCTGGTTACAACAGTATGGTATACCAGTACCATGCCAACATCACGGTGCAAGCCCCTTGCTCCACCATACCTACAGCACGCAGACAGATAAATGTCGTCTGACATTTGGAATAGCCACGAGTAACGACTTAAAAGTCAATAAAGTACTGAAAAACAGAAACTAAGCATCTACACGAAACCTGTACATGTAGAAAATGAGAAAGGATAGGTAAGAAACCGGGTTCCTCATTTTGCACGAGTCTCGCGATTTTTTTCCAAATATCGAAATAAAACATGTACAAATACTTTAACAAGAAATTCTTGAGGCCCAGAAGGGGGAAGTATCGCTCCACTGGAATTGCCCCAAGGAAATTATAAGAAACCTTAATTTGCTTTATGTGGAATTTATGTAACTGATGATTTTAGAAAGCAGGTCAAGGTCTAGGAAATGTAAATCTTACTATTGATTTAATACAGAGCTCGATCCTATAATTCTAAATTTAAGAAAGTATGTAAAAGGACAAGGTCAGGACTACGGGTTTTACAGGATGGCAGAATAAACGACAATCATCCCGTCCCCAAACACCTATTAGTGGCAAAATATAGTTATTGACCTGATAATTTAATATTTTAGAAAAATAGTTCAAATGCAAAGAGAGGGCCAAGGGTTAAATACGATGCTAAAATCAAAGACAATTTTCTACAGCCTTTATTGTTGATTCAATACTGTTGTAGTATTCAATATTTAAGAAAGAAGTTCAAAGGTCATGGTCAGTGTCAGGGGCTCACCATGATGCAAGTACCATAGGTAATTATCAATCAACCTTACTTATTACCTTTATTCAGTCCTATAACCTTAAATTATAAATTTAAGAAAGTAGGTCAAAGGTCATGGTCATGGGGTTATCATGATGCCAGAATCAAAGACAATCATCTACAAACGAAAATTATTGACTTAATACAATCATAGACCTTATGACTGTATAAACTTCAAGGGAAGTTAAAAGATAGAGGGTCGAACGTCAAGGTTTGAGGTCAAAGGCCATCATAATGCCAGAATCAAAGACAATTTTCTACATTCCTTTGTTATTGTTTTAATACAGTCATCGACCCTATAATTATACATTTAAGAAAGTAGGTCAAAGTTCAAGAACTAGGTCAGTAGTTCACCATGATGCCAGAATCAAAGACAATCATCTTCCAACCATTTATATTGACTTGACACAGTCCTAAACCTAATAATTCAATATTTAAGAAAGTAGGTCAAAGGTTAAGATCTGAGACAAGGGTTCAACATGATGAAAGAATCAAAGAAAATCATCTTCCAAACTTCAATATTGACTTAACATAGTCCTAGTCCTAATAATTCAATATTCAAGAAAGTAGATCAAAGGTCACGGTCAGAGTGAAGAGTTCGTCATGATGCGAGCATCAAAGACAAGCATCTACCAATGTTTTTTTTTCCTTAATACAGGCCTACACAAATTTTCATATCCTATGCCTTGTTTTAGATATTAAGCTTTTTTTATTTCTCCTTTTTGGCCCCCTTTTTGCTGACGTGAAAACCTCAAGTACCAAGCCCATTGCCCATGTTACGTACGAACTGTCCTCAACCGAACCATAGCTGAAAAATATCCGACGCGAGCCGGTGTCGAACCCATAACGGACAACAACATTCAAATAATTGGTTTACAAGTCTAATGCGCTAACCACTGAGCCAAGAGTCAAGGATGATCTTCCCTGGTGCAGGTATCAAACTTGTATTTAAACCTACGAAGCAATGCGAGACAGTGGTGAGAGTGGTCTCCCATAACAGCCCAACAAGAATTTGACAAAGAAACCTGAAAGAGCATTTAATTAGGATCATTTCAGTGAAGTTTGGTTGAATTCTGAAGAATTTGTTCAGATAAAAGTTTATAACGAGTCCCGGAAGGCCAATCATTGATGACACGGTAGCCCATAGCACCCATGATATCTATCTAATCAGAATTTAACGAAGAAATCTTAAAGAGTATATAAGAATAACCAATGCGAAATAAAATTGAATTATGGTGAGTAGTTTCAGCGGAGAAGCTTTTTCTCAAGTTTTTTCACATGGGACCATTTTTTGATGACCCGGCAGCCCTTGGCACCCATGATATTAACTCCTTCAGAATTCAACTAAGAAATCATTGTCCAAAAGATCATACTAGTGAAGTAAGGATCAATTCTGTTCAATATTTTAAAGAAGATTTTTTTTAATATTTTCACCATTCTGGTGGCATGAAAAGCCGTATCGACCATGCTATCGACCCAATCATAATCTAACGAAGGAATCTGAAGACTTCTTTTTTCTTTAATGCTTTTCGGTAGTTTATCGAGAAATAACGGTAGATTATCACTTGATAATCTCACCGCAAAAGCAGTGAAATTATCAAAAAAATATACCCTGCTTTTGTGCATTCCATCTTTTCTGACGTCATCTATGCGGGGCGAAATAAGTAAAGTCACAATGAACGTTGCATAGCAATCACGCGCTAAATGACGCGCTTTATGAAAATATGTCCTAGAAATTTCACATTTTGTCTCATTTTTCCACTAAAGAAATAGAATAATCGTTTGTTTTTCGTGTAAGATCGATTAAAATTTCATTGAGTAAACAACAAAAGCTCGTGGCTCTGCCACTCGTGAAAATATAGCTTTTGATGTTCACTCAATGAAATATTAATCGATCTTACACGAAAAACAAAAGATTATCCTGTATATATTTCACTGTTTGGACCCTTTTGGTGACACATCAGCCCATAGCACCCATGTTATCAACCCGATCACCATTTAACGAAGGAATCTAAAAGGGCATGTCCTGAGGATAATTTTTAAGAGTTCGGTAAATAATAACCATTGATTTCAGAGAAGAACTTATTTTATAATGCATCATTAGGGCCTTTTTTGGTGACATATCAGCCCGTCGCGTCCAAAGTATCAACCCGATCAGAATTTAACGAAGGAATATGAAAGGGCTTGTCATGAGATTCATTTCTGTAAAGGTTGGTTGAATCCAGTAGTTTCAGAGGAGAATACTTTTTTTTATAATATGACCTACGTCGCGGGAGTGAAATTAACCCGTTGATAATTTTAATATTAAACGGGTGTTATTACACTAGTGGAATAACTATGCAAATGAGCTCAGAACGCGAACCGCGAAAATTGCGTCATAATGTATCTATTCCGACGTCAGTTTTAAACGGCGTTATACGTTTCGCGGAAAGTTGAAATTTTGAATTTCAAGAATTTCGACGATTTTACGTAAACATTCGGGTCAAATTATAACTAGAATATAAAATTTGTGCTCATAAAATACAGACTTTTTTTAAAATCGTCATCTAAAACAGATAAAAACTCGGCGCAGCCTCGTTTCTATCCGTTTATAGATGACTCGTTTAATAAATTCGGTATTCCATGACCACTCATTCAATATCCTCTATTTATTTTACAATTGGGGCCCCCTTACATTATAATTATTGCTAACAGTACAATGAATGGTCATCGACGTTTCATATCATAAGAGAAAACCCGTTTGTTTCATCATTGTGAAAGGAATTATTTTGAAGCGTATAATTTCAAAGCCTATACATTAAGTTGCATATTTGTCTTCGAACTTTGTACCGGGGATCGACAATGCCACCAAGTGACATATAAACATATAAAAGATATCAACAGGCCTAACACTGAGTTCAATAACCTGGACTCTGTTTTTAACTGCCTGTGCTAGACTGTTCCATTTCCTTCCTCAAATAAAGTTATTCCAAATGTTATTCTTATCTGCAGAGAGATCAGCTCGATATCCGACTTTTTGAACATCAGACTAAGACTAGAACTGTCCGAAACGGACTAATACCCCCCCCCCCCCCCCCCCCGTATATTATGATATTTGTTATTACCTAGAGCATATTCCCTACATAATTGCTGCTGCTACTTTGATATTTATAGACAATGTAATTTTAAGTGAAAACTGGTGTAAGGGAATTTATAATATGACCTACATCGCGGGAGTGAAATAACCCTGTTGAATATTTTTGATATTACACAGTTGTTATTACACTGGTGGAATAATTATGCAAATGACCTACATTGTTACCGCGAAAGTTATAAGTTTCGCAGAAAATTGAACTTTTGAGTTTCAAGATTTTTGACGATTTCGCAAAAATTCGAGTCATATTGTAAATAGAATATAAAATATTTGCTCATAAAATACAGAATTTATTAAACTCGTCATCTATAAAGAGATAAAAATTCGGAACAGCCTCGTTTTTATCAGTTTATTTATGACTCGTTCAATAAATTCTGTAATCCACGACAACTCACTCAAAATTCTCTATTTATATGACCCTACTTATATTAGCCGCTTAATTATTTCGCCTTGAACGCGTACATTATTTTTATTATCTGCAACATTAAACCTACAATAATGCAATAGTAGATGCTAAATTACCTCCCTTGAACTTGTACATTTTACTCAGAAGTTGATATTTCGTTAAATTAATTAATTAGTTGCTTACACTGGAAACGAAAACATAATTCTAAGTGTTTTATTCATTTTTCACACAAAGTGAAACTTAACACAGTTAGGTTTTATAAGAATCCTCATAAGATTAGAGGTTTGACATGCACGAATTCAATGTGAATTGATGAGAAACAGGGATTTGTATAATTTCAAAACTGTAGTCATAATAGTCTTTGAGGAGATGAGGACAAGAAATTATAACTCGGACGGACGGAAAGACGGACAGACAGGCCGACGGACAGACGGACAACCTGATTCAAGTATAAATAAATGATTGTCATTTACATCTCCATTAAATGTTCAGATAAATATATCGTGAAATTGACAAGATGGATGCTTTTGGAATGCTTTTCGAAGGAAATCTAATGAGCGTAATGAGTGATTTTGAGTGAAATGAAAGGGAGATATTCTAATCTATCTTATTTTAAATAGGGCTGCTAATATTATATACTAAAATGAGAGTGTTTTTGACTGGTTTGGGTGAGCGTTTTGAATGACCAGTCGGACGACAGAACGATTTTACGGAATGGTTTTGACCGAGATGAGAGTCAATTTTAGTACATTGGCCGTACTCTGTCTAAGCTTAATCGAGTAAACTAATCGCACGGTTTCCTTGCGGAGATCGCACGGTTACGTTAAGATTACCATGTGATATCTGAGTGGACAGGATTATGGAAAACCGTGTAGGTATCTCACGAACTTGTCAACACATTCGAAACAATAGATGTATGTAAAACATTTATGCCCCCCCCCCAAATATGATGAGTAGAGTTATGGTTATTCTTCTCCTCAATAAATTCTATCCACCTGTGAAGTTTCATGATTCTAGCTTGCATACTATTTGAGATATGCTCCGGACAAAAAAAGTTTACGGACGGACCGACCGAAGGACCGACAGACCGACTGACATGTGCAAAGCAATATACCGCCTCTTCTTCGAAGAAGGGCATAAACAATATAATTTTTTTGGAATTTTCATTCAAATATCGAAGGCTACTGCATTTTAATATCGCACGGCGTCCGTGGCAAAAAAACAAAAAACAAAACAAGGCTATAAAAAAGTAATAATTTAGTGTTATTCGTAAGAAGTAGCATGGATTGTTAGTTTGCTCTGAACCTTCAAGTAAACCATGCAAGAAAATGTTAGAAACAAAATTACGGAAAGATCGAGATCACCCGTGTCAAGATGTCTAAATGAATGATTTGATTGGTCCTTCGATATTTGATCGACAGAATCGATCTGCCCTACGTTCAGGATGACAAAACAGTGCGAACAGTTTTCCAATTACTCCCCGCTTTGCACTCAAGTGCACGTGCAAAGCGGGGTATAATTGGAAAAGTGTTTGGACCGTTTTGTGATCCTGAACGCAGGGCTGGTTTTTTTCTACCAACCATCTTATATGTACAGTTAACAGCATCGTGAAATTGACAAGGTGAATGATTTTGGAATGATTTGGAATGTTTTAAGAATGGAATTCAATTACTTGCGATGGGCCAGTTTTAAACGCAATTAAGAGTAGGTAGTCGCATATCGCTTATTTTGTTCAAGATGAACAAAATTAGCGATATTGATTTCCTCCCTTTAAAGAAAATATACATACAAGTTCCACAAAACAGCTTACTATATCTTCAAGCACCTATCAGTCTTTTATGATATCAATTATGTTAGTGAAATCCTGGTTTGTTTTTTTTTTGTTTTTTTTTTTTTTTTGGGGGGGGGGGAGGGGGGGAGGTTAGATATATCAATTTCGAATGCAGATGTTGATCTTTTCTTTCTAGTGATTTTGGAAAGTTTTTGTATGTTTTGAGTGAGGGTTTGGAAAGAATGAATGGAGCGCTGAGTAAGCGATTAAGAATGGTATTGACTGAGATGGAAGTCAATTTCACGATGTTGCTAACTGTACATCGTTTTTCCCAAACCCCCTACAAAGGCGGCACCCAACAAGTGTTTAACAAACAATGCTGATTCTATGAGCGAAAACCGTAAACAAGATATTGCTTGTAAAAAGGAAATAACTTGGTTAAAAACGTTAGTTTTAAAATTGAACCTAACATTTTAACAAATTATCTATTCGCTACAAATGGTACATGTACAAATGAGTAAACATATTCTTAGCTTTGTGAGTTTGCGATACACCAGGGGCCCGTTTTACTAAACATCTTACGACAAAATTAATCGTAAGTCAAAATTAATAATCGTATCTGGTGTTTTCATTCATTTATGGATTCTGCTTTGCAATATCTCATTGAAATCGTCTTTAAAAGAGGCTTAGTCTTTGTTGGGGGTAATTATTAAGTGTTGTGAACGGTATTAGAAGCTGTAAAGGTATCTGAAACGGAAATGTCATTTAAACAAGAGGCCCATGAGGGCCCGATACCGCTCTACTGACTCTTTGAAAAGCCAATTAAAGTGAAATTAAAAAAAACAGAAAAAGTAACATTAAAAATATCCATAAATGAAGGAGGAGGTGTGATGATCAGGAAATTTTCTTAAAGCTCGTTTTCCCATGACGTCACATATTTGCACCAAATGTGTCAATGGTTAGATGAGATATATTTTGTTTAAGTTTCTTTACAATTCATGCACAAATGAATAAGTTGTGTAAACAATAAATGATAAATATTACATAAAAGCCATTTTCACATGACGCTACAAATTATCACCAAACCTCTGTAAAATCCACGTAGTAACTTGAAGAGGGACATTCTAGTAAACAAAGGTTTCTATAAACAAAAGAGGAGTGGTGTTATAACAAGGAAGTTAGCATTAAACCCCCTTTTTTCCGTGTTGTTGCATTTCATCAAATGGCAAAATAAATATTGCCATGGTCATATGATGAGAAAAATTCTATTAAGTTTTTATGAACTCTGTGTAAAAATGAAGGACTGCCTCGGTGGCCTAGTGGTAAATGCACTCGACCCGTGACCTGGAGGTCCGTGGTTCGAGCCCCACTGTGGCCGGGGGTGTGTTTATGGGCAAAACACGTAATAGCCAGCCAGTTCACCCAGCTGTAAAAATGGGTAGCAGTGGGTTTAAACCACTGCCCCTCTCTCGGGGACGTGAAATCATCAGGATTGAGCGTTCGAGAGCGATTCTATTAGCTTAAGCTTTCATCGCAATCGAACTAAAATAAATTAGTATAAACTAAACTAAAAATGAAGGAGTTGTGTTGACAAAATATATACATAAAGTCCCTTTTTATCATGACCCGGCATATAACTTAAAAACCGCAAATGCTTATAGTCATTGGAAAAAGAATATTCTGTGAAAGTTTCAAATGAATGTATCCATTTATAAAAGAGGAGTTTTGTTAACAAGAAAGACGGGGGGTGCGTTGTTTTTAGTAGGTTTGATTGTGGTGTTTTGTTTTTTGGAAATGATTTTCAATTCGGCCAATTTATACGTTAAAGTGTCTGCATTTTCATAATGGTTATGGATGCCGTTTGTAATAAAATTATTTTACTAACAGTGTTTTTTTTTATATAAAGCTAGATGAAATTAAAGCATCTTCCAAATTTTCTGTCCACGAAGGGAGACGCTGGAGGTCTTTGTGAAATTAAAATATAAACCAATTTTGGTAATAATTCTTTCTTTTTTGTATTTTACATTCCCATTTACAAAAGAATGTAAACATATTTTTCAATTCAAAAGTTATCTGTTGTTGTTTCTGCTTAATTACTTATTCGTCGTTGGGTATTTTTACGTTGGGTACTTTAATTATTTGATTGTTTTCGAGTGTAAAATTATTTCTATCGTTTCTGTGTTTTTGTACTTACTATTTTACCGGTAGTGAGTTTTGCCCTTTTGTCCGTTACTCGGGGAGTCTCTAGATTTTTAGGTAGTAAATAGAGGATAATCGTTTGTTTAAGTGTAAGATCGATTTATATTTCATTGAGTGAACGACAAATGCTATATTTTCACGAGTGGCAGAGCCACGAGTGAAAATATATCTTTTGTTGTTCACGATATGAAAAATTAATCGATCTTACTCGAAAAAGAAACGATTATTCTATTTCTTTAATGCAAAAATGAACGAAATGTGATATTTTTAGGACATATTTTCTTAAAGCGCGTCATTTTGAATTTTCAGAATTTTACATGGCAGTTCAGAACCATGTTTACTAGGTGATTCTGAAAAATTGTTCGTTATTATAGCATTCGGTTCATAACATTTTTTTGTACGATTGTAGCAATTTTCTCAGTGGACCATATGTGCGCTAACAAGTGAAGCAAATCACATATAAATTTCGAATAACAAACAATCAAGGCAATTATAACCCTAAGATTAGAAAAGATTGTTAGAAAATAGAACATGAAAGAAACATTTCATTGCTTTACACAGAAATTCGACCTCATTATTTGTAAGAATGTATTTTTTGCGTGTGTTTTATCGTTGTCATTAGGTTTGAGCTCCACTGGGCGTAGAACACCCTTTATGGAACTCCTTGGCGTATTTTCGGCCAAACATAAGCCATTTGCACAACTGAAACGGCCTCATTCCTACAGGACATATCTCTACTTTTGGGTTTTGATGTTGAAATCTTCCTCCAAAGATATTTTTACGAGACCGTTTGCTCCAATTTGTGCATAAATCGCGGTAACACCTGTACTTGCAATTTTAAGCGTCATCAAAATATCGTTTACAGACTAACAAATCTACAGTTTCTCACAAAACTTGTTCTCCTTTTCATTTCAAAACTACTGCAAGCTCACAATTATGTCAGGCTGGGGATTTAAAGGTGTCTTTACTGTTTTCATACTACATTCAAGAAAAAGTTTGCTAGATAAAAACATCGTTTATGCTGTACAAGTGCCGTCACTGTTTTCCGTTGTCGTAGTCTAGACGTTGAGGAAAAAAGCACGTGACATGTCAATTAAGAGAATTAATGATGTCATTTCAATTTTATTTCAATTAAAAAAACACACACCACACACACACAACAAAACATATTTGTAAGAAGAGAAAAGGTGGAATTTTAGCAATTCTTTCTCTGCATATTTGCATAAAAAAAATTATTTTTCAAGATATTAATTTCAATTTCCACTGTTTTTTTTTTTTTCGGCTGCGCTAACTATTTCTCTCAAGCGTCCAGTTTCTATAGTCGCGGGGTATAATCCCTGTCTTACTAGTGCTAATAGATACAAAGTTTCCCTCGCAGAGAGTGGTAATTAGAATAAACACGGTACGGCTAAATATAGCTTGATATAAATATCCACTAATGACCACACACGACTACATTGTTGCAAACCCAAACTGGGAGGCAGACGGAAAAGTAATGTCAATCACCTATGAGTTTTTGCGACATTTTCTTGGATTAGTTAGATTGAAATTTTAATACGTATTGTCACTTTTTTTCAAAAATATTTCGTAAAATTGACAAGATGAATAATTTTGGAATGATATTTAAATGATATGAATAATTAAATGTGTGTGTGCAGCGAGTTTTGAGTGAAATGAAAGGGAAGTAATCCAATATATTTCAAAAATGTATAAAGATTTTTGAAATTCATTTTGATAAAGAAAAGCAACAGCGAATCACTTTGAAAACCAACCATAAAATTCGCGTAAAGAAGAAAATTTATTTATTTTGTTTTAAATGACGTATTATTGTTTTAAACCGCATTATCAAAAGCTAGAAAAAAATATGTAGAAATTTCGAAAGTTTCCATCTATTCTTGATATTGAGCAAATTTGCCTTTTTTCTTGCCGAATTTTCTCTAAGATTTACCAATTGTTTTTTTGTTTTTTTTCCCATGACGGCCATTCACCTACTTACATAATGTCACATTTCACGTTAATTCTCCACATATTTTTTGATCTATTTTACGCATTTATGGGGTCATAAAGAAATCCACAATGCATAATTTGTAACGTTTTACAGACAGATATGATGACAAAGAAACTTAATTAAACGGGAATTCGTTTCTTAATCAAAACTGTTCTATATCGCTCACGGAGCGCTCGATACATTTATTCAATACATTCACATAACAATTCAAAACATATGTTCATTCAAAACAAATATAGCTAGAAAAAATCTATTTCACTGCATTAATTTAAATTGTAAGCGTCTGATTTGTTCTTGAAGAAATTGGATCATAAATGCATTTTCCTTTACAGAGAGGTAATAAAAATCACAAGGAACAAAATAAGCGATTTTGGATTACCTCCCTTTAATTTCATTCAAATTCGCTCATCGCACTCATTTAGTTTAATTCCAAAATAATTCCAAAATCATTTACGTAATTCCACGATAGTATTTACTGTAGGATCGGGCACGAAAAAAACTTGTTGCCTACACATTGTTTCAAAATAAGAGTATGCGAAGTTCGGGTAGGGGCTCTATTCAAGCAGTAAGGTTACTGTCTACAATGTACCACGCTCTATCTACGTAGAGTTAGGAAAAATCCTGAAATTGAAAAGTTTGGTGATTTTGGATTAAAATTGATTGATTGGGGTGAGTGAGTTTTGAGTGGAAATAAATGGAAGTAATCCAATATCGACAATTTTGTTCAGAATGAACAGTATTAGCGAATTTATTACCTCCCTTCTGGCATGCGTTTCGGCATGCGGCCCGTCAGAGTGTCTGCAAGATACTCTGACGGCCCGACGGTCGGAATTCATGTCCAATTAAATAATGATGGTTCTAGGAAAATTGTATGTGTGTTATTCCTGCTTGACATACCTGTGGTTTGCCAAGCCCGAATCAACCACGGTCATTCGCTGGATTTTCCCGCAACAACAGCAACAATAGCATAACAACATAAATTTACCGAGAAAACAAGTTGTGAAAAAAATCAGTACCCCCTCTCACCATTCCTTGTAATAATATCATTTCCCATTGTTGTACCATGTATGTACCTTGGAGAAATAAAGGTAAAGGTTAAGGTTATAAAGTATACAAACACGTTCTTTGATAGCTTCATATTTCTTCAAGAACAAACCAGGCGCTTAAACTTCAATTATTCCACTCAAGTCGCGATTTTTTATTTTTATTTTGAATCTATATAGTTATTGATGTGATGTTTTCCACTGATTTCGGTGCTTTTTTAAATGGTCTGAGTGAGTGTTTGGAATGACTGAATGGAGCGCTAAGAGAGAAATTTTGAATGGCTTTGATCGAAGCGAATGCTAATTTAACGATGTTGCTAACAGTAGGTGATTTACGGCTCAGGTGATGACTTTGGTATCTATCCGAGTACATTTTAATTGCAGTAAAGGTATGGCCTCGATCATCGAATGCCTACCGGTTTATGGCCTTCTTCTTGACATGCCGTGAGAGACGCACATTGTCATTTAGCTCATGTTTCATTTAATGTAACGAGGATTGTAAACCACATGTCCTTTAGAGACTGTAAGAGCTTGCATTTTAATTTTAAAACATGCATCTGCACTTACTTTCCTAACAACCAAACCTTTCCTAATTTGCTGAACTATTCATTGAACTGTCTTTCATAAGTACCTTCCCTTAACTTCTATTTATTGTTTATCGCAGGAGGTTGTGTCGAGTAGACCCACCGCGGTGTCACTATGTGAGATATAAAAAAACAAGGAAGAACGCCGAGTGTATTGACCTGGTACTATTCAATGACCTTTTTCACTAGAATGTTCGATTTCTTTACAAAGTTCCGTGCTTTTTAGCTCTTATAAACGGCTGTACGAATATATCCTAGGCTTAAGATTGCAATGCTCTTGACTATTAATCTTTCGGTTGATAAGACAATGTTTCAATTTTACTGTATAATATGAGAAAGGGAGACATCTTATTCGAAGTTGTGTGCGAGACACTTCCAACAATACCATGTTAGAGTGATAGTCATACAACTTGCAGTCTGAACAGCTTCACAATCCAATCAGAATATGTGCTGACCGCGGCCTGAAGAGGGGTGTAGACCTTATCTATCTACGAAACGCATTTTGAAGACTCTGGCCAACTGTGCGGATGCACAGTCTGGCCAGAGGCTTTGCTTTGCGATTATGTGAAATAGTTGAATGATTAATTGACTATGACTTTTACTGTTAATTAATTAATGAAAAAATATAGCTTGGCAAGTCATATTGTCTTTTCTTTCTTTTTAATTCTCCGTGTTTATATACTCAAAAAATACTGTGGAGAAAAAAAGAAATTCTCTTAAGATTTTTCATATTGCAGTAAAACTTGTATATATGCGACCAGTTAAAAGCAGAGGTTAAAGAATATTGTCGCTTTATACACGTTTTGTTTTCCAAATTGAATTCATTGAATGTGTAACTAAATGCTAAATTCTCAAAACTCCTATGCTGTTGAAACTCAAGGGAATCGTCTCATTGAAATGTTGTTGAAACTCAATAGAATCGTCTCACTGAGACAATTTTTGTGGGTTTCAACAACATAGGATTCATTTTCAAAAAGATATACAAGTGATATCAACTTTTTTAGAGATTTTTAGTCGCCTAGAGGGTAGTACACCCGTAATTGTTCCACAACATTTCGGCACAAAACAGTCGCTTAATAGACGAGGTCGCTCGATTAAGACTGACAATGTATCTCTCTCTCTCTCTCTCTCTCTCTCTCTCTCTCTCTCTCTCTCTCTCTCTCTCTCTCTCTCTCTCTCTCTCTCTCTCTCTCTCTCTCTCTCTCTCTCTCTCTCTCTCTCTCATTAAGCCACTTTTCATTGTTACCGTCACCCTCTTTCCCTGAAATTGATCACTTGGTCTAAAAAAAGGAGAAAAGGAAAAAATAAGCAATTACGCAGATCGCTTCTTTATCTTGAAGTCAAAGGCAATGCCAGTTCGAACATATTTGTGATCCTCCGGACAAAAACGTACCATCTAGCTTGTGTCTTTTCGATTCTTGTCAGGCTGCATGGACTAGGGTCGAATCATTTCACTGTAGAACGATTTTCTGAATCGTAATTGATAAATCGACCGTCATGTAAAATAATTTTGAAATGTGACCTCCGTTTGACATCAAATGAAATCAAAATATTGTCCAAATACAGTCAAATGTGCATTAAGCGATCACGCAATGGGATCAACAAAAAGTGGTCGCTATTCGGAATGGTCGCTTAATGCAATATTCATAATAAATAGAATAGGTTATTTTGATAACGTACATAGTTTTGTAAAATAGTTGTAATTGAATCAATTGATGTTCGAAATCATTAGAATCGTCTCACATCATGATATTAAAAGGTTAAAATTTTTCGATTGAGAATAACCTTTTTTCCAAGAGTTTGCTAACACTAATGAGACTTTTAATGATGGTAGCTTATGAAAACCGAACGCTTTATAGAGATGGTCGCTCGAGCAAGATTTCTTATATTTATCTTACGCTGTTCTCCATGAAAGAAAGAATGGGAGCTAGTAGATCTTGTTTCATAACCGACCATCCTTAAGGTTCAAATCCTTTCTCAACACCCCACCCAGCCCCCAACACTCACACATACACACCTTCGGTCTCCAACGAAGATTCAATTATTTTTCTCCACACCAGATAAATTGTTAATAAAAGGCAAACGCTTTTTCCTCCGAGAAGGGAAACCATACCCATCCGAATACTGTTTTAGATGTAAAAAGAATAATAACCATGTGTACAAACGTAAGGTTTGACAAACTGAAGGCGAGTTTTTACATTTTATTAGAACCTTTGAAATAGTAGAAAAAAGCACAAATAACCTTAGCTGTTAGTGTTTTACTCGCGTGACATTGCGCTCCTTCGTCTCAATCGCTTACAAAATGCGACTTAGTCTTCGTTGGGGCATTTTTTCGCAAGCCAATGGTTCTAGCTCAACCCTGTTCCTTACGAAACCATTGTAAGTACCAATGATTAGCTAGAACACTCGTCTTGAAAAGATTTTGTTAGGGTTAATTTTGAATTAGTGTGAATGTCCCTGTAATAAATCAAGCTTTGAAGCGATCCATAAAGGTTTGTTTTGTAAAAAAAATATATGAAACCATATTGCCAATGTGTAGGAGGTGCGATCCTTTGAAAATTGTCCACTGCTGGTGCATAACATGCAATCGGAAAGCAGGTTAGTTTATCAAACGCTTAAAATTTGGGTTTGTTGCGATTTGGTGTGGCAAGTTTAAAAACAAATACCTAACTCACTCAATTTTCGAAATGCAAGTCGGCGTCGGCTAAAGCGCCTGTAAGCTGGCACAGCGCTTAGGCATAAGACTCTCAAAGGAATCTATTAATGTACATGTGTAGAGGGAAATAACGTGGAGTTAATTTTTAAACAGAAAAATTCAGATAGACCAGACGGCACGCAAAACAAAGGGATTCTTCAAGCCCCAAGACACCATGTTTTACACAAGTGCAAGGACTCGAACAAACGTTTAACTGGGCGTGCTATTACATATGGACATCTTATCTTGTACAGAAATCAATATCAATAAAACAGCATAATTAAAATAACACTTTATTTAGTATTTCAGATTCTTTAGCCCTCAAACTTCTCTGAATTTATAATGAATTCTTGTTGACTGAATGCATGTGTGTGTACATAGTGCTTCAAAGAGGTCACTTTGATTGGATATATCCTTGTGGGAGGCAAAGGAAAGCCATAACAACACTTTAAATATTTCAGTTTTTCGTACATTTTATTTGGTATATATCAACAAATGTGCTAGATAGGTGCCTTACTATACAGCAAAGATTTAAATACATTTGACACTTAATTATGTCAGTCTAGCCATTTGCCTTAGAAAACGTCAGTGTAATTCTAAAACCTTATGACTAAAGCTTGATCAAAGCTGAACTTATGAGGTTTTTGAATAACAATTTCGATGAGTTCTTATTTTTCAGAGTATGGGATACAATTAACAACATCGTGAAATTGACAAAGAGAATGATTTTGGAATGATTTTAGAATGAAATTGATTGAGTGTGTGGAGCGACTTTTGAGTGAATTAAATGGGAGGTAATCCTATATCGCAATTTTTGTTCAGGATGAATGAAATTGGCGATATTGATTACCTCCCTTTAATAAAAAATGCATACAAGTTCTATACAAAGCTTCTTATTTCTTCAAGAACCTATGAGACGCTTTTAATTTGAATTGTGTCTGTAAAATCGCGTTTTTTCTGTTTCAGTATACATTTTGAAAGACATTGTTGACTTTATATTTTTCAATGGGTTTGAGCGTTTTTTGAGTGAGTGGCTGGAATAAATGAATGGAGCATTGAGTGAATGATTAAGAACGATTTTGATCGGAATGGGTGTCAATTTCACGATGTTGTCAACTGTACGTATATGGAATTACAATGCGTGAAAGCAAAAGTATAAAGTTGAGAACATCTTATAAATTGACAAGTCGGATGATTTTGAAATGAATAAGGAATTAAAGTGAATGAGTTGGAACAGCGAGTTTTTGATGAAATTAAGGACGTTCGCTCATCCAGTTTTGGATTTTCAGCTATTAAAAAACGTTTTTGTTTGTGTGATGGTAAGAGTATGAATCCAAATTCAAAATATGTTTTTGGATACAACTGCATATAAGATTGACAAAACACGCAAAAGTTTTTATAAATACATTTTTTTTCGACAGTTTTAAGAGCATTTTTCCCCATTTTAGAGAAAACGACAAGCATGTATTCAACCTTACCCCTTGTCTGTCTTTCAGAGAAAAAGGGAAATATAACTTATGAAAATGGTAAAAAGAATCCCTACCTTATATCACCGAAAAAAAAATATCAACAAATTTGTTATTTTCAATATTGAAAAAAATGTTTGGCCTCTAGAGTGTAAACAAGAAAATTGTCTTTAAGGCCCCTTTTCCCGTGATATGACATGGATCCTTCAGATTTTCAATAGGATTCATCCTTGTGACCGGGAAAACATTCTGACCAAGTTTCATGAAGATTGGGCCATATTTGTGGCCTCTAGAGTGTAAACAAGAAAATTATCTTTTAGGCCCCTTTACCCGTGATATGGCACGGATCCTTCCCATTTTCGATAGGGTTAATCCTTGTGACCTGAAGAACATTCTGACAAAGTTTCATGATGATTGGTTCATAATTGTGGCCTCTAGAGTGTAAACACTTAAATTGTTGACGTCTGACGACGGACGACGCACGACGAACGACGGACGACGGACGACGGACGACGGACGACGGACATCCAATGATCACAAAAGCTAACCCCAGCAAGATGTGCTCAGGTGAGCTTAAAACTTGTTGTTCTGTTGAATAGACCATTGTCTTTAATCAAAAAATAAATCAAGGGCTGTCAGAAAATGATTTTTTCCATACATAATAATTTCAAATTAAGGTTGTAATTTCCAACGCAATTCAAAAACAAGAACTCGAGGGCACTAAATGTATTTGAACGCCTCTGAAAAATAAACAAGCACGATGATCACATTTTTTTTCTTTTTAAGAATCGAAATAAAACATTAAGATGTATTTAAAAAAAGTTAAATAGTGGGAAAAAGCCGGGCGAGCCTCCATAAAGGAGTTTGTTAATAATGTCGTGAAAATCTCGTTCAAAATGAGAGAAAATCTATTATTTTATTACCTCTCTTATTTTAATATTCATATTTAATCTTCTATAAATAGAAATGTATATTTTTATGTATCTATTCGAGGTTTCCAAACTCCACGCCAGCCAAAAAAGGAATGCGGAGCAATTCCAACTTAGATTTAACAAAACCGCAAAATGAACACAAGATAATTTCATTTCGGGTTTTTTGAGAACACATATCACGTGAACAGGAAGTGCATACACTTCGGCCTATTTTGTATATCTCAACTTGACATAGACATACTGTTTATTTCATCAAAAAGTAACAATGCTGTACAATTAAACAACTATCATTCCATGTATATTATTAACACGCTAATTTATGTTTTAAACGATATCTATTGAAAGTTGCGTGCGAATTTACTAATATCACATGCTTGCATTACTATATTTGGAAATCATGTGATAAGTTAAGTCCATTAAGGTCAGCTATTGACAATAACGCTAGCCAATCACGTGATCTGCTTATTTGGTAATGTCACGATCTTGTTTCTCAGTATTGTGGCAATAACACAGGCAAATCACGTGATCTGCTTATTTGGTAAGGTCGCGACCTATTTTCGTAGAATAATGCTATAGCATCTTTTAGAGGTCTAGTTTCTCTTTCTGAACGATCTTGTTACACATTAAACTTTTGACAAATTGTTGTTATATTGAACATTTCTGTCTACAGTTACGAAATAATAATCTTAAGTTTTTGTTAAAGGAATAATACACTTTTAAAGTTAATAAGAATTTTTGCAACATACTGTCGTTTGTTTTCCGTCATATTGCAGATATCTACATTAATGTTTCATTGTCAAAACCCAATATTCATCCAATAAAATCCTGGCCACCACCTCTTTAATGGAATTATGAATATCTTCGCCAAATTGAATTCCATCACCAAGATAATTTGCCATTTGAAACAAACCTACTAGTTCAACTTGATTTCTTCACATTCTTGCACATGAACACGTTGAAGAGCACCATCACACAGTTAGTTAAATCGTGAAATTGACATTCATCTCAATCAAAAACATTCTTAATCGCTCACTCAGCGCCCCATTCATTAATTCCAAACACTCACTCAAACCATTCAAAAACGCCCAAATTACTAATGAAATATTCAAAGTGAATAAAGCAAAAACCAAATCGCGCTATCACTCACATAATTGAAATTTACAGCGTCTGATTGGTGCTTGACGAGAAAGAAAGTTATTGATGTAACTTTTATGCATATTTTATTGAAGGGAGGTTTTACTTATCGCCAATTTTGTTCATCCCGAACAAAAAAGCCACATTGGATTCCCTCCTTTAAATTTCACTCAAAACAAGCTCCACTCACTCATTCAAGATCACTCCTCAATCATTTCAAAATCGTTCACCTTGTAAATATCACGATGTTATTAACTGTACCCGCAACTCAGAAGTAGAGGAGCATATATTGATTACATAATGTCTGTATGTCAGTCCATTGACCTTTTGCTTTCCGCTAGCTAAACGGAGAAGCAATTGGCCTGCAAGAAAAATACTTAACACAAATATTGCCCATGACCCAAAGAAATGCCATTTTGTTTCGGGGTCATACATGTCACAGTCGTAAGTAAACTACTGTAAACATTTACCACTCTTACTGAACAACCAATTGACCTAAATCATAAAACTTGACACAAATGTTGTCAATGACCCAAGAAAGTGCCCAATTTTGGACTCGAAAGTCGATTTAACGATTGAACTTCGTCCGAAAAATGTATTGAGATTCTAACTAATAAAGTAAAGGACTTTACTGCGAAAAAAGCTTTTCATCAAGGACAAGGCGCTTGTTGAGGTCCACTTTTTGACAATTCTAATTTAAAAAGCATTCGATAACGCAAATGGAGCAGAAGTCATTTGAAAAATTTCATAGAAACTGTTTTGAGTTTATAAGTGTCCGCCTGTGCGCCCATTAGTTTGCTGTATGGTCCGTATCATTTTCTTCCTTTTTAGCTCACCTGAGCACAACGTGCTCAAGGGGAGCTTTTAGGATCTTCCTGACTCCGTTGTACGTCGTCCGTCGTGCGTTGTGCGTCGTTAACTTTCTTAAAACTTCTTTTTCTCCCAAACCGCTCGGCCGATTTCATTGAAATTTTGCCAGAATTTTTGCTTGGTGACCCTCTTCAAAAATATTTGCTGAATCCTGATTGGCCCATAACTATGGGCGTGGTAGGACGGGGTTTATTTTGAGCCCAAAATCTTTGAACGTCATATCCTCCTGAACCACCATGCCGATTTCAATGAAACTTTACCAGAATGTTTCTTTGATGGCCCTATTCAAAGACTTTTGCGAAATTTTGATTGGCCCATAAATAAGGGCGAGGCAGGGCGGGGCGTATTTTGAGCCTGAAATCTTTAAACAACATTTCCTCCTGAACCATGTGGCCGATTTCAATGAAACTTTACCAGAATGTTCCTTAGGTGACCCTTTTCAAAATTGTTCGCGAAATTTTGATTGGCCCGTAAATATGGGCGTGGCAGGGCGGGGCGTATTTTGAGCCTAAAATCTTTGAACAACAGTTCCTCCTGAACCATTAGGCCGATTTCAATGAAGCTTTAACAGAATGTTTCATGGTTGACCCTCTTCAAAAATTGTTGGCAAAATTTTGATTGGCCCATAAACATGGGTGTGGCAGGACGGGGCTTATTTTGAGACCGAAACCTTTGAACATCTTCTGAACAACTGGTATATTTTCAATGAAGCTTTAACAGAATGTTTCTGGGTTGACCCTCTTCAAAAACTGGTGGCAAAATTTGATTTACCCATAAATATATAATGAATGGGTTTGCAGGGTCTTTTATCACAATTTATTCTTCGAATAATATCTCCTATTCAACAGTTAGGTAAATTTGAATGAAACTTTGACAGAAAGTTTCTCGGAAGAGATCCACTTGACCAATCGAATACGGATGAGCGAATTAGGGCCATTCTGACCCTCTTGTTAACATTTCTTCTTTTATCAGTTTCTGGCCTGTATAGCGATTTAGGGGTTTAGACGTCTCTCATTGTTGAAATACATAGATTTATATACGCCCGTCAATAAACGAGACGTATTATTTGATAAACTGTGGTGGGCGGAAGGCGTCAGCTTCGTTAGTGGCTTGAGGTCACCGTCTCTTGAACGCATTCCAACTTATCAGTACTTTCAGTACTTTGATTAAATCGGGCTATGAAGCCTGAATTTATATATACCGTTTTCCAGACATCCAATCAGTTGGACACATTACATTTTTACCTTTATCTTCTGAGCAATGTGTTCGAGCCAATCTATGTGTTTTCAAACACCGAAGAAACGGCCTTTTCAGTCACAATCTACAATTTTATTTACTTTTGCGACAAATAAAAAAGAGGCTAATACAAAATTTGATGCAAGCCGCCACCATAGCGCAGTTGGTTAGGCATAAGACTTCCAATCTGGAAGTCGTGGGTTCGATCCCCGGTGGCGGCAAATATCCTTTCCGACGTTTGTCTCTCACCAATGGGTAGATAATCGTAAACCTATGTGAGATAGCAGTCGGAGGCTAGGAAAGGGTGTAATGGTAGTACAGGTAAAAGAAATACCAGGAATCCATTGTTAGGTACTCCGGCCGCCGCGATATAACTGCAAGATTGTTGAAAGCGGCGTTAAACCCATTCAAACAAACAAACAAACAAAATTTGATGTAATTTTCGCTTTGTAATTACCAGTTAGTATTTTCAGTGTTTAAAACAAGATTTTCGGTTGAGTAAAGGAGTTGAAACGTACAATTGGTTAATTGTATTATAAATGTGTAGCAGTTACAATATTACTGCTCTGATTTTTTTTCTCAAACGGTCTTTTACCAGTTGTAGGGCTGACAACCAATCAAATTCTGTTATGATAATAACGTGGTCATAATACACGCTTACCGAGGCTGGACACTTACATTTTGCGTGTTATCCACTGAGCTATTTGTTCAAGACAAACAACGCAGAAAACGGCCTTTTCTGTTACAATCTACATTTTTTTTATCTCTTTTACTTTTGCGACAAAAAAGGAAGATGCTTATACATAATTTGATGTAATTTTCGTTTGTAGTAATTACCAATGAGTATTTACAAGCTTTTCGGTTGAGTAAAGGAATTGAAATTTTCTTCGTGACATGGTTTAATCCCAGCCTATTTATAGCACAGATTTTTTTGCCATTGCGTTGATTTTGATCGGTAAATTAGGGTTTACGCCGTTTTCGACTGATGTGGTCATATTGAGCGGCTGGAGCACCTAACCATGGATTCCTCTTGTTTCTCATACCAGTATAGCCTGGTTAATTTGACCCGACTTTGACCTCTGTGGAAAAAATGCTTAAATAACAATTACCGACATATTTTATCAATACACAAAATGTATAATACATTCAATATCGTTTGTTATTCATTCCTATGATAGCACGTGCAAAGCCAAGTAAGAATAATCAAATTTTTATTCATCTAAATAGCAGGGGTCAGATTCAAGTCAATAAAATCGCACTATACTACCACAACACCCTTACCCAGCCTCCAGCTGCTCCATCACATATGTTCGCGATATCAAACCATTGACAGACGACATTTTTGTCTGAAAGGGTAATTGCCGCGGCCGAGTATCGAATCTGGGACCTCTCGAACGAGAGGCAGGTGCGTTACAAACTGCGCTAAGGCCAAGGATTACCGTTACGTTTTGATAAACCGTCGGTGCTGTTATAAAATATCGTAACTACGGCTTTACTCAAGCCGTAGTACAGTTAACAACACCTTGAAAATGACAAGGTGAATGATTTTGGAATGATTTAGGAATGAAATTGAATGAGTGTGTGGAGCGAGTTTTTAGTGAATTTAATGGGAGGTAATCCTATATAGCAAATTTTGTTCAGGATGAACAAAATAAGCTATATTGATTACATCCCTTTAATGAAAAATGAATACAAGTTATATACATAGCTTCCTATTTCTTCAAGAACCTATGCGACGCTAACAAATTGAATTATGTCAGAGAAATCGCGATTTTCTCTATCAAAATTTATTTTAAATGGCGTTGTTGGTTCTATGTTTTTCAATGGGTTTGAGTGTTTTTGAATGTTTTGAGTGAGTGTTTGGAATGAATGATTGGAGCGTTGAGTGAGCGATTTAGAATGGTTATGATTGAAATGAATGTCAATTTCACGATGTTGTTAACTGTAACTAGATTTTATAGCAACACTTACGAAATAATGTTTGTCCGATATTGCGTCATTGTTAACTGGATAAAATCGTTCCCTATATTGTGTTCTGACTTTTAGCTCTCTGCG
This sequence comes from Fragum whitleyi, assembly GCA_948146395.1. NCBI lineage: Eukaryota > Metazoa > Mollusca > Bivalvia > Cardiida > Cardiidae > Fragum > Fragum whitleyi. The sequence continues at coordinate 7,454,783 of OX411558.1, forward strand.
CGAAAAAGGGTTTTTCCAGTTCACTGGACCAAGGCTAAATAATTTTGTTGAAATTTCGTGTTGGATAATCAATCTTAGTTGAACTGGGTTCAGTCACAAGTTGAATGGAAATGTTTTGTGACATATCTCTCAAGTGGATATAATTCTGTTAACTCCAGTTGGATGAGCTGGCGATGTCCTCGAAAATATGGAGTGTTAAGACAAAAAAAAAACTCACAAATTGGGCAAATATTTTACCAACTTTTATTGTCCAAATTTGAGCCCTTTTGTTTGACGTACTATTGCACTATCCAAGCCTCCCAATGATGCCCGATTTACAGTGCTGACAGCACTTTGATTCTTTTAACACTTTCGGATTGTTTTCGGACGAACTTGGAGTGATTTGAAAGATTTAACTGAGTGTCAGAAGGGCTATGATTATAACATTGATATAGTGATTTTGAATGGTTATTTTCAAAATAAGTGTTTAGTTTACGGTTACAATAACTTTAATTAATTCAGAAAGATCATTACAACATTTGTTCGGACTAGACCGTTTTGAAACTACATTTTGTCACCCTAGATCCTGGCTCATAAAAAAAACCGAATGATGTCGTTTTTAGTGTTATTTTACAAATCTGTTCCTCTGATAACATTTTGATTTTAATTTGAGGAGTATTCATATTTTTCATTCATGGATATAAATGAAACAAAATCCCGACTCATAATGTACGAATGAGCACTTTCCTTCGGTATAGGGTATAGAAAAGTCGCATCCACACATATCTAAATCTTTTTTATGTGCGTAATTATTAAGGCACCCATCTAGTTTTTGTATCGTCAAAAACAAACATAAGTAAACTGAATATTTTGAACTCTTTGTCCATATGATTACTTTTCAGCATTTAGTGCAACATCTCAGTTATAAAATCAGTTGTGTTTTAAGGTAGTGGACCCGTAATAGTTTTGCAATGTCTCAAAAGTAATGAACTTTAACAGTTTTAACCGAGGTTTCTTAATGATTTTCATTAGGAAACCTCAGTCAACATTGAGAAAGATTACGTGTTCCGAAATGGTGCGGAACTATCACTGGTCCACTACCTTAAAAAGGTTTTACAGAATCATAAGAATCATAAGATCTACAAAGAATTAAAGGTTTCGATCCAAGTCAGACTGCCAAGTCTGTCTATTGTCTACACTTAACGTATAAATCCTCTGCGTAATTAATGAACTGGCAGGGCGGGGCTTAACCGTGACGTAAATTGGCGAGTTTACTTTTCAAAAATGTTGGTACTTTCGAATTTGAGTCGGTAACAAGCGTTTTGGCGCGCAAATAACTATATCCTAAACCATAAGAATTCACATGTTTTGAGAGAATAAATGCATTTCATCGTTTGGTTACCAAGGCCTCGTAACTTCAGCTTGATTAAGCTGAAGCTACGAGGAGTGGTTACCAATCTACGACTCAAGGTCTGGAGTTACATATGTCGACTCTCTTTACAAGTAGGTTATTTTAGATAAAAGCTGATTTCCCTTAACCTTAAGTGCAACGACCCGTTCCTTAGACTCCGCCCTGCCAGGGCATTAATCATGGATAATACTTGCTTAATAATCTTTAATCGGGTAACATTTACAAACTTTGTAAAACCCTAGGGTATAACTCTTCTGAAAGACGTCAAAGTTGCGTAATTTTGTCGTCCCTTGTCGACGATTTCCGACTGTGTTTCTTCATCTTTAAACTGTCGTCTTTTGAAGACTTACTCTGTGCCTGAAATAAATTTGAAAGGTGAGTGTAATACAGTTAACAACATCGTGAAATTGACAAATGAATGATTTTGAAATGATTTAGGGATGAAACTGATTGAGTGTGTTGAGGGAGTTTGAGTGAATTTAATGGGTGATAATCCAATATCGCAAATTTTGTTCAGGATGAACAAAATAAGCGATATTGATTATCTCCCCTTTTTTTAAATATGCAGACAAAATCTAAAGATAGCTTCCCATTTCTTCAAGAACCAACTAGACGCTTTCAATTTGAATTATGTTAGTGAAATCGCGATTTTTCTCTATCAATTTTTTTGAATGACGTTGTTGACTCTATATTTTTCAATGGTTTTGGGCTTTTTTGAGGGTTTGAGTGAGTGTTTGGAATGAATGAATGGAGCGATGAGTGGGCGATTTAGAATAGTTTTGATTGGGATGAATGTCAACGATGTAACTAACTGTACATCGTAACACTAAATAAGTGGTATGTACATTTGCTTTAAAATTGATAAAATTTTTCATTTGATCAGAAATTTCATTCGAAGATCCTTTTAGAAAAAAGCGGATAAATCACTATCTTATAATCTTAGAGGATGTTCTGAAGATATTTAATTTTGCCATGTTTTTGTTGTTCATCGAAAACTCGCTATCTTTATTACTGGTATATCTTCTTTCCATTTCAAACATTACCAATGCACTCATCTTTCGTTTGAAAAGAATCAATTGATGCCATTTACGTCTATAACCAAAAAGAAACTGAAGACATTTGACTGCCTGAATGAAAATTCTTAAATTCCGAATAGTTTTTATAGTAAATAAGGGGTAATTTTATTTCATAGTGAATTTAAATAAAAAAAAAACCTTCTTCAGGCTATAAGCATAATTAGAGACTATCCAAGAATCTTTATGGGGAATTCCATTACAATCTATTTGATACCTTTCGAGGAAATAGATTCATTGGATTTTTAACTTTATATCATTTATGGAAATTACCTCAGTTAATAAAAGTCATTTTCTATCAATTCAAAAAAAAGTTCTAGTTAGTCTGATCAAGGATCTTTCTGGTAAAGTTTTATTGCAATACACCATTAATTTCAAAAGAAAAAAATACCCCTTTAAGATACTTGAAAAAAAACGAATGGAGCTGGAAAACATCGTAGCTTAGACTTTAATTGGCTCAAAGAACACTTTTTTCTTACAAAACAATAAAAACTACCCTACCTTCCTATTTATTTTTCCGACGATTTCAGATAGGGGAGCCAGAACTCCGTGCTTGTCTCTACAATAAAAGTATCTTTTACCACGGAAAAATCCATCGTGGTTTCCAACTGAAATTACCATACAGGTACGTTTGAAAATCAAATTCAGTTAGTAACATCGTGAAATTGACATTCGTCCCATTCACCACACTTCTAAATCGCCCACTCAGCGCTAATTTCATTCATTCCAAAAACTCACTCAAACACTCCAAAAACGCTAAAAAAACCCATTGAAAAATATAGAATCCTCAACAGTATTTAAAACTAATTTGGATATAGAAAAATAGCAATTTCACTGACATAATTCAAATTGTAAGCGTCTAATAGGTTCTTGAAGAAATAGGAATCTATCTAAAGTACTTATATCCATATCTTAATAAAGGGGGTTAATCAATATCGCTATTTTTTCACCATGAACAAAATTTGCGATATTGTTTTACCGCCAATTAGATTCACTCAAAACTCACTCCACACACTCAATCAAATTCATTCCTTAACCATTCCAAAATCATTCACCTTGTCAATTTCATGATGTTGTTAACTGTTTAAATAGTCAAATTTCTAATGTATAAAATATTTTACAAAAGTTAAAAAGACATTCACTCTTTTTGCAAATACCAAATTATAATAATTCTTGGCCCATATATCTTTGATTATCTTTAAGGAAAGGATAAATACTAGATCATTACAGGAATGTGTGAACATTTTTTTAGATATCATTTTTAACTCTCTATGCATATAGTAAACTTGACAAATTAAGTCAAAACGTATGCCAAAAAAGCAATGAATTTGAAGTTCTATGAAATTTCTTGCCTCAAATACAGTTGTTTTTAGAAATATACCTGTATACCTTTAAATTAGTACTTAATCGATTGCATTAATGTAAGACACAATTCAGGTAACACTAATCGTAGAAAAAAAGGTAACACTAATCAAAGGAATAGATGTAAAACTATTTATAGGAATAAAGGTAAGGCTAATTATTTGTACAATGATAAGACAAATCATAGAAATTAGAGTGACACTAATTATAGGTATTATGGAAACTTAAATCATAAGAATAAAATGTAATACTTCATACCCGGTTCATCTGTCTCTAGTCCGACAAATAAAAGTGTTGCCTGATTGGTCAGTTTGTCCACGTGACCTATGTACCGGATATGACCGCTTCTATAGGTTTTAGTTGTCACATAATCGCCTATCTGTACTTGTAATTTATTACTGAAAAGTGAAAATATTTTTTTTCCGAAGCGTTTGCTCTAAACGGTAGCAGTATTAAATACGGAAATTAACACTTACATGTAGCACCAATCAGCAGTCTGTTCCTAACTCAAAAGGTGGGCCTTTCTATCATAAGTATTCTGCGTAATAAATGAACTGGCAGGGCGGGGCCTAAACGTGACGTAATTTGGCGAGTTTAGTTTTCAAAAGTTTGGGTTTTTTCGAATTTTAGTCGGTAATCATCGTTAACGCGTTCAAATAACTGTATCCTAAAACCTAAAGGATTCGCGTGCTTCGAGAGAGTGAACACATTTCATCGTTTGGTTACCAAAGCCTTGTAACTTCACCTTGGTTAAGCTGAAGCTACGAGGATTTGAAGATTTAAGGTCTCGAGTTATTGATGTCGACTCTCTTTAGAAGTAGGTTATTTTAGATAAAAGCTGATTTCCCTAAACCTTAAGTGCAAGGACCTTTTACTTAGGCTCCGCCCTGCCAGGGCATTAATCATGGATAATACGTTTCAAATAATTCAAAAAGTATATTCTATTTGTTAAACCTATACTTTAACAAAATAAATTGGTTAATTTATTATTCTAAATCCAAATACAAAAACTATTCCACAACTAAACAATTAATACAAATGACACCGCGTATTTTGCATCACGTTAGAGTGAATTATATTGATTCACATTGTACAACCAGAACGAGGCTGCTGTACAAAAAAGATTTTATTTTTTCGGATCAAGGCAACCTATATTTGACGATGAAAGGCAACAAGAACGCGACGAGGCAAAGTATATTGTACGATGAGACACGAATATATCGATCATCACTTTTCGCGGCTTTTTCAATGTATTGAACCCTCTGTTCGGAGGTATAAAATGATTCTGATCTTGAGAAGATTCTTGATATTTACTTTTGTTACATTCTTTTGCAAGTAAAAGAAGAACATAAGTGACATCTAGATACAAATATCTGTTGATGGTATAAGGGAACTAATTCATTTTCCGTTATCGGCCATTATAACCTTTCCGGTCATAGCTCAGTCCAAGAGAATGCGAGAGTGTTCAAACCTGTCTTAAATTGAGGCCCGTTCATTTGCGCATGAAATGAATTGAAAATTAGTATGGCATGATCCCTTTTCTCTACGACTTTTTGGGCCATTTTTGAGATGACCCTTACCGCGAAGCGGTTTTTACCGGCCCCTCAAACAAATATACCCATGTTTAAAAATAGCTATTGGACCGGGAAAAAGTTTACAATCTTTAATTTTTCGATTGTATTTCATCAACAGATTATAATCGCTGAAAAATATTCAAACAATTTTGAATTTCAATAATCAGAGATCACCTTCAACATTTGAGTATATGGACCGGAGTTTCCCTAAAGTTTTCTACCAGAGTGGTTGGAAATGAATTAGTTCCCCTAGACCAAAAGAAGAAATTTTTTGCCAATGAAATATATAAAAATTGCACATATTTACGTACAATTACCTTTTTTGGATTAAATCTGAAACTTTCAGGCGCTTACGTGTAATAGTTAATGAGTAATGGCCGTTACCCTTAACCCGGTCGGGGAAAAATTCACATCAAATATAGTCCCAAGCGAAAATTTGTTCTTTGAAAAACGCGAGTTTTCTATACACAAAAACTGAAAGTTGTTTTCTATTTAGGAGTACTTTTTCATCACAATTTAATTAAATATCTTCTTTGCAATGCATTTAATGGTGTTTTGCGGGTGAAAATTATCATTTTCTATTTTTCATAGATTTTCTTTTGTCGTAACCCTTATCTTTCATAAGAAATTTACGAGTTTTCGCCTTTTTCAGCCTACACGGTGTTTGTTTTTCAGCTTATTTCTCAATGTGACACATGGAATATTACACAAGCATATGCCTGATAACCATGCAAAAAATAAAAGAAATCGGTCAAATAGGTTTTGAAAAATCAATGAACTCCCTTAACCCTGTTAAAGTTAAAAAGCTATCTCTCTGAGCGGTTAAAACGCGCCGGACATAACCCCATAATATTCAAACTGTGTTTTCTTTACATGATAATGTTTTCCAGAGTGCATTTCACTATTTTGAGACACCTCGCGCAAAATGTTTGTTTTCGGTTGCAAATTATTATCAAAAACCCTTATCTTTTTGTGCAAAAAAATCTTGTTTTCTCTTATTTTGGGGCTAATGATATATGTTTACAGTATAACTAATCCAAATTAAGAATATAATAACATAAAAAAAATGTTGTTTGCCACATTTAAGAAAAAAGTGCAATTGGTTGAGTAGTTTTTGAAAAATAGCGCTTATCTTTCACTCCAGCCAGGCAAACATGAACTTGGTTGACCCCCCCCCCCCCCCCCCCACCCCACCCCACCCGGCAAAAAAGCCGAAATTAACTAATAATATTCCAAAAATACCATTCTCTTTTCACTGTTGTCTTTTATTTTGTTTCAATGAATACTTAAAGCGCATATTTTGCAAATCCGATATAATTCAACACGGATTTATTTGTAAAATTAACCCTTATCTTTTGTTGAAATTATATTTCTCATATATTTTTTTGTCAAAAATGTTAATTTTTTTCGAATGTTTCTGTCAAAAAGTGTTGAAATAGACCGGATTTTGTTCGGTTTTCTTTAGTTCTACCCTTAAAATATTTTTTTGTTGTTTGTGACTTAAAAATATCCAATCAATAATAAGTTACGACGAACCAGTGGAGTAGATTTTTCCTTCTAGAGACGGCCCAAGATTATGTTTATCTTATTACGTAATAGTCCTAATTACTTCCGGTTACAAAAATCGACCGTCAAACTAAAAGAAAACTATTTTGCAATACATACATGCAAAGAATGCAAGGCACTGACACAAAAATGCAAGAAATGGGTGCTATTGTCCCGCGAGCGTGGTGTTTTTACTGTCAAAAAGCACTAAATGAATACCGAATTGGCCCTTTTAGCTTGGCATATCATTTAAAGAATATTTTTCTCGATATTTGGTGATTAAGAAACCTAAAATAAAAACTCTAAGCGGACGAAGTAACTCTTACAAGACCATTAATAAGAGAACATGCACTTATTTGCATATTTACCATTTAGGTATAAGGGAACTAATTCATTTTCCGTTATCGGCCATTATAACCTTTCCGGTCATAGCTCAGTCCGAGAGAATGCGAGAGTGTTCAAACCTGTCTTTAATTGAGGCCCGTTCATTTGCGCATGAAATGAATTGAAAATTAGTATGGCATGATCCCTTTTCTCTACGACTTTTTGGGCCATTTTTGAGATGACCCTTACCGCGAAGCGGTTTTTACCGGCCCCTCAAACAAATATACCCATGTTTAAAAATAGCTATTGGACCGGGAAAAAAGTTTACAATCTTTAATTTTTCGATTGTATTTCATCAACAGATTATAATCGCTGAAAAATATTCAAACAATTTTGAATTTCAATAATATTGACCAATCAGAGATCACCTTCAACATTTGAGTATATGGACCGGAGTTTCCCTAAAGTTTTCTACCAGAGTGGTTGGAAATGAATTAGTTCCTCTAGACCTAATGATGTTTCTTCATTTTTGAATATCGTTTGTCAACATGTTAATGTCCATTTCAAGCGACGGTGGTGGTAGTCAACCTGATTTTATGTTTTTTTTAATCAGAAAGCACTAACCGACAGCAACTTGAAATTGTCAATTCACGTGGATTCCAACTTTTAGAACAATTGCTTGTTTCAATTTCATTATGCTCATCGTGACTTGCATTTTGCAACTTTTTTCGGTTTATTTTGCGTCTTTTTCTGTTGACTCACAAAAATGTCTTACTTGATTGTTGAAATTCTAGTGTATGGTATGAAATTAAGATGTCCTTTAACATGATCGAAAACAATACGAAATTCATTTGATTTCTACCCTGCTGTTGCCACATCAAATAAAGACTGGCTCTGCAGGGTACTCATCCAATAGAATTCAATATTGCACTCGATTATGCTAAATAACCTCTTATAATTGTCTAACCTTCAATACAACACACACCCGATCAATGATGTGACCATGTGTTTGACATGTCCATTAAGTTCAAGTGTGCTCAGAGAAAAGACTCGGGCAAGCCTGTGTATCCGCACAGTCTTACAAGAGCATATACTATGTTTTCTTTCTATAGAGAATGCCTTAACCACCCTCAAAGCGGTAGGTGTATATTCTTTTTGCGCTGTCTGGTCGTCTAGGCTGTTCATCTTGCACTTGTGAATTTTTTTTAAAATGTCACACAAAGGCTAAAACCATGCATCTACTATATTTCCTGCGAAGGTGATATTAAAGACACATTCAATATATAGAGGATAATAGTTTGATTCGGTTTAAGATCGATTTATCTTATATTGAGTGAACAGCACAAGCAATATTTTCACGAATGTCAGAGCCACGAGTGAAAATATAGCTTTTGTTGTTCACAAAACAAAGGATTTATCGATCTTACACGAAAAAAAAAACGATAATTATATTTCTTAAATGCAATAAATGGGTCTAAATGAGAACATTTACATTTTGGGACAAATCTTCTTAAAATGCGTCATATTTCAGGAGATTGTTGTGAACGTAACTAATTGGGCTCCGCGTATAAAACATCAGACAAGGTGAAATGAAAGAAAGCGGGGAACAAGTTTTTGATAATTTCACTGGTTATCCGGTGTGTTTATCCAATGATATTTTACCATTATTTCTCGATAAACCACTAAAAATCATAAAAGATTAAATTATTATTGTCTGTAGAGTATTGGCTACCGTCATTGCGAAGTCGGTAACGCTTCAGACTCTCAATCTTCAATAATGCGATGTCATGGGTTCGATCCCGGCGCTGGCACTTACAAGTATCCATTCAGCAATTTGTCTCCCATCAACGTATGGATGATTGAAAACCTAGGTGGAAACCTAGGTGTTGTAGCAGGTAGAGGCTATGAAAAGATGTTGCGGTAGTACTGTTGGTGGAAAACCAGCAATACCCTGTTCCACAGGCACCACGATATGCCTGAAAAAATCTGTTCGAAGTAAAACACAAAACAAACAAGAGGACCATGATTGTCCTAAATCGCTCACCTGAGTCTCTTTGACCCCTGGGACATCACATCATTTAAATAGGCAGATGTCATAAAGGAGACAATTTCTACACCAAACTAAGTGTCAAGAAGTTCCGGCCAAAAATGTACCCTCTTGAGTTATAACAAGAAAAATATCATTAAGCCTCCCTTTCCTGTAATATGGCATGGATCCTTTCCATTTTCAAAAGGGTTAATCTTTTTGACTTGACCAACATAATGACTAAGTTTAATGAAGATTGAGCCATATTTGTGGCCTCTAGAGCGCTAACAAGATAACTGTCATGTAGGCCCCTTTTCCCATGATATTACATGGATCCTTCTCATTTTCGAAAGGGTTCATCCTTGTGATTTGGCCAACATTCTGACTTAGTTTCATGAGGATTGTGCCATTTTTGTGGCCTCTAGAGCGTTAACAAGAGAATTGTCAGTAAGGCCCCTTTTCCTGTGATATGGCATAGATCCTTCCCATTTTCGATAGGGTTCATACTTGTGCCCTGGCCAACATTCTGACCAAGTTTCATTAAGATTGGGCCATATTTGTTGCCTCTAGAGCGTAAACAAGATAATTGTCACTAAGGATCCTTTTCCTGTGATATGGCATGGATCCTTCCCATTTTCAATAGGGTAAATCATTGTGACCTGACAAACATCCTGACCAAGTTTCATGAAGATTGAGCCATATTTGTGGCCTCTAGAGTGTAAACAAGAAAATTGTCAGTAAGGCCCCTTTTCCTGTGATATGGCATTGATCCTGCCCATTTTCAATAGGGTTCATCCTTGTGAGCTGACAAACATTCTGACCAAGTTTCATGAAGATTGGGCTATATTTGTGGCCTTTAGAGTGTAAACACTTAGATTGATGACGCCGGACGACGGACGACAGACGACAAACGACAGACGACACACGACGCACGACGGACGACGGACTTTCAATGATCACAAATGCTCACCTTGAGCACGATGTGCTCAGGTGAGCTAAAAAAGAAACATGTATTGGCCGCCTTTACAATTGAACTATGTAAGTAGATTTTATTCATTTGTTAAAGCCTACCTCACGTAATATCTTGGCTCATCTAGATACTGATCACAATATTGTGATATATCATCATCACTCCCCATCATCTCCTGACAACCAGAACATTTACAATTAGGTAATGGTCCAGTGTATGTTGGAGTAGGCTGACTGTGCTTCTTGGAGCTTTTTACGAGTCCACTGAAATGACACAGAGGATAATCGTTTGTTTCAGTGTAAGAACGAGTTATATTTCATTGAGTGAATAACAAAAGCTATGTTTTCACGAGTGGCAGAGCCACGAGTGAAAATAAAGCTTTTGTTGTTCACGAAATGAAATATTAATCGATCTTACTCGAAAAATAAACGATAATTATATTTCTTTAATGCAAATATGAGAAAAAATGTGAAATTTCTAGGACATATTTTCGTAAAGGGCGTCATTTTGCACGTGATTGCTATGCAACGTTCATTGTGACGTCACCTATTTCGCCCCGCATAGATGACGTCAGATAGGGTGAAATGCACAAAAGCATGGTATTAGACTTTGATAATTTCACTACTTTTGCGGTGAGTTTATCAAGTGATAATCTATAGTTATTTCTCGATAAACCACCAAAAAGCATTAAAGAAACAATGATATAGAGGATTGTTTGTTTCAGGCTACGATCGATTTATTTTCATTTAGTAAACAATATAAGAGGACCATGATGGTCCTAGAACGCTCACCTGCGTCTCTTTGATCCCTTGGACATCACTAAAATTAAAGAGGCAGAAGTCAAAAAGGAGATAATTTCTACATAAGATCAATACCATGAAATGTATTCAGCCAAGAGCAAGACATATAAGCCTTTGCGCTCTTTGATTCTAGGTGAAATGGGATGCATCCGGGTAGGGCTCAAATGGGATCCCATGGGCTTGATATGAACAAACTTGGTAGAGATCCATTAGATGATGCTACAAACTTAATATGAAAGCTGTCTGCCTTCTGGATTCAGAGAAGAAGATTTTTGAAGGTTTTTCTATTTTCACCCATCCTGCTCAGAAGAGCTAAAAGGATGCAACCGGTCGGAGCCCAAATATCACTCCAGGGTCTTGATATGAACAAACTTGGTAGGAGCCACTAGATGATTCTACATATCAAATATGAAGGCTGTCTGCCTTCTGGTTTCAGAGAAGAAGATTTTTGAAAATTTTGATTATTTTACCCTTCATGCTCAAACGGGCTAAAAGAGATGCGCCCGGGCAAAGCCCAAATATCACCCTAGGGTCTAAATATGAACAAACTTGGTAGAATTTCCACTAGATGATGATACATACCAAATATGAAAGCTGTCTGCCTTCTTTTTTCAGAGAAGAAGATTTTTGAAGATTCTTTGAAGATTAGGGTTAAGGGATTTCATTTATTTGAACAACTTTGGTAGAGCTTGACCCAAGGAACATTCCTGCCAAGTTTGATCAAGATTGGCCCACTGGTTTAGGAAAATAAGATGTTTAAAGAAATTTTTGACTACGGACGACGCACGACGTAAGACGGACGACGGACATTATACGATTACAATAGCTCACCCTGAGCACTTTGTGCTCAGGTGAGCTAAGCAACTATATATCTGAGTGGCGAAGCCACGAGTGACAATACAGTTTATTCTTATTTTCTCACGAAATGAAAGATCTATCGAACTCAGTTATTATGTTTATTAATACTGAAATGAGATAAAATTTGAATGCCATTATGTATATAGTTACTTAACAACGCCCTGACACCATTTATTTATTTGGCCCCATTAATGATATACCTAAAAGCATTAAAGAAATTTCCTCAAATTGAAATCCTATTACTGCTTATCTAGTCTCAATTATCTTGACTTTTCATGTTCTGAACTAATTCTAGTCGACCTATTACTCACCTCGATTTTTCACGTTCTGAACTTTTTCTGAATGTCCTATAACTAGTCTCGATTTTGTCTGTACTGAACTTTTTCTCGACTATCTAACACTAACCTCGATTTTTCATGTGCTGAACTATTTTTGGACGTTCTAACACAAACCTCGATTTTTTCGTGTTCTGAACTATTTCTGAACGTCCAATAATATACCTCGACCTTTCCTTTACTGAACTTTTTCTGGACGTTTTATCACTAACCTCTATTTTTCATGTTCTGAACTATTTCTAGACGTTCTATCAGTTATCTTGATTTTTCATGGCTCAACTTTTTCTGAACGTTTTATCCCTTACCTCGATTTTTCATGTTCTGAACTATTTCTGGACGTTCTATTACTGCCAGTATAGTATCCGTTATCTTCCGTACTTCTGTCATCGTCAGCGTAATTGTAGGTTTTAGGAATAGCACCGGTAGACTGGAAAATACATTCGGTATCATTTTAAGCAATTTACATAAATTGAAATATGGCATGCGTACTATAAAGGCAACACAAATATAATTGTTTTATAAAGGATACTTGCCCATTTTGATAACCGCATAATTCACTTTGATGCATTATTTTAAATATTCAGTTTAATTTATTTGATAGAAACTTATAATGTACATCAGATGTGATGATACGTTTCAACGTGGAAAACCAAATCATACTTTGAGATCAATATATCGTTAGTCGTGGTTTGCAAAGCTTTTTGCAAATAAAACTTACCGATTTCGTATTCCGCTCTACTTACACACAAAATAACTAGCAGACGCAACTATATAGTGAAATATAAATTCATGAATTGTAAACTGAAACCAACTTCTAATCGGTCATTGCATGTTTCTCTCTTTTCAACACATTTACAAGAAAAGTATTGAAAAAAAAATATAATTGAATGCAAAGATAAATCATTTTCAAGGAGTTTGGTAAAGTTTGGTAAAACAATTGGGTAAAATTGGACCGATAGAACGATTGTAGCAGACAAAAGAAGACTAACTCTACTTTGAAAAAGTCACAAATCTCGCAAAATGCAGGGAATTTTCAAACTTTCAGTCAAACTTTCAGTCTAAGAAATACCCTTATCTTGTTGAAAAAATCTCTATCCTTTCGATGCATTAAAGATAGCTAGTTAGAAATAAGTAAAGGAAACATAATTTAAGACGTAAATACGGAAATAAGGTGATTTTGTTGAATTTACCCCACCCACCAATGTTTATTTTGAAATTGGGGGCGCCGATGTTCCCATGCAAATTGAATTGCTTTCTCAGGAGAATTTCGTTAATTACCATGTGAATGGGCTGTCAGAAATTAACAGGCAAATGCATCTTTAACATTGTTAAGCAATATTTTTCGTACTTTATTTGAGTGACCGATTAGAAGTTGGTTTAAGTTTATCTTTGAAAAGATATATTGGAGCGGGTTGGGAAATTTCCTTTAGCATATATAAACAAGAGGCCTAAGAGGGCCTGTATAGATCCACAGGGTTTCACCCGACTTTCGCCCTGCCATACCCATATTGGGGTCAATCAAAGTTTCCTGAACAATTTAAGAAAAGAGTCACCCAAAAAACAAACATGCCAAATTCATTGAAATCAACCAGATGGGTTTGAAGGAGAAGATTTTTTCAGATTTAACATGAAAAAGTGCCCCATCCTGTCACACCCCTAATCGGGGGGTCAATCAAATGCTTTTGAACAACTCAAGTAAAGGGTCAACCAAGGAACATTCATGCCAAGTTTCATTGAAATCGACCTTAATGTTTCGGAGGAGAATATTTTTCAAGATTTTAACGCAAAGATAACGCCCTGCCACACCAGTGTTTGGTTGTCAATCCCTTTTTAATAGTTTAAGTCAGGGGTCATACATGGAACTTCCATGCAAAGTTTCAAAAGTTTGAAATTGGCCGAATGTTTCGGGAGGGGAAGATTTTTAAAGGTTTGAAAATGAAGGAATTGCCACGCCCATATTTCGAGGTTGATCAAAATTTCTTGAACAATTTAAGTAATGGGTCATCCGAGGAACATCAATGCCAGGCTTCATTGAAATCGGCCAATAGTTTGAGAGAAGAAATTTTTGAAAGATTTTTATGTGGAAAAATACCCCGCTCTGCTACGCCTATATTTGGGGTCAATCGGAATTTCTTAAACCCATGCTTGAAGGTCAATCAAAAATTCTTTAGCAACTTAAGAAGAGGGTCATCCAAGGATTATTTCCACCACGTTTCGTTAAAATCCTCCCATTGGTTTGGGAGAAGAAGATGTTTAAAGAAAAAGTTTTCGCACGCACGGACGGACGGACACCCTGACAGACAGACGCATGACGAACACTCGGCCATGACAATAGCTCGCTGGCCTTCGGCCAGTGGAGCTCAAAAAGCTTATCATTTTCCATTGTTTCCGTTTTTTGTGTTCTGTTCATCTTATTCGTATCAACATTTGATCATGCTTGAATACAAATCAATCTTCAAACAAATGGTCGATGATTTTTACGGAGTAGTTTTACAGACATGCTTTACGATTGAATTTTTTTTACCTCGATTCTCGTAAGACGCTTCTTGAGTTGTTCAATTTCCTTTCTTGCGTTGCTTAGTTCTTCTTCCAGTTTTGCATTTAACCGAACAGCTGCAAAGTAAAATCAAACGGTTGAAACAATTCAAATGATTGAATGGCAATTGGCTTGTTGTCCTACTTAGGTATGATCATTGGATGCCGTCTTTTGACGAAAAAGTTATAACACATGGTTGGTCCGCCCAGTAAAAAAAGGAGCGACAATGCTGACCTTTCGACTTGTTTTGTTTTACTTGATTTTTTTCCGCTCATGAGTGATTGACAGTATGTACAGTCAGTTACAAGTCGACCTTTTTCTTACATTTGAGTCGGGTAACATAGAATACGCATTGACAGCCTATCCGCAGTTGAATCAAAATCGGAAGGACTGTTATAAACTTTGAAAATCTCTGCACTTTGATTCTTTTCATACAAAGCGATTATCAAACTTAATTCTCCAAACCTGCCACGAGATTTTGAACTGTCCAATCATATACCTTTCCAAAGTCAACTTATGTAATTTAATCTGATAAAAGGAATATTAAATCATGTTGTAATATTCTATACTTTACTTTGCACATGTGGAATTGAAAATTCAATAAGATACCATTGTTCCCTTTATCGTACAGCTAGAAAAGACATGTGTTTCTTTTTGTTCATGCAATGTACATGACATTAAAGGGTTCACCTTTTACATGTTTCCCCCAATTGATCAAATGCTCGATTAATATTAAGAAAATTCTATTTAAGGATCTGTTGAGTTAAGAATGTCTCGTAACATATTCTAGTTGTTCAAGATTATGGAATGACATATCTTACATTTCATAAACTGGTCCTCAAGTGCTTGATCCGTGTCCTTATTCAGCATACTACACTGGACTTGTTTGGACTGTTTAGGTCTGAAATATATGAATAAAAGATATGATTCTTCAACTCATTCAGAACATAGTTCGTTTTTTACCCGTAAACTGTAACGTGCATCGGACCTAAGTTTAAGAAGATTAAGTCAATTTTCTTGGTAATTCGGCTTTTGATATTACTTTGGTCAATACACGTGAAAAAAAAAAACGATTTCTTAAATGACCCCGGCTCGTCCACGGAGATTGTTTGGATATATTAAAACTTGATGACCCGCTGCGTTTTGTTATCAAATTTTGATAAACCGATTTTTCGTTGTTTTGTATTTCTCAACGTCTTCTATATAACGGGAACGCTGATGCTTTTCGCGTCTTTTAACCTAAATGCAAAACGATGCTCTTCTTTTGTTGCGCACTAATTATTCTCAAGGTCCATACCTCACAATCGCCGAAGGTTTCCAATTGTCTTCAAGCTAATATCTTTCGAAAGTGCTTGTAAGACATCCTGGCCATTTGAATTGTAGCGAAAGATAACAATGTAGTTATTTAACTTTTGTTTGAATTATTGGATTTACCGCCGCTTTTGACAGCTTTTTTAGTAATATCATTGGAATTGGAGTACCTCACCGTTGATGCATTGTATAAAATGCATTATATTAAATGCAAAAGTTCTATATCGACATCATTTTCAAGCCACAAGCAACTCACACTGTACAGGACTTACCAACAATTTGGAGGGGGCATATGTCGTAAATGATGTGTGCCGCAGCCAGGGATCGAACCAACCTAGTTCGATCCCCGGCGGCGGCATACATCATTTCCAACCTTACAAAAAATCTGATAGAGTATGCTCAAACCTAAAGTGGTAATTATCTTAGACAAAGTACTCAGATCTAGATCTAAGCCATAGGTCCGCACCATAGGGTGAACGATCTTTCAAATGGTCCTAGCAGTTCCTGGTTCAACTGAAGACAATGTGTTCACAGGTGGTCTGAGTTATTTTAGGAAACCATTATCATAAACAAACTTATTCCAAAACAGGAAACTGTCAAATACAAGCTAAGGTTTATTTTTGCCTTTCATTTCAATCCCATGTTCATAATTTTAATCTAAAAATGAAAGTTGATGCTGAATTGCACCATGTGAATACCCCGACCCGCTGCGCTCAACCAAACAAATTTTCCAACTTCACATAAATATACATGATGAATGTTAACATGACATCTTTTTGTATTGATAATTCAATAGAAAGACGACAGTATTAGAAATTTTATTTTCATTTCAGAACAGCCTTACTCCAACGATGTTGGTCAGAAGTTTAAAAATTACGTTGCACGTGTATTTTGTACATATTCGAATTGAGGCCTATTCTGTTATTCTCTCAATTTGGGTACTGTGTACAAGTATACGTGATTAGTGGTCCTTATATGTTGCCATTTCTAAGTAAGGATAAACTTTTAATTAGCCATTAAACGTGTTTGACCTTCCAAAGTTATAATCTTAGGCTGTAGATTACAAAACAACTAAGGTTAAACCTCAGCTTAACTATAATGACGCATTCATCATTTTATGATTTCTCAAACTTTGCTTTATTTGTTTCATTTGTGGATATGACTTTTATACATAAGTATATATTTTTATAAATATATATAGTTACATTTGACCGCAAAGAGAACAAGATATAACTAATTCATTTTGATATGCTATTTGTTGGATATATTGGATATAAAGTATTTAAATTAGAGGACATAGGTGTCATTTTTATTGTACAAAATTCAATTGTCTGAGTGTTTTTTAAAAAGAGCAGTAACCGTAGGTTTTGTTGTTGTTTTGACACATTCATAGGCTATAGCGGAGGCACAACCAAAAGGAAAGTTCTTTCCTACAATTATACACACACGCGGCGGGGATGACAAATCAAATCGCATTTACTCTGTAAACAAATTTAACTTGTTTTTGTATCACTGGCGATTTCATGCATGGGGCATGCAGGAGGTCTAACAAAAAACTTTCCTCTGAGAATAATTACAGAGAAAAAACAGGAAAGGGAGAATTTCCTGTGTTGTTTAAACACGACAACAACAATTACAGATAACACCATCGTGAAATTGACAAGGTGAATGATTTTGGAATTAGTTTGGAATGAAATTGAATGAGCGTGTGGAGCGAGTTTTGAGTGAATTTAATGGAGGTAATCCAATATCGCAAATTTTGTTCAGGATGAACAAAATTAGCGATATTAATTACCTCTCCTTAATAAAATATGCATTTAAGTTCTATAAATAGCTTCCTATTTCTTCAAAAACCTATTAGGCGCTTTCAATTTGAATTATGTCGGTGAAATCGCGATTTTTCTCTATCAAAATTTATTTTGAATGACGTTGTTGATTCTCTATTTTTCCATGGATTTGATCGTTTTTGAATGGTTTGAGTGAGTGTTTGGAATGAGTGAATGGAGCGCTGAGTGAGCGATTTAGAATGGTTTTGAATGAGACGAATGTCAATTTCACGATGTAATTAACTGTAGTTTTTTTCTTGCTACCGTGTTAGCGTTACCTAAGAAGTAATTACATTTTCACTTCGATGTGTCTATGAATACTGTCTGGTGGATAGGAGTTATATGCAAAAAGATAAAATCCGTTTCACCTCCCAATAAGTTCCTGCAAATCAGGATTATCAATTGGTGTACTGTGGCTTCAATCATCAAACCCATTAAAAGCGGACTAAGAACAATGTGATAGTAGACTTAACTAGCTTAATTTACAGCTATTTTGTACATTTGCGAACACATGTCCATAAGGATGTATGAACTAAGATGAATTTTCGTTGCTGTTTTTTTTTCTGTAGCTTTCATTACATTATAAGGAAAAGTGATCTTTTATTTATTTTATGGACATTGGCAACGAAAAAGCATGTCAAACTGGCGAATTTACAGTTAACAACATCGTGAAATTGACAAGGTAAATGATTTTGAAATAATTTTGGAATAAAATTGATAGAGTGTGTGGAGCAAGTTTTGAGTGAATTTAATGGGAGGTGATCCAATATCGCAAATTTTGTTCAGGATGAACAAAATTAGCGTTATTGATTAGCTCCCTTTAATAAAATATGCACAAAAGTTCTATAGATAGCTTCCTATTTCTTCAAGAACCAATTAGACGCTAAAAATTTGAATTGTGTCAGTGACATCGCGATTTTTCTCTATCCAAGTTAATTTTAAACGTGGTTGTTGATTCTATTCTTTTCAATGTGTTTGAGGCTTTTTGAATGGTTTGAGTGATTGTTTGGAATAAATGGTTTTGATTGAAGCCAGTGTCAATTTCACGGTGTAACTAACTGTAACCACTGAGCATATGTCTATTTTTAAGCTCTCCTGAGCACAACGTGCTCACGGTGAGCTTTTGTAATCACCTTTTGTCCGTCGTGCGTCATCCGTCGTAAGTCGGAAGTCGTCAACAATTCTTTAAACATCTTCTTGTCAGTAACAAACCGCGTATTTGAACCAAACTTAGCAGAAATGATTTTGGTTGAACCTTCGCAAAACATGTTCGGGCAATTTGATTGATATCCAAAAATTGGCTTGGCAGGCCGGGGCTTATTTTGAGCCCGAAATCTTTGAACGTCATCTCCTCCTGAACCATTGCGCTGATTTCAATGACACTTAAGCGGAATGTTTCTTGGGTGACTCTCTTTAAAAATTGTACGCAAAATTTTTTATTAGTCCATAAATAAGTGGGTGGCAGGGCGGGCCTTATTTTGAGCCCAAAAACTTTTCACGACATCTCCTCCTGAACTACTGGCCCGATTTCAATGAAACTCTACCAGAAAGTTTGTTGAATGACCCTCTTTAAAAATTGTTCGCAAAATTTTGATTAGCCTATTAATATCGGAAGGCAGGCATGGCTTATTGTGAGCCCAACATCTTTGAAAGACATATCATCCTGAACCACTTGGCCGATTTCAATAAAACTTTACCAGAATATTCCTTTGATGACTCTCTTTAGAAACTGTTCGTGAAATTTTGATTTGTCTTTAAATATGGACGTTGCAGAGCGGGCATTACTTTGAGTCTCCTAAGTAATGAATGGGTGGGCATCGTCTATTATTTCTTTGAATTCTTGGAATAACATCTCCTCTTCAACAATTAGGCATGTGTGAATAAAAAAGTTACTTGGATTAGAGCCACTTGACCAATACAAGAGGACCAAGATGGTCCTAGATCGCTCCCCTGAGTCTCTTTGACTGACATCTCATCAATTAAATAGGCAGATGTCATAAAGGAGATAATTTCTACAAAAAAACCAAGTTTCATGAAGTTTAGACCAAATTTGTAGCCTCTAGAGTTACAACAAGAAAATTATCATTAAGACCCCTTTTCCTGTGATATAACATTGATCTTTCCCATTTTCAATAGGGTCCATCCTTATGATCTGACCAATATTCTGACCAAGTTTCATGAAGATTGGGCCATATTTGTGGCCTCTAGCAAGTAAACAATAAAATTGTCATTAAGGCCCCATTTCCCGTGATATGGCATGGATCCTTCCCATTTTCAATAGGTTTTATCCTTGTTACCTGGCCAAAATTATGACCAAGTTTCATGATGATTGGGCTATATTTATGGCTTCTAGAGCATTTAAAAGAAAATTATCATTAAGGCCCTTTTCCCTTGATATAGTATGGATCCTTTCCATTTTCGATAGGGTTCATCCTTGTGACTTGCCAATCATTCTGACCAAGATTCATAAAGATAGGGCCATATTTACGACCTCTAGAGTGTTAACAAGAAAAATATCATTAAGGCCCCTTTTCCTGTGATATGGCATGGATCCTTCGGATTTTCAAAAGGGATCATCCTTGTTACTTGGCCAACATTCTGACCAAGTTTCATGAAGATTGGGCCATATTTGTGGCCTCTAGTGTGTAAGCAAGAAAACTGTCAATAAGGCTCATTTTCCCGTGATATGGCATGGATCCTTCCCATTTTCAATAGGGTGCATCCTTGTGACCTGGCCAACATTCAGACCAAGTTTCATGAAGATTAGGCCATATTTGTGGTCTCTAGAGTGTAAACAAGAAATTTGATCATAAGGCCCCTTTTCCCGTGATTTGGCATGGATCCTTCCCATTTTCGATAAGGTTCATCCTTGTGATCTGACCAATATTCTGACCAAGTATCATGAAGATTGGGCCATATTTGTGGCCTCTAGCAAGTAAACAATAAAATTTGTCATAAGGCCCCTTTTCCCGTGATTTGGCATGGATCCTTCCCATTTTCGATAGGGTTCATCCTTGCAACCTGACCATCATTCTGGCCAAGTTTCATGAAGATTCGATCATATTTGTGGCCTCTAGAGTGTAAATACTTAAATTGTTGATGCATGACGACGCACGACGAACGACGCATGACGCACGACGCACACCGCACGACGGACGACGGACATTCAATGATCATAAAAGCTCACCTTGAGTACGATGTGCTCAGGTCAGCTATAAATTCAGGGGAGCAGTTTAGGGCCATTTCGACCCATTTGTTTAGTTTCATACCTCCTTCCAATGAAAAAGATCCTTCCCCTTTATGAATAGAAATATAGGGGATATTCGTTTGCTTCAGTGTAATATCGATTGATATTTTATAGAGTGAGCAAGAAAGCCTGTAATATTACGATTTTGCTGTTCACTCAATGAAATATCAATCGACCTTACTCAAAAAACAGACGACTATTCTATTTCTTTATTAAAAATGCGACAAACTGTGAAATTTAGCACGAATTTTCTTTAAGGGCGTCATTTTGCTCTTGATTGCAATGCAATTGATGATGACATCATTTTTTGGGCTCCTCTTAGATGATGTCAGATTTCCTACAATGAACGAAAGCGTGTACTATAAGATTTGGAAAATTTCAGTGGTAAGGCGGTGATATTATCAAAAAAATAGATTACCGTTATTCTTCGTTAAACCACGGAAAAGCATAAAAGAATATACCTTATCCTCATAATGTTTTCACTAGGAAGTGACGTCATTTCTGGTAGAGACACGCGGCGACGTTCAAGGAGAGATTTCGGTACTGGAGACTTCACACTTGTCTTTTCTTTTGTGATATCACGTGCTTCATTTTTATCGCTTTCAATTGTCTTAACTTTCCGAGTTGGAGTTTTTGTTTCGTCTTCCAAATGATAATTTAAAGCTGACACCATATTACCGATTGCATTTGTGTATTCCGGCAAGTTAGCAACATCAAGTCTTTCACATTCATTGTCTATTGTAAGCTTTTCATTCCGTTTAACTGCGTCGTCACTAGAATCTTTAACTTCCGGATAGTTTCTTTCTTCACATATGATATTGTTAAAAGGAGCAGAAGATTGTTTTTTGTCTTGGTAATGTTGTGAATAAGTTGGTTGCGATCTTTGGAACCCGGAGTTCACTGAATGTTTAAATCTGTTACTGAAATACAAAATATAGTTTCCATTAGCTTCGGTCCTTAGTATCATGGATTTACAATTTAACCAACTGATAACACTAAGATTGACCGAGTCTTACAAAAATATATAAGATATAAATGAATGAGACTTTATTTGAGGCGTAGAGGATATTGAATGAGTGGTCATGGATTACCGAATTTATTAAACGAGTCATCAGTAAACAGATAAAAACGAGGCTGTGTCGACTTTTTATATGTTTAAGATGACGAGTTTAATAAAATTCTGTATCTTATGAACACAAACTTTATATTCTATTCATAATATGACCCGAATTTTTGCGAAAATCGTCAAAATTCTTGAAATTCAACAGCGTCTGATTGGTTCTTGAAGAAACATGAAGCTAATTATGGAACTTGTGTGCATATTTAATGTTCATCCTGATCAAAATTAGCAATGTTGGCTTACCTCCCTGTAAATTCAGTCAAAGCTTACTTATTACACTCATTCGAATTAATTCCAAGATCAGTCAATTCTTTTATTTTCTTTGTTTGTTTGTTTGAATGGGTTTAACGCCGCTTTCAACAATTTCGCAGTTATATCGCGGCGGCCGGAGCACCTAACAATGGATTCCTGGTATTTCTTTCACCTGTACTACCATTACACCCTTTCCTAGCCTCCGACTGCTATCTCACATAGGTTTACGATTATCTACCCATTGGTGAGAGACAAACGTCGGAAAGGATATTTGCCGCCACCGGGAATCGCACCCATGACTTCCAGATTGGAAGTCTTATGCCTAACCAACTGCGCTATGGTGGCGGTTCTTTTATGTTAAGAATTGTATTCTTTTCCTTTATACATGTAACATACATATTTCATTTTCTTATCAATGTCTTTAGTACAAATTTCAGAAATAAAGTAATTCGCTTGTATTATTTTGACAGGAATTTATTTCACAACTTTTCTATAGTAATATAAACAAGACGACCATGATGGTCCTAGATCGCTCACCTGCGTCTCTTTGACCACTGGGTCATCACATTAATCAAATAGGCAGATGTTAAAAAGGAGATAATTTCTACATAAGAATAATACCATGGAATGTTTTTAGCCAAGAGCAAAACAGATGTGCCTTTTCGCTCTTTGATTCTATGTAAAACGGGATGCACCTAGGAAGAGCCCAAATGTGACCCCAGGGGGTTGATATGAACAAATTCGGTAGAAGTCCATAAGATGATGCTGCAAACTAAATATGAAAGCTGTCTGCCTTCTGGTTTCAGAGGAGAAAATTTTCCTATTTCATCATTCTTGCTAAAATTAACTAAAAGGGATGTGCCCGGTTGGAGTCCAAGTATGACCCCAGGGTCTTCATATAAACTAACTTGGAGCGGGCCCACTAGATGATGCTACATACCAAACAGGACATAGTCCAAATATGACCCTAGGGTCTTGATATGAACAAACTTGGTAGATGCCCACTATGTAATGCTACATACCAAATATAAAAGCTGCCTGTCATCTGGTTTAAGAGAAGAATATTTTTTTAAAGATTTTCGCCCTTTGACTCTATGTAAAAGGGGTTGCGCCTAGGTTGAGCCCAAATATGATCCCAGGGTTTTGGTATGAACAAACTAGGTAGAGGTCTACTAGATGATACTACACACCAAATATAAAAGCTGTCTGCCTACTGGTTACAGAGGAGAAGACTTTTAAAGATTTTATTTTTTTTTACATTTTTTTGTGAAGGGTAAAGGGAAAGTTAAGGGTGGGTTTCATCTATTTGACAAACTTTGGTAAAGCATGACCCAAGGAACATCCCTGCCAAGTTTCATCAAGATTGGCTCACTGGTTTAGGAGGAGAATATGTTTAAAGAAATTGTGTACGTCGCACGACGGACGACGGATACCGCACGACGGACGACGCGCGACGGACACCGGACATTGTACGATTACGATGGCTCACCTTGAGCACTTTGTGCTAAGGTGAGCTAAAAATAACCATGTTTTAGCACGTTAAATATTTTTGAAGAAGGATTTTTTCTTAATACGTGGTACAAAACGTGTTTAAAAGTTATTTTCATTATTTCTTCCTTTGCTTGGTCATTGGTCATGTATTTGCCTTATCTCCTTAGTTCAAGTATTCGAGTTAAAGATATCCTTAAGATGACAATCATTCCGTTCGAAATAATCAAAATCGTTCACTCAGCTCTCCATACATTTATCCCAAACGCTCACTCAAATCGAACAAAATTATTGATATTGGATTACCTCCCGTTAATTTCACCTAAACTCATTCTATACATTCATTCGATTTCTTTCCAAAATTAATTATTATTCTTATCAATTTAACGATGATTCCAGCTGTACCGTCACCTAGATAACTTTCTGCACAATGCGGAAATAAAATATTTGTCCTAAAGTCAAAAGTGTAAGATAATTGAACAAAGGGGATCAAACCTTTGAGTAGCTGTTTTGCGTGTTTCTGGATCCGTGACTGGAGAATACTGCACCCCAAATAGTCGGGCGGTACCGCCCCGGGGATTGTCCATTTTAGGAGAGTAACTATAGGTACTAGAACTGTTACTACAGCGGGAATTCGACCGGTACAATTCTTGCTGAAAGTCAAATTGGTAAAAAAGTATCGTGTGTAACTAGGGGCGGTGAGGTCATGATTTGCTCCACGGGCCCGATTCTCCTGAGAATGTTGATTCTTTTTATAAAATATGCTCAAAACTTTCCAGCATTATTTGAAATCCATCCATAGAACTTGCGTCAGAAATTCCAGAGAAATGAATATAAATCAAAGAATTATACTCTCTAGAGACTATGCAAATCCGTTTATCTATAAAAGACATGATTTCGTCTAACTGAAATTATCTTTTGTCTAACAGAAATTATCTTTTGTATGATCAGCTTATAATGACTCAAGTAAAATAGTTTTATATCATTAGGTTTTCGCTCATTTTCATCCAATAACAATATTTTCTGTTGTTCGATAAAGAGTAACACAAGGACCATCAAAGTGGAATTTGGTTGATATCCACCGATTAGATTCTGAGAAAATGATATTCGAAGTTTGCACTATATAAAAATGACGACGTCGACACAAGATACATTGTTCAGCCCCCAAAAAAGTAGTTTTTGTAGTTTTATAAGGCGCTGTCATCATTATGGCTATGGAAAAGTCATGTTTTACCATATACGCAAATCAAACACGCTCATTGGGGCTTTGATTTCATTGGATCAGAATATCATAACATTTTTGACACATACGTAGACATATTCTTTATTGACACAAACTTACATAAAGTTTCTGGTCAAATTACAAGTAACATAATATCTTAATTTGTGAAAGGTCTGCAACAATACCGTAAGCTGAACAAATTCATACCTACATTTATATTTTATGGAAGGATACTAACTCTTTTCTGAATTTAAGTGAAATCGTGGTGTTCATTCATTTGCGAGAATGAGAACAATTACTACAACAGCAACCACAAATGAAATTGTTATTGTAGCAACCATCATCATTACCGGCAAGAGTGTAATACGATAGAACATGTGAGATTAACGTCTTATATATCTGAAAATAAGTATGCTGTACGAGAAGGTAGAACAAGACTTTATGAAATAGTTAGAAGCTAGCTAGCATAACGATTTACGAAGCACAAATGACTCACGAATGAATTTTCCGAGTTTTCTTAAAACGGTTATTTTTTCAGTATCCATTAATGTAACAAATTTGAAAACGCTTGGCTTGGTATAATAAATGAAAGAGGATCGCCAATGGACCATTCCTGTGAAATTTGGTTGCAAATTCATCAAGTAGGTTTTGAAGAGAAGATTTTTAAAGAAAAAAAGTTTTCGACAGAACGGACGCTCGGACTGACGGACGCACGATCGCCACAGTGCCGTGACAATAGTCATTGTGGCCTTCCGCCAGTGGAGCTAAAACTATTTACTTTCTGGTGTTCTGATCGTTAAAATTGTAAATCTAAAATTCAGCCTTTTCAGTAGGACGTCTTTTAGTTAATGGTACGTGTGTAAAAATATAAATAACAGTCTTCTTTTATTGTTAGAAAAATCATATTGAAATGAAATGTGTGTTACATTTGTAGTTACTTTTTAGAAAACAGTATCCATCAAAAAAAATTCTTTCAAAGTTTTGCGGTTTATTATCGAGAAATATTGGTAATATTAACAAAAGATTATACCCTACTTTTATTCATTTCAACCTATTTGACGTTGTCTAATCGAAGTCAATTAAACCAAGGACACCAAACGTTGCCTTTAAATCACGTGCTAAATGAGCGGCTTAAGGGAGTTTTTGTCCTAAAACATAACTATTTTATCTCATATTTGCGTTAAAGAAATAAAGAGAAAACGTACATTGATTTTCTTGTAAAACCGTTATTTTTTTTTATTTTTGCGAACACCTTATCCTTTATCAAAAGTGGCTTCGCCATTCGTTGAAATAAAATTTCAATTTACTGAATAAAAGATTTATCGATCTTCCACTGAAACTGAACAATTATCAAGTTTGTTAAATTATGAAATTTACAAGTTTATTTAGTTTTTAATGATTTTGGAGTGAAAGTTTACGATTAAAAAGTTTTGGATGAAATTCATGGTAGGTAAAACCTTTTCGCTTACTTGTACAGCTAGACTTTGCTCCTGTAGAGCTTTGATACAATTCTCTGTGTATGAGCTGAGTGACGGTGGAGTTGGGCTCATAGAGTGGCTTGGTAGAGACGCGGCACTGGCAGAGGACCGGAAAGCAGCGTTCTCCTTCTTCAACACGTGCAGCTTTCTCTCGAGACTAGAAAATTAACATTCAATAATATGACATCAATATCAGCATTATAGGGTTCTGAATAAGAATGATCAATTAACCTTCCTGTATTTTATAAACATTTCCGAAATGTCCTCAGAGGTTGATAAACTTTTGGATCAGAGCTGTCAGCCTATTATACAGAGTTCAAAGATGACTTTTTTTGCGTGTGACGGGTAACGTTTTTTGTTTGTTTGTTTGTTTCGTTTACCAAAATAAGAGCACCTTCTTTGAAAAAATCAATGAGGTGGGGTTATCGCTTAAGGATCACAGTCACAGCTTGCAACATTGTGAAATTGGCAAGATAAATGATTTTGAATGGTTTTGAATGAATTTGAATGGGTGTGTGGAGCGCGTTTTGAGTGAAATTAAAGGGAGGTAATCCAATATCGCTAATTTTGTTAAAAATGAACAAAAATAGCGATATTAATTACCCCCCTTTTATAAACTATACACACAGTTCCTATAAATAGCTTTTATCTTGTCACAAAACCATATAACGCTTAAAATTTAGAAAAAAAGTCAGTGAAACAGCCTTTTTTTCTTGCGAGCTTGAATTTGAATGTAGTTTTTTATCTCGTCACTTTAGTGAGTTTGGAGCGTTTTTGAATGATTTGAATGAGTGTTTGGAATGAATGAATGAATGAATGAATGAATGGAGCGCTGAGTGATCGATTTAGAATGGTTTTCATTGAGATAAATGTCAATTTCACGATTTATTTAACTGTATTTACCATTGTTTAGATCTCATGAGATGAGCCACATCAGCACAGAGCGGTACGATTCCTTTTCTCGTACTATTTACAACAAACGCTACAGCTCGAGCGGCGATCTCCTTGTCTTCAACCAAACCTACGATCTCGTTGTTACTGCCTGTAGAAGAAAAAATAAGTGAAAGGTTATGGCATAGTTATCTTTCCATTAAAACATCCCCTCCCCTTACCCCATACCCTGACTCCAAATGTCGTTTACAAGTACATATATACAGTTAAGAACATCATGAAATTGACAAGGTGAATGATTTTGGAATGATTAAGGAATGAAATTTATTCAGTGTGTGCAGCGAGTTTGGAGTGAATCTAATGGGGGTAATCCAATATCGCAATTTTTTTAGGATGAACAAAATTAGCGATATTGGTTTCATCCCTTTAATACAATATGCACACATTTAGTGTGTGCAGCGAGTTTGGAGTGAATCTAATGGGAGTAATCCAATATTGCAATATTCTTTCAGGATGAACAAAATTAGCGATAGTGGCTACCTCCCTTTAATATAAATATATGCATACAAGTTCTATAGATAGCTTACTATTTCTTCAAGAACCTTTTAGACGCTTACAATTTGATTTTATCCAGTGAAATCGCGATTTTTCTCCTACCAAATTTATTTTGAATGACGTTAATGATTTCTTTATTTGTTCAATGGGTTTTGAATGGTTTGAATGAGTGTTTGGAATGAATGAATTGAGCGCTGAGTGTGCGATTTAGAATGGTTTAGATTGGGGCGAATGTCAATTGCACGATGTAACTAACTGTATTTCAGCTTCCCCGACACTTTAATCAACTAAGAAAAAAAATAAAAATACACCCGCAATAATTGACATTGAATCGATTTCAATAGGATTTGGTATCTTAAGTCTAAAATCTTTATTTCTTAATGAAACCCTACGTCTAAGGACTGATATTATCCCGATTTTGATATCATACGGATGTAATTACAAAATTAGCTTTATTTATTATCTCCCTTAAAAAACATGCATAGAAAATCTATTAATAGTTTCTTATTTCTTCAAGAACCAATCAGACCAGTACAAATTAATGCAGTGAAATCGCGATTTTTCTAGCCATATTTGTTTTGAATGAAGTTGTTGATCGTATCTTTTATAAGAAATTTTGGAGCTTTTTTGAAAGGTTTGAGTGATAATTTAGAGTGAATGAATGGAGCGCGGAGTAAGCGATTAAGAGTGCTTTTGATCGAGATGAATATAAATTTCACCATGTTTCATAAGAACAATGGCCAATTTGGAAAGAAGGAAAGGAAAAATGGCTCAATCATTGTCAAAATGTGAGAAAGAAACCTTTCCGCGGCTCGTTTTGCTAAAGTCTAAGAACCGATAAATAGAAAATTAATATGTTAGAGGTCGAGGTCGAGGTTGGGAGAATCTATCGTGACGAGGCTTTGCCGAGTCATGATATTTTCTCACAGCTGAGACCAGATAACATTGATATTTTAAGACACTTACATGTTATTCTATTTATTGTGTAATCAGTTTAAAGTGCTTAATTATATATACTAAAAAATCAAAGAAATTCAGGTGAAAGTTTAAGCAAAAAGTTTCTAAAAATAGACTGTCTGATTTCATGATATGTTATCAGACAAATGTAGATACAGGTCAATGCAGGTTTCAATGCATGATAAATGCAAGTATTCTTTATTCTAATTAATTAGGTAAATGTTATTTCCAGCGGAATATTTGCAGATACCTTGAGTGGTCTTGACTCGTACTTTCGAGTTACTTTGGTTTGGTTTGGTTTGGTAAGGTTCGTCTGGCTATCGAAGCGGATAATAGTCGCCTATCTTTTTGTACCAAATTGAAAAATGCATTTCACGTAAGGACATCGTAAAATGGACTAACATTCCAATACAAACCATTCAAAATTGCTTTCCGAGCTTTCCATTCACTATTTCCAAACACTAACTCAAACCATTCAAAACCGCTCCGACATTGTTCAAAAACGATCCGAAATCGTTCGAAACAATGAAATTCTTAGTCATAACGACCAAACTATTACTCGATATTATGTTTGTATATTTATTAACGTCAGATCTGTCTGTGAAAACAGAAAATAGTTAACTTTTTTACTAAAAGGGGAGAAGAAAATAGGTGATTTCGTTCTATGACGAAATCAACGAGCTTGTTTTACCTCCCTTTGAAATAACTCAAAACCCACTCCTGCTCTTTCACATTTAGTCCGAAATCGATATTAAACCATTCATCCCGTCAATGACACGAAGTTGAAAACTTAAATCTTTTAAAAATATAATATTAGATATATATAATACATACTTAGTGTTTTGTATGAAAAAAGATATCTAACGAGGTTGGGAGAATTGATCATTGTTGAGGCTCTGCCGAGACAATTACCAATTCTCACAACCGAGTTAGATATTTTTTTCATACAATACACTTTGTATGTATTATATTTATCTTATTACCTCTTTTTGTCTTGTTTTCGTCGATGTTTCTAACTGAAATGCAAGTTTCTAAAGATAACTGCATGATATCATTGTTCTAAAAATAACTATGTGATATAAAAAATATAATATGGGTTGTTATCACACAGATATTTGTATAGTTATAAGATAAATGGAAACAAAGTAACACCAAATATCTTACCCCCTAAGTTGTTGTCACTCGAGAACTGGTTCCAAGACCAGGCTGTTGTCTTATTACTATAATCCGGACTATGTTCTTCGCTACATTCCGTCCTCACTCGGTCCATGACTTCGGCCATTTCCGTTAGTACGTCACTTTCTCGCATGTTATTCAACATATTTTATTCTGTGTAAACAAAGATAGGAAAATTTACAAAGTATGAAATAAACAGATAGAACTATCATCTTACATGTACATATATATAGTCAAGAAAAATGCTCATAGATTAGGTTTTAATCTTGTAAAAACACGGGTTCGATCAAAATGATCTTTTCAAGCACTTTTGAGAATGACAAACAACAGGTGTAGGGAAAGAAAATGTCTATATAACAAACTAGGTGTAGAATACTTATTTGAAAATGATCATCAGAAGAATAATGTTTTACAGGCCATGACATAAGTGAATGATCTTGGAATAAATATAGACTTAAATTGAATGAGTTAATATAATATCGCACGAAATGACCGATACCGTAATACTTTCCTTTAATAGATTTTAAGAATAAAGCAATTTCCTGCTTGTGAATCTTAAGTTACAAATCAAACGCACACTTTTAAGTCAACAAAAAAAAACCAATGAAATAGTACAGTGATTTACAGGTTTTGTATGAAGTTGTCGATCGTTTTCAACGATTTTGAAGCGTTTTTAGCTCGATTTGAGTGACAGTGTTTGAAAAGAATAAAAAAGAGATGAGTAAATGATTACCATTTTAACCCTTTGCTGTTTAATCCCTGCTTTTTACGTGCCTGTGATTTTATAATTGAGAAAACATTGTGAAAAAAGAAGAAATTGCTCCTGAAAGCAATTTCTTCTTTTTTCCACACTATTTTCTACCCTACTGAATGCTTATTTTTCATATTAAATCCACTTTAAATTTTCGTCTGCAAAACCTTTGAATTTGGACAGGTCCAAAATTTTGAAAAACAGGAAAGTGTTAATCGGTAAGAGTGTCGATTTCACGATGTTCTGAACTGTACGAGCTCAATCGCTACAGTTAGTTACATCGTGAAATTACATTCATCTCAATCAAAACCATTCTAAATCGAATACTCAGCGCCCAATTAATTTATTTCCAAACAGTCTCTCAGACCATTCATAAATGCTCAAAATGACTAAAAAATATTAGACCAACAACTCCATTTAAAATTAATAAAGCAAAAACCAAATCGCGATTTCAATGACATACGGTGTTATTTAAATTTTAAGCGTCTGATTTGTTCTTGAAGAAATAGGAAACTCTCATGCATATTTTATTAAAGGGAGGTAATACAAGTCGCCATTTTTTCATCCTGAACCTGAACAAAATTTGCGATATTGGATTTCCGCCCTTAAATTTCACTCAAAACTCGCTCCTCTCACTCATTCAAAATCATTCCGAAATCATTTCATAATCGTTCACCTTGTATATTTCACGGTGTTGTTAACTGTTGCCCTTTATTCGTTGTACTAACAAAAGAAAATGCAACACATAATATTTCGAACTTTAGAGCATAAGCTAACGATATAAGTTCACTTTATATTTGTATCAAAACGAACCGTAAATTAATCCTGAATTGGCTTTTGCTAAGATATTTTATAATTCAAACTTGTATTCAGGATATTGCGTAGTCTTTACTAAATTCCTGGTATATATAAAAGGTTAGATATTAATGCACCGAATTCCCCAAAGCACTTCATTACTCACTCTTTTCATACATTAGATCGCTTATCAGAACTACACCTACTATTACACTTTTCTCATTAGTTAGCACATCTTCACCAAATTTCAAAATATGTTTAATATCCAATCCTTTATAAATCTTTGGTTATATCATGGTCTGATAGCAAACAAACTTGCATATTTTCATAAATTCCTCATTTTTTTCTCTGCATCATATCGGACCATTCCGCCATCTTTGATTCTATTAATAACATTCTACGAATTATACGCTTGCTACAGGTATATGCGATAGAGGCTTATCAGCAGAATGCTTTACAAGCTTAACTCGATAACGTACATTTTTATTCTGTGAATAACTTGGCGTTTAGCCTTAACCCTTGTAATGCTGAACCCGATTTTTTTTCTGCTTGGCTAGAATATTCAGACAACGATCAGTGTATAGTCTGGTCTTACTCCTTTTAAGGTAGTGGAACCGCAATAGGTCCGCAACATTTCGGACCACATGTTCTTTCACAATGTTAACCGAGGTTTCCTAATGAAAATCACCGTTAAAGTTCATTTCTCCAAATACGATGGGGAATTACCTACCTTAAAAACAAATACCGATTCTTTAGAGGTTAATCTGATGATTTGAGCAAGTTTATCTAACTGCCGCGAATTTTGCCAAGAATTTTTTTTATTTTACATGATAAGGGCTGAAATCGGACTTGAACACCAATGTTAAGAAGATGTTGTTTTTCTTTGTTTTATTTTATTTTATTTTTTATTTCTTATTTGTTTTTTCCATCAATCAATTTGAAATACGAATATAAGTGTATCACCCAAAATTAAAGGAAAGTGCATCTGTAGATACAGTTAAGCACATTAAAATTGGCGAGGTAATCGATTTTGGAATGAAATTGAATAAGTACGATAAAAAATAGATAAGTGATTTTTAGTGAAAGTAAAAGGGGTAGGCCAATATTGCTAATATTGTTCAGGGTGAACAAAATTAGCAGAAATTATCATCTCCCTTTAACAAAATATTCATTTAAGTTCTATGAATAGCTACTTATTTTTTACAAACAAATCAGACACTTACAATTTTAATCAAATCAGTGAAATCGTGACTTTTTCTAGCTATTTTATTTTGAAACCCCGGAGCTGCGATCTTTTGAATTGATTTCGGAGCGGGTTTGAGTTGCGGGTTTCAGTCAGTGTTTGGAATGGACAAATGGAGTGGTGATTGAGCGATTTAGAATGAGCGATTTAGAATGTTTTTAATTCAGGTTAATGTCAATTTCACGATGCTGTTAACTTTTTAAAGCAAATATCGACTCTTTAGAAGAGCAACTGTTTATTTCAGCACTTTGATTTATCTGCAATCAAGTTTTGCCAATGATATTTTATCCAACATGATAAGAATTAAATTTGACAAATTGTGCTTGATCACCAGTGTTACTTAAATATTTGTCAATAAATATTCAAATACGACTTTCAGTGTTTCACTTTCAATCAAACAAAACCTGTCTGTTAATACTATTTTATCTTATAACTATACAAATATCCGTGTGATAACATCCCGTGTTATTTTTCTTAAATTTTATTATGATATGACATAGTTATTTTTAGAACAATGATATAATGTGGTAAGAAACATCGACGAAAACAAGACAAATAGAGGTAATTAGATAAATATAATACGTACTTAGTGAAATATGGAAAAAAAATATCTAACTCGGTTGTGAGAATTGGTAATTGTCTCGGCAGAGCCTCGACAATTTTCAATTCTCCCAACCTCGCAGATATTTTTTTTTCAATATAATACACTAGGTACGTATTATATATTTAGCCTGTGCGTGACATTTCACATGTGCGCAAAGCAAAGCCTCTGGCTACCCTGTTCAGCAGCACAGTCTGACCTATGTTTTTTATAGATAGATAAGGTCTTAATCATTCTTATGGCGGTCAGCATAATATATTATATTCTCTATTCCATTGTGTGAATTTGTTAGCAATGTCACCCACTGGCTGTTTTGTGTATTTGCTGCATTTGTAACCGTGTAAAGAGTAAAAGCATGTTACGTCCTTGAGACTAGTTGAGTCCATTAATATTTTTATGCAGACACTTTTAGTGTCAGATTTAAATATGTTTTTTCTGTTTTTTAATCTACAACATTACAAAAAATGGGGAAAGTCTTGTTTAAATCTGACACTAAAAGTGTACATAAAAAGATTCGTGTATTGTGAATGGCCGGAAAATTGCTTTCTCTGTCACTACCCAGTGACCGTTGAAAAGTTGAAGATTTACGTATTCCTGTTTAAACATCGTATGAATTAAACTAAATAAGTTTTGCATTTTATGGTATGAAAAAAAAAGAAACAAAAATATTGTTTTCTTAAATCTATGCATTTTTGGAACTTTTTTCCAAATACCTTATCACACTTACAGCTAGGTCACATCGGAGCGATTTTGAATGGTTTGAGTGAGTTTTCTGAACGAATGAATATGGCACTGAGTGAGTGATTTGGAATGATTTTGAACGGGGTGATTCACGTCAATTTTACGATCATGTAAATAACTGTTAGTATGAACATGCTTCATACAAAATGCTGATAAGGTTTATAGTTTCAAACCCAAATTCGTAAAATCAAACAAAACTCTTACCATCTCTTCTATATCTAGCTAAGCTGTTTTCGGAGACCTCCAAAAACCCTAGGTACGGTTAAATACATCGTGAAATTGACATTCGTCTCAATCAAAACCGTTCTAAATCGCTCACTCAGCGCTCCATTCATTTATTCATTCCAAGCAATCACTCAAACCATTCAAAAACGCTCAAAATAACTAAAAAATATAAAATCAACCATTTCCTTCAAAATTCAAACTTCAAAGCAAGAACCAAAGCGCGATTTCACTGTCATAATTGAAATTTTAGGCCACTAATTGGTTCTTGAAGAAATAGGAAGCTATTAATAGAACTTCTTTTGCATATTTTATTAAAGGGAGGTAATACATATCGCTAATTTTGTTCATCATGAACAAAATTTGAGATAATGGATTACCTCGCATTAAATTCACACAAAACTCGCTCCACACACTCATTCAATTTAATTCCATTACATTAAAAAATCATTCACCTTGTCAATTTCACGATGTTATTAACTGTATTGCTATGGCCTAGGTGTCGTCGTCGGAGTCTATGTTGTCAGAGTCATAGGACTTTGACATTTTGTGATGTCTATGTTATTACCATAACGATTCACTTAAAACTTGCTTCGCATATTTAATATTACAGGAGTAATCAATACTATCAAGGGAGTTAACCCTAGATGATCTTTATGTAAAGTGTGCCCCTCCTCATTTTCGACTTACAGTTAACAACATCATGAAATTGACAAGGTGAATGATTTAGGAATGAATTTGGAGTGAAAGTGAACGAGTGTGTGGAGTGAGTTTTGAGTGAAATTAAAGGGATGTAATTCAATATTGTTAATTGTTCAAGATCAACAATTGAAAGTCCACACCAGCTATTAAAATTGTAAAATATTTAGATCGATTTGAATTTATTGTTGAAAGTCTTGAACGATTTTTAAATGTTTTCTTATGATTTCGGAGCGTTTTTGATCGATTTGAGTGAGTGTTTGGAATGAATGAATGGAGCGCTGAGTGAATGATTAAGAATGATTTTGATCGGAATGAGTGTAAAATTTTTAACTGTAGACTCTTTTTTCAGTTTCAGCACCACAAAGAGCCTAGGTATCTGTTGTCGACGAAATATAGGAATTCCTTGCAAAGCAATGACCCCATTTCTCACTTCTGGCCAAATTTAGGCAAACTTTATCTAACCGTAATGAAGTTGTTGGTTTTGAGCAAAATATCCCTTTTCCATAATGTTTTGGCCATTTTGTTATGAGATGGGACCTTTTGTGTTGTGCAACTGCTTGTGCTCATCTACAGCTTCAATTTGATATATTGTTTAGCTGGGCAAACTTTCTTTTTTGCAAATAGAAGCAGCATTTAATTGGTTCAAAAACTCTTTTCATGAACCTTAAGATCAGATCTCTCTGTTATAATATTGTTTTTTTTTGTGTGTGTTTTTTTTTTTCAAAACTAACCTGCGATGTTTGTTGTTGAAGAATCTATTAAGAATGTTTGAGGTATGAAGAGAATTGATGTTTGCATATCAAAGCGTAATTAACTTGAAGTGTATAGTGAGATTCATTCCATATCTTCCATCGTTCTTGTACATCGTCTTCGATTTCTAAAAGCCGCCAATATAGCGCAGTTGGTTAGGCACAAGACTTCCAATCTGGAAGTCGTGGGTTCGATCCCCGGTGGCGGCAAGTATCCTTTCCGACGTTTGTCTCTCACCAAGGGTAGATAATCGTTAACCTATGTGAGATAGCAGTCGGAGGCTAGGAGAGGATGTAATGGTAGTACAGGTGAAAGAAATACCAGGAATCCATTGTTAGGTGCTCCGGCCGCCGCGATATAACTGCAAGATTGTTGAAAGCGGCGTTAAACCCATTCAAACAAACAAACAAAATCGATTTCTAAAAGCATACTGCTAAGAACATCATGGAATTGACACGGTGAATGTTTTTGAGTGCTTTTGAAATGAAATTGACTGATTGTAGCCTGGCTCCCAGGCTGTCAGTTAGTTTTGAAATTAATAAGGTAGACCACTTATGTGTAACTATTTTATTTCAAATTACCTCCCATATTCTCAAAAACTGACCACTGATCGGCCAGTCAGAGAATATAAGCTGATGAGAAATTTTCTTTCTCTACTTGAATTTTGCTTATTTTTTCACAATACTACAGATCAGTGGGACGGGAGCCAGTCTAGACTGATTGCTATGAGCGAGTTTTTAATGATTTCAAAAAGAGGTTATACAATATTGGTAATTTCTTTCGCTTAGACGTAATTAGAGAATCGCCTAAAAAATTATTTCTGACCAAATGGTGAGAAAAACTTAACTGGCTGTCGGAAATTGTTTATACCGTGCATTGGAGGGGACAAAACATTAATACTGAAAACAATCAAGACTGAATGGAGTGTTTTGTTCTTTGCAGTGTAGATTTTTTTAATCAGAAAATGTGTTTTTTATCATGCAGCGGGATTTTTTTTTTTTACTTGGCCGTGGAGAATTGGTTTAACCTAGCTGCAGGAAACTGTGTTACCTCCCTGCATTTAAAAATGTTAACTTTTTTCGAGGTTTGTTTTCTTGTTGCTTTTGGGGATTTTTTAAATCAACTTTAGCAACAATTGATGACCTCGCCACAGGGAAATGCTTTCCTGGCTGCGGGGAAGAATTCTTTCCTCGATACAGGTAAAATACTTTTCTTATCTGAAAAAAGGATGTGAGGGTATTAAGTAATCTAGCCGTGAGGAAAATCCTTTTCCTTGTCGCAGAGATTTCACCCCCCCCCCCCCCCCCCCCCCAATGTGGTTATTGTTTTTACCTGGCTGGTTCGAAATTCTTTTAACTGGCTGTTCTTAATTTTTTAAACCTCACTTTTGGAATTTTTAACTTCTTTCCTAGATTTTTTATACAAGTCGACAGAGAAAACTTTTACCTTGCTGCGGGTAAAGGTCTCATTCATGCTATAGAGGGAAAATGTTACCTTCCATATATTGTATGAAATATTATATAGTGAACCTTGTTGTTCATTTAATGTTCCTGGGGTAATATTTAGGCCCTGACTAGGCTCATCCCAGTTTACATAGACACAAAAAAAATCTTAAAAACGTGTTCTCTGAAACCAGAAGACATGGACTTTTCATAATAGTTTCATTCAATTTAATTTTTTCAAGTTTGGTCATTTCATGCTCCTATGTTCAAAGAAAAGTTCTGCCCAGGCATACCATTTTAATGAATAAACAAAACAGGAAACAATTCAATCTATATCTTTGCAGAAAACATTCCATGGTATTGATCTTGTGTAGTAATTATCTCCTTGTTGACATCTACCTATTAATGGATGTCAAAGGGGTCGAAGAGACTTGGGTTAGCGATAATAGTACACCTCTTGTTTAAATCTCGCTGCTTATAATTTTCAGCTGGAATATTTTTCTATTTGGCTGGGGAAAATAGTTTAACCTTGCTGCAGGACATTGTTTTGCTTTACAACGTGATAGAATTGTCACCTTGTATGCTGGCAAATTGACTTAACTTCGATGTGGGGATTCTTTTGACCAGGTAGTAGTGAAACCGTCGTTGAAACCCAGGTTGTTTGGTAATATTCTGACCACACTTCAGGGAAAGTTTTAGGTCTTGCCTTCAAGGAAACGTTTTACAAGCATTTTGTACCAATCTGTAGGGAAACTTTTACCTTACTGCGGGCAATGGTCATTACCATACTGCGAAGAGATTTTTTTTCCAAACTGTTGGGGTTTTTTTTTGGTTTTTTTTTTTCTTCATTTTGGCAAGATTTTAACCTCAGTAAAATGATTTTCAACGGGCGGCTAAAATAATTTAACCTTGCTTTGAGAAAAAAGTTGACCTTGCTATAGGGATAATTTTATCCAATCTACGGATAACAATTTTATCAAGATACGGGCAATTTTTTATACATGCTGCGGAGAACATATTTTCCAGACAGCGGGAAAACCTTTTTCAATGATGAACGGAAATTCACTTATATGTGAGCGGGAAAAGTTTTTAACTTGGCTAGTGGGGAAACTTAAATCTTTGTGTGGGATTTTACCTCGCTGTAAAGAAATGTCATTCTTTCACTTAGACATCAAAATTTCGTTTTGATGTTTAACAGTTCTAAAAGGGGAAACATACTTTATCAATAAGACATGCAGAAGACGCATACAAAAAAGCACTAAATGAACTGAAGCGCAAGGAAAACGCTCTTTTTCTTTTTATGTCAATATAATGCTGAAAATGCAGAAAATGTATCATTATTTTATTGATTTAATGTCATGAACTAGTGTGTGTTCATAAGACTTGATGCAAAATATTTCTTCAATTTGAACCAAGTGGATAAATTTCGATAGTTTATCACAAATCTTTAAAACAAAAAGAAGGCTAACTACTTTCCTATAAAAATACGTTTCTGTCTTCGCGGACCCTTTGAAATCGACCTTGATTTGGATAAAATTGTGTAGAATTTTGAACGAGGCTGGGGCGTTTTCGAACGACTCCGTGGCATTTCTGAATGGTATAAATTCTGTTTGTGATTGATAAACAGAACATTAAGTAAGCATTTGGAAAGCTTTCGAAAAGAATGAGCATCAATTTCAGGGATGCTCTAGCTGTAGCCACAGATAGTTACATCGTGAAATTGACATTCATCTCAATTTAAACTGTTACCAATCGCTAACTCAACGCTCAATTTATTCATTCTAAACACTCACTTAAACCACTCAGAAAAGTTTCAAAATCGTTTACAAAATTCAACATCTTCATTCAAAATGAATATAAATAATTTGTTTATACATATTTTATTGAAGGGTTGTAATAGATATCGCTAATTTTGTTCATCCTGAACAAAATTTTCGATATTTTTACCTCCCTTTCATTTCCCTCAAAACTCGCACTTACTCAATTTCATTCGAAATCATTCCAAAATCATACATCTTGATAATTTTACGATTTTGTTTGCTGTAGGAGGAAGGTCGGACTCACCTGACAATAATTCCATGTAGAACAAAAGTCGTAATTTATAGCTCTTATGAGTTCAACTGAAACTAATGGTCATATAAGTATCAAATATCAAATCAAGACACCATTTAATTTTTATGGATGTCAAAGTCTAAACACAAATATAGAATGGTTTCAAAGAAGTCGAACAAAAGCATTTATTCATAACAAGGTCAGGCATTGTTTGAAATAATTTATCAATTATTGTGAATTTTTGAAAACCGCGAATTCTAATATCATTTCGTTTTGTTCTCAAATCTATAGAACATTCATTATCATTAAAATGATAATAATGTACTAAATGAAAGCAAGTGGCCCTTGAGAACATTCGGATTTCGACAGCTATTTAGGTTTAAAATGTCGTTTTAATAGGTATGACAAGAGATCTATTCAAGATTACTTTTTTTAACTATGATTTGTAAGCATAGATTGTAATAACAATTTGACGACCGATGTGGTAAAATGTCGTAAGTGACTATAAAATGAATATACCTGATGACCTGATAAGCATCTGGGCATAACAAATGTTTCTGTGGTCACACAAAACGAAAATTAAACACGAAATACTACATTATAAGAGACATTTTGAATTCCAATCGGCCTGTAGTTGTGTGACTCTATTATACTATTAAAAGTTCATTTTTCCTGCATTAAGGTAGTGGAACAGTAATATTTCCGCAACATTTCTGAACTCATAATCTTTCACAGTGTTGACCGAGGTTTTCTAATGATTTCATTAGAAA
Source organism: Fragum whitleyi (assembly GCA_948146395.1). Lineage (NCBI taxonomy): Eukaryota > Metazoa > Mollusca > Bivalvia > Cardiida > Cardiidae > Fragum > Fragum whitleyi. The sequence continues at coordinate 7,495,168 of OX411558.1, forward strand.
ACCTTGGTCACCACTGTAGAGGTACATTAGTTCCGAAATGTTGCGGAACTATTTCGGTTCCACTACCTTAGGGATGCAAGAAATTATTTGCGAACTTTAAAAACAGTGTACACCGACATGAGTACATGTCCAAAGCGAGGTACCATTTTTAAACGTCTCACAAACGATTTCTTCTAGAACGTAGCGCGTGTCAGTTCATTCGAAATGAAAGGAATTCTATCATTGATGTGGCTTGCGATGTTGACAAATTATCCAGTTTATATTGGTGAGTGTAAAACTTCTCAAATAGCTAAATTTGTAAGGTAGTAGACCCGTAATAGTTCCGCAATTTTTCAGAAGTAATCAACTTTAACAGCGTTAATCGAGGTTTCCTAATATTTTTCATTAGGAAACCTCGATCAACATTGTGAAAAATCATAAGTTCCGAAATAATGCGGGACTATTACGGTTCCATTACGTTGATAAACTGTTCCTCGTAAATAGCGGGGGAACATTTTTGACGATTTCACTAACATAATTGGTTTTTTTCGCGAGGGTGTGTCTCTTACCAATGGGTTGATAATAGTAGGTCTATGTGAGATAGCAGCTGGAGGCTAGGAAAGGATGTGATGGTTGTACTGGTGAGAGAAATGCCAGGACTTTATTGTTAGGTGCTCCAGCCGCCGCGATATAATAGAAAAACTGTTTAAAGCGGCGTAAAAGTTTATTGAATCAATCGATAATAGTTGACACAATTTTGTTACCAAATAATTCAATTTATTATTTCATTTTTGTAAATTGGGTGTTGAAATTTGTAGACAAGATGCTTTTAAATTTGAATGAAAAATGTTTAGTATTCAGTTTTTATTAGCCAGTGCATTAAGGATATTAAAGGCTTATATATCTATTCACGGAGGTATGAAACCTTAAGACTAATCGCATTGTATAGCTACGTAATAAAGACATCTGAAAAAGGACTTGGTTACAAATCATACGAGGTCAAATTTCGAAATCTGTATTTTGTAAAGTAGAATAATTATTCTAGATTCTGAAATTTAGTCGAGTGGGAAAGGGTTCATTCCTTGTCAGCCTGTGCAGTCCATGCAGAATGATTAGGGTTGACATTTTACTTATTACACAGATAATTCCTTTTCCCTCGACAGATCATATATATATACATGTATTCGACTTTATGGTAGTGGACCCGTAATAGATCCGCAACATTTCGCGTTTCGGAACTCGTTATCTTTCACAATGTTGACCGAGGTTTCCTAATAAAATCACTACTGAGTAAACCTCGTTTAACACGGTTATAGTTCAATTCTATTACGGGTTTACTACCTTTATGAATATCTGCGTTCATAATCAAAATGAATAAGAATTATAATCCTTAATGAAAATTATTTCTCGTCATGAATACTGTCTGAATACTGTCTGCTGTAAATTTTATGGTGGCATATTTCTGCCACGAAATATAAGATAGTAGTATCATGATACTTTAACAAAATCGCGATAAATATCGTTTTCATGTCAAAATTTTCTCAATAAAATATAAAATCGTGATATTTGTACCTAGTATCTTGATTTTTTCTACGCTAATAACCACTACTTACGTCGAGATAAAATAATCATGAACCAGAAAATGAATTCGCAGTAACTAAGTTTTAATACGGCTTTCGTATTCATTTTATTTTCATCTTTCGGCTTCGTGAAAAAAATATTGTCAAGATAGAATCTGAATCAAAGCGCTAAATGCTGAAGGCCTGGTTTATAAAGAGACAGGGTGACATTTGAAGACATGCACTCCATTTTTTTTTTCAATCTTTTTAGCAAGGCTTTTTCTAGACTGGTGACAGTCTCTTAAATAGAGGTATATATGAAAAAAGAAAGATAGAAAAAATGTTTCATGTCTATAAGCCTGAGTTTCAGATAAAGGAAAATAAACTCAATATATGTGTGTGGTTGGTTTGTGGTTTAAAGTGGTTATGCACCTTCTTTACTTATAAATCTAAACTCTGGGACTGAATGCCAGCCTAGGCTTTTTCAGGCGAGGGAAACCAAGGGTTCCATTTACCTATAGGGATCCTAAGCCACACTCCGAACTCACTTCAGAGGAAAATATCGAACGGGATACTCACTTTATAGCGCTGAGTCCGCCAAAAACAACTTATTCCCAATGTATAGATTACTACGCCTGATACCGCTTTCAGACAGGCGCAACTCGCGTTATAGGCGAATATACATATTAAAGCTGACCAATCTTGTCGGGCTAGCGACGCGTCATTACTGCTTCCGTCATTACCTTTCTTTGTCGGATGCAGATGGCGAGGAATACTCTTGATTGGCATATTGAAACAAACGAAATTCAAATCAGGGAATTATTCGTAAGATCAAACATAATTTATACAGCTCTTACCGATAAAATTTCGAAATATCCCTTTCTAAAAGTCTTAAAATAGATCTTCGGGTATTCTATCAGAAATATAAATAGACGCTACCGGAAAACATTTCTGAAACGTCAATCGACTTTCCTCGTTTATATACGGCATTTTCACAGAACACGGGGAAATCCCAATGACGTCATATAAAGTGTCTGGCGAGGGATTTGAAATGACGAGGTTTTCTTTTCTTCTGTAATTCGGGTAATTCTGCGTAATTTTATATTAACATTTATTAGCACACTACCTAGTACGTTCGCCACCCTTGGAACAACAGTGCGAAAACAATAAAGCTGCATTAATCATCAGTTTCCCTAATAACGCCGGATGCCGAAACATCGTAACTAAAATTTGAGCAAGCCGCATTTCCTAGGCCAGACGCGCAAGATACATCTTAGGACCGATTCAACATAAAAACTCCATAGTTTCTCATAACAGTTTCCATAATTTATTTAATGAAACTAAAAAAGGGTTCTTTTGCAGCCAAAGCTCGTACCTACAGTTTCAATTCAAGTTAAAGCTAGAAGTTTTAACGCTTGGAAGTCGTTAATTCTTATAGGCCTACCCAGAATGGTGGACTTTGGGAGCAATATCTAAGCTTATTTTAAATAAGGAAACAAGCATTAACAAAGAGTGCAGGGAAAGGAAAGTGTGTATGGAGGGGGGTGTTAAAAATTCCTTACTTTGTAAAAATAAATCCTGAAATTCCAACCTGGAAATACAAAAATTCCTGATTTTGGCCCTTATTGAGAGCACTGTTAGTCTACAGTTTCGGTTCTCTCATACTTTATTAAGCTCGTAAGTGCAAACTGGGCTTCAGAATGGTGAGCTGAGCTATAAATAGATATCTCTCGTACGTCGTTCGTCATCAACTCTATTTAGTGTTTATATCATAGGGGCGTCAATTCATGAATATTGGATAGTAATGTTTGTCGGGTCATTAAGATGAACCGTAAGAATTAACATTCCATATGAAAACACGAGGAAAGGATACCTGTTGACACTTTCTTTGTTGGAACTTGTTCAGTTTGTTAGTCAAAATGATAAAACCTCCTGAAAGAGCAAAGTTCATCTGGTAAATACAAACGTAGGGACATGAAAATTTGGCTCACCCGTGATGAACAATGACCAAAATACTTATTACGTCAGAAAGGGAACTCAATTGGAAAATGAGAACATTTGAAAAGAAAAAAGGAAAGAAAAATCGGGATTTATGAGAAATATTTCATACTAACGGTTGTACAGCGTATTGGAATGTGGATTTCCAAGAATGTCACATGTGTGCAAAGTAATGACTTAGCTTGACAAGAATTTTCATTATGCACGCTACATTGTACAGTCACTTGAATGAACTATATTCAAATAAGAACTCATTCGAAAGTATGCCTTTTAACTCCTCGCTTTATTTTAACCCTGACTTTGTATCGTTATATTTTTTTTATAAGGAAGATTTCAAAAATATCTATGCTTTGCTAGCTTTCAGTACTTTCAGTACTTTGACCAAAATTTTAGTTGAGTTGATTGGTTTGCTACTAGTCAGTCAATTTATCCATTCGATCATTCCGTATAACAATCGTAGTAATTTCTATGGTCACAAGCTCATCTGCTCTTTCTTTCACTGATTTGAATTCCATAAAGAAGTTGTATATTTACTGTTGGAACACAAGAAATTGATAGGGCCAATTTCTCCCTCTCCCACAATATGGTCCACCCTGTACTCTTACCCCATTATTTTTTAATTTTTACCCTAGATATATATCAAATTACACTCATGTTGATTTATTGTCTGCAACCTATTTCAAGTTGGCACAGTCTAAGATTTTGTCGTCTGTTTAATGGTTTAAGGATGTAACAATGCTTTTAAAGTTTTCTTATCTAAATTAATCCATTACAAGACAACATATATTTAGACAGTTCGAAATTGTAAAGGAATGCAGATTACATACAGTATGTGGGCAAATTAGTAAAATTTGTAGCAAAAAGGGTAGATGATATTAGGGAGCAAGGAGAGGTGTTGGTTAGCAGCATCTTTTTCCTATTAGCTAGGTCATTTGTCAACCTCAAATATAAAAGCTATGTATCTTTAACACGGCAGTGATATTGGCAGTGATAAGAAAGAAAATATCTTGTAGACATGATAAGGACAATGTGAATAATCAATGTTATATTCCAGAAAATTGACCTCGAGTGTTGTTTCACCTATTCAGTTCCCTCGCCTTCAGTTAGGACTGCGTTGAACACACAAAGTACTTCGTGTCGCACAAAAGTTGATGACGTATACTAGACCTATTTTTCGCGCGCGCATGAGCACAAACAGCTACGTAGTACACACGTTGTTCGGTTTTTGATTTGATTACTAAACCAGACCAAAAATCATTATGATACTGCTATCTCGTATCTCGTGGCAAAAATATGCTACCATAATTTTTACTTTTAAACGATTCGTTTTGTTGGCTTTACCATACTAATTTTGTACAACATCTGGTTGAACAAAAAATTTGCAGACAGTTTGGACTAAGATCCGAATCTAAAGACTACTACCTGATCTACGCCTACACTGTCTACCTTCTTCTTAACTTTTGTGGTAAACTTGAGCCAGGCTGCTTGAAATTCTTAAAAAAATAAACAAATTCGTTGGAGCAAAATCTAAGTTCAGCAGGGTTAGGTTTACCCCATTGTTTTTCTTTACAGTTAGTTGCATGGTGTAATTAGTATTCATCTCGATCAAAACCATTCTAAATCGCTCACTCAGCACTCCATTCATTCATTCATTCATTCATTCATCCATTCATTCATTCATTCATTCATTCATCCATTCATTCATTCATTCTAATCACTCTCTCAAAGCAATCAAAAACGCCCCAAGCTCACTGAAAAAGAGAGAATCAACAACGTCATTCAAAATATCGCGATTTCACTATCGTGATTGAAATTGTAAACGTCTGATAGGTTCTTGAAGAATAGGAAGCTATTTATAGACTTTGTATAAATTAAATTGAGTTCTTGAACAAATTACACAAAGTTTGTTCATCCTCATCCTGAACAAAATAAGCCATTATAGATTGCATCCTTTTCATTTCACTCAAAACTCGCTCCACGCACTCGTTCAACTTAATTCCAAAATCATTTACCATGTCATTTTCACGATGATGTTTACTGTAGCTTGCGAAGAAGATACAAGCTCGATACCAACGTTTGAGCTTAAACTCAGTAGAAGAGTACATCGTCTTGACGGACTCCTAGCCGGAGCCGGGTTTCTCCAGAAAACTGTGACAAGCGGAAACCTTATGGTACAGTGCGCTGCACGCTGTGATGTCACCACTTATTGTCGATCATTTTTCTTAGATACGATGGCGTCACGATGCCAATTTCACGCAATAGTACTGAGTGGCGTCTCTGGACTAAAGGAATCTGGATATTCGCTCTATTTAGAAAGACCACAGGTAATACAGCTAATAGAATCATTGACGCTAATTTAGATCAAAATAAATCTCCCACTTAACGCGACATTCATTTATTGCAAACACTCACCCAAACCATACTAAAACGCTGCAAAATCACTAAAAATGAAACGCAGTTACATCTAAATCTCACGAACGATTCATTTATTTCACTGGCTTGTTTAAGTTTGAAGCGCCTGAATTGTTCACGAGGACATATAAATCTATGCAATACTTTTATGCTTAGGTGATTAAAGGGAGATCATATACATAATCTCAAACGAAATGATCGATATTTCATTACCTCAACTGATTATGTTTTGTAAGAATAGTTTGTGATGGACGCCCATCAAATTCAAAACTTCTGGGGAAAATCCGAATTACTCATTTAATCTTCATTCATGGTACTTACATGTTATACACTCACTCATATATTTCCAAACCGCTCCGAAACGCTCATTGCATAGAATGCAATACATATGATGAACAAGTCTCGAAAAGGATATTTCTTTGAAGTGGTTTTAAGCAAAGTAGATGAAATAATAGAACTGGAAATAGCTGCAGCTAGATTATCAAATGTTTATCAAGTCTGGATGTTACATATTTTAATCTTATTTGAGTCTACTAATGAGGCTTCTTTTATAAAGCAAAAGTGCATAAACCATTCATTTTATGTAATATCTAGCATAATAGTAAGTTTATATTGATCGGGCGAAACAAAATATTTCTTTTTTTTGTTTGTGTGTATAATTCTTTCGTATATCTGAATATGCCTCGCAAACGAAGAAAATAAACTTCGCAATATATGTTTCTGTTTTGTATATTCCCGTCTCTCCTATATTTAAAGACATGTCTTCTTTAATTCATCTTTTCAATAAAAGTGTAAATACTGTATTCTGAGATTTAATAGAATGTCACTGTTTTTCAATGGCTTGCATCCGAACTTGTAACCGTATATCATGCATTTATTCATTTTGTATATCAGAATGTCCATCAGGATGGCACCTGTTCAGGAATTCATGCTATCTCTTTGTTTCTGGAAACAACACCATGAATTTCGAGGACGCAAAGGTAATAAATTTTAAACAATTTTCATCAAATTTCAAATTTCATGTGCTATACCATATTTTTAAATAGCTATATACTTGTTTATTTGATAATAAGTTTTATCGGCCCTCCATTCGTGTTTTTTTGGAAAATAGTGTCCCTCTTGTCCCACTTAAAAAGACGGACAAAGCGGGGTAAATTAACCCTTGTCATGCTGAACCCGGAATATTTCTGCCCTGGCAGGAGCTATAGACAAACATCAGCGTGCACATATGTGCAGTCTGATGTTAGTCTACACCACCTGTTTCTCACTTTCAAACCAGAATTGCCAATAGATTTAGTTTTTCAAAAGAAAATTGACCTACAGTTGTCACTTTCAGTCCTGGGAATTTGATTACAGTTTTTAGCCAAAATTTATTCAGCATGACAAAGGTTAATTTCTTAAATTACTCGGGAACGTTTTCATCCAGATCGTTTGTTGGGCTATCTCGTACATGTATTTTATATGAGATACACCTTTTGTCTTTTTATTCATCCAAAGATTTCTGTAAAAAGATGATGGATATTTGGAAAATGTGCGTTTTAATTCGGGTTAAGAATAACCTCTTATAATTCCTTTTTTTTTTAAATGACAAATATGTTTGTATTTTTTCATGAGTATTGAAATGATTCATTTTTGTACACGAATGAGACCGGAGTAAGCTCTAACAGTGAACAGTTCACAGTTTAATTGGATTTCTTATTCTTTTCAAACAACCAAAAATCCCTTTCTGTGAGATGATACAGGTGGCTTAGATATCATGTTTATAAAACTCTCTCCAGCCCATCAAAATGCCTCAATATTACTTGCAGTACCCTAGTGGTCATCTTTATAAAACTCTATCCAGCCCATCAAAATGCCTCAATATTACTTGCAGTACACTAGTGGTCATCTTTATAAAACTCTATCCAGCCAATCAAAATGCCTCAATATTACTTGCAGTACACTAGTGGTCATCTTTATAAAACTATCCAGCCCATCAAAATGCCTCAATATTACTTGCAGTACACTAGTGGTCATCTTTATAAAACTCTATCCAGCCAATCAAAATGCCTCAATATAACTTGCAGTACACTAGTCTCATCTTCTTACAGTTATTCTGTTCGAGGAAAGGTGCGGGACTTCCTATCATCAACAATGAAGCCACAAACGACTTCTTTAAATCACTAGGACAGTATGTACCGTCAACCAGTAAGTAACAATGTGTCGATATCCTTTAGGGACAATTTATTTCCTGTGCGCATTCGGGTCAGTCGTAGACTGGTCCCGCTGTCGACTATCAAAAAGTCTATTCTATGCTCTTTTGATAGTTGACTAGGACCAGTATTGCCCGGAGTATGATCTAGTAGCTATGTGAGAGATTCTCTGATATACTGGCCACTATAACCGCCCGAAGACAGGAATAGGCTGGCAAATCGTATCCATTATTCAACTCATATAAATAATTGAGGTAAGTCGTTCTGTCTACACACACATAAAGGACTTGACGTGATATCTTTTTGGATATGTTATCTTCTCAAGATTGTTGAGTCTTGCATTTTGTTACTTTGGATACCAAGTCTCAAACCATTAAAGCTTTATTATCCCTTTCATGATTATCCCCGACCAAAAATGAAATAGGCTGGTTTCACGTGTATCTACATGACATCGGCGATAAGTTGTATAAAAGACAACTGTTCGTTGAATCTAAAACGGATCTTTTCATCCATTTTTGTTTCAGCTTTTTACTAAGAAAAATAAGAAGAAAACAAAACAAATAAGCTTGGCATATATCTCGTTCGCATACAAATTAGTCAATGTCAACGGCTATCTTTTATACCACTAGATGTCGTTGGCGTTTTGTATTCCTTAAATCCTATTGAATTTAAAAAAGAGACGAATCTTTAACCGGGCGAATGCTAAATGACCCAAAAGATTTTTATTATAGGGATGAGTGTATTTTTCACTGCGTTTATTGGGGTATAAAGTGCAATTGCCTTAGCACATGGCAAATAACGCCCGTAGGGCGTTATGATTAAGCCATGTGCTAAGGCAATTGCACTTTATACCCCAATAAGCGCAGTGAAAAAGACACTCGTCCCTTATAATTGCAATCATCTAGATCGAAGAAACAATTGAAATAGTCAGCCAAACATTTAAGCTCATTCAAGTCTACTTTCTGCGCGTATAAATTACACGATCTATTTTTAGATCGTGTATTGTTTATCTCGCTATCGAAGTGAAATGTCATATAGTAAAACAAATGATACACAAATAAAAGACAACATTGAAATTCGTAGAGGTACTTATGACAAAAAAGCTTGTTTCTGCCAAGTAAGTCTATATTTTTAAACGAAAACGGCGTGGTCGGTCTTAGTTGAGAGGGTTGCTTGAAGGTCTTCGTCGACTCGATGTTTTCTAAGTTTAGGTCGGCTCAGAATCAGAATTGCATGCTTGTAATCGTAAATTCTTTCGAAAATATATTAATTTATAACAGTTCGAATAGCAATGTTGCGTTGATGATCGGGATCTAGGTTAATTCGAGTTCCTACAACACAGGACTTGTAGATCGAAGGTCGGGGGTTTCCCGAAAGACCTATTGCATTTTATACAGAAATAAAGTGCAATGGATTTCCCCGCGTGATGCGATTTAAACCAATCAAATTTCTTTATTTTATTGGATTGCAATTATTATTTATTACTCTTTCATTTCTATTATTGTTAGATCTATCATTTTATATCTAAGGTTCTGGAATTTTAATCGGGCTAACAGACATACACCAAAACGGGACTTGGGTTTGGGACGAAACGGAAGAAACCCCGGCCTTCACAGGTATGGTAAAGTTAACAACATCGTGAAATTTACAAGCTGAATGATTAAGGGATTATTTTGAAATGAATTTGAATGAATGTGAGGAGCGAGTTTTGAGTGAAATTGATTGGAGGTAATCCTATATCGCAAATTTTGTTCAGGAAATTAGCAAAATTGATTACCTCCATTTAAGAAAGTATGCATACAAGTTCTATACATAGCTTCCTGCTTCTTCAAGAACCTAGGAGACGCTAGCAATTTGAATTGTGTTAGTGAAATCGCGATTTATCTGGATCAAAATTTACTTTGAAGGACGTTGTTGATTCTATATTTTTAATGGGTTTGGGCGTATTTCAATGGTTTGAGTGAGTGTTAAAAATGAATGAATAGGGCGCTAAGTGAACGATTTAGAATGGTTTTGATTGAGGTGAATGTCAATTTCACGATGTAACTAACTGTACAGTTAGTAACATTGATCTTCATCCCAATCAAAATATCATAATGTATAACTCGCTATTCTCTCTGTTTAATGCATTCAAAAGCATGCGCTCCAATCTCTCAAAAAGCTCCAAATAGTTGAATAATTTCAAAACTCGCTCATCACACTCATGCTGCATAGATGAAACTAAATGTAATTCTCTAAATTACAAACTTTTCTTTTAATTTTTTTGAATATTATTATTACTTTTTGTATGCATTGTTTTCTTGTAGTAACCATGTATTTTAGTAAGTTTTGTTTTTATCCCCCGCTGTTTTCGGCGAGGGGATATGGTAATGCTCTCCGTCCGTCCTTCCGTCCTTCCGTCATTCCGTCACTAAACTTGTCCGGAGCATATCTCCTAAAGTATAATAGCTATCAACTTAAAACTTTATGGGTGGATATATCTCATGGAGGAGAAGTGCAGTGCAAAAGAACTACAACTCTTGCTTTCATAATTTTGGAGTTATTGCCCTTTGTTATTTTTAAGACTTAGATTTTGTCCGGAGCATATCTCCTAAAGTATAATAGCTATCAACTTGAAGCTTTATGGGTGGATAGATCTCATGTAGGAGAAGTGCAGTGCACAAGAACTACAACTCTTGCTTGCATAATTTTGGAGTTATTGCCTTTTGTTATTTTTAAGACTTAGATTTTGTCCGGAGCATATCTCCTAAAGTATAATAGCTATCAACTTGAAACTTTATGGGTGGATAGATCTCATGAAGGAGAAGTGCAGTGCACAAGAACTACAACTCTTGCTTGCATAATTTTGGAGTTTTTGCCCTTTGTTATTTTTAAGATTTAGATTTTGTCCGGAGCATATCTCCTTAAGTATAATAGCTTTCAACTTGAAACTTTATGGGTGGATAGATCTCATGGAGGAGAAGTGCAGTGCACAAGAACTACAACCTTTGCTTGCATAATTTTGGAGTTATTGCCCTTTGTTATTTTTAAGATCCCCGACGGCGGCACTCATTCTTTCCGACTATTTGTCTCTCACCAATGGGTTGATAATCATAGACCTATGTGAGATAGCGGCTGGAGGCTAGGAAAGAATGTGGTGGTTGTACTGGTGATTGAAATGAAATACCAGGAATCCATTGTTAGGTGCTCCAGCCGCCGAGATATAACTGAAATAATGTTGAAAGCGGCGTTAAACTCCATTCAATCAATCAATCAATATTTTTAAGACTTAGATTTTGTCCGGAGCATATCTTCTAAAGTATAATAGCTATCAACTTGAAATTTTATGGGAGGATAGATCTCATGGAGGAGAAGTGCAGTGCACAAGAATTGTAACTCTGGCTTGTATAATTTTGGAGTTATTGCCCTTTGTTATTTTTAAGACTTAGATTTTGTCCGGAGCATATATCCTAAAGTATAATAGCTATCAACTTGAAACTTTATGGGCGGATAGATCTCATGGAAGAGGAGTGCAGTGCACAAGAATTATAACTCTGGCTTGCATAATTTTGGAGTTTTTGCCCTTTGTTATTTTAAAGACTTAGATTTTGTAGGGGCTTAATTTCTTAAAGTAGAACCCTTAATCTATTAGGCTTCAGTTTACTATCAAGCTTTCTCGGCGGGGGATGGCCATGTCCAACATGGCTCTTGTACAATTATAATCAAGCTTTTGTTATTTTATACATCCTTGTTTTTGTATAAATGTAGAATTACATTGCATTATATAATAGTGATTCACATGCCTATCAAGGCCCATAATTGTAAATTAAAAGTTATCTTATCTTATCTTATCTTATCACTCATTTGGTTTTGTTCCAGAATCATTCACCCAGTCAAATTAACGAAATACTTAGATGTTATATATAGAGGATAATCGTTTCTTTAAGAGTAAGATCGATATGTATTTCATTAAGTGAACAACAAAAGCTATATTTTCACGAGTGGCAGAGCCACGAGTGAAAATATAACTTTTGTTTTTCCCGAAATGAAATATTAATCGATCTTACTCGAAAAACAAACGATTATTCTATTTCTTTAATGCAAAAATGAGACAAAATGTGAAATTTCTAGGACATATTTTCGTAAAGCGCGTCATTTTGCGCGAGATTGCTATGCAACGTTGATTGTGACGTCACTTATTTCGCCCCGCATAGATGACATCAGATAGGAAGAAATGCACAAAAGCAGGGTATAAGTTTTTGATAATTTCACTGCTTTTGCGGTGAGTTTATCAAGTGATAATCTATCGTTTTTTCTCGATAAACCACCGAAAAGCATTAAAGAAAAACCTTTATTTTGTTCATACATGTATTATAGTTACATATAAAAAACATCATGAAATTGACTTTCACCTCATCAAAACCTGTCTCAATCACCCGCTCAGCGCTCAATTCAATACAACCAAAACACTCAAAGAGTCCCGAACTTGTATCAAATCGCTTCAAATTACTATTTTATTTGCTGATGTCGATTACAAAACGTCTGATTAGCCAGAAAAGATGCACAAAGAAGAAAATAATCTATTTTTTAAGGATAGTAGTAAAATACCGCACATTCCTTCCAACGAAATTGTCGACGCTGTATTATCCCCCTCTATTTTAATAAAATCTCGCTTCTCCCAATCATTCACTTCCTTTCCGAAATTATGCTAAAACCCTGCTGAAAATTCTATGATGTTTAACTTTATCTATATGTACTACATCTCTTGCATCTTTAAAGTAACAAAGGATGAAGAATTAAGGTGGACCCAAAATAGTTACGCAACGTTTTGAAAGTTATGAACTTTAATAGTGATAACCGAGGTTTCCTAATGATTTTCATTAGGAAACCTTGGTCAACATTGCGAAAGTTCATGAGTTCCGAAATCTTGCGGAACCATTACGGATTCACTCCATTAATCGTTAAACAAATCCCATTTTTTCCTGGTGATTAATCCGTTCTTGTTGAAACTTGCGGTTTTCAATGATTGCAGTTCGTGATGATTAATTATTTCCTTTAGTTGTTAGTTGCTCCAGCCGCCGCGATATAACTGAAAAAAATGTTTAAAGTGGCGTAAATCTCCATTCAATCAATCAATTAATTAGTTCCTGTTGTTTATAGTGTTTAATTATTTCCTATTGTAGATGGTATTAACTTTTCTAGTTGTTCATGGTATTTTTCCTGTTTGTCATGGTGTTTATCGTTTCCCCTAGTCCATGGTTTTCAACATTTTTCCGTGTTTATGGTGTTTAACCTTTCTCCGTTTTCCATGGTGTTTAATCTTTTCCCGTTGTTCCCGTGTTTAATCTTCTGTCGTTTATAATGGTGTATTAATTTTTTCAATTAAGTTAGAAAAGGTTACAGTTACAGTTAGTTACATCGTGAAATTGACATTAATCACGATCAAGACATTTCCAACTCACTCGCTCAGCGCTCCATTCATTATTCGAAAAAGAAATACTCAAACCACTCAAGAACGCTCAAACCTATTGAAAAGTATAAAATCAATGGAGAGAGAAAAATCGTTATTTCACTGACATAATTCAAGTTGTAAGCGTCTAATAGGTTCTTGAAGAAATGGGAAGCTATCTATAGAACTTGTATGCTTATTGTATCAAAGGAGGATAATCAATATCGCTTATTTTGTTCATCCTGAACAAGATTGGCGATATTTGATTACCTCCCATTAAAATCACTCAAAACTCGCTCCACACACTCATTAAATTACATTCCAAAATAATTCCATAATCATTCACCATGTCAATTTTACGATGTTGTTAACTGTAACTCCGTAAAATAATTGGAATCGAATAGCAAAAAAGGACATAATTTAGAGATAAAGACGACACCTTAAAAGGTAATATTCGGTGATCCCGAAATTTCACGAGGTCGTCCGAGGAAAACCATTTTTTTAGCTAGGAATAAATAATCAATGTGTATAGGATAGAAAACGAGTGTCGTGGTATATGGGAAATAGACACAAGCTTCAGCGAGTGTCTATTTTCCATATACCGTGGCACGAGATTTTCTATCTGACTTAGACCACGCTTTTCTAACATTGTCTGCATTTTTTACCCGAACATCTGGACAACGAAAACAAGTAAAAATAGCTGTGATATTACTAACTAAAGAGGGTGTATGTAGCCGGGTTGACTATAAGGGGTGTTTGTACTGCCTTGCCGTACAAGCTAGCTTTTATAGCGACGTGGTAGAGCACTCGCTTTGGGACACAGAGGTACCGGGTTCGAATCCCCATAGAGTCGAATATTTATTTGCGGGTTACATACTTATGAATCTATTATCGTTACTTATTACAGCTCTTTTGCGTGTTTCAACTGTAGAAAGTATTATAGAAAAGCAACCATATAATCTACTAGACACCTTCTTAAAATGACACGGCACACAAAATCTGTCAAGATTCACGTGCACGACACACTTTCACTGTATATTTGTATATACAATTTTAGGAGTTGTATCTGTGATTTATATTTTTGAAATACTGCTCTCTGATTGGACAATTCGCTTCAAGCGTGGTCTAAAACCGAAGAAATCACTATTATCAGATATTTATATTTTCGCACAGTTGACAAAGAAGTTCATTTTTACCGAGAAATTATTCAGAGAATTTATCCGGAATAAAAACGAAAATTGATAGTTTGTTTATGTTGTCTCTTTCAGATTGGGATGAAGGCCAGCCCCAACTTGATGTAGAACATTGTGTTTTTATGAGGAAGAACCGTCATCAGCGTTGGCATAATGTACCTTGTTCTTTGGCCTTGACTGTTGTCTGTGAAATGTAGACGGATGGATGGATGGATGGATGGATGGATGGATGGATGGATGGATGGATGGATGGATGGATGGATGGATGGATGGATGGATGGATGGATGGATGGATGGATGGATGGATGGATGGATGGATGGATGGATGGGTGGATGGATGGATGGATGGATGGATGGATGGATGGATGGATGGATGGATGGGTGGGTGGGTGGGTGGGTGGATGGATGGATGGATGGATGGATGGATAGATGGATGGATTGATGGATGGATGGATTAATGGTGCATTGATATATATAAGATTCGATTGATGAAATGAAAAAATAATCCGCCTATCTAGATTACTATTATGGGCCTAAAGAACATTTTCCTTAATCTACAAAGTGTTTTCTTGTATATTATTTTCCTGTTACGTGAAAGATATTTACATGTGGAGCGAGATACATTTCGTCTGTTTCCCCAAAGTTTAATTTATTTGAAAGAAAGATGAAAGCAGTATGACCATTCATGACCAAATTATCGGACATGCCCTGTTTTTAAAATCATGGGTCTTTTTAATGATATGAATGCTCATAAATAACAAATGAAAAATGGTTCATTAAAAATTAAAACACAATTCATTACCATTGTCAGGAACTTTGAATGAATCACTTAGTAGTAATGGATAAATCCACTTTTAAATTAATATTTATTGTTTACTTAATTGACTATTATACATCTGAGGATAAAACAATACGAACCAATTTAGACCGATAACGAAAGTCAAGATGGAATCGAGTGTACAAATAAACTTTCAAAATTATGCTATAGTATATAGACCAACTTCTATATCCGCATGCAGATTTATGCCCCGAGCCTCTACTGCCCAACCCGGGAAGCCAATGCGATTCTACTGAATAGACCTCGGGGGTAAAAATGGCGCAGCCATGAAAGCGCGTCATATCGCACGTGGGTTTATATGACGTCACAAGCATAATTTAGGATGACGTTGCGAAAAGTAAAATCAACGTAAGGTTAAAATTGGGCACATGATAATTTGAAAACAAAATGATTTCTTCAGACGATCGGAAAACATTATAGGAATATTATTCTTCAATCGTATTAACCAAAATACCACCAGGAGCCGAATTACCGAAAAATGACCAAAAATTACTAAACTAACGTTCCAGTAAAAGGAAAAGTACGAATGATGTTTCGAATATCACTCCCCATGTACGTATGTTTAAGTGGGTGCATCGGTTGAATTGCGTGTTTGTCCCGTGCTTGTCCCATGTATGGCTCACAATGGATTCCTGGTATTTCTCTCACTAGTTCAACAATCACAGCCTCCAGCTGCTATCTCACATAGGTCTACGATTATCAACCCATTTGTGAGAGACAAATAGTCGGAAAGAATGAGTGCCGCCGTCAGGGATCGAACCCGTGACCTCTAGATTGACAGTCCGACGCGCTAAATACTGCGCTATGAAGGCGGCTTGACGAGTGCAACTGCCATGCAAATAGTTTATTGGGATCCACAAAAGGTCAATGCCACATGTAAAGGTCAAATAATGATATTAAGTCTTGTCTTCTTCTGTATGAATTTACGGGTTGAATTTAAGGAAAATCTTGATATTGATCGAAATCATCCATTGTCAAGGTCACTATCGAAGACGAGTAACAGAATTGCTCTTATCTGGACATCGAGATTTCCTTCAGGAGGACCTATAGATGGGCTTTGAAATCATTCACCACAGTTGTTCTTATCGACGAGCACAAATGTCACGGAAAGAGACGTCATTTGTTTGTATACTTAACTTCAAAAGAAACGTCCACAAGTACATGTTCTCGTAATATCTTAACCGTCTATGACTTACATGCTTTTTTTTTCATTTTAAGACCTGTCAAAACTGACTATCTTTTGATTGAACGATCTTTTGACTGTTGGGTTCCATGTTCCGTTCCGTAGACCTGCCTATTCAGGAAAAGTCATCCGTCACCTTCCTGGCCTAATTCACAATGGTCTGATGAAAAAATTTGATGCGCATTGATTGACATTTTTGCACATGTCAATTAACAGTTTTCAAACTTTTAAATTTTCGCTTGCATCAAAAGTTACGTAGGAACGTTATCATTAAATTTGGGTCTACGGAGGCAAGCCAATAAAAGTAGGCGTTGAACAATCAATAAAAACTCGAAACTGTTCCAGAAGCATGAAGGATAGTCCTAGAAAAGTTTAAACTGCTTTTAACAATTTTCCGATTGAATTGCAAAAACTGCTGCAACTAACCATGTGTTTTAGTCTTTGCTCGTAAAAGCACAGACAAGAAAGCGACATCAAGTCCTTTTATTGTTTTCAATAGTGGACGTTCTGTTAATCCTATTAACGAATCTGGTTGACATGATGGCTCCCGTAAATCGCTCAGTATAGCCTTTATTATACAATTTTCTAAAGGAAATTGTCGATTTGAAAGCTCACAGAATAATTATGGAATCTACTGTAACTCTTCAAGCGTCTTTAAGCATTAATTTCAAAATCTTTTTCCTCATAAGGCAGGTTTTCACCCTGATCACTGGATTACTGCTTACCAACCATGCAATGTGAGTGTGCTACGAAAGATCTATCAGGCAAAATGCAAGGTTTTTTGATACCGATTCGAAGTTTAATTTGATTGTGAGGGCATTACAGTATAGCTTACTTGTGGAATGGGTAGTCTTATTCATAATGGAATTACCATTTGTATCCCTGTGAACTTTTTTGATAGTGTTGTCAAGCGAGGCGCATCTTTTCAACGACGGTCTCAGGTAGCATCATTATTCCATACCATGCATACGGTTGCATAGTTGTTCTACGAGAGGTAGTAAAGAAAGATTTAAATTTTATAAAATTATAAAGTTTTTGAATTATTTCAAATTATATTTTGTAGACTTTTCTTTTGGAGTTAAGTATATATGTATAGCTTTGCGAAAAAGAGAAAACAAAGAAAAACATTATAAAGAATAATTTTATTGACAGGCCTTATTCCAGCATATCTATACAAGGCCATTGTTCACTCTAAAACATGTTCCATTGGTTATTAACATATAGTTAATTATCGCTACATCACTTTTCTAAAGTGTCACGGCATTATAAACCTAACATTGTTCAACATAGGAACTCGGAATTAAATTGTGTTTTGACTTTAAACAAATATGAATGAATCGTTATTCCTTTTACTTTATTGTATGTCAATTTTAGGTAAGTTGGTTTTGAATACATTGATACGTGTATCTTTTCTATACATCAAAGATTCTTAAAAACAATGAAGGACTTATGTCATTAGTTGGCTTGCTATGCTTTTTTAAAGCAAATGCCCCCACTTCATAGTATTTTTATCAATTAAATTTCGAGGAAAAGGGATAAAATACTCTTACCATAAGGATACTTATACATAGATATATAATTCCATGTATATACACAAAGTAACCTCAAAAGGGGACTTTTTCTTTTCCGTATCACATTTGTAAATTCTAGGGAGAAGACTTGAATCAAAGAACGGTAAAAAGCCAATTGATTTTCGTTCTGTTACAGTTAAGAACATTGTGAAATTGACGAGGTGAATGATTTTGGAATGTTTTAGGAATGGAATTGATTAAGTGTGAGCGAGTTTTGATTGAATTTAATGGGAAGTAATCCATATCGAAAATTGTGTTCAGTATGAACATAAGATAGCGATATTGATAATCTCTTTAATAAAATATGCATAAAAGTTCTAAAGATATGTCTTCAAGAACCTATTAGACGCTTACAATTTGAATTATGTCAGTGAAATAGCGATTTTTCTCTATCTTAATTTATTTTGAATGACATTTTTGATTCTATATTTTTAAATGGGTTTGAGCGTATTGAATGGTTAGAGTGAGTTTTGAGAATGAATGAATTGAGCGCTGAGTGAGGGAATTAGAATGGTTTTGATTGAGGTGAATTTCAATTTCACGATGTAACTTACTGTAATAACAATAAAAAAGGGTGAAATAAAAACAAGAAGATAAAATAGACCATACATTTTTTATTACAATTTGATAAAAAAAGGGGGGAAGTTTCACACTGTCTTCATTACTCAATGCATATTTTTTGAACTTTAGTAAGTCCAGCTGAACCATTTAAAGAATTACAGAAAACTAGAAGAGTACATCACGTGGACGGCTTGATTGCTACGTCCGGATATCTTAAACAATCTATTGCCAGAGGAAACCCAAGGATACGATGTGGCGTCATATGTGACGTCATGCAAGGTTGTAGATCCTATTTTGTGGATTTAACGACGTCCGTTTGTCAGCTTCATAGTTCAGTTCTGGATAACGTTACCGGAATGGCTGAATCGGAGTCCACGTTTTATTTTAGAAAAACAACAGGTAGGCTGCGCCGAGTTTTTATCTGTTTTAGATGACGAGTTTAATAATTTCGGTATTTTATGAGCACAAATTTTATATTCTATTTATAATATGACCCGAATTTTTGCGAAAAATCGTCAAAATTCTTAAAATTCAACATTTTGATTTTCCGCGCAAACTTGTGACGCCGTTTTAAACTGACGTCACAATATATACATGATGACGTCATTTTCGCGATTACAAAATAGCGTTGCTATTCGCCCTGAGCTAATTTGCATAGTTATTCCATTAGTGTAATAGCACCCGTGTAATATCAAAAATATTCAACGGGATTATTTTATTCCCACGACGTAGGTCATATTATATATATTCAATTTCATTTTCTGTGTTTCAAAAATTAAAATAACCTTTTCCTACTTAAAACGACTAGTCGAATTTCAATTTGTATAGAAAAATAGTTGATATATTATTACCGAACTATTTGGCAAGGAATCGGGTAAAACTCGTATAGAAATAAAAAGTTCTTTATCGCGCCTACTCTTGCAAATTTCTATTCTAGACTATTTGTGAAAAGGGGACCATCTCGGTATTGCCTAAAGTGTCGACCCCAGCCAGACTGCGCAAATTGCGCAGTCTGGCTAGGTTCGATACCTTACACACTGTGTTGAATTTCTGAATCTAGAATGATCATTCTACATTCCTTATCAGAATTTCTGAAATCCGACAACCGGTTGACCTCAACTGGAACAAATATCTTCTTTCATTGCTTTAATTTTACGGAGTTCCGAGATGGTCCCTTTTCGTATGATGGGCCACGTCTATTAACGTTGAGTCTATTTTCTTACATAGTTTCCCCTGTCTTTGATAACGAACATCCTTCAGACATATCATTGTGTCAGCCCGATTAGCTCAGTTGATAGAGCACCGAATTTAAAATCATAAAAGTTCGACCCTGTGGGTTCGATTCCCGGGCTGGCATACTTACAAACTAATTGTCTTTCGGATGAGACGTTAAACCGAGGTCCCATGAGACGGTGCTTTACACCGAGCACGTTAAAGAACCATGGCGGATCTCAGCAGTAGTTTCGTAATGTATCCTTGCACTATCCTCCGTAATAACTAACCGTCTTCTAGGGGCGTCGCTCATATCGGCATGCGCTACGGTAGCGGCAATAAATAAACTGAAATATGCACACACATACACACAAAAATCCTTGTCTTACACATGTATAAGATCACAATCTTAATGACGTCATGATGACGTTAAATAACGCACATTATCTCCGTATTGCTGTCATCAGAGAGTTCAAAAATTGGTTTCAACCATACACAATTAATCTTAATGTGAGAAAAATAATCTGTTACTCGATTTTATTTGAGACTAGATAATCTTTACCTCGCCTAGAATTTATAAGTTATAAAGATCGCCAACGATCGCTGCATAGCATTTCTATTCTAGATTCGGCGAAGGACAGCTTGTCTCAAATAAAATCTCATAACAGATACTTTATATTTCACCGTTGTATCACCATTTCAAATGCTTTAAAAATCATTATTTCATAAAATGTTCGTTTACGAGTCGTTAAAGGCATACGTTAACGGACAAAGCCCGGGCGTTTACGGTAGAAAACGTGGATTAATAAGTAAATTCATGTGCCGTTAACGCCCGGCTTTTTTCAGTAAACATCCCCAGTCTGGACCTATACACTAAGACAGTTTCTATGTTTATCATTTATATAGAGCATAAATAAAGACGTTGAACTTATTCCCTCGTTAAATTTTGTGACGTCATGAATTTACCAAGCAACGCCGGTATAAACAAAAGTGACGGCGCAATGCAAAATGCAATTTTTCCGACACTTTATCGGTTTTGGAGCTAGTTATAAAGCGTTCCTATAAATTAGTTTGCAATTTTTGTTTGAATAAATACTTTAGTCTTTCTTTTTTATGCAATAATAGCGTCAATTCACGTTTTCTGATGCGTTAACATTTTCAGAGATCCACAAAATGCTTTAAATCCCTCGTGCTTCGCACTCGGGTCTCCAAATGCTAACGCCCTCAAAAAAGTGAATTAACCCTAAATTCCTAGTAAGCCTGTAATATTCTATTTTTCTTTTTCAGAATGCCCCGAAGAATGAATACGATTCAGAGATTCGTGTTATTTCATTGACTCAAGTATTACCGTGAGCTACGAGGATGCGAAGGTAGGTACTTATGTTTCTAAAGGTAAGAAAATAGGGAAATGATAAGATTGATGATTGTTTGAATGAATTTGAAATTAATTTGTATGAATGTGGTGAGCAGGTTTTGAATGTTATTAACGTAGAAACTACGTAATGCAAAATTTAGGAAGGCTACGAAGTTACCCGAGAAATCCCGATGTCGACCCGATTTCAAAATTATGCATAACACTGTCACTGCCTTAAAGTAGGGTGGTTGGATATAGCGAATTTCGTTCAAAGTTAAATATCAGCCTTTCATAATAATCTACGAAATTTGAGTGTTTAATGTTATTAATAGGGACGTAAAATAATATCGCTCATTTCTTCCATTTTAACAGAACAAAACAGAATCATTTTGACTCTTATCTTTATATTATATCTATGATATCTTCTTTACAAAGAGATATCCGTGTCTCCGAGGACCGAGTTAGTAGGATCGTCCAAATCCATATCAAACAATTTTATTCTAGAATAATTTGATTGATTTGAATAAAGGAGTGGACCGTTTTGATCGATTTCGGAAAGTTTGAAACAATTTGATAGAGCATTTTCAATTATATTTTAGAAAAACACTAGGCGCGCGATTGAAAATTTATATTTTTTTTTTGTTTTGTTTTGTTTTGTTTTTTCTAGTGGGGTAAGTATCAATTTCGATTCTAAGTCTTAATAACATACAAGTGTCTACCACGTACATTTAATGATTTTAATAATGCTTGATATAATTAAAACTCTGAGATTTTCCGAAGGTATACGGAAAATGCAGAAAGTTACAGGCGAATTTAACCAAATCATTTGAAAGTTTTTAATGTTTTATTTTCACTCCAACGCCGTTTACTTCAACTGAAAAATGCTCATTATGTCGTTGTATAGGTGTTTTGTAGAAGTAAAGGAGCGGGTCTACCAATTGTAGAAGACGAAGCAAAAAACGACTTCTTGATAACACTAGGCCAGTATCTACCGCCTAACAGTAAGTAAAGATAGAACTTTCATGAAATTGACAGGTAAAATGCTTTTGGAATCATTTTGAATTTATATTGAAATAGTGTATGGAACATTAAAAAAAGTAAAAGGGAGGTTATACAATATCGCTAATTTCGTCCATCTTGGAGATAGAGAGGGGTAGAGAGAAAGAGAGAGAAAGAAAGAAAGAAAGAAAGGAAGAAAGAACGATAGAAAGAGAAGGAAGTTGGAGAAAGGAAATCGAAAGAGAGAGAGGGAGAGAGAATGGGCGAGAGAGTGAGAGAGATAGAGAGGTGAGAGAGAGAGAAGGACGGAAACGAGAGGAAGGGAGAGACAAATGGTGAGGAAGGGAGCAGAAAGAAGAGGAAGAGAGAAAGGGGGAGGGACAGAGACGGAGACAGACAGACAAAGACAGACAGAATAACGCAGACATGTCGGAGATCAAGCTCGGGATATCCCGCTTTTAATTTTCCCTCGACCGAGCTAGCAGCCAAATTGTCTTTCTCAGAATAGGATTAGTTTCCTTAGTTCAAAATTCACTAAAAGCATCCCACTGAAAGTAAGTTGACTACAGATGGTTTCCAATGAGTTTTGATGGTAATCATCTATCCCAATAAAGAAGCATCATTAATCTGTTTTCTTATTCCTTTTCGTGCTGTGTATTGACTGACTTTATTGATTTAGATCAGCCTGATCCTAGCCTAACTTTTTCTGATGAACTATAATTTGTCCTGATAATTGACAATATGTTTAAAACAAAAAAAGAAATAATAATATTTCAGCACGATAAGGGATAAACGCGATTTCAATTTGTGCTTTAAAGGTATTGGACTTTGGATTGGCCTTACTGACATCGAGCAACAAGGAACATATGTCTGGGAATATACTGGTGGAGCGCCATCTTTTACAGGTAAATTCTTACATTCTAATAGGGTTTAACAACGCTGTTAACATTTACATGCTATCCGAAAGGGGAGGGCATAAATCCACTGGTTCGTCTATCCGACCGTCTGGAGCGATATTTCTATTACCCCTTGGGCAAAATCAATTGTAACTTCTCATCTAAACCTCCTACGACAAACGAAATACTTTTCAAGGTTTATGCAGGTTAATGACTCTAAGCCTCGTTGAGGAAAAATGGCCTTAAACTTTCAAAGTACCGAAGGAGGAAGTTTCTGGTGGCATTGTGGTAAGATGAACGAGCCGAAAAGGAAGTTACACTTTGAATATTTACGACTCAAAATTAAATCATTCTGAGTAACACTACTTAAGTAGTCTCCAATATTTCTATGTATAAGTAGATTTTGTGCGGTGAGCCGTGAAATCTACTTTTTTAGATTCCCGTGTCATGTTTTGGATATAGATAAAACAGGTTTAAATAACTCATAAAAAGAGTAACAATTTACCTTTCAAAGAAAAGTTATCGCTTGTCTAAAATCGCAAGGTTTACTTATACATGTACTTTTATTATTGAAGTGGAGGGTTAGATTATATTCCTAGCATATGCTGTTTAAAAAACCCGATATATCTATGGTAATGGACTCGGCGCCTACGTCAGAGCTCATTATTGAAAATACACCTATAGTCATTTTTAGCTCCACTGGCCGAAAGGCCAGCGGGCTATTGTCATGGCGTGGTGTCCGTCGTCCGTGCGTGCGTGCGTGCGTCCGTGCGTCCGTAAACTTTTACTTTAAAGATCTTCTCCTCCTAAAGTACTGGATGGATTTCAATCAAATTTCACAGGGATGTTCCTTGGGTTACCCTCTATCAGATTCCTTCAAAGAATTCTAATCAGTTGAAAATCATGGCTGAAGTGGGCGTGGCTAATTTCCATGCATGGTAATAGGTGAGTTTTCTCTGATTCTAATTGATGGTTACCAACTAAATTTTACATTAATGATCCTTAAGTGACCCTTTATAAGTCTACTAAAAAGTATTGTGATTGGATGAAAAATATGTATTTTATGGGCGGAGGTCATTTCTCTATATGTAATATAGTGGAAACTTTGAAAATTAATTTCTCAGAATGTAATAGATGGATATCAACCAACTTTCACCGGAATGATCCTTAAGTGACCCTTTATCAGTCTACCAAAAATTATTGTAATCAGATGGAAAATGTGTATTTAATGGGCGGAGGTCATTTCTCTATGTGTTATTATATAGTAGAAACTTTGAAAATCATTTTCTCAGAACCTAATTAACGGATAAGAACCAAATTTCATTTGAATGATTCTTTAATGATCCTTTACAAGTCTGTAAATATATTTTGTGATCAGATGAAAACTAAGTGTTTTATGGGCGGAGGTCATTTCTCTATATGTTATATAGTGAAAACTTTGAAAATCATTTTCTCAGAATCTTACTGATGGATATCGACTTAATTTCACTGGAATGATTCTTTAGTGATTCTTTAATAGCCTTATCATTCTCTAATAATCATTATCAGGATGTTCAAGCCTTGTGGAGCGAATCAGGCGCTCAAGCGCCTCTAGTTCATTGATATCTTTGATGGGAAAAAACACACGCGATGACGGCCAAGGTATAAGGAAGTAACAAAATATCGCTAATCTCGACCATATCTAACGACAACAACGATATTCTACAGCGTCCCTTTAATTCCATTCAAACCTGGCTCATCCCACTCTATCAGTTTCGTCACGAAATCGATTCAAAATAAATCACCTTCTGAATTCCATACTAATTACAGTTAGTAACCTGCGTAATTAATGAACTGGCAGGGCGGGGCTTAACTGTGACGTAATTTGGCGAGTATAATTTTCAAAAGTTTGGGTTCTTTCAAATTCTAGTCGGTAATCATCGTTAACGCGTGCAAATAACTGTATCCTAAAAACTAAAGGATTCACGTGCTTTGAGAGAGTTAACACATTCCATCGTTTGGTTACCAATGCCTCGTTACTTCAGCTTGATTAAGCTGTAGTTACGAGGATTTGGTTACCAATCCACGATTTAAGGTCTGGAGTTATCTCAGTCGTATCTCTTTGGAAGTAGGTTATTTTAGATTAAAGCTGCTTTCCCTTAACCTTCAGTGCAACGACCCGTTACTTAGGCTCCACCCTGTCAGGACATTAATCATGGATAATACACTGTACACAATAAATATTTAGCAATAATGGATGTTCATGTTATGATATCCCACCATTGCTGTTTTATTGTGACACGTAAAGGCGTCCATTTGGATAGTTCGAAAAATGCAAAACCGACTCAAACTGCGCGTTTTCACACTTGTTCTTATTTTCTTAATCTAGTGTGCGAATTCTACATTTGCATATAATATGACATAAAATCTCCGATTACAGTTAGGACCACTGTAAAATTGCTTAATTTGTTTATCAAATTAGAATTTTACGAATGGATTTATACTCACCTGATGGGAAACATACTTAAGGATTATATTCCGTATATAGTCCACAAAATCCGCAGAATTAACATAATAAAGCGTCTACATGTAAATCACGTGATCAACTCTAGACGCTTGGTGGAGAACCCGCACACCTCAGTTTATAATCGTGTAAAACTGTGAACATCCTCTCCTGTAAAAAAAAACATGGGGGGGGGGCGGGAGGAACCTCCCATCAGGTGAGTATAAATCCATTCGTAAAATTCTAATTTGATAAACAAATTAAGTAATTTCATCTCATGATTTATACTCACCTGATGGGAAACATACTTAAGGATAGATTTCAAAGCAATCTCACCTTGGATGTGGATGGTTTCTAACAAATTAACTGTTCCACCAAATAGTTTTATATCCCAATAAGGAAACTTCTTTCTTTCCAGGATCACTATATATCATAGTTTGTCTGTATATACATACATGAAGCACTGTACAACATTACACAATCTGTGTCAAATGCATGTCTAAAACAATATTCCATACCAAAACCGTTGGAAATAAACTTCTTTGTTTAACTTAAATGTATAACAATCACTGTAACACATGTGGAGATACCTTTCTCCTCTAAAACTTAATCAAAGTCGACTCTCTCGACCAATCTGCAGCTTCCAAAACCGACCTGATCGACGCCCCTTTGTAAAGGGCCCAAGATGGACCTAAAGCTCTAGTAGAATGAGCTGTAACCTTCAACGTTTGGTCCTCATAAGCCTCTCGGATAGTCCCAATAATATATAAACTTAATTTCTGAGCCGATGCTTTCTTGTGAGGTTCGTAAATAGTAAGGAACAAACTTGTTTCCTCTTCACCGTTCTTGTGTCTAAAGGGCGCCGTTTTCTTCAAGTAAATAGAAATAGCCCGTTTAGGATCCAATAACTTATTGGAATTAAATTTTGGCACAAAAATCTTAGAGTCGCAATGACCTGGTCCTTGTCGTACAAAGGAGATTCCATCTGGAAGGATTGAAACTGCATCTTCACCTTGTCGTACAAAGGAGATTCCATCTGGAAGGATTGAAACTGCATCTTCACCCAATCTTAACGCTTGAAGATCGCTGACTCTCCGAAACGTCGTGATTGCTGTAAGAAAAACAGTTTTGTAAGTGATGTATTTTAATGACGTCTTCATTAAGGGTTCAAATGGATACTTTTGTATAGCCTTCAGTACTCTAGGTAGATCCCACTCTGGAACAAGTCTACTAACTGGTGGTCGTAAATCAAACACTCCCTTCAAGAGTCTAATAATATACGGATGTTGACCAATTGGAAATTTATCAATAGGCTGTAGAACAGAAGATAACATAGACCTATATCCAGCTATGGTTTTGTACTGAAGGCCATCTTTATACAAAGAAGCTAGAAATTCTGCACATTCATTTAAAGATGCTGAATATGGATCAATTTGTTTTGTATTTCACCAACTACAGTATTTTTTTAATTTTGAAGCATAATCCTTCTGTGTGCCAGATCTCCAACTGGCTGTGAGAAGTTTTCTAACTTTTTTTTAGAAAATCCTTTCTTTCTGAATTGTTTGTTGAAAGCAGCCATGCAGTCAACTTGAACACCTTCGGTTCTGGGCTGAACCAATAGGTCCTTCCGTAGCGGAAGAATTATTGGTTAAGCTACCGTCAGTTCCAACAGAGTGGTGTAGCAGTGTCGTCTTGGCCACAATGGAGCTATTAGAATTATTTTACACTGAAATTGCTTCATGTGATTCAATACTCTGGGAATTAGACAAAGTGGAGGAAACACATACGCATACATTCCTTCCCATTGTCAACGCATCTGTTGCTATTACAGTTTGGTGGGGAACCCATGAGCAAAAAACTCGAACTTTCAGATTGTGAACTGAAGCAAACAGATCTATGTTGGGAAAGCCCCACTGACTGAACACTTGATGTGTTACTGCAGGATGTAAGCTCCACTCTGTTGGTTGTATTTTGTATGTGCTCAAAAAATCTGGGCGAAAGTTCAATTTCCCTGCAATATGAGCTACTCTCAATTGAACTTTGTTTTGAATTGCAAACTGCCACAATTTCCATGTTATTATGCACAGAGACGGAGATATTGTGCCCCCTTGTTTTTTGATGTACTGGACAACTGTTGTGTTGTCTGATCGAATAAGTACATTTTGACCCCTGAGTAAATGAATGAAATTCTGTAGAGCTAGAAACACTGCTTCCAATTCCAGACAATTTATGTGAGACTTCTTCTGTTGGTGAGACCAAGTCTCTTGGGCAAATAATGAACCCAGACACGCACACCAACCCTGATTTGATGCATCTGTCTCTAACGTGTGGTTTGCCGACCATGGTAGAAAAGATTTGCCCTTTAGCACAATGACTGAATCTAACCAGCATTTCAAATGACCTATTACATGTTGTGTAACTGGTATTTGATATGACAAATCCCTTGAACTTGGTTTCCAAAATGCTAGTAGATGTAACTGAATTGGTCGCATATAAAGGCGAGCATTTGCTACGGTTTCTATACAAGAGGACATTAACCCCAAGAGATGCAGAAACTCCTTGGCGCTCACTGACCTTAAATTTGCTAAAGTCATGATTGCAAAGACTATTTTTTGATGTCTGTCTGAAGTTGGACGCACTGTACCTAGACTCAGATAGAATATGTTTCCTAGATAAGTGATCACTTGAGTTGGTTGCAATACTGATTTCTTTGCATTGATCATAAAGCCTAACTGCAGAAGAAGGTCTTGCTTTTCAATTGATCTCTGCACCAATTCTGGCAAGTTCTGTTCAGCCTTAACCAATCGTCTAGATAGACTGCTAGACGTAGACTCTGTTGTCTTAAATAGGCTGCTACCACAGAAACTATTTTGGTAAAGACCCGGGGACTTGATGTAGGTCCAAATGGAAGACATTTCCACTGGTAAACTTTCTGCTGAATTGCAAACCTTTAGAATTTCCTGTGCTTTTGAAAAATCGGAATGTGCATTTAAGCATCTTTGAGATCCATTGAGAAAGCAAAATCTCCTTTTTGTGCCAAATTGAGAACTTACTTTAATGAGTCCATTTTGAAGTATTGCTTCCTGAGATACCTGTTGAGGGGTATCAGATTGATAACCGGTCTTAAATCTCCCGTCTTTTTGGGTATTAGGAAAAGCGTACTGTAAAAACCGCTTTGCCTCTCTGCAAGAGGTACTTCCTCTATTGCATGTTTTTGTAATAACTCTTCTACCTCCAGCAGAATAAAATGTAATTGTTCTTTTGGAACTCTTGTCTGTCGTATCCCATTAAAAGCTGGGATTTGATTGAATTCTAGATTGTAGCCATTAAAAATTGTGTCCAATACCCATTGATCGTCTGTGATCTGGGTCCATTTTTGGTAAAAATGAGAAAGACGACCCCCAACTGGTATCTCTGGATGCACACATATCACGTCATTGTTGTTTGCTTTTGGGACGAAAAGTACTCACCCCTGACGTCTTTGAATTACTGCGTTCATGTCCTTTCAGAAAACCATACTGTCCCCTACCAGTAGCAACACTACACGTTTCTGAGACCTGGAATGACTAAAATCATCATACCTTGGTTTTTCCACTGATAATGAGAAGAGACAGTTTGTTTCCTTTTCCTATCATTATCTGGCAATAAATCACATAATTGATTTTGTGACTCTTTTCTATCTTTAAGTTTTTTCTCTAATCCTGTACCAAAAACCCCTTCATGTGATAATGGTAAACGGTACAAATGATCATATCTGAAATGTCATAAAGTCCTGAATCAGACATAGCAGCTCTACGTCTAATAAGATGGTGAAAAGCACCAGCTCTGGCCACTTGATCCAAAGCCTTAGTGCTCATAGCAAACGTGTCGCGAACACACTGAATGGCACTGTCCACATTGACATTCTTATCTTTCAAAACTGTTAGTAAGTTATCAAGGGCTTGCTGTAAATAAGAATTTATGATAAATCCCATACGAGCTGCATGCTGACCCTGGTATGCTAATTTCTCAAGTGACCTCAGGGGTTGAGAACAGAGAGACTGTGACTTAGAAGCTTTACTTCCATATTTTCTAACCAATATAGTCTCTAACATGTAATCCAAAGAGGGAACACTCAACAAAGATTCTGACTGTTCACTAACTGGAAACACTGAACGATAACTGTTTTTATATGCAGTCAACTTAGAAGGATCAATACACCTCCATGAAGCCTCAATAACATTTTTGCACTGAAGATGTTGTCACAGCATCTTCATCAAACATCTCTTTTAAAAGCGCAGCTGTTTTACTTTTGTACTTGGAGAAACGATCAGGCATACTAGAATCTTCCTCTACTAGAACCACATCACTTCCAGTTCTACTAGAGCATCTTTCAGAAGTAGCCAAATCTACCTCTTGTCGCTCTTTCTGTCCAACCTGCAGAGACAAGACATCATCTTCTCTACATGGGTCTAACACTCCAAAATCAGCATTGAGTGAATTGCCCAGGGATAAAGTCGGTCTTC
Organism: Fragum whitleyi; assembly: GCA_948146395.1. Taxonomy (NCBI): domain Eukaryota; kingdom Metazoa; phylum Mollusca; class Bivalvia; order Cardiida; family Cardiidae; genus Fragum; species Fragum whitleyi. The sequence continues at coordinate 7,525,530 of OX411558.1, forward strand.
GCTCCCCTAAAGGGACGTTTTCCGAAGGACAACAAGGTCTACGCACCTCACAAGGGTCGTTTTCCTTGTCCTTATCATTATGAGAAATACGTTTCGACGTCAAGAACTCGTTTAAGAGAGCCAATGTAGAATCTATGGAATCGACTTTACCTTGAAATGTCGAAAATTCCGACCGTAAATTCTCCAACTCCTTCTTGCTGGCACACGGAGTCCGTTTGGATTTCTTACCCGACTTGCTCGGTGTTTCGGAAACTGAAGTTCTCGACGATAAATCGACGTCTTTGTCAATATCTGACATAATGATACAAAGAGTCCAATAAGAACTGCAAAACTCCGATAATATCGGTCTAAATACAATGTAAAATAATAGTTTCGAAAACGAAACTACATGCGGATGTGAACGTTTTGAACGCTGGAAATAAACTGATGTGTTCGGGTTCTCCACCAAGCGTCTAGAGTTGATCACGTGATTTACATGTATACGCTTTATTATGTTTATTCTGCGGATTTTGTGGACTATATACCACAGGGTATAACGTGCCACGCCGACACCAGAAGGTTCGTGGACACCTGCTCGATTTTTCCGATACGGAACTAACGGTGGTGCAAGTTTTTGACTGATTTTCAAATCTAAATAATCATTTTGATTTCAAATTTTAGTATCGCTGTCGAGATAAATGGTTCTTCTTTTAGGAAATAAAAGTAGAGGGTAACAACTAAGCAAAATGAGCGAGTTTTAGCTCTAGGAGTGAGTGACTTTGCGTGTCTTTTAGGTTTGTCACTATTTTTTTGTCAAACAACCTGACTATTCTTCATTGTTTGTGCTTGTCTAAGAGCATTTATGTATCCTCTACACGCATACCAAATTTCTCGGCGAAAGATCCACATTAAGCGAAGATATTTGTACTTTTATGGGCCTTGGTAGAGAAAAATATGATAACAATACACCCCCTGAATTTTTAGCGATTGGAAATTGACACCAGAGTTTAAAGAAGTTGTGATAACTCGACACTACCCTTTAAATCATCTATATTCCTCCCTAAACGCTCGTGTACTGACCGTATAAGAAGCAGTTTCTGTACTTTTCAGCTAATAAAGGCTCGGTGATTAATTTGGGAGCAAATTCAAACCAATCCCTTTACCTATGGCACATTTTTTTACCGTTCTTCCCATCTTACATTTCACCAAGTTGGCAAACTCTGTTTGAATATTTGTATTCGTAAATGCGATCTGTGAAACGCCATAGGACATTGAATATCGTGAAATCGTATTTCCTCTTCTTTAACTATATCGGTTTTGTAGCGCTTTCATTTGTTCTGTTACTGTTACATTTATATTCATTTGTGTCTAAATTATAGCACTTATTTTCACCGTTCTGCCTATGATACATTGAATCAAGGTGGCACACTCTTTTTCAATAATCGTATCATAAATGCGATCTATGAAAGGTTCATAGGACGTTTAATCTCATGAAATCATATTTCACATTCTTTACAAATATTGGGTATATATCGTTTTCATTCGTCCTGTTACTGTTACGAGTATATTCGTTTGCGTCTGAACGAGGAAAATATGTAAGCGGTTGACCTAGATACCAAATATACGAGTACAGCTTCCTACGTGTATGAAATGTTGGTCCTACAACGTCATTATAGAATAAATTTCATTAGAGGACGATCAAAAGCTTATTTAATCTTTAATTTCGGATTTTAATCGCATTACGTCGATTTGTTTGCAGTCAGGTGACATTTTCAGATATTTTAGGTGACTCTCAGAACTTAGAAAATATTTTCGAAGAAAAAACAGAAAAGTTCCTTGGGTGACCTTCTTCTGTTAAATAGTTAAGAAATTTGGATTGACCCTTAATAAGGGAGTGTCAGGGCGGGGCTTGTTTTCACTGTGAAATGTTTTAAAAATATTCCGTTCTCCCAACCCAATGGCCAAATTTCAATGAAATTTTGCATGAATGTTCCTTGAGCGGACCCTCTTCTTAAGTTGTTCTAGAAATTTTTATTTACCCCTAAATATGGGTGTGGCAGTGCGAGGCTATTTTTTTTAAATCTTTTTAATTCTTCTCCTCCCGAACGTTTTTTAAACTAAAAGACTCATTTCAATGTAGCTTGGCAGAAATGAACCTTGGATGACCTTGCTCTAAAGTTGTTTTCATTGAAGCAGATCAAAGCGATGGTTTATTATCGAAGACCTATGTGGGATAGCAGCTGATGGCTAGGAAAGGATGTATTGATAGTACTAGGGCCCGTTTCACTAACCTTCATTTGCGTACGCCAAATATTTACGTACGTACTCGATTTACGCTAAACGTACGTTTTTGCGTACGCCGTTTCACTAACACTTTCGTAAACGGGCAATTGTGTACGCATTTCTTAAGTTGAAATAATCTCGAAGCAAAACATTATTCACGCTAATTCTTCGAATTCACGCAAGCCCCCCCCCCCCCCCCCCCTTGCGTACATTTACGCAAGATTTACGAAAAATCGTCAACTTTCGATGGTAGGCAAATATTTACGAAAAATCCTTGCGAACGCTGTTTAGTGAAACGACCTTCTGGTGTGGGAAACACCATGAGTCGATATTAAGGTATTCCAGTTGCCACGATATGACTTCTAGATTTCTAAAAGCGGCGTTAAATCCCAAACAAACAAACACATGAAAACGAGGATGGAAAGTCATAAGCGTGCTGTTTGAATTCCAAGAAGTATGATAACAACGCCATACAATGAGACGAATATCTGTGTATATCGATCTCTCAATATAAAACGAACAATTATTCTTTTTTCTTTAATGGATAATATAAGACGATAAGTGAAAAATTTAGGATTGATTGGCTTGGATAGTCTCTTTCGCGCATGATATCATGGTATAGGATAACACCAACGGTATGATGTTACCCGATTAAATGATGTCTCATACCACTTTATCTTTCAAACTGGATTCAAATTGGTAATTGCACTGATTTGTGACCGTAAACCTAGTGGTAGTCCACCTAGAAATCTTGTTAACTCACTAGAAACGAGCTATGGTGGACACGTGCCATTGATGGGAAATATGACGTCTTTACTCAAATAAACTAAATGGTTTTCTATATCTTCAAGCACCAATCAGACGCTTATAATTTTAATTATGTTAGTGAAATCGCGCTTTTGTCTAGCTATATTAATTTTGAATGCAGTTGTTGATCTTATCTCTTTGGAGCGTTTCTGGATGGTGTGAGTGAGTGCTAGGAATGAATGACTGGAGCGCTAAGGGAGTGATTTCGAAGTGTTTTGATCGCAATGGATGTCAATTTCACGATGTAATTAACTGTTTTCACACTAATTAAAGAAGAACAATCAATCCACGCGTGTAATCCCATAATTACATAGCATATACGTACTAACTAAGCAATATGAGACCTTTTTGTTTGTTTGAATTACTTTACTAAATATTTATACTGACTAATGAGGAAAAATCAGGGAAAAAACTGAACAGTCCCATCGTTCTAAAACAATGACGTTACAAAAAATGACGTTAATCTTTTCGAAGCGAGACCTACAAAGACATTCGCCAAAGCTCGGCTGATTCCGTAAAAAGTACATCTTTCAACACGAACACAGATATAGGTAGATTTTGTGCGGTGAGCCGTGAAATCAACTTTATACCGTTAGATTATCGTGCCATTTGTTCGAAATAGATAAACCATGTTAAAATAATGTATTAAGAAAGTTTTGAATTTAACTTTTAAACCAACTTTATTGCTTGTATTAAAACTTTAAGTTCACCCAAACATGTACTTTCACGATTTCAGTGAAGGGACAAGGTTAATTTCCTATCATTTACTTTTTAACTATACCCGATTTACCTTTGGTTATGGACTCGGCGACTACGTCAGAGCTCAGTTTTGAAAATACACCTATAGTCTCGCCCAAATATGGGTCAAATGATTTACAGTTCAAAAACATTTTCGCTCATAAATAAATTCCAAGAAAAAATAAAGAAAAATATCAAGCTGATAAGTGTCTATGAAAACGAAGTCACTGGAAGAACCTATTTGGATTTTGAATTTAATAATAGCTCTATGAATAACGATTTGCACGAAGGAATTAAACGAATTTGTGTTTTTTGAAAAGGTAACGCCTAGAAAAGAAAGACAATCATAAATTTACTTGAATTTTGTCTACATAGGTTCATATTCTATGTACAGAGTGTAAGAAATAAATGAAATAAGAAATGGGGAAATAATTCGAGTCATTCTATATTTCTGACAGATTCCAAAAAAACATTTTAACACACCGAAAATGGCATCTGATTGTTAACCAACCGGCGTAAACTCCGAAACTACGGCTTAAATCAGCTCTGCGTTCGGGTAAGCAAAGCGCTTGCAAACGTTAGCGAGCACTTTCTTGCTTTCCTATTCTGAACGGTATGCTTGCTTGGGGCACTTGAAATAGTCGGCTATCATCGCCACAAGGTGACTAGCATAGCAAACGGATAGCTTAACCATTATCGATTTTTACGTAAATCTCGCAATTTTACAAATGTTGCTGTTTTTTTAAGTTCATTTTATACATCTAAAAGTGTTTTCTTGGATTATGCTTTGAGTTGAGTCACTTTGGTTGCCTAGGAACCGGGTCATTTTTGGAAAGCGTTTGCGGTGTGGTGCGCTCAAGATAGACTGCTCGCTATTAAAACTTTCGCGGCCAGCGCTTTCGTATCCTGAACCCAAGGCAGCTTTTTTGTCCTCTCATGAAATGTGATCTATCAGTCAGTGTGACCAACATGTCACACACGTAGACAAGCTGAAAATGTGCTCTTTAGGTCAACCGCTTACATTTTTCCTCGTTCAGACGCAAAGGAATATACTCGTAACAGTATCAGTACGAATGAAAACAATATATACCCGATATTTGTAAAGAAGGTGAAATTTGATTTCACGAGAATCAACGTCCTATGAACCTTTCATAGATCACATTCATGATACAATTATTGAAATTGAGTTTGCCACCTTAATTCAATGTATCATAGGACGAACGGTAAAAATAAGTGCTATAAATTACGGGATTTGTTTGAATTTACTCCTAGATTAATCATCGAGCCTTTCTAAGCTTAAATATACAGAAACCGCTCCGTATACGGTCAGTACACGAGCGTTTAAGGAGGAATATAGATGATTTAAAGGAAGGTGTCGAGTTATCACAACTTCTTTAAACTCTGGTGTCGATTTCCAATCGCTAAAAATTCAGGGGGTGTATTGTTATCATATTTTCCTCTACCCAGACCAATAAAAGTACGTATATCTTCGCTGAATGTGGATCTTTCGCCGAGAAATTTAGTATGCGTGTAGAGGATACATAAATGATCTTATACAAACGCAATAAATGACGAATCGTCTGGTTGTTTGACAAAAAATTAGTGACAAACCTAAAAGACAAGCAAAGTCACTCACTCCTAGAGCTAGAACTCGCTCATTTTGCTTAGTTGTTACCCTCTACTTTTATTTCCTAAAAGAAGAACCATTTATCTCGACAGTGATACTAAAATTTGAAATTAAAATGATTATTTAGGTTTACAATCAGTCAAAAACTTGCACCACCCTCAGTTCCGTATCGAAAAAATCGATCAGGTGTCCACGAACCATCTGGTGTCGGCGTGGCACGTTATACCCTGTGATATACGGAATATAATCCTTAAGTATGTTTCCCATCAGGTGAGTATAAATCATGAGATGAAATTAACCATGTGGATGATTTTGAAATGTGTTGTTAGCAAGTTTTCAAGGGAGGTTAAACAGTATTGCAATTTACGATAATTTCTACGTTATGTTAATAAAATCTTCTTTTTTTCTGATTCTATGTCTTAACGGACATATCATATTCTTAAATTTTCGCACCAGCTAATAAATAAATCGCGGAATACTTTTATCCATTCGAATGAAATGTTAGAAGGGTTGAACGCTTTCGAAGCAGTTATAACAATTTCGGAGCGTTTTGAGTGATTGAAGTGGGCGTTTTGGAAAATGGAGCGCTGAGCGAGTGGTTTCGAATGATTTCTCGACGTGATAACAATAATACCTACAGGAATGAAAGTCTTTTTTCAAGTATTTTTGACGCATTTCTCAGATGCTATATTTTTTTAACGTATTTTCTTGTTTCAGACTGGGATGCAAGTACTGGGGAGCCGCATTTAAACGATGAACGTTGTGTCGTAATGTTGAAGTCATATTCTTACAAATGGCACGATATTCCCTGTTCAACACCCATAACTGCCGTATGTGAGATGTAGAAAATGAGGCAATGTCGTAAACACTGGACGAATGAGGATTCTATTTTTAATTTAAGATGGAGTTGTTGTGCATTAAGTGGACAGGAAATGATATAATTGCCTTTTTTGTTTCTTCAAAGGAAATACTTATATAACTCAAATCAAGAATTGTTGAAAGTAGGAGTTTTAAAATGTTAAATATCAAAGCATCAGTGATATCAACCCTCGCCTGCGGCTCGGGTGACATCATTTTTTCCAGCCTGGAATAAATCGTCATATACCCTGGCAAGAAACCGTATAACTAATAACGTATATTTTATGATAGGGAGGTAATAGATATAGCTATTTTTGTTCCCCTTTAACAAAATTAGCTATATTGATTTGCCTCCCTTGAATTTCACGCAACACTCGCTCCACACATTCATTCAATTTCATTTCAAAATCATTTTAAAACCAATCATTTTGTCAATATCACGATTTTCTTAACTTTATTGAGCAGAATAGTGTGTGAACATGTTACAATTTAGAACTTGCCTGATTGATAACATTTTTGGAACCCGATGCTCATGGGCGAAATTTATCGAAAAGATTCGAATCGCTTTACATTTTATTCACCCTACCGACATAATGTGCACCACCCGTGATGAAAGTTATAGTACTATACAGTCGTGCAACAAAATGAGTGTTGCGATCAAACCAACAAAGCGCTCACGAAGCCCTTTTAAATTTTCACCATGCATTATCAGTTGAAGAGTATCAAATGTGTGTTACAAAATTGAGCATTGCCACCCTGAACTTCCTTTTGAACTAATTAACCTATATTTTAGTACTTCTCCATAAGGTCATAAACTTTCGCGCATCAAAAGCCGGGACGCATCATGTGATCAGCCGTGCGTCCGGCAGGCGGCTTCCGCGTCTTTGGGCATAATTCTGTCACCTAATGCCATAATGACTTGAAACTTGGCAGTAGTGCTCCTCTCATGAATACGGAATACATTGCATAAGAACCGTAACCGAGATCAAGGAGTGAAACGGGAGTATTGTGTGACAATTTGCCACCTTGCTTTTTCTGCTGTTGTTTTTTTGTGGAAGGGGTGGTGGGTTTTGTTGTTGTTATTTATTTGTTTTCTAATTCAAAACTACTCAATTTGTAAATTTCATGAAGCTCTTAGCTGTCAAGGGTTGATGTTCCAAACATCAAGGCACGATATTTGCTACCATTAACAACAACGCGAAACTGACAAGATGATTTTGGAATGATTTCTGAATAAAATTGAATGAGTGAGATGAACGAGTGTTAAATGATAATCAAGGGAGGTAAAAAATAATCGCTATTTTCGTCTAGTTGGGTTTTTTTTACCTCTTTACAAATTCTGAACAAAGTCTGAAATATGGGCTCTGAAGATAGATAAGGCGTCAGCCATTCACCAATTGAACGAAATTAGCAATAGAACTTCACCTTCCTTTGAAAATCTACGTTTCTTTATACAAAAATCTGCGTGTCTTCGCGGATGCTTCCAAATCAAAATGAGCTAATATAAATAAAACAAAAACGAATAAAATCATTTGTTCGATTTGACCGAAGTTGTACGAAGCCTAAATATAGATTCTTTGGAATTTCAAATGGTTCTCATGCGTTTCCAAATGGTTTGAGCGACTGTTAGGAATAAAGAACGTAGCGGTGAGTGAGCGATTTAAAATGGTGTCGATTGTGATGAAGGTTATTTTTATGATGTTTCTTACTGTAGTAAGTGAATACCCTTTTGCATCAAGTGCTAGGCTAACCTGCGTTCACGATAACAAACGGTAAAAACTGCTTGCAAAATATACTCCGCTTTGCACACAAGTTCTTGTGCAAAGTAGGGTATAATTTGACAACAGTTTGTACTGCTTTGTCATCCTGAACTCAGGGCTAGTCAATATTTGTGACTCACACACTTGTAAGATTGTTGGAAATGTCACATATTTCATATTTCTTTAACTGTTTCTTATATGTAAGAGGCAAGCCCTGCTTCCAGAAATAATCAAAGCACTGAAAATACTGAAGGTTGACTTTTCTAGTGACATGAGAAATATGTGTGACCCGTGGCGCAAAAAGGAGACCACCGAAAAAAAGATGGGAAATACATAGGTTCAAGGACCGGTCAACCAGAGGTCGCATTTTCAAAAATATTTTTCGCGATACCCAGATCGTTCCACACCTGGCAAATGATATCATCGAAATTCTATACCTCAAAACGTAGGCCTATAAGTTCGCATTCTCGATAACTTGTCTTGCGTAAGTGACGGACAGAGAGATGTCAGCGCTGTATCACTTTTGTAAATGCTGTGGCAACAACTACTTTATTCAGCGGCATTTATAGAATCTATATCTACACTCATGTGCCAAATCAATGTCCACAAACATGGCCGCCAAATCTTGCACAAAATCAAAGCAATAAACTTTGAACTAATACAACTCTTGAACGAGAACTCCCACTTACTTGAAATTTTCAGTACTTTGTTATACACCCATTAGCTCTCAAAACAGATCTCATTCGTCGTGGTAGACTCAAATATAAGGACTTTATGTAGGTTGGAGTTAAGGACTGCCAAATGTTGAGAACGTTATCAATCAGGTCTTTCTTAGAATGAATCCTAGTTACTCTACTTTGTAGCTGAATTTTCATAGTTCTCCACACATTTCCAATGATATTAATGTCAGGGGACTGTGGGGGCCAATTCATGGTGGGAATGTTGTTGTTTCTTTTCCAGTTAGATGTTTCTCGTGATGTGTGTATAGTTGCATTGTCTTCCTGCAAAATATATTGCCTACCAGGGGGAAGTTTTACCAAAACTGGCCAAAGTTGGCTATCAAGTACTTCTATATACTTTTTTGAATTGATATTGCCTTCTACTGCAGTTAATGTACCAACACCCTCAAAAGTTATACAGCCCCAAAACATGACACTAAGTACCGGCACAGACTTGTCACTATACACTCCCAAACACCTTGGTTTCCACTTTCCCTCATTTTTTCTCAACACAAAAAATCTTTTATTTTTACCAATAAGTACTTGGGTTTCATCTGAGAAAATAATATTTGCCCAATTTCTTTCTACAGTCCAATGTAAATGAGTTCTACTAAACGCCCGTCTCTTCACCCAGTTTCTTGCTGCGATGGTGGTTGCCTTCTTTACAACCCTCATGTAATATCCATTTTCATGTAATCTTCTCTGAACTGTCCGTCGAGATAGGTTTGAGGTGTATTTTCATTATATGATGAGGTAATTTCATTCAAAGTCTTCCTTCTTTTACACTTCACCACATTTAATAACAGCCTGTCAGTCCTCTCAGATGATTTTCTATTTCTCCCACATTTTCACCTCCTCCTACTTTCTGTCAAATTATCAATATTTTCCGTCTGTTCTATCCTTTTTAAAAACTTACACACAGTAAATCTACTAATTCCAAGTAATCTAGCTATTTCAGAATTGTTCTTTCCATCCTTGTTTAGGCAAACAATCAGTTCTTTCTGAGTTGGTGTCAAATCTTTTCCTCTTACCCCCTTTTTTGACAGCAGACGAAAATTCAATGTAAACAAATGATTTACTTCCCTTTGAAAATAAACAAGGTGATAAGATACATTTTTACCATGAAAAATAGTCCTATCAAAGAAAGACAACTATCAAAATGGGGGGAAATGGTTAAGGGTCTCATATTTCCCTAGAAAAAATTCTGGTCAGCCATGTTTGTGGACATTATTTTGGCACATGAGTGTAAATGTAGCGTATTGCATAAAATTTGAATTGCAAGACACTGTTTTGCTTGTGTTGATTCTTCTCATATTTTCCATGAAGATTGGTTAATAAAAAAACGAATCTTTCACTCAATAAATGAAAAACCTTTCCTTATTGCGTAAAAAAGACGTTTAATTGGATTTTTCATCTTCTCTAAGAAACTCTTCTCTGGTTATGCACGATGAAAGAACTATAGCACCGTGTCGCCTTCCTCTCACTCTATAATGTTGAAAGCGGCGTAAAACTCCATTCAATCAATCAATCATCTCACTCTTCTTGCAGATTCCATTACCAAATTAGCTTGCAGGAATGTTTATAAACTATAAATATTCCTTTGTCTTATGAACCGTAAACATACCCTTAACAAAATGAGTGTAATTCCTTTAAGGTTCATGTAAAGTGTTTGAGACCAAATTTTAAGGGCACTTCATTTGCCAAGAAAAAGCAGTATTTCCAGGTATATTATATACCAAAATGAAGCTATTTATGAGCACAAGCAGTTGAGCAACATAAGACTGTCATAGCTAGAGCGGTATAGCCAAAACATTGTGGAAAAGGGTCATTTTGTAGAGAACAAGCAACTGCATAACTGTTGTAAAAATATGGCTCATATTTTAACAAAGTACAGTCTAAAGTACTATCCAGGTAGTACTACAACTGTTGGTATGAAATTCGGGCCCAAAACGTAGTTATGCAAGCAATTAATTTTGACTTATTTCATAAACACAAATGTCATCCTAATTTTGTAAACGTGTAGTTTTGTGTAAGGTATGGTGTGTTTTCACAACATAAATGGAGATAAATAGTTTATATACCTGTAAGGTTGTTTAGCAATATATCATTTTCTATTTCACAGAATGATGTATATAAAGTTATCTATTACAGATCATTGAATTAAAAAACTATAATTTGAAATAAATCGCAGAAAATAATTCACAATATTTTGGTACAATGTTGCACCATACCTAACGTGTATTTTGAAAACAGACCAAACCGGTTTGACAAGTATGTTGACAAAATAAATGGAAAATGATTTTGTCAAAGGAGTCTTTTGAGACTGAGTTTTATATCAACGTTTGTTCATGTAGTACTACCTGGATAGTACTTTAGACTGTACTTTGTTAAAATATGGGGCAGTTTTATCCAACCGTCACGCACTCACACTGGTAGACATAAAAAAGCCCATCAAAAATAACAAACTGTTTTACAATTATACTACGCTTTGCACTATAAATTGCGTACAAAGCGGGGTATTATTTTTAAAAACCTTTGGTTGGAATTTGAAGCTTGAAACGTTCAACTGTTCGATGAATTTACGAAATTGTCGTCTGGATGTATGGATGTGACATTCAACAGGAAGAGCGTTTTTAAGATGAGTGTGGTTCTGTAAATTAACAGACTGTTATTGGTCGTGTATGTGCAATATTTAAAATTGGCAAACATATCAGATAGAGGATTTATAACCGTTTGTTACGGTGTAAGTTCGATTTATGTTTCACTAAGTGAACAACAAAATATATTTTCATTGTTGTCGGTCACGAAACGAAATAAAAACCGACCATCCTTGAAAAACAAACGATTATTATATATCTTTAATGCAAAGATTATACAAAATGTGGAAATCTTAGGAAAAATGTTCTTAAATCGAGTCATTTGGAACGTGATTGCCTTGCAACTTTCCTGATAACGCCACTTATAAGTCGATCGGTAAAACAGTTATAGTTCATATTCTGACAATTTACGCGTATAACCTTGCGTTCCGCTTAGGTTATATCGCGTAAATTATCAGAAATGAACTATAACTATTACTTATTGGGCTCCGCTTGTGCAACGTCAGATAGGATGAAATTAAAGAAAGCGGGGTATAGCGCAGTTTTATTTACCCGAATCTGACCCCTACAATTTAGATGAATAAAAAACTAATTATTCCTACTCGGCTTTGCACGTGCCTTCATAGGAATGAATAACAAACGACATTGAACAATAATTAATTGAAAAATATGTCGGTAATTGTTATTTAAACAATTTTTTCTACAGAGGTCAAATAAACCAAGGTATATATGTTTGGTATTATATCACTGCTCAAGCGGTGAATTTATCAAATAATAATATGCCGTTATTTCTCGGCAATCCACCAAAAAACATTAAAGAAGCAACTATTTTATCTGGTCAATATACCGAAATGTTTTGTCATAAATACTGATCATGTAAAGGGTTCATCCTATCTGAAAATCAGTAAATGATAAACGAGAAGCTTTTTGTTAAATATCGGACTATAGATTATCAATTAAACTTCAAGGAATAATTAAAAATATCTTTTAAGACAACAATTTGGCAAACCAAATTGTTTTATTTGCACAAGTCTCCGGTTACATTATTGAAATGAATGCAAAAATATATCATATTTCTCAAAGCGTGTTGATTGACTAATAAACCGTCGAAGCTTCATTGTGAATAAAAAAACACAGACTGTTCCAAAATTCGAAAAAAATGAACAAAATATTTGAAAATTGATCAGCTGTATATGCGAATGAAGGGAGGGGGGGGGGGGGTGAGTGTGTGTATGTTGGGGGTGATTCTTTTAGAAACTGAGGCCGTTTACAGGCCTCTTCCCCTCGGAGATATTTTTCCTCTAAAGTGCTTTTTCACCATAAAATCAAATTTACCCACTGAAACATGCAAATACACTAAAGACGTTTTCATAGGGAAATGTAGGTTTTAAATTCCAAACATCTTTATAAAAAGTGAAATGATTTGTGTTCAAATATAACCAGTACACATTTTGTATTGGTTGTTCTGAATGTATGCTGACCAGCCCTTCAACGTATACGTTTTTCACCTGAACGCTCGGGTTTTAACCTCAATATCCATGAAATCCCAAGAAAAATGTAAGGGTCAAATTATCGATAATTATTCACCTAACTTTAAGATAAATCAAAACTCGCTCATCACACCCAATCAAAATTACATGTATTTCGAAATCAGTCCAAAATCATTCAACTTATCAATTTTAAAATGCTCTGAACTGTATAATGGTTTGCTTATCGTTGCAAGTTTTCAAGTAGACTGGTCCCACTGTGACTATCAAAAAGCACCATACATGAGTCGACAGTAGGACCATTTTAGTTTTATGACGCCTGCCAGCTAAGGATCAAGTCTGTTTAAATATTTTCAATATTCTGTGTATTTGCCACCTCTATAGCTCAGCATCGCCTGTGAGGGGTTTCTGATTTTATGTTTGTGCATGTAAATAATCTGAGAAGAATTACTATTAAGGACGTCCGTATATCCTGTTTTGGGTTCCGTCATTAAAAAACGTTTGCATTTGTGAGATCGTAAAAAATCTATGAATCTAAATTCAAACTATGTTTTTGGATAGAGCTGCATTTAAGGTTGACAAAACACGCAAAAATTTGTATAAATTCAAAGATTTATTTTTTTCACCACTTTTCGGGCGACAATTTACCGATTTAAAAGTATTCAAAGAAAATGACAAGCAAGTATTCACTATTATCCCTTGCCTATTTTCAGAGAGAATGCCAATAAATCTTCTGAAAATTGTAAAAAGATCCCCTGCCTTATATACATCCCTGAACCAAAATACCAACAAATTTGTTATTTTCAATATTGAAAAATATTTTTTGAAGTTTGATTATTTTTTGTGTGAATTACCTAGCTTAATTTTAACAAATAAGTAAAGATATGTAAGAAAGTAGGACTGTGACCCTTAGTTTTTTTTTTATATCAAACTATTGTTCATTATGTCACAAATTGATATTGAGAGTTTAAGAAAAAGTTTAATAGAAGAACTATATTTATTTTACAGTGAAACATGTATAGAAACCCTCAATTATTAATGGAAAAATAGTTTTGTAAAGGACGGAATAAAGGTGTTATATATTTCTTTTGCTACATTAAAATTCAATATTTTTTTTTAAATTATTAAATGGAATGACTTGTTGTTTTTAAATAAACCAAAACCAATTGCTTTCAGAATGTTTATTTTTTCAAAAAATAATAACTTCAAATCACAAATATATTTTTCAGAGAAATTCAAAGGTAAGAACTAACGGACACTTAAGTTTTTGGCACCTATTTTCACATAGCCCTGAGAAATGATAAGAACGGTGACCCCATTTTTGCTTTTCACAAATCGAAATAAAGCATTAAGATCTTTCCAAAAAATCAGGTTTGAAGAAAAGATTAATAGTAAAAAAAAGTCGAGCAAAATTCCTTAATAGATCTGCAGATTCACATTTTATTTTTAAGAAGTCGTGTATTTTACGGGTTTCTAAGTAGCTAATTTAAATAGAATTAGTACTTTTAAAGAAGAAAAATCCCGTGTTACTTCTTGGTGTTCATTTGAAACGAAGATAAGTTGGAAAATATGCATTAACATTCGCCAATATACACATATACAGTAGAGAACGTGAAAGGGAATTTACCATAATGCTTTTCGTTTGATAATCGCAAAATATCAGTAGATTATCAATTCATAATTTCACAGCGAAACTAGTGAAAAGACCGAAAGAATTATACCCTGCTTTCGTTCCCCTTACCTTATTTGACGTTATCTAAGCGGGACCAATGAATAAATAACGTCATGACATTGCCTAGTAATCACGTGATTAATGGCCGCTGAAAAAATCCTAGAATTGTTACATTTCGTCTCACTTTTTGGATTTAAGTTGACAAGGGAACAATCTTTATTATAATTTTTTTTTCGAAATATACAATTTTTCATTTCGTGAACGGCAATGGCTTTAATTTTCACTCGTGAGTTTCCTGTTTGCGAAAATGTAGCTTCTGTGGTTCTCTTGATGAAGGATAAATCGATGCGTCCAGGATGACAAAACAGTGAGAACTGTCCCACTTTGCGCGCAAGTGTGCATGAAAAACGGGTTATTAATTTCAAACAGTTCACACCGTTTGGTCATCCTGAACGCAGGACTTGGGGCCATGCGATCACTACGGCGTTGAAAGACTGTTTAAAAATGACCCGGTTAACCCTTTCCTGTTTTACAAAATTTTGGACCAGTCCTAATTCAAAGGTTTTGCAGACGAAAATTTAAAGTGAATTTAATTTGATAAATAACCATTCAGTAAGGTAGAAAATAGTGTGGAAAAAAAGAAGAAATTGCTTGTCAGAAGCAAGTTCTTCTTTTTTCACAATGTTTTCTCAATCATAAAATTACATGCACGTAAAAAAAGCAGGGATTAAACAGCAAAGGGTTAAAAATCGATTTCCATTAAAGATCCGTTCTCTGTCTACAAATTATTTGAATGAGACAAAAGATTTTTGCCGAGCTCGTATAACAACATAATTAATGACAATATAACCGACAAACATTAAATCTAGTTCCAAACATTGTCCATTGATCAGGTGACTCTGAATGGATTTCGCACCAAAATCAGTGAAATAGCTGTCAAAATGAAAATGATCGAGTTATTTTGGATTTCATTTTGTTTGCTAGAATTTATTGGTATGTTTTTTCTTTATGTGGTAATGTTTTTATAATCAAATTTCAGTTTTGCACATTTTGTACCCCAGTAAAAAAATCTATTTGTAGGCTTGTGCACCGAGTCTCATAATGGTAAAAAATTTACCTTTAAGCAGAAGATATCAAATTATAAGGTATGCATAGAGAGATTTTTTAAGCCCATAGAATATTTAGAAATTAATAATCAGCCTTTGGTAGAAATCCGTTTATGCTTTCACACTGATTAGGGTTTTAGTTTAATACCCCCATGAATTAAAAATGCTCTCTTTATCTCTTATATGAAGTGGATACGCGATGCAATATTTTGAATCAATCTGACGTCGGTATTCAATGACTGACCTCGTAAACATTTGATAAGAAAATCAAATTGTCATATGTGTCGGCAAAAATTGTCTTTATCAAGAAAACATGCCAAAATACTTCCACTAAAAATAGAGGCACTATTTCACAAATAACTTTTTTATAAGGGTCATCTAAGGATTAGAATTTTAAATAATTCAAAATTCGGAGGTGAAGGTGTTTTAAGATTTGAACGAGAAATAACCTCCGCCAGAATTTATTTACCAATCAAAATTCACGATAATTTTCTTTTTGTGTGTAAATGGGGGGAGGGGGGGGGGGGGTATCTGGACGAAATTATCGATAAAGTATCCCCCCCCACTTAATTTAATTAAAAACTCGCTTCCTTCATTCATTTGATATAATTCCGATACCATTCCATAATTATACACCTTGTCAATTTCTCTGTATACAGATGCAGATATTCTTAGCCAGTTTCTTTACTCCTGTTTGTATTCTATAAAGAGTTTACAGATATGATTTATCCGCTCGAAAAAATGTCAATCGAAATGTTAAGTCTTAAAGATTTGCGCTTTCTTTTCAACTCTGTATAGATATCGAAGTAACGACGGTGGAGTTCGAAACTTCTAGACGAGTTCACCATCTTGATGGCTTCCTCTCTACTTCCGGTTATCTTCAACAACCCGTTGTCAGTGGTAACCTCATTATACAATGTGGCGTCAGATGTGACGTCAGACCGGATTGCCGATCATACTTTGTAGATACTACGACATCACGATGTCACCTTCATGATACAATTCTAAGTGACGTCTCTGGAATGACTGAGTCGACAGGTTCATGCTATTTTAGAAAAGGGTCAGGTAGGTATTTCTTTTTTTCTGTGTTTCCGAGGACTATGTTGACTGATGCCTGTATGTGCTCCCGGAACGATAACATAAAGTTGTCTTCAATCAATGGCTGTAATTAGAATTTTACATATTGGTTACCAAGAAAAAATTATTCATCTGGCCAGATAGAAAAAAAACTTTCCACCTAACTGGGGAGAAATGGTTTCAATTGGCTGTTATTAAAAACGTTTTCACCTTGCTTTGGCCTGGTAGAAAATTTTTTTACCTAACTGGGACAAAAAAATTTCTTGGTTCCGAAGAATTTTTTTTATCTGGTGTAGCCGGGATGTGTATAAGGGATGTTTGTACTGCTTGCCGTACAAGCTAGCCTTAATAGCGACGTGGTAGAGCACTCGCTTTGGGATGTAGAGGTCCCGGGTTCGAATCCCATTGGAGTCGAATATTTAATTTTTCATCTGGCCAGGGAGGAATTCTTTTTACCTAACTGGGGAGAAATTTTTTCAATTGGCTGTAATTAGAAATGTTTCACCTTGGTGACGAAGAAATTTTTTCATCTGACTAGATAGAAAAAAAACTTTTCACCTAACTGGGAAGAACATTTTTCATTTGGCTGTAATAAGACATTTTTCACGTTGGTAACGAAGAATATTTTTCATCTGGCCAGATAGACAAAAAAAACACCTAACTGGGTAGAAAATTTTTCCATTGGCTGTAATTAGAATTTTACATATTGGTTACCAAGAAAAAAATATTCATCTGGCCAGATAGAAAAAAACTTTCCACCTAACTGGGGAGAAATGGTTTCAATTGGCTGTTATTAAAAACGTTTTCACCTTGCTTTGGCCTGGTAGAAATTTTTTTTACATAACTGGTACAAAAAAATTTCTTGGTTCCGAAGAAATTTTTTTATCTGGTGTAGCCGGGATGTGTATAAGGGATGTTTGTACTGCTTGCCGTACAAGCCAGCCTTAATAGCGACGTGGTAGAGCACTCGCTTTGGGATCTAGAGGTCCCGGGTTCGAATCCCATTGGAGTCGAATATTTAATTTTTCATCTGGCCAGGGAGGAATTCTTTTTACCTAACTGGGGAGAAATTTTTTCAATTGGCTGTAATTAGAAATGTTTCACCTTGGTGACGAAGAAATTTTTCATCTGACTAGATAGAAAAAAAAAACTTTTCACCTAACTGGGAAGAACATTTTTCATTTGGCTGTAATAAGACATTTTTCACGTTGGTAACGAAGAATATTTTTCATCTGGCCAGATAGACAAAAAATCACCTAACTGGGTAGAAAATTTTTCCATTGGCTGTTATTAGAATTTTACATATTGGTTACCAAGAAAAAATTATTCATCTGGCCAGATAGAAAAAAAACTTTCCACCTAACTGGGGAGAAATGGTTTCAATTGGCTGTTATTAAAAACGTTTTCACCTTGCTTTGGCCTGGTAGAAATTTTTTTTACCTAACTGGGACAAAAAAATTCTTGGTTCCGAAGAAATTTTTTTATCTGGTGTAGCCGGGATGTGTATAAGGGATGTTTGTACTGCTTGCCGTACAAGCTAGCCTTAATAGCGACATGGTAGAGCACTCGCTTTGGGATGTAGAGGTCCCGGGTTCGAATCCCATTGGAGTCGAATATTTAATTTTTCATCTGGCCAGGGAGGAATTCTTTTTACCTAACTGGGGAGAAATTTTTTCAATTGGCTGTAATTAGAAATGTTTCACCTTGGTGACGAAGAAATTTTTTCATCTGACTAGATAGAAAAAAAACTTTTCACCTAACTGGGAAGAACATTTTTCATTTGGCTGCAATAAGACATTTTTCACGTTGGTAACGAAGAATATTTTTCATCTGGCCAGATAGACAAAAAAATCACCTAACTGGGTAGAAAATTTTTCCATTGGCTGTTATTAGAATTTTACATATTGGTTACCAAGAAAAAAATATTCATCTGGCCAGATAGAAAAAAACTTTCCACCTAACTGGGGAGAAATGGTTTCAATTGGCTGTTATTAAAAACGTTTTCACCTTGCTTTGGCCTGGTAGAAATTTTTTTTACCTAACTGGGACAAAAAAATTTCTTGGTTCCGAAGAAATGTTTTTATCTGGTGTAGCCGGGATGTGTATAAGGGATGTTTGTACTGCTTGCCGTACAAGCCAGCCTTAATAGCGACGTGGTAGAGCTCTCGCTTTGGGATGTAGAGGTCCCGGGTTCGAATCCCATTGGAGTCGAATATTAAATTTTTCATCTGGCCAGGGAGGAATTCTTTTTACCTAACTGGGGAAAAATTTTTTCAATTGGCTGTAATTAGAAATGTTTCACCTTGGTGACGAAGAAATTTTTTCATCTGACTAGATAGAAAAAAAACTTTTCACCTAACTGGGAAGAACATTTTTCATTTGGCTGTAATAAGACATTTTTCACGTTGGTAACGAAGAATATTTTTCATCTGGCCAGATAGACAAAAAAATCACCTAACTGGGTAGAAAATTTTTCCATTGGCTGTAATTAGAATTTTACATATTGGTTACCAAGAAAAAAATATTCATCTGGCCAGATAGAAAAAAACTTTCCACCTAACTGGGGAGAAATGGTTTCAATTGGCTGTTATTAAAAACGTTTTCACCTTGCTTTGGCCTGGTAGAATTTTTTTTTACCTAACTGGGACAAAAAAATTTCTTGGTTCCGAAGAAATGTTTTTATCTGGTGTAGCCGGGATGTGTATAAGGGATGTTTGTACTGCTTGCCGTACAAGCTAGCCTTAATAGCGACGTGGTAGAACACTCGCTTTGGGATGTAGAGGTCCCGGGTTCGAATCCCATTGGAGTCGAATATTTAATTTTTCATCTGGCCAGGGAGGAATTCTTTTTACCTAACTGGGGAGAAATTTTTTCAATTGGCTGTAATTAGAAATGTTTCACCTTGGTGACGAAGAAATTTTTTCATCTGACTAGATAGAAAAAAAACTTTTCACCTAACTGGGAAGAACATTTTTCATTTGGCTGTAATAAGACATTTTTCACGTTGGTAACGAAGAATATTTTTCATCTGGCCAGATAGACAAAAAAATCACCTAACTGGGTAGAAAATTTTTCCATTGGCTGTAATTAGAATTTTACATATTGGTTACCAAGAAAAAAATATTCATCTGGCCAGATAGACAAAAACTTTCCACCTAACTGGGGAGAAATGGTTTCAATTGGCTGTTATTAAAAACGTTTTCACCTTGCTTTGGCCTGGTAGAAATTTTTTTTACCTAACTGGGACAAAAAAAATTCTTGGTTCCGAAGAAATTTTTTTATCTGGTGTAGCCGGGATGTGTATAAGGGATGTTTGTACTGCTTGCCGTACAAGATAGCCTTAATAGCGACGTGGTAGAGCACTCGCTTTTGGATGTAGAGGTCCCGGGTTCGAATCCCATTGGAGTCGAATATTTAATTTTTCATCTGGCCAGGGAGGAATTCTTTTTACCTAACTGGGGAGAAATTTTTTCAATTGGCTGTAATTAGAAATGTTTCACCTTGGTGACGAAGAAATTTTTTCATCTGACTAGATAGAAAAAAAAACTTTTCACCTAACTGGGAAGAACATTTTTCATTTGGCTGTAATAAGACATTTTTCACGTTGGTAACGAAGAATATTTTTCATCTGGCCAGGTAGACAAAAAATCACCTAACTGGGTAGAAAATTTTTCCATTGGCTGTAATTAGAATTTTACATATTGGTTACCAAGAAAAAATTATTCATCTGGCCAGATAGAAAAAAACTTTTCACCTAACTGGGGAGAAATGGTTTCAATTGGCTGTTATTAAAAACGTTTTCACCTTGCTTTGGCCTGGTAGAAATTTTTTTTACCTAACTGGGACAAAAAAAATTCTTGGTTCCGAAGAATTTTTTTTTATCTGGTGTAGCCGGGATGTGTATAAGGGATGTTTGTACTGCTTGCCGTACAAGCTAGCCTTAATAGCGACGTGGTAGAGCACTCGCTTTGGGGTGTAGAGGTCCCGGGTTCGAATCCCATTGGAGTCGAATATTTAATTTTTCATCTGGCCAGGGAGGAATTCTTTTTACCTAACTGGGGAGAAATTTTTTCAATTGGCTGTAATTAGAAATGTTTTACCTTGGTGACGAAGAAATTTTTTATCTGACTAGATAGAAAAAAAACTTTTCACCTAACTGGGAAGAACATTTTTCATTTGGCTGTAATAAGACATTTTTCACGTTGGTAACGAAGAATATTTTTCATCTGGCCAGATAGACAAAAAAATCACCTAACTGGGTTGAAAATTTTTCCATTGGCTGTAATTAGAATTTTACATATTGGTTACCAAGAAAAAATTATTCATTTGGCCAGATGGAAAAAAAACTTTCCACCTAACTGGGGAGAAATGGTTTCAATTGGCTGTTATTAAAAACGTTTTCACCTTGCTTTGGCCTGGTAGAAAATTTTTTTACCTAACTGGGACAAAAACAATTCTTGGTTCCGAAGAAATTTTTTTATCTGGTGTAGCCGGGATGTGTATAAGGGATGTTTGTACTGCTTGCCGTACAAGCCAGCCTTAATAGCGACGTGGTAGAGCTCTCGCTTTGGGATGTAGAGGTCCCGGGTTCGAATCCCATTGGAGTCGAATATTAAATTTTTCATCTGGCCAGGGAGGAATTCTTTTTACCTAACTGGGGAGAAATTTTTTCAATTGGCTGTAATTAGAAATGTTTCACCTTGGTGACGAAGAAATTTTTTCATCTGACTAGATAGAAAAAAAACTTTTCACCTAACTGGGAAGAACATTTTTCATTTGGCTGTAATAAGACATTTTTCACGTTGGTAACGAAGAATATTTTTCATCTGGCCAGATAGACAAAAAAATCACCTAACTGGGTAGAAAAATTTTCCATTGGCTGTAATTAGAATTTTACATATTGGTTACCAAGAAAAAATTATTCATCTGGCCAGATAGAAAAAAACTTTCCACCTAACTGGGGAGAAATGGTTTCAATTGGCTGTTATTAAAAACGTTTTCACCTTGCTTTGGCCTGGTAGAAATTTTTTTTACCTAACTGGGACAAAAAAATTTCCTTGTTCCGAAGAAATTTTTTTATCTGGTGTAGCCGGGATGTGTATAAGGGATGTTTGTACTGCTTGCCGTACAAGCCAGCCTTAATAGCGACGTGGTAGAGCACTCGCTTTGGGATGTAGAGGTCCCGGGTTCGAATCCCATTGGAGTCGAATATTTAATTTTTCATCTGGCCAGGGAGGAATTCTTTTTACCTAACTGGGGAGAAATTTTTTTCAATTGGCTGTAATTAGAAATGTTTCACCTTGGTGACGAAGAAATTTTTTAATCTGACTAGATAGAAAAAAAACTTTTCACCTAACTGGGAAGAACATTTTTCATTTGGCTGTAATAAGACATTTTTCACGTTGGTAACGAAGAATATTTTTCATCTGGCCAGATAGACAAAAAAATCACCTAACTGGGTAGAAAATTTTTCCATTGGCTGTAATTAGAATTTTACATATTGGTTACCAAGAAAAAAATATTCATCTGGCCAGATAGAAAAAAACTTTCCACCTAACTGGGGAGAAATGGTTTCAATTGGCTGTTATTAAAAACGTTTTCACCTTGCTTTGGCCTGGTAGAATTTTTTTTTTACCTAACTGGGACAAAAAAATTTCTTGGTTCCGAAGAAATTTTTTTATCTGGTGTAGCCGGGATGTGTATAAGGGATGTTTGTACTGCTTGCCGTACAAGCTAGCCTTAATAGCGACGTGGTAGAGCACTCGCTTTGGGATGTAGAGGTCCCGGGTTCGAATCCCATTGGAGTCGAATATTTTATTTTTCATCTGGCCAGGGAGGAATTCTTTTTACCTAACTGGGGAAAAAATTTTTCAATTGGCTGTAATTAGAAATGTTTCACCTTGGTGACGAAGAAATTTTTTCATCTGACTAGATAGAAAAAAAACTTTTCACCTAACTGGGAAGAACATTTTTCATTTGGCTGTAATAAGACATTTTTCACGTTGGTAACGAAGAATATTTTTCATCTGGCCAGATAGACAAAAAAATCACCTAACTGGGTAGAAAATTTTTCCATTGGCTGTAATTAGAATTTTACATATTGGTTACCAAGAAAAAATTATTCATCTGGCCAGATAGAAAAAACTTTCCACCTAACAAGGGAGAAATGGTTTCAATTGGCTGTTATTAAAAACGTTTTCACCTTGCTTTGGCCTGGTAGAATTTTTTTTTACCTAACTGGGACAAAAAAAATTCTTGGTTCCGAAGATTTTTTTTATCTGGTGTAGCCGGGATGTGTATAAGGGATGTTTGTACTGCTTGCCGTACAAGCTAGCCTTAATAGCGACGTGGTAGAGCACTCGCTTTGGGATGTAGAGGTCCCGGGTTCGAATCCCATTGGAGTCGAATATTTAATTTTTCATCTGGCCAGGGAGGAATTCTTTTTACCTAACTGGGGAGAAATTTTTTCAATTGGCTGTAATTAGAAATGTTTCACCTTGGTGACGAAGAAATTTTTTCATCTGACTAGATAGAAAAAAAAACTTTTCACCTAACTGGGAAGAACATTTTTCATTTGGCTGTAATAAGACATTTTTCACGTTGGTAACGAAGAATATTTTTCATCTGGCCAGATAGACGAAAAAATCACCTAACTGGGTAGAAAATTTTTCCATTGGCTGTAATTAGAATTTTACATATTGGTTACCAAGAAAAATTATTCATCTGGCCAGATAGAAAAAAACTTTCCACCTAACTGGGGAGAAATGGTTTTAATTGGCTGTTATTAAAAACGTTTTCACCTTGCTTTGGCCTGGTAGAAATTTTTTTTACCTAACTGGGACAAAAAAATTTCTTGGTTCCGAAGAATTTTTTTTATCTGGTGTAGCCGGGATGTGTATAAGGGATGTTTGTACTGCTTGCCGTACAAGCTAGCCTTAATAGCGACGTGGTAGAGCACTCGCTTTGGGATGTAGAGGTCCCGGGTTCGAATCCCATTGGAGTCGAATATTTAATTTTTCATCTGGCCAGGGAGGAATTCTTTTTACCTAACTGGGGAGAAATTTTTTCAATTGGCTGTAATTAGAAATGTTTCACCTTGGTGACGAAGAAATTTTTTCATCTGACTAGATAGAAAAAAAACTTTTCACCTAACTGGGAAGAACATTTTTCATTTGGCTGTAATAAGACATTTTTCACGTTGGTAACGAAGAATATTTTTCATCTGGCCAGATAGACAAAAAAATCACCTAACTGGGTAGAAAATTTTTCCATTGGCTGTAATTAGAATTTTACATATTGGTTACCAAGAAAAAATTATTCATCTGGCCAGATAGAAAAAAACTTTCAACCTAACTGGGGAGAAATGGTCTCAATTGGCTGTTATTAAAAACGTTTTCACCTTGCTTTGTCCTGGTAGAATTTTTTTTACCTGACTGGGACAAAAAAAATTCTTGGTTCCGAAGAAATTTTTTTATCTGGTGTAGCCGGGATGTGTTTAAGGGATGTTTGTACTGCTTGCCGTACAAGCTAGCCTTAATAGCGACGTGGTAGAGCACTCGCTTTGGGATGTAGAGGTCCCGGGTTCGAATCCCATTGGAGTCGAATATTTAATTTTTCATCTGGCCAGGGAGGAATTCTTTTTACCTAACTGGGGAGAAATTTTTTCAATTGGCTGTAATTAGAAATGTTTCACCTTGGTGACGAAGAAATTTTTTCATCTGACTAGATAGAAAAAAAACTTTTCACCTAACTAGGAAGAACATTTTTCATTTGGCTGTAATAAGACATTTTTCACGTTCATAATGAAGAATATTTTTCATCTGGCCAGATAGACAAAAAAATCACCTAACTGGGTAGAAAATTTTTCCATTGGCTGTAATTAGAATTTTACATATTGGTTACCAAGAAAAAATTATTCATCTGGCCAGATAGAAAAAAACTTTCCACCAAACTGGGGAGAAATGGTTTCAATTGGCTGTTATTAAAAACGTTTTCACCTTGCTTTGGCCTGGTAGAAATTTTTTTTACCTAACTGGGACAAAAAAATTTCTTGGTTCCGAAGAAATTTTTTTATCTGGTGTAGCCGGGATGTGTATAAGGGATGTTTGTACTGCTTGCCGTACAAGCTAGCCTTAATAGCGACGTGGTAGAGCACTCGCTTTGGGATGTAGAGGTCCCGGGTTCGAATCCCATTGGAGTCGAATATTTAATTTTTCATCTGGCCAGGGAGGAATTCTTTTTACCTAACTGGGGAGAAATTTTTTCAATTGGCTGTAATTAGAAATGTTTCACCTTGGTGACGAAGAAATTTTTTCATCTGACTAGATAGAAAAAAAACTTTTCACCTAACTGGGAAGAACATTTTTCATTTGGCTGTAATAAGACATTTTTCACGTTGGTAACGAAGAATATTTTTCATCTGGCCAGATAGACAAAAAAATCACCTAACTGGGTAGAAAAATTTTCCATTGGCTGTAATTAGAATTTTACATATTGGTTACCAAGAAAAATTATTCATCTGGCCAGATAGAAAAAAACTTTCCACCTAACTGGGGAGAAATGGTTTTAATTGGCTGTTATTAAAAACGTTTTCACCTTGCTTTGGCCTGGTAGAATTTTTTTTTACCTAACTGGGACAAAAAAATGTCTTGGCTCCGAAGAAATTTTTTTATCTGGTGTAGCCGGGATGTGTATAAGGGATGTTTGTACTGCTTGTCGTACAAGCTAGCCTTAATAGCGACGTGGTAGAGCACTCGCTTTGGGATGTAGAGGTCCCGGGTTCGAATCCCATTGGAGTCGAATATTCAATTTTTCATCTGGCCAGGGAGGAATTCTTTTTACCTAACTGGGGAGAATTTTTCTCAATTGGCTGTAATTAGAAATGTTTCACCTTGGTGACGAAGAAATTTTTTCATCTGACTAGATAGAAAAAAAAACTTTTCACCTAACTGGGAAGAACATTTTTCATTTGGCTGTAATAAGACATTTTTCACGTTGGTAACGAAGAATATTTTTCATCTGGCCAGATAGACGAAAAAATCACCTAACTGGGTAGAAAATTTTTCCATTGGCTGTAATTAGAATTTTACATATTGGTTACCAAGAAAAAATTATTCATCTGGCCAGATAGAAAAAAACTTTCCACCTAACTGGGGAGAAATGTTTTCAATTTGCTGTTATTAAAAACGTTTTCACCTTGCTTTGGCCTGGTAGAAATTTTTTTTACCTAACTGGGACAAAAAAATTTCTTGGTTCCGAAGAAATTTTTTTATCTGGTGTAGCCGGGATGTGTATAAGGGATGTTTGTACTGCTTGCCGTACAAGCTAGCCTTAATAGCGACGTGGTAGAGCACTCGCTTTGGGATGTAGAGGTCCCGGGTTCGAATCCCATTGGAGTCGAATATTTAATTTTTCATCTGGCCAGGGAGGAATTCTTTTTACCTAACTGGGGAGAAATTTTTTTTCAATTGGCTGTAATTAGAAATGTTTCACCTTGGTGACGAAGAAATTTTTTCATCTGACTAGATAGAAAAAAAACTTTTCACCTAACTGGGAAGAACATTTTTCATTTGGCTGTAATAAGACATTTTTCACGTTGGTAACGAAGAATATTTTTCATCTGGCCAGATAGACGAAAAAATCACCTAACTGGGTAGAAAATTTTTCCATTGGCTGTAATTAGAATTTTACATATTGGTAACCAAGAAAAAGTTATTCATCTGGCCAGATAGAAAAAAACTTTCCACCTAACGGGGGAGAAATGGTTTCAATTGGCTGTTATTAAAAACATTTTCACCTTGCTTTGGCCTGGTAGAAATATTTTTTACCTAACTGGGACAAAAAAATTTCTTGGTTCCGAAGAAATTTTTTTATCTGGTGTAGCCGGGATGTGTATAAGGGATGTTGTTACTGCTTGCCGTACAAGCTAGCCTTAATAGCGACGTGGTAGAGCACTCGCTTTGGGATGTAGAGGTCCCGGGTTCGAATCCCATTGGAGTCGAATATTTAATTTTTCATCTGGCCAGGGAGGAATTCTTTTTACCTAACTGGGGAGAAATTTTTTCAATTGGCTGTAATTAGAAATGTTTCACCTTGGTGACGAAGAAATTTTTTCATCTGACTAGATAAAAAAAAAACTTTTCACCTAACTGGGTAGAACATTTTTCATTTGGCTGTAATAAGACATTTTTCATGTTGGTAACGAAGAATATTTTTCATCTGGCCAGATAGACAAAAAAAATCACCTAACTGGGTAGAAAATTTTTCCATTGGCTGTAATTAGAATTTTACATATTGGTTACCAAGAAAAAATTATTCATCTGACCAGATAGAAAAAAACTTTCCACCTAACTGGGGAGAAATGGTTTCAATTGGCTGTTATTAAAAACGTTTTCACCTTGCTTTGGCCTGGTAGAAATTTTTTTTACCTAACTGGGACAAAAAAATTTCTTGGTTCCGAAGAATTTTTTTTATCTGGTGTAGCCGGATTGTGTATAAGGGATGTTTGTACTGCTTGCCGTACAAGCTAGCCTTAATAGCGACGTGGTAGAGCACTCGCTTTGGGATGTAGAGGTCCCGGGTTCGAATCCCATTGGAGTCGAATATTTAATTTTTCATCTGGCCAGGGAGGAATTCTTTTTACCTAACTGGGGAGAAATTTTTTCAATTGGCTGTAATTAGAAATGTTTCACCTTGGTGACGAAGAAATTTTTTCATCTGACTAGATAGAAAAAAAACTTTTCACCTAACTGGGAAGAACATTTTTCATTTGGCTGTAATAAGACATTTTTCACGTTGGTAACGAAGAATATTTTTCATCTGGCCAGATAGACGAAAAAATCACCTAACTGGATAGAAAAAAACTTTCCATTGGCTGTAATTAGAATTTTACATATCGGTTACCAAGAAAAAATTATTCATCTGGTTAGATAGAAAAAAACTTTTTACCTAACTGGGGAGAAATGGTTTCAATTGGCTGTTATTAAAAACGTTTTCACCTTGCTTTGGCCTGGTAGAATTTTTTTTACCTAACTGGGACAAAAAAATTTCTTGGTTCCGAAGAAATTTTTTTATCTGGTGTAGCCGGGATGTGTATAAGGGATGTTTGTACTGCTTGCCATACAAGCTAGCCTTAATAGCGACGTGGTAGAGCACTCGCTTTGGGATGTAGAGGTCCCGGGTTCGAATCCCATTGGAGTCGAATATTTAATTTTTCATCTGGCCAGGGAGGAATTCTTTTTACCTAACTGGGGAGAAATTTTTTCAATTGGCTGTAATTAGAAATGTTTCACCTTGGTGACGAAGAAATTTTTTCATCTGACTAGATAGAAAAAAAACTTTTCACCTAACTGGGAAGAACATTTTTCATTTGGCGGTAATAAGACATTTTTCACGTTGGTAACGAAGATTATTTTTCATCTGGCCAGATAGACAAAAAAATCACCTAACTGGGTAGAAAATTTTTCCATTGGCTGTAATTAGAATTTTACATATTGGTTACCAAGAAAAAATTATTCATCTGGCCAGATAGAAAAAAACTTACCACCTAACTGGGGAGAAATGGTTTCAATTGGCTGTTATTAAAAACGTTTTCACCTTGCTTTGGCCTGGTAGAAAATTTTTTTACCTAACTGGGACAAAAAAATTTCTTGGTTCCGAAGAATTTTTTTTATCTGGTGTAGCCGGGATGTGTATAAGGGATGTTTGTACTGCTTGCCGTACAAGCTAGCCTTAATAGCGACGTGGTAGAGCACTCGCTTTGGGATGTAGAGGTCCCGGGTTCGAATCCCATTGGAGTCGAATATTTAATTTTTCATCTGGCCAGGGAGGAATTCTTTTTACCTTACTGGGGAGAAATTTTTTCAATTGGCTGTAATTAGAAATGTTTCACCTTGGTGACGAAGAAATTTTTTCATCTGACTAGATAAAAAAAAAACTTTTCACCTAACTGGGAAGAACATTTTTCATTTGGCTGTAATAAGACATTTTTCATGTTGGTAACGAAGAATATTTTTCATCTGGCCAGATAGACAAAAAAATCACCTAACTGGGTAGAAAATTTTTCCATTGGCTGTAATTAGAATTTTACATATTGGTTATCAAAAAAAAATTATTCATCTGGCCAGATAGAAAAAAACTTTCCACCTAACTGGGGAGAAATGGTTTCAATTGGCTGTTATTAAAAACGTTTTCACCTTGCTTTGGCCTGGTAGAATTTTTTTTACCTAACTGGGACAAAAAAATTTCTTGGTTCCGAAGAAATTTTTTTATCTGGTGTAGCCGGGATGTGTATAAGGGATGTTTGTACTGCTTGCCGTACAAGCTAGCCTTAATAGCGACGTGGTAGAGCACTCGCTTTGGGATGTAGAGGTCCCGGGTTCGAATCCCATTGGAGTCGAATATTTAATTTTTCATCTGGCCAGGGAGGAATTCTTTTTACCTAACTGGGGAGAAATTTTTTCAATTGGCTGTAATTAGAAATGTTTCACCTTGGTGACGAAGAAATTTTTTCATCTGACTAGATAGAAAAAAAACTTTTCACCTAACTGGGAAGAACATTTTTCATTTGGCTGCAATAAGACATTTTTCACGTTGGTAACGAAGAATATTTTTCATCTGGCCAGATAGACAAAAAAATCACCTAACTGGGTAGAAAATTTTTCCATTGGCTGTAATTAGAATTTTACATATTGGTTACCAAGAAAAAATTATTCATCTGGCCAGATAGAAAAAAAACTTACCACCTAACTGGGGAGAAATGGTTTCAATTGGATGTTATTAAAAACGTTTTCACCTTGCTTTGGCCTGGTAGAAATTTTTTTTACCTAACTGGGACAAAAAAAATTCTTGGTTCCGAAGAAATTTTTTTATCTGGTGTAGCCGGGATGTGTATAAGGGATGTTTGTACTGCTTGCCGTACAAGCTAGCCTTAATAGCGACGTGGTAGAGCACTCGCTTTGGGATGTAGAGGTCCCGGGTTCGAATCCCATTGGAGTCGAATATTTAATTTTTCATCTGGCCAGGGAGGAATTCTTTTTACCTAACTGGGGAGAAATTTTTTCAATTGGCTGTAATTAGAAATGTTTCACCTTGGTGACGAAGAAATTTTTTCATCTGACTAGATAGAAAAAAAACTTTTCACCTAACTGGGAAGAACATTTTTCATTTGGCTGTAATAAGACATTTTTCATGTTGGTAACGAAGAATATTTTTCATCTGGCCAGATAGACAAAAAAATCACCTAACTGGGTAGAAAATTTTTCCATTGGCTGTAATTAGAATTTTACATATTGGTTACCAAAAAAAAATTATTCATCTGGCCAGATAGAAAAAAACTTTCCACCAAACTGGGGAGAAATGGTTTCAATTGGCTGTTATTAAAAACGTTTTCACCTTGCTTTGGCCTGGTAGATTTTTTTTTACCTAACTGGGACAAAAAAATGTCTTGGTTCCGAAGAAATTTTTTTATCTGGTGTAGCCGGGATGAGTATAAGGGAGGTTTGTACTGCTTGCCGTACAAGCTAGCCTTAATAGCGACGTGGTAGAGCACTCGCTTTGGGATGTAGAGGTCCCGGGTTCGAATCCCATTGGAGTCGAATATTTAATTTTTCATCTGGCCAGGGAGGAATTCTTTTTACTTAACTGGGGAGAAATTTTTTCAATTGGCTGTAATTAGAAATGTTTCACCTTGGTGACGAAGAAATTTTTTCATCTGACTAGATAGAAAAAAAACAACTTTTCACCTAACTGGGAAGAACATTTTTCATTTGGCTGTAATAAGACATTTTTCACGTTGGTAACGAAGAATATTTTTCATCTGGCCAGATAGACAAAAAAATCACCTAACTGGGTAGAAAATTTTTCCATTGGCTGTAATTAGAATTTTACATATTGGTTACCAAGAAAAAATTATTCATCTGGCCAGATAGAAAAAAACTTTCCACCTAACTGGGGAGAAATGGTTTCAATTGGCTGTTATTAAAAACGTTTTTACCTTGCTTTGGCCTGGTAGAATTTTTTTTTACCTAACTGGGACAAAAAAATTTCTTGGTTCCGAAGAAATTTTTTTATCTGGTGTAGCCGGGATGTGTATAAGGGATGTTTGTACTGCTTGCCGTACAAGCTAGCCTTAATAGCGACGTGGTAGAGAACTCGCTTTGGGATGTAGAGGTCCCGGGTTCGAATCCCAAATGGAGTCGAATATTTAATTTTTCATCTGGCCAGGGAGGAATTCTTTTTACCTAACTGGGGAGAATTTTTTTTCAATTGGCTGTAATTAGAAATGTTTCACCTTGGTGACGAAGAAATTTTTTCATCTGACTAGATAGAAAAAAAACTTTTCACCTAACTGGGAAGAACATTTTTCATTTGGCTGTAATAAGACATTTTTCACGTTGGTAACGAAGAATATTTTTCATCTGGCCAGATAGACAAAAAAATCACCTAACTGGGTAGAAAATTTTTCCATTGGCTGTAATTAGAATTTTACATATTGGTTACCAAGAAAAAAATATTCATCTGGCCAAATAGAAAAAAACTTTCCACCTAACTGGGGAGAAATGGTTTCAATTGGCTGTTATTAAAAACGTTTTCACCTTGCTTTGGCCTGGTAGAAAATTTTTTTACCTAACTGGGACAAAAAAATTTCTTGGTTCCGAAGAAATTTTTTTATCTGGTGTAGCCGGGATGTGTATAAGGGATGTTGTTACTGCTTGCCGTACAAGCTAGCCTTAATAGCGACGTGGTAGAGCACTCGCTTTGGGATGTAGAGGTCCCGGGTTCGAATCCCATTGGAGTCGAATATTTAATTTTTCATCTGGCCAGGGAGGAATTCTTTTTACCTAACTGGGGAGAATTTTTTTCAATTGGCTGTAATTAGAAATGTTTCACCTTGGTGACGAAGAAATTTTTTCATCTGACTAGATAGAAAAAAAACTTTTCACCTAACTGGGAAGAACATTTTTCATTTGGCTGTAATAAGACATTTTTCATGTTGGTAACGAAGAATATTTTTCATCTGGCCAGATAGACAAAAAAATCACCTAACTGGGTAGAAAATTTTTCCATTGGCTGTTATTAGAATTTTACATATTGGTTACCAAGAAAAAATTATTCATCTGGCCAGATAGAAAAAACTTTCCACCTAACTGGGGAGAAATGGTTTCAATTGGCTGATATTAAAAACGTTTTCACCTTGCTTTGGCCTGGTAGAAAATTTTTTTACCTAACTGGGACAAAAAAATTTCTTGGTTCCGAAGAATTTTTTTTATCTGGTGTAGCCGGGATGTGTATAAGGGATGTTTGTACTGCTTGCCGTACAAGCAAGCCTTAATAGCGACGTGGTAGAGCACTCGCTTTGGGATGTAGAGGTCCCGGGTTCGAATCCCATTGGAGTCGAATATTTAATTTTTCATCTGGCCAGGGAGGAATTCTTTTTACCTAACTGGGGAGAAATTTTTTCAATTGGCTGTAATTAGAAATGTTTCACCTTGGTGACGAAGAAATTTTTTCATCTGACTAGATAGAAAAAAAACTTTTCACCTAACTGGGAAGAACATTTTTCATTTGGCTGTAATAAGACATTTTTCCCGTTGGTAACGAAGAATATTTTTCATCTGGCCAGATAGACAAAAAAATCACCTAACTGGGTAGAAAATTTTTCCATTGGCTGTAATTAGAATTTTACATATTGGTTACCAAGAAAAAATTATTCATCTGGCCAGATAGAAAAAAACTTTCCACCTAACTGGGGAGAAATGGTTTCAATTGGCTGTTATTAAAAACGTTTTCACCTTGCTTTGGCCTGGTAGAAAATTTTTTTACCTAACTAGGACAAAAACATTTCTTGGTTCCGAAGAAATTTTTTTATCTGGTGTAGCCGGGATGTGTATAAGGGATGTTTGTACTGCTTGTCATACAAGCAAGTCTTAATAGCGACGTGGTAGAGCACTCGCTTTAGGATGTAGAGGTCCCGGGTTCGAATCCCATTGGAGTTGAATATTTAATTTTTCATCTGGCCAGGGAGGAATTCTTTTTACCTAACTGGGGAGAAATTTTTTCAATTGGCTGTAATTAGAATGTTTCACCCTGGTGACGAAGAAATTTTTTCATCTGACTAGATAGAAAAAAAACTTTTCACCTAATTGGGAAGAACATTTTTCATTTGGCTGTAATAAGACATTTTTCACGTTGGTAACGATGAATATTTTTCATCTGGCCAGATAGACAAAAAAATCACCTAACTGGGTAGAAAATTTTTCCATTGGCTGTAATTAGAATTTTACATATTGGTTACCAAGAAAAAATTATTCATCTGGCCAGATAGAAAAAAACTTTCCACCTAACTGGGGTGAAATGGTTTCAATTGGCTGTTATTAAAAACGTTTTCACCTTGCTTTGGCCTGGTAGAAAATTTTTTTACCTAACTGGGACAAAAAAATTTCTTGGTTCAGAAGAATTTTTTTTATCTTGTGTAGCCGGGATGTGTATAAGGGATGTTTGTACTGCTTGCCGTACAAGCAAGCCTTAATAGCGACGTGGTAGAGCACTCGCTTAGGGATGTAGAGGTCCCGGGTTGGAATCCCATTGGAGTCGAATATTTAATTTTTCATCTGGCCAGGGAGGAATTCTTTTTACCTAAATGGGGAGAAATTTTTTCAATTGGCTGTAATTAGAAATGTTTCACCTTGGTGACGAAGAAATTTTTTCATCTGACTAGATAGAAAAAAAACTTTTCACCTAACTGGGAAGAACATTTTTCATTTGGCTGTAATAAGACATTTTTCACGTTGGTAACGAAGAATATTTTTCATCTGGCCAGATAGACAAAAAAATCACCTAACTGGGTAGAAAATTTTTCCATTGGCTGTAATTAGAATTTTACATATTGGTTACCAAGAAAAAATTATTCATCTGGCCAGATAGAAAAAAAACTTTCCACCTAACTGGGGAGAAATGGTTTCAATTGGCTGTTATTAAAAACGTTTTCACCTTGCTTTGGCCTGGTAGAATTTTTTTTTACCTAACTGGGACAAAAACATTTCTTGGTTCCGAAGAAATTTTTTTTATCTGGTGTAGCCGGGATGTGTTTAAAGTATGTTTGTACTGCTTGCCGTACAAGCTAGCCTTAATAGCGACGTGGTAGAGCACTCGCTTTGGGATGTAGAGGTCCCGGGTTCGAATCCCATTGGAGTCGAATATTTAATTTTTCATCTGGCCAGGGAGGAATTCTTTTTACCTAACTGGGGAGAATTTTTTTTCAATTGGCTGTAATTAGAAATGTTTCACCTTGGTGACGAAGAAATTTTTTCATCTGACTAGATAGAAAAAAAACTTTTCACCTAACTGGGAAGAACATTTTTCATTTGGCTGTAATAAGACATTTTTCACGTTGGTAACGAAGAATATTTTTCATCTGGCCAGATAGACAAAAAAATCACCTAACTGGGTAGAAAATTTTTCCATTGGCTGTAATTAGAATTTTACATATTGGTTACCAAGAAAAAATTATTCATCTGGCCAGATAGAAAAAAACTTTCCACCTAACTTGGGAGAAATGGTTTCAATTGGCTGATATTAAAAACGTTTTCACCTTGCTTTGGCCTGGTAGAAAATTTTTTTACCTAACTGGGACAAAAAAATTTCTTAGTTCCGAAGAAATTTTTTTATCTGGTGTAGCCGGGATGTGTATAAGGGATGTTTGTACTGCTTGCCGTACAAGCAAGCCTTAATAGCGACGTGGTAGAGCACTCGCTTAGGGATGTAGAGGTCCCGGGTTCGAATCCCATTGGAGTCGAATATTTAATTTTTCATCTGGCCAGGGAGGAATTCTTTTTACCTAACTGGGGAGAAATTTTTTCAATTGGCTGTAATTAGAAATGTTTCACCTTGGTGACGAAGAAATTTTTTCATCTGACTAGATAGAAAAAAAAACTTTTCACCTTACTGGGAAGAACATTTTTCATTTGGCTGTAATAAGACATTTTTCACGTTGGTAACGAAGAATATTTTTCATCTGGCCAGATAGACAAAAAAAATCACCTAACTGGGTAGAAAATTTTTCCATTGGCTGTAATTAGAATTTTACATATTGGTTACCAAGAAAAAATTATTCATCTGGCCAGATAGAAAAAAACTTTCCACCTAACTGGGGAGAAATGGTTTCAATTGGCTGTTATTAAAAACGTTTTCACCTTGCTTTGGCCTGGTAGAAAATTTTTTTACCTAACTGGGACAAAAAAATTTCTTGGTTCCGATGAAATTTTTTTATCTGGTGTAGCCGGGATGTGTATAAGGGATGTTTGTACTGCTTGCCGTACAAGCTAGCCTTAATAGCGACGTGGTAGAGCACTCGCTTTGGGATGTAGAGGTCCCGGGTTCGAATCCCATTGGAGTCGAATATTTAATTTTTCATCTGGCCAGGGAGGAATTCTATTTACCTAACTGGGGAGAAATTTTTTCAATTGGCTGTAATTAGAAATGTTTCACCTTGGTGACGAAGAAATTTTTTCATCTGACTAGATAGAAAAAAAAACTTTTCACCTAACTGGGAAGAACATTTTTCATTTGGCTGTAATAAGACATTTTTCACGTTGGTAACGAAGAATATTTTTCATCTGGCCAGATAGACAAAAAAATCACCTAACTGGGTAGAAAATTTTTCCATTGGCTGTAATTAGAATTTTACATATTGGTTACCAAGAAAAAAATATTCATCTGGCCAGATAGAAAAAAAACTTTCCACCTAACTGGGGAGAAATGGTTTCAATTGGCTGTTATTAAAAACGTTTTCACCTTGCTTTGGCCTGGTAGAAATTTTTTTTACCTAACTGGGACAAAAAAATTTCTTGGTTCCAAAGAAATGTTTTTATCTGGTGTAGCCGGGATGTGTATAAGGGATGTTTGTACTGCTTGCCGTACAAGCCAGCCTTAATAGCGACGTGGTAGAGCTCTCGCTTTGGGATGTAGAGGTCCCGGGTTCGAATCCCATTGGAGTCGAATATTAAATTTTTCATCTGGCCAGGGAGGAATTCTTTTTACCTAACTGGGGAAAAATTTTTTCAATTGGCTGTAATTAGAAATGTTTCACCTTGGTGACGAAGAAATTTTTTCATCTGACTAGATAGAAAAAAAACTTTTCACCTAACTGGGAAGAACATTTTTCATTTGGCTGTAATAAGACATTTTTCACGTTGGTAACGAAGAATATTTTTCATCTGGCCAGATAGACAAAAAAATCACCTAACTGGGTAGAAAATTTTTCCATTGGCTGTAATTAGAATTTTACATATTGGTTACCAAGAAAAAAATATTCATCTGGCCAGATAGAAAAAAACTTTCCACCTAACTGGGGAGAAATGGTTTCAATTGGCTGTTATTAAAAACGTTTTCACCTTGCTTTGGCCTGGTAGAATTTTTTTTTACCTAACTGGGACAAAAAAATTTCTTGGTTCCGAAGAAATGTTTTTATCTGGTGTAGCCGGGATGTGTATAAGGGATGTTTGTACTGCTTGCCGTACAAGCTAGCCTTAATAGCGACGTGGTAGAACACTCGCTTTGGGATGTAGAGGTCCCGGGTTCGAATCCCATTGGAGTCGAATATTTAATTTTTCATCTGGCCAGGGAGGAATTCTTTTTACCTAACTGGGGAGAAATTTTTTCAATTGGCTGTAATTAGAAATGTTTCACCTTGGTGACGAAGAAATTTTTTCATCTGACTAGATAGAAAAAAAACTTTTCACCTAACTGGGAAGAACATTTTTCATTTGGCTGTAATAAGACATTTTTCACGTTGGTAACGAAGAATATTTTTCATCTGGCCAGATAGACAAAAAAATCACCTAACTGGGTAGAAAATTTTTCCATTGGCTGTAATTAGAATTTTACATATTGGTTACCAAGAAAAAAATATTCATCTGGCCAGATAGAAAAAAACTTTCCACCTAACTGGGGAGAAATGGTTTCAATTGGCTGTTATTAAAAACGTTTTCACCTTGCTTTGGCCTGGTAGAAATTTTTTTTACCTAACTGGGACAAAAAAAATTCTTGGTTCCGAAGAAATTTTTTTATCTGGTGTAGCCGGGATGTGTATAAGGGATGTTTGTACTGCTTGCCGTACAAGATAGCCTTAATAGCGACGTGGTAGAGCACTCGCTTTTGGATGTAGAGGTCCCGGGTTCGAATCCCATTGGAGTCGAATATTTAATTTTTCATCTGGCCAGGGAGGAATTCTTTTTACCTAACTGGGGAGAAATTTTTTCAATTGGCTGGAATTAGAAATGTTTCACCTTGGTGACGAAGAAATTTTTTCATCTGACTAGATAGAAAAAAAAACTTTTCACCTAACTGGGAAGAACATTTTTCATTTGGCTGTAATAAGACATTTTTCACGTTGGTAACGAAGAATATTTTTCATCTGGCCAGGTAGACAAAAAATCACCTAACTGGGTAGAAAATTTTTCCATTGGCTGTAATTAGAATTTTACATATTGGTTACCAAGAAAAAATTATTCATCTGGCCAGATAGAAAAAAACTTTTCACCTAACTGGGGAGAAATGGTTTCAATTGGCTGTTATTAAAAACGTTTTCACCTTGCTTTGGCCTGGTAGAAATTTTTTTTACCTAACTGGGACAAAAAAAATTCTTGGTTCCGAAGAATTTTTTTTTATCTGGTGTAGCCGGGATGTGTATAAGGGATGTTTGTACTGCTTGCCGTACAAGCTAGCCTTAATAGCGACGTGGTAGAGCACTCGCTTTGGGGTGTAGAGGTCCCGGGTTCGAATCCCATTGGAGTCGAATATTTAATTTTTCATCTGGCCAGGGAGGAATTCTTTTTACCTAACTGGGGAGAAATTTTTTCAATTGGCTGTAATTAGAAATGTTTTACCTTGGTGACGAAGAAATTTTTTATCTGACTAGATAGAAAAAAAACTTTTCACCTAACTGGGAAGAACATTTTTCATTTGGCTGTAATAAGACATTTTTCACGTTGGTAACGAAGAATATTTTTCATCTGGCCAGATAGACAAAAAAATCACCTAACTGGGTTGAAAATTTTTCCATTGGCTGTAATTAGAATTTTACATATTGGTTACCAAGAAAAAATTATTCATTTGGCCAGATAGAAAAAAAACTTTCCACCTAACTGGGGAGAAATGGTTTCAATTGGCTGTTATTAAAAACGTTTTCACCTTGCTTTGGCCTGGTAGAAAATTTTTTTACCTAACTGGGACAAAAACAATTCTTGGTTCCGAAGAAATTTTTTTATCTGGTGTAGCCGGGATGTGTATAAGGGATGTTTGTACTGCTTGCCGTACAAGCCAGCCTTAATAGCGACGTGGTAGAGCTCTCGCTTTGGGATGTAGAGGTCCCGGGTTCGAATCCCATTGGAGTCGAATATTAAATTTTTCATCTGGCCAGGGAGGAATTCTTTTTACCTAACTGGGGAGAAATTTTTTCAATTGGCTGTAATTAGAAATGTTTCACCTTGGTGACGAAGAAATTTTTTCATCTGACTAGATAGAAAAAAAAACTTTTCACCTAACTGGGAAGAACATTTTTCATTTGGCTGTAATAAGACATTTTTCACGTTGGTAACGAAGAATATTTTTCATCTGGCCAGATAGACAAAAAAATCACCTAACTGGGTAGAAAAATTTTCCATTGGCTGTAATTAGAATTTTACATATTGGTTACCAAGAAAAAATTATTCATCTGGCCAGATAGAAAAAAACTTTCCACCTAACTGGGGAGAAATGGTTTCAATTGGCTGTTATTAAAAACGTTTTCACCTTGCTTTGGCCTGGTAGAAATTTTTTTTACCTAACTGGGACAAAAAAATTTCCTTGTTCCGAAGAAATTTTTTTATCTGGTGTAGCCGGGATGTGTATAAGGGATGTTTGTACTGCTTGCCGTACAAGCCAGCCTTAATAGCGACGTGGTAGAGCACTCGCTTTGGGATGTAGAGGTCCCGGGTTCGAATCCCATTGGAGTCGAATATTTAATTTTTCATCTGGCCAGGGAGGAATTCTTTTTACCTAACTGGGGAGAAATTTTTTTCAATTGGCTGTAATTAGAAATGTTTCACCTTGGTGACGAAGAAATTTTTTAATCTGACTAGATAGAAAAAAAACTTTTCACCTAACTGGGAAGAACATTTTTCATTTGGCTGTAATAAGACATTTTTCACGTTGGTAACGAAGAATATTTTTCATCTGGCCAGATAGACAAAAAAATCACCTAACTGGGTAGAAAAATTTTCCATTGGCTGTAATTAGAATTTTACATATTGGTTACCAAGAAAAATTATTCATCTGGCCAGATAGAAAAAAACTTTCCACCTAACTGGGGAGAAATGGTTTCAATTGGCTGTTATTAAAAACGTTTTCACCTTGCTTTGGCCTGGTAGAATTTTTTTTTTACCTAACTGGGACAAAAAAATTTCTTGGTTCCGAAGAAATTTTTTTATCTGGTGTAGCCGGGATGTGTATAAGGGATGTTTGTACTGCTTGCCGTACAAGCTAGCCTTAATAGCGACGTGGTAGAGCACTCGCTTTGGGATGTAGAGGTCCCGGGTTCGAATCCCATTGGAGTCGAATATTTTATTTTTCATCTGGCCAGGGAGGAATTCTTTTTACCTAACTGGGGAAAAAATTTTTCAATTGGCTGTAATTAGAAATGTTTCACCTTGGTGACGAAGAAATTTTTTCATCTGACTAGATAGAAAAAAAACTTTTCACCTAACTGGGAAGAACATTTTTCATTTGGCTGTAATAAGACATTTTTCACGTTGGTAACGAAGAATATTTTTCATCTGGCCAGATAGACAAAAAAATCACCTAACTGGGTAGAAAATTTTTCCATTGGCTGTAATTAGAATTTTACATATTGGTTACCAAGAAAAAATTATTCATCTGGCCAGATAGAAAAAACTTTCCACCTAACAAGGGAGAAATGGTTTCAATTGGCTGTTATTAAAAACGTTTTCACCTTGCTTTGGCCTGGTAGAATTTTTTTTTACCTAACTGGGACAAAAAAAATTCTTGGTTCCGAAGATTTTTTTTATCTGGTGTAGCCGGGATGTGTATAAGGGATGTTTGTACTGCTTGCCGTACAAGCTAGCCTTAATAGCGACGTGGTAGAGCACTCGCTTTGGGATGTAGAGGTCCCGGGTTCGAATCCCATTGGAGTCGAATATTTAATTTTTCATCTGGCCAGGGAGGAATTCTTTTTACCTAACTGGGGAGAAATTTTTTCAATTGGCTGTAATTAGAAATGTTTCACCTTGGTGACGAAGAAATTTTTTCATCTGACTAGATAGAAAAAAAACTTTTCACCTAACTAGGAAGAACATTTTTCATTTGGCTGTAATAAGACATTTTTCACGTTCATAATGAAGAATATTTTTCATCTGGCCAGATAGACAAAAAAATCACCTAACTGGGTAGAAAATTTTTCCATTGGCTGTAATTAGAATTTTACATATTGGTTACCAAGAAAAAATTATTCATCTGGCCAGATAGTAAAAAACTTTCCACCAAACTGGGGAGAAATGGTTTCAATTGGCTGTTATTAAAAACGTTTTCACCTTGCTTTGGCCTGGTAGAAATTTTTTTTACCTAACTGGGACAAAAAAATTTCTTGGTTCCGAAGAAATTTTTTTATCTGGTGTAGCCGGGATGTGTATAAGGGATGTTTGTACTGCTTGCCGTACAAGCTAGCCTTAATAGCGACGTGGTAGAGCACTCGCTTTGGGATGTAGAGGTCCCGGGTTCGAATCCCATTGGAGTCGAATATTTAATTTTTCATCTGGCCAGGGAGGAATTCTTTTTACCTAACTGGGGAGAAATTTTTTCAATTGGCTGTAATAAGAAATGTTTCACCTTGGTGACGAAGAAATTTTTTCATCTGACTAGATAGAAAAAAAACTTTTCACCTAACTGGGAAGAACATTTTTCATTTGGCTGTAATAAGACATTTTTCACGTTGGTAACGAAGAATATTTTTCATCTGGCCAGATAGACAAAAAAATCACCTAACTGGGTAGAAAAATTTTCCATTGGCTGTAATTAGAATTTTACATATTGGTTACCAAGAAAAATTATTCATCTGGCCAGATAGAAAAAAACTTTCCACCTAACTGGGGAGAAATGGTTTTAATTGGCTGTTATTAAAAACGTTTTCACCTTGCTTTGGCCTGGTAGAATTTTTTTTTACCTAACTGGGACAAAAAAATGTCTTGGCTCCGAAGAAATTTTTTTATCTGGTGTAGCCGGGATGTGTATAAGGGATGTTTGTACTGCTTGTCGTACAAGCTAGCCTTAATAGCGACGTGGTAGAGCACTCGCTTTGGGATGTAGAGGTCCCGGGTTCGAATCCCATTGGAGTCGAATATTCAATTTTTCATCTGGCCAGGGAGGAATTCTTTTTACCTAACTGGGGAGAATTTTTCTCAATTGGCTGTAATTAGAAATGTTTCACCTTGGTGACGAAGAAATTTTTTCATCTGACTAGATAGAAAAAAAAAACTTTTCACCTAACTGGGAAGAACATTTTTCATTTGGCTGTAATAAGACATTTTTCACGTTGGTAACGAAGAATATTTTTCATCTGGCCAGATAGACGAAAAAATCACCTAACTGGGTAGAAAATTTTTCCATTGGCTGTAATTAGAATTTTACATATTGGTTACCAAGAAAAAATTATTCATCTGGCCAGATAGAAAAAAACTTTCCACCTAACTGGGGAGAAATGGTTTCAATTTGCTGTTATTAAAAACGTTTTCACCTTGCTTTGGCCTGGTAGAAATTTTTTTTACCTAACTGGGACAAAAAAATTTCTTGGTTCCGAAGAAATTTTTTTATCTGGTGTAGCCGGGATGTGTATAAGGGATGTTTGTACTGCTTGCCGTACAAGCTAGCCTTAATAGCGACGTGGTAGAGCACTCGCTTTGGGATGTAGAGGTCCCGGGTTCGAATCCCATTGGAGTCGAATATTTAATTTTTCATCTGGCCAGGGAGGAATTCTTTTTACCTAACTGGGGAGAAATTTTTTTTCAATTGGCTGTAATTAGAAATGTTTCACCTTGGTGACGAAGAAATTTTTTCATCTGACTAGATAGAAAAAAAACTTTTCACCTAACTGGGAAGAACATTTTTCATTTGGCTGTAATAAGACATTTTTCACGTTGGTAACGAAGAATATTTTTCATCTGGCCAGATAGACGAAAAAATCACCTAACTGGGTAGAAAATTTTTCCATTGGCTGTAATTAGAATTTTACATATTGGTAACCAAGAAAAAGTTATTCATCTGGCCAGATAGAAAAAAACTTTCCACCTAACGGGGGAGAAATGGTTTCAATTGGCTGTTATTAAAAACATTTTCACCTTGCTTTGGCCTGGTAGAAATATTTTTTACCTAACTGGGACAAAAAAATTTCTTGGTTCCGAAGAAATTTTTTTATCTGGTGTAGCCGGGATGTGTATAAGGGATGTTGTTACTGCTTGCCGTACAAGCTAGCCTTAATAGCGACGTGGTAGAGCACTCGCTTTGGGATGTAGAGGTCCCGGGTTCGAATCCCATTGGAGTCGAATATTTAATTTTTCATCTGGCCAGGGAGGAATTCTTTTTACCTAACTGGGGAGAAATTTTTTCAATTGGCTGTAATTAGAAATGTTTCACCTTGGTGACGAAGAAATTTTTTCATCTGACTAGATAAAAAAAAAACTTTTCACCTAACTGGGTAGAACATTTTTCATTTGGCTGTAATAAGACATTTTTCATGTTGGTAACGAAGAATATTTTTCATCTGGCCAGATAGACAAAAAAAATCACCTAACTGGGTAGAAAATTTTTCCATTGGCTGTAATTAGAATTTTACATATTGGTTACCAAGAAAAAATTATTCATCTGACCAGATAGAAAAAAACTTTCCACCTAACTGGGGAGAAATGGTTTCAATTGGCTGTTATTAAAAACGTTTTCACCTTGCTTTGGCCTGGTAGAAATTTTTTTTACCTAACTGGGACAAAAAAATTTCTTGGTTCCGAAGAATTTTTTTTATCTGGTGTAGCCGGGATGTGTATAAGGGATGTTTGTACTGCTTGCCGTACAAGCTAGCCTTAATAGCGACGTGGTAGAGCACTCGCTTTGGGATGTAGAGGTCCCGGGTTCGAATCCCATTGGAGTCGAATATTTAATTTTTCATCTGGCCAGGGAGGAATTCTTTTTACCTAACTGGGGAGAAATTTTTTCAATTGGCTGTAATTAGAAATGTTTCACCTTGGTGAC
The DNA here is from genome assembly GCA_948146395.1 of Fragum whitleyi. Lineage (NCBI taxonomy): Eukaryota > Metazoa > Mollusca > Bivalvia > Cardiida > Cardiidae > Fragum > Fragum whitleyi. The sequence continues at coordinate 7,568,529 of OX411558.1, forward strand.
GAAGAAATTTTTTCATCTGACTAGATAGAAAAAAAACTTTTCACCTAACTGGGAAGAACATTTTTCATTTGGCTGTAATAAGACATTTTTCACGTTGGTAACGAAGAATATTTTTCATCTGGCCAGATAGACGAAAAAATCACCTAACTGGATAGAAAAAAACTTTCCATTGGCTGTAATTAGAATTTTACATATCGGTTACCAAGAAAAAATTATTCATCTGGTTAGATAGAAAAAAACTTTTTACCTAACTGGGGAGAAATGGTTTCAATTGGCTGTTATTAAAAACGTTTTCACCTTGCTTTGGCCTGGTAGAATTTTTTTTACCTAACTGGGACAAAAAAATTTCTTGGTTCCGAAGAAATTTTTTTATCTGGTGTAGCCGGGATGTGTATAAGGGATGTTTGTACTGCTTGCCATACAAGCTAGCCTTAATAGCGACGTGGTAGAGCACTCGCTTTGGGATGTAGAGGTCCCGGGTTCGAATCCCATTGGAGTCGAATATTTAATTTTTCATCTGGCCAGGGAGGAATTCTTTTTACCTAACTGGGGAGAAATTTTTTCAATTGGCTGTAATTAGAAATGTTTCACCTTGGTGACGAAGAAATTTTTTCATCTGACTAGATAGAAAAAAAACTTTTCACCTAACTGGGAAGAACATTTTTTCATTTGGCGGTAATAAGACATTTTTCACGTTGGTAACGAAGAATATTTTTCATCTGGCCAGATAGACAAAAAAATCACCTAACTGGGTAGAAAATTTTTCCATTGGCTGTAATTAGAATTTTACATATTGGTTACCAAGAAAAAATTATTCATCTGGCCAGATAGAAAAAAACTTACCACCTAACTGGGGAGAAATGGTTTCAATTGGCTGTTATTAAAAACGTTTTCACCTTGCTTTGGCCTGGTAGAAAATTTTTTTACCTAACTGGGACAAAAAAATTTCTTGGTTCCGAAGAATTTTTTTTATCTGGTGTAGCCGGGATGTGTATAAGGGATGTTTGTACTGCTTGCCGTACAAGCTAGCCTTAATAGCGACGTGGTAGAGCACTCGCTTTGGGATGTAGAGGTCCCGGGTTCGAATCCCATTGGAGTCGAATATTTAATTTTTCATCTGGCCAGGGAGGAATTCTTTTTACCTTACTGGGGAGAAATTTTTTCAATTGGCTGTAATTAGAAATGTTTCACCTTGGTGACGAAGAAATTTTTTCATCTGACTAGATAAAAAAAAAACTTTTCACCTAACTGGGAAGAACATTTTTCATTTGGCTGTAATAAGACATTTTTCATGTTGGTAACGAAGAATATTTTTCATCTGGCCAGATAGACAAAAAAATCACCTAACTGGGTAGAAAATTTTTCCATTGGCTGTAATTAGAATTTTACATATTGGTTATCAAAAAAAAATTATTCATCTGGCCAGATAGAAAAAAACTTTCCACCTAACTGGGGAGAAATGGTTTCAATTGGCTGTTATTAAAAACGTTTTCACCTTGCTTTGGCCTGGTAGAATTTTTTTTACCTAACTGGGACAAAAAAATTTCTTGGTTCCGAAGAAATTTTTTTATCTGGTGTAGCCGGGATGTGTATAAGGGATGTTTGTACTGCTTGCCGTACAAGCTAGCCTTAATAGCGACGTGGTAGAGCACTCGCTTTGGGATGTAGAGGTCCCGGGTTCGAATCCCATTGGAGTCGAATATTTAATTTTTCATCTGGCCAGGGAGGAATTCTTTTTACCTAACTGGGGAGAAATTTTTTCAATTGGCTGTAATTAGAAATGTTTCACCTTGGTGACGAAGAAATTTTTTCATCTGACTAGATAGAAAAAAAACTTTTCACCTAACTGGGAAGAACATTTTTCATTTGGCTGCAATAAGACATTTTTCACGTTGGTAACGAAGAATATTTTTCATCTGGCCAGATAGACAAAAAAATCACCTAACTGGGTAGAAAATTTTTCCATTGGCTGTAATTAGAATTTTACATATTGGTTACCAAGAAAAAATTATTCATCTGGCCAGATAGAAAAAAAACTTACCACCTAACTGGGGAGAAATGGTTTCAATTGGATGTTATTAAAAACGTTTTCACCTTGCTTTGGCCTGGTAGAAATTTTTTTTACCTAACTGGGACAAAAAAAATTCTTGGTTCCGAAGAAATTTTTTTATCTGGTGTAGCCGGGATGTGTATAAGGGATGTTTGTACTGCTTGCCGTACAAGCTAGCCTTAATAGCGACGTGGTAGAGCACTCGCTTTGGGATGTAGAGGTCCCGGGTTCGAATCCCATTGGAGTCGAATATTTAATTTTTCATCTGGCCAGGGAGGAATTCTTTTTACCTAACTGGGGAGAAATTTTTTCAATTGGCTGTAATTAGAAATGTTTCACCTTGGTGACGAAGAAATTTTTTCATCTGACTAGATAGAAAAAAAACTTTTCACCTAACTGGGAAGAACATTTTTCATTTGGCTGTAATAAGACATTTTTCATGTTGGTAACGAAGAATATTTTTCATCTGGCCAGATAGACAAAAAAATCACCTAACTGGGTAGAAAATTTTTCCATTGGCTGTAATTAGAATTTTACATATTGGTTACCAAAAAAAAATTATTCATCTGGCCAGATAGAAAAAAACTTTCCACCAAACTGGGGAGAAATGGTTTCAATTGGCTGTTATTAAAAACGTTTTCACCTTGCTTTGGCCTGGTAGATTTTTTTTTACCTAACTGGGACAAAAAAATGTCTTGGTTCCGAAGAAATTTTTTTATCTGGTGTAGCCGGGATGTGTATAAGGGATGTTTGTACTGCTTGCCGTACAAGCTAGCCTTAATAGCGACGTGGTAGAGCACTCGCTTTGGGATGTAGAGGTCCCGGGTTCGAATCCCATTGGAGTCGAATATTTAATTTTTCATCTGGCCAGGGAGGAATTCTTTTTACTTAACTGGGGAGAAATTTTTTCAATTGGCTGTAATTAGAAATGTTTCACCTTGGTGACGAAGAAATTTTTTCATCTGACTAGATAGAAAAAAAACAACTTTTCACCTAACTGGGAAGAACATTTTTCATTTGGCTGTAATAAGACATTTTTCACGTTGGTAACGAAGAATATTTTTCATCTGGCCAGATAGACAAAAAAATCACCTAACTGGGTAGAAAATTTTTCCATTGGCTGTAATTAGAATTTTACATATTGGTTACCAAGAAAAAATTATTCATCTGGCCAGATAGAAAAAAACTTTCCACCTAACTGGGGAGAAATGGTTTCAATTGGCTGTTATTAAAAACGTTTTCACCTTGCTTTGGCCTGGTAGAATTTTTTTTTACCTAACTGGGACAAAAAAATTTCTTGGTTCCGAAGAAATTTTTTTATCTGGTGTAGCCGGGATGTGTATAAGGGATGTTTGTACTGCTTGCCGTACAAGCTAGCCTTAATAGCGACGTGGTAGAGAACTCGCTTTGGGATGTAGAGGTCCCGGGTTCGAATCCCAAATGGAGTCGAATATTTAATTTTTCATCTGGCCAGGGAGGAATTCTTTTTACCTAACTGGGGAGAATTTTTTTTCAATTGGCTGTAATTAGAAATGTTTCACCTTGGTGACGAAGAAATTTTTTCATCTGACTAGATAGAAAAAAAACTTTTCACCTAACTGGGAAGAACATTTTTCATTTGGCTGTAATAAGACATTTTTCACGTTGGTAACGAAGAATATTTTTCATCTGGCCAGATAGACAAAAAAATCACCTAACTGGGTAGAAAATTTTTCCATTGGCTGTAATTAGAATTTTACATATTGGTTACCAAGAAAAAAATATTCATCTGGCCAAATAGAAAAAAACTTTCCACCTAACTGGGGAGAAATGGTTTCAATTGGCTGTTATTAAAAACGTTTTCACCTTGCTTTGGCCTGGTAGAAAATTTTTTTACCTAACTGGGACAAAAAAATTTCTTGGTTCCGAAGAAATTTTTTTATCTGGTGTAGCCGGGATGTGTATAAGGGATGTTGTTACTGCTTGCCGTACAAGCTAGCCTTAATAGCGACGTGGTAGAGCACTCGCTTTGGGATGTAGAGGTCCCGGGTTCGAATCCCATTGGAGTCGAATATTTAATTTTTCATCTGGCCAGGGAGGAATTCTTTTTACCTAACTGGGGAGAATTTTTTTCAATTGGCTGTAATTAGAAATGTTTCACCTTGGTGACGAAGAAATTTTTTCATCTGACTAGATAGAAAAAAAACTTTTCACCTAACTGGGAAGAACATTTTTCATTTGGCTGTAATAAGACATTTTTCATGTTGGTAACGAAGAATATTTTTCATCTGGCCAGATAGACAAAAAAATCACCTAACTGGGTAGAAAATTTTTCCATTGGCTGTTATTAGAATTTTACATATTGGTTACCAAGAAAAAATTATTCATCTGGCCAGATAGAAAAAACTTTCCACTTAACTGGGGAGAAATGGTTTCAATTGGCTGATATTAAAAACGTTTTCACCTTGCTTTGGCCTGGTAGAAAATTTTTTTACCTAACTGGGACAAAAAAATTTCTTGGTTCCGAAGAATTTTTTTTATCTGGTGTAGCCGGGATGTGTATAAGGGATGTTTGTACTGCTTGCCGTACAAGCAAGCCTTAATAGCGACGTGGTAGAGCACTCGCTTTGGGATGTAAACTGAAACCAACTTCTAATCGGTCACTGCATGTTTTTATCTTTACCACACATTTACAATGACAGATTTGAATAGAACATTACGTTCATGCAAGGACAAATCAATTTTGAGCATTTTGTTGAAAGAATTGTGTAAAAAGGACCAACATAACGATTGTAGTAATCAAGAAAAGACATCAACCCTACTTTGAAAAAGTCACAAACTTCGCAAAATGAAGGGAATTTTGAAAATTTCCGTCGAAGAAATACCGTTATTTTGTTGAAAAATCAATATGCTTTTGATGCCTTAAAGGTAGCTAAATAGAAATATGTAAAGAAAACATTATCTAAGACGTTCATTTGCGCAAATGAGGTTAATTTGTTAAATTTACCCCACCCACCAATGTTAATTTTGAGATTGAGGGTACCCATGTTCTCATGCAAATTAAATTGCTTTCCCTGGATAATTTTTTGACGCATTTTGGTTTTGCTATTTATCAAGTGCACGGGCTATCGAAAATCATCAAACACTTGCATCTTTAACATTATAAAACATTACTTTTCGTGCTTTATTTGAGTGACCGATTAGAAGTTGGTTTAAGTTTAGAGGTCCCGGGTTCGAATCCCATTGGAGTCGAATATTTAATTTTTCATCTGGCCAGGGAGGAATTCTTTTTACCTAACTGGGGAGAAATTTTTTCAATTGGCTGTAATTAGAAATGTTTCACCTTGGTGACGAAGAAATTTTTTCATCTGACTAGATAGAAAAAAAACTTTCACCTAACTGGGAAGAACATTTTTCATTTGGCTGTAATAAGACATTATTCCCGTTGGTAACGAAGAATATTTTTCATCTGGCCAGATAGACAAAAAAATCACCTAACTGGGTAGAAAATTTTTCCATTGGCTGTAATTAGAATTTTACATATTGGTTACCAAGAAAAAATTATTCATCTGGCCAGATAGAAAAAAACTTTCCACCTAACTGGGGAGAAATGGTTTCAATTGGCTGTTATTAAAAACGTTTTCACCTTGCTTTGGCCTGGTAGAAAATTTTTTTACCTAACTAGGACAAAAACATTTCTTGGTTCCGAAGAAATTTTTTTATCTGGTGTAGCCGGGATGTGTATAAGGGATGTTTGTACTGCTTGTCATACAAGCAAGTCTTAATAGCGACGTGGTAGAGCACTCGCTTTAGGATGTAGAGGTCCCGGGTTCGAATCCCATTGGAGTTGAATATTTAATTTTTCATCTGGCCAGGGAGGAATTCTTTTTACCTAACTGGGGAGAAATTTTTTCAATTGGCTGTAATTAGAATGTTTCACCCTGGTGACGAAGAAATTTTTTCATCTGACTAGATAGAAAAAAAACTTTTCACCTAATTGGGAAGAACATTTTTCATTTGGCTGTAATAAGACATTTTTCACGTTGGTAACGATGAATATTTTTCATCTGGCCAGATAGACAAAAAAATCACCTAACTGGGTAGAAAATTTTTCCATTGGCTGTAATTAGAATTTTACATATTGGTTACCAAGAAAAAATTATTCATCTGGCCAGATAGAAAAAAACTTTCCACCTAACTGGGGTGAAATGGTTTCAATTGGCTGTTATTAAAAACGTTTTCACCTTGCTTTGGCCTGGTAGAAAATTTTTTTACCTAACTGGGACAAAAAAATTTCTTGGTTCAGAAGAATTTTTTTTATCTTGTGTAGCCGGGATGTGTATAAGGGATGTTTGTACTGCTTGCCGTACAAGCAAGCCTTAATAGCGACGTGGTAGAGCACTCGCTTAGGGATGTAGAGGTCCCGGGTTGGAATCCCATTGGAGTCGAATATTTAATTTTTCATCTGGCCAGGGAGGAATTCTTTTTACCTAAATGGGGAGAAATTTTTTCAATTGGCTGTAATTAGAAATGTTTCACCTTGGTGACGAAGAAATTTTTTCATCTGACTAGATAGAAAAAAAACTTTTCACCTAACTGGGAAGAACATTTTTCATTTGGCTGTAATAAGACATTTTTCACGTTGGTAACGAAGAATATTTTTCATCTGGCCAGATAGACAAAAAAATCACCTAACTGGGTAGAAAATTTTTCCATTGGCTGTAATTAGAATTTTACATATTGGTTACCAAGAAAAAATTATTCATCTGGCCAGATAGAAAAAAAACTTTCCACCTAACTGGGGAGAAATGGTTTCAATTGGCTGTTATTAAAAACGTTTTCACCTTGCTTTGGCCTGGTAGAATTTTTTTTTACCTAACTGGGACAAAAACATTTCTTGGTTCCGAAGAAATTTTTTTTATCTGGTGTAGCCGGGATGTGTTTAAAGTATGTTTGTACTGCTTGCCGTACAAGCTAGCCTTAATAGCGACGTGGTAGAGCACTCGCTTTGGGATGTAGAGGTCCCGGGTTCGAATCCCATTGGAGTCGAATATTTAATTTTTCATCTGGCCAGGGAGGAATTCTTTTTACCTAACTGGGGAGAATTTTTTTTCAATTGGCTGTAATTAGAAATGTTTCACCTTGGTGACGAAGAAATTTTTTCATCTGACTAGATAGAAAAAAAACTTTTCACCTAACTGGGAAGAACATTTTTCATTTGGCTGTAATAAGACATTTTTCACGTTGGTAACGAAGAATATTTTTCATCTGGCCAGATAGACAAAAAAATCACCTAACTGGGTAGAAAATTTTTCCATTGGCTGTAATTAGAATTTTACATATTGGTTACCAAGAAAAAATTATTCATCTGGCCAGATAGAAAAAAACTTTCCACCTAACTTGGGAGAAATGGTTTCAATTGGCTGATATTAAAAACGTTTTCACCTTGCTTTGGCCTGGTAGAAAATTTTTTTACCTAACTGGGACAAAAAAATTTCTTAGTTCCGAAGAAATTTTTTTATCTGGTGTAGCCGGGATGTGTATAAGGGATGTTTGTACTGCTTGCCGTACAAGCAAGCCTTAATAGCGACGTGGTAGAGCACTCGCTTAGGGATGTAGAGGTCCCGGGTTCGAATCCCATTGGAGTCGAATATTTAATTTTTCATCTGGCCAGGGAGGAATTCTTTTTACCTAACTGGGGAGAAATTTTTTCAATTGGCTGTAATTAGAAATGTTTCACCTTGGTGACGAAGAAATTTTTTCATCTGACTAGATAGAAAAAAAAAACTTTTCACCTTACTGGGAAGAACATTTTTCATTTGGCTGTAATAAGACATTTTTCACGTTGGTAACGAAGAATATTTTTCATCTGGCCAGATAGACAAAAAAAATCACCTAACTGGGTAGAAAATTTTTCCATTGGCTGTAATTAGAATTTTACATATTGGTTACCAAGAAAAAATTATTCATCTGGCCAGATAGAAAAAAACTTTCCACCTAACTGGGGAGAAATGGTTTCAATTGGCTGTTATTAAAAACGTTTTCACCTTGCTTTGGCCTGGTAGAAAATTTTTTTACCTAACTGGGACAAAAAAATTTCTTGGTTCCGATGAAATTTTTTTATCTGGTGTAGCCGGGATGTGTATAAGGGATGTTTGTACTGCTTGCCGTACAAGCTAGCCTTAATAGCGACGTGGTAGAGCACTCGCTTTGGGATGTAGAGGTCCCGGGTTCGAATCCCATTGGAGTCGAATATTTAATTTTTCATCTGGCCAGGGAGGAATTCTATTTACCTAACTGGGGAGAAATTTTTTCAATTGGCTGTAATTAGAAATGTTTCACCTTGGTGACGAAGAAATTTTTTCATCTGACTAGATAGAAAAAAAAACTTTTCACCTAACTGGGAAGAACATTTTTCATTTGGCTGTAATAAGACATTTTTCACGTTGGTAACGAAGAATATTTTTCATCTGGCCAGATAGACAAAAAAATCACCTAACTGGGTAGAAAATTTTTCCATTGGCTGTAATTAGAATTTTACATATTGGTTACCAAGAAAAAAATATTCATCTGGCCAGATAGAAAAAAAACTTTCCACATAACTGGGGAGAAATGGTTTCAATTGGCTGTTATTAAAAACGTTTTCACCTTGCTTTGGCCTGGTAGAAATTTTTTTTACCTAACTGGGACAGAAATATTTCTTGGTTCCGAAGAAATTTTTTTTATCTGGTGTAGCCGGGATGTGTATAAGGGATGTTTGTACTGCTTGCCGTACAAGCAAGCCTTAAAAGCGACGTGGTAGAGCACTCGCTCAGGGATGTAGAGGTCCCGGGTTCGAATCCCATTGGAGTCAAATTTTTAATTTTTCATCTGGCCAGGGAGGAATTCTTTTTACCTAACTGGGGAGAAATTTTTTCAATTGGCTGTAATTAGAAATGTTTCACCTTGGTGACGAAGAAATTTTTTCATCTGACTAGATAGAAAAAAAAACATTTCACCTAACTGGGAAGAACATTTTTCATTTGGCTGTAATAAGACATTTTTCACGTTGGTAACGAAGAATATTTTTCATCTTGCCAGATAGACAAAAAAAATCACCTAACTGGGTAGAAAATTTTTCCATTGGCTGTAATTAGAATTTTACATATTGGTTACCAAGAAAAAATTATTCATCTGGCCAGATAGAAAAAAAACTTTCCACCTAACTTGGGAGAAATGGTTTCAATTGGCTGTTATTAAAAACGTTTTCACCTTGCTTTGGCCTGGTAGAATTTTTTTTTACCTAACTGGGACAAAAAAATTCTTGGTTCCGAAGAAATTTTTTTATCTGGTGTAGCCGGGATGTGTATAAGGGATGTTTGTACTGCTTGCCGTACAAGCAAGCCTTAATAGCGACGTGGTAGAGCACTCGCTTTGGGATGTAGAGGTCCCGGGTTCGTATCCCATTGGAGTCGAATATTTAATTTTTCATCTGGCCAGGGAGGAATTCTTTTTACCTAAATGGGGAGAAATTTTTTCAATTGGCTGTAATTAGAAATGTTTCACCTTGGTGACGAAGAAATTTTTTCATCTGACTAGATAGAAAAAAAAACTTTTCACCTAACTGGGAAGAACATTTTTCATTTGGCTGTAATAAGACATTTTTCACGTTGGTAACGAAGAATATTTTTCATCTGGCCAGATAGACAAAAAAATCACCTAACTGGGTAGAAAATTTTTCCATTGGCTGTAATTAGAATTTTACATATTGGTTACCAAGAAAAAATTATTCATCTGGCCAGATAGAAAAAAACTTTCAACCTAACTGGGGAGAAATGGTTTCAATTGGCTGTTATTAAAAACGTTTTCACCTTGCTTTGGCCTGGTAGAATTTTTTTTTTACCTAACTGGGACAAAAAAAATTCTTGGTTCCGAAGAAATTTTTTTATCTGGTGTAGCCGGGATGTGTATAAGGGATGTTTGTACTGCTTGCCGTACAAGCAAGCCTTAATAGCGACGTGGTAGAGCACTCGCTTTGGGATGTAGAGGTCCCGGGTTCGAATCCCATTGGAGTCGAATATTTAATTTTTCATCTGGCCAGGGAGGAATTCTTTTTACCTAACTGGGGAGAAATTTTTTCAATTGGCTGTAATTAGAAATGTTTCACCTTGGTGACGAAGAAATTTTTTCATCTGACTAGATAGAAAAAAAACTTTTCACCTAACTGGGAAGAACATTTTTCATTTGACTGTAATAAGACATTTTTCACGTTGGTAACGAAGAATATTTTTCATCTGGCCAGATAGACAAAAAAATCACCTAACTGGGTAGAAAATTTTTCCATTGGCTGTAATTAGAATTTTACATATTGGTTACCAAGAAAAAATTATTCATCTGGCCAGATAGACAAAAAACTTTCCACCTAACTGGGGAGAAATGGTTTCAATTGGCTGTTATTAAAAACGTTTTCACCTTGCTTTGGCCTGGTAGAATTTTTTTTTACCTAACTGGGACAAAAACATTTCTTGGTTCCGAAGAAATTTTTTTTATCTGGTGTAGCCGGGATGTGTATAAGGTATGTTTGTACTGCTTGCCGTACAAGCTAGCCTTAATAGCGACGTGGTAGAGCACTCGCTTTGGGATGTAGAGGTCCCGGGTTCGAATCCCATTGGAGTCGAATATTGAATTTTTCATCTGGCCAGGGAGGAATTCTTTTTACCTTACTGGGGAGAAATTTTTTCAATTGGCTGTAATTAGAAATGTTTCACCTTGGTGACGAAGAAATTTTTTCATCTGACTAGATAGAAAAAAAAACTTTTCACCTAACTGGGAAGAACATTTTTCATTTGGCTGTAATAAGACATTTTTCACGTTGGTAACGAAGAATATTTTTCATCTGGCCAGATAGACAAAAAAATCACCTAACTGGGTAGAAAATTTTTCCATTGGCTGTAATTAGAATTTTACATATTGATTACCAAGAAAAAAATATTCATCTGGCCAGATAGACAAAAACTTACCACCTAACTGGGGAGAAATGGTTTCAATTGGCTGTTATTAAAAACGTTTTCACCTTGCTTTGGCCTGGTAGAAATTTTTTTTACCTAACTGGGACAAAAAAATTTCTTGGTTCCGAAGAAAATTTTTTTATCTGGTGTAGCCGGGATGTGTATAAGGGATGTTTGTACTGCTTGCCGTACAAGCTAGCCTTAATAGCGACGTGGTAGAGCACTCGCTTTGGGATGTAGAGGTCCCGGGTTCGAATCCCATTGGAGTCGAATATTTAATTTTTCATCTGGCCAGGGAGGAATTCTTTTTACCTAACTGGGGAGAAATTTTTTCAATTGGCTGTAATTAGAAATGTTTCACCTTGGTGACGAAGAAATTTTTTCATCTGACTAGATAGAAAAAAAACTTTTCACCTAACTGGGAAGAACATTTTTCATTTGGCTGTAATAAGACATTTTTCACGTTGGTAACGAAGAATATTTTTCATCTGGCCAGATAGACAAAAAAATCACCTAACAGGGTAGAAAATTTTTCCATTGGCTGTAATTAGAATTTTACATATTGGTTACCAAGAAAAAATTATTCATCTGGCCAGATAGAAAAAAACTTTCCACCTAACTGGGGAGAAATGGTTTCAATTGGCTGATATTAAAAACGTTTTCACCTTGCTTTGGCCTGGTAGAAAATTTTTTTACCTAACTGGGACAAAAAAATTTCTTAGTTCCGAAGAAATTTTTTTATCTCGTGTAGCCGGGATGTGTATAAGGGATGTTTGTACTGCTTGCCGTACAAGCAAGCCTTAATAGCGACGTGGTAGAGCACTCGCTTTGGGATGTAGAGGTCCCGGGTTCGAATCCCATTGGAGTCGAATATTTAATTTTTCATCTGGCTAGGGAGGAATTCTTTTTACCTAACTGGGGAGAAATTTTTTCAATTGGCTGTAATTAGAAATGTTTCACCTTGGTGACGAAGAAATTTTTTCATCTGACTAGATAGAAAAAAAAACTTTTCACCTTACTGGGAAGAACATTTTTCATTTGGCTGTAATAAGACATTTTTCACGTTGGTAACGAAGAATATTTTTCATCTGGCCAGATAGACAAAAAAAAATCACCTAACTGGGTAGAAAATTTTTCCATTGGCTGTAATTAGAATTTTACATATTGGTTACCAAGAAAAAATTATTCATCTGGCCAGATAGAAAAAAACTTTCCACCTAACTGGGGAGAAATGGTTTCAATTGGCTGTTATTAAAAACGTTTTCACCTTGCTTTGGCCTGGTAGAAAATTTTTTTACCTAACTGGGACAAAAAAATTTCTTGGTTCCGAAGAAATTTTTTTATCTGGTGTAGCCGGGATGTGTATAAGGGATGTTTGTACTGCTTGCCGTACAAGCTAGCCTTAATAGCGACGTGGTAGAGCACTCGCTTTGGGATGTAGAGGTCCCCGGTTCGAATCCCATTGGAGTCGAATATTTAATTTTTCATCTGGCCAGGGAGGAATTCTTTTTACCTAACTGGGGAGAAATTTTTTCAATTGGCTGTAATTAGAAATGTTTCACCTTGGTGACGAAGAAATTTTTTCATCTGACTAGATAGAAAAAAAACTTTTCACCTAACTGGGAAGAACATTTTTCATTTGGCTGTAATAAGACATTTTTCACGTTGGTAACGAAGAATATTTTTCATCTGGCCAGATAGACAAAAAAATCACCTAACTGGGTAGAAAATTTTTCCATTGGCTGTAATTAGAATTTTACATATTGGTTACCAAGAAAAAATTATTCATCTGGCCAGATAGAAAAAAACTTTCCACCTAACTGGGGAGAAATGGTTTCAATTGGCTGTTATTAAAACGTTTTCACCTTGCTTTGGCCTGGTAGAAAATTTTTTTACCTAACTGGGACAAAAAAATTTCTTGGTTCCGAAGAAATTTTTTTATCTGGTGTAGCCGGGATGTGTATAAGGGATGTTTGTACTGCTTGCCGTACAAGCTAGCCTAAATAGCGACGTGGTAGAGCACTCGCTTTGGGATGTAGAGGTCCCCGGTTCAAATCCCATTGGAGTCGAATATTTAATTTTTCATCTGGCCAGGGAGGAATTCTTTTTACCTAACTGGGGAGAATTTTTTTTCAATTGGCTGTAATTAGAAATGTTTCACCTTGGTGACGAAGAAATTTTTTCATCTGACTAGATAGAAAAAAAACAACTTTTCACCTAACTGGGAAGAACATTTTTCATTTGGCTGTAATAAGACATTTTTCACGTTGGTAACGAAGAATATTTTTCATCTGGCCAGATAGACAAAAAAATCACCTAACTGGGTAGAAAATTTTTCCATTGGCTGTAATTAGAATTTTACATATTGGTTACCAAGAAAAAATTATTCATCTGGCCAGATAGAAAAAAACTTTCCACCTAACTGGGGAGAAATGGTTTCAATTGGCTGATATAAAAAACGTTTTCACCTTGCTTTGGCCTGGTAGAAAATTTTTTTACCTAACTGGGACAAAAAAATTTCTTGGTTCCGAAGAAATTTTTTTATCTCGTGTAGCCGGGATGTGTATAAGGGATGTTTGTACTGCTTGCCGTACAAGCAAGCCTTAATAGCGACGTGGTAGAGCACTCGCTTTGGGATGTAGAGGTCCCGGGTTCGAATCCCATTGGAGTCGAATATTTAATTTTTCATCTGGCCAGGGAGGAATTCTTTTTACCTAACTGGGGAGAAATTTTTTCAATTGGCTGTAATTAGAAATGTTTCACCTTGGTGACGAAGAAATTTTTTCATGTGACTAGATAGAAAAAAAACTTTTCACCTTACTGGGAAGAACATTTTTCATTTGGCTGTAATAAGACATTTTTCACGTTGGTAACGAAGAATATTTTTCATCTGGCCAGATAGACAAAAAAAATCACCTAACTGGGTAGAAAATTTTTTCCATTGGCTGTAATTAGAATTTTACATATTGGTTACCAAGAAAAAATTATTCATCTGGCCAGATAGAAAAAAACTTTCCACCTAACTGGGGAGAAATGGTTTCAATTGGCTGATATTAAAAACGTTTTCACCTTGCTTTGGCCTGGTAGAAATTTTTTTTACCTAACTGGGACAAAAAAATTTCTTGGTTCTGAAGAAAATTTTCTTATCTGGTGTAGCCGGGATGTGTATAAGGGATGTTTGTACTGCTTGCCGTACAAGCTAGCCTTAATAGCGACGTGGTAGAGCACTCGCTTTGGGATGTAGAGGTCCCGGGTTCGAATCCCATTGGAGTCGAATATTTAATTTTTCATCTGGCCAGGGAGGAATTCTTTTTAACTAACTGGGGAGAAATTTTTTCAATTTGCTGTAATTAGAAATGTTTCACCTTGGTGACGAAGAAATTTTTTCATCTGACTAGATAGAAAAAAAACTTTTCACCTAACTGGGAAGAACATTTTTCATTTGGCTGTAATAAGACATTTTTCACGTTGGTAACGAAGAATATTTTTCATCTGGCCAGATAGACAAAAAAAATCACCTAACTGGGTAGAAAATTTTTCCAATGGCTGTAATTAGAATTTTACATATTGGTTACCAAGAAAAAAATATTCATCTGGCCAGATAGAAAAAAACTTTCCACCTAACTGGGGAGAAATGGTTTCAATTGGCTGATATTAAAAACGTTTTCACCTTGCTTTGGCCTGGTAGAAAATTTTTTTACCTAACTGGGACAAAAAAAATTCTTGGTTCTGAAGAAAATTTTCTTATCTGGTGTAGCCGGGATGTGTATAAGGGATGTTTGTACTGCTTGCCGTACAAGCTAGCCTTAATAGCGACGTGGTAGAGCACTCGCTTTGGGATGTAGAGGTCCCGGGTCCGAATCCCATTGGAGTCGAATATTTAATTTTTCATCTGGCCAGGGAGGAATTCTTTTTACCTAACTGGGGAGAAATTTTTTCAATTGGCTGTAATTAGAAATGTTTCACCTTGGTGACGAAGAAATTTTTTCATCTGACTAGATAGAAAAAAAACTTTTCACCTAACTGGGAAGAACATTTTTCATTTGGCTGTAATAAGACATTTTTCACGTTGGTAACGAAGAATATTTTTCATCTGGCCAGATAGACAAAAAAATCACCTAACTGGGTAGAAAAAAATTTTTCCATTGGCTGTAATTAGAATTTTACATATTGGTTACCAAGAAAAAATTATTCATCTGGCCAGATAGAAAAAAACTTTCCACCTAACTGGGGAGAAATGGTTTCAATTGGCTGTTATTAAAACGTTTTCACCTTGCTTTGGCCTGGTAGAAAACTTTTTTACCTAACTGGGACAAAAAAATTTCTTGGTTCCGAAGAAATTTTTTTATCTGGTGTAGCCGGGATGTGTATAAGGGATGTTTGTACTGCTTGCCGTACAAGCTAGCCTAAATAGCGACGTGGTAGGGCACTCGCTTTGGGATGTAGAGGTCCCCGGTTCAAATCCCATTGGAGTCGAATATTTAATTTTTCATCTGGCCAGGGAGGAATTCTTTTTACCTAACTGGGGAGAATTTTTTTTCAATTGGCTGTAATTAGAAATGTTTCACCTTGGTGACGAAGAAATTTTTTCATCTGACTAGATAGAAAAAAAACAACTTTTCACCTAACTGGGAAGAACATTTTTCATTTGGCTGTAATAAGACATTTTTCACGTTGGTAACGAAGAATATTTTTCATCTGGCCAGATAGACAAAAAAATCACCTAACTGGGTAGAAAATTTTTCCATTGGCTGTAATTAGAATTTTACATATTGGTTACCAAGAAAAAATTATTCATCTGGCCAGATAGAAAAAAACTTTCCACCTAACTGGGGAGAAATGGTTTCAATTGGCTGATATTAAAAACGTTTTCACCTTGCTTTGGCCTGGTAGAAAATTTTTTTACCTAACTGGGACAAAAAATTTCTTAGTTCCGAAGAAATTTTTTTATCTCGTGTAGCCGGGATGTGTATAAGGGATGTTTGTACTGCTTGCCGTACAAGCAAGCCTTAATAGCGACGTGGTAGAGCACTCGCTTTGGGATGTAGAGGTCCCGGGTTCGAATCCCATTGGAGTCGAATATTTAATTTTTCATCTGGCCAGGGAGGAATTCTTTTTACCTAACTGGGGAGAAATTTTTTCAATTGGCTGTAATTAGAAATGTTTCACCTTGGTGACGAAGAAATTTTTTCATCTGACTAGATAGAAAAAAAAAACTTTTCACCTTACTGGGAAGAACATTTTTCATTTGGCTGTAATAAGACATTTTTCACGTTGGTAACGAAGAATATTTTTCATCTGGCCAGATAGACAAAAAAAATCACCTAACTGGGTAGAAAATTTTTCCATTGGCTGTAATTAGAATTTTACATATTGGTTACCAAGAAAAAATTATTCATCTGGCCAGATAGAAAAAAACTTTCCACCTAACTGGGGAGAAATGGTTTCAATTGGCTGTTATTAAAAACGTTTTCACCTTGCTTTGGCCTGGTAGAAAATTTTTTTACCTAACTGGGACAAAAAAATTTCTTGGTTCCGAAGAAATTTTTTTATCTGGTGTAGCCGGGATGTGTATAAGGGATGTTTGTACTGCTTGCCGTACAAGCTAGCCTTAATAGCGACGTGGTAGAGCACTCGCTTTGGGATGTAGAGGTCCCCGGTTCGAATCCCATTGGAGTCGAATATTTAATTTTTCATCTGGCCAGGGAGGAATTCTTTTTACCTAACTGGGGAGAAATTTTTTCAATTGGCTGTAATTAGAAATGTTTCACCTTGGTGACGAAGAAATTTTTTCATCTGACTAGATAGAAAAAAAACTTTTCACCTAACTGGGAAGAACATTTTTCATTTGGCTGTAATAAGACATTTTTCACGTTGGTAACGAAGAATATTTTTCATCTGGCCAGATAGACAAAAAAAATCACCTAACTGGGTAGAAAATTTTTCCATTGGCTGTAATTAGAATTTTACATATTGGTTACCAAGAAAAAATTATTCATCTGGCCAGATAGAAAAAAACTTTCCACCTAACTGGGGAGAAATGGTTTCAATTGGCTGTTATTAAAAACGTTTTCACCTTGCTTTGGCCTGGTAGAAATTTTTTTTACCTAACTGGGACAAAAATATTTCTTGGTTCCGAAGAAATTTTTTTATCTGGTGTAGCCGGGATGTGTATAAGGGATGTTTGTACTGCTTGCCGTACAAGCAAGCCTTAAAAGCGACGTGGTAGAGCACTCGCTTTGGGATGTAGAGGTCCCGGGTTCGAATCCCATTGGAGTCGAATATTTAATTTTTCATCTGGCCAGGGAGGAATTCTTTTTACCTAACTGGGGAGAAATTTTTTCAATTGGCTGTAATTAGAAATGTTTCACCTTGGTGACGAAGAAATTTTTTCATCTGACTAGATAGAAAAAAAAACTTTTGACCTTACTGGGAAGAACATTTTTCATTTGGCTGTAATAAGACATTTTTCACGTTGGTAACGAAGAATATTTTTCATCTGGCCAGATAGACAAAAAAAAATCACCTAACTGGGTAGAAAATTTTTCCATTGGCTGTAATTAGAATTTTACATATTGGTTACCAAGAAAAAATTATTCATCTGGCCAGATAGAAAAAAACATTCCACCTAACTGGGGAGAAATGGTTTCAATTGGCTGTTATTAAAAACGTTTTCACCTTGCTTTGGCCTGGTAGAAAATTTTTTTACCTAACTGGGACAAAAAGATTTCTTGGTTCCGAAGAAATTTTTTTATCTGGTGTAGCCGGGATGTGTATAAGGGATGTTTGTACTGCTTGCCGTACAAGCTAGCCTTAATAGCGACGTGGTAGAGCACTCGCTTTGGGATGTAGAGGTCCCGGGTTCGAATCCCATTGGAGTCGAATATTTAATTTTTCATCTGGCCAGGGAGGAATTCTTTTTACCTAACTGGGGAGAAATTTTTTCAATTGGCTGTAATTAGAAATGTTTCACCTTGGTGACGAAGAAATTTTTTCATCTGACTAGATAGAAAAAAAACATTTCACCTAACTGGGAAGAACATTTTTCATTTGGCTGTAATAAGACATTTTTCACGTTGGTAACGAAGAATATTTTTCATCTTGCCAGATAGACAAAAAAATCACCTAACTGGGTAGAAAATTTTTCCATTGGCTGTAATTAGAATTTTACATATTGGTTACCAAGAAAAAATTATTCATCTGGCCAGATAGAAAAAAAACTTTCCACCTAACTTGGGAGAAATGGTTTCAATTGGCTGTTATTAAAAACGTTTTCACCTTGCTTTGGCCTGGTAGAAAATTTTTTTTACCTAACTGGGACAAAAAATTTCTTGGTTCCGAAGAAATTTTTTTATCTGGTGTAGCCGGGATGTGTATAAGGGATGTTTGTACTGCTTGCCGTACAAGCTAGCCTTAATAGCGACGTGGTAGAGCACTCGCTTTGGGATGTAGAGGTCCCCGGTTCGAATCCCATTGGAGTCGAATATTTAATTTTTCATCTGGCCAGGGTGGAATTCTTTTTACCTAACTGGGGAGAAATTTTTTCAATTGGCTGTAATTAGAAATGTTTCACCTTGGTGACGAAGAAATTTTTTCATCTGCAACAGAAAAAAAACTTTTCACCTAACTGGGAAGAACATTTTTCGTTTGGCTGTAATAAGACATTTTTCACGTTGGTAACGAAGAATATTTTTCATCTGGCCAGATAGACAAAAAAATCACCTAACTGGGTAGAAAATTTTTCCATTGGCTGTAATTAGAATTTTACATATTGGTTACCAAGAAAAAATTATTCATCTGGCCAGATAGAAAAAAACTTTCAACCTAACTGGGGAGAAATGGTTTCAATTGGCTGTTATTAAAAACGTTTTCACCTTGCTTTGGCCTGGTAGAATTTTTTTTTACCTAACTGGGACAAAAAAAATTCTTGGTTCCGAAGAAATTTTTTTATCTGGTGTAGCCGGGATGTGTATAAGGGATGTTTGTACTGCTTGCCGTACAAGCAAGCCTTAATAGCGACGTGGTAGAGCACTCGCTTTGGGATGTAGAGGTCCCGGGTTCGAATCCCATTGGAGTCGAATATTTAATTTTTCATCTGGCCAGGGAGGAATTCTTTTTACCTAAATGGGGAGAAATTTTTTCAATTGGCTGTAATTAGAAATGTTTCACCTTGGTGACGAAGAAATTTTTTCATCTGACTAGATAGAAAAAAAACTTTTCACCTAACTGGGAAGAACATTTTTCATTTGGCTGTAATAAGACATTTTTCACGTTGGTAACGAAGAATATTTTTCATCTGGCCAGATAGACAAAAAAATCACCTAACTGGGTAGAAAATTTTTCCATTGGCTGTAATTAGAATTTTACATATTGGTTACCAAGAAAAAATTATTCATCTGGCCAGATAGAAAAAAACTTTCAACCTAACTGGGGAGAAATGGTTTCAATTGGCTGTTATTAAAAACGTTTTCACCTTGCTTTGGCCTGGTAGAATTTTTTTTTACCTAACTGGGACAAAAAAAATTCTTGGTTCCGAAGAAATTTTTTTATCTGGTGTAGCCGGGATGTGTATAAGGGATGTTTGTACTGCTTGCCGTACAAGCAAGCCTTAATAGCGACGTGGTAGAGCACTCGCTTTGGGATGTAGAGGTCCCGGGTTCGAATCCCATTGGAGTCGAATATTTAATTTTTCATCTGGCCAGGGAGGAATTCTTTTTACCTAACTGGGGAGAAATTTTTTCAATTGGCTGTAATTAGAAATAGTTTACCTTGGTGACGAAGAAATTTTTTCATCTGACTAGATAGAAAAAAAACTTTTCACCTAACTGGGAAGAACATTTTTCATTTGGCTGTAATAAGACATTTTTCACGTTGGTAACGAAGAATATTTTTCATCTGGCCAGATAGACAAAAAAATCACCTAACTGGGTAGAAAAATTTTCCATTGGCTGTAATTAGAATTTTACATATTGGTTACCAAGAAAAAATTATTCATCTGGCCAGATAGAAAAAAACTTTCAACCTAACTGGGGAGAAATGGTTTCAATTGGCTGTTATTAAAAACGTTTTCACCTTGCTTTGGCCTGGTAGATATTTTTTTTACCTAACTGGGACAAAAAAAAATCTTGGTTCCAATGAAATTTTTTTTATCTGGTGTAGCCGGGATGTGTATAAGGGATGTTTGTACTGCTTGCCGTACAAGCTAGCCTTAATAGCGACGTGGTAGAGCACTCGCTTTGGGATGTAGAGGTCCCGGGTCCGAATCCCATTGGAGTCGAATATTTAATTTTTCATCTGGCCAGGGAGGAATTCTTTTTACCTAACTGGGGAGAAATTTTTTCAATTGGCTGTAATTAGAAATGTTTCACCTTGGTGACGAAGAAATTTTTTCATCTGACTAGATAGAAAAAAAACTTTTCACCTAACTGGGAAGAACATTTTTCATTTGGCTGTAATAAGACATTTTTCACGTTGGTAACGAAGAATATTTTTCATCTGGCCAGATAGACAAAAAAATCACCTAACTGGGTAGAAAATTTTTCCATTGGCTGTAATTAGAATTTTACATATTGGTTACCAAGAAAAAATTATTCATCTGGCCAGATAGAAAAAAACTGTCCACCTAACTGGGGAGAAATGGTTTCAATTGGCTGTTATTAAAAACGTTTTCACCTTGCTTTGGCCTGGTAGAAATTTTTTTTACCTAACTGGGACAAAAAAAATTCTTGGTTCCGAAGAAATTTTTTTATCTGGTGTAGCCGGGATGTGTATAAGGGATGTTTGTACTGCTTGCCGTACAAGCTAGCCTTAATAGCGACGTGGTAGAGCACTCGCTTTGGGATGTAGAGGTCCCGGGTTCGAATCCCATTGGAGTCGAATATTTAATTTTTCATCTGGCCAGGGAGGAATTCTTTTTACCTAACTGGGGAGAAATGTTTTCAATTGGCTGTAATTAGAAATGTTTCACCTTGGTGACGAAGAATTTTTTTCATCTGACTAGATAGAAAATAAACTTTTCACCTAACTGGGAAGAACATTTTTCATTTGGCTGTAATAAGACATTTTTCACGTTGGTAACGAAGAATATTTTTCATCTGGCCAGATAGACAAAAAACTCACCTAACTGGGTAGAAATTTTTCCATTGGCTGTAATTAGAATTTTACATATTGGTTACCAAGAAAAAATTATTCATCTGGCCAGATAGAAAAAAACTGTCCACCTAACTGGGGAGAAATGGTTTCAATTGGCTGTTATTAAAAACGTTTTCACCTTGCTTTGGCCTGGTAGAAAATTTTTTTACCTAACTGGGACAAAAAAATTTCTTGGTTCCGAAGAATTTTTTTTATCTGGTGTAGCCGGGATGTGTATAAGGGATGTTTGTACTGCTTGCCGTACAAGCTAGCCTTAATAGCGACGTGGTAGAGCACTCGCTTTGGGATGTAGAGGTCCCGGGTTCGAATCCCATTGGGTTCGATCCCCGACGGCGGCACTCATTCTTTCCGACTATTTGTCTCTCACCAATGGGTTGATAATCGTAGACCTATGTGAGATAGCGGCTGGAGGCTAGGAAAGAATGTGGTGGTTGTACTGGTGATAGAAATACCAGGAATCCATTGTTAGGTGCTCCAGCCGCCGCGATATAACTGAAATAATGTTGAAAGCGGCGTTAAACTCAATTCAATCAATCAATCAATCGAATCCCATTGGAGTCGAATATTTAATTTTTCATCTGGCCAGGGAGGAATTCTTTTTACCTAACTGGGGAGAAATGTTTTCAATTGGCTGTAATTAGAAATGTTTCACCTTGGTGACGAAGAAATTTTTTCATCTGACTAGATAGAAAAAAAAACTTTTCAATTAACTGGGAAGAACATTTTTCATTTGGCTGTAATAAGACATTTTTCACGTTGGTAACGAAGAATATTTTTCATCTGGCCAGATAGACAAAAAAATCACCTAACTGGGTAGAAAATTTTTCCATTGGCTGTAATTAGAATTTTACATATTGGTTACCAAGAAAAAAATATTCATCTGGCCAGATAGAAAAAAACTTTCAACCTAACTGGGGAGAAATGGTTTCAATTGGCTGTTATTAAAAACGTTTTCACCTTGCTTTGGCCTGGTAGAATTTTTTTTTACCTAACTGGGACAAAAAAATTTCTTGGTTCCGAAGAATTTTTTTTTATCTGGTGTAGCCGGGATGTGTATAAGGGATGTTTGTACTGCTTGCCGTACAAGCTAGCCTTAATAGCGACGTGGTAGAGCACTCGCTTTGGGATGTAGAGGTCCCGGGTTCGAATCCCATTGGAGACGAATATTTAATTTTTCATCTGGCCAGGGAGGAATTCTTTTTACCTAACTGGGGAGAAATTTTTTCAATTGGCTGTAATTAGAAATGTTTCACCTTGGTGACGAAGAAATTTTTTCATCTGACTAGATAGAAAAAAAAACTTTTCACCTAACTGGGAAGAACATTTTTCATTTGGCTGTAATAAGACATTTTTCACGTTGGTAACGAAGAATATTTTTCATCTGGCCAGATAGACAAAAAAATCACCTAACTGGGTAGAAAATTTTTCCATTGGCTGTAATTAGAATTTTACATATTGGTTACCAAGAAAAAATTATTCATCTGGCCAGATAGAAAAAAACCTTCCACCTAACTGGGGAGAAATGGTTTCAATTGGCTGTTATTAAAAACGTTTTCACCTTGCTTTGGCCTGGTAGAAAATTTTTTTACCTAACTGGGACAAAAAAATTTCTTGGTTCCGAAGAAATTTTTTTATCTGGTGTAGCCGGGATGTGTATAAGGGATGTTTGTACTGCTTGCCGTACAAGCTAGCCTTAATAGCGACGTGGTAGAGCACTCGCTTTGGGATGTAGAGGTCCCGGGTTCGAATCCCATTGGAGTCGAATATTTAATTTTTCATCTGGCCAGGGAGGAATTCTTTTTACCTAACTGGGGAGAAATTTTTTCAATTGGCTGTAATTAGAAATGTTTCACCTTGGTGACGAAGAAATTTTTTCATCTGACTAGATAGAAAAAAAACATTTCACCTAACTGGGAAGAACATTTTTCATTTGGCTGTAATAAGACATTTTTCACGTTGGTAACGAAGAATATTTTTCATCTGGCCAGATAGACAAAAAAATCACCTAACTGGGTAGAAAATTTTTCCATTGGCTGTGATTAGAATTTTACATATTGGTTACCTAGAAAAAATTATTCATCTGGCCAGATAGAAAAAAACTGTCCACCTAACTGGGGAGAAATGGTTTCAATTGGCTGTTATTAAAAACGTTTTCACCTTGCTTTGGCCTGGTAGAAATTTTTTTTACCTAACTGGGACAAAAAAATTTCTTGGTTCCGAAGAATTTTTTTTATCTGGTGTAGCCGGGATGTGTATAAGGGATGTTTGTACTGCTTGCCGTACAAGCTAGCCTTAATAGCGACGTGGTAGAGCACTCGCTTTGGGATGTAGAGGTCCCGGGTTCGAATCCCATTGGAGTCGAATATTTAATTTTTCATCTGGCCAGGGAGGAATTCTTTTTACCTAACTGGGGAGAAATGTTTTCAATTGGCTGTAATTAGAAATGTTTCATCTTGGTGACGAAGAATTTTTTTCATCTGACTAGATAGAAAAAAACTTTTCATCTAACTGGGAAGAACATTTTTCATTTGGCTGTAATAAGACATTTTTCACGTTGGTAACGAAGAATATTTTTCATCTTGCCAGATAGACAAAAAACTCACCTAACTGGGTAGAAATTTTTCCATTGGCAGTAATTAGAATTTTACATATTGGTTACCAAGAAAAAATTATTCATCTGGCCAGATAGAAAAAAACTGTCCACCTAACTGGGGAGAAATGGTTTCAATTGGCTGTAATTAAAAACGTTTTCACCTTGCTTTGGCCTGGTAGAATTTTTTTTTACCTAACTGGGACAAAAGAAAATTCTTGGTTCCGAAGAATTTTTTTTATCTGGTGTAGCCGGGATGTGTATAAGGGATGTTTGTTCTGCTTGCCGTACAAGCTAGCCTTAATAGCGACGTGGTAGAGCACTCGCTTTGGGATGTAGAGGTCCCGGGTTCGAATCCCATTGGAGTCGAATATTGAATTTTTCATCTGGCCAGGGAGGAATTCTTTTTACCTAACTGGGGAGAAATTTTTTCAATTGGCTGTAATTAGAAATGTTTCACCTTGGTGACGAAGAAATTTTTTCATCTGCAACAGAAAAAAAACTTTTCACCTAACTGGGAAGAACATTTTTCATTTGGCTGTAATAAGACATTTTTCACGTTGGTAACGAAGAATATTTTTCATCTGGCCAGATAGACAAATCAAAGGCCTAAAAGGCCTGAATGCAGTCAGGACGGAACAATATTTGAGTATTGAAATATTTCAATTATAACAAATTCTCTAAAATCTAAGGCTAAAATCTACACTTCAGATCTTTGGCCTTCTATACTGACCTTTCATTCCGAAATATTGCCTTATTCATGCTTAAAGCCCTTGCTTTTGACGAAAAGAGCACTGCTTGGAGGGCCGATGCTTTGCTACAAGGCCAGAATAATAATATAAAAATAATAAGGGCTTAATTCTTATATCTTCCATCGTCATCCACCTTGATAATAGGGATAGCCCCTGTGATGGCTAATACTCATGCCGAGTTAACAGAAAATATTTACAGACATAAAACCACCCCAAAAATTGCACTCGATTCAACAAATCAACATGATATTGTTAACTATCTAACTCTGATATTCCCTTTTTTTATTCACAATGAACAAGGCATAACATTGGGCTTCTCACCATACTTAAGCCAGTAATATCTGTCAAGCAAGTACGTGAGAAAACCCTGCTTTTCTTTGGTTTTTAGATCGGCAAAAGTCACTTACTCGTCTGCTCGAATTTCAGAGCGACAGATTTTCGGTGAGGGTGTAATATGGACGTGGACGCTGTGAAATCGGCCCGGGTTCATTAGAATCTATTTCTATATTTACTTTTGCCTTCTTTTCGGAAGACCAGGCGAAAACGTTATAAATCGTCTTTAATCGCCTTTAATCTTGATCTATTTCGTAAAGAAACGTGTAAACATAGAATGGTTCCTATAATACAGCGCCGATTATCATAACGCTGTGCGGGGTACCATAAAGATTTTTATTTTGGAATAGGCCAAAACGGCAGGTCGTCGCGGAGGTCCGATTTTCGTCGATGTCGTATTTTAAGATTCGGCGCGACGTTGGGCCCATCCTTTTGATTTTTATTCGCAGTCTACAACTATTTAGTTCTAATCGCACAGCCTTGGCAGAACCCCAACACCGGATTTCAAAATAAACGATAAACCTGTCTGAAAAAGGGAAGTAACTCCAAAAGACGATTGTCCTATTTGCATTCCCTTTAAAAAAAGGTCGCTGACTACTTTCGTTTTCGTGTTTACTTTTCGGCGCCGTTCAGAATCGTTTTTTCCCCGGAATTTTGATGTCCAAATTCGTAAAACGGAAATATGGCTTTGAAATCGGAATTGTTTACAAAAATCTAAGTAGCTGGCATTCAGTCTGATATTATTTTCGCGGGCTAAAAATAATGAATGGGTTTACTTTTTCACGCTCATGGATTTATTCGAATTCGGTGTTGTGAGGATCCGATTGCCGGCGACCACTATATGCAAGTCAGACTTTCAGTCTGACTGCATGAAAAATCACCTAACTGGGTAGAAAATTTTTCCATTGGCTGTAATTAGAATTTTACATATTGGTTACCAAGAAAAAAGTATTCATCTGGCCAGATAGAAAAAAACTTTCCACCTAACTGGGGAGAATTGGTTTCAATTGGCTGTTATTAAAAACGTTTTCACCTTGCTTTGGCCTGGTAGAAAATTTTTTTACCTAACTGGGACAAAAAAATTTCTTGGTTCCGAAGAAATTTTTTATCTGGTGTAGCCGGGATGTGTATAAGGGATGTTTGTACTGCTTGCCGTACAAGCTAGCCTTAATAGCGACGTGGTAGAGCACTCGCTTTGGGATGTAGAGGTCCCGGGTTCGAATCCCATTGGAGTCGAATATTTGATTTTTCATCTGGCCAGGGAGGAATTCTTTTTACCTAACTGGGGAGAAATTTTTTCAATTGGCTGTAATTAGAAATGTTTCACCTTGGTGACGAAGAATTTTTTTCATCTGACTAGATAGAAAAAAAACTTTTCACCTCACTGGGAAGAACATTTTTCATTTGGCTGTAATAAGACATTTTTCACGTTGGTAACGAAGAATATTTTTCATCTGGCCAGATAGACAAAAAAATCACCTAACTGGGTAGAAAATTTTTCCATTGGCTGTAATTAGAATTTTACATATTGGTTACCAAGAAAAAATTATTCATCTGGCCAGATAGAAAAAAACTTTCAACCTAACTGGGGAGAAATGGTTTCAATTGGCTGTTATTAAAAACGTTTTCACCTTGCTTTGGCCTGATAGAAAATTCTTTTACCTAACTGGGACAAAAAAATTTCTTGGTTCCGAAGAAATTTTTTTATCTGGTGTAGCCGGGATGTGTATAAGGGATGTTTGTACTGCTTGCCGTACAAGCTAGCCTTAATAGCGACGTGGTAGAGCACTCGCTTTGGGATGTAGAGGTCCCGGGTTCGAATCCCCTTGGAGTCGAATATTTAATTTTTCATCTGGCCAGGGAGGAATTCTTTTTACCTAACTGGGGAGAATTTTTTTCAATTGGCTGTAATTAGAAATGTTTCACCTTGGTGACGAAGAAATTTTTTCATCTGACTAGATAGAAAAAAAACTTTTCACCTAACTGGGAAGAACATTTTTCATTTGGCTGTAATAAGACATTTTTCACGTTGGTAACGAAGAATATTTTTCATCTGGCCAGATAGACAAAAAAATCACCTAACTGGGTAGAAAATTTTTCCATTGGCTGTAATTAGAATTTTACATATTGGTTACCAAGAAAAAATTATTCATCTGGCCAGATAGAAAAAAAACTTTCCACCTAACTGGGGAGAAATGGTTTCAATTGGCTGTTATTAAAAACGTTTTCACCTTGCTTTGGCCTGGTAGAAATTTTTTTTACCTAACTGGGACAAAAAAATTTCTTGGTTCCGAAGAAATTGTTTTATCTGGTGTAGCCGGGATGTGTATAAGGGATGTTTGTACTGCTTGCCGTACAAGCTAGCCTTAATAGCGACGTGGTAGAGCACTCGCTTTGGGATGTAGAGGTCCCGGGTTCGAATCCCATTGGAGTCGAATATTTAATTTTTCATCTGGCCAGGGAGGAATTCTTTTTACCTAACTGGGGAGAAATTTTTTCAATTGGCTGTAATTAGAAATGTTTCACCTTGGTGACGAAGAAATTTTTTCATCTGACTAGATAGAAAAAAAACATTTCACCTAACTGGGAAGAACATTTTTCATTTGGCTGTAATAAGACATTTTTCAAGTTGGTAACGAAGAATATTTTTCATCTTGCCAGATAGACAAAAACATCACCTAACTGGGTAGAAAATTTTTCCATTGGCTGTAATTAGAATTTTACATATTGGTTACCAAGAAAAAATTATTCATCTGGCCAGATAGAAAAAAAACTTTCAACCTAACTTGGGAGAAATGGTTTCAATTGGCTGTTATTAAAAACGTTTTCACCTTGCTTTGGCCTGGTAGAAAATTTTTTTACCTAACTGGGACAAAAAATTTCTTGGTTCCGAAGAAATTTTTTTATCTGGTGTAGCCGGGATGTGTATAAGGGATGTTTGTACTGCTTGCCGTACAAGCTAGCCTTAATAGCGACGTGGTAGAGCACTCGCTTTGGGATGTAGAGGTCCCCGGTTCGAATCCCATTGGAGTCGAATATTTAATTTTTCATCTGGCCAGGGTGGAATTCTTTTTACCTAACTGGGGAGAAATTTTTTCAATTGGCTGTAATTAGAAATGTTTCACCTTGGTGACGAAGAAATTTTTTCATCTGCAACAGAAAAAAAACTTTTCACCTAACTGGGAAGAACATTTTTCATTTGGCTGTAATAAGACATTTTTCACGTTGGTAACGAAGAATATTTTTCATCTGGCCAGATAGACAAAAAAATCACCTAACTGGGTAGAAAATTTTTCCATTGGCTGTAATTACAATTTTACATATTGGTTACCAAGAAAAAATTATTCATCTGGCCAGATAGAAAAAAACTTTCAACCTAACTGGGGAGAAATGGTTTCAATTGGCTGTTATTAAAAACGTTTTCACCTTGCTTTGGCCTGGTAGAAATTTTTTTTACCTAACTGGGACAAAAAAAATTCTTGGTTCCGAAGAAATTTTTTATCTGGTGTAGCCGGGATGTGTATAAGGGATGTTTGTACTGCTTGCCGTACAAGCAAGCCTTAATAGCGACGTGGTAGAGCACTCGCTTTGGGATGTAGAGGTCCCGGGTTCGAATCCCATTGGAGTCGAATATTTAATTTTTCATCTGGCCAGGGAGGAATTCTTTTTACCTAACTGGGGAGAAATGTTTTCAATTGGCTGTAATTAGAAATGTTTCACCTTGGTGACGAAGAAATTTTTTCATCTGACTAGATAGAAAAAAAAAACTTTTCACCTAACTGGGAAGAACATTTTTCATTTGGCTGTAATAAGACATTTTTCACTTTGGTAACGAAGAATATTTTTCATCTGGCCAGATAGACAAAAAAATCACCTAACTGGGTAGAAAATTTTTCCATTGGCTGTAATTAGAATTTTACATATTGGTTACCAAGAAAAAATTATTCATCTGGCCAGATAGAAAAAAACTTTCAACCTAACTGGGGAGAAATGGTTTCAATTGGCTGTTATTAAAAACGTTTTCACCTTGCTTTGGCCTGGTAGAATTTTTTTTTACCTAACTGGGACAAAAAAAATTCTTGGTTCCGAAGAAATTTTTTTATCTGGTGTAGCCGGGATGTGTATAAGGGATGTTTGTACTGCTTGCCGTACAAGCTAGCCTTAATAGCGACGTGGTAGAGCACTCGCTTTGGGATGTAGAGGTCCCGGGTTCGAATCCCATTGGAGTCGAATATTTAATTTTTCATCTGGCCAGGGAGGAATTCTTTTTACCTAACTGGGGAGAAATTTTTTCAATTGGCTGTAATTAGAAATGTTTTACCTTGGTGACGAAGAAATTTTTTCATCTGACTAGATAGAAAAAAAACTTTTCACCTAACTGGGAAGAACATTTTTCATTTGGCTGTAATAAGACATTTTTCACGTTGGTAACGAAGAATATTTTTCATCTGGCCAGATAGACAAAAAAATCACCTGACTGGGTAGAAAATTTTTCCATTGGCTGTAATTAGAATTTTACATATTGGTTACCAAGAAAAAAATATTCATCTGGCCAGATAGAAAAAAACTTTCAACCTAACTGGGGAGAAATGGTTTCAATTGGCTGTTATTAAAAACGTTTTCACCTTGCTTTGGCCTGGTAGAAATTTTTTTTACCTAACTGGGACAAAAAAAATTCTTGGTTCCAATGAAATTTTTTTTATCTGGTGTAGCCGGGATGTGTATAAGGGATGTTTGTACTGCTTGCCGTACAAGCTAGCCTTAATAGCGACGTGGTAGAGCACTCGCTTTGGGATGTAGAGGTCCCGGGTTCGAATCCCATTGGAGTCGAATATTTAATTTTTCATCTGGCCAGGGAGGAATTCTTTTTACCTAACTGGGGAGAAATTTTTTCAATTGGCTGTAATTAGAAATGTTTCACCTTGGTGACGAAGAAATTTTTTCATCTGACTAGATAGAAAAAAAACTTTTCACCTAACTGGGAAGAACATTTTTCATTTGGCTGTAATAAGACATTTTTCACGTTGGTAACGAAGAATATTTTTCATCTGGCCAGATAGACAAAAAAATCACCTAACTGGGTAGAAAATTTTTCCATTGGCTGTAATTAGAATTTTACATATTGGTTACCAAGAAAAAATTATTCATCTGGCCAGATAGAAAAAAACTGTCCACCTAACTGGGGAGAAATGGTTTCAATTGGCTGTTATTAAAAACGTTTTCACCTTGCTTTGGCCTGGTAGAAATTTTTTTTACCTAACTGGGACAAAAAAAAATTCTTGGTTCCGAAGAAATTTTTTTATCTGGTGTAGCCGGGATGTGTATAAGGAATGTTTGTACTGCTTGCCGTACAAGCTAGCCTTAATAGCGACGTGGTAGAGCACTCGCTTTGGGATGTAGAGGTCCCGGGTTCGAATCCCATTGAAGTCGAATATTTAATTTTTCATCTGGCCAGGGAGGAATTCTTTTTACCTAACTGGGGAGAAATGTTTTCAATTGGCTGTAATTAGAAATGTTTCACCTTGGTGACGAAGAATTTTTTTCATCTGACTAGATAGAAAAAAAACTTTTCACCTAACTGGGAAGAACATTTTTCATTTGGCTGTAATAAGACATTTTTCACGTTGGTAACGAAGAATATTTTTCATCTGGCCAGATAGACAAAAAACTCACCTAACTGGGTAGAAATTTTTCCATTGGCTGTAATTAGAATTTTACATATTGGTTACCAAGAAAAAATTATTCATCTGGCCAGATAGAAAAAAACTGTCCACCTAACTGGGGAGAAATGGTTTCAATTGGCTGTTATTAAAAACGTTTTCACCTTGCTTTGGCCTGGTAGAAAATTTTTTTACCTAACTGGGACAAAAAAATTTCTTGGTTCCGAAGAATTTTTTTTATCTGGTGTAGCCGGGATGTGTATAAGGGATGTTTGTACTGCTTGCCGTACAAGCTAGCCTTAATAGCGACGTGGTAGAGCACTCGCTTTGGGATATAGAGGTCCCGGGTTCGAATCCCATTGGGTTCGATCCCCGACGGCGGCACTCATTCTTTCCGACTATTTGTCTCTCACCAATGGGTTGATAATCGTAGACCTATGTGAGATAGCGGCTGGAGGCTAGGAAAGAATGTGGTGGTTGTACTGGTGATAGAAATACCAGGAATCCATTGTTAGGTGCTCCAGCCGCCGCGATATAACTGAAATAATGTTGAAAGCGGCGTTAAACTCTATTCAATCAATCAATCAATCGAATCCCATTGGAGTCGAAGATTTAATTTTTCATCTGGCCAGGGAGGAATTCTTTTTACCTAACTGGGGAGAAATGTTTTCAATTGGCTGTAATTAGAAATGTTTCACCTTGGTGACGAAGAATTTTTTTCATCTGACTAGATAGAAAAAAAACTTTTCACTTAACTGGGAAGAACATTTTTCATTTGGCTGTAATAAGACATTTTTCACGTTGGTAACGAAGAATATTTTTCATCTGGCCAGATAGACAAAAAAATCACCTAACTGGGTAGAAAATTTTTCCATTGGCTGTAATTAGAATTTTACATATTGGTTACCAAGAAAAAATTATTCATCTGGCCAGATAGAAAAAAACTTTCAACCTAACTGGGGAGAAATGGTTTCAATTGGCTGTAATTAAAAACGTTTTCACCTTGCTTTGGCCTGGTAGAATTTTTTTTACCTAACTGGGACAAAAAAAATTCTTGGTTCCGAAGAAATTTTTTTATCTGGTGTAGCCGGGATGTGTATAAGGGATGTTTGTTCTGCTTGCCGTACAAGCTAGCCTTAATAGCGACGTGGTAGAGCACTCGCTTTGGGATGTAGAGGTCCCGGGTTCGAATCACATTGGAGTCGAATATTGAATTTTTCATCTGGCCAGGGAGGAATTCTTTTTACCTAACTGGGGAGAAATTTTTTCAATTGGCTGTAATTAGAAATGTTTCACCTTGGTGACGAAGAAATTTTTTCATCTGCAACAGAAAAAAAACTTTTCACCTAACTGGGAAGAACATTTTTCATTTGGCTGTAATAAGACATTTTTCACGTTGGTAACGAAGAATATTTTTCATCTGGCCAGATAGACAAATCAAAGGCCTAAAAGGCCTGAATGCAGTCAGGACGGAACAATATTTGAGTATTGAAATATTTCAATTATAACAAATTCTCTAAAATCTAAGGCTAAAATCTACACTTCAGATCTTTGGCCTTCTATACTGACCTTTCATTCCGAAATATTGCCTTATTCATGCTTAAAGCCCTTGCTTTTGACGAAAAGAGCACTGCTTGGAGGGCCGATGCTTTGCTACAAGGCCAGAATAATAATATAAAAATAATAAGGGCTTAATTCTTATATCTTCCATCGTCATCCACCTTGATAATAGGGATAGCCCCTGTGATGGCTAATACTCATGCCGAGTTAACAGAAAATATTTACAGACATAAAACCACCCCAAAAATTGCACTCGATTCAACAAATCAACATGATAGTGTTAACTATCTAACTCTGATATTCCCTTTTTTTATTCACAATGAACAAGGCATAACATTGGGCTTCTCACCATACTTAAGCCAGTAATATCTGTCAAGCAAGTACGTGAGAAAACCCTGCTTTTCTTTGGTTTTTAGATCGGCAAAAGTCACTTACTCGTCTGCTCGAATTTCAGAGCGACAGATTTTCGGTGAGGGTGTAATATGGACGTGGACGCTGTGAAATCGGCCCGGGTTCATTAGAATCTATTTCTATATTTACTTTTGCCTTCTTTTCGGAAGACCAGGCGAAAACGTTATAAATCGTCTTTAATCGCCTTTAATCTTGATCTATTTCGTAAAGAAACGTGTAAACATAGAATGGTTCCTATAATACAGCGCCGATTATCATAACGCTGTGCGGGGTACCATAAAGATTTTTATTTTGGAATAGGCCAAAACGGCAGGTCGTCGCGGAGGTCCGATTTTCGTCGATGTCGTATTTTAAGATTCGGCGCGACGTTGGGCCCATCCTTTTGATTTTTATTCGCAGTCTACAACTATTTAGTTCTAATCGCACAGCCTTGGCAGAACCCCAACACCGGATTTCAAAATAAACGATAAACCTGTCTGAAAAAGGGAAGTAACTCCAAAAGACGATTGTCCTAATTGCATTCCCTTTAAAAAAAGGTCGCTGACTACTTTCGTTTTCGTGTTTACTTTTCGGCGCCGTTCAGAATCGTTTTTTCCCCGGAATTTTGATGTCCAAATTCGTAAAACGGAAATATGGCTTTGAAATCGGAATTGTTTACAAAAATCTAAGTAGCTGGCATTCAGTCTGATATTATTTTCGCGGGCTAAAAATAATGAATGGGTTTACTTTTTCACGCTCATGGATTTATTCGAATTCGGTGTTGTGAGGATCCGATTGCCGGCGACCACTATATGCAAGTCAGACTTTCAGTCTGACTGCGTGAAAAATCACCTAACTGGGTAGAAAATTTTTCCATTGGCTGTAATTAGAATTTTACATATTGGTTACCAAGAAAAAAGTATTCATCTGGCCAGATAGAAAAAAACTTTCAACCTAACTGGGGAGAATTGGTTTCAATTGGCTGTTATTAAAAACGTTTTCACCTTGCTTTGGCCTGGTAGAAAACTTTTTTACCTAACTGGGACAAAAAAAGTTCTTGGTTCCGAAGAAATTTTTTATCTGGTGTAGCCGGGATGTGTATAAGGGATGTTTGTACTGCTTGCCGTACAAGCTAGCCTTAATAGCGACGTGGTAGAGCACTCGCTTTGGGATGTAGAGGTCCCGGGTTCGAATCCCATTGGAGTCGAATATTTGATTTTTCATCTGGCCAGGGAGGAATTCTTTTTACCTAACTGGGGAGAAATTTTTTCAATTGGCTGTAATTAGAAATGTTTCACCTTGGTGACGAAGAATTTTTTTCATCTGACTAGATAGAAAAAAAACTTTTCACCTCACTGGGAAGAACATTTTTCATTTGGCTGTAATAAGACATTTTTCACGTTGGTAACGAAGAATATTTTTCATCTGGCCAGATAGACAAAAAAATCACCTAACTGGGTAGAAAATTTTTCCATTGGCTGTAATTAGAATTTTACATATTGGTTACCAAGAAAAAATTATTCATCTGGCCAGATAGAAAAAAACTTTCCACCTAACTGGGGAGAAATGGTTTCAATTGGCTGTTATTAAAAACGTTTTCACCTTGCTTTGGCCTGATAGAAAATTCTTTTACCTAACTGGGACAAAAAAATTTCTTGGTTCCGAAGAAATTTTTTTATCTGGTGTAGCCGGGGTGTGTATAAGGGATGTTTGTACTGCTTGCCGTACAAGCTAGCCTTAATAGCGACGTGGTAGAGCACTCGCTTTGGGATGTAGAGGTCCCGGGTTCGAATCCCATTGGAGTCGAATATTTAATTTTTCATCTGGCCAGGGAGGAATTCTTTTTACCTAACTGGGGAGAATTTTTTTCAATTGGCTGTAATTAGAAATGTTTCACCTTGGTGACGAAGAAATTTTTTCATCTGACTAGATAGAAAAAAAACTTTTCACCTAACTGGGAAGAACATTTTTCATTTGGCTGTAATAAGACATTTTTCACGTTGGTAACGAAGAATATTTTTCATCTGGCCAGATAGACAAAAAAATCACCTAACTGGGTAGAAAATTTTTCCATTGGCTGTAATTAGAATTTCACATATTGGTTACCAAGAAAAAATTATTCATCTGGCCAGATAGAAAAAAAACTTTCCACCTAACTGGGGAGAAATGGTTTCAATTGGCTGTTATTAAAAACGTTTTCACCTTGCTTTGGCCTGGTAGAAATTTTTTTTACCTAACTGGGACAAAAAAATTTCTTGGTTCCGAAGAAATTTTTTTATCTGGTGTAGCCGGGATGTGTATAAGGGATGTTTGTACTGCTTGCCGTACAAGCTAGCCTTAATAGCGACGTGGTAGAGCACTCGCTTTGGGATGTAGAGGTCCCGGGTTCGAATCCCATTGGAGTCGAATATTTAATTTTTCATCTGGCCAGGGAGGAATTCTTTTTACCTAACTGGGGAGAAATTTTTTCAATTGGCTGTAATTAGAAACGTTTCACCTTGGTGACGAAGAAATTTTTTCATCTGACTAGATAGAAAAAAAACTTTTCACCTAACTGGGAAGAACATTTTTCATTTGGCTGTAATAAGACATTTTTCACGTTGGTAACGAAGAATATTTTTCATCTGGCCAGATAGACAAAAAAATCACCTAACTGGGTAGAAAATTTTTCCATTGGCTGTAATTAGAATTTTACATATTGGTTAACTGGGGAGAAATGGTTTCAATTGGCTGTTATTAAAAACGTTTTCACCTTGCTTTGGCCTGGTAGAATTTTTTTTTACCTAACTGGGGAAAAAAATTTCTTTGTTCCGAAGAAATTTTTTAATCTGGTGTAGCCGGGATGTGTATAAGGGATGTTTGTACTGCTTGCCGTACAAGCTAGCCTTAATAGCGACGTGGTAGAGCACTCGCTTTGGGATGTAGAGGTCCCGGGTTCGAATCCCATTGGAGTCGAATATTTAATTTTTCATCTGGCCAGGGAGGAATTCTTTTTACCTAACTGGGGAGAAATTTTTTTCAATTGGCTGTAATTAGAAATGTTTCACCTTGGTGACGAAGATATTTTTTATCTGACTAGATAGAAAAAAAAACTTTTCACCTAACTGGGAAGAACATTTTTCATTTGGCTGTAATAAGACATTTTTCACGTTGGTAACGAAGAATATTTTTCATCTGGCCAGATAGACAAAAAAATCACCTAACTGGGTAGAAAATTTTTCCATTGGCTGTAATTAGAATTTTACATATTGGTTACCAAGAAAAAATTATTCATCTGGCCAGATAGAAAAAAAACTTTCCACCTAACTGGGGAGAAATGGTTTCAATTGGCTGTTATTAAAAACGTTTTCACCTTGCTTTGGCCTGGTAGAAATTTTTTTTACCTAACTGGGACAAAAAAATTTCTTGGTTCCGAAGAATTTTTTTTATCTGGTGTAGCCGGGATGTGTATAAGGGATGTTTGTACTGCTTGCCGTACAAGCTAGCCTTAATAGCGACGTGGTAGAGCACTCGCTTTGGGATGTAGAGGTCCCGGGTTCGAATCCCATTGGAGTCGAATATTTAATTTTTCATCTGGCCAGGGAGGAATTCTTTTTACCTAACTGGGGAGAATTTTTTTCAATTGGCTGTAATTAGAAATGTTTCACCTTGGTGACGAAGAAATTTTTTCATCTGACTAGATAGAAAAAAAAATTTTCACCTAACTGGGAAGAACATTTTTCATTTGGCTGTAATAAGACATTTTTCACGTTGGTAACGAAGAATATTTTTCATCTGGCCAGATAGACAAAAAAATCACCTAACTGGGTAGAAAATTTTTCCATTGGCTGTAATTAGAATTTTACATATTGGTTACCAAGAAAAAATTATTCATCTGGCCAGATAGAAAAAAAACTTTCCACCTAACTGGGGAGAAATGGTTTCAATTGGCTGTTATTAAAAACGTTTTCACCTTGCTTTGGCCTGGTAGAAATTTTTTTTACCTAACTGGGACAAAAAAAATTCTTGGTTCCGAAGAAATTTTTTATCTGGTGTAGCCGGGATGTGTATAAGGGATGTTTGTACTGCTTGCCGTACAAGCTAGCCTTAATAGCGACGTGGTAGAGCACTCGCTTTGGGATGTAGAGGTCCCGGGTTCGAATCCCATTGGAGTCGAATATTTAATTTTTTATCTTGCCAGGGAGGAATTCTTTTTACCTAACTGGGGAGAATTTTTTTCAATTGGCTGTAATTAGAAATGTTTCACCTTGGTGACGAAGAAATTTTTTCATCTGACTAGATAGAAAAAAAACTTTTCACCTTACTGGGAAGAACATTTTTCATTTGGCTGTAATAAGATATTTTTCACGTTGGTAACGAAGAATATTTTTCATCTGGCCAGATAGACAAAAAAATCACCTAACTGGGTAGAAAATTTTTCCATTGGCTGTAATTAGAATTGTACATATTGGTTACCAAGAAAAAATTATTCATCTGGCCAGATAGAAAAAATCTTTCCACCTAACTGGGGAGAAATGGTTTCATTTGGCTGTTATTAAAAACGTTTTCACCTTGCTTTGGCCTGGTAGAAAATTTTTTTACCTAACTGGGACAAAAAAATTTCTTGGTTCCGAAGAATTTTTTTTATCTGGTGTAGCCGGGATGTGTATAAGGGATGTTTGTACTGCTTGCCGTACAAGCTAGCCTTAATAGCGACGTGGTAGAGCACTCGCTTTGTGATGTAGAGGTCCCGGGATCGAATCTCATTGGAGTCGAATATTTAATTTTTCATCTGGCCAGGGAGGAATTCTTTTTACCTAACTGGGGAGAATTTTTTTCAATTGGCTGTAATTAGAAATGTTTCACCTTGGTGACGAAGAAATTTTTTCATCTGACTAGATAGAAAAAAAAACTTTTCACCTAACTGGGAAGAACATTTTTCATTTGGCTGTAATAAGACATTTTTCACGTTGGTAACGAAGAATATTTTTCATCTGGCCAGATAGACAAAAAAATCACCTAACTGGGTAGAAAATTTTTCCATTGGCTGTAATTAGAATTTTACATATTGGTTACCAAGAAAAAATTATTCATCTGGCCAGATAGAAAAAAAACTTTCCACCTAACTGGGGAGAAATGGTTTCATTTGGCTGTTATTCAAAACGTTTTCACCTTGCTTTGGCCTGGTAGAAAATTTTTTTACCTAACTGGGACAAAAAAATTTCTTGGTTCCGAAGAAAATTTTTTATCTGGTGTAGCCGGGATGTGTATAAGGGATGTTTGTACTGCTTGCCGTACAAGCTAGCCTTAATAGCGACGTGGTAGAGCACTCGCTTTGGGATGTAGAGGTCCCGGGTTCGAATCCCATTGGAGTCGAATATTTAATTTTTTATCTGGCCAGGGAGGAATTCTTTTTACCTAACTGGGGAGAATTTTTTTTCAATTGGCTGTAATTAGAAATGTTTCACCTTGGTGACGAAGAAATTTTTTCATCTGACTAGATAGAAAAAAAACTTTTCACCTTACTGGGAAGAACAGTTTTCATTTGGCTGTAATAAGATATTTTTCACGTTGGTAACGAAGAATATTTTTCATCTGGCCAGATAGACAAAAAAATCACCTAACTGGGTAGAAAATTTTTCCATTGGCTGTAATTAGAATTTTACATATTGGTTACCAAGAAAAAATTATTCATCTGGCCAGATAGAAAAAAACTTTCCACCTAACTGGGGAGAAATGGTTTCATTTGGCTGTTATTAAAAACGTTTTCACCTTGCTTTGGCCTGGTAGAAAATTTTTTACCTAACTGGGACAAAAAAATTTCTTGGTTCCGAAGAATTTTTTTTATCTGGTGTAGCCGGGATGTGTATGAGGGATGTCTGACTGCTTGCCGTACAAGCTAGCCTTAATAGCGACGTGGTAGAGCACTCGCTTTGGGATGTAGAGGTCCCGGGTTCGAATCTCATTGGAGTCGAATATTTAATTTTTCATCTAGCCAGGGAGGAATTCTTTTTACCTAACTGGGGAGAATTTTTTTCAATTGGCTGTAATTAGAAATGTTTCACCTTGGTGACGAAGAAATTTTTTCATCTGACTAGATAGAAAAAAATAACTTTTCACCTAACTGGGAAGAACATTTTTCATTTGGCTGTAATAAGACATTTTTCACGTTGGTAACGAAGAATATTTTTCATCTGGCCAGATAGACAAAAAAATCACCTAACTGGGTAGAAAATTTTTCCATTGGCTGTAATTAGAATTTTACATATTGGTTATCAAGAAAAAATTATTCATCTGGCCAGATAGAAAAAAAACTTTCCACCTAACTGGGGAGAAATGGTTTCAATTGGCTGTTATTAAAAACGTTTTCACCTTGCTTTGGCCTGGTAGAAATTTTTTTTACCTAACTGGGACGAAAAATTTCTTGGTTCCGAAGAAAATTTTTTATCTGGTGTAGCCGGGATGTGTATAAGGGATGTTTGTACTGCTTGCCGTACAAGCTAGCCTTAATAGCGACGTGGTAGAGCACTCGCTTTGGGATGTAGAGGTCCCGGGTTCGAATCCCATTGGAGTCGAATATTTAATTTTTCATCTGGCCAGGGAGGAAATCTTTTTACCTAACTGGGGAGAAATTTTTTCAATTGGCTGTAATTAGAAATGTTTCACCTTGGTGACGAAGAAATTTTTTCATCTGACTAGATAGAAAAAAAACTTTTCACCTAACTGGGAAGAACATTTTTCATTTGGCTGTAATAAGACATTTTTCACGTTGGTAACGAAGAATATTTTTCATCTGGCCAGATAGACAAAAAAATCACCTAACTGGGTAGAAAATTTTTCCATTGACTGTAATTAGAATTTTACATAATTTAATCCAAATAACAAGAAAGAGTGAAAAATTTACGTAAAAAGTCTCTCTATATCACGTCATGCCATGATATATAGAGACTCGATTTCGTAATTTTGGCGACCCAATTTTGTATATAAGACACCCGGGCTTCTCATAGGTAAAGACTTTAGGTACAGAAAAGGCTTTACGTTAGTTAGTAAATGCTCGCATAAATAGGTGTTGTAGTTGTGGCGAAATGTACAATTTTGAAAATTGTTACTATACGCTTACTTGCAGGTACTCGGGCCGGATCTACGGAAGCGTGTATGTACCTGGATCCGCTCAGGTCTTGAATTACTTCCGAGGTCGTTGTTCCCTCAAATAGTCCGTTTAGAAAAAATGATGTGCTCCTTTTACCACACTGTTTAAATGTTTAAATAACGGTAAATTGCTTGAAATGAGGTTCAGCTAAGTTCCAGACCTCTGCTACATGAGATGAAATGCATTTTGGTGCGAACTATTTTTTCTTGGGGCCTGGCCTTTGATGGAGGTACCAAAGTCTGTATACACTTAGGTACCAAGAGAATTTTGGGGGTAGTTGTGCGCAATGAAAAATTGTGAAAAATTTTATTCTACAAGGTACTGTTTTCTGGAGACGATATTCAAGAACATATAGCGCTCTTAAAGACGCACTAAATTATTTATCCCAAATTAGTTTATAGGTTTGAAAGGATCTTCATACTGTCAAAATGTGCCAATTTACTATATATAAATTTAACTTGGCCAAAACAGACAGGGGTGAAGCCACCTAAGGAAGAGTGTGAAGATCGACAACCTCTAACCTCTTCCTCACTCGGCCACCATTTAATCGCATAATTGAGAACTAAATAAGTACATGTACACATAAACATGTTTTTTTTTTTTTTTTTTGTTTGTTTTTTTTTGGGGGGGGGATGTTTTTTTATTTTTTTGTTCAAGAACAAGCACACCTCTCTCAAGATTTTGAATTAAGTTTTAACTCATATACGAGTATATCAGGTTTCAATGATGCCATTGATGGTTACCAGTGTTACTATGTATGCACAAACCAGTCAGGTTTTAATAGCTTCTCAAAAATTGTAGTGCTCAGTAAGATTCAATTTACTCTTTTTTCAAGAAATGTTTTTCCGTCTGAAAACTGTGCATTGAAAATGATTCTATACAATTTAAAGATAGCATAAAGGCATATTTAAAATGCGGAAACATTCAAAACTTTGAAATCGTCAATACGTTTCGCTCGCGTAGGTATTTATCAGGCCGAGAGATTTGTTTGCCGTTTGGGGCTCAAAAATTATGAGGGAGAGCTTAAGCTCGAGTGAATTATTCACTTTTCAATGGGAAATAAACGCCGAGATGTAACAAAAGTGGATAAGATTCCTTTGATAGTACATTTATTGATTGAATTGAGTTTAACGCCGCTTTCAACATTTTTTTTTCGGTTATATCGCGGCGGCTGGAGCACCTAAGAATTGTTTCCTGGTATTACTCTCACCAGTACAACCACCACATCCTTTCCTAGCCTCCAGCTGCCTTTGAAAGTACACGCTATTCCTTTTCACCAATATAAGCGACGGTAAGCAATGATATTAGATCGTTTC
The DNA here is from genome assembly GCA_948146395.1 of Fragum whitleyi. Taxonomy (NCBI): domain Eukaryota; kingdom Metazoa; phylum Mollusca; class Bivalvia; order Cardiida; family Cardiidae; genus Fragum; species Fragum whitleyi. The sequence continues at coordinate 7,609,427 of OX411558.1, forward strand.
TTTCAAATCTAGCTCTAAATTCAAAAATGAAGAACAAACGAAATTAAACTCTGAAATATTCTTAATTCGTAAATTAAACTATGAAATATTCTTATAGCGGGCGCATATTAACTTGAACCTGACCTTTATGCAGAATAAATAATTAGGCACATGAATAAATTCCGAAGATACTTCGGCACGTGACGATAAAGCATGGACATTCCGTTATACTGCACAATTACAGGTATGCGTGGACTAGTCATGTAGTAGACGATTCGATTTCAAAAACAATTATTGTGACTAAGAGAGGGGATTTCATTTCATTTCCATTCACAACACATAAATTGCATTTAAAAAAAATGAAAATTTGTATTTTTCTCACCCGCATCTAAATATTTTTTAAATAAGAAACTCAATTTATGTATTGATTCACTAGTTCATGAGGGTGACCAAATATCGCCGTTACAGTGAACAGCATGTGCGATAACGGGTTAAAAGAGCTAACACGTGCACTCCAATTTTACGTTTGGATTCCGCAGGTAAGTCGTGTTTTGCCGAGGAGAAACGACCGGTTTTTAATTTATTTAAATCACAAAGGCCAGGTTTAGGTCAATATGCTTCCACTATAATTCGTATTCATCAATAACAACAGACAAACATACGCATCCAGAATGCTTCGTCAATCTATTATTTTGAGAGGACATTATTCACCTAATTTACCTATTTACTAATATGAATTCAATTAAGATATATACTGGTACGGAATGGAACTGTCACACGGAACTTTTTTTCGGCGGTTGACGCTCATTTTACCACGATGCGATTGTATGCTGTTTATAGATCACATTATGTTTGTTTCACGATAGAATTTTTTTTTCGAATTATTGTCGATATCTCACCATTCTCTAGTTCATCACCCGTGTATTACAGTTAACAACATCGTGAAATTGACAAGGTGAATGATTTTGGAATGATTTTGGAATGAAATTGAATGAGTGTGTGGAGCAAGTTTTGATTGAATTTAATGGGAGGTAATCCTTTATCGCAAAATTTGTTAAGGATGAACAAAATTAGCGACATTGATGACCTCCCTTTAATAAAATATGCATACAAGTTCTTTTACATATCTTCCCATTTCTTCAAGAACCTATGAGACACTAACAAATTGAATTATGTCGTTGAAATCGCGATTTTTCTCTATCAAAATTTTTTTTGAATGGCGTTGTTGATTCTATATTTTTCAATGGGTTTGAGCGTTTTTGAATGGTTTGGGTGAATGTTTGGAATTAATAAATGGAGCGCTGAGTGAGTGATTTAGAATGGTTTTGATTCAGGTGAATGTCCATTTCACGTTGTAACTAACTGTATCAATTGTTTGATTGGTGTTTTCTTATTTCTTCATTCAATTATGTCCTAGAATGTCCTGATGGATGGTCGGGTTTCGAGAACTCGTGTTATCTAAATACAAGTTTTACCATGAATTTCGGTGACGCAAAGGTAAGATATGTGACCCGTCAAACGTAAAGGGACCATCCAAGAATTCTGTAAAATGAATTAGTGAAAAAGAGATTTGATCCAGCATTGGTCAACCAGAAGTCGCATTTCAACAATTCGTTCACTGAAAGGTAGATTGACCATTCTAGATTCAGAAAATAAGAACGGTGCAAAAAGTGTCGACCCTAGTCAGTCTGCGCAATACGCGCAGTCTGACTAGGGTCGATACTTTACGCACTACCAAGATGGTCCCTTTTCGCGTGACGGGTCACACATATTTTCTCAAAAGTGGGAAGGGAGTGAGAGTCTCGTGTTCAAAATAAAACGTTCATAACGTTAAAAAGAAATGGTGAAGTTAATGATACCAGCGTCTTATTTGTCTTTGAAAGCACAAAAACAGAAATGTGAGAAGATTTCATTACAGAGGTTATAAAGAGCATGTCGTATTGCGATGCATAACAAGAGCCGGATACCGGATTTTAAAAATATTCTTTTTTATAGTAAACTTTGTCACTTTAATTTTGGTGTAGTCTATATTTTTGCCTTTTGGAACAGAGTTTACTTAATTTGAAAACAATACAGTTAGACAGATTTGAATTTAAATGAAAAATAAATAGAAGGGGATTTTTCATAAAGACAATACACAAAAGAAGATAAATAATTCAATTAAGGTGGCAATTGACAGGGACCTCTCGACTCTATAAACCGGAAGTGGGTTTTTGTTTATGTGACGGCTCATTTTGCGCATTGTTTAAAAAGACAGGTTTTTATAAGATCCTGCTTATTGAAATAACGTTATAGTAAAATTTCAAAACTTCGCTTCTTTTCAACATTTCATATCAAGTGAATGACTGGATCATTGAATTTAACAGTAAAAAAAACCTTTTATAAGTGGCACTCATCATGAGGGGTCACTATAAAATAACGAAAAAACTTTCTTATTTGCATGGAAAGGTATGCTGCATTTTTCACCAAATAAAGGGAAAATATAGTTTTTAAAGATATCGGAAATAAGAAACAATCAGACGCTTGCATTTTCAATAATGTAAGCGGAATCGATCTTTTCCAGCTTTTTTCTTTTGAATGTGGTTGTTGGTCTTATCTTTTTAAGTCATTTTGTGGCGTCTTTGAATGGTTTGAGTGAGTGTTTGGAATGCATGAATGAATGGAGCGCAGAGTGAGCGATTTAGAATGGTATTGATTGAGATAGATGTAATTTTCACGATGCTACTAACTGTAACTCGCATTTCAGACCAGCTTCAAATAGATAGTAAGATTAAACTATATCAAAAATCCTTTCACTGGAAGGAAGGTTGATCATTCTAGATTCAGAAATTTAGCACTGTGCAAAAAGTTTCGACCCTAGTCAGTCTTCGCAGTCCGCTAAAGAAATGATACTATGATACACATTTTCAGGAATTCTGTAAAAGTAAAGGAGCCGGCCTTCCAAGCATCGAGAGTGAAGCAGAGAACAATTTCATTAAAACAATCGACAAGTCTATCCCTGAGAGTGAGTTTTATCATAAAACATTAATTCATTGTTCTTAAACTCTTAAACTAACCACTAAGAACTTTGTCAATGTGTATATTTATTTTGTTTGTTCTGTTTCAATGAGGTTTAACGTCACTCATAACAATCTCTTGGTTATATCGCGGCGGTTGGAGCACTTGAAAATTGATTTCTGGAATTTCTCGCATCGGGACTACTAGTACAACCTTTTCTAGCCTACAACTGCTATTCTACGATTATCGACCCATTGTTGGGAGACAAATCGGAAAGGATGAGTCGGTGACGTCGGTAACCGAACCAGTGACCTTGTGATTGGGAAGCCGACGCGCTGCCAACTTCACTATGACGGCTGCTTCTGTTATGTCATGACAATAACAAGTGTCGAATGGTGGTTTTACATCAATAGACACAAGTATAAGTTAGTGGTTAAATGTCAAATTTTGTCTATACAGGTATCACTAATCTAACCGTTCTTGTTATTATCAAAATTTTGTAAAAAGTCGTTCAGGCTTTGAAAACGAACTCGGAACTGATTGGCGAAAAACTAATTTGATTTTACAGCTGGTGACATTGTTAAATGGACATTCATCTTAATCAACCGTTCTAAATCGCTCCAAAATAACTAAAAATGATTAGATCAACTACTTCATTTTAAAAACAAAATATATAGGTAGAAAAATCGCAATGTCACCGAATGAATTGAAATTGTCAACGTCTGATTGATTCTTGAAGAAATATGACGCTAAATATACTACTTGTATACTACTTGCAGGGGTGTGGAAATACGAGTTTTCTCCACTTGTCCCTGGACAAGTAAAAGTGGTTTTTCTACTCATCCAGGATCAAAATGTACTTGTCTGCTAAAGAGTAAATAGAAAAAAATTAGAAAAACATTGCCTTTTAATGAAGAAAATGCTGGTATCCAGGATTTTCTTCATTAAAAACAATGTTTTCTACCCTATGATATGAACATTAGGATGATTTCTCTCTTAATTCTTTTAAGTAACATTCCAAGATTTGCCCTAATATTTTCTTGTCCTTGGACAAGTGGCTTATAAAAATTTACTTGTCCGCAAGTACAAAAGCCCGAGTCGGACAAGTCGGGCATGGGAATTCCACACCCCTGACTTGTATGCATATTTTATTTAAGGGGGATAATGAATATCGCAAATTTGTCCATCTTGAACAAAATTATCTATATTGGCTTACTCCCCTTGAATTTCAATCAAAATTCACATCACACACTCATTCAATTTCATTCCAAAATCATTCATCTTGTCAATTTCACGATGTCCTTTATTGTACAGGAGATGGCGGAAATTCATCGTTGATTGAAACATTTTTTTCTGAATACTTTATATTATCTTTTGGTTAGTCTCTTGGGGTGTTTTTGTTAATGTTATTGGTGGTGGTGTTATCACCCAAAAGCTGCTTGAAACATTTGAAAAGATTTATAAGAATTAACACTCTCCCTGAAACAAAATAAAATTTGGTGCAAATCTATCATTCTCACTTGATATCATTCTCACTTGATATCTTACGTCACAAAGACTGAGATAAAAAATGTCTGACACAGTTTGTGGTGTGCAACAGTCATTCGGAACATCACTCGGCCATTTCCGTAAACTACAACATACCTGGGATGTTTGTAAGGCGGATGGGTATGTAACGAAATTGTACATTTTGTTAGGCGGAAACAGTGGCAGAAAAACTAGCTAACCGGCGCTATCTTTAGATTGACATTTTCACAGTAAATAACGACTGAAAAAATCTTAATTTTTGAGAATGACGAATCATTCTCAAAAATTAAGATTTTTAGCCGTGATTTAAGAATCTAAAGTTATTTATATATGGATACGATGGTTTCAAGTCAGTGACTCAAACGGAGTAGCGTTGGCGACGTCGAATGTTTTCACTCAAATTTTCGAGGGCTAACGTCATTTTAACTGACGTCATCGAGTTTTTCCAAGGTTTTCCCGTAATTTTTAAAAATAGTCCGTCTTTGTACATCCGAGGTTGATCGTGAGATTGGCCGAGTGGTGTTACGAATAGTGCAACAGTATGGTACGCTTTAAATGGCACAGCGACAGTTGCAGACCCTTTTTTCTTCTAACGTTGCCCACTAATTTGGTTAAAGGAGTCCCCTTGTCTTGACAGTGTTACTATCAAATTGCTTATTGAACAGTTATAAAATGTTGGCTTTGTATATTTATTACATCATTCAACTTTTTTTTTTACTTTTGATTGATATCACCTGCCTATGTCGCAAAGTCTATTATAGACACATTTTGCATATTCGTGCATTCTTTCATGATTCATTAAGTTCTAAACACAGAAGCATGATTGCATGATAAATTGAAAATGGGGGTCTTAAAATCTCAATTTTACATGAACATGGTCTCGACTGTGACAAATTATCATGCCTCGTCAAATGTCCCAATTGATAAATTCCCCTGAAAGGACAAATCCGGCGCTTTAAAATCAGCACTAGTCAAATAAGATAATACAAATACATGTAATTGATCCATCTTACTGATATATTGATCATTTTAAAGTGTAACTCACTTAGTTCACAATCCACATGGAGTTTTCGTCAGTGTTAGACTTGAAGGTCCTCACTCTTTGAAAGCTACTGTCAGAGTGTCAGTAAACCTCATGGCTTGTCCCACACCGGCTGGGCACCAGCAACGATAGGTAACCCATGATGCAACATACAATTAGACTGGTACCCTGAATGAAACATCTTAATATGCCCTTTCACTACACTCCCTCCGGTTTTATTAGAAAATGACTCACCGAAGGGTCTGGTTTAGTTACCCTGATTGTCCTGCTGCTCGTCGTACCATAGTGTACCATAGGTAGATCCAATCAGAGTAGACTTGTGGCATGTAGTCAGTACCATATCCAAAAGTAGTTGCATCAGGTGATCTTCTTCAATGGAGTACTCAACCTCAGTTGTAGATCGGCACATTCTCTCAGAAAACCACCTACACCACCTAGAAACTTCTGAAGCCTTGTTTGTTAATGAAAAATAACAGTACCATTCGGTTTCACAATGTATTGTCTCAAGGTCAGTCTGTTTGATGTCAATATTGGTCAATAATAGTGTCCTCGTTGTCATCATCTCCCATCACTCAAGCATTTTGGATTCTTATTGCGTGTCCCTACCCCAACGCCATTTTCCCGACGAACAGCCCCGGTTTTCGCCTCAAGTTCTTACACCGAGACCCCCACGGCCCCCGGGTTTGACCGCTTGATCCCATACAGTGTACACAGGAGTTCTGCCCTGATCCATTACTTTCACAGGGTGGCCCTCTCCTGGGCCCACGTACTAACGGGACAGTATCGTCACTCTCTTCCTTAGAACATTCCCAGTTTTACATCTGCGCATTGAAAGTAAGAACACCCCCCACAAGGCAAAGAGCTTAGCCCCCCATGATCATCACTAACCAGTGGCCTTCTGGAAAGTGTGTCTGCATTACTGTGCTTGGCCCCCTGGGGTTCCTTAAATCTTGATAAGCTTGAGTGATCTGTGCGCGCTTGAGACAATCATTTCTTCCATTTTTCATTAACCTATCTTACTACTCAACCCTAACTACACATTTATCAGTTCAGTAACCATCCATCAGGGATATGACTTGTGCTGAACACTAGTAGGTCTGAAGATCACTAATAGCGTTTGCTTTGTCATAGTTGGTCAGTAACTTCTGCATCCAAATGCATTTCCTGGCTTCCTAACCAGTACACCAACTACCCAAGTATCCCTAACAAGCGAACTACCCTACAGCTGCAAAATGTTCAACTACTTAAAAGGACTGTGGCTGTAGCTGTTAGAAGCTCATCTTGACTTTGTGTCCCTCTGGTTAAACATAAGAAGCTGTAAGTTCTCTCTAGCTGAACTGGAACTCTTCTTCACATCTTAGTAAACTCCTCTAGATATCTGAAGTTGGAGGTCTTCTGTTACTCTAGTGGCTATACCATAGGTGAAGGTTGTAGTTCTGTGTAGCTCTAAGTTGAATATCTTCTTGCTATGTCAACGCATGAGTCGGTGGTGTTGCCTGGACGTTGAAGTTGACATTCATTCTTGGCTTCAGTGACTTGACAAGTAGCTTTATTGGTCAAGCAGCAGGAAAGTTTTTTATACTTCTTGAAGACTGGTCGCCATCAGTTACATTGTTGCCTGGTCACTTCTTCCTATCTTCATCCAATGATAAATGTTCTTTCAGGTGATCTTGTTCTCTACAATACTTCTTTGTAGTACTTTCTTAATTGACTGCGCCAAAGACTGTCAGCTCGTGCACTAACAAACAGTTTGTGTCCCAGTCAGACATCTCATCTTCATAGAACCACCAGCTGCGTGTTCACCTCCTCAACCCAAGCCTCTCCGGTTACAGTAGCTGCTGCCGATACAGCCTCGAGAATCCTTGGTGGCTACTTACAGCTGGGGCCCTGTAGATAGTGTAAAAGAGAGGGATCCCATTTCTGGTTTACTCAATGGACGAAGAACCATTTCTTCTTTGTGGCCTTTGACAAACATGTTCTGCTTGACTCTTGGCTGTTTTCTTCTGCAAATTAAAGGAGATTCCTGATTCCTCCACATTGGCTGTCACAAACGAAAGTCTGTAGTTGCGTAAGCTTCTGAAAACAGGCAGAAATTCATTACGGATGTAAACAGCTAACAGCATGCAAGCCCAAGTTTGTAACATTCATCTTTTCATTTTACCAGGACAATGTGAGGAGGGGGAAGCACTTCAGTCACAAAGGCCCGTGTTTCCCGATCAGCTCCTCCTGGGTAATTTATCGCAAAAGTTGGTTGTCCGTCGTAACAGTTCAGTGCTGAGTGCATCGTGTTACTGCTCCGCGGCATTTTGCTTTTCCTTCCATGTGATGGCGAATTATTTGTCAACTGCTGTTTTCAAACTCCATCGAAGTTTATTTCATACAAGCCTCACTACTCCTGAACCCCTTTCTTAAAAAGTTGGCTTCATGTAAGCTTGCAGCAGGTCGGGTGTACCTATGCCATGTGCGTCAAGTCAGTCACATGTGAAACTTCGTGGACTGTCAATGCAATGTCGAAATGGACAAGTAGTTTTGGCCAAATTTATTTTTGTTTCCAAATGCTTAATTCAGTTGAATGATTGCAAGTAAAAAAAGAATGTGGTGAATTTTCAGACAAAGGACTCGGGAATATTTTGAAATTTCGTAAGACACCACATGGCAGCTTGTCAGACATTTTTTTTGTTTTGTTTTGTTTGAATTGTTTCTGTGCAGAGCTGTCATTCATGAAAATAAACCAAAATTGTTTGCATTAATTCATTGCATGGGTTCTTGTTACCTTTCTGACACCAATAAAGTGTAACTCACTTTGTTCACAATCCACATGGAGTTTTCGTCAGTGTTAGACTTGAAGGTCCTCACTCTTTGAAAGCTACTGTCAGAGTGTCAGTAAACCTCATGGCTTGTCCCACACCGGCTGGGCACCAGCAACGATAGGTAACCCATGATGCAACATACAATTAGACTGGTACCCTGAATGAAACATCTTAATATGCCCTTTCACTACAATTTTGAAGGATTTCCGAGCGTTTTTTCAACAATTTAAAATTGTGTAATTTGGGTGTGGGTTTTGAGTGATTGATTGCAGCAATTGTAACAGTTTAAAGGGAGATTAGTTTCATTGGATATGCAAATGAGAAAGATCTTCTCTAAGATATCTGGCTAACTGTAGTCTATATAGACAGAGTCGACACATTTAGAGTTCAAAAATCCTTTTCTCTGAACGGATCACGTCCGTCTATGCGCTCGGTTTGTTGCACAATAAAGGAAGAAGTCATAATGAAAATATTTTATTGAGATTAATGTCAATTTCACGATATTATTAATTATACATGTAGGTAGAGGTCCTTGGATCGGTATAACTGATATTCAACAACAAGGGACATGGATCTGGGAGGCAACAAACGACATCCCATCTTTTACAGGTAAAAATTATAATTTAGATTTATGATGTATGGTTATCCTGCTGCAATTTTTTTTTTTTTTTTTTAGTGAATGAATCAACAATCGAACATGTGAACGAATGATTGAACAAATTTTCAAGATAATTCAGTTTGCTTACTTAGAATTTGGGCCATATCTTTGGAATGGTATGATATAAAGATGTTGTTAACAGTATAAATTTCGTCAGAAATTTGACTTTGTTAAAGAAAAATTTAATTTTTACCTAATAGAAGATACAAAGGATACTCGTTTGTTTCAATGTAAGATCGATTTATATTTCAATAAGTGAACAACAAAAGCTATATTTTCACGAGTGGTAGAGCCAATTACATGATGTTATTAACTGTATGTACGTTTCAGATTGGGACGATGGCCAGCCACAGTTAAACGGTGAACGTTGCGCAGTTATGTATAGGACACATTCTTACAAATGGCATGATATAGGATGTTCAACCCAATTAACTGTCATGTGTGAAATGTAGACAATGTGTTTAATCGACAGTTTTGAGTGTGTGTGTGCGTGTGTTGTATTTATACACATACTTTCGTTTTAAATCTCTTAAGGCACCGTCAAACAATAACGTTTTGAGCAGCGTTCTGCGGCTTTTAGGAAATATAAGTGATCGTCTATGGTCTGTACACTAAAGCAAGAAAATCGTTGTGTAAACCCTACTAAACGTCGAAAGTCGCCGAGAATCGTCGGAGAACACCAGTCCAGAAATACTTGTGATGTTTTAAAGCCACGGTCTGCGTTAAGAGTAAACAAATGCTCTTTCGTTAATATTCCTTGAATATTTATCCTTATTTAGTCTGATTAAAGATGAGTTACATAAAAATACAAATTGATCGACACACGGCGGCTTTTTCGTGAAACGTATGATCCGCCGTATAAAGTAAAATATGTAAATGAGAATTAGGCCTATATTTAGATCATCGCGTCATTGTCATTTGCATTATCGCATATTGGAATAACAAATTCAAGCTTATCTTTGAGAATAAAAGTCTAGTTTTTGTGGTCATAGTCAACTAAGATCACTGTTTTGCGTTTCAGAAATAGTCACGAACACAGACGGGGGCTTTAAACTTTACCAATGGTTTTCATGCTTGCGTACCGCTTGGGCTTGAAAAACACACTTTGTTGTCATTTGTGAGAAAGTAACACGCCTTAAACGGCGACTTGTTTTTTGCTGAAAAAGTAATACTTGCTTTGGTTTCTGAAATGGGAAGTAGTCGAATTGTATTAGAAAAAAATCATTCGCGAAGAATCTTCAATTAAGATTGACCTGAAAAAAATGTGAGGAAACCAGCGAATTTGACGGGAATTCAAGGGTACCCCTGATTTCAAAAGTAACATTGGTTGGTGGGGTAATTTTAACATTTTACGATTGTATGAGAAATAAAAGAACCACAATGTTATTTTCTTCAGTGATTTGGTATCTGACACACAATAGCCTTCGAAATTTGTCACTTATAGAATTAATTTCCGAGTATTTCAAAGACCGAAAATTTGAAATTCTTCGAAAAAGTGCAAGTTTTGTGACTTTTGTGATGGAGGGTTTTTGTGAATGTTTGTTACAGACACTTAGGGAAAAGTACGAATATATTTGCTTGTAGAATACTCCAAATTGAACGGCCTTTCATATTGAAATAAAATATTATTCATTTGATGACAACAAATGGTTAAAATGTGGCAATGCAAGGTGGCCGTTTTGGAAGTACGTTTCAATGTAGTGCTTGTACTGTTGTGAGAAATACAAGGAAACCATTGGAAGGTTGTCAAGCCGTCGCGGAATAACTGAAAAATTGTTGAAAATGGGCTTAAATCCCCATTCAAATAAACAATAAACACGCCTTGCTTGCTCGCCTAAGGATGGCCAATCATTCTTTGTCCGCTGGTAGTGGAAGGATTAACGTTTATTTACTGTCATTCCGATCAAAATCATTCTAAATCGCTCACTCGGCCACCCATTCGTTCATTCCAAATACTCATGCAAGCCATTCAAAAACGCTCCAAAATCAGTAAAAGAGATAAGATCAACAACTTAATCAAAATTAAAATCGCTAACCTAAATTTCACTAACTTAATTGAGTTTTGTAAGCATATGATGTGTTCTCAAAGACATAGAAAGCTATACATAAACCCATATTCAATTAAATGGGCGTACTTAATATCGCTAATTGTGTTTTTCCTGAACAAAATTAGCGATGTTAGATTTCCTCCAAATAATGTCACTCATTAGTCACTGATTGCACTCATTCAATATAATTCCAAAATCATTTTAAAAGCATTCATCTTTTACGATTTTGTTAATTTTTGTTAATTAAACGTGTTAAAAAGTTCGTTGGTCCGTGTGTCAGAATCGTTCAATTGCTTTACAAAACCTTAAATTTCATATGGATTTTAAAATATTCTCACAAATTTCCCTGTACAGAGTAGATGTGCTTGTCATTTGAAGTAGCTATTTTCTACATTTCAAATATCAAGCTCACACTGAAGGTTGAGGTCAAGTTTTTGTCCGCAGCGAAACTTCTATATTAATCGGTAGATTTTAAAAATAAGTCAAACAGATAATCCCCTCAAAGTGTGGAATTGCCAATTTCGTACAGATTGAACGATACTGGCCTTTTTCTAGAAATTGAGAAGAAGCCTTAGCCTGTTTATTTTGCGAATTTTCAGCGCAGTTATCATTAGAATTGGGAAACCTTAGTTTAATAAAAAGAAAGTAATAAAAGTAAGATTCGTACATTATTTTCAAGATAATGATAACTGACTTTATTTCAGGATCTTATCATTGATGGAAATTATAGAAATATTAAAGTAAATAAACTTTATTGAAATTATATTAATCAATATGATTAGATATTAAGCCATAATTGGGAACAAATTTTGAAAAAAAATCAAAATAACGAAATTAAGCCGTTACTTTGGGAAATTTCTCTGCCACAAGTGGAGAAAAGAGCATTTTTGAATTGGGCGGTGGCCTTAAATAGGCCCCATTTTTAAGAACGACAAAAGCCCTGGGATAGGATAACTTCTCTATAAATTCCTAATAATGTTACATGTGGTGTATTTAGTCAGACACGTCAAATCAGCCAATCAAACAGCTCAATCCCGAACATTGCTCTTCTACCGTCATAAATAGATCCAAACACAGAATCTCCTCCGTTGACGTTGTTTCCGTCACTTTTACGTTAAAATGGTAGTCACCCTGGAAAATATAGTAATATAAATGTGACCCGTCACGCAAAAAGGGACCATATGGGAACTCCGTAAAATATTTTTTTTGAAAATGAGATTGATTCTCATATAGGACAAACAAAAGTCGCATTTCAAAAATTCTTTCATAGGAAGGTAGATTTATCACTACAAAGCTTCAAGTCAATCGGTCATAAGGCAATAGAGTAATGTTCCGGACAAAGAAGTGGATATCGCCCGCCATCCGCCCGCCCGCCGGACACCCGGACACAGTGACATGATGCGTCCGTCTTTCGACGGAGGTATAAGAATAAAAAGAAAGAATTGCTGACCTGACAAACATTGATATCTATGGCGGTTCCGATATAACTTCTATTATTTCTTTAAGGTTCCTCCCCGGGAACATAGAAAAAATAGATAAAGTGCTAGCTATCTAGTAGAATCAGCAAAGAATCAACTTTTCGTCACAACATCGCATTGTAGTGGTAAGAAGCCACAACTACCAATGACTTAACTACATGTTTACTTTTCTTTAAGGTCGAATTTTGGGAAATTGGAGGTTTCGAGGAATTCGGTGAATACCCCGGTCTTCTATAGACATAAAACAGATATTTGGTAAAAAAAAACAAAACTTTGAAGTATAAAAAATACTTAATACGTTTTTTACCGGGGTATATGACGTTTTATTCCCGGCTCGAAAAAATGATGTCAACCCTCGCCTGTGGCTCAGGTGACATCATTTTTCCCGCCTGGAATAAATCGTCAAATACCCCGACAAGAAACGGTATAACAAATAATATATTACCGCTGAGAGAGATGATATAATTCCGGACAGTTTCGGCATGTGGAGCACCCCATCTAGTACGTTAAGCTGGGTGGGTGGCAGTGGACACTGGCTGGGGTTTATACCAACGTTATTCAACATAGTTCGTATGTCTGTACCCAAACCCATAGTTATACCGCCCCAGTTTTCTAGTTCCATTCGGTCTATTAACGTACAAATATCGGTGTACGTGCTGAAAAAAAATTAATAACACCATGAAATTGACAAGATAAATGATTTTTTGAATGGATATCGAAGAATTTAATGAGTGGGTCAGTGAGTATTGAATTAATCCTACTTTAGGTGGAGAATTTGTTTAATCTACATATCATCGTTTTGCAAATTATAACTGTTAATGGCATTTCTTATCGACTGGCATTGAATTACCCCATTTCCTTAATTTAGAAAAAAACTCTAATGATCTTTACTACGTTATAATAAAACACTAGCGGACACACAAAACATAAATAAATACCCTGCATAAATCAGTGTTTAAAACATATAAAAGCAAATATAAAGATGGAAGACGCTGAAGGATCATTGGTTTTCTGAACACGATCTTATGTAAAAGAATTTTTAAAGCATCTTTTACCATGACCCAACATTAGCAAGACACGGAATATGAATTTCTCCAAGGAACGTTTTCCTCTTGGCTTCGATCTGTAATGTAGAACTGGATATGTTACGGGTCGTAGCACCGTTGATCTTCAGATGTACGTCACCAGGGATAACGACTGGGTCTGGTTTCACTTCGATAGTTGTGATATCAATGTCATGTTTGTTGGGCACTGAAAAAAAATAGCCATTACAGAACAATCGGTTGGATCATACAGCTAGTGACATCGCGAATTTAACATAGATCTCAATTAAAAAAAAAATTCTTAATCGCTCACTTAGCGCTCCATTCATTCAAAACACTCAATCAAACAAGAAACGCTAATCCAAAACTACATTCAAAATAAATATAGCCCGAAAAAAAAAATGCGAGTTCACTGAATTAATTAATTGTAAGGGTGTGATTGGTCCTTGAAGAAATATGATCTATCTAAACAACGTATACATGTGTGCATATTTTTAATGGGAGACAATAAATGTCTCTAACTTTGTTCATCCTGAACGAAATTAGCGATATTGGATTACCTCCCGTTACTATCACTCAAAACTCAATCATCGTACTCATTCAATTTCATTTCAAAATTATTCTAAAATAAATCATCTTGTCAATTTTACTATGTTGTTTATGATACTTTTGCGCTTTGATGATTGTCCACTCTCACAGAACGGATGAACGGAAATAGCGACACTTTAGAATCTTCACTAAGTAAAAAAAATGTGCACTGTTGTAACAATACAGTTTTGTGTCTTCAAAAATCTAATTTGGTTTCAAGTTGGCACAACTTGAACAAAAAGTTCGCATTTAAAAATTTAATCATTATCAAGATGTTCGCACCATTTCTCTACTGAACTCAAAGCTATTGCAGTTTATAAAGACAGATACATAATATCAACGTGAAATTGACAAGGTGAACGATATGGTATGATTTTGGAATTATGTTGAATGGGTGAGAGGAGCGAGCGAGCTTTGATTGAAATATAAGGGAGGTAACCCAATTTCGCTAATTTTGTCCAGCATGAACAAAAGAAGCGATATGTATTACATCCATTTAATAAAATATGCATAAAAGTTCTATAAATAACTTCCTATTTCTTCAAGAACCATTCAGACGCTTAAAATTTCATTTCTGTCATTGAAATCGCGATTTCGTTCTTGTTTCTTTTTTTATATATATTATAAGGTGTTTGTTTTTCGTAACTTTGGCGTTTTCGAATGGTTTGAGTAAGTGTTTGAATTGAATGAATGGACGACTGAGTGAATGATTTAGAATGGTTTTGATTGAGATGACTGTCAATTTCACGATCTTAACAACTGTATCAGCCAGCACAGACGCGCAGTTTGATCTTAGCCTACAACTTCAACTGTCTATTTGATCATTATGGGCAAAACTAGCTAGAATAGTTGAAATATGTCAAAAAATCATTTTGATTTAAATAGAATTCAAATCACCGGTCTAAAAACTAAGAAAACCATACGCATAAATGAATAATATTTAAATATAGAAACCAACTTACGACAATTTGACCAGTGGAAAGCAGCGTGTGTGTTGTGGACCGCTAGTAACAGCGCAAGACAATAAAACGGCGACATCCTCTGGGCTGTGATTCGAACGTGTCTGAGATTGGAACTCGGTTCAGCTGTTTTGCAATTTTCGTTGACTGATAAGGATATTTATGAAATGTTCATGTCTTGATAAGATATGTTTGTCACAAAAATTGTGATCTAGTTTATTCGCAAATTTGAGTCTAGTGTTGCCTAGCTGTTGTGACGAATATTCAAAAGTGTACATAATCAAAGTCCGTGGGTTCGAACCTCACCTTATTATCGCATAGGCGTATCTAGAACTTTAAAATCTATACGCACTCAGAAGGCGATTTCAAAGAAATACTAGGATAAAGGCGATATGTGGACAAACAAAGGATGCATGCCCTCTGTCCGCCCCCTTTTTTAGCTCACCTGAGCACGAAGTGATCAAGGTGAGCTATTGTGGTTAGGTTGATGGCCGTCGTCCGTCGTGCGACGTCCGTCTTCCGTCGTCCGTCGTCCGTCGTCATCATTTGCTTTGTATGCACTCTAGAGGCCACATTTTTTGCCCGATCAACCTGAAATTTGGTCAGAATGATTTTCTTGATAAAATCTTGGACGATTTCGAAATTGGGTCAACTTGGGTCAAAAACAAGGTCACAGGGTCAATTCTTAGAAAAACCTTGTAGGTACTCTATCGGCCATGTTTATTGCCCGATCAACCTGAATTTTGGTCAGAATGATTGGCTTGATGAAATCTAGAATGAGTTCGAAATTGGGTCAACCGGGGTAAAAAAAACTAGGTCACATGGTCAAATCTAAGAAAAAACATTGTATGCACTCCAGAGGCCACAATTTTTGGCCAATTAACCTGAAATTTGGTCAGAATAATTGTCTAGATGAAACCTCTGATGAGATTGAAATTTGATCATCTGGGGTCAAAAACTAGGTCACGAAATCAATAATAAAATGATTGTTAGTCAACCTTAAAATTGTAAAAAAAAAAGGGGGATTCTCAAGTTGTATAGAAGCAACAGCTTTGTTTAGCTCAGTCATTCATCATTCTATTTGTCATACTTCTTTTGAAAATTTTAGACAGTTCATTAAGGTGGGCGATTTAGGGCCACTATGGCCCTCTTGTATGATTTGAGCGTTGGTGAATAATCAAAACATCGAATATACAACTTGAATAAGCTGTAGTTTCGATATTGTGATCATTCATCAATGAAATTTTTCAACAGAGGATTACTTCCTTTGCGCACTTGCGTAAATTGCGTAACGGGCGTAACGCCCTTGATTCTCGGACCACATGCGCAATTTTCTTTGACAAGTCATTTCAGAACATTGCCATATCCTGAGTTCAGGAAACGAAAATGCTTTCGAACATTTCGAATCTGTTACTTACTTTGCACGTCAAAAACGTTTTGCAAACGTCATCTTCTCTAATACAGGGACAATTTTGGTGGTACCGAGAAAGCACATAGATTAGTAGATTTCGAGGTTACGGAAAAGTGTCAGTTTTCAAGAAGTGTTCTTATTTTTTCGACAAAAATAAATAACGGACAAACCAAGATATGCGTTCAGCAAAACGAGGCGCCCGCGAGTGCATCGTAAACGCTTCGATAAAAACAAAAAACAGTGACAAGTTTGTAATATGTGTTAGGGGTTATGAGGGTATCAATCCGGATAAACTAAAATAATATTTTGCAAACTGTCAAATTTCATTATTTCATATCGTGATAATAAGTCAGCATTCAGAGATGCATGTTTAAGGTTGTGAACCCTTAATATTATCGAAAATTCGGAACCCATGATCAAGCGGGGTTTTCTTATGCATTTATTAAGAAAACTCAGATAACACTGTTAAGTTTATGACTTTCGAGACGTGGGGGACTGTTAAAGGTCCACTACCTAAAAAATAAGAATCAACGTCCATCATGAATGATTTTATTGAATTACAATTTTATCCAATAATACAAGCCAATCCAACGCAGTCCTCAACTATGTTCATGTGTAGATCAAGGCACATAACATCTGACTTGGACTCCGTCTCTGTCAGCTTTAGTTTAATATGGTATTCGCCCTGTTTAATACAGAAATAAAGAATAAATACGGACATAAGTTTTGACATATATTGAAGCAGCGTTCTCTTATGCAGGAAAAGAACATCCGACTTGGACGCCGTCTCTGTCAGCTTTAGTTTAATATGGTATTCGCTCTGGATAAAACAGAACTAAAGAATTAATACTGACATAAATACCGACATAATTATATTGAAGCAGTCCTTATACAGGTATAGAGCATCTAACTTGATCGCTGTCTCAATAATATGAAGCTCATATAAAGTGTTTGAGGTGCAATTTTAAGGGCACTACATTTGCCACGAAAAGGCAGTATGTCCTGGTATATTATATATCAAAATGAAGCTATCCATGAGCACAAGTAGTTAAGTAACATAGGGCAACAATAGCTAAAGTGGTATAGCCAAAACATTGTGGGAATGGTATTTTTCTACAGAACAAGTAACTGCATGACTGTTTGATAAAATTGGCTCATATTTTAACAAAGTACGGTCTAAAGTACTACCCAGGTACTATTACACCCGTTGGTATAAAACTCGGGCCTAAGACGTAGTTGTGCAAGCAATTTATTTTGACTTATTTTATAAACACATATGTCATATGACATTGTAATTTTGAAAACGTGTAATCTATGTATGGTTATTACAACATAAATATTCTAGTTTATATACCTGTAAGGTTGTTTAGCAATATATCAATTTTTATTTCACAAAATGATACATTTACGGTTATTTACTAAAGTTTATTGAACTTAAAAAACTATAATTTGAAATAAATGCAGAAAATATTTCACAATATTATAGTGTGATGTTGCACCACACCTAAAATCTATTTCATAAACAGACCAAACCGGTTTGACATGTATGTTTACAAAATAAATGGACATTAATCGTTCCAAAGGAGCATTTTGCGACAGAGTTTTATGTCTATGGTTGTAGTAGTACCTAGTAGGAACATTTGTCTACATTTTCATCAAACTTAGGCACATTTTATCCAGCCGAAATTAAGTTGTTGGTTTTGAAAAAATATCCATCTTCCATAATAGTTTGGCTGTTCTGTATATATATATATAAGGGATTCTCTTCCTGAGCAGATGATATGTATCAACCTCGGGACAGTAAAGTAATGCAATAAACTTCATGTTTATTAATTAAATATAGAATACCGGATTCTCTGATTTAAATTCATGACAAAAAAATGTCACACTGAAATTTAGATGCATGAAATAAACAAGATTATATAATTATGAGTAAAACTACTTCTCTAAAAATAATCATAATGAGTTATAATACATTAAGTGTACTTGGGGTGACACTGGCAACCTCTCTTATTCTCATATTTTTTTCTTCAATATTTTTCGTTTTTGTGTTTTTTTTTATTTAAGTTTTAAGGCACGTTAAATAATTTTTGCAATTCTTTGAATTAAGAATAGTGTAAAAATGTTTGTTTTGTTGAAACAGTGTAAGATATCAGAAAGTACCAGCTTGCAGCTGTAAGGCAGTTTTGTTTTTTCCTGAATAAGAGATCAGATAAAAAGGAGGTCGAATATTACCGCAGAGAAATGTGATATAAGACCGGATACTTTAGGTAGGTGGATCACGCCGTCTGGTATGCTAAGCTGGGTGGGTTTTAGGGGACACAGGTGGGTCGTGTCTATATCAGCAGTTTTCAGCATCGTCCGTATGTCTGTACCTAAACCCATGGTTATACCTGCCCAATTCTCTTTCTCCATTCGGTCTAAGATGGTACATATATTGTCGTAGGTGCTGAAATATACATGTGAACAGTTATTATCTTGGTTGGCGAAGTGACATGTACACAAAAACGGGTCCTGCGATCAGGAGGAAAACGTAAGCGAAACGTTTTCGTAATGATACACCGCTTTGCACGTATGTTCACGTGCAAAGCGGGGTATCATCTCAAAACGTTTTACATCCTGAAAGTAGGAGGGGCGAAGGGAGGGGTAAAGTTCACAATGTGACGTCAAATGAGGGGAAGGAGATGGCAGGTGAAAAATAAAGAGAATATTTTACATACAGTAAGTAACATCGTGAAATGAACACTTTTTAATAAATTCAGAATAAAATTGATTGTTTCGGTTGGTTGACTGAAACTAAAGGGAGTTAATCCAATATTGCTAATTTTTGTTCAGGATGTGCGATGTCCGTGTGGCGATCCTGGGATGCTTCTACGGCTTGTCTACGGTCTCCGTGCTTACCGGAACAACAGCCTAGACAGCCATATTATTTAATAAGAAGATTACCACACTGTATTAAGACACTTAGAGACCTTTTTTATCTACATTGCGCAAATTGAATACTCTACTCAGACTTGTGCAGATGCACAGGCTGGCCTAAGTCTTTGCTTGGCGCACATTTTAAATTGATTGAAATATCAGGCTCATGCTCAAATATAACATCACAGCCTTATCTTGTATGAAAAGATTATGCTGTGATCTCTTACCATGATCCGATATTTGCTATACATGGAATATAGACATCAGCCAGGAACACTTTCCTATATATTTCCAGCTTTAGTGAAGCATCGGTTATGTTCCTAGTTGTTGCACCATTAACCGTAATGTGGATGTCGCCTGGCATAACGACGGGGTCGGGCTTCACATCAAGGGATGTGATATCAATGTCATGCTTATTGGCAACTGAAAAATAAGATAAAAAATGTGATCTTTAGGCACAACGGAACACTTTCGGAACTCCGTTAGATATTTGTGACCCGCAATGCAAAAAAGGGGCATATTGGTAGTGTGATAGGTGTCGCATTGGTTGATCTGCGTTTATTATGCATTCTGATAAGGGTTGATATATTTTGCACTCGGCCGATTTTCTGAATCCAGTTTGATCATTATTTCTATCTTTGAAAAAAATGAAATGCAACTTCCTCTTGACAAAAAAGGCCTACTTGCAATCCGCAACAGGAAAAAAGGTCATTTGAGAACTGCTGATAAATAGTTGAAAAGATAAAGTTGGGTTTATAGTCTGTTTCTATGCCAGGCATATTCAACGGACTTCAACCGATCATCGAATTGCAAGTCGACTGTTAACATGCGGCGCTCATCAGCAGTCACATCACTTAGAGTTACATTCTTACAGGTACCCATTTATACACCACAGTGGAGAGGAGCAACGTGGAGTTAATTCTTTGCTCAGAAAAAATCCCGTGATCTGGCTGGGATTCGATCCCAGGACCTTTCGATCCTAAAGCCACCGTCCTGACCACTAGACCACGGACTCCAGAAAATCAGTTGAAAGTAAGAGAAATCTCGTTCCGAGTCAGCATATGCAGTCTGACTGGGAACGACACTTCATTCACAATCAGGTCAGTTTCCCGACATTTTTCATCAAGTTACATTTTAAATAATTCTATGCAAAAACAAGTAACACACCTAACAATAATATTTGCTTTTGATAATCCTTAATCTTAAAGATAAATATGTCAAGCCAGAAAAAAATATGATTTATCTTATAACTATACAAATATCCGTGTGATAACATCCCGTATGATATTTTTTTATAATATCACATAGTTATTTTTAGAACAATTATATTATGCGGTTATTTTTTAGAAACTTTCATTTCAGTTCTAAACACAGACGAAAATAAGACAAATTAAGGTTATAAGATAAATATAATACGTAATTCATGTATTGTATGAAAACATATCAAACTCGGTTGTGAGAATTGATAATTGTCTCGGCATAGCCTCGACAATTTTAAATTCTCCCAACCTCGTTAGATATTTGTTTTCATACAATCAATACACTAGGTACGTATTATATAAATCTAACATTACAATCTTTAGGCCTACTTGTCATTTATACAACATTCGCCGTTTCTGTCTTCAAGCCTTTTAAATGAAACTTTCTTACTCTTAGACTTTCTGTCTTACAGATAATATCATGAAATTGACAAGGTGGGCGATTTTGGAATGATTTCGGAATGATATTGAACGAGTGAGAGGAGCGAGTTTTGAATGAAATGTAAGGGAGGTAATCCAATATTGCTAATTTTGTTTAGGACAGAAAAATAGCGATATGAATGACCTCCGTTTGACGAAATATGCATAAAAATTCTATTTATAGCTTCATATTTCTTCAAGAATCAATCAGTCGATTTTGTTCTTGTTTAAATTCAATTTTGAAGGTAGTTGTTGATCTTATATTTTTAGTCATTTTGAATGGTTTGAGTGAGTGTTGGGAATGAGTGAATCAAGCTCTGAGTGAGCGATTAAGAATGATTGTGATCGAGATGATTGTCAATTTCACGATGTAACTAACTGTAACGTCATTGTATATACCTTTATCCTAGAAAATGAAGAGGGTATTTTTTAAAACATTTTGCAAGAAGGCATGAAGCTAAAAAGTAAATCACAATGCACGGAAACGCGAAGGGAACCAAACTATTGTGAAATTAACATCATGACATTAACACGCATCTCAATAAAAACCAATTTAAACCACTAACTCAGCGTTTCATTAAGTTATTCGAAACACTCAGTCAATCCGAAAACGTTCTAATTCCCATTGAATTCATAAAAAAACTGCCCATTCTCACTCATTTGATTTCATTTGAAAACCATTCGAAAATCATTAATCGTGTTAATTTCACGATGTTGTTAACTTTAGGCTTTTAGTTTCATATCTCTTTCAGTTAAAAAAGATAAAAACTTTTAATTTAATACAATGACTCCAAAAAGTAAGGATTTAACCTAAACGAAATAAATTTATATATCTCATGTGACCTTATAGCAGAAGCTTACAAAATAGCTACGTATTTCAAATAGTTTTCAATGAGAAATGAAACTATATTTTTCATCCAATCAGAATGCATAACTCTTGATGAACACTTCTTTTAAAAAAAAATAAAAACGTCGGTTTAAATTAAGAGATGAAGAGAGTATTCGTTGATTTCAATGAGGTATGAAACTAAAAACCTTAGCACACTGTATGAATACGCGAAGCGGATTCTAACATTAGTATGATAAGGTTTTTAGTTTCATATCGCCATAAATGAATCTCTTTATATCTTATATTTGAATATCATGAAGCAAAAATCGTAGAGATTTGTATACCTTAGATGTGTTTTTAATGGGACTACTTTTCCTGGAATCTTAGAAAGTAGCTGTGTGCACAATATTGTTTAGAAAGCATCAGTTCTCTAAATTGAGTTTATTGTAAAAAATGAACTCAGTAATACTACAAGGAAAACAAACGATGGATTTTCTTTTAAAAAAATGCGGGTTTTGGTATTAATTATAGGCGAATTAAATGCAATTTCGGTTCAATTATAAAATCGGATAAGTGTTAAAAAAAATTGTACGAGGCTTTTCGAAATATAGTCACGATAATCTAATGAAAACCGAAGAACTTACGACAATTTGACCAGCGAAAAGCTGCGTGTGTGCTCTGGGCCGCCAGTAGAAGCACAAGACAGTAAAATGATGACATCCTCTTGGCCGTAATTCGAACGTGACTGAGAACTGGGTTTAGTTAAAACTGCTTTTTTGCAAATTTTCGATGACTGATAAGAAAATATAGGCTTGTTTTTTAATTGATAAGATATGTTGAACGCAAAAAATGTGGTCAGAGTTCATAGCCCTCTAAATAGGCACAATTGAGTCATGCGTGGTCCATTTGTTTTGACGGGTGATACTAGACCCTGAAAGAATTGATCGATCGCTAACACCGCGCCTTTGCCTCAGACCCAACATACTCCTCAGCTTTTACGGTTAGTAACATCGTGAAATTGATAATGAACAGTCAATATCGTGCTAGTTACAGTAAGTTACATCGTGAATTCTCATCTCGATCAAAACCATTCTAAGTAGCTCACACATCGCTCCTTTCTTTCATTCAAAACAATCTCTCAAATCGATAAGAAACGCGACAAAATCATTTGAAATCATTTTGAAATCGTTCAAGACGATCAGCATTTTATTTAAATCGATTTAATTATTTTATGATTTTATTGACTGGTGTGGATTTTAAAGTGTCCGATCGGTACACGAAGACACGCAAAAAGAAATGAACGTTTATTTTATTAAAGGGAGGTAATCAATACAGCTAATTTTGTTCATATTGAATTACCTCTCTATAATTTCACTCAAAACTCGCTCCACACACTCATTCAATTTCATTTCAAAATCATTCAAAAACCATTCATCGTGTCAATTTCACGATGATGTTAACTGTAATTAAACCACGATTCTGTTCTGTTGGCAGGTGATGGTTTTAGAGCATCTTATTTGGGCGTGAAGAGACAGAAAATAAAAAGAACGGAGTTTTGAAAGGGAGGTAATAAATTATCGCCAACGTCGTCCAATTTGGTTTCTAATAGATTAGTAACTAAATATGGAATTCCGATGAGATATTGCAAAGTAAAATCTAACTATGAATGAAAACACCAGGTACGATTAGTGATTTTGACTTACGATTAATTTTTCTTAAGAAGTTAAGTAAAACTGGCCCCTGTACATGTACGTCGAGACCCGCAATTGTAGGTTGTTGCCTTTACGGCTATACAATACTATTAAAATTGAAATCCAGTCATCAGTTTTTGAATCTGGTCAGATGTTCTTAAAGAATCTTAGACAATGAAATCAAAATGAGATTTTCATCCGGTTTAATGGACAATTCTTTTCGGAAGGACATTATAATGGTAAAAATGCATTCGAATTCTCCGAATTGCTCTGAAAATGCCAACGGTGTATCAAATAGTCTGATCCATAAGTAAGCTTGATAGTCTAAGAGATTTCACTTTAATCGTCAACATATTGATAAACGTTAACATAAATTCCATTACATTTACAAATTTGGAATAAAGTTTACCATAAATATTAAAAATTGAATTAGAAAAAAATATTTCAATTGGTCAAATGTTGTATTAGATAATTAACACAGGAAGTAAAATTGTCAGAATGAAATCACTATTAACATAGCACAAGGGCGTAACTCCCATTACGCAATTTACGCAAGTGCGTAAAAGAAATAATCCTCTGTTGAAAAATATCGTTGATGAATGATCATAGCATCGAAACTACAGCTTATTCAAGCTATAGATTCGATGTTTTGATTATTCGCCAACGCTCATACCATAAAAAGGGAGCAGATGGAGGTCATTCTTCTTTTGTCACAGTTCTCATATCGCCTTTATCCTATATTTCCGTTGGTTGTCGCCTTCTGAGTGCGTATAAATTTCAAAGTCCTAGATACGCCTATGTAGCACATTTCATCGGTCAACGAACTTTGCCATAAACGGATAAAATAGTGAAATTATAAGTACAGTAAATAAAATTGTGAAATTTGCATAATAAATGTCCTTAGAATGATATCGGAATGAAATTGAAGAGTGCGAGGATTGAGTTTTGAATGATTTTCATGGGAGTGAATACAAATTCGCCAATTTAGTCCTTATAGACGAAAAAAAAATCTACGTAGAAAATTGCATTTTCTAATGAGTGTCTTCACAGACCAATATGGCAACGAGGTTATGAAACTTTTCTCAGGCTCAACTGAGATTTTTCTCAAATTTTAAAGTTAAATAAATGTATGAAAATAAAAGATCATATTAATAAGTTGTTATTAATATCCAAACAAATATCAGATCCATCTGAGGGCAACCGGGGTTCGTGTTTAGACAATGGAAAGGTGGAATCTCTTTTCAGAATCAGAAATTTAGCCGAAAGCAAAACAAAACGTCTCTTTTCATTCTTCTCAACCCGTGCAGTCTGACAAGGACCGTTTCTTTTTCTCTCTTACCAGATTGTCCGTTTTTCGCGTGACGAGTTACATCTGTTTAACCTTGATTACTGCACCCTCGCGCATACCGCTCACAACCCTCGAGTAAAACATGCTTGTAAAACATTCCACTGATAAGAACATGTGTGGAATTTCGGTCAATTCTACACGCAGGCTCAGCAACTCTGTTCTCGAGGTTTATGTGGAAAGAGCGCGGAGTAGTAAATATCTACACTATTTTGCAGTTATACGACGTAAGTACTCCGATCGGAAGTATGAAAATATACTCATCGTCAATGGAAAGTTACCACCAACTAAAACACCCATACAACATTGAACATTTAAAATTTAGCAATAGAGTTATTTAATTGATTGATAATGGAGTGCTGGGAAAACATAAACAATGGTGTTTAATTAGTGCCTAGGAGTAAACGTTTTGTTTCTTCGGCTTGAAGAAACTTACCTAAAATTGAAAAGCCGCCAACATTAATAACGAGTATGGCCACCGTTTTGATGGAGAACTGCAGTGATTTTGCGCCGAAAATTCTTATCGCACGCTGTATACGTTATCAGAGAATAGCCTGACATTCGTCCGTAAGAGCCTTGATGAACTGTTGCCGGCTTCCGATATGACGTCAATCATCAAGCACCGTACGTCCTAATTGGCCCACACATGCCCTACATGATTGCGATCGGAAGAAAAGACGATACAAGGAAGCGGATTAACATAATTGATTCTCAGAAAAACTAAATCAACATTGCAGAATGCGACCGAGCGTTGATCCGGTGGAAAACGTCGATGTCAACGTGTTTCATTGGCAACGGACAATCAAATGGTCTCAAGATGTTCTCAACATAACGTTTCGCTGTAAAGTTCCATCGATCAAAACGCGATTTGAATTTTAAGCAGGGTTGGCAAGTATTGACCGGGCGGTTTTAACCGGGTGGTTTTAACCGGTTAAAACCGCCCCGGTCAATACTCCTGGAAGTGGTCAATACTGGTCAATACCGGTCAATACTGGTCATTTGCAAAAAACCAGGTGGTTAATACTGGTTAATTGAATATTTAATTTGGCTGAGTAAGATTAAGTCGTCAATTTAGTGTTTATTACTGTATGAAATATAGTATATATTATGCACATACTGTTTATATATGGATATACTGGTTTATCAATGAGCTGGCCATGATCATTGTAAAGGCTATTATGATGTCACTTTTAATGAAAACCCTGAACTGGCAAAGGTTACTTAATTGACAAGACTTTCACACTTATTAAATTGAAGCACTGTCGCATAATTCAAATTGCAATCAGATGTCAAGCACAATTACTATCATCTCAATGACCAGTAATTGTGTATTGATAAAACTAAGAGTCTAAAACACATCAATGTAATCATTAGGTTAGGCCAGACTCAGTTACTATAACATGTGTTGGTCCCTGGTAGATTCCAATATGGGCATTCAGGTTTTGCAGAAAAATATTTTGGCCCTTGAAAGACTGTGGCAAATTTTATCTTTTATTTTTCATCAAATTCTTTTACAGTATGGTTATTTAGTTATTCATAAATAGAATAAAGTACAGCAATGAAATTTGTAGTATGAAAGGAAATACATTAAAATTTAGTTCAAAAGACCAATTGACCACTGTGTGGACCAGATTGCCTTTAGCCTTTCAAAATTGAATAACTTGTTTCCTTTATTACTATTCCTACATCACTAATTAATATTGCTTTAGTCTTTTTTTATCATAATAAAAGAATATGGCACTAAATGGCAAGATAATGGGGGATGGTTATATGAATTGACCAATCGACCACCAATCGACCAGTATTGACCGGTATTGACCAGTATTGACCGGTTAAAACCAGTATTGACCACCGGTCTGGTCAATACTCCAATC
Organism: Fragum whitleyi; assembly: GCA_948146395.1. NCBI lineage: Eukaryota > Metazoa > Mollusca > Bivalvia > Cardiida > Cardiidae > Fragum > Fragum whitleyi. The sequence continues at coordinate 7,636,304 of OX411558.1, forward strand.
GACTGGTCGATTGCCAACCCTGGTTTTAAGTCTCCTTGAAATGTCGTTATACTCCCACCATCCAACACATAGCCTGTCTACCACTACATAACGCATGACGTTCACATTGACACTCTCGACAATTTCGAGATAGAATCTTGATTCTACTGTGAAAAGAACACTTTGTCAATGTCGATTGTATTATACAAAGTACCGTTCTAGGCTCGAATAAACATTATCCTGTTGACGGTCTGTCGTTGAAACGTTCTTCTGGAAAGCTTTATTAGCGCGTAGCACGACCTGTTTTAAACAATGGCATATAGTAGATGCGCACATCCATCCCTTTTGAGGTCCTTGTGTGTCCCGTGTCGTCTACGAAGCCAATCGAAACCTGTCGCGAACATGCCATTGGATGATTTGACCATCACTTTGTGTTGACGTCACATTTCGGCGCCCATTTTCGACCATACTGAAAACCCAATGACGTTGTTCGTTAGTCACACGTCTCATTTGTGCAATATTTCAAATAATTTAAGCGTCCTTGTTTCGGCATGATTACTGGACTGCATAATCCATAAACATTTTGTGATAAATCTTGCATACACGTCAACAACGCAAGAATTACCTATTTCTAACGGGACGTATTGTTTCAATAATGAAAACACTTTATCAACACAATAGTTAATTTGTGCGTGCACATTTATACCTAGAATAAATTTCGTACATAGCATTTTGCATAGGACCGACAATAACTTTCGAAAGATCCAATGATATTTTGGCTGGTTACTATCTTATGACGCTAAGTATATCTTCTTTAAAAATGAGGGAAGTTCTGAACTTTTTCTGAAAAGTACTCGATATCCATTTTTACGAATAATGTGTCTGCTGCAAACTATGAAGAGTGTAATTGGCCTCAGCTTTTAGAAATTTTATAGCACAGGGTTGCCCCTGTACGGGAAAACTTATGAAGGAACATTTGAGGGATTACGAGCCATGACATTCTATATCCTATTAGTACTACAAGTAGACTGGCTCCCGTCTCAATGATTTGAAGTATCATGAAATGAGCATCTGAACCAGAAAATGAGTATATTTTTTATCAGCTTATATTCCTCTGACTGGCCGATCAGTGTCGGTTTTTGAGAATATGGGAGGTTATTTGATAAGATTTGATAAGATGAAAAAGTTATACACGAGTGGTGTGCCTCATTGAATTTAAAACTTACTGACAGCCTGGGAGCCAGCGACTAATACTAGTTAGCGGCATTTACATGAAAATTGACATATATCTACTTTGATCGCTATTCAAAATAATAGCTTACACTATCATAATATATGAAGGTGGATATATCATAATGCAGGGTTTTAAGTATGACATTAAGAAAATGGAGTTCAAAGTTCTCGATAGTATGGATCAAAGGGTTCCCTGCAAAAGGTTTTCAGAGGGGGTCTCCTTTTGGCTATCTGCTTGTTTTTGCGAACATTTTGAAATATTCTCTGGATAATACAACACAACATAATATATAGGAAAGATATGTAACTTTAGGATCAGCTTCAGAAAAGAATTGAAGACTGATTAATACAGTCTTCAATGCATTTCGGTTGGTCCCAAGAACGGTCCTTGCTCGTGACTTTATTAAGACGGTTTCAGACTCACAAAATCTGCGTCCCTTAATCCCCTGATAATGCATTTTGCATAAATAATACCGCCTTTAAATCTGATTATTTTCTGTATTTAAAAGTCGATCATTGACAGATCTGCATGTGCTGTGCTTACTATCTCCATTCTTTAGGTTCTTCATTCATTTAAGGCATTTGTAGTATGCTAAGAAAAGACACTAACGATAATTACTTAACCAAGAAAAAAAATCTTGTGGTTGCAAACTGGAATTTATCCCCTTCTTCGGTATTTGCATCATAATTCGACTTCTACGTTTTACTCCGTACCCATAACATTGATTTAATATTCCAGTCTATCAATGAACTAGTCTACAAATACAACAACAACTTTTTTCAATTTCCGTCACGCATGCGCACAAGTACAAAATAATTTTCTGTAATCTTCCGATCAAATCAAGAGAGAAGCGGTTAAATGCATTTTCCGGCGTAATCATGGAATGAAAACAAGCGAAATTAACCCGGTTTGTTGCTTATTTATCTGTTTTCAAATTGCTTAAAATGAAAAAGTAAATCGAGCCAGGATTAAGTTAAACGTTTCTAAAAACGAACTGCACCTGAAAATTTGCCTCCTTGGATTCATGTAAACAATCAAATAGAAGTTGGAAAAGAACGTGATCTAGAGACAAATACCATATATACAAATCTTCTGTGCTCTTTTGATGTTTTTACATTTTGAATAGATCTCAAAGTTGTGTCTGTCAGTTGTTGTGACATTTAAAACCACTTCCGTCACATCTACTGGAGTGTGACAAAGGGCGGAAAAATGCACGAAAAACACGTGCATCAGTCTCTTCTAGCCATGATGTTGAACTGAACAGACGTATTTTGAGTTGCTCTGCGGAGAACCAAAAGGTAAGTATAAACTTATCACTTGTTTTTAGCATAACCTGTTTTTATCATTGCACATGCATTGTGCCATATGTATTATGTGTTTTTATAAAAAACACAACATTGGCGCTGCCTGAGCGGCTTGTGCGGAGCATTTAGCTGCAATTTGATGGGAATTGGACTTTGTTTATCGGCCGATAATTGGCTTGACATGTCGCCTTTATTGGAGTTTACAAAGTGTGTTCCCGTTTAGCCATGCAGCAATTATCACTGCTATTTACAATGCAATTGCTTGATAATTTAAGCAAGTTGCATCATGTTTACTACAATATACATTTCAGCTTTATTTACCCTGGAAAGTTAATGATGTATTGACTGGGCCTAGCAGGTACCCGCTGCCAATTTCCCTGTTCATATTTATTTCTTCTTTAATTAAGGTGATATTTATTTGTCTGATAATTCCATCAATAAAGATTACTTTGGAGTGTCAGTGCACATTTAAAATATTGATAAATTACTTAGGAGAATTTAAAACAGGGTTTTCATTAGCATCCAAAAGCCAAGAGTCAATGACCCTTGAGTCAAAATTTCCAAGAGTCAAAATGAAAAGCCCAAGAGTCAAACCATGACAGAAAAGTGCGCGCACCCCCCCCCCCCCAATCAAATTTATAAAAAAAAGAGACAAAAAAAAAACAGTATCAGATTTATAAAAAAGTAAAAAAAAATCATTTTAAATGTATTGAAATACATAAAATTACATCAAGATCATTTTTCCAAAGGTGCCTGAAAATAAACTAAAAAAATAATTTATAAATTTTCACCCTCATAGTTCACCACAATGTCCAGTCATTAAATAAATACTTAAGAGCTTAATTTCAGACAAAGACTTGTTATTTTGTAAGCACAATAAAGTGGAAAGAGTTTTGAAGTTGCAATGGCATGTAAAAGCTTTTTATGATTTTTATTTTTCACAAAAGGAAGTGGGGCTCAACCACGAAAACCCATGACAATTCACAATTTATCCTCCTCTTGATGTATATTGACTTATTATATAGATTCTGTTCGAATTATAATGAAATAATTCAAAAACATGTTGATTTTAGTGAAATCAGAGTTAAAGTAAATGAGTTTTAGCTGAATTTCACAGGTGTCAAAAGACTGTCAATTACGATCGCCGATAGATAGCCGCTCACAGGAGTGTGTTAATTGCCAATCAAGCTAGGTGTTATTAGACCATCAATTATCTATTTTCAAATAATTTGACACACTTCTAACAACCCTTGACGCACAGCTGCTAATTTTGAAGAGTCAAAATGACGCACCAGCTCAAATTTCCAAGAGTCAAAATTGCATCATTTTGGATTTCTGCGCGTCAAAACCCGGGGTCCCGGGTCAAACGAAAACCCTGTAAAATCATGACATGGGGTCAACTAAATCGGCAGGTGCTTGTTTCCGGTCGGCCATCTTTGAATTCGTTATTTCTCTCTTTGGCAATCCCTCTATCTTATCATTCGTGATTTGTTGATTAATCAAGTTAATTGACATGGTAAGATTGAAAATTCAATAAATTTTTATTGAAAACTATTGAAAGTTACTTTCCGTAGGGCAATTCTTTTGTCTGTTTTCAAGAAGAGCATTTCCATTTCATTTAATTTGGTGAGGGGGAAGGAAGTGAACATTGAATTAGTCTGTTGCAATTATATCCCTTCTTCATGGCAATATTATGCCTTGTGTGGTAGAATTCACACAGATTTCATTTGTCGGGATCCTATAAACCTGACAGGGTGAAAGTTTCACATTATCCTACCTGATAACTGTGAGGTCATTCATTTAGTTTGACTTTGCAATATTCATGATTAGTTAATTTCATAAATGACTGATTGTGTTCCTGTACATGTGACTACATTATCCATGCTACCTGAATTAGTCATTCATTTCAGTTTACAAGTTACAATGACTTGTTAATCAAATTCTTGCATGTATGATAGTTGGAGACTGGCAATCTCTTACACTTTATTCATATGGCAGGGGATTAATAATTTCATTCACCTACTTTAATAATTACCAATAAAATTCTAGCATATGTGATTGGTTGAGTTTTAGAATAAAGCTTTTTCCCTTACGCATACATCTAGGATTAAATCTTTTCATTATATTTAATAGTGATACTCATATTCTTGTGGATATGATTGTCAGATTTTAAAAGCTTGAAACATCTTCTGTAAACTTTAAGAATTCTATAATTTCTTACCAAAGTAAATATTTCCGACCTAAACTGATAATTGAACACATACGTTAACACATACCATATTCTGTAATGTAGCATAAGATTGTCATGTATAATAAGAATGGATATTTATTCATTTATTTACAGGCTTACTTTAATAACAAACCTTTCCATTACCATTGCATTTGAAGGACAGTTACAGTGAGTTACCTGACTTCAAAATCATTCATTTGTCATCATCATTCTGTGAAATAACCCTAGAACATAGTAAGTTATTTCATATTCTATTCCAGTCCCTGGAATTATATAATTACACCCCTACTTTCCAACTATGGCCACAAATGGAGACGGCTCCCCTGACCAGGGGGCTGGTTTTGCAAATCCTTCTTTAATAGAAGGGTGTGTAGACTCTGGTTCTAGGGTTAGTGGAGCCTGTACACCTGGTTCTGAGGGTTCCTGTATTAAAAACAGGGAACCATTGAACATTAATACCTGTTCAATGCGAGAATTATTGAATGTTCGCAAGGTTGCCAGGGCAACAGCAGTAAAAATTATTCAAATGAGACAGGAAAGACCCATTATTCCTGAAATATTATATTCAATTAACAGTAGAGTGAATCCAAACAAGTTCACATTTGACTATGCACTGCAGAAGGCTAATTCTCCTTTGAATATGAAACAGGTGGTTGATAGTGGAAATATGAGAATATTGGGCGAAGTGAAAGGGGAAAAATTAATCAACCCTGATTCCTCACAGATGGATCAGGGTGTTGTCCAGTCCATAGTCCCCAATCATTTCCAGCCATCTGGAAATGAAACAGTGCTCTTATCTGGCGTAATAAGCAATAAGCAAGATTTCCCTTCATGTGAAAATCCATCAGATGTAGCGTCAGAAGATGTAACTGCAAAACATGTAGCAGCACTGGAACAGAACTCACCCAATGACACGTCTTTGCCACATTTCCATTTGCATGGAAATAAGACGCGTATTGCCTCACCCTCAGCTGCTTTAGTTCAAATTAACTCAAATCCGACTTCAGAAAATCAAGAGAATCAATTGTCACAATTTACCAATTCAAAATTTCTTCAGTTACCATCTGAATCCCGTCCTGCTGAATCAAAATTACACCAAGTGAAATCTAGTCAACCTACAGAAAGACTCAATAATCAGTTATTGCCATCTAAATCAAATCTTTTTCGTTTACCATCAAAATTAAAGATAGGTGAAAAATTTATCTTTAAGACCTATCTGGCTTCTATCACTAGACTTAAGGTTAGTGTGATTGCAAATGCAGCAAATCCATCACTAGAGCATGATGGGGGTGTGGCTTTTACTATTTCACGAGGGGCAGGGAAAACCCTAGACCGTCAATGTCGTGAAATTGTTAAGCAAACTGGACTGATTCCTGTGACCAGGAATTATGAGACATGTGCTGGTAAACTAAACTATAAGTCGGTCATACATGCTGTAGGACCTCAATGGAAGGACTACAAAGATAAAGTCAGATGCATGTATGATTTGTATGCTACATTAATGAACATATTTGAGAGATGTGAGGTGAGGGGTTATAAGAGTATAGGTATTCCTGCAATAAGTTCTGGCATCTATGGGGTACCTAAACCTCTTTGCGCTGACATGTATGTTAAAGCTGCAGCAGATTATAGTGAAAAAGGCAGCCCATTTCTGCAAGAGGTACACCTTGTAGATACTGACCCTGAAATCATTCACTTTGTACAAATATCTATCTGTAAATGGCAACAAGATCCAAGCCTACTCGAACCTGAGAACTGTGTTCCTGAATATCTTCTTTTAATTGAACAAGATCAAATTATCTCTAAAGAACCCACTGAGATGGGCAGTCCAACATCAAACAAACCTAGGGCTATAACTAAAAATTGTGGTAATAGACAAACCCGACACCAATCATCTAAAAATAATAAATGGCATAATATGAATCAAGGATCATGTGAATCAATAGACTTCAATTCTAACTCAGTTCCACCACCATTTCTAAATTTCCAGGAAACTGGAAATGCTAATGATCAACATCAATCAGATTCTACCCTGGTAGACAATCTTTTCCAGACAACTGGAAATGAAGACCCATTAGCATACAAAACGGCTTGTAAGAAGCAAAATCAATATCCAAGTAGTGACGCCAATTTCCAGGCAACTGGAAATATTGATAAACACCAGCATATTTCAGTTGATGTCAATTTCCAGACAATTGGAAATGGTCAACCCCAACAAAATAAACTTTTCCAGGCGACTGGAAATGAAAAAAATCCAATAGAAAATCCAGGCTTCCAGGAAACTGGGAGACCTCATAACCAATATCTTAATTTCCAGTCAACTGGAAATAATAATTATGGAACCGAAAATACACCAAAGTATTATAGGAATCAAGCATTTGGAAATTCATCAGAAAGCATGTACTGTGTTGCAAAATCTAAAAATTCAGAAATGTCTTCTTCATATAAAAAGATGAATGACAATCTAACTTCTTTGAATATTCCCATTAACATAAACTCAGTGGAAGACTTGAATAGAAACCTAATAAATCCTCATGATATTGAGAAATACTCCAGCTTGCCACTAAATAAGATCAACTTTCAAAAAATGAGTACTTACTCTAAAATGCAATTGTCCAAAGAAAAACAACAAACCTTAAAACATACTTCAGTGAGACAGTCTTTCAATGATGGAAACATGAATAAAGGCCTGTCATACATCTGGGATGGAAATCGGCATGTCCAAGTTAGGATGGACTTGCATTCCCTAAACAAAATGATTGATTCCTCTAATAAGATTCAAGGTGATGAAAGGTTCCAATCTGTTAAACGGGAACCTGAAGCGTCCCATGATGTTTCAGCATATAGATCTGGAACCAACAGAAGAAAGTCTGAATTTCCAGCTCAGCGGGAAACTCAGGTTTCTGAGGTGTCTTACAACAAAACATTGAAACCTACTACACAATTACATCCTATAAGGAATAGTGGGTCAGAGAGTGATGACCATTGTCCGTATTTATGTATGAGCAATGACCAAGGGGCCAGACCAAAGACGCCAAGGAATGTCTCTATCCCTATCTCATTTGATGGGGAGGGAAAGTGGCATTCATTTTATACCAAGTTCAAGTCCTTTGCGGAAGAATTCAATTGGTCCTCTGAAGATAAGAAAAGGAGATTATGTTGGCTTCTTGAAGGAAAAGCAAGTGATTTCTATTCACTTCTGATTGATCAAGAGCCAAACATCACATTTGAGCGATTAGTTGTAAGATTTAAGAGACGCTTTGATTTCAGTGACATCACTGAAAATCTAATTCTGGAATTTCAAGAGGCTAAACAAAAGCCTAATGAAACCCTTCCAGAATGGGGACAGAGGGTTACTGAGCTTGCATCAGAGGCATTCCAGCATATGACCGATGAGCATATATATGGGATGGCAGTGAAAAGATTCTGCCAGGGATGCCATGATAAGGAGGCAGCAGCATATGCTGCTAACGCTAAGCCAAATAACATTGAACAGGCCATTGAACTGGTAAGGAATTGCCAGCTCAATGGAGAAATCATCTTTGGCAGACCTAGACCCTTCAGATTTGATGATTTAGCCGAATCAGATAATGCCCATCTTGATATATGTGCTCTTCAGAGGTGGATAGTGGTGATGACTGTGCGATCATGGCCATCCCCACAGAATCTACCAGGTCAGATTTAGAAAAGCCTTATGTTAAGCTTATAACTAAGTCCCCAATTAGTAAGGACCCCTCTAGCAAAAAGAAAAGTTTGGAAGGCAAAATCCGAACTTTAGAGACTAAAATTGATCTCATAGTAGATGCAATTGCCAAATTGTCAAACAATTTTGGCAAGTAATTTGTATAATAGACCCTCCTCAGCAACATAATTGATTTGGTTATATCATTATCTAATATATTTTTCTGATCTAGAACACTGTGCAAAATATTTCAGTTAATCCCCATTACTTCTCTTGATCGAGGTTCAACTTAATTCTAAGGATCATAGATTGTTTGCAGAGGAAACATTACTACTACGGTCTAGGAATGAATATACTTTTTGGAGGAAAAATATGTCAATATCAATAAAAGTTTAGGTTTTAATTCTTGTAAGTTCATGCCCTTTAATCTTTATATCCAATTATAACAGAAATTTTAGGTTGCCGAGGTATGTCTATTATTATTATTTAAATAAAATGTTATTCTGCCTAACTCAATGTGTTGTTTCCCTTTCATGTAAAATCACCTTAATAAAATTATATCTAGACTTTGAATCAGACTCCAGTTGCTGTAAAATCAAAGATTTCAAAAGTAGTATAAATACCCATTTCCTTCAAGCCAAAACTTTAATTTGCATAAATCAAAACCTAGATTTTCAGATAGATTTCCTCTTCTGTTACTGACTACTTTATATCAGTAAATTATAATGTAAAATAAAACCAAGTTCTGACTAAAGTCTCATATTTTTTGAGAAATTTCTAGAGCATTTTTAGGAAATATAATTTTGAACTCCTTTGAGTTGCATGATGTAAACTAAAATAGTTCCAAGTAACTTTGGAACCAACAAGCTAGAGGGGGTTCCAGCTAGCTCTGGAACATTCCTTTTGAAAACTTCTGATCATCAGGGGTTGTTCCCACATGAAGTTCCTGATAACTAAGGAAAAAATGAGATTCATGTGGTGTTCCAGATAATCTGGAACAAATCTATTTGACATTCCAGTTAAACTGGAATAAATTATTCACTATCACATGCACTTAAAGAATCGCTTTCCAGTATATAGTTGCAGGATATTTGGTTCATTCCTGTAACTTATAAGCATGCACTCCAATAATACCTAGAAACCTTTTTGCTAGGACTGAAACTTAGTATATGGAAAGAAAGCCCATTTTTAGGCATGGGAGGAGTGTTGTGACATTTAAAACCACTTCCGTCACATCTACTGGAGTGTGACAAAGGGCGGGAAAATGCACGAAAAACACGTGCATCAGTCTCTTCTTGCCATGATGTTGAACTGAACAGACCTGTTTTGAGTTGCTCTGCGGAAAACCAAAAGGTAAGTTTTTACCTATCACTTGTTTTTAATTTAACCTGTTTTTATCATTGCACATGCATTGTGCCATGTGTGTTGTGTGTATAAAAAACACAACACAGTCACTGTAATCAAGTAATGCATGACTGCTGCAAAAGCTCAGTGGTTAGAGCGTCAGTCTCCTGATCTGAAGGTCAGGGTTTTTGAGCCCAGGTGACAGCAAGATGTTCCTGTAGGCTAGAAACTTAATAGTCACTGCCCCAGTCCATCCAGCTGTAAAAGGGTAGCTGTTGATGAATACCCTTCAAATAAAAAATGGATTCCATTTCCTCTCGAATTTCTCTTGCAAAATTGAAAACATATAGAATAAGTCACCTGCCAGTTATACCTGAAAGGGAGTTAGGCAGTATGTATAGATAGATAGAAGTAAAATTTTGGCCATCTGGGCACAGTCCATCTGTAAGTTATATGGATATGTTGACAACTAGGTCACAACTACCCCTGCGCTGTAAACTAATGGGGTTGTTCATATAATGTTCCCACTGCTTTTCCAATCTGGGGGTAAAAATGGGTATTTTACAGCATGCATGTACCCCCATCTGTATAATACAAAGAAGGCTGGTTGTAAAAATTTGGGGATACAAGCTTCAATTTAGGGGTAAAGCACTGTTCATAATTGGCCAATTTTGGGATGGGATTCTTTGTTTCCTTCTGCCACCTATAAAGTATCTAAAACTCACAATTGTTTAAAAAATTTGGCACCCAAACCAATGAATTACAGTTTTCATTCTAGCACAGACACGCACCTGCCAGTAATACCCGAAAGGGGAGTTAGGCAGTATATATATATTAAAGTAATAAAGCCAGAAAATGAGCTTGACAAGGTCACATGTAACTGGAATCCACCCTTGAACACAGGCATATTACTCTACCAATTGGTGTAGTGGTTCTGAAATATTTTGAAAGTCTACTTGTCCATGGACAAGTGACAATCACGAACTGACTTGTCTGTATCAAAACCCAGGGTCCAAAGAATCTACTCATCCGCTCGTATTAACAAGTAAGAAATTAGGGAGGATGAGTGAAAATTCAGATTTTGTTGTCCGCCTAGTCGAGTGAAGAATTAATAGCACTACATTATAATGTTTTATGTCTGGGTAAAAACGGATAAAGGCATCCCCAACATACTAAACTGATAGTTTAATTTCTAATAACTACCTCCCTGGAGGACGAGCACCTTTTTAGCTCACCTGAGCAAAACTACTCAAGGGGAGCTTTAAGGATCACTCCGAGTCTGTTGTGAATTGTCTGTCATCAACAACCCTAAAAACTTCTTCTCCTGAACCACTGGGCTGATTTCATTGAAACTTTACCATAATGTTTCTTAGGTGACCCATTTCAAAAAATTGTTTGCAAAATTTTGATTGGCCCATAAATTTGAAGGCGGGGCTTATTTTGGGCCCGGAATCTTTGAACAACAACCCCTCCTCAACCACAGGGCTTAATTCAATTAAACTTTACCAGAATGTTCCTTGGGTGACCCTTTTCAAAAATTATTCGCAAACTTTTGATTGGTCCATAAATATGGGCGTGGAAGCGCAGAGCTTTTTTTGAGTCCATACTGAGCTGGTCTGTCATTTTGACTCTTGAAAATTAGCAGCCATGTGTCAAGGGTTATAGGAAGTGTATTGAAAATAAAACTCATTAGAAGCTCTTGGTAACATCTGCAACCTCAAAACTCTTTCTACTTCCTACAAACATTTTGTCTGAAATTAAGTTCCCTGTAAATAATTCAATTACTGGAAATTGGGGTATACTGTGAGAGTCCAAAATTTATAGAGTTTATTTTCAGGCAAATTTGGAAAAATAATCCTAAAAATGATTGAAAAGGTTTTACATCTGGAAACAGTACCTTAATCCGACAAGAGTCATTGACTCTTGGCTTTTGGATGCTAGTGAAACCCTGCTTAATATTAAAAAAAATATTTGAAAAGTCATCTGCAACCCTTTTCAGTTGTGAGATTTTTCAATTATCCTTGGCTAACTTCGCTTATGTGTGCTGCTTAATGGACAACTTGCGCAGCTTATTTCAGAAAGTATCTCTTAGTTTTGATTCCACCTAATGTGATTTACTACAATTTCTAAGTAAAATTTTGAAACTGTCACATTTGACAAATGGCTTTATTGGAAGGAAGAGTCCAAGAGTCTTGACTGACAGAGGTTGAACATTTTCACACTTCTAGATGGTCCTTTTTTGCCCAATGGCCTGTGATAGGTAAAACGATTTATTTAGGTCATGGTGCAAATCATACAACCTTTTACAATGACTAAAAAGTACAATACAGAAAATCCTTGGAAATGATTTTCTTTGCAAGGCTAAACGATGATGAATGCATGAGCATGCAGGGCTTTTTTTTTTTCATTCTTTAACAGGAGCCTGTAGAAGGCTACTTCCCAATTTGAAGAAAGATCCTTTTTTTTCTGACTTGTGGCAGAGAAATTTCCAAAAATTACAGCTTATTTTTGCATTCTATTGATTTATTCTTTTCACTTTTTATTTTCTCTTATATTTCTATTAATTTCATCACAGCTAAGCCCTTTGAATATAGTTATAAATCATTAATCTCAAAAATGATACATGAATCTTACTCATAACTTTCTTTTATTCAATTCATGTTTCTCAATTCTTCTGATAACCGTGCTAAAATTTCCCAAAATGAACAGGCTAAGGCCTCTTCCCAATTTCTAGGAAAAAAGCTATATGAAAGGGAGTGATGACAATTTGAACCAATGTCATGTTAAATAAATTTTAGCTAAAAATTTTTCATCAAAATCAAAGGGCAAAAAGCACTGAAAGTACCAACTGTAGGTCAATTTCTATTTGAAAAACTAAATTTATTGACAATTATTGTTTGAAAGTGAGAAACAGGTGGTGTAGATTAACATCAGACTGCACATATGTGCAGGCTGATGTTTGTCTATAGCTCCTGCCAAAGTAGGAATATTCCGGGTTCAGCATGACAAGGGTTAAATCATTATTTCTTATCCATATACATTGTATGATGTTGTGGGTAATGATTGGAATTATTTTCAAGATGATGAGACGACTGTCCGGCCTTTTTAATGCTGATTTTGGAGCCGAAACTTGGCCCCATTCCTCTCTTCAAAACATATGATTCATCCCCTGTTTCAGAAAAAAGCCCAATTCTAAAAAGCAATTATCGTGAAAAATTGATTTCTATCATGTTGTAGCCCCAAAACACCCATTTAAATGGACTTCTAATATACATGGATTTTTATATCATTGCTACATTAAAAGCATTGCATGTATAGATTTTTCACACATGAATTATTACCTCTGATGGATTTCCTTGTTATATGAAAATTCTCCTCTCTGTTAATTTTGTCCCTTCAGAAAGGAGCAGTCACCTTTCCCCTCAACTTCAGAAAAAAGCATGGCTGCTAAGTACTCATAATGAACAGTTTAAGTGACTTGGTACAAAGTGAGGAAATATTTTGTTTAAATAACAATTCAACCTGAACCTTCTTATCGTTAGAGATTTATGTGTTTATTGTACATTTATTCACAGTTGAACTGCAGCCTTTCCCAATATTAGCACCCCTATATTTTTTTACTAAATAAACCACTTAAAATGCCTAAATTTTAAGATATATTTGAGATATATTTGAGACTTCTTCTCTAATTTGATGTGAATTTCCTCTAAACAATCATTTATATGATTGTTCAGAGGAAATATACCATACCTCAAGTTAAAGGGACAAGGGCAAAAGACAAAAGATTAATTTTTATGCCCCCGTATTGAGAGATCGGGAGCATATTGTTTTACTCATGTCCGTCTGTCTGTCTGTCTGTCTGTCCAACTGTCTGTCCGTCTGTCTGTCCGAAAACTTAACCCGCAAACTTAACCTTTGCCTTATAGAGAGATCGCTGTTACGGGGGCATTCGTGTTTCACAAACACATCTTGTTTAAATCAGTAAATGCATACTAAATAAAAGCTCCCCAGCCATGCTATGTATAGCTCCCGGGAGTGTTTATTAGGAAAAATACAGTAGTATCATTCAAAATGAATCATGATTAGGAATGGTGGAGATGTTTAATCAGAAAATTTAAGTTGAGATTCGGCTTGAATACCTAGGTAAACCTTGATTTTTTTCTCAAACACATTGTATTTCAACACCTTCTTTCTCTCCTTTTCAGAAATTCAAGAGTAGATAACCATGTCATTGTTTAAGGCCCGAGACTGGTGGTCAACTACAGTGGGAGAAGAGGAAGAATTCGATCAAGGATGTTTGTGTGTGGCCAATATAGATAACAGCTCAAATGAATTAGGTATATAAGTCAATAGATCATTTTTGTTTAGTCTGAATCAGGGCTCATGTTTGACCTCTCAACCAGTGATGTGGCCCTCAAAAATCTGAAAATAACTTAATTTGACCCTTAGAAATTTCTCCTAAGGGGGTGATAAGTTAACAGGTAAATTTTAATGATCCCATTACAAAAGCAAGACATAGTTTCAAAATGACATCTTGTGTTTGTCTGTTAGCCTGTCAGTCAGATATAAATGTTTGATGCAAGGATTGACACAAACTTCTGTGAGTCAGGAGTCCATCAGACTCCCAATTTATATAATATAGGTATCCAAGCTCAAAGTAAATAGTCGAATTGTCATTTGTGAGAACTTTGTGGAAAAGAAGAAATTGCTTATTTCAAGCAATTTCTCTTTTGTTCCCTGCTACAAAAAGATAGTTTTCTTTCAAAATATATTGTTTTACTAGAAACATGTCAATGTGATCTTCAACAATTTTTGTTCATAGATTTTTTCATTTGCTTAAAATTCTCTTTCCTGAGAGTCCACCAGACAATTTGCATGCCAAATTAAGCAGTCCTAACTGGTAAATAAGGAGTCTCAGACACAATTTTGTCAAACTCCGTTGATGTTTTATATTTTTAGATAAAATCATAATTGGCAGTTACCATGGTATAGTAAGAATATTCAACCCAAAACCAGTGAAGACAGAGAATGGTTGGAGTGGATTTAAAGCGGAAGATGTTATGTTGGAGACCTCCCTACAGAACCCAGTATTACAGCTGGAGGCTGGAAAATTTGTCTCGTAAGTTTGTTCACATCTTGGCCTCTCTTTGTAAATGTAAATGCTTTTATCCTGGCTATAACTAAAGCTAAATTGGTTTATACTACCTCTTCTTTAATGCTTTTAGTGGATATGTCTCTTATCAGTTGCTGACAACCTGACATTGCACAAATTGATGGGTTAGTGCAAAATTATTGGCACTTAAAAAAGTTTTGCGCTAATCCCTCAATATATTCATCTTCTCTGCCTGTCTTTCCCAACATCCATCTGTCTGTACACTCAAATCTTGTAAATGCATTTCTCATCACCTGACTTCGTGCATATTAATTGTGGTTTATTATATCCTGCCTGGCAATTTTTTGATGTGGTATGTTGTCACTCAGGAACTTTTGTTTGTTTGGTAAGAATTTTACCCTAAAATTGTAATACTTTCATACATGTTTTGCCGTAAGTGAATTGAATGACTTTATGATGGAATTTTCAATTTGTGGTTGCATAGGAGTGAGAGTTGTCAGGAACTCATAGTAAGGTGCCAAAATTTAACTGAAATTCTGTTACAAATTGTAATTAAGTTCATAGGGCAGTTGGTAGCACGTCAGACTGTCAATTTTAAGGTTCGGGTCCGATCCCCGATGTTGACACTCATTCTTTCTGCCTATTTGTCTCCCACCAATATTAATTGATAATTAGTATGACAACAACTCCCTACAATAAAGAGTTAATGCTTTGTTTTGTTACTGGGTTGAAAATCGTAGACTTATGTGGGATAGCAGTTTGAGGCTAGGAAAGAATGTAATGGTAGTACTGGTGTGAGAAATACCAGGAATCCATTTTAAGGTGCTCCAGCACCTGCGATATAACTGACAAAATGTTGAAAACGGCCTAAAACTCCATTCAAAAAACAAGTCTTAGAAACAAATAAATTAGATTTTCCAAATACTTTCTGATACTATTGATTATTTGTCTCCCCCTCTCAAAGGTCCGCTTATTATGTTACAAACTATTTTAGGTATGATAAATTAAGGAAAGTTATGCTTCTTAAATTAACAGAGGTACAGAAAAATTACACCTAGCAGTTTTACATCCAAGGAGATTGGCTGTTTATAATGTAGCAGGTATGTTTATTCTTTCAATCAGTCACATAAATTTTGTAACCCATCATGCAAAAAGGGACCATCTGGGTAGTGTATAAAGTGTTGACCCTAGTTGGACTGCATGTATTGCGCAGCCTGACAAGAGTAAAAACTTTTCTCACTTTACTAATTACTAGTAATCAATAATGATCAATTTGCCTTTCTCTGAAAGAATTTTTTGAAATATGACGTCTGGTTTATTAGTGTTGGAATTAATCTCTTTTTGGAATTTCTGTTTTACGGAGTTACCAGATGGTCTCTTTCCACATGATAGGTCACATGTTATTCCTTCTATACCCCTACCCAAATAAATGCCTCTTTTTTACATTAAAAAAAAAAAACAGAGAAAAATTAAAGTGAGGTATTCTGTTTTATTATTGACCTTGCAGGGCGTGGCTAAGCTTTGAGGCCAATTTGTGAGTTTACTATCTAATATTTTGGGTTTTCATAAATTAGCGAAAGTTATTGTTAAGGCTCGTCAATACCAGTAACCCAAAATTATAATGATAAACAGACTAAGCCAAAGTGAACTTATTTTATCATTGAGTGACCCATTACATAGGCTTTGCCCAGTCTGGCCACACACCATGGATTATATTTGAATAATGTAATAAATAAAAATGTATATAAAGGAAAGGAAAAAGTACACCTAGGTTGCCTGAGGCTAGTTAAGTTTAAGAAGGGTTTTTAGCTGAGTGACTAATGGTTATTGGTCTATATGACAAACAAAATTAAAGACATTGTCACCACTGCTTTCAGATCAAAACATCCATCAGCTAAATCTTATTTTATAATATGACATATGCCACATGAGTGAAAGAACCCCGTTTAATATTTTTGGTATTACACAGGTGTATTACACTAGTGGAATAACTATGCGAAACGAGCGGAGAAGGTATAGCAGCATCTTTTTGTAATGCTGAAAAGGATGTCATATAAGATGTGATGACATCATTTTACATTTTTTATAATTATATTACAGTTAGTAACTTAGTGAAATGACATTTGCCTCAATCAAACTCATTCTAAATCGCGCACTCAGCGCTCCATTCATTCATTCCAAATACTCACTCAAACCATTCAAAAATGCTCAAACCTATTGAAAAATATAGAATAAACAACGTCATTCAAAATAAATTTGGATAGAGAAAAATTGTGATTTCACTGACATAATTCATATTGTAAGCCTTTAATAGGTTCTTGAAGAAATAGGAAGCTATCTACAGAACTTATATGCATATTTTATGAAAGGCAGGTAATCAAAATCGCAAATTTTGTTCATCCTGAATAACATTTGCGATATTGGATTACCTCCTATTTAATTCATTCAAAACTCGCTCCACACACTCAATCAGTTTCCTTTCTTAATCATTCCAAAATCATCCACCTTGTCAATTTTACGATGTTGTTATCTGTACTTTAAAGAAATTTAGTCAATGAATGATAAGAATTCTGTTCATTTTTCTAAAAAAAATAAAAAATGTTTCTTACAGTAACAGTTATAAAATGAATATAAAATTTGTGTCAATAAAGTACCAAAATTTATTAATATCCTCATCTAAAACAGATAAAACTCAGCAAAGTATTGTTTTTATATGTTTGTAGATGACTTGTTTTATAAATTGATTTATTCATAACCACTTTTTCAATATCCTTATTTCCCAAACAGAAATGTCGGGTACAGTAGAACATGGGACGCAGTATCAGATGACCCTATCTTATGAACACAAGTTACAGAGAACGGCATACAACTTTTGTTATGGACCATTTGGACAGGTGAAATGTGAGTATTCCACCAAACTGGTTTTCCCTCATCTTATGTTGAACAAAATAAAGCATTTTGCATTCATAAGAATTTTGGGAAAAAAATTACTATACATATGATATCTAGGTTAATATTAAAAAGAAAACAAATCAGCAGTTTCTGATAAAAACTAACATTTTACTGAGCCTTTTTCTACAGTTACGATCTTGTACATTTTACCATTCCTCCATAATTCCTCTTTTTCGCTGTTGAAAAACGTTGTTGACAGAAATTACTTATTACCAGCATAAGTCAAAATTGTCAATAGTGGCCATCCAAGGGACAAGTAAAGGGAATTGGTCGCTTAATAAAAACTTCCCAAACTATATATATAAATATTTATGTATTTTTCAGCCAAAGATTTTATCTGTGTACAGTCTATGGATGGTGCAGTATCAATATTTGAGCAGGAAACATTTGCCTTCACTCGATTTTTACCTGGTTCCTTATTACCGGGACCGTTAAGATATGTGTCACGATTAGACAGTTTTGTCACAGTATCATCGTCATGGCAACTAGAATGTTACAAGTAAGTAAACTTCTTGAATAAAGTGTGGATGAAAAACTGAGTCTAGGGGACAAGTATTAATTGACTGTTTTGTCAATATAAAATCAACATAAGATAAGAAGCTCTATTTTGCCATGGCAAGAAGGATCATTGCCATGCTGTTTTATTACCTTGCAATCCAATTAGAAGATGGTATGTCCATAATAATTATACTCCCGTCCAAGGACAGGACACAATTGCAGGCGCGTGGCATCCGCTTCTTTGTCCAGAGCACAGCTCTGTCACCGCATGTCCGATTAACTCGAAACTTGGCAATTACCTTCCCATTGTTGTTTATAATACTTGGGCATCCAGCTGTATAATGGGCATATCTTGTGACAACTTGCCACCTCTTATATATGTGACCTGTCACGTGAAAAGGGGCCATCTGGGCACTCTGTAAAATAGATATTTGAAAAAGAGATTTGGTCCAGCATTCATCAACCAGAGGTAGCATTTCAAATATTCTTTCACGGGAAGATAGATTACTCATTCTAGATTCAGAAATAAGCAAAGTGCGAAATGTTTCGATCCTAGTCAGTCTGCGCAGTCTGATGAGGGTTGACACTTTACGCGCTACCCAGATAGTCCCTTTTGTTTGACGGGTCACATATTATTTTTCTGTGTTCCTTTCAAGATAAGCCTGAGATATGTCAAAGAATATTGAAGATAAAGCAGGAAGACATTATTAGCTGATGCAAGTAGACTGAAATGCTGTTAATAGTAATATATAAACCCACTCAAACAAATGAATCACTCTATACAAATTATTTCTTGTTTTAATATAATATAGGTACCAAGTTTTAGCTGTCGCTACTGATGCCAAGAGTAAAGAAGAATCCCAGAATATTAAATCAGGGAAAAGGGTCACAGTAAGTATATATGTATAGGCCTAATATTTACTACAGGACTTATGCTAGTTCAGGAGTCATTGACCATTTGACTGGGAGTTTCAAGGGGTCAAAACCTTTGTTGAAGGGGTCAAAACTAAAACAGTTAAAAAAAATAGTAGATAAGTAATTACTTGTTTGAGTTATTGAATTGTCTACCTTATATCTTTATAAGAGAACTAGATAATTGCAGTGCATAAATAATTTGCAGCAGTATTAAGATGTAATACTGTTTGAAGGGATCAATAAGACCCACATGACAGTAAAATTTTCAGGATAAAAAAGGATATTTCCGTATTTTATGAGGGTGTAAACCCTGATTTAAGGTAGCAATGGACACATGACGTCATTTTTTTCCACCCAATGAATTTTTTTCTTGTTCACATATGTTGTAGATTAACATTGTCTAGTCATTATATCAAAATTTGAAGGTACCTTTCCATGCTCGTTTTCATGCTAAAGTTATCTGCCCTTGAGTTGTATTTGCCATTTCTCAGTAAAACGTTTATATTCGTTTTAGGTCTAGTATAAACTAAGTACTAGCTTATAGCTATAAAACAAATACATTTTGATAGACCTTATACATGTACACAATGGCTGTTGCCAAGAAAATTTCTCTTTGATCAAGTGCATTTGCACAATTTGCCTTCAAAAGTTAAAAATGCACTAATTTTTGTAATTTTACAGGGTAATAATGCCACAAAAATATATTTTTTGAAGAAATTGCCCAATTAATTTTTGTTGTTTTCCGATATGTTTAAACCCCATAGTTTTCCTTTATTTGGTAAAAAATTCAGCATACCTTTCCATGCAAATAAGAAAGCTTTTCGTTATTTTACAGTGACCTCTCCTAATTGAATGACGCTTTTGGCGCATTTTTATTGTTAAATTTAATGATCCAGTCATTCAGTTGATATCAAATGTTGAAAAGAAGCTAAGTTAAGAAATTTTATCATCATTATTCTACGTTATTTCAATAAGCAAAACCTTACGAAAGCCGGTCTTTTTAAACAACGCGCAAAAAGAGCCGTAAAATAAACGAAAACCCACTTCCGGTTTAAAGAGTCGGGAAGCGGCTGTCCATTGCCACCTTAAGGATCAAACATACAGAGGCACAGATAGGAGAGGGTAATACCATTCTAAAATCTTTGTTTCTCAATTAAACCATATGTTGTGGGTACTCATTGGAATTGCTTGACAAGGTGATACCAATGCACAATATAGGATTTGTGAAAGTATTGTTGAAATATTTGAATTTGAAATCCAAAATGCCCCCTCTATCTGTAGCTCTGAACATAAGTCCTGTATCTACCTTTTGCAACAAGCCTGCATATAGGAAAAAAAATCAATAATTTTGGTCATTTTGCACATTCAACATTTAGAATGTTTTGGGAGAAATCTTTGCCATGTTTTGTAGACAGTGATGTACAAAAGCTTGACTTACTCCAACACCTTTATTATATGGAATTTCTTTTATTTGATGATTTTCTTCCCCTTATAAAAAAAATTATACACAGACAAAAAAAAAAAAACCAACTGTAATTGTATCCCACTGCACTACCATTATTATTCTTTATTTCCTCCATAAGTGAAGATACATGATATATACAAAATGACATGGACATGAAAGCAAACAAACAAGATTTCACATAATATAACAGCAAGTACATAAGAGTAGGAATGAGTATGATAGTAGGTTAGCTGTGAATATATTATCTAAAACTTAGAAGTTGAAATTAGTAAGCATACTTTTGCTAGAATCACATTTTAGTTTTGTAATATTTAATGAATAAGTGTGACTTTTCCTGTTATTGTTATATATTTGAATGATTTGAAAATAACACTTAGTAGTGAAGCTATACAGAGGTTATTTTGGATTTAGTTGTTAATTTTTGTATTTCAGTATGACTGGTGTTTTAATATTGGAGAACAAGCTCTAGATATAGCTGTGATAACATATCAAACAGCCCCACCATCTATTCTAGTCTTAGGTATGTAACAGATATGAATCCACACAGGTTTGAGGTTCTGTAGCCTTATTAATTATTTGGGTGAAAGTTAGATCATGTATGTTAACAAACCCTACATTTCAATTTTTGAACCCTCTTTAAAGAATTCCAGAATCCATCAAGCTATGAATGCTTAAAGTAAAGAAAATCTTTCTCTATTTCTACTGGATTATTTAATCCTTAGCTTGTTTAGAAATTAAGAATCTATAAATCTTTTCAAGACTCCCTTGATATTATTTTATGTTCTAGACACAACCAAGGTCTAATGACATGTTGATGGCTCAGGGGGAAACAGTTGTAACTCCCTATATGTTTATAGGGAGTTACAACAGTTTCGCGCTGAGCCATCAATATACAGTCATTAACTTGTGTTAAGCGACAACTTAGGGAACCACCAAAAAGTGGTCGCTTATGGGAATGGTCACTTACTACAAGATATCATGATGAATAAGACAGGTCATTTGATAGCATGTATAGATTGTCTTACTGAATCCAAATATGTTCAACCCCATTAGAATCATCCCATGAGAGAATTCTAATGGTTTCAACAACAAAATTCAATAGTAGGAAATTTTACTTTTAAAACTACCACTTTTGCTAACTTTGGGACTTTTTATAATGGTTGCTTAATAAAATTGGGACTTTTTAAATTGCTTGCTTAATAAAATAGGTTACGTAATAGAAGAGGTTGCTCAAGCAATATCCACTGTATACCAATGATAGCTTTTTGCTAAAGAGAAGGGGTAGCTAAACATGCTTAAAAGATATTGGATGTAAGAAAATTAAAACTAGATTCGCCAAGCTACAGATAGATGGGGTATTTCTGTTTTCAAATGAGATTGTTACAACTATACTTGCACAAATCCCATGGTGTTTGTACACATTGGAATCGTCTTCTCAAGACTGTTCCAATGAGTATCCACAACATAGGATTTCAATAAGAAATAAAGATTTTAGACTGGCTTTAACCTCACATCCGTTCCCCTGGATTCAAAATACTCTACTGATATTTTGCATAGGTCTCTTGGGAGTAATGAATATTAGATAAAAATATGTTTTACATATTTCAGGAGAGAGAAATTTGTATTGCTTGACAGAATCAGGAAGGTTAAGATTTGCAAAGAAGTTTGAATATGATGTCAGTTGTTTTGCTCCATATGCTTCTTGTAAGTATGGGTACCTGTAGTTTATTAAAAAGGCACCAGGAAATAAGATAAATTTTAAATGTAATCATATTCAGAAATGTAATTGAAAGGGTGTCAAATTCTGATTTCTCCACTTGTCTGTGAACAAGTAAGAGATGGTTTTCTACTTGTTAGTGATCAAAATGACTTTCTCCTCCCAAACGTGAATAGATTAATATTGAAAATCATTGATAAGTTTATAGGAATTATATATGTATAGGGATAATCTTAAAAGCTTTATAAGATAGTGTTCTTTAATTTGAACTTTTAAAAGAAAAAATGTGTCTTTCCAATTTAAAAAAAATTTTCTACAGCTTTATCCATTTTTTGCCTTATTATGAAAGTGTGATATATTAAAATGATTGTTAAATGGAAACCAGCATCAAATTAAAAGGGAGTAAAATAAAAAAGTAAAGATAGCAATTTGATATATATCTGCTTCAGATATTGATTGCCAGTCTATGTTTTTGTGTAGCTCGGGGGGTATTGGGATGAAAATGGTATGTTTTGATAGTTTCTCTTTATTTTTTATAGTGACAGAAGGAACTATCAATTATCTCCTGGCCTCTACAACTCAAACCATGATGGTGTATCAGGATAATGGGTTAAAGTGGGCAGCCAAACTAGATCATATTCCTATCATGATGACTGTAGGAAATTTTCAGTAAGTGATTTTACATATTGGAGTAAAACTTGGCAATGACAATAAACACATGTGTCTCAAAGTGAAGATACACTTGTGATGTGGGCAGCATTTTCATGCTATGAATTTAATCGGCAAGCTAATAATTCTCCTGTACATTCCAAAGTACCTAAAGTACAATACTCCTATTTCTTATGACCATTGGTCATGTTAGATTTCTTTAATTTTAAATATAAAGATCATGTGGTCACTTACAAAGGTCAAACTGAATAGAATGAAATTCTCCACCATTACTGCTCATGAAATGCAGTCTTTTCAACTTAGTTTGTTCATTTCTAGCTGAGCTAAGAGAAGTATGAAACATGTTTACAAAAAAAAAATCCATTTGATTTGGTTAAAAACCTATTTATTTTACATCGATTAGGAAACAAGTTCTTACAACTTAGATTAATCCCTCTCAATTCTGCCTCCTGGAAAATTCACCAACATACATAACTCTGTGAAGATGGCTACACCTTAAGATAAAGCTTATAAAAATAGGTCAGGGGTGTGAAATTCCCATACCTGACTTGTGCAACACAGTTTTTTTTACCTGTAGACAGGTGTATTTTTTTACTCCACTTGTCCTTGGACAAGTAAATACCAGGACAAATCTTTGAATGGTACTAAACAGATCTAAAAGATTAATTATCATGATGTTCATACCAAAAGGTAGAAAGCATTGTTTTCAATGAAGAAAATGCTGGAGTCCAGCAGTTTCTTCTTTAAAAAACAATGTTTTCTCAAAATTGATTGATTTTCTTTTTTGCAGACTAGTTCTTTTTGATCTAGGACAAGTAGAAAATCATCTTTTACTTGTCCAGGGACAAGTGGAGAAAGTCTGTATTTCCACACCCCTGTAGGTTGAGTATGGAAGAATTACATGACAAGCAAAGATCTGAGGCCAAATTCAGGCGGCATTTCTAAAACTGACTACTTAGCTAATAATATTCTAGATTCATGTGGAGAAGGACTACTGCTCAGATATTATTTTATTTCTTTTCCCACAGAGATTTAAAGGGTGTTATTGTCACGCTGAGTGATTCTGGTAGATTAGAATGTTCCTATCTGGGAACAGACCCGGCCCTGTTTATACCACCCCCTGTAGAATCTTATCATCTATAAAACTACTGAAAGTTTGATGCACATTTTAAGTGTAATTCTAAAACCTTGTGACTTCAGCTTTATTAAAGCTGAAGTTACAAAGTTCTAGAATTACTCTGATTTTTATGCTCATATTATCATCTAAATTTCTTTTTTCCACAGAGATTTGAAGGGTGTTATTGTCACGCTGAGTGACTCCGGTAGATTAGAATGTTCCTATCTGGGTACAGACCCGGCCCTGTTTATACCACCCCCTGTAGAATCACGGGAACTCAACTATGCAGATATGGACAGGGAAATGGCCTCTCTGCAGAAAGCAATCAAGGAAAACCAAATGAAAGCAAGTAAGTGAACAACTTTTGTTTGTGAGTTATTAAATCTAAAAGAAAAGACCTTTGTTGAAACGCAAGAGGTATCAACCTGGGTTCATCTAGGCGGCACAAATTGCTCAGACTGACTAGATATGAAACTGTTCAAGGATTAATCAATGAGTTTAAAACTGCAACTATTATAAATATGCATGAAACCTGGCACTGAATTTGTGATGTTTTGGAGTTGGCTGGGTAGGTGGCGTCCAATTCTTTGTCTCGAGCATTACTCTGTCACCTTATGTCAGATAGACTTGAAACTTGGCAGTTTCCTCTCATGATTGCAGAGTGCAATGGACAAAAGATGTAACAGCATCCAGTTTAATTTTTGAGTTATTTTCTTTGTTGATTTTCATACTTGGAGATCCAGTACTGAAATAGGTATCTTGCCACCGTTTGCCATCTTGTTTGTTTCATGACTTCCAGAAATCAACAGAAATAATCTTCATCTCAGACTGATCCTGTCATTAGAAATAACAATTAAAGGTTTATGTTAGCGGTATACGGATGAGTGTATTTTTCACAGCATTTATTGGAGTCTAAAGTGCAATTGCCTAAGCACATGGCAAATAACGCCTGTATGGTGTTATGTTAAAGCCAATCAAAAATTCTTATGCAAATAATTTAATTTTTAACTGATCAAATAATGATGAAGGGTTATGAAAGGGGAATAAGGGATATTTAGTTTCTACAACACCGGAGTTGCAGATCGATTGACAGGTTTTTTACCAAAATATCTATTGCAATTTACACAGAAATAAAGTGCAACAGGTTTCCCCACATGATGCAATTTTATCAAATCAAAATTCTTGATTCTATTTGATTGCAATTATTGTTGCACAATTTCAAGAAATCAACAAAATCAATCTTCATCTCGAAAGTGTAAATAGGTCTACACAGACTGATCTTGTCATTGGAAATACCAATCACAGATTCATCTTATGTTAGCATATTGACTACAGAAGGTATTTATATTCTGTTTCAGTTATAATGCCAAACCTATCCAAGAAAGAGGATGATTTATCTATATTTGTTCATGTAGCACCAAACCTAGATGATGTCTCAGTATGTATTATATTTTCTCACTTTGCTTCCCTTGTATACTTTAACAAACAGCTTTCAGGGGTATCCTTGTCTTACACATGTGTAGGATAAAGTTAGTGGACCTGTAATAGTTTAGCAATGTTTCGGAAGTTATGAATTTTGACAGTGTTAACCGAGGTTTCCTAATGATTTTCATTAGGAAACCTCGGTCAACACTGTAAAAGTTCATGAGTTCCGAAATGTTACAGAACAATTATGGGTCCACTACCTTAATGATGTCATCACAACGTCATCTGATGCAAATGTTGCTGTAATTTCATTATCTTAGCATTCTTTGTTAAAGAGTTTTAATGTACACAGCTGGGGCCCGTTTTACTAAACTTCTTACGAACAAATTGATCGTAAGTCAAAAAATAAAGTTGATTTTACAGTAGTAACTAAATATGGAATCCATGCATCATCTCATTGGAATTGTCTTCTTAAGATGATTCTGAAGAGATATTGCAAGGTAAGATCTAACTATGTATGAAAACGCCAGGTACTATTGGTGATTTTGGCTTATGGTGAATTTTTTTGTAAGTCATTTAGTAAAACAGGCCCCTGGTATTTATGTGAGAAAAAAATTCTGTTACTCAATTTTGTTTGAGATTATGTGATCTTAACTTCATCTAGAATAGAAAAGCCATTAAGCTTGCCATGGCTCGCTTAATAACATTTCTATGAAAACTTGGTTAAGATAATCTTGCCTTGAACAAAATCTCATGACAGATCCTTTATTTCAAAATATTATGCAGATAATATCATAATTTCTAACTACGCTGCTTTGAGCAAAAAAAAAAATCAATGCTATTATCTAACTGCTTTTCACAGCTTTTAAATTATATCAAAACTAAGTATACTCTTTATTTGCTTTCTTGTTTTAATCATTTGTATAATTGAAACATTGTAATGTAAGTGATTTTATCTTATAAGTATTCAAATATTCGTATGATAACATCCCATATGATATTTTTTATGATATTACATAGTTATTTTTAGAACAAAGATATAATGCGGTTATTTTTAGAATCTTGTATTTTAGTTAGAAACATCAATGAAAACAAGACAAATAGAGGTTATAAGATAAATATTAAACATACTTAGTGTATTGTATGAAAAAAATATCTAACTCGGTTGTGAGAATTGATAATTGCCTCGGCACAGCCTCAACAATGATCAATTCTCCCAACCTCATTAGATATATTTTTTTCATACAAAACACTAAGTATGTATGATATATGTATAATTTGACCTTTGTCACAGGAGTGAAATAACGCCATTAAACATTTTGCTATTACATGGATGTTAATACACTAGTGTATTGAATATTCAAATAAGCTTTAACCGTATAGCAATGTTATTTTGCTATCATAAAAATGACGTCAACGGTCATATTTGCTGTGATAATGTCATTTTATAAAGTTAAAACGGTGTTATATGCTCTGCTGAAATTTTTAATCATTGAATTTTAAGAGTTTCATCGATTAATCACAGATATTTGTGTCATTTAATAATAGAATTATCAAATTTATGATAAAAAAACCCCAAATGAATTAAGCTTGTCATCTAAGATAAAAAGTCAGCAAAACATTGTTTTTTCTCTATTTAAAGATGACTCATTTGATAAATATGGTATTCCATAACCACTCATTTAATATTCTATTTATAGTTTAAAGATGAATTTGTGAACAGAGATAACTGGACTAGAAATAAAACTCATGAACTCAATTAAGTAACTATTCAGAACCCCTTTGATAATGAATTATCAGCATAAAAGTTATCCATGATTCCATTTCTGATTTTATCTGTTTTCAAGAAAAGTGCTATCAGAAGCCAATATATAGGGTAAATTCATATTTGCAAGTCAAGGGTTATACTTCTACTTTAAGCTGCTCTGTCATAACACAGTGGTAGTGTGTCCGACTATGTTGCAGGTTCCATTCCTGATGGCGGCACTCATTCTTTTCTGTCTATTTGTCTTCCACCAATGTGTTGATAATGGTAAACCTATGTGGGATAGCAGCTGGAGGCTTGGAAAGGATGTAATGGTAGTACTGCTGTGAGAAATACCAGGAGTTAATTGATAGGTGCTCCATATGGGTGCGATATAACTGAAAGATTGTTGAAAGTGGCGTAAAACCCCATTCAAACAACCTCTACTTTGTTCCTTACAAAGTTGTAAGGAACAAAGTGGTGTTAGAACCCTTGGCTTCCTAAGATGAGGGGCAGGATTGTCAACAAGGTAAATGTTCAAACAAGTCAAGTGATAAAAATCTTTATCTTATAACTATACAAATATCTGTGTGATAACCTCCTGTATGATATTTTTTATGATATCACATAGTTATTTTTAGAACAATGATATAATGCGTTTTTTTTAGAAAATTGCATTTCAGTTAGAAACATTGATGAAAACAAGACAAATAGAGGTTATAAGATAAATATAACACGTTCTTAGTGGTTTGTATGAAAAAAATATCTAACTTGGATGTGAGAATTGATAATTGTCTTGGCAGAGCCTCGCCAATGATCAATTCTCCCAACCTTGTTAGATATTTTTTCTCATACAAAACACTAAGTATGTATTATATATATTTCTATTTCAGATGGCATCTGGTGTAGATATAGACGGGGAACCTGTACCTTCAATTACTGTCAGAGTAAGTTATAGTCTGTCCATGTGTTCATATGAAATAGATATGTGTTTGCAAAGTAAATGCCTGTACCTTCAATAATTATTCAAGTTAGATGGGTAGGGTAGGGTACATACAACAATAGAGTAGTACAATAAAAGGATAATAAAATGCAATTTCAATTTAAATGACACAATTTAGAAACAATGTTAAGATACATACTTAAGAAAATATTGTTATTTTAAAATAACAAGCATCTCAAGGAGAGATACTACCCACTATATGCACCTAAACCCAGGATAATACGATAAAGAAAAATCTCCTATTTCCATCGTGGTCCTGATCAACAACAACAACAACAATTATAGGGAGGAATGACACAATTAGGGGCTTGTTCTAAGTTTTTAAAACAATAATCAAGATAAGAAGCATATTTCACAGGTATTATCACAGTTATTAAATTTACCACATTTGCATGGTTTAAGCTACACTTATTACAGTATTTGAATCACAGAAAGGGAGCTGCACAGTGTCTTCATGGTTTAGAAGTACAGTTAAACTTTGGTAGCTCGAACACCTCGGGGACTTGATAATTTGTTCGAGAGATTGGTTGTTCGACCAATCCAAAAATCTATCAAGGTACCAGAAGATGGGAATGCGCCATATCCGGTAATACATCGTATCCGAATATACGTATACTTATTTGGTTCTCCAATTTTACTTTTTAATTCACTGTTTTTTAGGTTTCTAACGTTTGATTCACGGGATTTGTGTTTGAAAATGAATGAAGTTAAAAAAAAGGACGAAATAACTTTCGACGAAAGAGTCTACTTGATGCATTCCCTTTGTTTACAAAAAAGGCCGCAACCGTATTATTATTCCTGTTACGTAGGCGGCCTCAATTGCAAGTGAAAGAAATTATTAAAGTCAAATTTAAATACCGTTCAAATATTGAACCTTAAACGTTTTCGAGCATATAAATTTACACCAGTCTTTGAGAAAATGTAGATCCATCTAAATTTAAACCCCAAAATGCTACACGGGTTAATCGTGCGTATCCTCCTAGTCATACTTTCAAGATACGTGTCTGTATGTTTTTTGACATCGCTAAGTTAACTGGTCGTCGGAATATCAATAAGAGACAATTATAGTAATGAATGTAAACAGCAGATGGCCAATCAACAAATTAATTCAATTAAATAAAAGTGTATTTTCCACGGAATGGGTAATTATGACACACGGTGCGTGATTGACAATAAGGTGTCAAAGGATTACGAGTTGATAAGTGTGAAAATCACCTAAATATGACATCTTGTTATAAGCGATAGAACCTTTTGTTCGAATTTTTCCAGGTGAAATATAAAGTATTTTTAAATCCCGGACTGAAGAATGTGTTCGAGAGTTCGACCGGCCTGGTGTACGAGTTTTCCGAGGTCGAACACTATAAATTATGAGCGAATTCTGCCGGGACTTAGATCCTTGTTTGAATTTTCCCTAGTGTTCGAGATTACCCCTGTTCGAGAGACCGAAGTTTGACTGTATGTCAAAGAATTTATATGTTGTCATAAAACAGAAATATTTTTGACTTGCGTGTCTATCCATACTTCTCCAAAAAACTTTGATATTGTCCATAGCTTTTGATTTAAAGGGATAGAGTCTTTGTATTTCACATGCGTATTGCCTGTGACAAGATCTTTCTGTTTGTACTAATTTCAAGGTCATCAGTCAAGGTTATTTCTCAAGGTCAGACATGATTGAAATTTCTCAGAAATATCCCTGCTGGGGGCATTGGTATTTAACAAACACATCTTGTTCATTAGTGATTCTTAATTTGTTAGACCAGCATGTTTCTCTGTTATTTACAAAACTTTTGTTTATTTTCAGATTCAACTCAAATCCAGATTACTATTAGAGAGTATTAAACTATCTGTCCATGTACAATGGCCATTAACAGCTAATTTGACCTCCTTCAATATTCCTGCAGTTGGTAAGATTAACGCCAAAAGGGACTATCTTGGTATTGAGTTAAGTGTCTACCCTTGTCAGACTGTGCGGAGTGCACAGGCTGGCTAGGGTTGAACCTTTTCCACTTCGCTCATTTTCTAAATCTAGAATGATCATTAGACATTCCTGTATAAGAATTTTTGAAATGCAACCACTAGCTGACTTCTACTGGGACAAATATCTTTTTATTATGCCCCCGATAGGGAGGCATCATAAATTTGACTTGTCCGTCCGTCCGTCTGTCCGTCCGTCCGTCCGTCCGTCATTCCGTCCAAAAACTTTAACATTGGCCATAACTTCTAAATCGAAGCGGTGTCGGGGGCATTGTCATCTTACAGTGACAGCTCTTGTTTTTTACAATATCATTTTCTGGAGTTCCAAGATGGTCCCTTTTTGTGTGACGTGTCACATATTGTGATTTGTGAAATAAGGAAATTCAAATATTGAATACCACATTCTAAGAACAATGAAATTAAATGATAGAAATATTGTTTCATTAATTTGGTTGGATTTGTTAGATGAAAAAATTCTGAATTTTAAGTGTTGAAGCTATTTCAAATGATAATACAGTAATGCAGTTACCAATATGAAAAATCAAATTAGATTACTCGCTAAATAATATTTCAATTCATGACTCTGTTAAGATCTGCATGTCTCAAATAAAATCTTGAGATAGATATATATATAAATGTTTAGCACAGGGATATTGCTCAGTCATTGTTTATATTCATCCAGCTTGCATAGAATACAACTTATTAATGAAATAGTTTTTTTAAGAATTAGCCAATCAGTGTTGTTAATCAGTAGACATGTCAATCACAAAGAAGGAAAGTTTCAAGGTCAGAAATACACATAAAGGTCAAATAATGAAATTTGGATGTCAAGAATTTAAATCGTACATTTTCAGAGCTACAGATAGATAGAGTATTTGCGATTCTAGGTCAAAGTATTATATCATTGAAGAACAAACCCAATGTTTGTAGTACTCAATTGAATTCAATTAGATACCCACAACATAGGGATTTATTGAGAAATAACTTGTTTCAACCCCCCGCTCTTATTTGTACCTCTGATTTATAGACAGGGATCAACACTAACTTCTTTGAGTAAGGAGTCCATAGGACTTCCAACTTACAAAATCAAGGGAGTCCAAGTCTAAACTAAGGAGTCCGACTTGGGAGAACACTGTGGAAAAGAAGAAATTGCTTATTTCAAGCAATTTCTTCTTTTCAACATGTTTCTCCCCCAAAATAATGTTTTTCTTTCAAATACTACTAGATGCAAGCTAATGTTATCTTCAACAACTAATGTAGTGAACAATCTACTGTTTGCCAAGAGATGAAAAGGAAACTGTCCTATGCATTGTTAGCTCGACTATTCGAAGAATAGGGGGGCTATTCCAGTCACCCAGGCATCGGCGTCGGCGTAATGCTTTGGTTAAGTTTTTACATGCAAGTGTTAAAAATCTCTGTTTCTATTAAAGCTATTGCTTTGAAACTTTGCACATGCTTCTGTGACCATAATATCAGCCTCTAGACAAAGATTCAATACTCTGATATTGAATTTAGTGGAATTTTGACCCTTTTTGGACTTAGAAATCTTGGTTAAGTTTTTACGTGCAAATGTTGTTTATCTGTAATATTTCTGTTTCAATAAAAGCTATTGCTTTGAAACTTTACACATGCTTCTGTGACCATAATATCAGCCTCTTGACAAAGATTCATTACTCTGGTATTGAATTTAGTAGAATTTTAACCCTTTTCGAACTTAGAAAATCTTGGTTAAGTTTTTACGTGCAAATGTTGTATATCTGTAATATCATTATTTCTACTTAGGCTATTGCTTTGAAACTTTGCACATGCTTCTGTGACCATAATATCAGCCTCTTGACAAAGATTAAATTCTATGGTATAGAATTTAATGGAATTTTAACCCTTTTCGGACTTGGAAAATCTTGGTTAATTTTTATGTGCAAATGTTGAATATCTGTAATATCATTATTTCTACTTAAGCTATTGCTTTGAAACTTTGCACATGCTTCTGTGACCATAATATCAGCCTCTTGACAAAAATTCATTTCTATGGTATTGATTTTAGTGGATTTTTAACCCTTTTCAGACTTAGAAATTCCTGGTTAAGTTTTTACGTGCAAATGTTGTATATCTGTAATATCTCTATTTCTACTTAAGCTATTGCTTTGAAACTTTGCACATGCTTCTGTGTCCTTTATATCAGCCTCTTGACAAAGATTCAATTCTATGGTATTGAATTTAGTGTATTTTTAATCCTTTTTGGACTTAGAAATCTTTGTTAAGTTTTTACATGCAACTGATGTACATCTGTAATCTGTAATGTCTGTATCTACCAAAGCTGTTGCTTGGAAACTTTGCACATGCTTCTTTGACCATAATATTAGCCCACAGAAAAAGATTTATTACTCTGATATTTAATTTAGTGGAATTTTAACCCTTTTTGGCCTTAAAAATCTTGGTTATGTTTTTATGTGCATCTGTTTTATGTTAGTTGTATTTCTGTTCCTACTAAAGCTATTTCTTTAAAACTTTGCACATGCTTCTGTGACCAAAATATCAGCCTCTGGACAAAGATTCTTTTCTCTTGACTTAAATTTTATTGAATTTCCAATGTCGATATTGATTTGCTGTTACTATCCAGCACTAGGAATAGTCGAGCTTCGCTGTCCTCAGACAGCTCTTGTGTTTCAAAAAAGTCTCATATGAACCTAGGAGTCCATCAGACTCCTTACTTGCAAAATGAAGGAGTGGCAACTGAAAAACGAGTCTTGGACTCCTGGGGCCTGTTTTACTAAACATCATACGAAAAAATTAATTGTAAGTCAAAATCACAAATTGTACCTGGTGTTTTCATTCATTGTTAGATTCTGCCTTGCAATATCTCAATGGAATATTCTATAGAAGACGATTCCAACAAGATGATGCATGGCAGAATTCCATATTTAGTTACTAATTTAGAAGCAACTTTTATTTTTGACATACGCAAAAAATAACCGTTAAATGTTCAGTAAAACGGGCCCCTGGACTCCCCTTAGAGTCGAACCAAGATTAATATATAACAAAATGATGCAATTGTTCTCTATCATGAGTAGATGTGTCCATTAAAGAATATTTAGAACGCTTTGACATCAAAATCACAAACAATATTGTATTTAGAAGTGAAGATCTTCAAGAACTTCAACACTTTCTTAATGAATGTATTTAAAAACTACTTACTCTCTTTAGTATTTAGTACTGTTATGTGAAGGATATATTTTGATTGCTTTAAGTTCAGACCAAATGATTAAAGTGTGTCAATCCTAAGCATAAGTGATGTATTTATCTTCGAATGTCTTTAAGCTCTTTAAGAAATTGGGTGGCGGTTTATTGCATTGCTTAAAATATATAGTGTTTTTGGCTCTTTCAGATCCTAGTCAGCCTTCGGAGTCGTTTTGTGCATTTTATTTAAAAGGGAAAGCTCTGCCAGCAGATCTGACTGCGGAGGTGTCCGCCAAATATGTCAGTACTACAGGTCAGTATAGATCATTTTCATTGTGATCGCAGGGTTGGATACTTACAACTTTTTGTCACTAGTCTGAAGGACTTTTTAGCCCTATATATTAAAAGATCCTTTCTTACAATGACAGGTTGTCTATTAAAACTTCTTTTATTTTTTAACCCAAATCAGGAGAAAAGTTAAAGAAAAACAGTGAAGGAAAAGAAGAAATTGCTTGTGACAAGCAATTTCTTCTTCTTCCACAATGTTTAGAATAGAGCAATGGAAAAAAAGAGTTAAGGACAGGCAACTATTTTGCAAAACTAATCAGATTGGGTTATAATATGACCATAAACTATGGTCCTGAAGGACCTCAAACATGGTATTTTCTACTAGCCCTCCCCCTCCCTCAAATCCACAGGTCTCCGGGCCCCAAGGACTGGTGTTAATGTTGATCCCCGTGATCACATTACAAGGTTAATCAGCCCTTAAATTTAAATCCATATTCTGCAGGATTTAAAATTTGTTTCAAACAATGTAACAACTTCTGAAAATGTCTTTCTGCCAGCAGAAATATGTTGTGAACAGCATAAGATGGTAATTCTATACAAAAAATTTTGAAACAGACATAAACTTGGGTTTCATAATTCCGAATGAACCATGAGTCTGGTCATTTGCTTATGTATAAATTTGCTGAAAGGACTTTGTCATAGCGTAGTGGTAGTGCGTCAGTCTGTCATTCAAAAGGGCCCTGGTTTGATTCCCGACGGCATACTCACTCTTTCTGAATATATGTCTTCCATTTGTCTTTGTTTGGGTTGATAATCATAGACATATGCAAAATAGCAGCTGGAGGCTAGGAAAGGATGTTATAGTTGTACTGGTGTGAAAAATACCAGGAATCTATTGTAAGGTGCTCCAGCTGCAATGATAAAACTGAAAGATTCTTGAAAGCTGTTTAACACCCAATTCAGACAAACAATGAATTAGTAGTAAAAATTAAAGTTAAAAATTAAATTAGTAATAAATTCTTTTCAGACTAACACTATTTACTTTTCAAAAATCAAGATCAATCTTGAATGCCTGTTATTTTAAACTCCATGATAAAATGATGGTCAGTGCAAATCAATTGTAAGAGCCTATGATTGTGTGTTTCTTTTATTACCCTAACCTTTGCACATAATTAACCTTTTCTTCAATGCTTTTCTATGGATTATTGAGAAAAACCAAAACATATACCTGGCTTTTGTTTATTGCACCCTATCTGATGTTATCCAAGTGGAGCCAAAAAAGTGATATCATCATAGATATTGCAAAGAATCAATTGAAAAATGACTGTCTTAATTTTGCATTTAAGAAATACAAAAATGGAATAATGAAATTATATCGACTGATGTTCAGTTTGTGTAAAACAAAAGCTTTATTTTCTCGATTGGCTCTGCCATTTGTGAAAATATATCTTTTGTTGTTCACTCTCTGAAATATAAATTGATTTTATTCTGAAACAAATGATTATCTTCTATACTTTACCTTACCATATAAAAACAATTAGCATAATTGATTAATTACCATGTTACAGATAAAGAAAGTAAGTCTCATTTATGCCATCCATCAGGGTCAAATGTACGTTCTTGAATATGTAAATGTTGTTGACAGATATAAACAATTAGCATAATTGATTAATTACCATGTTACAGATAAAGAAAGTAAGTCAAATTTATGCCATTCATCAGGGTCAAATGTACCTTCTTGAATATGTGAATATTTTTGACAGATATTTATTCTGCGTTATTAATGAACTGGCAGGGCTGGGCTTAGTGGTGACGTAATTTGGCGAGTTTACTTTTCAAAACTTTGGATTCTTTATTGTTTACACATGCAAATAACTGTAATGAATCTAAAGGATTCACATGCTCAGAGAGATTGAATGCATTTCATCGTTTGGTTACCAAAGCCTCGTAACTTCAGCTTGATTGAGCTGAAGTTACAAGGCTTTGGTTACCAATTAACAATTTAAGGATTCGAGTTATTTATATAGACTCTGTAAAAATAAGTTGCTTAAAAATCAAGCTGATTTACCTTATCCTTATATGCAATGGCCCGTTACTTAGGCCCCACCCTGCCATGGCATTAATTATGGATTATAACTTGATGGGTCAGTGCAACACTATTGTAAGTGCCTAGTTATTTATAGGCACTTACAAAAGTGTTGCATTGACCCATCGATTACTGTAAACTGCACAGACCATTGTTAATGATGAAGTTTCAGTCCAAAAGATAATCTGACTCCGGAATGATTGTGTTAAAAAATTGTGAAATAGCAGGTGGACTGAAATAAAACGAGTGGGATTAGCAAATTTTGAATGATATGAATGTTCTGATTGAAAGGGATCCATTTTGTAAAATATAATTATGTAATGTTCTTTAAAAAGATTTTGGGGTTTTAATCAACCAATCAGACACTTCCAAATTCACAAAAACCAATGAAATCATTGAATGAATGGAGGGTTTTTGACCATTATTGGAGCATGTTTATTCAGTCAGACACTTTCAAAATCTCAATAGTCAATGAAATCAAAGAATGAATGAAGGGTTTTTGACCAATATTGTAGCATGTTTATTCAGTCAGACACTTTCAAACTCTCAAAAGTCAATGAAATCATTGAATGAATGGAGGGTTTTTGACTGATATTGGAGCATGTTTATTCAGTCGGACAATTCCAAATTCTCAAAAGTCAATGAAATCATTGAATGAATGGAGGGTTTTTGACTGATATTGGAGCATGTTTATTCAGTCGGACAATCCCAAATTCTCAAAAGTCAATGAAATCATTGAATGAATGGAGGGTTTTTGACTGATATTGGAGCATGTTTATTCAGTCGGACAATTCCAAATTCTCAAAAGTCAATGAAATCATTGAATGAATGGAGGGTTTTTGACTGATATTGGAGCATGTTTATTCAGTCAGACACTTTCAAATTCTCAATAGTCAATGAAATCATTGAATGAATGGAGGGTTTTTGACCAATATTGGAGCATGTTTATTCGGTCAGACACTTTCAAATTCTCAAAAGTCAATGAAATCATTGAATGAATGGAGGGTTTTTAGCTCCACTGGCTGAAAGCCAATGGGGCTATTGTCATGGCGTTGTGTCCGTCGTGCGTCCGTCCGTCCGTCCGTGCGTGCGTGCGGTCGTAAACTTTTTCTTTAAAAATCTTCTCCTCAGAAACTACTGGATGAATTTCAACCAAACTTCACATGAATGATCCTTGGGTGACCCTCTTTCAAAGTTGTTCAAGAAATTTGGATCCAATGAAAAACATGGATTTAAGGGGCGTGGCTAATTTCCAAATATGGTAAAAAGTCACTTTTCTCAGATTCTAATTCATGGATTCCAATTAAATTTTACATGAATGATCATTGGATGACCCTTTATCAGTCTACCAAAAATAATTGTGATTGGTTGATAAATATGCATTTTATGGGCGGAGGTCATTTCTCTATATGTTATATAGTGGAAACTTTGAAAATCATTTTCTCAGAATGTAATGGATGGATATCAACCAAATTTCACTGGAATGATCCTTGAGTGAACTTTTATCAGTCTACCAAAAATTATTGTGATTGGATGAAAAACATGGATTTTATGGGCGGAGGTCATTTCTCTATATGTTATATAGTGGAAACTTTGAAAATCATTTTCTCAGAAAATTATTGATGGATTATCAACCAAATTTCACTGGAATGATCCTTTAGTGAACCTTTATCAGTCTACCAAAAATTATTGTGATCGGATGAAAAATATGTATTTTATGGGCGGAGGTCATTTCTCTATATGTTATATAGTGGAAACTTTAAAAATCATTTTCTCTGAATGTAATTGATGGATATCAACCAAATTTCACTGGAATGATCTTTGAGTGAACCTTTGTCATGAAGCAAAAAAATAATGTCATTGTATGAAAAATATGTCTTTTATGGGCGGAGGTCATTTCTCTTTATGTTATATAGTGGAAAATTTGAAAATCATTTCATTATCAGTAAAACCCAAAATATCTTAAAATCTAGTCAAACCTTAGATTGCTATTTCAAGCCTGTGGAGCGACTCAAGCCATTCATGGCTTTCTGGTTTACCTTTATTGGAGCATCTTAACCCTTGTCATGCTGAATAAATTTTGGCTAAAAATTTCATCAAAATGAAAGGGCAAAAAGAACTGAAAGTTCCAACTATAGGTCAATTTTTATTTGAAAAACAAGATCTATTGACAATTCTGGTTTGAAAGTGAGAAACAGGTGGTGTGCAGGCTGATGTTTGTCTATAGCTCCTACCAAATCAGGAATATTCCAGGTTCAGCATGACAAGGGTTAATTCAGTCAGACACTTTCAAATTCTCAAAACTCAATGAAATAATTGAATGAATGAAGGGTTTTTGACTACTATTGGAGCATCTTAATTCGGTAAGACACTTCCAAATTCACAAAAGCCAATAAAATCATTGAATAAATGGAGTGTTTTTGACCAATCTTGTAGCATCTTACTTCAGTCTGACACTTCCAAATTCTCAAAAGTCAATGAAATCATTGAATGAATGGAGGGTTTTTGACCATTATTGGAGCATGTTTATTCAGTCAGACATATTCAAATTCTCAAAAGTCAATGAAATCATTGAATGAATGGAGGGTTTTTGACCAATATTGGAGCATGTTTATTCAGTCGGACAATTCCAAATTCTCAAAAGTCAATGAAATCATTGAATGAATGGAGGGTTTTTGACCATTATTGGAGCATGTTTATTCAGTCAGACACTTTCAAATTCTCAAAAGTTGATGAAATCATTGAATGAATGGAGGGTTTTTGACCAATATTGGAGCATCTCAATTCGGTTTTGGAATGGCACAGGAGAGGCTGAGCTGGTGATTTAG
Source organism: Fragum whitleyi (assembly GCA_948146395.1). Classification (NCBI taxonomy): domain Eukaryota; kingdom Metazoa; phylum Mollusca; class Bivalvia; order Cardiida; family Cardiidae; genus Fragum; species Fragum whitleyi. The sequence goes on from OX411558.1 coordinate 7,675,048, forward strand.
AATGACTTTGAGTGCTTTGGGTGTCAATTTTGCGATGTTCTTAACTCTAACTTTATTTGTTATTGAGGGCAGACACTTATGTTGTAGCAACCTAATTTAAGAGCGTTGGATAAGGCCTTTGATATATTAGCTCAGAAAAATAAATCCGAGACCTGGAAATATCATCTGCAAAAACTCAGAAAATGCCTTTATTTCTTTTTTAAAAAAAAACTTACAGAGTTTTTGGAATAACATGGCAATCTGTTTGATTTTCAGACATGACATAATTTCCACTAGGTCCATTTTGCTTGATGGATGGCATATATCTGTTACAGTGAATATGTTAAATCAGTGATTTTGTAAAATAACTGAAAATTTCAGGGATTTTGTAAAATCACTGATTCCGTCAGTTGTTTTATAAAATGACTAAAATTTTCAGTGAATATGTAAAATAATTGAATATTTGTGGTAAAAAGGAGGAATTACAGTATTTTTAATACATTATTTATTTAAAAGAAAACTGAAAACTTCAGTAATTTTGTAAAATAACTCATTCGGTCAGTACTTTCATAAAATATCTGAAGTGAAAGAATTTTGGAAATGCGACTTCTGGTTGACCTATGATGGATCAAATCTCTTTTTCCATAATTGATTTTACAGATTTCCCGGATGGTCCCTTTTCGTGTGACGGGTCAGCTATTTCTTAAAATGACCGAAATTGTCAGATAATATGTAAAATCAATTGAGGTATTTTGTAAAAATAGGGTAATACAGAGCAGTTTATGCGAAAGATCAGTATTTCACTAAATATGTTAGTTAGTTATCCCTTTTTCGTTTGATATTCATATTTTTCCTCAAATATTGCGATTGTTTGTAGCAAAATATGTGTTTGCAATCATTCTCATCGTTCAAAATAAAGTTAAAAATTGACTAAATAAGTAGTCTGCATTCATTAAAGAAAAAGGAACTAAAAGGAAACATTGTATGGAAAATGTAAGAAATAAATGACTTTTGAGTCGACATAATAAGTAGTCTTAAAGTCTGTCATTTCACACGAATAAGAAAGAAATGAAATTATGAATTATCTGAATATCATTTTATAATGAAATTTATTGTTTGATTTTCACGTTTGTACTTAATTTCGTTAATTTTATCTTTCATGTGTGATATCAAAATATTATATACCTAGGCTTCAGAATGCAAGACTATAAATAAAACGGTTTCGCAAATAAAGTGATTACTTCAGATATTTTATGAAAGTACTGACCGAATGAGTTATTTTACAAAATCACTGAAGTTTTCAGTTTTCTTTGAAATAAATAACTGTATTAGAAAAACTGTAATTCCTCCTTTTTACCATAAATATTCAAATATTTTACATATTCACTGAAATTTTAGTCATTTTATAAAACAACTGACGGAATAAGTGATTTTACAAAATCCCTGAAATTTTCAGTTATTTTACAAAATCACTGATTTTACATATTCACTGTAACATATCTATTGTTTCACAACAATATACTTTTGATTTTCTTTGATAATGCTTTAATTGAATTGTGCAATTTATGTTTTACGTTCATGCTATTTCATTGTTTCAATACTGTAGATTGTTTTAATGTTATCACAGATATGTACATTTTCACAAATTTGTTGATTGATATTTTGAAATAAAAATGCCTTTATTGTAATCTTATTGCAATCACATGCTTTATGTTTGATACATTTATTGATTTGGAAAGTTGAATTATCTGTAAAGAAATAGCTCTAAGTTGGCTTTGTGGGAAGACAAATTATTTATTACTTATAAGTAAATCAGTCCGCAACAACATTATCTGCAATGTTAATCTTTTTCTTCATATTTTCCTGTAACTTACCATTTATTCAGTAAGTTTAAGGTAGTACACCCATAAATAGAGATATTGAAATTGGCTTGTTGACTGAAAGCTTTCTGAAGACATTTTTATGCCCCCGTATCGAGAGATCGGGGGCATATTGTTTCACTCATGTCCACTGTCTGTCTGTCCGTCCGTCTGTCTGAAAACTTAACTCGAAAACTTAACATTTGCCTTTTCTCCAAAAGTATTTGACATACAAAGCTGTACACCAAAGTCAAGGTCATGTGACAAGGTCAAGGTCATGTGACAAGGTCAAGGTCATCTGTCAAGGTCAAACTTTAAAAAAAATGCTGTTCCGAGGGCATTGGTGTTTCACAAGCACATCTTGTTTTCTTTTTTTTAACCAAACATTTTCATTTTTTTCATTGTTGTAGCACTACTGTAATGTTTTAAATGCCTGTGCAATGTGCAGTACCTTAGGACATAATCAATGACAAGAATATTTTGTCTTTCTTTCTGCCTGGCAATCTACTGGGAATAAGATACCATCAGAGAAAACACAATCTTTGCCAGGCTTCGTGTTTGACCTTTAAATCAGGGTTTTGCCCCCCAATAATTCCATTTAGAACTGCAAAATTTTTCTGTAGGGGTCTTTTTGGCCTTTATTCCAACAATGCAACCTATGCAAAATTATATTAATCCTTTGTTTTCTTCTTATTAATATAAGCAATCTGTATAAATGAGTCGGCATAAACAGTAAAGTGTCTTAGGACACTTTATTGATTATATTGATTATTTATTTAGTTCATTTGAAGCTGTTAAACTGATGATATATATTAGTTTGCACCCTTTTTGGCCCCTAAAAAACTGGGTTTGACCCCCTATATTTTATGGTCATGGGATCAATGACTCCTGAGAGTGAAAAGCTTAGCGCAAGCCTTGCTTTGCCAAATTCAAAGTTTAACTTTAAGGGTTAACCACTTTAACAGGGGCCCACATTAGAGGGAGTAAAGATGGTCTAAAATCTTTGACTTTTAAAGTAGTGGACCCATAATAGTTCTGCAACGTTTTGGAAGTAATGGAATTTAACAGTATTAACCGAGGTTTCCTAATGATTTTCATCAGGAAACCTCATTCAACATTGTGAAAGTTCATGGTTCCAAAATGTTGCAAAACTATAACAGTTCCATTACCTTAAAGAAACCCTTGCTGTGGGTACTCAATTAAAAAGTCTCATTTAGACATTGATAGTGATAATTGTTTTTAAGTAAGGAAAAATGAAATATTGAGGATTGAAATGCAAGATACCCCATCTTTCTGTATCTCTGCATGATAATTATAATTGTTTCAATTACAGGTGCAATTAGGATAGCCTCAGCTCATGTCAAGCTTCCATTAAAACTGATCATCAAACCGGTACTCCCTGTGAAGAACGCCAACTACAAAATCACCATTGATACGAATAAACCACCTGCAAATCTCAATGACGTCTTTCCAGGTTTGTTATTAAATTGATTTTCTATCAGGTACTTATACCACAATTCACATGAATTTTCTAACACAGGCTTTTAAACTTGTCTTGTAAGCTCCTTTGATAAAGTTAACAACTATTACACTGTAATAAATGTTTAATCTCAACTATAATTGTACATTAAATATAAGACAAAAAATATACCATCAAAATGTTTTATTTTCATACATGAATACTAATGGAAAAGGAAAAATGAGGATATCAAACTGAGAATTGAGTAAACTCTCAATTGAGTATAAGAAAAGTTTTATACCGGTAATCACTGGTCCTGATGCTTGTATGTAAATTTTAAGTAGGATTTCTCACAAAGCTCCTTTGTCTTCTATAACGAACTGCCAGCATAGATATTCTTTTCTTACACCTGTGTAAATTAATATTCTAAAGTTATATGACAACATCAGGACCATTCAGAACACCACTGGGCCAATCTCACAATTGTCTATCACCAATGGGTTGATAATCGTAGACCTATGTGAGATATTAGGTTGAGGCTAGGAAAGGATGTGATAGCTGTACTGGTATGAAAAATACCAGAAATCCATTGTTAGGTGCTCCAACTACTGCGATATAACTGAAAAAATTTAGAAAGCAGTGTTAAACTCCATTCAATCAATCAATATAAAAGCCCATTCTTTTCTAATGGAAATACAATGATTCTAATAGAACCTCAGGATTTCGTTAGAGCTTTTATTGTATCTGCTTATTATAGATCTACTAGGAGAGAATGCTGGAGGTCCAGGCATGGCTTTAGGGTTTCAGTATTATGGGGGACCAATTGTTACTGTGTTGGCCTCTAAAACTTCACGTAAGTAGACAGGAGAAGAAGAAAAACAATGAAATTCAAAAAGCAGTGCTAAAAGAGATATTTTCATCAGGGGACTAATACCTAGCTTGTAATTTTAAAATTATATTCACCAAACAATGATAGTATTTTGATACACAGTAATTTGAGAACAAGGCAAGTTGATTATTCATTTTACTCAGAAGATTAATCTTTACCTTTGACATGGATATCCAACAATACTGGATGTGGTCAGCTCTTGTTTTAATTTCACTCTCTGTTATACAGTCTTACTGTTCTTTTAGTCCGCATCAAAAAGAGGAATCTAATGGGAAAGGCAGTAACTCTAGAAAGGAGCAAATAATTTTGAAAAAAAATCTGTGATTTCTGTGTTTTCCAGAACGATATCGTGTCCAGTGTAATCTATTTGAGGGTATGTGGTTAGAGAGCTATGTTCTAGGCTAACCAGCCATTTTAAGAAGGGGTACTTTGCAGGGTTTAGTGTGTATTTTATCATTTATTATCTATTTCAGAACGATATCGTGTCCAGTGTGACCTATTTGAGGGTATGTGGTACGTGGTTAGAGAGCTATGTTCCAGGTTGAGCAGCCATTTTAAGAAGGGAAATGTTGGAGGGTTTAGTGTTTATTTTGCAGGACAAGTGCCTCTCAATGATTACTTTGAGCTCATTGACAATCATTTTGAGGTAAATACTTAGATTTATTTGTTTATTTGCTTGATAAGATAGTTTGATTTATTGCATAGATGAATTAAAAGATATCTTATTTCCTCAAATTCCATGATGTTTATGACAAATGTTATTAAACGCAATTTCTATCTAACTGATAGAATTGAAATTAAGAAGAAAAAAATAAACATGCTAATCTCATAATGGTACAGTTACAAAAAATTGTGACATTGACAAGTTGAATGATTTTGGAATGATATTGAATAAGTGTGTGGAGGGGGGTTTGAATGAATTTCAAAGGAGGTAAAACTTGATTGACAATTTCGTCATGTTGGATGAAAATGAAAAATTATCGAGAATTTATTACCTTCCTTTAATAAAATATACATACATTTAGGTATGTCATCACAAATCAGACATTTGAAAATCACACAAATCAATAACATCATGCAATTATTTGGTAATTTTGATTGAAACGTAGATCATTTCAAATGATTTCTGAAGGTATTTTTGAAAATTTTGGAGTGTTTTTGGTTGCTTGGAGTGAGTGGTTGGATGAATGATTGGAATGCTGTGCTAGTGATTTGAATGCTTTTGATTGGAATGATATTAAATTTCATTATGTAATTAACTGTAAATCTTCCTTTTTGGTTAATTAGAGGAAAGTGATGTTCAATAAATGTATCCAAACCACATTCAGAAAAGTTAAAGTGCACACAAAACATTAGTGATTGCTTTCCAATGCTGAACAATGTGCATGTGATATTTGGATAGAAATTCTTGGTTAATTTTTTACATGCAACTGATGTTTATTCATAGTACTTCTGTTTATACAAAAGACAAAGATTCATTACTCTGATATAGAATTGATTGGAATTTTTACCGTTTTGGGACTTATAAATTCTTGGTAAAGTTTTAACGCCCAGCTGTTGTTTATTAATTGTATCTCTGTTTCTACTTAAGCAATTGATTGGAAACTTGGTACATGCTTTTATGACCAAAATATTATCCTCTAGACAAAGAATCATTCCTCTGACTTCTTTTTATGGAATTTTTGTGTGTATATATTAACCCTTGTCATGCTGAACCTGGAATACTCCTGCTTTGGCAGGAGCTATAGACAAATATCAGCCTGCACATATGTGCAGTCTGATGTTAGTCTACACCACCTGTTTCTCGCTTTCAGAATTGTCAATGAGATTTAGTTTTTCAAATAAAAATTGAGCTACAGTTGGTACTTTCAGTGCTTTTTGCCCTTTGATTTTGATGAAAATTTAGAGCCAAAATTTATTCAGCATGACAAGGGTTAATTTGCTGTTTTTATTCAGCACAAGGAATAGTCTAGCTTCCTGTCCTTCGACAGCTTTAGGTTTCGTAAGAGGTTGCTGTTGGTTCAAAAAGAAAAACTGGATTATTTCGAAAAAAACTAGTAAGAAAACTGTTCACAGCGAGAGCTTGTTTGACTTATACACATTTGTTTTGTTAAGTGCAGAGAATCATTTGTAATATTTGACTTTATTTCAGCATCGATTGAATGCAGAACACTGTAAAGATATGCTAGGTCAGCGAGCATCACAGTTCAGGGCAATACAGCGGCGATTATTGACTCGATTCAAGGACAAGACTCCAGCACCGTTACAAAACCTCGACACATTAATGGAAGGAACTTACAGACAATTGTTACATCTAGCGGAGACAATACAAGAAAACAATGTGTCGTTAGATATTGCGTCAAATGCTCTCAGTTGTGGGACAAACTTGTTTAATTACATTTTAAAGTTATGGACAAATATGTCGGATGAGGAATTTAAAGTGTTACAGTCTAGTGTTACACCGTTAGTGGTGGATTCTAATGAAGTGGTAAGAATGTTGTCAATTCTACAGTATATGGTTATTTTATATTGTTTCATGTAACAGTGAAAAGTTTTCCTCAAATGGAGGGGATGAAGTTCTGAACAGCTGCCCAGTGACTTTGGCAGGTCAGAATGTTATCCTCAACGCTGAGGGCATGTTTTTCATTGTTGATCAATTTTGAATAAACATTTTTTTTTTTCAAAAATAAAGATATCATAAGACAAATGAGCCTGTGTTTGACAATTCCAACAATTTCAAATATGCTCCCAGCAAAGACTCTTGCCAGTCTGTGCATCTGCACAGTCTGATCAGTCTTTACTATGCACTTTCAGGGTTTGACTCTTACTTCTGTGAGTAAGGAGTCAAGGGGACTCCCAACTTATGATATTAAGGAGTCCAAACTAAAAGTAAGGAGTCCATAATTTTGTACTGGGAAGGAACTATTGTTGAAAAAAAGAAATTGCTTGATACAAGCAAGTTCTTCTTTTCTACAATTGTTATGTCACCAATTTCAAGATGGTTTCTTTTAAAGTAACCAAATATATCTAATGAAAATGTTATTTGCAAAAACTGAAGCATTGAGCAAAACTAAAAATTGTGAAGGATTCAAAAAGAATTTTCACAGCTAATTTGTTTGTCAACTTATTAAAACATGATGAAGGGGACCATCAGACTCCTAACTTGCAAAAAAAATTGTCCAGCCTAGAAATAAGGAGTCTCGGATGCTCGGACTCCCCTAAGTGTCCAACTCTGACTTTGTATATTGATAAGTCTCACAGTTTCTTTAGACAATCAGGCCATCCACTACTTGCATATTTTGGCTGTCAATGCAACTCAATGTTTACATTTCACGCACAGGTCAAACTGTTGGAAACCTCTGTTGAAGTTACTTAGATTGCTAGATATTTTATTTTAATTTTTTGCTAGTGGCCACTATAGCACAGTTGGTTAGGCATAAGACTCCCAAGCTGGAAGTTGTGGGTTCGATCCACGATGGCGGCAAATATCCTTTCCGGCATTTGTCTCTCACCAATGGGTAGATAATCGTAAACCTATGTGAGATAGGAAAGGGTGTAATGGTAGTACAGGTGAAAGAAATACCAGGAATCCATTGTAAGCCGCTCTGGCCGCCGCGATATAACTGCGAAATTGTTGAAAGCAGCGTAAAACCCATCCAAACAAAACAAAACCAAAAATCAATTTTTTGCTCACAGGGTTGGGAAGAAGTAGTAGATGCCTCAGTGACTCACCTACTCAGAACCACACTGGCCAAGTCAGCCAAGGATCAAACCCTGAACCCACAGCCACTCAAACTCCCTGAGGACACCAACAAAGTGAAGAAACATATAGCCTTACTCTGTGATAAACTTGGTAAAGGTGCCAGGCTAGTGGACGGTCTACCCACAAATACTAATAGTAAGTGTTTGTCAAGAGATCAAGCATTGTTTTTGATTCGTGGCAGAATGAAATTTAAAACTTGGTCACTCTAATAACAAAGTGTGTTACAGTTTTGTAGCTCTGATGTTTTTGGAAAGAAGACCTGAAGTATTGCTATAGACTTGGCATTGTTGTCCTCAAAGTGTGTGGTGGAGGTTGTTGGTCTTTGCTAAATTATTTATCATAAGAAAACTTGAGTTACAGTGGTAGAAATGTGCCAAAAATGGAGATTTGCTTAAAAAAATAAATTCTGCTGGATAAGGGCTAATGAATGATTGAATCCAAATAAATTAAAAAGATTATATAACAATCAAATAATTGAATTTTTGTTACAAAATAAAGAAAATTTTTACGTTAAGAAAATCCATTCACTAAAAAGCCTTTTGATAGGCAGTAAACCTTGCTTGTGTATTAATATTTGAATCACCTATTTTGAACCTGAATTCACTTACAAAGTCAATACTTTATCCTATGTTTACAGTATCTCTGGGTGGCCCACAGTCAAGAGAAGAGAAGAAAAACAAAGTGTCATCAACTCGTAAAACTGTGATAGAGAATGGTGATATGGATCACCATGACAACGATGATACAGAGACGTTAATTGGTTCTCGTTACGGCAAGTCACGCTCAAAGGAAAACGAGAATATCAACTTTAATGGAGGTTTACCAAGTCTTGGAGAACCAGCAAGTAACATTCCTGATGGTAAGTAGATGTTGATTGGTTGATCCTTAGCTCAAAGAACAGGGGGTGATAGATTTATTATTCATTCATTAACCTCTTCCCTTTCCTCAAAACTTAAGACTGATCCAAATTCAAAGGAAATGCAGATGAAAATGAAAAGTTGGTGAGATTTGAAATGAAATTACCTCATGTGGTTGATAACAAGCCTGTGTGTGACTTTTCCAACAATTTGAAATATTTGTGAGGCACAAGCATTGAGTAGCATAGACAGCCATATACTGTAAATATAAAGTTACCTGATGGTCTACAGTTACTTTTGAGACTTTATTTATCTACTAAACACATAGTGAAGACTCTGGTCAGACTGTGCGGATGCACAAACTGGTTAGAGTCTTTACTTTGCACATATTTGAAATTGTTGGAAATCTCACACACTGGCTTAAATGTGTTTCTACTATTTTTTCAAGTCGTAGATGGGTAAGAATATAATGGCTCAGCTGAGCAGAAAAGGGTTGAGCCCTATGTTAGAGTTACATACTGAAATTGTCTTGTCTCTCTAATCTTGTGTGCTTCCACAGGAAGGATAAAGGAGGTTTCTCTTAATTTTCAGAATTTCATTTGAACCGACTCCTAAATTTTTTCAGGGAATTTTAATTCTTTTAAAGTTTTTCAAGGATCAACTCTTACTGTTTTTAATAGGGTTCAGCAGGAATCCCTGCATCCTACAGTTAGGCTCCCAGCCAATGATCAAGGATCTCTTCCTTAAACCTTGTCATGCTGAATTGAAATCCTCTTTCAGAACTGCTCTTTTATCAAAGTACTGAAAGTCCTAGAATCCAAAGGTGTAGGGTAATATTTCCTTTTGGAAATTAATTTCATTGTAACTCTGCCTTGAAAGTACACAAACAGGTAGTGTTACTAAGATCAGACTGTGCATATGTGCAGGCTGATCTTTGTTTACATAAGTAAAATTTTAAAGAACAAGCAATCTTATGATACCTCCATACCTTACATGCAAATCATTTGAAAGGTTCAAATAAAATACCTGCCACCTGTGTTAGGGAAGATCTTCTTTGGCTCAGATGCTAGAGTGTTGGCCTTGTTAACCAAGAATTTCAATATTACTTGTGTGCTTGGGTTCAACTCTGGCCCAGATAATTTTCAGTTATGTTTCAATAACATACTTATGACTTGTTCATAAGAGCAAGGGTATGACAGTGATTTATTCTTATATCTTTGCAAGCCAAGGGTTTTGAGTTATTTTTTGTTCCTTACAAACCACTTTTATTTCAAGCTGCTATGCCCCTGCTCAGACTGCAAGCTAATACATTGAGGCCTGATATAAGATCACGGAATTTCATCAAAGGGGGTTCAAACTTACAAATTGGGGATTAGTTTTCCTATAATTATTCAATTTTGATTAAAGTTCTATATGAAAATAGTGTACTAGGCTACAGATTGGGGAAGTTTGCACCACCACTAGATCTGCCTCTAAAGTCTAACATCAGTCAACGTATTTAACACATTATAGGGATGAGAGTCTTTTTTACTGCGTTTATTGGGATATAAAGTGCAATTGCCTCAGTACATGGCAAAAAACGCCTGTAGGGCATTATGTTCTAGCCATGTGCTAAGGAAATTGCACTTTATACCCCAATAAAAGCACTGAAACTCGTCCCTAATAATAGCAATCCTCTAGATGGAAGATACTATTAAAATACTCGGCCAAAAATAAAGCTTTAAGTCTACTTTCTGCGCGTAAAGATTACACAATCTTTTTTGAGATAGTGTATTTCTTTTATCTCTCTATGGAAGTGAATATCATAAAGTGGTTGCGGGTTCAAGCTCCACCGAAGGCTGGTAGTGTATTTGGGCAGGATACTTTACAGACATAGCCCCAGTCCACCCAGCTGTAAAAGTGGATAGCAGTGGTTAGAAACCATTGCCTCTCTCTCTATGTGCAGGATAAGATCTGGAATGAGTTAGGACCACAATGGAAATAAGAGTCATTCGACCCTTTATCGTGTTATCCTCGTAAAAAAAAAAAAAAAAAGATCTCAACCTGAATACCAATAGTCGGTCTTAGTTGAGAGAGTTGCTTGATGGTCTTTGTCAACTCACTGATTTCTAAGTCTTAAGTTGGCTCAGAATCAGAACTGTATGCTTGTTATCGTAAATTCTTTAAAAAATATTTTAATTTGTAATAGATTAAATAGCAATGTTGTGTTGATGATCGGGAACTAGGTTAAATCGAGTTCCTACAACACAGGACTTGCAGATCGAAAGTCATGGGTTTCACGAAAGACCTATTGTATTCTACACAGAAATTAAGTGCAATGGATTTCCCCACGTGACGCGATTTAAACCGATCAGAATTCTTTATCTTATTGGATTGCAATTATGAATTTGTAAATCAAATGAATTTAGAAAACAGAAACTAAACATAACAAACATGAACAATAACATGTACAAATAAACAACCTGAAATAGTCTTAAAACAACAGCCAATCCAACTGCTCTATCAGCTGTCTTTGTTCTGTTACCTTAGTAATATTCAGTCTTCTCTGTTTTGCGCGGGCTGGGAATCCGATGATAGCATGAAAGCAATGAGCACTCCATCAGTCCCCAGTCTAAGCTGATCTTAAATGATCAATTCAGGCCAAATACAAGTACCTTATAACGCTGTTGAAATGCTCTTCCTACTGATATGTTTTTTAACACATAATAATGCATTCTCATGATATATTTTGATGCCCCCGCATCGAGAGATCGGGGGCATATTGTTTTACTCATGTCCGTCTGTCCGTCCGTCTGTCTGTCCGAAAACTTAACCAAACTTAAGCTTTGCCTTATCGAGAGATTGCTGTTACGGGGGCATTCGTGTTTCACAAACACATCTTGTTCTTATCTGACATACAGTTAATTAACCTCTTTTTTTTGATGCAGGGAATGTATGAGGGTGAATAAAAAATTACGTAGACTAGCGTTGCAGAAATTTTGATTTCACAGACGTTGAAGAGAAAACTACATTGTTATAAAATTGAGGCATTTCTCTTTTTGTCGTGTAAATTTGGATGAAATCAAAATAGTTGGTCACCTGTAGCAACCATTCTAAAACATGTAGTCATACGGTACCGGCGCATGCTAACGACGTCAATATGACGCTGTGGTATTGATAAGTTCCGTCTTGAAAGTCAGCACTTTTCAAAATATTCAACTCAACAATAAACACGATTTCTGCATCACCTATCCATTGGATGAGTACTTTTTTCATATTCATCTGATCCAAAACTACGATCTTAAATGTGTAATGTGTCTAAATGGTTCTGGACTGATGTTGTTCTGTGACAATAACTGATTAAAAGCCAAGGAGACATTTTACATTCTCCGAGTGTCATTCTTCAGAAACACTCTCCATTCTTAAACAAACCTTTTAAACCATTTAAAAAGAAGGTATCTGCTTACATTTTTAAGACTTTTTAGAAATTTTTATCATTTAAACCTCTTGATTAGGTTTTCCATAGGTCAAGTAGAACTTTATTATTGTCTGGTTGTCTCGGGCTGCGCCGGTGCCATCCTTTTGAAGTTCAAAAATTGAAGCGTGCCCTTAGTTTACTGCATTTAAGTTCGAAAAAAGCAAATAGATTATGCTTTAATTTTAAATATCCTAACTCGTAACGTCAACACGTAATTAGGCGAAGTTTGGAAGTGTTTGGTCCAAATTGAGGGGACAATTACGAGTAGTAGCACTAGGAAGTAACATTACAAAATGGGCTGTGCCGGTAGCACCTACCCAGGTATATCAAATCTTGGATTTTTTACGTCAGAGTCATAGCAGACTCTTGTAAATTTGATATTTTGTCAACATTAAATCATTTGAGACGTGTGCAAAAATTCATTGATTTCAATTGGGAAATACAAAAGTTATAGTAAAAGTCCACGTATTTTTTGATAAACCCTCATATGTGTACCTGTTTAATATTTATTGTTATAATCATGTATTGTCATTCTGATATGAATTTTGAAATCTTTTTTTAATTACAGAGAAAAAGAGTAAGATTTTGTTTTAATTTGTAAAGGTTATGTTTTATCTTTTATTTGCATGTTATTTTGTGTCTTTGTTATAATTTCTCTTCAACAACCTCTGTATATGTATAAGCTCGATGGATCTAGCAGTGTACAGTAAGGAGAATCGTAAAATTAACACAATGACTGATTTTGGAATGATTTAAGAATGAAATTGAATGAGAGTGGGGAGAGAGTTTTGAGTGAAATTAAAGTGAGGTGATCAAACATCACTGATTTTGTTCAAGATGAACAAAATTAAATATATATATTACCTCCCTTTAATAAGATTTACCTCGCTTTAATAAGATATATGTACTTTTCTGTTTGTTGGTCTTTGTGGACCAATCAGACACTAAAATTCACACCAGCCAATAAAATCTTTGAATAATTTGATCAATTTGAATTGAATGTTGATCAATTTAAACGGTGTCTAAATGTTTTCTAATGATTTTGGAACATTTTTGATTGATTTGAATGAGTGTTTGGCATGATTGAATAGAGGGCCAAGTGAGTGATGTTGAATAATTTTGATCAGAGTGAGTGTCAATTTCACAATCTTTCTACTGTAACAGGCATATCTTGTGACAATATGCCACCTTGTTTAATCTCTAAAATGCCATGTACCACAGGACAATATTTCAGTTCCTGAATGTATGTGTATAATAAAAAATCCACCCGATTTTTATGCACCCTATTTTAATCAAGATGCAAATTAGACCAATTTATCAGATTTTGCCTACTACCCCAAAAAAGATTAAAATACATCTCCTTTTTAGCATTTATACACTTATTGTCACTTCAGTTTTTGAATGAATGTAAACAAATTATCATCTTTTTTTGTTGAAACTTTTTGGGCTGTGTCAGACAGTAATTTTATCTTTGAAGTCTCTATCACAATTTTCACCTTCATTGTTTGTGTCCAATGAAATGTCAATGGTACGAAGCTTGGAAAATAGTTCATTGCACAGATGTTTTTTGTGTGTGTGATGTTTGGAGATGGGCTATAGGGAAAGTGCACATTTCTGTTCAGAATATGTATCTAACACTTTCTGCTCAAACAAGTAGAGGCAAATTGAACCTCCGTAATATAAAAGAATAGATAGGGGAAGAATGGCAGAAAGAAGCTTATTCAGGCAACCATAGGGATGTCAACTGCCAAGTCGATGGCCATTTACATAGGGGTTTCATTCTGAAAAATTTGATTTTGTACCATTCTATTCTAATACTATACAGCCGCGGCAATAGCGCAGTTGATAGTGCGCCGGACTTCTAATCCAGGGGTCTATATTCGCACAGGTTCGATCCCCGGCCGCCGCACTTATCCTTTCCAACATTTGTTTTCCACCAATGGGTAGATAATTGTAAACCTATGTGGAATAGCAACTGGAGGCTAGGAAAGAGATGTGGTGGTAGTACAGGTGTGAGAAATACCAGGAATCCATCGTTAGGTGCTCCAGTCGTCGTGATATAACTGAAAGATTGTTGAAAGCGACGTAAAACCCCAATTCAAATCTAATACTATACAACCCATATAAAACACAGCTTAATGTCAGTATGATTAAAATCCTCCTTTGTTCATGAATAACAAGCTGTGACAAGCTAAATGCACAACATCAAATACCCAAATTTCCGACAATGTTACCAGCATTGTGTATTGTGCCCCATCATCGAATTCCTATATGTTTTTGTTTGTGTGAGAAATCAATATAAATCTTCCAACTGCTCCAGTATTTAGCATGTTTGAGCATATAAATTGTCCCGATGATATACTTTTGTTTTTTTGCATTACACTTTATCACATATTATTAACTGACCTAATACAGATAAAATTCGAACAATCCTCAAATTGAAGATTATACCACAATGGCGTAAAAAGCATATACGAAATAAGAAGAAATTACATAGATTTTTATTTGCAATGACATTTCTTATGTAATGTTTTTACTGAGTACATTTATCATACTCAACATCATCTTAAGTGGGAAGGTTGGTGCTTTTGGCGTCATTAGCTCCACTGGCTGAAAGCCACTGGGGCTATTGTCATGTTGTTGTGTCCGTCGTGCGTCCGTCTGTCCTTCGGTCCGTGTGTGATAAAATTTTTCTTAAAAATCTTCTCCTCAGAAACTACTGGATGAATTTCAACCAAACTTCACAGGAATGATCCTTGGGTGACCCTTTTTTAAAGTAGTTCAAGAAATTTGGATCGAATGAAAAACTTGGATTAAATGAGAGTGGCTAATTTCCAAATATGGTAAAAAGTGAGTTTTCTCAGATTCTAATTGATGGATACCAATCAAATTTACATGAATGATCCTTTGGTGACCCTTTATCAGTCTACAAAAAATTATTTTGAACGGATGAAAAATATGTATTTTATGGGCGGAGGTCATTTCTCTATATGTCATATAGTGGAAACTTAGCAAATCATTTTCTCAGAATTTAATTGATGGATATCAACCTAATTGCACTTGAATGATCCTTGAAGCCCTTTATCAGTCTACCAAAAATTATTGTGATCAGATGAAAAATAATGTTTTTTATGGGCGGAGGTCATTTCTCTGTACGTTATAATGTGGAAACTTTGAAAATCATTTTCTCAGAATGTAATTGATGGATATCAACCAAATTTCACTGGAATGATCCTTGAGTTAACCTTTATCATGCAGCGAAAAATTAATGTCATTGGATGAAATATATGTCTTTAATGGGCAGAGGTCATTTCTCTATAATAATGTTATATACAGTCAAACCTGTGAAAGCGGTCACCTGTTTTCAGCAAGCAACCTGTCTTAAGCAAGCAACCACCAAGTTCCCAAATGAACCAATTGCACCGAAATTGACCTGTATTTAGCAAGCACCTGTCTTTAGCAAGCGATTTTTGCATGTCCCTTCGGTGCTTGCTTAAGACAGGTTTGACTGTAGTGGAAACTTTGAAAATCATTTCAACATCAGTAGAACCCAAAATATCTTAAAATCTAGTCAAACCTCAGATTTGCTATTTCAAGCCTGTTGAGCACCTCAAGTCATGCATGGCTTTCTAGTTTATCACATTGCATAATTTTATTGTGATTCACATATTTCTAAAAGCACATGATTGAAAATTAAAAGTTACCTTATCTTACCTTATCTTATATAACACACATGCTAAATGACACGCTTCGCTTTAAGTGAAATTCTCCCAACATCAAAATCATTACTTGTTTATTGAATTTACATCCAGAAAAGGTTATAAGACTATTTTACCACCAGAATAGGGTAACAATTTTTTTTTCCAGAATTGTGATTGTGTTATAATGGATATAATCTGGTGGTGTTGGCTTCTTTGTCTGCTACATGTAATTCTGTCCCCTTATGTCGACTGTCGTGAAACCTGGCATTTATGTTCCATTTATGATTACGGAGTGCAGCTTGCAAGATCCACAACACTCCTTTGACAATATGTGACCCGTCACGCAAAAAGGGACTATCTGGGATGTGCATAAAGTGTCGACCCTAGTTAGACTGCGCGGTCTACGCAGACTGACTAGGGTCGACACTTCTGGTTTTTATTGAAGACAGGCTAGCCTGTCTTTCAATATAGGGATCGTCGCCATCGGATTTTGATAACAAACCTACATGTGTCATTACGCTCAAAAAAGTAGGCCCATTCATAAAAATAAACGCGGCAAAAATAATCAATAGTGTAGTATTCTGCGTAATTAATGAACTGGCAGGGCGAGGCTTAACCTTGACGTAAATTGGCGAGTTTACTTTTAAATACTTTGGGTTCTTTCAAATTTTAGTCGGTAATCATCGTTAACGCGTGCAAATAACTGTAACCTTAAGGATTCGCATGCTTTGAGAGACTGAACACATTGCATCGTTTGGTTACCAAGGCCTCGTAACTTCAGCTTGATTAAGCTGAAGTTACGAGGATTTGGTTACCAATCTACGATTTAAGGCCTCGAGTTATTTTAGATAAAAGCTGATTTCCTTTAACCTTAAGTGCAACGACCCGTTACTTAGGCTCAGCCCTGCCAGGGCATTAATCATGGATAATAATATACCGCAAAATTTTGGTGCTGACCTAATTCTGGCCGGGACCTCAGTGGAGTGAACACGTGATATATGCAGAAGTCGCCTGCAGAAACGTGTTTTGCATTCGTAAGTGGTGCTGTTTTAGGGCGTTTTCGGCTGCAATCTTTTGCATTTGCTCCAAATATTTAATTGCATCCTACAACTGTTTTTATGCATTTGCAAGCTATTTTCAGTTTCCCATTTTAGACTCGCTATCTCTCGTTAAATTGTGCGTTTGTGTGTCCTTAAGGTTGCATTATTTATCCGTCCTCCGGGCCTGTCGTTGTGTAAATGGATAAATACTAAAAGACTACAAGGCTATTTGAATAAACTCATAGACCCTCTGAATCTCCTAGGTTTGAATTTTTACTTTGATTTACGGTGAAATCATTTCGATGGCTTTTCAAATTATTTTATTATTAGGGTTGTTTTGTCTATCCATATTGTACACCATTCGGAACATCACTCGGCCATTTCCAAAACTACAACATATTTTGATATACACTCGGCAATCTTCGGGCGATCTCCGAAGTCTCCCAACTACCTAAATGTAGGTTACGGAATCGGCCGAGTTGAGACGAATGCATGAGATTGGCCGAGTGGTGTTCCGAATGGCCTGTACAGTTGTACCAGGCATGCGCGACCCCGGTTCTGAGTTTCTGCTTTTGTTTTCGACAATTTTCTGACAATAACAAAAACTGTTTTGGAAACTGAAATGGATTTATTTGTAACATTCTGGAGTGGACTTTGAAACAATTCTTCTCAAGGTGATAAATGCTGTAGCACGGGAGTTCATTCAACGATCTGTCATTTTGACAGTTTTGTCAAAATTGATAGTTCACCGGATAGTTCAATCTGAATCTTGATCTAGAAAAGCAGTCCTGTGGAAAAGGCCTGAAAGGTTGGTTGTCTTAACAGGTTTATGTTTAATTTTGTAGTTAAAATAATTTTCTATTAAGTAAGACCATATGCCACAAGAATAACCTGAAATGGAGATTGAAATATCTCAATGGAGAATTAGAAATAGAATGTTTCACTCCCAGAAGAAACTAAAATCGTATTCATAAAAAAATAAGCTACAGCTATTGTACATGAAAATACTTCTTCTTGGTATTGACTTTGACTAATAAAAGTATAAGAATATTGGTATTACTTTCATTGCTTCTTTTATGTGGAGATATATAGTCAAATCCTTGACCAGATAATAAATGTAAAAGAAATTTGAACAAATTTCCAATTCAGGGCAATATTCACCATGGCAATGAAATGTTCAGCTCTTAATCAAGGGGTAAGCAATGTGTGTCATGTGGATAAACATTTTTATTTAAGATTTTTACACATCCACTTAATGAGTTTGCCTGGAAAAAAATCGGATTTGGATCATATTTTGATTGCTGGGGATAAAGTATACAATTTTATAATACTGAGTTGCAATAATTCATATGAGTTTTTAGAATTCAGGAATTGCCACCATATATCTGTTGGTTAATTAAATGTTTTTCATTTAGGATATTAAAAACTTTCACTGGGGGATGAATAGCAATTATGAAGGCAGTTACCCTCTTGTTAAGCTTGAATTGGCTAGAGGGATAGGTTTATCTGGAAGTAATGAGTCTTCAAAGTATAGCATATTCATTTGTAATGGAAGTGCAGTTTCCATATGTAGCCATCAATGATTGTTTTAAATTTTTGATTCCCACTCGAGAGATCTTCTCAAAACGCCACAATTTTCATTCCAATTGTTAACATTCAGTCCTGTCTTCAATTCAGGCCTTTCAGGCCTTTGATTTACTAATTTTCTGAAACTAGAATAATCAATCTACCTTCCATGAAAGATTTTTTTGAAATGCGACCTCTGGCTGGCCTGCATTAGAAGCAATCTCTTTTTCAAATATTTTTTTACAAAGTTCCCGTATGGTCCCTATTCGTGTGACAGGTCACATATGATAAATTTTGAGTTGTTTAATGGAAACCTTTCTCTGTCCGTCATTGCAGGTGTATATGAGGCCAAGAAGAAAGAGAAGATAGATTCACTGGTACCCGATTTAGAAGAGATGTCTTACGAGGGGCCAAACTTGATGCCCATAGAGGATGATTAGACCGGAGGATACTAGACTAGGAGATTATTTATTTATTTATGTAAGTGTGGAATTAGCATTGGAATAGTGATTTTGTTAGACACTCATATAAGACGAATGGATGTGGTGCAGGGGTTGAAACTAATTGTTTTTCAATTGGGTCCAAATTGAATCTCTACCTGTTAATTTAAGGATACCTCTGGATAATTGGGGTTCCCTCTCTCCATTGATATAGTGATAATTTTGAAAAAAAAGGAAAAGAAAAGCAAAAGAAGATGTTTTGGAGCTTGTCTTAAAACATTTCTATGAATTAATCTTCAATTTCTGTAAAGTCTTTGTTTATCTGCAATAAAAGTGTCAATTCATGAATTTTGGAGCGTTAACATTTGCAGAGACCCTCAATATGTTTTAAAGCCCTATTGCTTCGCATTTGGGTGTCAAATCTTTTTGGGGTCTCTTCAAAAGTTAACGCCCTCAAAAACGTGAATTAACCCTATATTGTTATATCGTTGCAAGGCAAGGCTCTATCTTTACTTATTACTTGACTGGTGTTTTATTACAGGAATTTTAGAATGAATACAGAAAGAATCTCATTTCATATGGAATATTAAAAAAAAAAGTCAAGGAAAATAACTGCATATTATTAGAAAACCTATTTGTACTTAGGTTGTGTCCCTTGGATAAGGTTATGGTGAATTTTTAATTCATCGATATAATATAAATGTGACCCATGATGAGAAAATTACCATCTATGTAATGTGTCAAGTATCAACCCTAGTCAGACTGTGTGGACTGCACAGACTAACAAGGGTTGATACTTTACGCGCCCTGCTAATTTTCTGAAAAAGAAAGATCAATGTGCCCTCCTGTGAAAGAATCTTTGACTTAAGACCTGGTTGACCCGTACTAAAACCAATTTCTTTTCAAATATTAATATCACAGAGTTCCCAGATGGTCCCTTTTCGTGTGACAGGTTACATCAGTGGTGTGGAAATACATATTTTCCCTCCTTGTCCCTGGACAAGTCAAAGATGATTTCTACTTGTCCAGGATCAAAATGAAATTGCTAAAAAGGTAATAGCTAAATTTTGAGAAACATTGTTTTTAAAGACGAAAATGCTGAAACCAAGCATCTATCTAGTGCCAATTCAAGATTTGCCTTTGTAATTACTTTTCCTCAGACAAGTAGCCTTGAAAAATGTACTTGTCCGCAGATTGAAAAGCCCATGTCAGACAGGTCTGGCATCAGAATTCTATGCCCCTGTACATGTTATAATCAGTTTCAAAAGAAAATGTGCTTCTATAATTCAAAATATCTCAAAACTTAAACGACCTACTGTCACAAAATGTTACATGACATGCCTAGGATGAAAAGATTTGTCATGTACAAGTCTTTAGCCCAGATATGACCTTTGAATTTGTGGGGTTTGCTTGTGTGTCCCACAGTATATGAGTATAATTTTATGGCAACTCACCTAAACAAAAAAATCTGTGAAACTAGAAGGCAGATAGCTTATATTTGGTAAGTTACATTATGAACCAATAGAGTTAGTTCAGATTGTGACCCTGAATTTTACATTAAAATAAAGGAAAGAAATCTTTAAAATTCTTCTTGTCTGATAATTTGTTGGACTAACCTTTATATTATGTCTGCTTTTATTGGAGAAAATAGGGCATAGCTCAAGCCTTGGTGTCTTCCTGGTCATTGATGAAGTTGTGAAAAAACTTTGACATTCTGTGATATCTTTGGTATTCATTTGAAACTTGGCAAACATTTTCACTAGCAAAAAAAAAAAAAATCTGTAATCAAGGACAATAAATATGGGGTGTTTTTTTTTAATTATTACCCTATAGCACCCTACAGCCAAGCCTAAAGTAATGATAGAGTCAAATTAATTGAGCAATTATCAAGCTTACAAAGACTAACTCGGATGTCAATCTGTATAAATGAAGCCTTGTTCTGGCTTAAACTTCCTTTGCAAGGAATAAAAAAATGACATGTATTTTTCAAGTGTTAAAGAGATTCCTCAATTGAAAAAAAAAGAAAACTGTTCATCTTTCACTTGACAAGAAATTGTTCTAAATTAAAATAGGCTTTTATTAATGGTTATTCATTATCTGAATTGTAAACTAAGTCTCTTTTCTGAAAGAAAACATTGAGAGAAAAAAGAAATTGCTTTTAACAAGCAATTTCTTCTTTTCCAACAATGTTTTTTTTTTTTTTTCCATAAAAAGCACCTTAAATAATATTAGATAAAAAAGTGTTTGAAAAAAGGGTTTTAAAAAAAAAATAGACAATGATTCATGATGACGGTCCAATGTAATCGGAGAAGTTGATTGCGATTTTAGAAATAATGTGTGGTATTGTTCCTGAACAAGATTACCATCTCGACAAAAATTTGAAGAACCCTACGAGTTGACATCTTTTCAGACATAAAGAGTAAAAATGAAATTTCGTGGACAATTGAGTAGATAGCGAGATTGTTATCAGATAATGGGTATTTTGGAATGTCTTGAGAAAATGTTCAAAATGATGTACATTAGGGGGTTAAGTTAATTATGAACACTAATTTGTCAAAATCCCTGCTTGTATAGGTATTTGGGCATGAGACTTTAGATCATATACATGTACATGTATGCCACTCAAATTTGTTGCCACGGTAGTTTTTTAACAAAAAGTAGAGGATTTTTAAAGCTACCTTAGCATATGCCATGTGAGTGACGCACTCAGAAGACAGTTAGTTATTATGAGGGTAATGCAAGGATACATGACCAAACTTCTTCTGAGATCCGTCATGGTTCTAAACAGTGCTTTTGGAAAAGTCTCGTCACAAGGGACCTCAGTTTAAACTCACACTCAAAAGACAATAAGTTTGTTAGTGTGCCAGCCAGGGAATCGAACCCTAGAGATTGACCTTCAATTTGTTGCTATAGACTGACTGAGCTCATTGGGCTGACCTATGTTGGTATTCAAAAGATTGATTGCATTAGAGTAGGTTTGATTTCTAATCCTTTTAATGCTGTTCACAACATTTTCTTGTGGAACTAACGGCTTTGGTAGGACGCAAAGACTAAGATCAGTCTGCACATAAGTGCAGTCTGATCCTAGTCTGGCTACCTGCTTTCTTCAAAATTACTTTGGAAAAAATGTGAGCCAACTTTGGTGAAAGTCTCAAAAGATGGCATCTATATGAAACAAAATTTAGATTAAGAAGGACATTGGTTAATCATTAAAGTAATGAAGAGAGTATTTTTATTATACCCCCCACCTACGAAGTAGAGGGGGGTATATTGGTTTCACCATGTCTGTCTGTCTGTCCATCCGTCCATCCATCCATCCGTCCGTAGACCTTTTCGTTTCCGGACTCTAACTCAAGAACCAAATGACCTACAATCATGAAACTTTACACAAATGTTCCTTATGACCCAAGGAAGTGCCCTATTGTTTTGGGGTCATGTAGGTCAAAGGTCAAGGTCACAGTCAGCTTTTGATCAATTTTCGTTTCCGGACTCTAACTCAAGAACCAAGTGGCCTACAATCATGAAACTTTTTACAAATGTTCCTTATGACCCAAGGAAGTGCCCTATTGTTTTTGGGTCATGTAGGTCAAAGGTCAAGGTCACAGTCAGCCTTTGTTAAATTTTCGTTTCCGGACTCTAACTCAAGAACCAAGTGACCTACAATCATGAAACTTTATACAAATGTTCCTTATGACCCAAGGAAGTGCCCTATTGTTTTTGGGTTATATAGGTCAAAGGTCAAGGTCACAGTAAATTTTTGTTAAATTTTCGTTTTAAGGACACAAACTTGAGAACCAAGTGACCCACAAGCATGAAACTTTATGCAAATTTTGCTTATGATCCAAGGAAGTGCCCTATTGTTTTTGGGTCATATAGGTCAAAGGTCAAGGTCACAGTCAATTTTTCATCAATTTTCATTTCTTGACTCTTATCTCAAAAACCAAGTGACCCAGAATCATGAAACTTCATGCAAATGCTACATATGACCTCAATATTAGTTACAAACACATCCTGCACTTATAGCACTTGCATTCTGACAAAGCGCTTGTGGGGGGGTTATTAGTCCGCTCTGCGACAGTTCTCGTTTTCATTGAGGTATGAACCTAAGAGCCTAATCACACTGTGAATATTCAAAAGGGATTCATACATAAGTGTGATTAGGTTTTTAGTTTCACTCATTCATGAAACTAGAAGAAAAGTCTCTTCTTAGTCTTATGATTTGATAATATGAAGCCAAAATAATTGCCATTCTTCTTAATAAGGATTTCATGTGGGACTTCTTTGCATGCAAGTTAAGAAGAAATAGTTGCATCTCAAAATGTTTTCATTGAGGAATAAACCATTTCTTCAGCCAATCATAATGTATGAAAATTTATGGGAACCAATGATTTTAAAAGATATATTTAATACAATGAAATTTCCCCCTTTTTGTACTGACTAGGCCAGTCAAGGGATTTTTGTGTCCATAGTGAGTTTCGTTGATTGTATTTGTTATCGGAGGTTTTCATCTCACGAATGAATTCTTCGCTAATCAAGCTGAAGAGACGACATTCTGTTAATTTGTTCTACGATTGTGCATCTTTTTTATCCCAAATGTGTGATACACAGATAATCTTGACTGTGTGAAAGGCGATTTTTTGTATTTAATCCTATTCTACACTTAATATCAACCCTTGTCATGCTAATCCCGGAATATTCCTGCTTTGGCAGGAGGTATGGACAAACATCAGTCTGCACAGATGTGCAGTCTGATCTTAGTCCATACTACCTGATTTTCCTTTTAAACCAGAAAAGTTTCAGAAATTATTTTTTCAAAATCAAACGCTGACTCACAATTAGGAAAACATAGCTTTCAGCATTTTGATTTATATATAATTTTGCCAAGGTTTTATATTCAGCATGACAAGGGTTAAAAGAATTAAGAAGTTATCCTGGGATTGTTATAGAGAAATGATTTACCCACTTGTCATTCTAAACCTGGAATATTCCTGCTTGGTAGGAGGCAAAGACAAAAACCAGCCTGCACATATGTGCAGTCTGATCTTGATCTTTACCACCTATTTTTCTTTTGAAACCAGAAAAGTTTACAAAACTGTATTTGAATGGACTCTCAATTGCTAAGGTGTAACAAGTGCTTTCGGCTATTTGATTTTAATGCAATAATGATAAGATATTTTCTAACTATGGTTAACCTTTCATTTCCTTCATGAAGTTTGAAGATATATTTGTATGCTGTTTTCTAACACTTTTCATTTATTTTCAAAAAAAGGAAATATACCAACATCAGAAGCAACAACACCATTTTTTTTTGTTATTTTTCTCTTCATAATTGAAAAATGTTTTGCGCATACTTGACTTACATATTATAACTTGAAATAAAGGCCAACTTAACAAGAGTGACTTGGGCAGGTTAAATATAAATAAGTACAGTGATCAACACAAGCACTGGTCCTTGGGCTAAGATCTGTGGATTTATGCATTTGGACTGGTAGATGTAACCATGCTGCAGGGCCTTCAGACCTGTAGTTAATGGTAGTTTAAGTATTTTAGATCTGTTGTGTATTGAAAAATGCTTGCCATTCCAATTCTTAAAGCATTACCATATGACAGATTCCATTTAAGAGAGTGTAAAAAGTTCCCAATGATTTTTTTTTTTTTTTTATTAAAAAGATGCAGTTTTTGCATTTTATATGACAAGACTATTATAATATAATGTGAATAAAATGAAAATTAAAATTCTATCATGTTTAGTTTGCTTTTAATTCAAATTTTAAATTTCAGGTTGCAAATGTCATTCTTTGACGGAATATTTGACGGAATTTTTTATGTTCGCAACTTCAGAAAGTTTAAAAATTTATATGATAACCTTCAATAAAATTACTGCCAAGTTATTTATGTAACAAATTATTGAAAACTTGATCAGAAGAAAGTATTTTTTCTGCAAATAATTTTACAAATACAGATTTATGTAACTTTTTTTAAGTTGATAAAGTCATTTTTTGACAGATTTTTTTTTGCCAACATAACATTTTGACGGAACAAATTGTTGCAAACATAATTTTCGACAGACCTAACTAATTTTGGATGTTTGGGAAAGGGTTAACCCTTCACCAGATGCTGACATTTTGGACTGTAACAATTTGAAAGCATTAGTTAGCAGATGACAAAGTAAATGTGGAACCTGTATCTGAAAGGATAGAAAAAATTGTGATAAAAAGAGAAAATGCTTATTACGAACATTTTCTCCTTTTCCCACAAATTTTCAAAACATTGGTAGAAGTCACCTAAATAATATTACTAACATAATATGGAAGATATCTGCCTTTTGGTTTCAGAGAAGAAGATTTTAGAAGTTTTTTGCTCTTTGAATCTATGTAAAAAGGGATGTGCCTGGGTGGAGCCCAAATATGATCCAAAGTCTTGATATGAACAACTTTAGTAGAGGTCGACTAGACGATGTTACATTTATACAAGAGGGCCATAGTGGCCCTAAATCGCTCACCTGAGTTAACAGTCTTAAGATCTGACCTCTTAACCTAGTTTTTAACCACACTTGACCCAAATTCAAACCAGATAGATTTTTAAAAACAATTTCAATCTGGCTAATTCTCTGGATGATTGGGCAAAAGTTATGGCCTCTAGAGTGTCCACAAGGATTTTCTAAGATTTGACCCTGTGACCTCATTTTTGACCCCACTTGACCCAAATTAATCAAGAAAGTCATTCTGGCCAATTTTCAGGTTGATTGAGCTAAAAATATGGCTTCTAGATGTCTCCAAGGTTTTTCTAATATTTGACCCGGTGACCTTATTTTTGACCCCACTTGACCCAATTTCGAACTTGTCTGAGATTTGATCAAGACAATCATTCTGACAAATTTTCAGGTTGATTGAGCAAAAAATATGGCTTCTAGAGTTTCTACAAGGCTTTACTAATATTTGACCCTGTGACCTCATTTTTGACTCGACTTGACCATATTTCGAACCTGTGTGAGATTTCATTAAGACAACCATTCTGACTAATGTTCAGGTTGATTGAGCAAAAGATATGGCTTCTAGGGTGTCTACAAGGTTTTTCTAATACTTGACCCGGTGACCTTATTTTTGACCCCACTTGACCCAATTTTGAACTTGTCTGAGATTTCATCAAGACAATCATTCTGACCAATTTTCAAAAAATATGGCTTCTAGAGTTTCTACAAGGCTTTACTAATATTTGACCCTGTGACCTCATTTTTTACTGGACTTGACCAAATTTCGAACCTGTGTGAGATTTCATCAAGACAACCATTATGACCAATTTTCAGGTTGATTGCGCAAAAAATATGGCTTTTAGAGTGGCTACAGTGTTTTTCTAATAATTGACCCGTGACCTCTTTTTTTACCCTAATTGACCCAATTTTACTCTTGTGTGAGATTTCATCAAGAAAGTCATTCTGACAAAAGCCTTCAATCACAGACCCGTAAAACAGGGCTTATCTGGGAAAGGGTTAAGACTAGCTTCCCTTCCTAGTATTTCTATAATTACTATCTTTGCATGCTCGCTTATTTGAAATCCTTTACAAAGTCGCTAAGTTCAGTCAAGAACTTGAATCACTCATTAAATGTAGATTTAATGTCTCAAGCGCAGGTTCATACTTTATAACAAGTAAACATTTCTGTGATGGACACAACTGGACAAGGTGTTTTCTATAGATACCTCCTACCAAACTCTTTTGGTGGAGGCACAATGGCACAATTTAACAAAGGTAAGGTTAAATGGATCAATTTATTTCAATCAACTCTTAAAACAATCAAATTTCAACACTTGTAAGTCCATGAGGAATAAATCTTGTAAAGGAATCTTCTTAGTCTATCTTTTCTAAATGGTGTGTCCAGCTTCTGAAACAATAAAATGACATCTACATGTATAATATGCATATTTACGAATACATGCATAATAGGTTTTAAACTACGGTTTATTGTAGATGTCACAATGAGAGATGGGCCAGATTTATCCATTAACCAGAAAACATCAACATCATTTGACATCATTTTTTTTTCGACCCATCATCTCAATTACTGGGGTTCCACAATGGCTATAACATCTAATGTAGACTTGCTTCTCATTTCATAGTTTCTATGCATGTACCAAAATGTTAGAAGTGTCAGAGACTAATTATTGGATATCACTTTCAGATAAATAAACAGAAAACATTAAAAGTCAACAGAAAGTTTGAATTCTTTACATGTGTAAATAGCTATTCCATGTCTATGTAAAAAAAATTGTCTGTGTTTGACATAGTATGCTTTCGACTAGAAGTACTTTTTCAACTTAATTGTACCTGCAAAATGATAAAGTAGTCGTGTACCAACCATTGTAATGTCTGGTGGGGGAATTCTTTGGTCTACATCACTTGACAGCACAGTGTGTTTAGTGTCATTTAGCGTCCACATGTTCTGCCTCCCCTTCTTAAAAAACTTGACCCACGGCCAACTGTCCACCTGTTGGAAATTTTCATAATTAGTATCATTTATGGAGTGCAGGACCAAAAATCCCTTTGTCAATTCTCATTGCTGGACGGATTTAAAAGAAAGATAGGCCATACTAGTTGATCAGTCATATTATCAAACCAAGGCATAGTTAATTAAAATAAGTGTAAACTCTTATGTTACTATTAAAGACAATAAATTTATATTAACTTGACCCTTATCCTTATTGTGATGTATACATTTTTATCATATTTTTTGCTCTGGTTCAAAATGAATAAGTATTTATCAATACAGATAAACACTTAAAATTACTAGTAATTAAATATAGGAAAATAGTCAAGCATCAACAATATATATACAAATACATCATCGAGTGCATGTCTCTATATTTAATTTACAAATATATATAAATACAAATTGTAACTGCAAAACATTGAACCTTTTACCTGATATACAGTTTTGAGTGTATTTTCACCTGGAAACATCTGGTGCAAATTATAATAGATTGGGGAAAACAATTCTTTAATTTTCAGATAGAAAAAAAACATTGCGGGAAAAGGAAAAAAAATGCTCATTAGAGCAAGATTTCCTTTTTTCACAATGTTTTCAAAAGCCTCTTGCTTGTGATGCATCAAAGTGCGTCTATATCAGGTAAAGGGTATACAAGAAAAGAAACATGAAACTGCCAGTAAAGTAAATAGTAAAGTTCCTTCCAAACTAAAACACATATGAGCTGGGCAATTTGCTTGGTATGGTTCCTGATCTTTTTTTGCATCCCCACAGAAGTATGAAAATTTACAATAGGAAAAGTCAAATTTGTCATTGGCTAAGTCTTAAGAAGTATTTTAGTGATCAATGTGGATCCTGATCAGGCTGCACACATGCACAATAATATAATATCCGTCAAATACTGACATAATTAACAGAAATTTCCGTCAAATTCATACGTCCGCGACCATATTAATCCGTCAGAAAATGACGTTCATTCATGCAAGGTGGTAGTTTTCATAAACAAACAACGATGATCTTGGCGATCTCTCGTGACCGGCAATCAAATGCACTTCCAACCTTACATACAGTATTTCAGCGTCAAAAAATGGCTGCAATAGCTAAAATAATACATCAATGGACTAGGTCATTAGTTGCGAATGTCAAATAAAATTGACAGACATGATAAAACTTCAAAAATCAAACCTTACTATTGACGATTTCCTCCTCCGTACACCATGTTTATCATTCGGCTTCTTTCGGATTTTACCGCAATGAGTAATGGGAGTTAAGAAGGGAAGTAACTCTCCTGGCAGCTAGGACGATTGGTCGAACGTCAACGAATGTTTTTGACAGAAATTATGTTTGCAAAATATTTTTTAAAAATATTTCTTACATGAAAATAGAATAAGATTTATCGATGGTGTAACTGTTTAACACAGATAAATTGTTTCTGTCTAACAAAGATAGCGTGTTTTAACAGCTTATAAGCTTGACTTTCTTCAAAGTTTGTAAACGTCAGATGACTGACGGACAAGCAATACGATACATCCCGAAAATGAATTTATAAAATTTCTTTCATTGATCAAATTTAGCAACACAAAAGGTTATTTTTCAGTATAAAAAAAGATTAAATATCAGTGTCAACCGATACTTACACAGGAATTCAGTCTTAGAATGAAAAAACGAACAACCTTAGGAACATGGTGTAATCGCCGGGATATAAATTCCGTCAAACTAACGTCATTTCGTGCTATAAATTTGGATTTTTTTCCCTCAAAATATCAGAATAATAAAAATTAAACAATTTTAATGAGAACTCTGGACAAAAACACTTATTTACCAGGCATAGTAAATAAAGGTTCATTACAAGGTCTTTCCAATTTTAAGTTGAAAAAAATTGACGGACACAATGACGTTTTTTCAATTTTAATTTGGAATCTGTCATATGCAAAATATTGAAGAAAAAGAAGAAATTGCTTGTTTTAAGCAATATCTTCTTTTACAAATTGTTAGCTCACCTGAGCACATCGTGCTCAAGGTGAGCTTTTGTGATCATTGAATGTCCGTCGTGCGTCGTCTGTCGTCTGTCGTCCGTCATCCGGCGTCAACAATCTTAGTGTTTACACTCGAGAGGCCACAAATATTACACAATCTTTATGAAACTTGGTCAGATTGTTGGCCAGGTCACATGGATGAACCCTATTGAAAATGGGAAGAATCCATGCCATATCAAGGGAAAAGGGACCTCCAAGACAATTTTCTTGTTTACACTCTAGAGGCCACAAATATGGCCCAATCTTCATGAAACTTGGTCAGAATGTTGGCCAGGTCACAAGGATGAACCCTATTGAACATGGAAAGGATCCATGCCATATCAAGGGAAAAGGGGCCTTAAAGACAATTTTCTTGTTTACGCTCTAGAGGCCACAAATTTGGCCCAATCTTCATGAAACTTGGTCAGGATGTTTGTCAGGTCACAAGGATAAACCCTATTGAAAATGGGAAGAATCCATGCCATATCACAGGAAAAGGGGCCTTAAAGACATTTATCTTGTTTATGCTCTAGAGAATACAAATATGGCCCAATCTTCATGAAACTTGGTCAGGATGTTTGTCAGGTCACAAGGATTAACCCTATTGAAAATGGGAAGGATCCATGCCATATCAAGGGAAAAGGGATGTTCAAGACAATTTTCTTGTTTTCACTCTAGAGGCCACAAATATGGCCCAACCTTCATGAAACTTGGTCAGAATGTTGGCCAGGTCACAAGGATGAACCCTATTGAAAATGGGAAGGATCCATGCAATATCAAGGGAAAAGGGGCCTTAAAGACAATTTTCTTGTTTACGCTCTAGAGGCCACAAATTTGGCCCAATCTTCATGAAACTTGGTCAAAATGTTGGCCAGGTCACAAGGATGAACCCTCTTGAAAATGGAAAGGATCCATGCCATATCAAGGGAAAAAGGGGCCTTAAAGACAATTTTCTTGTTTACGCTCTAGAGGCCACAAATTTGGCCCAATCTTCATGAAACTTGGTCAGGATGTTTGTCAGGTCACAAGGATGATCCCTATTGAAAATGGGAAGGATCCATGCCATATCACAGGAAAAGGGGCCTTAGAGACATTTATCTTGTTTATGCTCTAGAAAATACAAATATGGCCCAATCTTCATGAAACTTGGTCAGGATGTTTGTCAGGTCACAAGGATGAACCCTATTGAAAATGGAAAGGATCCATGCCATATCAAGGGAAAAGGGACGTTCAAGACAATTTTTTTGTTTACACTCTAGAGGCCACAAATATGGCCCAATCTTCATGAAACTTGGTCAGAATGTTGGCCAGGTCACAAGGATGAAGCCTATTGAAAAGGAGAAAGATCCATGCCATATCAAGGGAAAAGGGGCCCTTTTGCCAATTTTCTTGTTTACACTCTAGAGGCCACAAATATGGCCCAATCTTCATGAAACTTGAACAGAATGTTTGCCAGGTTACCAGGAGGAACTCTTTTGAATATGGGCGGGATCCATGCCATATCACAGGAAAAGGGACCTTAGTGACAATTTTCTTGTTTACACTCTGGAGGCCACTAATATGGTCATATCTTCATGAAACTTGGTCTGTGTCTTGGTCAGGTCGCAAGAATGAACCCTATTGAATATTGGAAGGAGCCATGCCATATCACTGTAAAAAGGATCTTAATAACAATTTTCTTGTTCACACTCTAGAGGCCACAAATATGGTCCAATCTCCAAGGAACTTGATCAGAATGTTGGCCATTGTCTTGAGGATGAACCATTTGAAAAAGGGAAGGATACATGCAATATTAAGGGAAAAGGGGCCTGACAATTTATGTGTACTTACTCTCTAGTCTCTAGAGGCCACAAATTTGGTTCAATAGTCATGAAACTTGGGCAGAATGTTGGCCAGGTCACATGAAACTGGTTTAGAAAAGGCTAGAAACTTATGCAGGGATCATAGGAATAGAATAATGTCTTTCTTTGAATAATCTAATGGTCATTTTATGATCTTTAAAGCATTTAATTTTGCTAAGGGAGCACTCAAAGAGACGAAGGTGAGCGATAAAGGACCATCATGGTCCTCTTGTTTTTCTAGTAATTTATCCCCTAAATTGCTAAAACATCAAACATGGTTTTCATGCAGGACCTGTTGTTACCTGGAAGACCTGTAAAATGTTTGGCTTACAGGTCCTTCAGGCTGGTGGCAAAAAGTAGTTAGTGTCAAACACTGAAGTATCAGAGTGCAATTGGTGTAATCAATTAAATTAAATTTTGCTATCTTATGTTTTAGGAAGCATTGTTTAAACAGGTTAAAAAATACCTTGCAGTTTTTCTAACAAATCTGCATATGAATTGTGATAATACTTGATAGTCATATTTACAATATAAAGGTGATAGTTTACGACGTAATTAATATTTATTGTTTCATAATTTTGGAAACATTTGAATTATAGATATGACCCCGTCATTTAGGCAGACGCTTTCTTCATTTCAATGCATTTATGCATTTTATGTCGCCATCGTTTTGAAGGATTACATTGAAAAATGCAAAGGAAAAAAATGTACTTGTTTCAACCAATATCATTATGACATAATTGTAAAATTCTTAGGCCCCCTCATGTAAAAAAGGACCATCTAGGTAAAATCAAAATCAAATTCAGTAAATGTCAAATAAAGATTGCTGATCCTGAAACTCAAAGTAGGGTAAAATGCTTATTACATATTCAGCAAAATCTCTAGTCTACTAAAAAGAATTTTACCTCGACCTAATTTGCCCATACAATTTGGTTCTTTGACCGTGGTCAATAATTTTCTTGTTGGATGGTAGATATTGAGAAAACATTGTTTTTAATGAAGAAAATGCTGTAACTCAGCATTTTCTTCATTAAAAACAATGTTTTCTACCCTTTGATAGAATGACTTAATTTTGTCTTAGACCTTTTAAGTTCTGTTCCAAGACTTGCTCTGGTATTAACTTGTCCACAGACAAGTAGCCTAGAAAAATGTACTTTCCGCAAGGGGAAAAACTCTTGTCAGACAAGCCAGGCATAGGGATTCCATACCCCTGGGTATAGTCCGAAAGTATGAGTGCTGCTGTTGAGAATCAAACCCAGAACCTTACAATTGAAAAGTGTGCTACAATGGTGGCTTTAAAGATTTTAAAAGTTGGTTTAAAGTGAGATAAACATTTCTAGTTCAACTATTTGTAGAATAGGGGGGGTGTTTCAGTCAATCGGGGTTTTTTACGTGCAACTGTGTCAAATATCTTTTTAGCCTATTGCTTTGAAACTTTGCACATGCTTCTTTGACTTTAATACCAGCCTCTAGACAAAGATTCATTACTCTGATATTGAATTTAGTGGAATTTTAATCCTTTTTGGACTTGGAAATTCTTGGTATGAGGTTTACATGCAACTGTTGTGTTATCAGTTATATCTCTGTTTCTACTTAAGCTATAGCTCAGATCCTGCTCATGCTTCTATGACCATAATATCAGCCCCTAGACAAAGATTCATAGATCTGATATCTTATTTAGTGGAATTTTAACCCTTTTCAGACTTATAAGTTCTTGGCTAAGTTTTATCTTGCAACTGTTGTATATCTCTGTTTCTTCTTAAGCTATTGAATGGAAACTTTGCACATTCTTCTATGTCCATCATATCATCCTCTAGACAAAGATTCATTACTTGAGCTTTGCTGTCCTTCAACAGCTCTTGTTAATATACACTTAGTGCTGATAATATCATTTGAAGATCTTCTGTTTCTTGTATACTCGCAATGTCGGCTTCAATTTTAAATTTAGACTTTAATAAAGAAGCTATTGTTTTGATTTATTTTGACTTTTAATTGACACTGTCTGTCTATTTCAACACACATTTAGCTTCAATGTGGGTGACTGTATAATTAGGCTATTAAATAATGCTAGTTTAACTAATTTTAGGTTTTAACATAATCAAACCATAAAGTAATTGTACAAAAGTAATAAATTATTATTCCCCGATTAATAATCTTGAATATCTTTACATCTTTGTCAGCTCCAATGGTGGAAAAGAAAGCATACTTTGATATACTCTGCCATTTTGGTGAAGGGGATACTCATTCTTCCATTAATTTGATCACACCATCCTTCTATCACTAAACTCGTCCAGAGCAAATTTCTCGTGCAAAAAATGTCTCGTGCAAAAAATGTTATAAACTTGTAACTCCATTGGTGGCTAGACCTAAATGAGAACTGCAGTACATGCAATCGAGAACCACAACTCTTGCTTGCGTATTTTTGGAGTTATTTTGCTTTGTTTGTTTGGAGACTCAGATTTTGTCCAGAGCATATCTCTAAAAATAATTATTATAGCTATCAACTTGAATATTAAAAGGTGGAAAGATTCATTTGAGGAGAAGTGCAGTGAATAAGAACTTTAACTCTTGCTTTCATAATCTTGATCACAACGTCATTGCCCTCTTTTTTTTAAGGTAGTGGACCTGTAATAGTTCTGCAATGCTTTGGAAGTAATGAACTTAAAGTGTTAAACGAGGTTTCCTAATGATTTCCATTAGGAAACCTTGGTCAAAATTGTGAAAGATCATGAGTTCTGAAATGTTGCTGAACTGTTATGGGTCCACTACCTTATAGACTGAGATTTTTTCCAGAGCTCAGATAGAATTTGATTGGTAAGAGATGAATTCACTAGCTGTCAAATAAAAGCCTTAGTATTTCACATTAATATATATGAACATGAACATATATATAGTCAGCCTGATTAGCTCAGTTGGTAGAGCACCGGACTTCAAAACTATTGAAGTTTGTCGGTGTGGGTTCAAACCCGGGCTGGAACACTAACAAACTAATTGTCTTTCGTATGCGACGCTAAACCGAGGCCCTTTGAGACAGTGCTTATACACCAAGCATTTTAAAGAACCATGGTATTTCTCAGCCGTAGTTTCGTCATGTATCCTTGCACTATCCCCCATAACAACTAACTGTCTTCTGGGGGCGTTGCTCACATGAGCATGTGCTTTGGTAGCGACAATAAATAAACGGAAATACACACACATGAATATTTCATTTGACAAGACCTCTTTTATGGTACAACTTTCAAGGTCATTAGTCATGGTCAAGGTCAAGGTCAGATATGTTGAAAGATTTTAAAAAGTGCCAGTGGCTGGTAAAAAAAAATTTCTGATCTCACATTGTGATTTTCAATATGGGTGATGTTACATGGCCATAAAACAATGGTCTTTAGAATTATTTATATCCCTATCAATGTCAAATTATAATATTTTAATTCCTTAATTAAGTTTCAAAGGTACAGATTAAGAGGGGGTAAAGCCAATCTTAAATCTTTATTTCTCAATGAAACCCAATGTTGCGGGTACTCATTGGAATCGTCTTGACAAGACGATTCCAATGAATACCAACGACCTATGGTTTGTACTATTATTATTGAAATATTACGATCATAAATTCAAAATACCCCGTCTATCTGTAGCTCTGAGTTTAATAGACTAAGTACAGAGGACATCTAGATCTCACAATGTGGTCTACAATATGGGGGATGACATAAAAAGGTCATATAAAACAGTAGTTTAGATAATATATAACCCTATCTATGTCAAAGTGTAAACATTAATCTTACCTTATTTGAATGAGATACTTGTAAATCTTAAGTATTATTAAGTAAATTAGCCCTCAAACATCAGTAAATATGACTTGTATGTCGGGGATGCTAAAATTTGAGGGGATAGCGCAAAAATTTGTTTAGTGCCTATGTATTTATAGGCACTTACAATAGTTATGCACTGAACCCTCAAAATATACCCCCGCTTTCACTTTAAAAATGCTTAAATGAAACCAATCGAAATCAAAATAAAATTATTAGATTAATAAAAATACTACAGAAGATATATTTACTGAATTATTATCAAGTTGTGAAATACTAAAAGTCATCAAATGTGTATTTATGAAGCGCGTCAGACTGTCAATCTAGAGCTCCCTGGTGCGATCCCTGATAGTGACTCATCCTTTCTGACTATTTTTCTCTCACAAATGGATGGATAATCCTAGACCTATGTGGGATAGCAGCTGGAGACTAGGAAAGGATGTTATGGTAGCACTGATGAGAGAAATATGAGGAATCCATTGTTAGGTGCTCATGTCTTCGCGATATAACTGAAAGATTGTTGAAAGCTTCATAAAACCCCATTCAAATAATGTATGGTATTCTAACATCAGCTAACATGACTTGTATTTTGGACATGCAATTGGATATCTCTTCCCCCCCCCCCCCTTTGACCTTAAAGTCGAGGTAAATTATAATAATCATACACCATAAATGAAGTAGATGAAGGTATATTGGTTTCTTCAAATCTTTCTGTCCATTCAAAATTCTGTCCATCTGTCTGTCTGTAGACCTTTTGTTTCCAGAATCTAACTCAAGAACCAGCTGACCTAGAATCATGAAACTGTGCACTATTGTTGGACTTTAATATTACCCAAGGTAGCATCCTATCATTTTGAATGATATTAGTTCAAGGTCACAATTGAAATTTTTCCCCAAACATTTTTACAGACTCTCAAGGTGACTGTTTGTGATAATTGAACTAACAAGAAAAAACAATTTTGTGTAGGAACCTGTAGGTGGTGCCCTTTTTTCAAGCCTGCTTGTTATGAGCAAGACATAGAGGTCACTCCAACAGCTTGATGCATGTATTTGAGTGGAGCAGTTTGTCCATTAGTCAATCTAGTTTTGTCCTTACAATTACGGAATAGGTTGATAGACTAATTACAAACTACAGTAAAACGTGTATTAAGTGACCAGTTATTGGACCACAAAAAAAGCAGAGGTTTAGGAGAATGGTCGCTAAAAACATGTTTTGTTTATGAAATAGAAAGATAATTTTGATAAAGTAAGTATGCAATTGGGCATTTCCCAATTATACTATGTTGTTAAAACTGATAAGAATCGTCTCATTGAGACAATTCTCATAAGTTTAAACAACATAGGAGTAAATTGTAATATTTTTAGCTCCACTGGCCAAAGGCCAGCGAGCTATTGTCATGGCAGGGTGTCCGTCGTGCATCTGTAAGTATGTCCGTCAGTCTGTGCGTAAACTTTTTATTTAAACATCTTCTCCTCCCAAACCAATGGGCGGATTTTAACAAAACTTGGTAGAAATTATCCTTGGGTGGCCCTCTTCTTAAATTGTTCAAAGAATTTTGATTGGCCCCCAAATATGGGCGTGGCAGGGCGTGGCATTTTTTCACTTTGAAATCTTTAAAAATCTTCTCCTCCCAAACCATTGGGCAGATTTCAATGAAACTTGGCATGGATGTTCCTTGGGTGACCCTTAACTTAAATTGTTCAAGAAATTTTGATTGGTGCTTAAATATGGGCGTGGCAGGGCGGGGCTTATTTTGAGCCCAAAATCTTTGAACCACATCTTCTCCTGAACCACTGGGCTGATTTCAATGAAACTTTAACAAAATGTTCCTTGGGTGACCCTTTACTTAAATTGTTCAAGAAATTTTGTTTGGTCCAGAAATATGGGCATGGCAGGTGGGGCCCGAAATCTTTGAACGACATCTCCTTCTGAACCTTATGTTTTAATAAGATCGGTCAAGGATTGCAGGTTCTTGTGATTGAGTATTTTGGTGCATTGTGGACCAGAACCAGTTAATCATTATTAAATAGGTCTTAGGAGATTTTGGAGTGTCAATGTATTCATTTAAAGTAAGCTTTATTTAATGAAAGTCTAAAGATTTTAAAGCCAGTGGAGCGATACAGGCCCTCTTGGGCCTCTTGTTAACAAATAAAAGTTACTTTTTTAGATATTTTGATGTAAAGAAGGGGATTTTAAAAAATGTGGCTGAATAAAAATGGTCGCCTAATAGACATGGTTGCTTAAGCAAGATTGACTGTATTCATTAACGCAATAGTACTTATTCGTGAGATTTACCTTCTGCTTTTGAAAAAAAAAGAAAATCAGATAGCTCCAAGGTCAAGATCTTAATTTAAGGTAACAATTTTGAATGCAGGCTTGACAAGTTTGTTTTTATATAGACAACCTTCTAGACTGTAAAAGTGTTCTTCACAAACTTTTATTACTCATGATAAAAAGTTCTGATTTGTTAAAAAAGGGTTAAATTACCGATAATAGATTAGAGAGGTAATTTACGCATTCAGTGACGAGACTGACTGGGATCTTTTTTGTCAATCGGAGAGATTAAAACTATTTAACGCATGCTCGATGATAGAGACAAATTCTTCTGTTCAGTTTTGGTTTCACCCGAGACGAGGGAGGTCCGTCTAATTGAGACATGTGAGAAATTTTAATTACAGTAATCAGGTACAGTAATGAATGGTTGCAACATTGCAAAATTGAAATTGACATTGGGTTATAAACTTATTTTTACTTTACACAAGTTTGTAACTCATTGTTGTTATTGTAAAAGCTTGTAACTACAGCTCGGTCAAATTAGAAATACACTGACAAAAGAGCTTACATGACCAGAGTGAAAAATAACTGATTTCAACCAGAATTTCAAAATCATTGAAGTGTGTGTATATCATAAGTCAAATTAAGGTAGTGGACCCATAATAGTTCCACAATGCAAAGGAAGTAATGAGCTTTAGTTAACAGTGTAATCCTAGGTTTCGTCATGATTTTCATGTCATTTCTTGAAACCACCACAAACACATTTCATCTCTCAGGCACCATCTGCTCATCCCACTAAGGCATGCTACTTATACGCCTATTGGTGAAGACAAATGACTTATATCACATTGACTTTTATCAAATGTCGGAGGAAAGTTGGCCAAGCCTATGCCCGATCTCATGACTGCAATGCTTGACAGCTCAATTTGTTTCCGCTGAGCTAGATGGGCTCTCAGGAAATTGGAATTCGATCTCTAATTAGGAAAATTTGAGGCGTTTTATTTGGAACAAAAAGATTAATCAAATGATATTCAAAAATAAGTCTTACTATAAATTCATGAAATGTGGGGTATTTTTATATTG
This sequence comes from Fragum whitleyi, assembly GCA_948146395.1. Lineage (NCBI taxonomy): Eukaryota > Metazoa > Mollusca > Bivalvia > Cardiida > Cardiidae > Fragum > Fragum whitleyi. The sequence continues at coordinate 7,713,555 of OX411558.1, forward strand.
CTTCTGAGCCTATAAATGTTAAAAATCCTATCAGATAGCTATGAATTATTGTATAATGGAGTTTTAAGACGTAAATCAGCTATAGAAAATAGGGTTTCATTTTGTTAAACAAAATGTTTATAAGTTAGGTGCCACAAAAGGTCTTTTGTAAGCCTTTATGTGTATTAAGCGACCATTCCCATAACCACTTTTTGGTGGTCTTTTAAGTGGTTGCATAATGCAAGTTTTACTGTATACTATTTACCTATAGTAATAGTTTTAGTAAAGCTGTAGTTAAAAAATCAATTACTTTTCTCTTCTGATGAGCTTCTCAGCATCCTCACAAATAGCTCCTCTACACAAATATTACTGAGAAAGCCCACTTTTTTTAGTGAAATTACCAGAATTTCAACAAAAAAAAAAGATTTGAGTCTTTTTCTTATTTCAAGTTATTTTCCTCTTTACAATCATTGTAGGCCTGTCGAAGATGGGACATATTATGGGATCACCCTTGGCATCCAGCGCTTCTTTTTTGGAGCATAACTCTGTAACCTTATGTCTGATTTTTATACCCCCGTATCGAGAGATCGGGGGCATATTGTTTCACTCATGTCCGTCTGTCTGTCCGTCTGTCTGTCTGTCCGTCCGTCTGTCCGAAAACTTAACCCGAAAACTTAACCTTGCCAATATCTTCAAGCCTATTCAAAATACAAGCTTATATTTGGCATGATGATAGATCTCAATGATCCGCATCCGCTGGTACCAAAGTCAAGGTCATGTGACAAGGTCAAGGTCATCTGTCAAGGTCAAACTATAAAAAAAAAATGCCGTTACGGGGGCATTGGTGTTTCACAAACACATCTTGTTTAAACCTGGCAATTTTGTATTTATTGAAAAAGCCAACTTTGAGTGAAATTATCAAAAATTTCATAAAAAAAAAAAAAAAAAAAGATTTGAGTCTTTTTTTTATTAGAGTTTTTTTTTATGCCCCTGTATCGAGAGATTGGGGGCATATTGTTTTACTCATGTCTGTCTGTCTGTCTGTCCCTCCGTCTGTCCGTCCGTCTGTCCGAAAACTTAACCCGAAAACTTAACCTTGCCAATATCTTCAAGCCTATTCAAGATACAAAGCTAATATTTGGCATGATGATAGATCTCAATGATCCGCATCCGCTGGTACCAAAGTCAAGGTCATGTGACAAGGTCAAGGTCGTCTGTCAAGGTCAAACTTTGATAAAAAAATGCGGTTTCGGGGGCATTCGTGTTTAACAAACACATCTTGTTTTTGCTCTAAACTATCAAGCTGCCGTCATAGCGCAGTTGGTAGAACATCAGACTATCAATCTAGAGGTCCTGGGTTCAATCCCTTAATGCAGGGCTTATTGTTTCTGAATATTTTTCTCTCACCAATGGGTTGAAAATTGTAGACCTATGTGAGATAGGACCTTGAGGCTAGGAAAAGATGTGATGGTTGTGCTAGACAGAGAAATACCAGGTATCCATTGTTTGGTGCTCAAACCTTAGCGATATAGCTGAAAAAAATGTTGAAATTGGCGTAAAACTCTGTTCAATCAATCCTCTAAACTATCATTTAAATGATTGTTTAGTGAAAACTATAACCTCAAATTAGATGGGGAGGAGAAAATGTATGGAAAGATCAATTAGATGGGCACATTTCTCAGAACATAGGTACTTAAAAAATTAAGCCTTGGAGCCAAAACTTAGAAAAGGAATGAAGAAGATTCAGACCAGTAAAGGGAAACAGGCTCATAGATGACTCTTACTTTTATTACACAAAATGTCTCATTTGTGAAACGGATGTTACGTCATAGGCTTAAAAACCTTGTCTAGTCAAGAAAAAAATGTTGATTTACCTAAATTACTTCAATTTCATCACCTTTTATACAAAAAATATGAGAAAGTCTGAACTATATTGAATTACTAAAGTCTATCCTTTTTGTCTCTGTATGTTTTAGCTCTTAAATAGTTTACTAATGAGCCCTTGTTTAAAGATCCTTATTTAAATGTTAAGTTTAGCTTATATAGTCTGAATGTAACTCAAAACTAAATAGTCTCGTAATTCAGTCCCAAAGAAATATATTGTCAGTTCGGGACTTGTTAAAAGATATTGGTCAATATCAGAATTTCCTCAAGGAAGGCTATCCTTTCTTGAAATAGCTTTTCCGACATTCTTATGCCATTTTAATGCATATAAAGGTCAGGGACATATTGTCTGTCTGTCTGAAAACTTAACCAAAAAACTTAACAATTCTTTAAAGCTATTCAAGATTCAATGCTCATATTTTGTATGATGATAGATTTTAATAATGCCCATCTAGAGATACCAAGGTCATGATCATGTGACAAGGTCAAGGTCACCAGTCCAGGTCCCTTTTTTTTTAAAAAAAAATTGCTGTTAATGGAGGCATTCATGTTTCACAAACACATCTTGTCTTAATAAGAAACCTGCTATTTCAGTTGATTGAAATTACTTATTTTCAGAATTTTGTTAGTACTTTTCACTAATTTGAGGTTAATTTTCTTTAGACAATCTCTTAATGATTGTTTTGGAGGAAATTGACATGAAATTAAAAAATGGTATCTTTTATTCATTACAGAAAATGTACGAGATAAGATTACCTTGTTCATCCTTTGTATAACATCGTTGAGTTTTTACTAGGAAATCTCAATATTTTGATCATATTAAATTTTGATCTTATTTAAACAATTTTTCTAGAATATTAAACCTCACTTTATTAAATGAAGTCGCAAAAAGTAAAGCATGAATACAGTAAATAAATTATTTCAACTATTTTATCTTCTTCAAAAGTTTCAATTTTGTTACAAGTCAAAGTTCGAAAAATATTTCTCTAAAACCAATTATCGTAAATAAAATGGAGTGCTTTTGTTCACACACCAAATAATTATACGGTAAAAGTAAAATTTGACTCCCACCACCCCATTTTAATGTCTGCCTTTTGAAAGATTATCGGCTAATCACAATAATTTGTGTCTAACAATAATTTCGAAATATTTCAAAATGATAAGTGTGAAGAAATTTTCATTGATCACCCATTAAGGGAGAAATTACAATGTTAAAAACCCATGAATATTATGTGTTTGCACTGAAATGTCCCTAGATGTTGAATTGTGCTGAAAATAGCAATTTAGTAGATAATGTATTGCATCTTTGTTGTCAATTAACCCTTGTCATGCTGAATAAATTTTGGCTTAAAATTTTCATCAAAATCAAAGGGCAAAAAGCACTGAAAGTACCATTGTAGGTCAATTTTTATTTTAAAAACTAAATCTTTTGACCATTCTGGTTTGAAAGTGAGAAACAGGTGGTGTGGACTAACATCAGACTGCACATATGTGCAGGCTGATGTTTGTCTATAGCTCCTGCCAAAGCAGGAATATTCTGGGTTCAGCATGACAAGGCTTAATTTAGTACCTGAATGTTGTACCTTGGTTACCCTTGCTATATTTGTTTCCCATAGCAGGTATTATTGTATCACTTTTTGTGATAATGTCTTCTTTGCCAAATTCACACATATACCCACAACCTACAAATTAAAAAGGGTACTGTAAAAAGTATAATACATCCCCGGGGTTCCATTAGAATTGTCACATTTCTATTAGAACGGGGTAATGAGATATAAGAGGCTACAGATGTTTAGATGTAGAAAATTGTCAAAAAATGAAAATTCTTTTACCTCTGCAAAGTTGAGATCAGAACAAAAGGTGATAGATGAATGAATGATTTAACATAGTGTTGGAGTTTTACAGGCTTATTGAATAATTTAGGGTACAATACACTCAGAAAACAATAGAAAACGTGCAACAAATCATTTATTTAATTATTGAACTAAAACAAAAGCTTAACCATAGGTCAGGAAAAGTAACATTGACCCCCAGTTGTAATCATTGGTTAATTGATTTAGTTTGGGTAATTAATTTTTTAGAGGCTTTAAGTTTATAAAAAAAACAGGCAAATAATGGTTGATTTTTGACATCCAAAGAGGATGGGTGGGGTAATATCAGAACATGTAGATATATACAGTCGGTTTATTGTTTTTGCTTTGTCCATCCTTTATCCATTTGCCTGTGGGCTTTTTATGTGTTTCCATCCTTTAGAATCATGAATGTGTATGAAATTGTGACAAATGCAAAGTTGTTTGTTTTCGTCATATGGGAGCCACCATCATAGTGCAGTTAATGAAACATCAGACTGTCAATCTAGAGGTCTGTGGTTCAATACCCGGCTATCATACTTTCTGAGCGTTTGTCTTCCACTTATGGGTCGATAATTAAAGATCTATGTGGGATAGCAGCTAGAGCCTAGGAAAGGATGTAATGGTGGCACCGGTGTGAGAAATATCAGGAATCGATTGTTAGGTCTTCCAGCCACTGGGATATAACTGAAAGATAGTTTAAAGCGGCGTAAAACCCTATTCAATCAATCAATCAATAGCCACATGGGTTAAAATTTTGTCCAGGACACAAATCAAAGGCTCTGGGTGAAACACTTGTAGCTCCCTATATGTTTAAAGGGAGTTACAACTGTTTTGCCCTGAGCCATCAAAATGAATTTTGTATGTGTTAATAATATTTTTTCTGTTCTTTTACTCTTAAGCCTTGTGTTCTAGAACCATGAAAATGCAAGAGTTCATTCACTTTTTCAGGGATGTGGAAATACACATTTTCTCCACTTGTCCCTGGACTATTAAAAACCGATTTCTTATTTGTCCAGGATCAAAATAAACTGGTCCACAAAAATGTGGATAGATAAATATTGAGAAAATGTTTTAAAGAAAAGAATGCTGTAAGTTACCCATCAATGGGTCGATAATCATAGACTTATGTTGGATATATAGCTGCTGGAGGCTAGGAAAGGATGTAATGGTAATACTATAGTGAGAAATACCAGGAATCCATAGTTAGATGCTCCAGTTGCTGAAATATAACCTGATTGTTAAATTGTTGAAAGCAGTGTAAAACCTAATTTAAACATTCATAAAAAAATGTCTTCGACCTTTTGTTACAATCATAAGGATGATGAATCTCCTACATCTTTTCAAAATCTTTCAAAGATTTACCCTGGTATTTACTTGTCCAAATAAAAGTGACCTTCAAAAAAATGTACTTGCATGGAAGTGGAAAAGCCCTTGTCGGACAAGTTGGCTATGGAAATTCTACATCCCTGGTTTGACCCTATGAAGTGCCTTAATAATCATTTGGGGTCAGATAAATTAAAGGTCAATGTCACAATCAAGCTTTGTTGCCATTGTCGGAGAGAACCCTTATCATTTTTAGGGGTTTAGGAGACAAGGTAAATCCAAAGTAAACGTAACTGTTGAATATATCACTAAAACTGTAACCTACTTTATTTAGTCTTTATACAATTGTTCATGATCAAAGTGGGTATATTGTAAACAAGATTATATTGATCTATCTTACTCAAAATAAATTATTGATAATGCACTGTTTATATTTTCAGGTACACCAAAATGGCCTAATGATATATCCACAACCACCAGTGCTGTCAGTACTTTGATTTCTTCCTAGAAGAGTGTTTATGTACAATGTCATCTATGTGCTTCGTCTGTGTGTATTCAACAGATCTCCTCAACATTCCATTGTATGTAAAGGGGTACAGTTAAGGTAGTGGAACCGTAATAGTTCCGCTACACCTCGGAAGTAATGAACTTTAACAGTGTTAACCAAGGTTTCGAGATTTTCAATAGGAAACCTCGGTCAATATTGTGAAACATCATGTATTCCAAAATGTTGCGTAACTATTACGAGTCTACTACCTTAACAACATCGTGAAATGTACAATGTGAATGAATTTGGAATGATTGAAATTGATTGAATGTGCCGAGTGAGTTTTGAGTGAATTTAATGGGTGGTAATCCAGGACCAATATTGCAAATTTTGTTTATGATGAACAAAATTAGGGATATTGATTACCTGCCTTTAATTAGATATGCATACAAGTTCTATAGACAGCTTCCTCTTTCTTCAAGAACCTACTAAACTCTTACAATTTGAATTATGTCTGTGAAATCGCGATTTTTCCGTATCCAAATTTATTTTGAATGCCGTTGTTGATTCTATATTTTTCAATGGGTTTGAGCATTTTTGAATGATTTGAGTGAGTGTTTGGACTGAATGGAGTGCTGAGAGAGCGATTAAGAATGGTTTTGATTGAGATGAATGTCAATTTCACAATGTAACTAACTGTAGGAGGGCCTTTCTGACAAAAATGTGAATCATCCATCCATGTTAGGTTTGGCTGACTTGCTAGGGTCAAGACCTTTTGCGCCTTAAGGATTGACAGCTCCTCATAGATCACTGTTTTTTGAATTATCATTCTTACTCATATTGTTTTAATTTTTGAAATGCTTTTCTATTGACTTTTGAGAAAAAAGTGATAAAAAGATCTGTTGACTTTTAAGTAGGTCTTATTTCCCTTATATATGGAATCTCTAGAATACTATAATATGTGAGTGATTTTGAACCAAAGGAGGTGTTCCAAAAGTGCCCACGCACGGATTTTCATGAAACTTTGCAAATACATACTACACATTAAATGTACCACAGAACAAACTTTCATTTGTCAATATCTCAAAAAGAGGCCAAATTACAGCCCCTTGTCTTAATCCATGTTGAGGTAAGTGGGTGGGGTAATTTAATATGCTATAATTTCTTTATACTTATCAATTTTTGAACTGTTTTTTATGTACTGTAAAGTTTAAAGTAATTATTAAGATAATGTATATATAAATGGCAAGTTTTACGTTGTTTGGCGAATTTTTATACTCTTGAATATAAAAATTGCTTATTTTTTTTAAAAAAATTGAGGTGAATATAAATTTTGAGCGCATAGATTCGTACCTTCTGATGCTAGTCCAGTTTAGTTACTCTTCAAAAAATAAGCTCTACTATCCTTCTTTCTTGTGTAAAAATTTAAAGAAGATTGAAAACCGGTAACATTATTTTTTATGCTTATAAATACATATCTTTAGTTTCAAAATTCATTCAAAATCTTGTATAATGTCCCGAAATAGACATTATTTAAGTGCCAATGCATTGATCTTTATACAAATTTGCAAATAACAACTAGTCAAGGCATCTACTGTATAAGATTTTTTTGTATCACTAAACTGGGTCAAATTACAGCCATTGCTTTACCCCAATGTTGAAAAAGTGGGTGGGGTAAGATGAAAAATATAATTTACTTGATTTTCTTTCAACCTTGCAAAAAATTCAATAGTATCTTACAGTAAGTTTTACAGAATTTGTTTCTTATTTGCCTGAGGAGAAAAAATAGGAAAAATATTGTGTGCTACTGACTGGCTATCTATCTGTCTGTCTGTCTGTCTCTTAGATATTTGCCTATCTGTCTGCACATCATAAAAAAATGATATTTGCCAATTACTTCAATCCTTTTCTAGATACACTACTCATATGTTACATTATAATGAATCAAATCACTTGAGATCTTAAATCTCTGAGGTCAAGGTCATCCATGTTTAAGTTCAGTGGATGGGGTAGTTTAATATGCTATAACTTCTTTATATTTATCAATTTATGCATTGCATATGCATAGTTTTCATGTACTGTAAAGCCTATGAAATTGATTAAGATAATAAATATATATAAAATGAAAAGTTCTATGTTGTTTGACAATTTTTTACACACTCAAAAATAAAAATTGCTTAAAAGTATGTATGAATACACAATCAAGTTCTATGTCCAATTTCACCTAAAAGGTTAAACTTAGCAAAAATAAACAAACATGCGAGCCTATTCAAGAAATACAATGTTTATTTTTGGTTGGATATTTGATGTCGGGTTAACACATCCAGTAACTTGATGATAGTCTTACATGTGCAAGGTCATTGTCAGCAAACGAGGTTACACTAAAATAAAAAACAAAAACTTAGCATTTTTGTTTATTCTATGTTTGTTTTTAGCTCACCCGAGCACGAAGTGCTCAAGGTAAGCTAAAGTGATCGTAGAATGTCCGTCGCCAGTTGTGCGTCATCCACAATTTCTTAAAACATCTTCTCCTCTTAAACCAGTGGACCAATCTTGATGAAACTCGGCAGGGATGTTCCTTGGGTCAAGCTCTACCAAAGTTGTTCAAATAAATAAAATCCCCCTTTACTTTCCCATAATCCTTAAGAAAAAGGGTGAACATATGAAAATCTTCAAAAATCTTCTTCTCTGAAACAAGAAGGTGGTCAGCTTTCATATTTGGTATATCGCATTATCTAGTTTTTTCCTATCAAGACCCTGGGGTCATATTTGGGCTCCATCCGGGAGCAACCCTTTTTACATAGAATCAAAGAGCGAAAATCTTAAAAAAAATTCTCTTCTGAAACAAGAAGGCAGCAAGCTTTCATATTTGGTATGTAGGATCATCTAATGGACCTCTACCAAGTTTGTTCATATCAAGACCCTGGAGTCACATTTGGGCTTTGGTGCAACCCTTTTTACATAGAATCAAACAGTGAAAAGGCATATCTGTCTTGCTCTTGGCTGAAAACAGCTCATGGTATTGATCTTATGTAGAAAATGTCACGTTGTTGACATAAGCCTATTAAATAAATGTGATGTCCCAGGGATTAAATAGACCCCGGTGGGCGATCTAGGGCCATCATGGTCCTCTTGTTTTTAAGATGCAATACTCCTTTCAGGGTTTATGAAAGATTTCCATAATATATTTATGCATAACCTTATGATATCATCGACCTGGCTAAGTATAAGTATCGTGGCCAGTCATGAAAAAAAAAGTATATAAACAAATTATCATAACAATACATTATGTTTTTTTTTATTTGAATGGCAATGGAAAGGGGGCCAGTAATATCCTCTAGGAGACATATTTGAGATTTTGCTGTTGTTTTTCACAAAGCTTTGTCGGTCTGTTCATCTATTGAGGAGAGGTATAGTTCACAAGAACCGTAACTCTACTCATCATATTTTTTGAGATATTGACCTTTGTTAATTGACAAGGAATAGGTCATTGGCCTGCTCTTATGGGGGCATAAATGTTTTTAAAACATCCTTTGTTTCTTTTATGTTCAATGTCCTAATTCTGTCCCAAATGTCTAAAAGAATTACCATAAACTAATTGGTTTAATTTGATTAAATGAACACAATTCTAGATCAGAAAGAAACAGAAAATATGTCATTTGTCGCTACTCGAGTTCAAAGGTTGAAGTCTTACTTTCACTAAATTGGCTACACAATATCTCTTAAACTTTTTAGTTTTATTATAAATGTAAGATTTAGATATAATTAAACGTAATAGGGAACTGTATCGTTTCTTGATTTCTAGCTCACCAGAGCACAACATTCCCGACGGTAGCTTTTAGGATCCCTAGTCTGTCGCAGGTTGTGCATCATGTGGCTTCCGTCTTCCAAATTTCTTAAAACTTCTTCTCCTCTTTAACCCCCAAGGCAATTTCAATGACACTTTGCCAGAACTTTCCTTGAGTAACCCTTCCCAAAGATTGTTCGCAAAATTCGGATTGGCCCATAAATATGACCATGGCTTTTTTCACTATTAAATCCTTGAACAACATTTCCTCCTGAACCATCAAGCCAATTTCAATGCAACTTTACCAGAATTTTCCTTTGGAAACCCATTGCAAACTTTGTTCTTGAAATTGGCATAAAAATCTGTTTGACTTGGCGGATGAAAAAAAATCATCTTTTTAACCAATATACCAATTTCAATAATTCCTAAGCTGACCCTTTTCATTGAATTACATCTCAACAACTAGGCTTATTTCTACGAAACTTTGCCAGAAGGTCACTTCAGTCACTAATAAAACTCAGGTGAGTGATTTAGTTTCATTTTTCCCCCCTTGTTTACAAACAACATTTACCTTAAGACCTATGAGAATCATTTATTTACGAAGGAAAAAGATTCTTTCAAATTGTATAATCGTTATAGTAGTACATGTATTTCTTATTTGAATTAAGACTAGGGGTCAGCACAGACAATAACCCTCGGGCCGGAGGCAAGTATATTTTAGGAAGGACTAGTATATGTATCAGCAATGCCTGAATGTTGCAGGTCCTCCAGGAATGTAGTGATTGTTCATCTTCATTTGTAACCTTAACAAATTCAAATACATAAATTGCCTGTCCCAAAACTCGACATTTTCATTACCCAAAGGAAAACACTGTATAAAAAGAAGAAAATGCTTGTAGCAAGAGATTCCTTCTTTTCCCACAATGTTTTTCCTTTGAAAGTTTTTCATTTTGTAACCTACAGTTCGATTAAATTTTGATTTATTGCTAAAAGTGTCTCGCGTTTTCTTGGGAGGAATCTTATTACTAAAACGGACCTGTAAAAAAATAGAACAAGTAGCTTCGACAGCATTGTGACAGAAAATACACAGTGTCAAATCCTAAAACACCATCCTCATATGTGGCATTGACCTTCAAACATGATCTTGAGTAAGGAACCAACTGAAATGAGTTTGTTTAAAAGAAAATCTGACATTGACCTTCACAAATGACTTTGAGTTAGGAACAAATTGAAATACATTTGTCTAAAATAAACTTTAATTGAAAATCAAAATCATCGTTCATTACTTTTGCAAAGTATGTTCCCAAAGCTCAGTGATTTTTTTTTATTTATAACAATGACCTTGATAATTAACCTCGACCTTGACAGTTGATTTTGACTAATGTTTGTAAATAGGCTTTGGCACAAAGGATCCATGTATGAAATATGAACATCCTGTCTACAGCCGTTCAAAAATTATTCAGATTTTAAGATTCTCAGATGGGTGAAATCTAAATCTTACCCCACCCACTATCTTCTACACTAAGAGATTTTCGACTAATTTACCGGTTTTCGATTTCAATGAAACTATCTGTAAACATTAAGAACATATGTATCTTAATTTTAAAAGAGTTTGATAACTGGACTAGAACTACAACTTAAAAATTTTAACCCTTTAACTCAGAACATTATTTCATTTTTTTCGAATTTTCATGAATTTTTCAAGAACTTTTTGGGCTATCTGTTAGGAGGAAACAGACATAAGATCCCAACCTATATAAAAACATATAGGTACCAATTGCCTTTTAACTCAGTAACAAATTCTTTTTACAGACTCCAAAATTTCCTTGCAAGGTGATTTTTTTCCTGACCCCCCTTTGCATTCGATAAGATGTGCTTTCGGGTACTTTATGGTCGACCCTCTTTACTCATTTTGGAAAAAAAGTCATTTCCTTAATCAGTATACCCAGTACTACAATTACCCACAATATCATAAAAATCTAAGCGTGGGCACATTTTACTATATATTTGGAACACCCCCTTTGCCCATAGAAAAATTTTGATGTTAAATAAACTTTATTCATATGGGTCCCGAAAATTTGTAAATTTAACTTCAGTATGATAAAGATTAAGAAAAATAGAGAAGAAGAAATAGCTAGAACACTGACTTTTTGTCAATGGGGTTCAGATAGCATTTGCATGACATTTCCAAAAAAATTCACATGAGCGCAAACCTTGAATATTGAGCAGTCAGACAATCACACAATGCAATGAGAATATTTTTCTGATTGTCTTGGGGGGGGGGGGGGGGGGGGGTTAAGACATTTCCTATGTACAGGGTGCAAAATGAAGACTTTGGTAAGACTGTGTGAATGCACAGACTGGCTTGTGGCTTTGCTTTGTGCCCTTGATAAATTGTTGAAAATGTCACACACAGGCTCATATCATTTCTTCCTCTTGATACTTAAAGGTTTTGAGAATCTTTATATTGTAAGGATGTTAATGATCTTTAAACACCTGCCTTTTTCTTTATTTATTATTTTATTTCTTTGACATTATTGTTTTCAATTTATTTAGCAATCTTTACAATTCTTTATAATCACATAGCTAGCATAATATAAATGGGAAAAAAGACACCGAGTTTGTCCTAATCATGATACATGTATATTACTTTTTATACAATATGAATAAAAGAAAAGATGGATTTGGTTCATACATACAACATTCTTTGCAATTAGCAAAACTATAATTGAACCTATGCGTGAGATTTCCAACAATTTCACATATGTGCAAAGCAAGGACTCTGACCAGTCTGTGTATCCGCACAGTCTGTCCAGAGTCTTTACTATGCGTTAAGTAAATAGATAAGGTCTCAAAGTATCTGTTGACCATCAGGTAACTTAATACATACAGAACGTGGCTTTCTACGCCACGCAAATTTTGAATTGTTGGAAATGTCACACACAGGCTCAATTATAACATGAAATATACATTGATTGACAAATGCTTCTACAAATAGTTCTACATATTTATTAGTGGTATGTTGTTTGAGATTAGACATTGACTTAATTTGTTCTTTGTTGATGTTTTATGGTGTTAATGATGTGTAATTAGATGTTTGTGATTTTGCATGAATATTAAAACTCCGATGCTTTAGGAAATGCTCATCCAGTATTGAAAATTGTGACTTAAAAGCAACCATTTCAGTGGTGGATCTAGAGGGGGTTCTGGGGGAGAGAAAAAGAATTTTGAACCTTTGGCTTGCAAAAGTGGCGTAAACTTTGCAGCATGGACAAATTTTAAAAAAAAAACCTTCATATTCATCTGAGAATTTACCATAACTTTGACTTGACATTAAAACTGTAATTGGGCTGCAGTCCTACAAATACAAACAAAAATTAAAGGTAATATCTGGTAATGGTTATTAGCGGAGCAGACTATCAATCTTGAGATCCTGTGTTCGATCCCCGACGGCGGCACTCTTACTTTCCAACTATTTGTAAACAACAAATAGTTTGATAATCATAGACCTATTAGGATAGCAACTGGAGGCTAGGAAAGGATGTGATGGTAGTACTGCTGTGAGAAATACATGGAATCCATCGTAGAATGCTCCAGCCTCTGCTGTATAACTTTTAGATTGTTGAAAGCATAGAAAAAATGAATTCAAACAAACAAAAGTAAATAGTTATTTCCAACATACTGGTATATTATATAGCCATCATTGAGATAGAGCATGAGGCTAAATATGAAGTAAATTTTCCATTGAGTACAAATTCTTAAGTTTTAAATAATCTTAAGTAATAATTTCCAATTATTTGAATTCTCATCTCTGTAGCTTTTGAGCAATCTTACCTCTTACATTTGCCCCATAGAACCCTAAAAACCATAACCAGGCAACAAGTCTAATTTCAAAGAAGCCGAGGATTTTATTTTAGTCAATGAATTTTTAAAATGAGCCAGTGTGTGAGATTTCCAACAATTTTAAATATGCACAACTCAAAACCTCTGACCAGCCTGTGCATCCACACAGTCAGTCCATAGTCTTCACTATGCGTTTAGTAGATAGAAAAGGTCTCAAAGTATCTGTAAACCATCAGGTATCTTCATTTTACAGCTTAGGGCTGTATTCACCAGCTCTCAATGTTTGAACCTCGCGCACAATTCAAATTGTGGGAAATGTCACGCACCGGCTCAAACCACTTCTTTTGAAAAAGAAAAATAACATTGTGGACATTGCAGAAATTGCTTGTAACCATTTTTCACAATGTTTAAAGCATTTTTCTTCAGGGCCATTAAAAAAAGGTAATCCGTAGGAATAAGTCAAAGACATTTGCAATGCTGACAAATATCTGTCTGCTTATTACAGTTTTAATGTACTTATCTATTGTTTGAGTTAATTTTTCACAAGGATGAAATATTTAGCTAGCCATATAAGTTTTTTCACTGAATGTATTCTTTGCTCACTATTTCTACTTGATATTTTTATACCATATCAATGTGCTAAATCTGCCATGTGATCACATCTACTTCTATATTGTTAGTGGCCAAAACTTCGTAACTGAAGCTTCTTCAAGTTGAGGCTATAATGTTTTGTCTGTCTATTTACTCACATATTGTCTCAATGTACAAACTATCTTCAATATTTACAGTTATTTCTTGTTAATAAACTGACAAGCATTAAAATATGTACTGGAAATTGGTGAAGAAATACTCCTAGAAATTTAAAAAAAAGACAAAGATAATTATACCTCTTTAAAGAACGGGTATATATATTGTTTGCACTTGTTAGTTTGTCCATAGACCTTTTTTGTCAGGAGCAAATCTCAAAAAGTATTCAAACTATAATCATGAGACTTCATAGGTGGATAGATCTCATTGAGGAGAAGTGCAGTACACAAGAACCATAACTGGCAGTGTAAAGAAGAAAAGAACTATAAACCTACTCATCATATTGTTTTAGTTATTGCCCTTTGTTTATTGACAAAGAATAGGCCATTGACCTGCTGTTATAGGGGGCATAAATGTTTTGCAAACATGTCTTGTTTTAATGGACTAAAAAAAAGATGAGGATAGTTATGCAAGAAATATGGTGGCTAATAGTTTCCAACGAGGCGACCTTTGGTGATTAGAATATTTTAACTCTAGCTTGAATCAACCTGTTATCTTTAATGCTTTTTTAGCTCACCTGAGCACATCGTGCTCAAGGTGAGCTTTTGTGATCATTGAATGTCCGTCGTCTGTCGTCCGTCGTGCGTCGTCTGTCGTCATGCGTCAACAATTTAAGTGTTTACACTCTAGAGGCCACAAATATAATCCAATCATCATGAAACTTGGTCAGAATGTTGGTCAGGTCACAAGGATGAACCCTATTGAAAATGGGAAGGATCCATGCCATATCACAGGAAAAGGGGCCTTAATGACAATTTTCTTGTTTACACTCTAGAGACCACAAATATGGTCCAATCTTCATGAAACTTGGTCAGAATGTTGGTCAGGTCACAAGGATGAGCCCTATTGAAAATGGGAAGGATCCATGCCATATCAAGGGAAAAGGGGCCTTAATGCCAATTTTCTTGTTTACACTCTAGAAGCCACAAATATTGCCCAATCTTCATGAAACTTGGTCAGAATGTTGGTCAGGTCACAAGGATGAACCCTATTGAAAATTGGAAGGATCCATGCCATATCACAGGAAAAGGTGCCTTAGTGACAATTTTCTTGTTTACACTCTAAAGGCCACAAATATGGCCCAATCTTCATGAAACTTTGTCAGAATGTTGGTCAGGTCACAAGGATGAACCCTATTGAAAATGGGAAGGATCCATGCCATATCACGGGAAAAGGGGCCTTAATGACTATTTTCTTGTTTACACTCTAGAAGCCACAAATATGGTCCTATCTTCATGAAACTTGGTCAGAATGTTTGTTAGGTCTCAAAGATGAACACTATTGAAAATGGGAAGGATCGACGCCATATCAAGGGAAAAGGGGCCTAAATGACATTTTTATGTTTACACTCTAGAAGCCACAAATATGGTCCAATCATCATGAAACTTGGTCAGAATGTTTGTTTGGTCATGAGGCTGAAGTCTTTTGAAAATGGGAAGGATCTGTGCCATATCACGGGATAAGGGGCCTTAATGACTTTTTTCCTTTAATAGCTCCAGACGCCAGAAATATGGTCCAAACTTCATGAAACTTGGTCAAAATGTTTGCCAGCTCACAAGAATGAACTCTGTTGAAAATGGGAAGGATTCATGCCATATCACAGGAAAAGGAGTCTTAATGATAATTTACTTGAAATAACTCTAATGGCCTCAAATATGGCCAAAATTTAGTGAAACTTGGTTATATGTAGAAATTATCTTCTTTCTGACATCTGCCTTTTTACTTGACGTGATGTCCAAGTGATCAAAGAGAGTCAGGTGAGCGATCTAGGACCATCATGGTCCTCTTGTTTGTAGATTTTCGAACAAAAAAGGTAGATTTTCATTTGATAAATCCACCGCCTAATCAGTGAAATTATCAAAAACTTATACCCCGCTTTCATTCATTTCACCCCATCTACTTTCTTAGCGGAGCTCAAAAAGTGAAGTCATCATGAATGTTACATAGCAATGGCATGCAAAATGATGCGCTTTAAGAAATATTGTTCCAAAGATTTTACGTTTTGTCTGAAATTTTGCATTTAAGAAATAAAAAAAAAACAGAAATTGTTTTTCAAGTTAGATCCATTGGTATTTTATGAATATCAAAAGCTATATTTTCACTCATCTAGTGAAAATATAGCTTTCGTTGTTCACTCAATGAAACATAAAGTGTTCTTATACTGATACAAATTATTATCCTCTATGTCATGATACTTTGGAAGCCCACCTTTGAAATGTTTCCCGGGTTTGATCCCTGGCTGCTGCACTCATCCTTTCCTTTAAATTGTCTCCAACCAATGGATTGATAATCATAGTCCTATATGGGGTAGCAGCTGGAGGCTAGGAAAGGATGTGATGGTAGTACTGTGAGAAATACCAGGAATTCATTGTTAGATGCTCCAGTCGACATAATATATCTGAATTTGAAAGATTGTTGAAATCAGCATAAAACCCCATTCAAACAAACAAACATAGTGAAATGCTTCACTTGAATGTACATGTTTGTTTGAAATAAAGGTTCAGTGGCCTTTATATTGGAATTTTTTATGTGTAGATGTAAAAAAAATGTATTTTTGTATACAAAATAATGAATGTGTTTTTATTTTTATGTCCGTCCACAAATAAGACATATCTCAATTATGTGATCTTTTATTTATTTTCACATTCCTTCTCATGTAATAATTTGTTATAGGTTATGAAAATATGTTTAATTGGAATTATTAGAAAGTTTTTGCAGAAATTTTATAGGTTGTCTTAATAACTTATAATATTTGTTGAGCTGACCAGCTATGGTGGCCACAACTCCATTTTGTTATATACATGGAATAGCTTACGCCAATATGCCCAACTTTTGGCTATGAAGCTATCTATTTAAGATCAGAACATTAGCATGTTTGGAAATTTACTTTTGCTACAGAAGATAAGGAAACATGATGGATATTCCATTATAAAAGGGTGTATATCAGAGTTTTGAATGTTTTCTTTAAGGAAGTACGTGCCTTATGGTAAATTCTGAATTTGGCTTGAAGTCAGGGTCATCCAGAAATTGTTGTAATATGAGCCTGTACGTGACATTTCCAACAATTTGAAATGAGTGTGAGATACAAACATTGAGCAGCGTAGATAGCCTCATACTGTTAATATAGAATAACCTTATGGTTTACAAATACATTGGGGCCTTATCTATCTACAAACGCATAGAAAAGACTCTGGACAGACTGTGCAGATGCACCGGCTGGTCAGTCTTTGCTTTGCACACATTTGAAATTTTTGAAAATCTTGTGCACGGGCTAATATTTCAGTTTAGAATCTATTACACTTTATTCCCTAATAAAAAAGCAATATGTTAAGTTTTGTTTTCTGGAAAACCCCAATCCCCACAAATGGTTTTGGTCTGTTTTGGGAAAACCCCCAATATTAAATCTGCATACCGCTATTGTAATCTCTCAAATATATATCCCGGTCTCGCTTGCATAACCCAGAATCTGAAACTGACTAGTTAGGCCAATTTTTTTTTCGTTGGGGTTGGTTCAGGATTTACCATTAGGAATGTAATACTTTAAATAAAACATTTAGAAATGAAAGATCTTCAGTATTTTTAAATGTTATTTGTATGTAATTGTATTTATTGAAATGGTTAGAATTGACACTGATTATTTTTTGTTTATTTTACGTTTGTATAACGGATTTATTAAATGAGTAAAACTATGATAAAAAATAGTCTTTTATTGATCTACATTCATCCGCTTTGCTTTCGATGGAGAAGTTGTTAGTCCCCTACCGGTGTTCACACCGGAGGGGACTATAGGTTTGCCCTCCGTCTGTCCGTCCGTCTGTCCGTCCGTCTGTCCGTCCGTCCGTCCGTCCGTCCGTCTGTCTGTCCGTCCGTCCGTCTGTCCGCTCAAATCTTGATCCCGCGATAACTTAATAACTAAGCAAGCGTTTTTGATGAAAGTTGGTATATGACTAGATGGCAATGTGTAGATTATGCACATCATTTTATTTTTGTTTTTCGACTTAAATTGAGGTTGCTATGGTTACAGAAATAGTGAAAATATGGCCAAAAATGGGATCCTGCGATAAGATAATAACTAAGCAAGCTAGTTTGATGAGACTTGGTATATGACTATATGGCAATGTGTAGATTATGCACATCATTTTATTTTTGTTTTTAGACTAAAATTGTTGTTGCTATGGTTACGGAAATAGTGAAAATATGGCAAAAAATATTGGATCCTGCGATAAGTTAATAAGTAAGCAAGCTAATTTGATGAGACTTGGTATATGACTAGATGGCAATGTGTAGATTATGCACATCATTTTATCTTTGTTCTTTGACAAAAAGTGCGGTTGCTATGGTAACAGAAATAGTGAAAATATGGCAAAAAATGGATCCTGCAATAATTTAATAACTAAGCAAGCTAACTTGATGAAACCTGTTTTAAAATGTAAAAAACATCTTGGATCAGACAAGGTAACTGTTATTGATACTATTTCTTGCATCTGTCTATTGCTTCCATGAATTGTATAGTGGGCACAGCAGAGACAACAACTCATGTAAGTCTTCTTTAACCCTTTAACAAGACCTGGTTTTGACGTCCCTGATAGAATTGGCATGGGAAAACATTGAGACAAACAAAGCCGGTAGGGGACTTATGCCCATGTCCAACATGGCTCTTGTTACAATGGCGGCTCGGTTTGGGTGCATCAGTGCATCCGTCACCCAGAAAGTCAGTCAATCTGTCAAATTTTGCCCAAATAATTACTCATTCATTATGCCCCCTTTCGACTTTGAGGGGATATATTGCTATGCACTTGTTGGGTGGTCCGTCCGTTCATAGATCTTTTTTGTCCTGGACATATTTCAAAAAGTATGCAAGCTTGAATTATGAAACTTCACGGTGGATGAATCTCACTGACGAGAAGTGCAGTGCACAAGAACTATAACTCTACTCATATTTTCTGAGTTATTGCCCTTCGTTGATTGACAAAGAATAGGCTTTTGGCCTACTTTTATGCGAGGCATATATGTTTCTTGTATATGAATGGACTTTAAGATAACTCCATCATGAATAGATGTACTTTTTGGAAGAAAATTCAGATAGCTTCATGCATTGTCACAGGTCACGGTCAAATGAAAAAGATATTTTCCAGAGTAGATCTCCTACATTTAGGGATGGATTCAAAATAATGACCCGTCACGCAAAAAGAGACCATCTGTAAACTCTGTAAAATAAATATTTGAAAAAAAGATTGATTCTAGCACAGAACAACCAGAGGTCGCAATTCAATTATTCTTTCATTGGAAGGTAGATTGAACATTCTAGATTCAGAAAATAAGCACATTGTAAAAAGCCTCGACCCTAGTCAGTCTGCGCAAACCGCGCAGTCTGACTAGGGTCGACACTCTACGCACTAACGAGATGGTCCCTTTTCGCGTGACGGGTCACAATTATTTATTTATTGGTAGTCTCACTAGGCGGTTTGTCACAGGACAACTGCTGTCAAGCTCGCAATGATTTGACCGTCAGTTAAGTCTAATTTTCAAATTTGACCTTGACCAAAGAGCTACCTGAAAACGGCTTTAGAAGACGGTTCCAATGAGATGATGCATTGCAGAATTCCATACCTAGTTACTGCTGTAGAAGCAACTTTAATTTTTGACTGCAAAAATGATCTTTGGATTTTTAGTAAAACAGGCCCCTAGTAAGCGTGGCCCAGCAGAATGATATTGTTGTCTAACCCATGTATTCAGCGCTGCATTAATTCATTGCAAACACACACTCAAACCACATGAACCATAAACCCCCACAATCGTGTAATTGTAACTTCAGCATTCTGCATTATTGTTGGCTTGTTCGTGACGTAATTTGGAGATACCACTTTTCAATTAATTTGACTTTTTTCAAGAGCATGTCGTAATTTTCGTCAATTTCTGTCTAGAACTAAAAGGATTGACGTGCTTAACAAAAGTGAACACTACATCGCTGGATTTACAAAATCCCGTTACTTTAGCTTTGTGAAGATTTGCTAGCCAAACGAAAACTTAATATTTCTTTCCTGAAATTTCGAATGTCTATAAAAAGTGAGTAGATGTATATATAAAAAAAAGCCTCGCCTTAACCCTAAATCGACGGGCCGTTGCTAGGGCTCCGCCTTGCCATGTCAAAATTCATTGTTAATGCATTATAAAAAAAGAGCAAAGGGTTAACTTCTTTATTTAGTTAGCCCGCAAAACCACAATTAGGTTCGAGATGAAACCGCAGTTTATAAAATGCACCGACCTAATAGTTTTACTGAATAAAGAGCCTCATCAATTCTATTGAAATTTGTCATTTTTGAAACTTAATCTATCGTTAATAAACCGTATTTACTTTTTGAAATGAGCAATGCGTTTACTTAAACATTCATTATACATTTTACTGAGTTTTCATTTTCGCAGCTTGAAATTAAGAATATTTTTGGGACAGAAGTGGATATTTGCAAATAAAAGTATTCCTGTTTCGTGCTCCGCATAAAAGTAAAATAGTTGTTCTCTTTTCATGAAACATGAGAACGATTCTTTAATGTTATATAAAGACTCAAAAACCTAGCTGATAGTTGATAAACGAGCCTGTGCGTGACATTTCCAACAATATCAAATGTGCACATAGCAAAGACTATGGTCAGTCTGTACATCCGCAAGACTGACCAGAGTCTTGGCTATGCGATTTGTAAATAAATAAGGTCTTAAAGTATCTATAGACAGTTAGACAATTTTATAATTACACTATGTAACTGCCTATGCTCCGAAATGTTTGTATCCCACGCAGTTGTCAAATTACTGGAAATGTTACCCAAACGAAACGTATAGGAGGTAGAAGGCATGCGCCGACCGATCAGACATCTTCAATCCAGTTAATCCAGGCATATTCTTTAAATATGTATGTATTTTCCGGCATTTTACAAAATTCGCAAGTGTTCAATTCAAAATGTATCTTTCTAGTCATTTATCTTGAACGTAGTGCTTTGATAGACTATCATAGAGGTTATACCCATCCAATTATGTATCCAAATATTCAGCAATATTTACTACATCGATTTTATTTCCAGTGCACATTTTGAGCTCACCGAGCACAACCGTTCAAGGGGAGATTTAAGTCTTAAAACATTTTTCTTCTCCAAACCCATGGGGTCGATTTCAATGAAACTTTGCTAAACTGTTCCTTGGGTGACTCCCTTTAAAAAAATGTTTACGAAATTCTGATTGGCCAATAAATATGGGCGTGGCAGGGCGTGACATTTTTTTATCCACTTTGAAACCTTTGACCGACAGCCCATTCTTAACCACTGGTCCGATTTCAATTAAACTTCACCAGAAGGTTCCTTCGGTGACCCTCTTCAAAAATTATTTGCAAAAGTTTGACTGGGCGTAGTAGGGCGGGGCTTATTTTGAGCCCGAAATCTTTGAACGACATCTCCTTCTGAACCAAAGGGCCGTTTTCAATGAAACCTTTATAGAATGTCCCTTGGATGTCCTTCTTCAAAGATTTTTCAAAAATTTCGATTGGCCAATAAATATGGGTCTGGCAGGGCGTGGCTTATATTAAGCCCAAAATCTTAAACATTTACACTTCAGTTACCAATGGGCAGATTTCAATCCAACATGGCAGAAATGTTCCTTGGATGACCCATCTCAAAATTTGTTCGTGGAATTTTTATTGACCTCCAAATATATATATATATATTTTAGACCGAAATCTTCAAACGTCTTTTCCTCTGAAACTAATGAGCAGATTTAAACCAAACTTGGCAGAAATGTTGGATGACCCATCTCAAAGCTTGTTTTTGGGATTTTCACTGACCCCAAAATATGGGCGTGGAAGGGTAGGGCTTGTTTTGAGCCCGAAATCTTTAACCAATGGCCAACATACTTTAACTTTGAATTCTCGGAATAACATGTTCTCTGCAAAAACTAGGCAAATGTGAATGAAACTTTGCCAGAATGTGGATTAAGGCCATTCAGGTCTTATTGTTCTTGGTTAAAGCCTGTGCCGTGCTCAAAATGACACAACAAATACTAATAAGCCATTTTTATTTAGAAAAGTACAACTTGGCTTACTATCATCGAAAAATCGTTATCCTATTCTCATATTTAACCCTTGTCTTGCTTAACCCGGAATATTCCTACCTTGGCAGGAGTTATAGACAAACATCAGCCTGCACATATGTGCAGTCTGATGTTAGTATATACCACCTGTTTCTCCCTTTCAAACAAGAATTGTCAATACATTTAGTTTTTCAAATAAAAATTGATCTACTGTTGGTATTTTCAAAACTTTTTGCCCTTTAATTTTGATGAAAATTTTAGCCAAAATTTAGTCAGCATGACATGAGTTCAGATATGTAGTGAGCATTTCATAATTTCATGGAGGTATAAAACTAAACAACCTAATCACAGTATGGATATGGAAAGTGGATTCATACAAAAGTGTTACAAAAGTTTTATACCTCAATGAAATTTAAACTTCTTCTAATCAAACCTTATATAATCTGATTCCTTGAAGCAATAATCTAACGGCATATCCATAATGAAACGGATTCCTTATATTGCTTTTTATGCGGAAGATAAAATAGTCGTGTACTCAAAAAATAAATAAATCTTTTTTGGCGATAAAGAATGCAAGAATATTGGTAGAAACAACTACGAGAAAGTTATTATGTAATGGAAAATTAGGAAGAACATAAAAAAGAAACGCGCTCTGTCCTGAAGAAGATGCAATCGACCAATACATATATTTGCAGGGCTTAATGTGGGGCATACGATCAGATTTTTTAGATAAACAGGCTGGTCATGGTGTTAAGTTTGCGCAATTTGTAATGTGCAATAATAAATATGGATTTGACTTTAAAAAACAAGATTGTAAAAGGATAAATAGAATAGATGATAGGTGACTTGAGATGGAAAAGTTTATCGGGCTCGGCTGTGGAATTTATCCGGTTCGCCTCCGGCTCACCAGATAAATTCCTACGCCTTGCCCGATAAACTTTTCCATCTCAAGTCACCAACCATCTATTCTCTTTTTTCAGATCCGAAGGCTGGTCATGGTCTTTAGTCTGCGCAAGTTGAAATTGTTTGACAGTTGTCTAGTTTGTAGTCGTCACTTTATATGAGACTGTCCGTAACGTTTTCAACAATTTCACATGTGGGGAAAGTCTTCACTGTATTCTGTGTCGATAAATAAGCTCTAAAACTGTCTTCAGGGTGTTGCCGTATATTTTTATTACAATGTGTAGTTGTCTATGTTGTTCAACGTTTGTACCGCGTGTGCAGTTAGCAACATCACAAATTGACAAGGTGAATGATTTAGGAATGTTATGGAGTGAAATTGAATGAGTGTGTGGAGCGAGTTTTGAGTAAATTTGATGGGAGGTAATCCATTATCGCAAATTTTGTTCATTTTTTTTTATTCCAACTTCACTTTACATATATTCTCATAATCAACAATCATACGTGGCGTATACACTAAATGCATTATTTATCCAACAGATATGCCATCACTCATTTATTGGTTTTTAGTGTGACTTTGTTTTCTACGTAACTTGTATTGTTTTAATCATCATTTCCGAAAAATAGTTTATTACAGATTTAAACATATAACAAGGAAGGACCTTTTTAAAGATCTATATTAGCGAAGATTGAAGTCAATAAAAACTTTTGTTGTAGTTTACCGTCTCTAGTATTCTCATATATTGAGTAAGTTTCATTTCGTAGAGTATTTCTAATAATCTCAAAAGAGACTTAGACCTATCTTTAATTTTTGGTTTGAGTCAACACTATTGAGTAATAAAATATCTGTTGCATGTAAACATCATTAAAAAATACCGCCCAATCACATTTTAAAGCTATGTAAAAGTAGGAATTTTTTTTGAAATCTCAAACTAAATAGAAACAACTGCGAAATAATCAAGATGCAGCGAGGTGAAACGCAATTTTCAACAAAGTATTACACCCTTGTAACTGCAGTTTTGAAGTTTTCCCACCAAGGTAGGTGATGAACATGATGAACAAAATTAGCGAAATGTATTACCTCCCTTTAAAAAAAATATGCAAAAGAAGTTCTATTAATAGCTTCCAATTTCTTCAAGAACCAATCAGGGGCCTAAAATTTCAATTATGTCAGTGAAATCGCGTTTTGGTTCGTGCTTTGTTAATTTTGAAGGAAGTGGCAACGGGTTGATTTTATATTTTTCAGTCATATTGGGCGTTTTTGAATGGTTTGAGTGCGTGTTTTGAATGGATGAATTTAGCGCTGAGTGAGCAATTTAGAATTGTTTTGATTGAGACGAATGTCAATTTCACGATGTATTTAACTGTCCATGTGCAATTGTTGGATTATCGTTCACTGGCCTTATATAATCATACTCGAAATATTACCCGCCGTCATAGCGCACTGAGTTGGTAGCGCGTCGGACTGTCAATCTAGAGTTCGCGGGTTCGATCCCCGAGGGCGGCATTCATTCTTTCCGCCTATTTGTCTCTCACCAATAGGTTAATAATCGTAGACCTATGTGAGATAGCGGCTGGAGGCTAGGAAAGAATGTGGTGGTTGTACTGGTGATAGAAATACCACGAAACCATTGTTAGGTGCTCCAGCCGCCGCGATATAACTGAAACAATGTTGAAAGCGGCGTTAAACTACATTCAATCAATCGAAATATTACCGAACACAAAATTTTATCTCGTCAGCCTGTTTGCAATGATTTCCATTTTGCACGGAAGTTACTGGCCTTACATAGATTTGGACACAAAACATAACATTAAGTCATAATTTGTGAAATACGAGTGTGAAGTATAAATGGCGCTGTAAATTCGACATCACCGAATTAGTCCTTGCTTGGCAAACAAAGATTTCTTTTTCCTGAAATTCTTTTGGCGACCAATTTAACAGTTGCAGAGCCCAGACCGAGGTTATTTAAGTGAAAAAAGTCGGGTGTTAACGGTACTTGAATTTACTTATTAATCCACGTTTTCTTCCGTTGACGCGCGGGTTTTGTTCGTTAACGTATGCCTATAACGACCCGACAACTTACATTTTATGCAATAATTCTTCAAAATGAAATTAACCATTGAAAATAATTGTACCATATTCTATGTACATTTTGTATTTAATAACCTTCAGCTAGCCATGTCACGCTGAACTCGGAATCGTCCTATTCTAGTGGTAATTATAGATCAAAATCATCCAAAACAATTGCGCAATTTTATATCAGTCTCTACCATCCGTTTGTTCTTATTCAGACAGAAAAGCTTAAAAGTTATATTTGCAAATAAAAAATGAGCCTGTGCCTGACATTTCCTACAATTCCAAAGGTGCTCCAAGCAAAGACTCTGGTCAGCCTTTGCACTTTTTTTGAAAGATAAGGTCCAAAAGTCCAGATATGTCTTCAGAAAGTCAGGCAAACCTCTAATTATACTTCCTGGAAGTCAAGGTTGGTTATTGTTGGCTCTCCATGCACATGTTAAAGTGTTGGAAATGTCACGCACAGGGTCAAATGATATATCGCCACTAGTGCATCCAGTGCTTCCAGGACCTTAATTCTAATGCAATTTTAACAAAGAATTTTATTCGGCATGACAAGAGTCAAAGATTCAAACTACCCTGCGTTCAGGATAACAAAACGGTGCGAGCTGTTTGCAAGTTGCACCCCGCTTTGCACGTGTCCTTGTCCGCAATGCGGGGTATAATTTGCAAACCATTGGCACCGTTTTGTTATCCCATACGAAGGGTTGATCCTCCCGCTGTGCCACACGCGGTGAACTGTGCATTCAACTTTTGAAACAAGGTCTCCGGAACGACTCGGTATTGTTCG
Organism: Fragum whitleyi; assembly: GCA_948146395.1. Classification (NCBI taxonomy): domain Eukaryota; kingdom Metazoa; phylum Mollusca; class Bivalvia; order Cardiida; family Cardiidae; genus Fragum; species Fragum whitleyi. Next base: position 7,739,352 of record OX411558.1, read on the forward strand.
CGGTCATTCGTAATAAATCGTTACTTCCCGTAATAATGAAGACTTGTATTCACCACTTTCAATAGACCCGCTGTAGTTAATATTTAGCTATCGCCCCATTACCCCTCCCACAATTGGTAATGGGTTGTCTTCTTCTATTTGGCTCGGGGGGGGGGGGGGTTGAATGCGCGTTTAGGTGTCACATCGTTTTCTTATTTCATTCGAAAGAAAATAATGTTCAGTTCAAGATGTCGTTTAAATGTTTCCGACAGCCTATTGCCAATTGTTTGTTGTATCGACTTACTCAGTGGCACATTGGTATATATGCGCTCGCCTCGTGTCTTGGAGGTCCGTGGCTCAACCCTCACCGTCGCAGGGGTGTGTTTATAGGCACTTAGTGGCCAGTCCCAGTAAACCCAGGTGTAGATATGGGTACAGTAAACAACATCGTAAAAATGACATGATGAATGAATTTGGAATGATTTGGGAATGAAATTGAATGAATATGTTCAGCGAGTTATGAGGTAAAATAAAAGGAGGCAATCCAATTTCGCTAATTTTGTTCAGCATGAACAAAATAAGTGCTATTTATTACATCCCATTAATAAAATATGCATACACGTTCTATAAATAGCTTTCAACCTCTTCAAGAACCTATTAGACGCTTGCAATTTAAATTTTGTGAGTGAAATTTTTTTCTAGCTTTATATATACTGAGTGACGTTGTTGATCTACACTTTTCAGGGTTTTTAAGCGTTTTGAATTGCTTTGGTGAGTGTTTGGAATGAATAAATGGAACGCTGGGCGAGTGATTTAGAATGGTTTTGATCGTGATGAATGTGAATTCCAAGTTGTTGTTAGCTGTAGCAGTATTTTTAAACCACTGCCTTTCTTCAGGGACGTGAAAACATCTGGATTGGCGGTTCGAAAGCGACTCTTTAAGCTTAAACACTGGAATGGATCTAAAATTGATTTGTATAAACTAGCTCTATTGTTTGTTGGTAAATACATATAAGTGTTTCGCATGGGGGGGGGGGTCAAAATCCGCGACCTATACAGTTAATAATATCTTGAAATTGACATTCAACTCATTCATAATAATTCTAAGTCGCTCACTAAGCACTTCATTAATTCATTCCAAACACTCACTCAAACCATTCAAAAACACTCCAAAATCACTCAAAAGATGAGATCAACCATTATATTCAAAACAAATAAACCTAAAAGAAAATCGCGATTTCTTTCTCATTATTGACATCGTTAGCGCATGACTTGTTCTTGAAAAAATAGGAAGCTATTTATACACTAATATTCAAATTTTATTAAAGGGAGGTAATCAATATCGCTAATTTTGTTCATCTTGAACAAAATTAGCGATATTGGATTACTTCCCTTTAATGTCACACAAAACTCGCTCATCGCACTCATTCAATTTCATTCCAAAGCCATTCACCTTGTAAATTTACCGATATGGTCAACTGAAGAATATCATTTGAGCGTCTATAGTTAACAATATCGTGAAATTGATATTGTGAATAGCGGGTTTTCAATGAAACTAAGGGGAGGTAATCCGACATCACAGATTGCTGGACGATATTAGCGATATTCTTTACCTTTCTTTATTAAAATCAGCCCTTTTTGTGTTTGTTTGTCATCACGAACCCATCAGACGTTTTAAAGCTTGCCAATAAAATCTCGCAATGATTTTACATACTTCGTTGAAATGAAGATTGTTTTGAACCCTTCGGCGAAGTGATTTTGAAAAATTTTTGGGCGTTTTTCATTGGTTTGGATGAGTGTACGGAATGAATACACGAATGGGGTGCTGAGCGAGCGTTTTGGAATGGTTTTGGTCGCGGTGAATATCAATTTCATGATGTTTATAATTGTATCACTCGAGATTCGAATGTTACCGTGTAGGGACCATTTTACATGTTTTTAGCTATTTTAAAAGGTTTAAAATCCCTTTTTTCTGACACCAGTCAAATATTTGGGCTATACATTAAACGTTACACAGACGTTATGAAATTTTAAAACGATAATAAAACTATCAAATTTGCATAAATCGGTTTATACATAAATTAATCAAATGGTTTTTAATCTCCTCAACCAACCAAACACAACCGTTCTTAAGATGTTTCGAAATTTCGAGTGGATCTCTTAAGACACCACTCCGCCTCGAAAACAAACAGTACAATACTGAAAATCGTTAAGTTAACTAGCTTTTATTCGTCCCAAAGATGAACACCAAAATTAGTATCAAACTTTTGTCCGTTTATCTGTCTTTGCAGTTCGTCAGTATCCGCGTTCGGACCCTGACCACGCAAATATCTGATCCTTGATTTGCTTCCCAACCCAATCAAATGACTAAATAATTAACAACATAATAGAAACAAGTACTTACAGGTTTGGAAAGGATGCTGTAAAAGCAATGATGTGAGAAATAACAGATATCCGTGGTAAGTTACTCCAGCAACCGCAATATTTGACCGAAAAATTGAAAAAAAAAGTGGCAATAAACCCTATTTCAAACAAACACATCGTGTGTTTTGCTTGTTTTAATTACTGCTACATATATGTGCAGACAGACACTGGTAAAGCTTTCTATAAATCAGAGGTGTGGAATTATAAAAAATTCTCCACTTGTCCATGGACAATTAAAGTCAATTTCCTACTTGTCCAGGATCAAAATGAACTTTTCCGCAAAAAGGACTGGTAAATATTGAGTAAATATTGTCTTTAATGAGAGAAAATGCCGTACCCCAGCATTTACTTCATTAAAGACAGTATTTTCCAACCTTTGATACAAACATGAGGATGACTTTTCTCCTAGATCTTTTGAGTACTTTTCCAAGGTTTGCTCTGGTATTCACTTATCCACGAACGAGTGGCCTAGAAAAAAGCACTCGCCCGCAAGTGGAAAAGCCCCTTTCGGACAAGTCGGGCACGGGAATTCCACACCCCTACAAAAATGCTCTCATCACGTAATATGTTCGTTCTTGGATTTTTTTTGGAGAGAATGGCCCTGTCATCTGACTACAGTTAGATTATATTTCGTCGATGTTATTCTAAAACCTCGTAACTGCAGCTTGGTCAAAGCTGAGTTAGGATGTTTTAGAATAACAACGACTATTTATTTGTAATTTGAAAAACCTTTAGCTGCTCGTCCCATTTTTATTTACAATCTGCCCCAACCGAGGTTATAGATGTTCTTTGTTTTAATTCAAGGGCCAGTACTGTCTGTTCGGAATGTTTACATGTTTATTGGGGTCTATATCCTACAATATTTGACTAGATGATATACAAACAAAATGATACACGACCCTTCGTCAATGTTTATATACTATTACGCAATCTTATTTCAAGACATTCGATGATGTATACTTGAATATTGGGCTTATTTGGCAATATAACTGCCGACTTGTGATAATGTCAAAATTGACGCTAGACAATGGGAATATCGTAAATACTGTTAAAAGAAAGCTGTAGCTGCGTCATTTGGTCACCGACGATCGATATAATGTAAAGCCTCCTGGGGAGTTAGCCACTTAAATACCTACAAATGAATTTGTGTCCTCACACCGATGGTAAAATATTCATAAACGTATATGTAATGAGCAGATAAAAAATATGTTGTCATAGTAGTACTTGAGAGAGAAAAGGAGTTAGTAATATCTTGAAATTGACATTAATCTCGATCAAAACCATGTTATATCGCTCACTCAGTGCTCCATTCATTCATTTCAAACACTCGACCAAACCATTCACAAACGCTCCGAAATCACTAAAAAATATCAATTCAATTAGTACATCCAAAATAAAAATAGCCAGAAAAAAAAACCACGATTTCACTATCATAATTGAAATTGTCAGCATCTGGTATTGAAGAAATAATCAATACTGGATTACCTATCTCTAATTAAACTCAAAAAAACATTCATCGCAATCATTCATTCTTGTTCCAAAATTCTTTAGTCATCCACTTTGTCAATTTCACGGCGTTTCTTACTGTACCAGGAACTAATAGGTAGGTGCTCAAGCCACTGTGATATGACTTGATATAACAGTAAAAAGCGGTGTTAACCCCAATTCATCCAACCAACATACAAATACAGTTTGTATATTTCGTTTAATTATCGTCGCTACCGTAACATACACCAATATTAGCGACGCTTCCAGAAGACGGTTAGTTGTTACGGGGGATAGTGCAAGGATACATGACGAAACTACTGCTGAGATCCGCCATGATCCTTAAACGTACTCGGTGTAAAGCACTGTCTTACAGGAACTCGTTTTAACGTTTCATCAGAATGACAATTAGTTTGTTAGTGTGCCAGCCCGGAAATCGAACCCTGGCGATCGACCTTAAATTGTTTTGAAGTCTGGTGCACTACCAACTGAGCTAATTGGGCTGAACTACAGTTAGGACTTTGGCATTTTTAGGCAGCGATCGGCTATGACTTAATATATATGAAATGCACAAAAACGCAGTACACAAAAAACAAGGTGGGACAGGACAAGTGTGTCAAATTGAAATCCTGATCATTTTGAACCATTTTGAAGCGTATTTTAACCATTTTGGTGCGTTTTTGAGTAAATTGAGTGAGTATTTGGAATGAATGGTTGGGGCATTAAAGGTTTTGACTAGATGAGTGTCAATTTCATGATGTGATGAACTGCAAATAACGATTAAATTTTTAATATGTCTTTTATGACGGAGGTCAACGGGCGGGCCCAGCAGTCTATTAATTCTGTCCGTCTCTCTCAATTTCTGGGGTTTTTTTTCTATTTTTTTGGTCTCTGTAAGGGTGCCATGGTCATCAGGGGACTATTTTACCAAACATCTTACGATCATTTTTTGAGTAAGTAAAAAATTAAAGTTGCTTCCAGGGGCCTGTTTTACCAAACATCTTACGACCTTTTTTGCGTAAGTCAAAAATTAAAGTTGCTTTCAGGGGACTGTTTTACCACACATCTAGTATCATTTTTTGCGTAAGTCAAAGATTAAAGTTTCTTCTAGATTAGTAACTTAATACGAAATTCTGTCATGCAAAATCTCATTGGAATCTTTTAAATCTTTTAAAGACGATTCCAATGAGATATTGTAAGGCAGAATCAAACAATGAGTGAAAACACCAGGTACGATTTGTGATTTGACCTACGACTATTTTCATCGTAAGAAGTTAAGTAAAACGGACACTAAGTCCTTTTCATAATCATCAACGTGTTCTATTAGATATTTAAGAGATAATGGTTTTGCGAAAAAAGGATTGTCAAGTTTAACAACGCAGAACCCCCAAGAGCGCGTCTTTTAATTAAAAACTCATTATTTATGAAATTGTTACATTTTTGTAACTCTGTGAGATTCATAGCCAATAATTATAGCTTAAAATGGAATTTAAACCACTTATTCATTTGATATTGAATCTAATTCAATGATAGGTGGTCAAAATGTCGAATATAGAGCTTCATTTGGCTGAAAACCCGGATTTAGTATCTTTTCTGTTCTATCTTTAAATAATTTGCGTTCAGAATGCAAAAACGTTTGCGAATGCTTATGTGTAATAAACCGCTTGAATAATATTTTTCGGGCGTTTAAATCTTGAACGTAGGGTAGATTCTAACGTTTGAAAGGTTGCTTGGCTTCTTAAAATGTTTGATGGCAAGGCCTCTTTGAAGCGCGAGAGCTTACATAAAAACACCTCGAAAATTTCGACGATGCCATTAAAGTCTTACAATTAAACACGAATAAGCTATGATATAAGGGTAAAATATGACATTTTGCTCATTTTGCTTTTCTAAAGAACCAATTTGTAAAGAATGTGTATCTAATTCTAATTCTGTCAAGGGACATTTTCATCAAGTCGTATAACAAACGTGGTCTAAAATTTCTAACATTTCGTAGTAATTATTACCGGGGTTCATTGAGTTTAAGATAGAGGACCCGTAATAGTTCTGCATTATTTCGGACCGAATGTTCTTTCGCAATGTTAACCAAAGTTTCCCAATGAAAATCATGAGAAAACTTCGGTTAACATTTTTATAGTTGGTGAGTTCCGAAACGTTGTGGAACTATTACGGGTCCGCCACCTTAAGGTTAAAGCTAATATGTTGTGAATGGTACGAAGGATTCTCTGTCGTTCATTTTCGTTTATTTATTTGTATACGGTTTCACTTCGCTTTCAACTCTAGAGTAGTTTAGTAAAGGCGTTCAGTGAAACTGTCCATGTTTTCCTACGAATTCTTCCAAATACCTCGGGCTTAACCTTATTTTCAAGTCATACGCTGTTTAAAGACGTTTTGGCGGAATGTGGGTCGATTTTTTTTTTTTTTTTTTTTTTACTTTTTTAAAGAATTTAATTTGAATTCTGATAAAAGCATTGTCATTTATTTGTACATTTTAAACCATTCTCACTCAAGTTTTCCTACAATAATTTAGAACAAAGCAGACAATGTAGGCTAAGGTCGGGTTACTGTAACTAATACCAAGATTTGCGGAAGAAAATGACGAAGTAAATATCTTTTTTTTTATTATTTTCAAATGTAGTCAGTCCCATTACCTCTGTCGGTAGAGCAACGTGGGTTCGATTCCCGGGCTGGCACTTTTACAAACTGATTGTCTTTCGGATGAGACAATAAACCGATGTCCCACGGCATGAGACGGTGCTTTACACCGAACACGTTAAAGAACCATGGCGGATCTCAGCAGTAGTTTAGTCATGTATCCTGGCACTCTCCCTTCAACAACTAACCGTCTTCTGGCGGTGTCACCAATAAGGGCATATGTATATGACGATAAATAAATGAGAATTCACACACGCTTTCTTTTGTTTGGGGTCTGTAATTTCGATTTCACTTTCACAATTGAAATTGTAAGCGTCTGTTTAGTCTTTAAAGAAATATTGACGATTTTTAGACATTATATGATTTTTTGATTAAAGGGATGCAATAGATATCGTTTATTTTGTTCATCCAACACAAAATAAGCGATATTGGATTACTTATCTTTAATTTCACTCAGATCTTACTCATCGCACTTTTTTTTCATTCCAAAATCATTCAGAAGTCATTAACTTTTTCAATTTCACGATGTGTCTAACTGTACACGTACGATCACCCTGTGTGCAATTTTATTATGTGCAAAAATATGCCCTCTTTATTTTCGACTTAAAATATTCTTCCTATCTACATACGAGTTTCTGATTCTATTAAAATCTTATTAAATATCATTCATAAAGCGCCCACAAAGAAAATAATTGGCACCTCACATTCCTATTCTGATCGAATGCCACCTCGAATTGAGAAAGATTGTCAATTGTCAAAACAAATGAGTTTTTAAAGACATTTGACCCCCTTCTCGTGTGTTAATTATCATACCGACTTGATTAATATCTTCTATGTAAGTGAATTCCAATAGTGTCATAGTAAAACGAGCCCGCATTATAGTACCGATTGCCAACCGTAAACAATATAATGTGTCGATAAGACGTCATATAACGTCATCACTTATTTTCCTAGAAATATCATTTCTCCCTATTGTTGCCGGTGATCACGTATTTTGTTTTCTGTGAGAAACATTGATGCCATTTTTCCACAATAAAAATGGAAAGATGAAGATGATTTATTCATTGGTTTATACGTACCTGATATCTTGGCTTTTACTACCAACATCATAGGCGTATCTAGGACTTAAAAAATTTACACGCACTCAGACGGCGACAACGTGACTAAAGAATACACAGGATAAAGGCGATATGTGTCAAAAGATGAATTCCCTCCGTCCTCTCCCTTTTTATGATTTGAGCGTTGGTGAATAATCAAAACATCGTAACTAAAGCTTGAATAAGCTGTAGTTTCGATGTTATGATCATTCATCAACGGTATTTTTTCAAAAGAGAATTATACCTACGCACTTGCGTAAATTGCGTTATGGGAGTTACCTTTTGCAACTCATTTTTTATCGAACTAGCCCCCTGTTTGCATCCATTGATAGATTTATATTATTATTTGTCTCCATTTATCATGAGAAATAGCCTTGTTATTTTGGTGCTATACATGCATTATAACCATTAATTATCTTTGGACACACGATTCTACGGCCGCGTTTTGTGAATACGATTGAGGTGGGCCACGGATTAAGGCCACGGATCGTTTCTTTAAGATCCATTCTCTTTCCGATCCATGCCAAAAGGAAAACGCAATTATTCATTATTTGCTTCATGACTGTTTTACGACAAGGCAGTTAACTTTAATACGTTCTTAATTGAGAGTTCCATACAGCAGAATACAGTTACGAACATCGTGAATTTGACAATAATACCGATCAAAACCATTCTAAATCGCTCACTCCACGCTCTATTCATTCATTCCAAACAGTCACTCAAACCAGTCAATAACTCTCCAAACTTATTTAAAATGATAAGAAAAAAAAACTACATTCAAAATAAAAATCGCTAGAAAAAAATGAGATTTCGCAGTCTGTGTTGAAGCGTATATGCGAATGATGGGTTCTTGAAGACATTAAGGCTATCTATAGGACCTGAATGTAAATTGTATTCAGGGGAAGTAATAAATGTCGCTAATTTTGTTCATCCTGAACATCATATTGGATTACCTCCCATTAAAGACACTCAAATCTCGCTCCACACACTCATTCAAGTGCATTCCAAAATGATTCCAAAAATCATAATTATTGTCAAATTCACGATGTTCGTAACTGTACCTGTTATGCAAGAATACACACAGAGAAAGGTGCGTATAGGTAGATTTTGCGCGGTGAGCCGTGAAATCAACTTTTTACTGTTAGATTCTCGTGACATTTGTTCGAAATAGATAAAACAGGTTTAAATAGCACATTAAGAAATTTTATAATTTACCTTTTAAACAAACGTTATTGCTTTTCTTAAAACGTAAGGTTCACACAAACATGTACTGTCATAAATGAAGTGAAGGGGTCAGGTTAAATTCCTATCATTTGCTTTTTAATTATACTCGATTTACCTATGGTAATAGACTCGGCGCCTACGTCAGAGCTCAGTTTACAAAATACACCTATAGTGCATTGTTTGTTTTGGTGTAATTTGTTGGGTTTTTTATCAATATACAGTAAAACTTGTTTTAAGCGACCACCAAAAAGCGGTCGTTAACGAAAATAACTGCTCAATACTCGTTTTGTTTAGGAAAGTTTTATTTGTATTGAATGTGCATATTCTTGCGAAACTCTCAATAATCCTATGTAGTTAAAACCCAACAGAATCGTCTCATTGAGACGATTCTGCTGAGTTATAACCATATAGGATTTATTTTCAATAAATTTAAGACCAACAATGACTACCTTCTAAAATGTTTTAATTTTACGAAGGGGATTTTGAAAACGGTCTCTTAATAAAACCGGACGATTAATAGACGTGGTCGCTCGAGCAAGATTGACTGTATTTTGGTTCCCTATCCCATGCTTAATATCAAAGCTCAGACTGTAGTTTTAAAACAAAAACATATATTGGAAGACAAGAGGGGTTATAACCAACATAGCGCTTTTTGCAGATTTTGCAGGAAAGTGGTAAGTAGAATTTAGAATCTCCTTGGGTAGAAAATTCCGTCTCTGTGATGTTTTGCTTTTGCAAAAATGCGTTGGGTGGTCTTAACCTACAGGGTTATAAATCTATATATATGGCTAGCAACATATACTTAAACATCCCACCTAGGAGGAAAAGAAGATGAAAAGTTTTGAACTTTTTTAAAGTTTTTCTAATTTATTTCAGTTCGATAGTGATATGACGAAAGCTTAAGCTTATGAAGTCGCACTCAAACTCTCAATCCTGATGTATTCACGCTCCTAAGAGACTCGTTACTACACAATACTATAGCTGGATTGATTATTGATTTGCTTCATGACTGTTTTACGACAAGGCAGTTAACTTTAATACGTTCTTAATTGAGAGTTCCATACAGCAGAATACAGTTACGAACATCGTGAATTTGACAATAATACCGATCAAAACCATTCTAAATCGCTCACTCCACGCTCTATTCATTCATTCCAAACAGTCACTCAAACCAGTCAATAACTCTCCAAACTTATTTAAAATGATAAGAAAAAAAACTACATTCAAAATAAAAATCGCTAGAAAAAAAATGAGATTTCGCAGTCTGTGTTGAAGCGTATATGCGAATGATGGGTTCTTGAAGACATTAAGGCTATCTATAGGACCTGAATGTAAATTGTATTCAGGGGAGGTAATAAATGTCGCTAATTTTGTTCATCCTGAACATCATATTGGATTACCTCCCATTAAAGACACTCAAATCTCGCTCCACACACTCATTCAAGTGCATTCCAAAATGATTCCAAAAATCATAATTATTGTCAAATTCACGATGTTCGTAACTGTACCTGTTATGCAAGAATACACACAGAGAAAGGTGCGTATAGGTAGATTTTGCGCGGTGAGCCGTGAAATCAACTTTTTACTGTTAGATTCTCGTGACATTTGTTCGAAATAGATAAAACAGGTTTAAATAGCACATTAAGAAATTTTATAATTTACCTTTTAAACAAACGTTATTGCTTTTCTTAAAACGTAAGGTTCACACAAACATGTACTGTCATAAATGAAGTGAAGGGGTCAGGTTAAATTCCTATCATTTGCTTTTTAATTATACTCGATTTACCTATGGTAATAGACTCGGCGCCTACGTCAGGCTCAGTTTACAAAATACACCTATAGTGCATTGTTTGTTTTGGTGTAATTTGTTGGGTTTTTTATCAATATACAGTAAAACTTGTTTTAAGCGACCACCAAAAAGCGGTCGTTAACGAAAATAACTGCTCAATACTCGTTTTGTTTAGGAAAGTTTTATTTGTATTGAATGTGCATATTCTTGCGAAACTCTCAATAATCCTATGTAGTTAAAACCCAACAGAATCGTCTCATTGAGACGATTCTGCTGAGTTATAACCATATAGGATTTATTTTCAATAAATTTAAGACCAACAATGACTACCTTCTAAAATGTTTTAATTTTACGAAGGGGATTTTGAAAACGGTCTCTTAATAAAACCGGACGATTAATAGACGTGGTCGCTCGAGCAAGATTGACTGTATTTTGGTTCCCTATCCCATGCTTAATATCAAAGCTCAGACTGTAGTTTTAAAACAAAAACATATATTGGAAGACAAGAGGGGTTATAACCAACATAGCGCTTTTTGCAGATTTTGCAGGAAAGTGGTAAGTAGAATTTAGAATCTCCTTGGGTAGAAAATTCCGTCTCTGTGATGTTTTGCTTTTGCAAAAATGCGTTGGGTGGTCTTAACCTACAGGGTTATAAATCTATATATATGGCTAGCAACATATACTTAAACATCCCACCTAGGAGGAAAAGAAGATGAAAAGTTTTGAACTTTTTTAAAGTTTTTCTAATTTATTTCAGTTCGATAGTGATATGACGAAAGCTTAAGCTTATGAAGTCGCACTCAAACTCTCAATCCTGATGTATTCACGCTCCTAAGAGACTCGTTACTACACAATACTATAGCTGGATTGATTATTAGGTGATTTGTTCATAAACATACACCGGCCACGATGGGGCTCAAACCACGGACTTTCAGTACACGAGCCAAGCGCCTATACCACTAGGCCTTCAAGGCGGTCGACATTTAAAGACAATCCATCCGTGATTACCATATACCATTCATATGAGAATTACTTATTAGTGTCTTGAAATATCATTGTTATCTGGTCGAGGTTGGGAGAACTTATCAGGACGAGGCTTTGCCGAATCATGATAATTTCTTGCAGCAGATACAAGATAACATTGATATTATAAGACACTTACATGTTATTCTATTTATCATGCAACCTTTTTTCACACTTAATTATAACAAACCCTTAAAAATCAAAAAGATTCAGGTGAAAGTGGATGCAAATAGTTTCTAAAAATAGACTGCCTGATATCATGTCATGTCATCAGACAGGTGATATCAGGTCAATACAGGCTTCATTGCATGATAAATCTTAATAAATTTAAATTAGAAAAAAGATAGAGTTACTATCTTCTAAAAAATAACTATCTTGCATTCAGGGGCCGATGTCTGACTAAACAGTCTTGAGGTTTCAAGTTTGATTCTTGACATCAGCTATTAATACTTGAAACACTATTAAGACATTAAGACACTAGTACCGATCTACTTTCTGAGAAGCAGTATAGTAGAATCTATCAAAATGAGCGTCTGACAAAAAGGGGCTCTATGTGTAGTGTTGAAAGTGTCGACCCTGTCCATTCTCTGCGGATTGCGATTGTCATATACTGGAGTGGCTATATGCGATTGGGATTGCAGGTAGGTTGTTTTTGATAAACAAGGGACTAACTAGCATTACACACATTACGCATGTGCGTTTTAGAAATAAATCCTCTTTCGAAAATAAATGTTAATTAAATAATAGATAAATGTTCATAACATCGAAATCACAGCATATTCAAGCTGTAGTTACGATGTTTGGATTATTCACCAACCCTCAAATCATGGAAAATTGAGCGGACGGAGGACATTCATCTGTTGTCGCAGTCCACATATCGCCTTTATCTTATATATTCTATGTTGGACGCCTTCTGAGTGCGTATACATTTCAAAATCCTAGTTACGCTTATGATAAATACAAATCAATTTCCTCGCAGAGTTTAATGGTTGCTTTTGATAAAGGTATTTTTTTCAAGATAATTGCCCATATATCTGTAATAAAAACATTACAATCAGAAATTCCTTCAATAATGAATGGGGGTCGTCATAATTGATCGCTTTTATAATAAATTCAAATTTGATAATCGGTTTCATTAAGAAAAGAATGTTGGCACAATTTTTCAGCTAACATGGTCCATTTGCACTTGCCAATCATTTTCATCCCTTTTCAAGTTTGGTCTGTCCATGTGTTAGAAAGTTTTTGATATGCAAAAAAATATATCGACAGACAATTAGGCGAAATGCGCTTGTCTTTGGGTGCTTTGTCGAACCCGATAAGCCCAGTCGGTAACGCTCTGGTCTGTCAAACATGGAGTGGTGTGTTCGAACCCCGGCACGGCCAACTTTCAGACGACATTTGACAAGTTATTGCGAAATGGGTCATTTGTCTTCCGTCAAAGGGCTAATGATCAATAGTAAACCCAAGTGGGATCAACAGCTGGCGGCAAGGGGGAAATGTTGTGGTTGTATTGGTTGTAGAAACGTCAAGAAATCATGGATAGGTGCACCAGCCGCGTGATGTGAATGCAACAATGGTGTTAAATTCTTTGATGCATATAGACGTTGAGTTCCTATCAGTCATACGCAGAGCTCAGCGGGTAAGGTGGTGGAACCGTAATAGTTCCGCAACATTTTGGAAGGTTGGACTTTCACAATGTTGACAGATGTTTCCTAATGACGTTACGTTTAGAAATAAAACCTTTCATTATCTAAACTGATTGCAAACGGTAAAACCATCACTAAGCACCATTCATGTCGCATTATTGATTACTGTAAACCAAACGAAAAGAACTGTCCAGTAATAAAATAAATCAACGTCCCCGTAGCCGTCAACAGAACGTAAGTGATCGCTGAACCAGAAACGGACAGAAACTCAATTTCTAAGAATAGGAAGAATCAGAGAACACGTTTTCCTTCCTTGTGAAGAATATTGTACGAAGTTGTCAGTGATTGTACAAAAGATGCATTTATGGGTTGGATATTAACCCTTTGCTGTTTAATACCTGTTTGTACGTGCCTGTGATTTTATGATTGAGAAAACATTGTGAAAAAAGACAAACAATTTCTTCTTTTTTCCACACTATTTTCTACCCTACTGAACGGTTATTTTTCAAATTAAATCCACTTTAAATTTTCGTCTTCAAAACCTTTGAATTTGGACAGGTCCAAAGTTTTGAAAGTGTTAAGACGATGGTGTAGAGCCTTCAAAAATATCGAATACTCAAACCATTTTTTTTATTGAGATGACATACACACAAATGCTGTTGGTAGCAAGATGAATAAGATAATATGTTAAAAATCGTTGCAACATCCGTTATTTAAGTTGTGTGACTTTTCCATTCTACAGGTCTGTAAAAAATCATATCGTTACGGCTGATGTGTTCCGTTTAACAAATCAAAGCTGATGAAATGTTGAAGGAAATTCGAAAGAATTATAATAAATGAGCATGTGCGTGACATTTCCAACAATTTTGTGTGTGCGTGATTGGGAGACATTGGGCGTACTGGACAGCCACACAGTACAATGAAAAATATTCTGAAATTGTGACCAGTGAGAATTGGTCCCCAGCTACCAATGCAGTGCGTAGTGAAGACTCGGATCAGGCTGTGCAGCTGCACAGCCTGATCTGAGTATACACATTACGCACATGTGAAATTGTTGGAGATGTTACGCAAGGGCTCAAATGTGAACGTTTTTATGGAAGGTAAATAACATCTTGAAATATATCCAATTGAAGACGAAACGACTTATTGCGCTCAGTATATAACCACACTAGCCAACAACATCGCGGATTGCTTTGATCTATTCAAATGAAATGTTGGTCGGTATGGACGATTTCGAAGGAAATTTGAAAAAAAAAATCGGAGCGTTTTAGAGTGATTAAGGTGATTGTTTTGAATGCATTAAATGGAGCACTGAGCGAGTGATTTAGAATGGCTTTGATCGAGATGAGAGTCAATTTAACGATGTTATTTACAGTATGGCATCCAATGATTTAAGATTGCGAGTCTGGTGCGCTACAGTTGCAAATCATCGAGAAATTGACACTCACTGCGATCAAAATCATTCATTACCACTCAATCAGCGCTCCATTCATTTATTTAAAACACTCACTTAAAGGCTCCGAAATCACAAGAAAATATTTCGAAATCGTTCAAACCGATCAACTTATTCTGCGATTAAAATTGGCTGTTTTGGATTTTCAATTGTCTGATTGGTCAACGAAGACACGCAAACAGAAAAGTACCAATATTTTATTAGAGGAAGGTAATACATATCGCTAATTTTGTTCATCTTAAACAAAATTAGCGATATTGGATTATCTCCCTTTAATTTAATTCAAAACTTACTCCACACACTCATTTAAATTCATTCAAAAATCACTCCGAAATCATTCATCTTGTCAATTTCAAGATTTTCCTAGCTGTTCCAACTCGGCTAGTGATGGTTGCTTCAAACCGAAGACATTGGTCTTTCAACGATTGACTCAAATGCTTCCCTTTTGATCTCCTAGTGATCGAAACAAAATGGACTTTTCAAAATCAAACTTCTCATTCAGACATGTTAATTGGTAAATAAAGGTACACGAGCCAAGATATGGACGACAACGTCCATAAACATTAACGAAAACATTACGTAAGACTGTTTGATTTGGTTATCTTAATCTTGTTTGGGGATTAAATAAATTGTATCAATGGGTTACTATGATTAAATTGTAATAGAGCAATGCTTCATGAACGGATCGAAGAAGCCGTCCTCAAGTAGGGCCGGATTTTACAAAGATAAAGGTTCAAGCTTTTAAAAATGTAATCTAGAAAGAACTTCGCAAACCTTTTCGCATGAGACACAAAACGGTGCATAGGTCCTCGGACTAATTTAAAGGGGACAGCATGAACGAAGCCTGTGTTGACCTGATATCACATGTCTGATGTCATAACATAACACCAGGCAGCCTATTTTTAGAAACAATTTGCTTCAACTTTCACCTGATTGCTTTCATTTTAAGGGTTAATTATAAGAAACCGCAAAATAAGGTTGCATGATACATAGATATTTTCTCACATCCGAGACCAGATAACATTATTTAAAGACGCTTACATAATATGCAACATGAAATAATATGTAAGCGTCTTTAAATAATTTAAATGTTATCTGGTCTCGGATGTGAGAAAATATCACGAGTCGGCAAAACCTCGTCATGATAAATTCTCCTAACCTTGATCAGATAGCATAAATTTTGTTAGACACTCACTAAAATGATATTCTTTATATTACGGATCTATGCTGGAAATTTGACTTATCTAAGTCCAAAAACTTGGATGACGCTTTTTAATTAAAAAGATATTGTATACATAAACTTTTACAAAATTGGTCGAAATAGCTCGAAACAAGCAAATCTCTCCTATCTTTCAATGTTTCCCGCATAATTACCTTTGGTGGAAAAATTTGGCCTGGTTTATAGAGAGGCAATGTGACATTTGAAGGCTTGCACTCCAAATTTTGAATCTTTTTAACAAGTTTTTTTTTAGGCGAGGGAAATTTAAGTTGAGTTGATTGGTTTGCTACCAGTCAGTCAATTTATCCATTCGATCATTCCGTCTAACAATCGTAGTAATGAAGTTTTTCTAGGGGTACAAGCTCGTCGGCTCTTTCTTTGACATTGAATTGAATTCGATAATGAAGTTGTATTTTACTGTGAGAACACAAGAAATTAATAGGGTCAATTTCTCCCTTTCTCACAATATGGTCCATCCTATACTTATACCCCATTATTTTTAAATTTCTATGCTAGATATATATCAAATTACACTCATGTTAATCTATTGTCTGCAACCTCTTCTAAGTTGACCCAGTCTATAATTTTGTTGTCCGTTTAGGGGTTTAAGGATGGGACAAGGCTTTTATTTTTTTCTGATTTAGATTAATCCATTACAAGACAACAAATGTTTAGGCAGGTCCAAATTATAAAGGGATGCAGATTACATGCATATTAGTAAAATTGGTAGCAGAAAGGGTAGATAATATTAGGGAGAAAGGAGAAAGTGTTAGTTAGCAGCATTTTCTTCTTTTCCCTATTAGCAAGGTCATCCGTCAAGATCAAAATGGTATTGGAAGAATTAACTGGGTTACTAACATAAGAATATTTATATTTAGCCATGGGTTTGGTTTTGTTTGGCTTTCCCAGGATGTTGGAAATGATACACAATTTATAAACGAACTTAAACAAAGAATTAAAGACTGCTATCAACAAATATGGCATAGTGAGATCATCAACTCTTAGAAATGTGACTTTTATAAAAATGTGAAAAGATTATTAAACGTGAAAAGATATATAGAGATCGATTTACCATTTTGTTTCAAATATGCTCTGTCTCAATTATGGTGTTCTAATTTAAAACTAAACAATGGAATTAGCCGTCATTATAATGCTAACCGAGAAGACAGAATATGTCTTTTCTGTTTATTACAAAAAGATTCTTATGTTTTAGAGGACGAGTGTCATGTATTTTTCAGCTGTGAGAAATTTCAGGGAATAAAACAGATTTACTTACTAAATTGGTTTTCTGGGATTGCTAGCAAAGAAAATTTCTTCTCCATGTTCAAAACTTATTACATTGTTGTTCAAAAGAATATTGGCCTTATACGTATGTATTTAAACTGAAGCAAATGATCTCCAATAATGACAGCGCATAACAAAGTACATTGCTATTGTTGTATATTGATTGTATTGTGGACCGGAGGCCTTAAATTCAGAAATGAAATATATTGTATTGTATTGTATCAAATACAAATGCTATGTATCTTTAACACAGCAGTGATTTTGGCAGTGATTAGTAAGAAATTATCTGGTAAACAGGATAAGGACAAAGTGCATAATCAAGGTTATATTTAAGAAAATTGGCCTCGTGTGTTGTTTCGTCTTTTCAGTTCCCTCGCCTTCAGTACTATCAGTACTTTGATTTTAGCACAGCGTTTTGATATGCAAGCACTGCGTTGAAAACACAAAACACTTCGTGTCGCACAAAAGTTGATGATGTAAACTAGACCTATTTTTGCGCGCGCGTGAGCACAAAAAAAACCCCTACGTAGTCCACACGTTGTTCGGTTTTTGACTCGATTATCTTTTCCTATGTAATTTCCAGGATACAGGGCTGTTTCCTATGGCCTGTTAAACCAGGCCAAAAACGGTTTTTTAAGAATGGCAATTACAATCAGATACAAAGCATTTAAATGATCAAAAAAGAGACATACTTTTTCTCAATTTATCGCTAAGAAATATTTCATTTTCATTAAATTAGTGTTGACCTCTATTATCAATTTTCATTATCATTTATGCAGGGTCTTTTTCTGGATTACAGATGAATAACAGTGAACTAATCGTACTAACACACACAGTCGTATGATTATGATTTTAAGTAAAGTTTATTTTTCTGTTCATTTACCGTCGTTATCGTAGCATATGCCAATATGAGCGACGCCCCTAGAAGACGGTTAGTTGTTACGGGGGACAGTGCAAGGATACATGACGAAACTACTGCTGAGATCCGCCATGGTTCTTTAACGTGCTCGGTGTAAAGCACAGTCTCATGGGACCTCGGTTTAACGTCTCATCCGAAAGACAATTAGTTTGTTAGTGTGCCAGTCCGGGAATCGAACCCACGCGGTCGAACTTCAATAGTTTTGAAGTCCGGCGCTCTACCAACTGAGCTTATCGGGCTGCCAATAAGTGAAATAACACAGTTACACATTTATATATGGCCTTGCTATTTCCCAGTCACCATTGCTTTATTGAGTAACGCTGTCAGAGAGAGAAAGACATTCATTATCTCGCTTTAGCTTTTTGTGTACTTTGCCAATAGTCTACAGTGCTGGTTTCTTGGACATTGGTACACGTTGATCAATATCGAAGGGACAACCTGCCGATCTCAGTAAACCCGCCATTGAATCGGGCTATCTACCGATCAGTCGGCGACTATTCGTCGGTTTTATCGCCGACTCTACAAAAAAGACGTCAGCGACGTAAAACCGACACGTTTAGCCAACAATAACTTAAAAGACTTAAAGATAAGTGTCACTGAGGCGTCGCCTATCTTAGAAAATACTATATCTCGCTAAAAACTTTTGGCTGGATCAGCGGTAAAACTGGCGAATACTCACAGACTAATCTGGGAATTGGATTCGATTCGATTCAATCGCAGAATTTTCTAAGTTCGGCGACGCCATGGTGACCTTTATCATCAAATTGAAATCTATCGATTTGGCTGCACAGTCAGTGTAAAGGCGTGTATTGCATCGAGGACTAATCATCATGGGCCCATTTTACTAAACATCTTACGAAAAAATCAATCGTAAGTCAAAATTAATAATCGTATCTATTATTTTCATTAATTGATGGGTGTTGTCTTGCAATGTTGTCTTGCAATGGTTTTTCGTCGAAGACTTTTCGCTGAATCAGCGGCAAAACCGACGACTAGTCGGCGACTTATTCATAAATAGGGCGGTTCAGTAGCAGCATGCTCTAAGATCGGTGATGCCATGGTGACTTTTATCTTCAAATTGAAATCTATCGATTAGGCGGCAAAGTCTGTATGGAGGCCTGCACTGCCAAACATCTTACGAAAATATTCATCGTAAGTCAAAATCAATAATCGTATCTATTATTTTCATTCATTGATGGGTATTGTCTTGCAATATCTCATTGCAATCATCTTTAGAAGACGATTCCAATGCGATATTGCATGGCAGAATTCCATATTTAGTTACTACTGTAGAAGCGACTTTAATTTTTGACTTACGCAAAAAATGATCGTAAGATGTTTAGTAAAACGGGCCCCAGAAGTATTACTGTGTAACATTGGAATATGTACATGCTCGTCAGGAATATGCAATGACCAACATGAAAAGGATAAACAACACAAACGACTTTTATCAATATGACTGGATCATGTATTCATGCATGAGCATCCTTATTTCAATATGAAAATTGAAATAATATGGCACCCCAAACATGAATGGCCTTTCTAAAAAGGGTGATAATTTTTCAAATAATTTCCTTTCTTTATAAAAATGGCCCTGCAAGTGCAGAACTGCGTACTTGTCAAAGAGAAATATGGTAAAACAAATGCACTTTTCAGTAGATCAGTCTTGTACAATAAATCAGACTCCGTTATGTCTTTACCGGAAATGAACCTCGTTCCGACCTGCTAGACTGGTACATTCGATACTGACTGGTCGTGGACGCGCTTTTTGAGTAATAACTTTATTTAGGTGAACCCGTCTACAAACTAAATAGATTTGTAACAGAAATTTTTCGCGACATATAAGTTCCAAAAAGTGTCTTATCGCTACATTTCAGTTGAAATTTAACTAAGTCAGTACCATTTCAACAATAAAAACCGTCTAAATTTTTACTCTTTCCACGAAGACAGATTTTAAAAAGGCACTCCAAATCAAAGAAATGTTAAAAAATTAATATAGCTTGATTTAGTGAATAGTCAAGAAGAACTAGCGATTTTTTTTTCTTTTTGCAAAATACGGTTACTCGGTTACTTGTAAAATATCGAAAATTGATTGATCAGGCGACTTTTAGATTCATTGGATAAATATAAGAACGATTATGCATGAAACCGTGATTACAATGATAATTCTAAAATCGAAAAAACAAGTACTGATATATAATGTATTGGGCCTATAATCTAAAAAAAGTCGTCATGGATCTTTGACCGCCGTAGGCTCGAAGAGATGAATTATTCGAACACCTTTTTTAACAGGAAATAAGAAAAGCGCCAATATAATATAAGGAAATGAAATACAACCTTACGTAAAGGGATTACATTTCCATGGATTCAATTTACAAAAAACCCAGTGCCGCCAGTAAAAGCAAGAACAATCCCTAGCCCCCAGATTTTATTACGTACTTAATTAATAAAACTTTACAGTATTAATTAGTGGTAATAAAACTCACGTAAGAATAATACTGGCGCATTCCTTTTCTCAATTCATCCCTTTTTCTAAATAAACTTTAAAATTGTGACTCGTCACGCGAAAAAGGACCATCTTGAAAGCCGTTAAGTAACATTCGAAAAAGGGATTGGTTCTAGTACAGAGCAACAAAAGGTCACATTTCAAAAATTCTTTCACAGGAAGATAGGTTGATTATTCTAGACTCAGAATAATAGTAAAGTGCGAAAAGTTTCGACCCTAGCCAGGCTACGCAGTCCGACAGTCTGTCGATACCTTACGCACTACCCAGATGGTCCCTTTTCGCGTGATGGGTCACAATATTTTATTCATATAAGGTTCATTTTATCTGCTAGGAACCCTTTTCAAGATATTATTGAATGTAATAACTTCATCGGCTGCCAAGTAGCTAAGGCGCTCGATCTGTGACCTGGAGGTTCTTGGTTCGGGCACCATTGTCGCCGAGGCGTGTTAATGAGACAAAACAACACTTAATAACCAGTCCTAGTTCACGCAGCTGTGTAATGTAGTAGCAGTGGGTCTGAACCACTGCCTCTATCCAAGGGACGTGAAAACACATTGATTGAGTGTTCGAGAGCGACTCTTGAAGCTTAAGCTTTTGTCCTAATCGACCTTAAATATATTAGTGTTAACTAAGTGTTCGTGTTGATTAATTCCCGTCTATTTTGTCATTGGATGTTCAGAACATTTCTAACAGTTTCACATTAAAGACTCGATTCAGCCTGAATCGAGTCTTTACTATGCGCTCTGTAGACATGCACGGTCCAAAAGTTCCTGAAAAATGGGGATCGTCGTTGATTCTTTGTGATTTATTGTTCTTAATGTCCACACCTCATGCATTTTTTTAATTGTTGAAAAAAGCATGTACCCTCTCATTTGCTTTTTTCGTATACTTCGATTAAATCTAAATTTGAATTTCTTTCTCTCTTTCATAACATCGACTGGATTTCTTAGTATAGTACATGTTTCTATCGATCATTTATTAATTAAAGATGCTCTTATGGAGAACTTTAGACTTCAAAGCAACATAATTTATGATATATTGGTACTTAACATTTTCATCTGCTTAAGTGTATTAAATACATTCTAAATGCTAGGAACACAGCATAGATACAAGTTACAAGTTAACGGATTATTTCGTCATTTAAATAGAGGATATTGAATACGTGGTCATTGAATACCAAATTTATTATAAACGAGTCTTCTAAAAACAGATAGGCCTAATATCTGTTTTAGATGACGAGATTAATAAATTCGGTATTTAATGAGCACAAAATTAATATTCTATTTATAATGTTACCTGAATTTTCGCAATACAACGAGGAAATCCCGAATATTAATGAAAAAGTTATTCCGCGAAACAAAGAACGCCGTTTGCGAATTGACGTCATCAAGTGCATTATGACGTCATTTCACAACGAAAATATAGCGTCGCTTTTCACTCTTAGCTCAATTGCATGGTAAGTCCACTAGTGTAATAACACCCGTGTAATATCAAAAATATTCAACTGGGTTATTTCACTTTAAGTCTGTTGACAATCTATACAGTGCTTTTTAGAGCTAACCTTCTTTCAAGGTGGATTTTTTTAACGTTTATGGAACCTTATGTTGTTTTTCTCAATTACTCAATCGAAAAACTGGGTTTAATTCCAAAATGCTCCCAAACGTTTGAGCATCCCTATTTCAGAGCTGGTAGTTACAGTTGATTTTGGTTTAACCTTCGATATGTGATCATTTTGCCCCAGATGTAAAACAATTCTCTAGTCGCCTTGTTAAGATGTAAAGGCGCCGAGTTTTTAATTCGATCTTTTTCTGTGATTATGATAGAATGGTTATTAGCAATTTCTGAGAAATCGATAGCATTATTATAAGATGTAAGTAGTTATATCTTATTTTAGAGCTTTTGAAAACCTGTTTATACATGTACTGGGTTTCGAATCAATAGATTACCGTCCAAAATAAACGATGCAAAATTTAAGAAATGTAAGTTAAAACCAATTTCGAAAAATGATTCATCAAAATACAAAATACATTTATTGTATAAATTATTTTAGGGGTGGTGAGAATGTTTTTCGTTTTTTTATGAATATATGAAACTAAAACCACAATCACGCTGTATGAATTCGGACAGCAGGTTCACGGATAAGTTTGATTAGGTTTTCAGTTTATAACCTACATGAAATAAAAATGCCAATTGAAATGTAGTGCGCGGAGAGCGAGTACGCCTTTTTTTAACTAAGGACGGGGCTCTTTACCTTAGTATCTTCTCAATAATCACCAGGGGGCCGTTTTACTAAACACCTTACGAAAAAAATGATCGTAAGTCAAAATTACGAATCGTACCTGGTGTATTCATTCTTTGTTAGATTCTGCCTTGCAATATCTCATTGAAATCGTCTTAAGAAGACGATTCCAATGAGATGATGCATGACAGTATTCCATATTTACTTACTTCTTTAGAAGCAACTTTAATTTTTGACTTACGCAAAAAATGATCGTAAGATGTTTAGTTAAACGGGCCCCTGGTTTTTGTTTTCTGAAATATACATAGAAAACCACAGATAAACTGGCTCTCAAGTTGTTCATATTCTCATAGACTTGTCAACTACAATGTCACTAGTAAATGTACAACGCTTTGAGTTCTTCCGGAAGACGAACAAGCTGCTGTATTTTTGCATGTCAATAATTACAGTTACATCGTTAAATTGACATTAATCTCAATCAAAACCATTCTAAATCGCCCTTTCACCGCTCCATTCATGCATTCAAAACACTCATTCAAACCATTCAAGAATGACCAAAATGACTAGAAAATATAAGATCAACAGCTACCTTCCTAAATAATAAAGCAAACACAAATTCGCGATTTCACTGACATAATTTATGTTTTGAATTTCTAATTGGTTCTTGAAAACACAGAATTTGAATGCATATTTTATTAAAGGTAGGTAATGCATATTGCCATTTTTGTTCATTCTGAACAAAATTAGCGATATTGGATAACCGCCCTTAAATTCACCCAAAACTTTCTCCCGTCACCCATTTTACATCATTCCGAAATGATTCCAAACGTGTTCACCTTGTCAATTTCTAGGTGTTGTTAACTGTGAGTAAAATAAGAGCATTTTCCGTATAAGGGAAGGATGTAACACGTAGACATAAAGGTAAAATAGAGGACGACCCATTTAGATTATTTTTCCATGTCTCGTAAAGACGTTTTGTAGGTAAATTACCTTTCAAATTAATATCTAATAATTGGATATGGATGGACGGGCCGCCATTTTTAAACAGCCTTCGTCTCCGAAATGATTCGTACACCGAGTTTTTTGTAACGTTTTATTTCTACTTTGTCTACAGAGGGACGACAATGATACGCCATTAGAGTAATTTAGTGCAGTCCTCAAAAAACCGGTGACAGTTACGTCCCTTCCGAGATTTCACGAGATTATGGGCAGTTGTGACAAGAACTGTTAAGTAGAGGCCACATTGTCGCCTATCCGAAGTTCAAATGAGGACAACATTTTTGTAGGGGAAGATTTAGGGTTACAGTAAACAACATCGTGAAATTGACAAGATGAATGACTTTGGAATGAAATTGAATGAGTGTGTGGAGCGAGTTTTGAATTAAAGTAAAGTGTGGCAATGCATTATCGCTAATTCTGTTTAGGATGAACAAAATTAGTGATATTTATTACCTCCCTTTGATGAAATATGCATACACGTTCTATAAATAGATTTCTTTCTTTTTCAAGTACCTATCACTCGCTTACGATTTCAATTAAAATAAATGAAATCCCAATTTTTTTCTACCTTTATATATTTTGAATGACGTTGTTGATTCTACCTTTTCAGTGGCTTTGGAGCGTTTTTGAATGGCTTGAGTGAGTGTTTTGAATGAATGAATTGAACGCTGAGCGAGAGATTGAGAATAGTTTTGATCGAGATGATTGTCAATTTCACGATGTTGTTTACTGCATAACGAAATCAAGTTTGTAGCTTCTGTAAAGCTTGTTCCTATGATTTGTTCGTGCTTTCTAAGCTATGCCGTTTTTTGCTGAAAGAACGCGGTCTCCATAGAACTGTACGTAGCGCTTCGAACCACGGACCCTTAATATACATATGTACATACATGTATGTTAATTTAGAGTCTCTGATCGAACTTTTACTTTTATTAAAGGTGGGGGGGGGGGGGGGGGTAATTGCTGTCCGTTCAATTGTAAGACATTACCGATAGTGTTTAACCCCCCCTTTAAAATCATTCAAAACTCGCTCATCAAACTCATTTACTCGTAATTTCATTCCAAAATCATTCTAAAAACACCAAACTTGCCAAACCGACTTATTTTCTTTCAACCCTCAATATTGTTATATCAGGAATTGATTGTATGTTTATTATTGAATTTGAACGAAAATAGCGATAAAACATTACCGCCCTTCAAGCGAATCTGCTATGAATAGATTGTTTAATCATCAAAGAAAAATCAAATACTTTTGAATTCAAGGCAGTCAATAAAATTAAGAGATGGTCTTATCCATTTGGTTCAATTTGGATTGCTCTTGATCAGATTTGGAGCGTTTTCTAAGGGTTTAAGGAGTGATTTATATTAATGAATGGAGCGCCGAGTGAGTGAGGTATGATGTTTTTCGATCGAAGTGAGTGTCATTATCATGATGTTGTCAATAGAGGCTATGATCATATATATTGCAGTCAAGTGGAATTTCAATACCTGAGTCTGTCTAGTGGATGGGGCGGTCAGGTTACGGTGATGGCGGGCTTAGCTCAACTTCCATCAATAATTTATTTATTTGATGGCGGCTTGTACATCTACCTATGATTTCTCACACTCATTGAATTTCATCCAAGCAACCAGCTGTCCATCCTATTTAGGCGTACAACTTTCATGTATCATTTGTCCATTGGTGAGAGGCAAATGAAGCTTGTCAGCTTGATTTTTTGTCAACTGTCGGATGAAATTTGCCAAATCTTGGGCCTGTTTTACTAAACATCTTACGAACATTTTTTCGTCAGTCAAAAATAAAGTTGCTTCTACAGTAGTATATAAATGAACAAGGAAATCTTCCATGCAGTTTCTCCTTGGCATCGTCTTCTAAAGACGAGACCAATGAGATACTACATAGAAACTAACAGAGAATGAAACACTAGGTACGGTTTTTTAATTTGAATTACGATTGTTTTTTGTCGTAAGAAATCAGTTTAACGGGCCCGTGGGATTCTAAATCACGATCCCAGGATTTTTAGCTAGTCGCGTTACAGACGATTATAACCAGGCTCTGTACGGTACCGGCGATCCGTTACAGTAAGTAATATCGGGTAATTGACACTCATTCCGATCAAAAACACTTAAAAAGACTCGCTAAGTGATCGAATCATTCATTCCAAACCATTCATAAACGCTCAAAATCACTTCAAAAGATAACTTCAACAACTACGACGAAAATAAAAATAGCTAGAAAAAAAATGCAATTTCACTTACATAATTGAAATTATATGTATCTGATTGATTCTTGAGGAAAACGGAAGCTATTTATAGAAAATGTATGCATATCTCATAAATGGGAGGTAATAATTATCATTAATTGTGTTCATCCTGAACAAAATTAGCGATATTGTATTACTTCCCTTTAATTTAATTCAAAACTCACTCATCGCACTCATTCAATTTCATTCCAAAATAACTCACCTTATCGATTTCACAATGTTGTTAACTTTAACTGATGGATGTCCCATCAATCTCTTAATCTCTTAATATACAAATGGAGGTATCAGACGCAAAATCAAGTTCAAAGAACGACATGTCATCGAAAATCTCAGAAGGACGGGGTATGGGGGGATGGTCAAAACGTTTCTTTATTCTTAGATTTATTTAGGACTATGATATAAATGCCAAACAAATAAAACGTAAGGCGAAGTCTAAATCATGAAAGCTTTGGTTTTTTAAAGATTTGTTTAAATCCATTTTGAGCGTCTAATTGCTCTTCATTATTCAAAACTCCAATCGTTTGAAAAAGCATCACAACTGTGTCGCGTGTCTAATGTTTTTGTAGAAACGAAAATTACCGATTATAACCGAAGTGACGGAGTTATGACGTTTGTGGGTTGTTTATGGGTGATTATAGTCGAATTATTAATACATAAAGTCAGTATTTTGTGGTTATTAATTAGCATGAGTCGAGACAGAGCTGCCGCGTTCCTTCATGGAACGAAGAGGGTTTCAATTTAATGTATTTGATTTTCCTCGTGCAGCCGGTCCTGCGTTTAGGATGACAAAAAGTGAAAACTGCTTGCAAAATATACCTCGCTTTGCACGTGCACTTGCGTGGAAAGCGGGGTAATTTTGGCAAACAGTTTGCACCGTTTTGTCAGCCTGAACGCAAGACAGGTCTTCGTTTCGATTACCTTAAGCTTGCAGAAATTTCTTAATTCTATCGTATTGTTTCTCAAGTGTTTGTTTTGCTGTAAATTCACCAGTGATCACTATGCCATCCATAATTCGGCCCTACTTCTTTTAATATTTCGCTCATCAGACAAAGATGGGGTTTTTTTTCCTTTATTGTAAAAAAGTTGCATAAATATTAATTTCGAACAAGAAATAACATTTTTAGCCTTTCTTCGTAAGTTTATTTTTAATATAAGTATCTAACGTATTTTTTTTCAATTTATCGTTTTCAAAATCAAAAAGATTAAAGATGACCGTGACATGAAAAGGGACCATCTGGTCACTAAGTAAATTGAATATATTTGAAAAAAGATAAAAGGTCCAGCAATGGCCAATAAGAGGTCGCACTTCTTTCGCAGGAAGGTAGAATGATCATTCTGGCTTCCACAAATCAGTATAGAACGCACAATTTGACCAGAGCAATCATGCACAGTCCTTGCATTCTAACTTGTGTCGATACATTACACGTCACCCAGATGGTCGCTTTACATGACACGGGAAATTGTCCCATCTTGCAACTCCGTAGAATTTTAGATCACGAAAACGATCTATGGCCCAGTTGAGATCAATCAGAGATCGCATATCATAAATATTCATATTCATAAGGTCGAATTATCAACGTAGTTATAGAAAATATACAAATAGCGACAATAGTCGACACTAGTCGGTCTACGCATTCCTCGAAATGCCCGAGTGTATTTCCGTTTATTTATCGTCGGTACCGTGGCACTTGCCAATATGAGCGACACCACCAGAGGACGGTAAGTCGTTACGGGGGATAGTGCAAGGATACATGACGAAACTACTGCTGAGATTCGCCATGACTCCTTAACGACCTCGGTGTAAGGCACCGTCTCACGGGACCTCGGATTAACGTCTCATCTGAAAGACAATTAGAATGTTAGTGTGCCAGCCCGGGAATCGAACCCACGCGGCCGAAATTCAATGGTTACGAAGTCCGGTGCTCTACCAACTGAGCTAATCGGGCTGACAAGAAAACAAGTAAGCAATGCCTGACAATGTCCAATTTCCTTTAAAATCCCCTGGTGACCCTTTTTGTCAGAAGGGTAATATTTTACATATAGTTCGTATTCAGCGTTGTTAATGAACTGGAGGTCGTGGCTCAGCGTTGACGACGTACGGACGAGTTTACTTTCCTATATATTAAGTTCTTTCCATAGTGAGTCCATAAATATCGAGTATGTGCGCAAATAGCTGTACTCTAGAACCAAAAGGAATCACGAGCATAGGGAAAGTGAACGTATTTCATCGTTTGGTTACCAAAGCCTCATAACTTCAGCTTTGACAAGTTGAAGTAAGAGGGTTTGGTAACCAACTTACCAACTTGAAGTCCCTAAATTGTATATAGAAGCTGTTTAACCTTAACCTTAACTACAAATACCTATTATTTAGGCTCCGCCCTGCCAGGGCAGAAATCATGGATTATAATAATAAATATGTGAGAGGATCTTTCATGCCAAGTGTACATATTTAAATTCCTTATTAATTTCAAGTCAATAGTACTTTAAATTATATCAAGTAGTGTAAATATCATAACACCCCACCCACTTGGGCCCTTACCTAAAATATGTCTTTTTCACACCTTCGAACGGAAGTACCAGAAATTGTTTTGCGTAATGTGTACATGTTTTTTCGTTTATCTATAGTCGCTACCGTAGCACATGGCCATATGAGCGACGCCCCCAGAAGACGGTTATTTGTTACGGGGGATAGTGCAAGGATACATGAAGAAACTACTGCTGAGATCCGCCATGGTTCTTTAACTTGCTTTGTGTAGTGCGCTGTCTCACGGGACCTCGGTGTAACGTCTTCGGGAATCGAAACAACGCGGTCGAACTTCAATGGTTTTGAATTCCGTTGCTTTACAAAGTGAACTAATCGGGCTATGAATGAACGCGCCAAACTTTTATATAGGTCTAGTATACAGTTGGATTTTTGAGCCGAAAAAATGAATGGATAAACAAAATGCAAAAGCGGAAATATTATTCGAGAACTGGTTGAATGAATGTCACGTGACATTCGTGATTCAAGTTCGGAACTTACTGAAGAGGTCGAATGAAACTTTATTTTCTACCTGGAATTTGTACAAGAAAAAGTTTATGTTTTAAATCGATTGTAAGATTAGGGAAGCCTAACGTACTAAGATAAGCAACTTCAAACAATCGTATCCCAAAATAACAATATTTGCCGGATCTACTTTTTAATGAATGACGTCATCTAATAACATATAACTCCCCACCGCCGAAGTTCGCTAGACAACTGGCACCAGCCTACGAAGTAGTTCGTAACAATTTGTAAATTATACAAATCTCTTTTGCCACTTTCCATTGTTAGCCAGAGATAGTGATCTAAATTCTATAAAAGGGTTAATTATGACTTCGTAAGTAAACAAGTAAACTTTTAACCCTTTCTAGTTTTGGTGGGAATTTATCAAATATTGTGAGCCATTTAAACAATTTGCTTAAGCCCCGTTCCCACTGTCACGGTTTGGACCCCCGGTTAGTCCCGGATGAGTGGTCCGGGGGAAACCGTGACAAACCGGGAATACAACCGTGGCGGCACCGTGAATATCCTGGACCATCCGGGATGAACCTTGTTGATCCGGCAACCGACCCCGGATGTTTTAAAATGTTTAATACAACCGGCAGTCACCGGGACTCACCGGGAGGATGTCAAGAATCGGCTTAATCCGGAGAAACACCGGCATATTCCGGGGCAAGTCCGGTTCTCTACCCTGGCTCAACCGTGATAGTCCCTGATGATCCGTGGACATTTTCAGCTAAGCCCCGTTCCCACTGTCACGGTTTGGACCGTGACAAACCGGGAATACAACCGTGATATGAAGGGGCGATACCGGCGTCTACCGGTGCGCTACCGGCGACGACCGGGGTTACACCGGGTCGTACCGGGATCAACCGGGATCACGCCGGCCCCTGCACCGTAAATACACCGTGGCAAACCGGGAACAAATCGGGATAGTCCGGGGTCGAACGGGAAGATCCTGCTAGTAAACCGGGGGTACACCGGGGCAATGTCGGGAATATGGGAATATGAATCATTTTTTAGAGAAAAGATCCCGGATCATCCCGGAATACCGGCTCTTTCCCCATCGGGAGGTACCGTGGGTGTCCGGGACCAACACCGTGACAGTGGGAACGGGGCTTTAGATCTTGCATAGCGTTCTAGGCCTTATGCCTTGTACAAGGGATTTTTTTCTATAAAACACGGTGTTTTATAGAAAAAAATTCCTCGTACAAGGCATATCGCTTAGTAAGATCTTGCAAAATGTTCGAATGGTCCACGATATGTGTAAAATGTCTTATCTAAGTCTACTTTTGGGTTCAAATTGGACCTTTTATGACTAAGATAGCCAAATGCGTACATTTAAAGTGAATATCATGGAGGCAGGCAGCCAAAATAAAGGACCTCGTTAACAAAGTAGTAAAGCTAATAACATCGAGAAATTGAATCTCAAAGCTAAGAACATTAAACATTAAAACCATTATAAAGCACCCTCAAAGCGCTCCATTCACTCATTCCAAACATTCAAACCATTCAAAAAACGCTCAATAATCATTTAAAAGGTTAAGAATAATAACTTCATTCAAAAATAGATAATGCTTAAAAATCGAGATTACACTGAAATAGCCAGCTTCTGATTTGTTCTCGAAGAAATAGGAATCTTTTTTATAGAACTTGTATGCAAATTTTATTATAGGGATGTAATAAATGTCTCTAATTTTGCTCCTCCCGAACAAAATTAGCGATATTGGATTACTTCCCTTTCATTTCGCGCAATACTCACTCATCGCACTCATTCAATTTCATTAAAAAACATCATTCACCTTGTCAATTTCACGATGTTGTTTACTGTATTGTTAAAAGACGAACAATGTATCATTACTGTTCGAGGGCCATAACAGAATGGTTTGATCGGAAAGACATAGAGGATATTGAATAAGTGGTCATTGAATACTTAATTTATTAAACGAGTCGTCTATAAACAGATTAAAACGAGGTTGCGCCGAGTTTTTATCTGTTTTAGATGACGAGTTTAATAAATTCTGTATTTTATGAGCACAAATTTTATATTCTATTTTATAATATGACCAGAATTTTAGCGAAAAATCGTCAAAATTCTTGAAATTCAACGTTTCAATTTTCCGCGAAACTTGTAACGCCTATTAAAAATGACGTCACAAAACATAGGTTATGACGCCATTTTCGCAGTTACAAAATAACGTTGCTATTCGCTCTGAGCTCATTTGCATACTTTATAATAATCCACTAGTGTAATAACACCCGTGTAATATCAAAAATATTCAACGGGATTATTTCATTCCAGCGACGTAGGTCATATTATAAAGTCTATTTCACGATGTTCTTTTACACTGAATCAAGCAAATATAGTTTGAATTAACGACATTTTTACCCTTTTCATGATGATTAAAAAAACTATGCAAATTGTTTCGGAAACAAAATGCTGAAAACAATGGATGCACTAATTATGAGTCAGTTTTTAATTCATTATATTTTTTTCTTTTTGAAATTCAGGTTGGTTGGATAGATGAAGAACACACTGCGCATATGTGCCGTCTGGCATTGCTCTTTATCTCCTGTCAAAGCAGGAAATATTTCGAGTTCAGCAAGACAAGGATTAGATTAAAAAAACGTAAGACCGAACATATCCATAAATGATCAGACGCCTTTAATTTCAATTAATTTCGCGAAATCGTGATTTATTTTCTAGCTTCATTTATTTTGAATGTAGTTGGTGATCTTATGTTTTTAGCCAATTTGGAGCGGTTTTGAATGTTTCAAATAAGTGTTGAGGAAGAATGAATGGAGCGCTGAGTGAGCGAATTAGAGTGGTTTTAATTGAGATGAATGTCAATCCCACGATGGTGTTAATTGTATACATGTATTTTAATACTTATATGTCATGTCATTTTGTCTACATATTTACTACTACATTTACCCGCGTGAAATCTAAAATAAAGCATAAAAGTCGGTCACTAAAACCACAGACAAAATAAAACCACAAGAGAAGGAAGCGGATTAAAAAATGAAAATACAGAAGTTTTATTAAGCCCGGGACTCCCATTCATAAAAATGACGTCATCGAGCTAGATTTAGATCGTATCACGATACGAAATACTTTATCATAATATTCCCACAGCGATTTCCGAATTGATTTTAGATTTTAAATTATACTTGTTTTATAAGGTGCTAAGAAGCTTTATGAAGACAAGATATCTTCTTTCTCTCTCTGTCTCTCTGTCTCTGTCTCTCTGGGTCTCTGTCTCTGTCTCTCTGTCTCTGTCTCTGTCTCTGTCTGTCTGTCTGTTTGTCTGTCTGCCTCTCTCTCTCTCTCCCCCTCTCTCTCTCTGTGTATCTCTCTTTATCTCTTTCTCTCTGAACCTTTCAAGAACGCCTTTTTTGAGAGCTAGCCAGGTCGTTTGAATGAGATCGAGGCAACGTTTCCTTAATGTAGCAAAGCCTTTCTAGTTCTGCAACGTTTTGGAAGTGTTAACCGAGGTTTCCTAATGATTTATTTAGGAAACCTCGGTCAACATTGTGAAAGACCATGGGCTCCGAAATGTTACGGAACTATTACAGGTCTACTAGCTTAAGGTGTAAGAGCGTTGAGTCTACAGAGGAGCCCTGCCCTTATCGGGAAGGAGAGGCAGAAGTTGTAACATGGGGGACGTAAAACCAAAGTCTACCAAGAAACCCCTTTATTGTCCCGAAATGATTCGAGTTTTTATTGCTCACATTAAGGACACCAAACTTAGAGACCCCTTTTAACATAACGCCCGTGGTTCGTAAATTTATTAGCGTTCACGATAGCGGCGGACTGTCTATAATTCGCGATTAAAACCCTCCGCCATAAATTTATAATGATTAAGTCAAAATTGTACGTAAAGGGGCGGAGCTTAAATACAGGTAGACCAATTACGATGCTTCAAGGTATCTGAATAGACTAGCGCAGTAAAGAGATCCTTTTAAGCTTTTTGATGAATGAAAGTTTACCTATTGATGTCGTCGGATGATTTGTCTAAATACAGCCATGTCGAGTGGACTGTGGGTAGTTTGAAAATCAAATAAGTAATTTTTGATATTCTAAAATTTCAATTTTCTAAAATTTCAGACTGACGACAAAAAGAATGTCAAATGACCTATAATTTTTCAAAGTACTTAAATGTTCAATTGTGTACCGGCGGAAACTTCCATATGTAATAACTTAAGCTTAAATTCAACACGAAGCAATCAAATTTGTAAGTAAACGATGATTTTCGTGACCCAACAACGACATAATGCGTGCAGTTATTTTTATCGTGAAATTGACATTCGCCTCGATCAAAACCAATCAAAGTAGACAATACAGTCACAAAAAATCGTTCTAAACGTCCCGACATCGTGAAAAAACGATCCAAATCGTTTACAGTAAGAAACATCATGGATTTGACAAGATGAATGATTTTGGAATGAGTTTAGAGTGATTTTGTAATGAAATCGAATCGAACCGAACAAAATCTTCACATTATGTTTAACGGTATCATTTGTATCTAGAGAGGGTAATTATGGAAGTTTGGTTTAGTCGAAGTAAAAGTTGGGATGACGGGTGATTGAAAAACGTAGAGATGCTATCAGGGGCATGGAGACGCACGCGGGGCCCTAAACACTTGTATCGTCTGCTAAGGTGTAAACCCAACCAATAGACTGGCGACCTATTTCCTTTATCCGCATCAGATCGTTTTCTTTTATACTTCTCGTGCTGTTCAAAATTTATTTAACGATTTGGTAGAAAGTATAGACTAAGATAAGCCTGCACTAATGTGCAGTCTGATCTTAGTCTTCGCTTCGCTTTGCTGTATACCTAAGAATTCTGAGGCAAACGTGCGTCAGACTCGTAAATATATCGCAAAAGTTATTAATTCGTAAGAAACGAAATTCAAGGTAAGTAGTGTAAAGGTTAATTACGAACGAAATAATATTTAAAAGCTTCTTATAAATAAATTTATCGCAATACCAAA
Source organism: Fragum whitleyi (assembly GCA_948146395.1). Classification (NCBI taxonomy): domain Eukaryota; kingdom Metazoa; phylum Mollusca; class Bivalvia; order Cardiida; family Cardiidae; genus Fragum; species Fragum whitleyi. The sequence continues at coordinate 7,773,568 of OX411558.1, forward strand.
AACAGAAATGTAGATTCGTAGAAATAAAGACAGAAAATATACTTTTGCATTAAATCATACGCTAATGCGCTTAGATACCTTTATAGTGGTGGGCGGATCGACTAAGGAACATTCTATTAATAAGGGTTGAAAATTGCAAAGAATCAAAATGTAACGTTCGTCTGTTAACCAGTTAATTCGTCTGATGACTTTACAGTGTTGCAGACGATAAAAAAGTCTTCATATTAGATTAAACTACATTGTAAATATACATCGTGATTTTTTTTCTTTTTTTTTTTCGTTTATTTTTTTTCTATAATTTTTATGGGTTTTCTGCTCAAGTTCGCCGCATTTTATCAAACGTTTTAAATTAACAAACCTAGTAGGGAGGTTTTTCATCGGTTTATTGCTAATTTCAAAAGAGTCGAATAAAATATTTAAATATTTGGCTTTTTGATGCATTATTAGTGAAAATCTCCGTAAAATATCGAAATATGAAATTATTGGAATTAATAGAGTCAGTCTATTTCATCTTGTATTATACCTTCTTGATGATAATAACGCGTATCAATACGTAGGTTACGGTTTATATCTTTCGCGGTTTAGTTTAAATGGTGGATATTTTACACTTTCATTAGTTTAAGTATGTGAGTGGGGTAATGAACGTCTTAATTTCTTTTCTCGTCGTGAAATAGTGGCCCCCTTTTTAAGGTCTAATGCGTGTTATGTGACGAATCTAGGATTTTGACGAAATCGAAGACTATAGGATTTAATAAAGTGATTTTAATGCAAGTATTTCTGCAGTTTACGGCGTTAATGGCCAAAGTGACCATTTAAGGGTTAATAGCTTTCTTTAGTGGCTATATTTCTGTAAGGCAACCTTATTTAGAATTTAGATTTTGCTTCAAACGAATTGCACTTTTTTGCGAAATTTCAACCAGATTTTCAAACAATCTTTAAGTCAAAAGTAGGTTGTGGAAACTAGGATCAGACTGCATACCTTTGCAGACTAATTTTAACTTTTATCTTATAACTGTACAAATATCTGTGTGATAACAACCCATATGATATTTTTTGTGATATCACATAGTTATTTTTAGAACAATGATATCATGCGGTTATTTTTAAAAACTTGCATTTCGGTTAGAAACATCAACGAAAACAAGACAATTAGAGGTTATAAGATAAATATAATACATACTAAGTGTATTGTATGAAAAAATATCAAACTCACTTGTGAGAAATAATAATTGTTTCGGCAGAGCCTCGACAATTATCAATTCTCCCAACCTCGTAAGATATTTTTTCTCATACAAAACACTCAGTATGTATTATATATATACGTCTGATTACGCTTTTGGTCTTCGTGAGTTTGGCGAACTTTGTACAAAAGGCGATAAATTAATTCGAATCCTCAATGACGAAAACATAAAGATCAATCACAATTTGGTAGCGTTTGGATAATAAAATTATATATTTAAATCTACATTGATGATTTCAAATAGCAAATGATAAGCGAAAAATGCAGATTCCGTTAGCCTGCAAGACGAGCAGAGGCTATACAAAGCTTGAATCTTTCTACAATTTGATACCTATTTTTTCTATCTGCCTACCCGCGTATCACCGTATTTATCTTTTATAATCTACCCACAGTGTTTGTTAAATCTTTTATTAATGGCAAAACGGTTGGATTTTAAATGCACAGTGATTCGGTGCATAGAAAAGTTATAACATAAAGAGAGCGAAGAAAAAAAGTTTGAATCAAAAGTTTTAGACGTGGTTAAAAATCAAAGTAAATCTGGATTATATCAAATGGATTTTATACGCAGCTTTTGATAAGGTGAGATGCATTTTATTTCGAACGTACCTGTACTCCTACTAACTTCTTAACATGTAAGAAAATATGATGAAAAGTATGTCGTCGGTTTCTAAGTCAAGGGGTATCGAGTTTGTTTCCTTGGAGGTGTCTATTAATTTTGATTCGATCGATGGCCTACGCTTTTGGGGCGAATTCTGGTGAATTTTCCAAGAAGTGGAGTCAAGAGGGATTATTCTAAGTTATAGGAAACTTTTTTAACGATCGATGTAATTTAAATATGTATAAACCAAGAAAATCTAGACTTGTTTAACGATCGATGTAAAATAAATATGTATAAACCAAGAAATCTAGACTTGTTTAACGATCGATGTAAAATAAATATGTATAAACCAAGAAAATCTAGACTTGTTTAACGATCGATGTAAAATAAATATATATAACCCAAGTAAATCTAGACTGTCTTGCACACCGCTACCTTTGTTGTAGGTTGAAAAGTATCGATCCTTGTTAGCTTGCGCAAGCAGCGCAGGCTAACTGGTGCCGATACTTTTCGTTTTTTATAACTTTTCTGAATCTAAAGGGTCATTCTACTTCACCGTATATTTTGATTTACCAAGCTATTTGAGTTGTTTTTCGCATTACGGATCATAAAATGTAATACTTTAGGCACCACCTATATGTTATTCGTATGTTAGAATGGCGTTTTGCGCCTCTTCAATCAGTTTTTTAGCCCTGTGATTGCGCGTAGAGCACCCAACCATGTACTCTTTGTTTTCACAACACTCGCCCCACCACAGCATTCATTCCGTGTCCTTACCTGCTCATTCCCCTTGGATTTACGATTACAGTTCATGCATTGGTGGGAGAAATAAAATTTTATTTATGGACGCAGAGGGTATGGGGTGATAGAAACTGTCCTAAAAAGCTAACAACACAAAGGTGACAATCATAACTTGGTAGTTAAAATAAAGCAGTAAGGCATTAAATGAAAATGAATTCTATCTATAGTATTCTGAGGCAGTGCAAAGCACTTTGATAACCTGTTAATTCTACTGGCATAACTCAATTACTCTAACAATAGGGTTAAATACAAAATAATTCACTGATATGTAAAATACTCATTTTTCATTGACTAACTTGTGGTAATGAAATGTATCTTGATTTAAACGGAGACACATTCCATTAATCAATTCACTAATTATACGAGGACGACTAAATTGTATCTATTTATTTTTTCATTTGTCATTTCGTTTTCCCCTTTGTTTAGAGTCACTACTAAGTTATAATTATTTTCTCAAAAAAAAAAAAAAAGCATTGATCGGAAAGGAGAAAATAATTCCTGCTACTAGCAAGTTCTCATCTTCTTAAAATCTTTATATTATCTAAATATTTTATATGTAAGAAAGTTCCAAAAGCACGCCTTTGTAAATGATAAATTAAGTGTAAATGCTGGTTTCATCGACTAACATTGATATACAATCGATATAAGTTTATTCATATTCCTTGATACAGTTGAATACATCGTGAAATTGACACTTATTCCGATCAAACTCATTCAAACTCATTCACTCAGCGCTCAATTCATCAACTCCAAACACTCACTCAAATCGATCGAAAACGCTCCGAAATTATTAGAAAACATTAAAAATTTGTTCAGGACGATAAACAATATATTCAAATCGAACTTTTTATACTAAGATCTTATAAGTTGGTTAGGACATTAAAGTGTCTGGTTTGTCCAAGAAGGCACACAAACAGAAAAGTACGTCTATTTTTTTTAAAGTGAGGTAATAAATATCGCTAATTTTGTTCACGTACTAAATTGTTTGAAATGCCAAGCACAAGGTCATAAACGTAATTGAAGATAAAGAGTTCTTCAAATTCAGTGAGGGTTTTTTTTTCCCGCAAAGCACTTTCTCTATCAAATACCAACCCCCCAAACCCCCTCAACATTTGCAATAAACATATCCAAATAAATAGGGACAAGATGGAATAGGAAACATGTAAGAAGGGTAAAGGCTTGAAAAAACGTCTTTTCGGATTACGGAGTAATTCGTAGATTATAGAAAAGATGATAAAAATCTCAAGTTTCTTGGCTTGATACATATTTCTATGTAATCCTGAGTAAATAAAAACAAAATGGTGCGTACATATTTAACTAATATCTTAAATCTATATGCATTGATTACGGTTTATCCCTTTCAAAATCTGTCATAAATTTAACAAAAATAAATATTTTATAGACATATTTCGTGGGCGTGTCGAATCTAATTAGCGATTTCTTTTATCTATATTTCGGCTTGTTTGTACTTTAAAGATGCTAGGTATATGAGTTTGAATCGATAAATCTTGTAGTGATGTTTTTTCAAACCTTAACAACAGCCAACGGCAGAGATTTAGAAATTATTTAAATTATAATAATTATCAAAATATTAAGATAACGATATTGAATATGAAGCTTTCTCTTACTTCTCAGTAGCATTGTGGCTAATCAGTTTTTAGTGCACTGTTGGGCTAAAAGTTCCCCTAGAAGACGCTTAAAAATGTATAAATGAAACGAGCAGAGTGCACCATTATAATTAAACACATGCACGTCAATTATTTATATGTGAACCTGTAATAATAGACGTGCATGTCCATGTTTCGGGCGTGTGTATAAAAATGTGAACGAAAAGGGCGCACTATTTATTTTCAAATTAAACACTGTTGAAATGTATGGTGATATTATCGAGGAACTCGTATAGCCAAATTATCGAGGAACTCGTATAGCCAAATTATCGAGGAACTCGTATAGCCAAATTATCGAGGAACTCGTATAGCCAAATTATTGAGGAACTCGTATGGCCAAATTATCGAGGAACTCGTATAGCCAAATTATCGAGGAACTCGTATAGCCAAATTATCGAGGAACTCGTATAGCCAAATTATCGAGGAACTCGTATAGCCAAATTATCGAGGAACTCATATGGCCAAATTATCGAGGAACTCGTATAGCCAAATTATCGAGGAACTCGTATAGCCAAATTATTGAGGAACTCGTATGGCCAAATTATCGAGGAACTCGTATGAAAATTACAGATGCACCAGTAATTATCAGCTACACGCCTACATGTGCTACAGTTAAAAATATCCTATAATTTACAATCATTCCATTCGAAATCATTCAAACATCGCTCCTTTCATTCATTCCAAACACTTACTCAAATCGAAAAAAAAAATCCAAATTCATTAGAAAACAATTCGAAATCGTTCAAGACGATCAACATTTAATTTTAATCGATCAAATCATTCAACGACTTTTTGCTGGTGTGGTTTTTAAAGTATCTGATCTGACACACAGACAGAGGAATACGTATATTTCATTAAAGAGAGGTAATAAATATCGCTAATTTTGTTCATCTTGAACAAATTAAGCGGCATTTGGGTTACCTCCATTTAATTCTACTCAAAAGTTGCTCCACAAACTCATTCAATTTCATTTCAATATCATTCATCTTGTCAATTACACGATGTTTCTAACTGTACTAGGCATAGAGGTCTTCTAAATCAACGAACATGTTTGAAACGAAATGGTGCAAAATTACGCAAATCGACAGCCATCCCGTTGTAAGCGAGTCTCTCTGCTGTCAATCCAAAAATAGAATGGCCATCAAGTCATTTGTTACAGTAAAGAACATCGTGAAATTGACAGGATGAATGGTATTCGGAAATGATTTTGGAATGAAATTGAATGAGTTCGATGAGTGAGTTTTGAATGAAAAAAATGCGAGGTAATCCAATACCGCCGATATTGTTCAAGATGGAAAAAATAGCGATATTGGGTGAGTGTTTGAAATGAATGAGTTGAGCGCTGAGTGAGCGATTTAGAAAGGTTTTGATCGAAATGAGAGTCAATTTCACAATTTTACTAACTGTATTTGGTCGTGTGTTCAAACCTAGCCCTCAATTGATGCGTGACGCATATGATTGTACTCGGAAGTTTCTTCTCTGAACTTCAATTTATGTATAACTTTTATATAACGATATAAATAGAGGCTATTGAACGAGTGGTTATGGAATACCGAATTTATTGAACGAGTCATTTATTAACAGATAAAAACGAGGCTACGCCTAGTTTTTATCTGATTATAGATAACGAGTTTAATAAATTCGGTATTTTATTAGCACAAATTTTATATTCAATTTATAATATGACCCGAATTTTTGCGAAAATTTCGTCTTAATTCTTGAAATTCAACATTTCAATTTTCCGCGAAACTAATAGTCTAACGCCGTTTAAAACTGACGTCACAATGTATACATTATGACGTCATATTCGTGGTAAACGGAAAATAGCGTTGCTATTCGCTCTGAGCTCATTTGCATAGTTATTCCAATAGTGTAATAACACCTGTGTAAAATCAAAAATATTCAACGGCGTTATTTCACTCTCGCGACGTAGGTCATATTATAATCTTGTTTTAGTAAACCTTTTATCTGCTTTGTGGCAATCAGAATTTAAAGAAAAAAATCACTTCTGCACAGTAAAGGGTATTAGTAATGTAAAAAGTCCCCTCTTCATATTATTTAATTTCCTTTTATGTTTTATCATGTCAGTCCGCCAAAATCGCCTCAAACCTCACACATTTTTTATGCTAATAAGTAACACCCTTACTTCTTCATTCAGAAAGCTCATGGCGCTTGAACAACAGCTATATCGATAGCTTTCTTTTATGCTTTTCGGTAGATTATCGAAAAAAAAAAAGATAAAGATAAATTATCAATTGATAAACTCACCGCCTAACCAGTAAAATTATCAAAATGTTTTACCCTCCCCCTTTCGTTCATTTCATCGTATCTAACGTTAGCTCAGCGGAGCTAAATAATTTGCGTCGCAATGAACATTGCATTTAGTAATAGTAGTGACGCACATGAAGAAAATTTGTCATATTTCTTTTTCAAATTTTGTCTCATTTTTTAAAATATTCTTGAACAATAAAAGCTGTATTTTTACTCGTGGTTTCACCCTTCGGGAAAATATAGCTTTTGTTACAATGAGCCGCCGTCATGGCGCAGTTGGTAGCGCGTCGAACTGTCAGTAAAGAGGTCCCGGGTTCGATCCCCGAAGGCGACATTCATACATTCCGACTGTTTGTCACTCTCACCAATGAGTTGATAATCATAGACTTATGTGGGATAGCAGCTGGAGGCTAAGAAAGGATGTTATGGTATTACATGTGTGAGAAATACCATGGATCCATAGTTAGGTGCTCCAGCCGAGATATAACTAAAAATGTTGAAAGCGGCATAAAGCCCATTTTAAGCAAAATTTGTTTACTCAATACAATATAAATCGGTCTTACTCCGAAACAAACGATAGTACTAAATATATTTACAGATCTGTACGATGCAACGTCCTGAAAAATCCCCGAAAACCTCCAAATATGGTCGGAGAGCGTTCCAAACCAAATACAAACCATAGCTTGTGAGATACTGGTCGCATATCGACGATATATAATTGAAACTTACGTATTAAAATATTTCGTTAGATTTGTTTCCATTGAAAACTAGATTTGAAAACAAATAATACCAAAAGGCTTTGGCATTTTTTAATGCGGTCTTAGCTTAGGCCTATTTAGTCGAGGTTATTCTTGTCGTTTTATCAGATACATTTTTAAGCAATTTACCTTCAGAAACTTCAGAAATATATGGTTTCAAAGCACCTACATTTATTTATAACTATACATGGCTAAAACGTCTTTTTAGCCAATTAAGCCTTACACGAATGGAGGGTATAAGATATTAAGTTTTATATTGACTCATCCGAGTATTAGGACATGCCGAAATCAAATAATCCTTTTGTTAAACAAATATTCCCTATGCGTTTTTGTTGAGATAAATCACGTACTTAATATGCATATTAAATAATTTGAAATTCCAATCTACGATGTCATAAATTCAGTCTATCTGTCCCGTTCCATTTTTTTTTTCGCCATGGACCCGATTGTATAAAAGATAACCATTGGTTAACCCAGATTTATTTCAGCCAATCGGTTTTGTTGTTTCAATTGTAACAATTGAAAACACAGACCTGATTTGCTGAAAATAATTTCCAGTCAAAATTCAACCAATTGTTCAACTGGGGGCTGGAGTGTGTTGGCCCACACCAATGAGCCTGCTAAAATTCCGACCAGTCTAACAGTTGGAAAAGGGAGAAAAGATTAAGGTAGTTAAAATTAACAAAATCGTGAAATTGACACTTGTGAATGTTGTTGATTCTATCTTTTGCAGTATGTTTTGAGCGTTTTTGAATGGTTTGAGTGATTGATTGGAATGGATGAACGGAGCGCTGAGCGAGTAATTTGGAATAGTTTTGAATGAGATGAATGTCATTTTTACGATGTGTGCACTATTTTGAAAAGGGTTTTGGCGATTGGAATCTTCTGGGATCTTCGGACCATTCCGTTACATTTTCTATATCTCATTGTTACACTTCTTGAAGACTTTTTGAAGTCGAGTATCATTCTTTTAGTGATACGATAAAAAGCTGTTAGCTCAACAATTACATTCATAGTTTGGTCATTGTTTAAGACACTCAGAACTTCTATTTTGAAAGATTAAGCAGGAAAAAATTCGATTTTAATGATTAAAAAAAAGATTAATAAAATATCCTATCATACTGTTAACAAATGTACGTACATATTTCTGAATAATAAATTGACAGTATATACATGTAGGTATTTCAGTTATGTCATTGAATAAAGACAAGAAATAAAATTCTTGATTTGCATAAAAATGTGTGTGGTATAAACCATTAACATTATCAGTGTCATGGAAAAGGGGGACTATTACAATGTACACAAAATATCAACTGCTAAACCTTTTTTGCATATGGAAAGAGAAAAAGCAGGGGAATTCACAAAATTTCGGACTAAAGAATACCGGATGAGTTTTTTTTTTTTTTTTTTTTTCAGCTCGGAATTTGTGGTTACATATTTCTGCCACGGGAAATAATATAGCATTTGTGAAAATTCTTTTGAAACTGTCACGATCCCTTAACAATTCTTGGAAAATTATAATGTCATGCGTTCAATGTGAAAACGTTTTTGATGTGTTAAAGGTAGTGAACCGTAATAGCTCTGCGACATTTCGGAACTCATGATCTTTCACAATGTTGATCGAGGTTTCCTAATGAAAATCACTAGGAACCCTTGATTAACACTGTTAAAGTTGGATACTCCCAAAACGTTGCGGAACTACTTGGTTCTACTACCATTAAAAATTGTACCGGCTTTGCAAGTGTAATAAACTGCAAAACATGCAAGATATTTAAACGTTTGCAAACGATTTGTTTGAATCTGAGAGAAAGACTGGTCACAATGAAAATAACATTGCTTTTTTTCTACTAGATAATTATTATGGCTCTTTTGCTACATCTCAAGGTCGTTACTGACATTCAAGGTATTATTATTTAGTTGCTTTATAACTACCTAAATATCCATATTACAATTAAACATATTCATTCGTGAGATTGATGAGGTGATTCATTTTGGATTAATTTCGGAATGAATATGAATGCGTGCAGTTTGCATCTGAATTTAAAATTTAAGGAAATATAACAATATCTTATTCTTGCTAGATAAACCCTAACTTCGTAAGTACAGCTTATTTAAGCTGCAGTCTAAGATGACCACGAATCGAGGTCTTAAGGTATGGGACCCGCAATATAGTTCCGCAATTTTTCGGAACTCATGATCTTTCACAATGTTGATCGAGGTTTCCAAATGAAAATCAGTAGGAAACCTCGGTTAACACTGTTAAAGTTCATTGCTTCTAAAACATTGCTGATCTATTACGGGTCTAATACCTTTATACAGCAATTTGCTGTAAGTCAAACCGAGAGACCAATTAGTAATGTCGAAAAATTCATACAAAATGTGCACATTATATACATGTAGATGTACATATATACATTTCAAGAAAGCTTAAGTTTGTTGTGATTGTTACAATCAGGCTACAGTTAGTTACATCGTGAAATTGACATTCATTTCAATCAAAATCGCCCACCCAACGCCCCGTTCAATCATTCCAAACACTCACTCAAACCATTCAAAAACGCTCAAAATGACTAAAAAATATAAGATCAACAACTGCCTTCAAAATTAATGAAGCAAAATTGAAATCGCGATTTCACTTTCATATTTGAAATTTTAAGCTTCTGATTGGTTCTTGAAGTAATAGGAAGCTTTTTAAAGAACTTGCATGCATATTTTATTAAAGGGAAGTAATACATATCGCAAATTTTGTTCATCCTGAACAAAATTAGCGATATTGGATTACCTCCCTTTAATTTCACTCAAAACTCGCTCCATACACCCATATAACATCATTCCGAAATCATTCCAAAATCGTTCAACTTGTTAATTTCACGATGATTATATCTCCTATCTCATGTCAGAACTATGCCACCACAGGAATTGGATTCAAAGATTGAAAAAAAGGTTGTTTGGTTGTTTGAATGGGATTTAACGTCGCTTTTATCAATCTTTCACTTATATAGCTGCGGCGAGAGCACCTAACAATGGATTCCTAGTATATTTAACACCAGTAATACCATCACAATCTTTTATAACCCCCAGCTGCTTTCAAAGTTCTAAGATTATCAACCTATTGGTGAAAAAAAGGTCGGAAAGTTGAGTGACGCCGCCGGTGATCGAACCCGTGTTTTGAAGGCCGACGCGCTACCAGCTGCGCTTTGAAATCATATAACTATACGATGTGTAGAATACATACACGTACTATTTCAAACATAAGTTACTTTATTAAAACAATTAATAGAAATTATAACTTATGTAGCAACGTTCTTAGTTTCCTTGTCTCATCCTTTGTATGTTGAAATAAACACTATTTTGAAGATGTATCCAGTGTTTCTATACGTATTTTGAAATAACATACTGGGCGCATTTTTCACACTAGCATCGATAAATAATGACGGTCAAAGACCTGCTATCGAATCAACAGTTCGTTTAACATTATTCGTAAGTTATCTATAGGGCTTCGAGATTGTTACCATTAAACAATCTTAAAAAATCACGATAAATCGTTGCTGTTGTTTTGAAGTTTAACCAAGATGGTGTCCTTGGAAAGATTTCGTAATATTTTTTCCCATCAATCCGATTTCTATTGGGTTTTTTTATTGCTGCCGATATGATTCTTCAAAGTTCCAATTCAAAGCAGGTCGTAAGCGCTCGACTAAGAGATTACGATGTTTAAGAAGGGGGGGGGGGCATCGCTTCATGTGTTTATTGCTTTTACCCGGTATATAACTCGAATAACTGATTCCTTGACATTCTGTATATATCTAAAATTGAAGGCTTTCTGAACAAATATTCATGATACCCGGTTTTTAAGATATAGAATTTGTTCAATTTTCAAGAGTTATGATTTGAAAATAAAAATTCGAAACTGAGGCTCTGTTCGGCTGATGAATTGACCTCATATCCGAATGAAAACAGTAATGAGTACACAGTTAAATTTGGTGCATGTTTATGCTGAAAGTAAAATCTCCCATGGAAACGAGTCAGATGTAGTTATTCATGCCATCAAATTATAAGAAATAAAGGTAATATTTTTTAATCTTATTTTCCGCAAATCTAAATACTGTGACGTTTCTTTTGTGCTTCAGTATATATCTAGGGGTAAGTTCATATCGGACTCGGTTTCGACCCGAGTTAACCGGGGTTCCATCAGAACGACCTCGGTTTCGACTAAAGTGATGTCATTTTAACCTTTCAACCGCGACGCTTCTGATCCTGGGTCAGGCTGGTTACGAAAGAGAACTTATCTCTTTTACTTAAACATCAAAAACTTTTTTGTTCTTTTATATAATATTTTGCTCGAATTTATTACATTTATTAATTGAATAACGATATTTCACGAGCTCATCAATTGTTATAGGGGTATATTTGAAGTTGTTTACTACCACCATTGGGTAATTCCGTTCACATGAATATCGTTTCTGCGCATGCATATTACAGTTAATTTTAAATTATTACATCATCTCACGCAACTCCCGGGCTGCCATATGAATTTCCCCATTAATGAACTGGCAGGGCGTGGCTTAGCCGTGACGTAATTAGGCGAGTTTACTCTTCAAAACTTTGGATTCTTTATTGTCAACGCATGCAAATAACTGTAATTAACCTAAAGAATTCACGTGCTTAGAGAGAGTGAACGCATTTCATCGTTTGGTTACCAAAGCCTCGTAACTTATTAAGCTGAAGTTCCGAGGATTTGGTTATCAATTTACGATTTAAGGATTTTAGTTATTTATGTCGACTCTGTAGAAATGATTTGCTTAGAAGTAAAGCTGATTTACCTTAACCGTAAATGCCATGACCCGTTCCTTAGGTCCCGCCCTGCTAGGGCATTAATTATGGATTATATATGGTACTTTCGTTGCATGCATGCTGTACAGATTTAGCAATTATTCTTCGAGAAATGTTGGTATAAAGTTTTAGATTGGGGTCATTTACGGTAAATCTAGAACAGACAAAGAAAGGGAAAAAGATAAATGCATAGATACATTGATGATTGTGCGATTAATACTTGCATGGAATTAAAAAGAACTTAATTGATAATGAAGTAAAACATATCTTTTCCCTCCTTCCGCCAATATCCTAATTTTTTCGTCAGCTTGATACTTTAAACAAGTTTGAATTTTTATCAGTAGAGAAATGTTTGAAAACCAACCGACAGACGGGCTCTTAAGGCAATTAATAAGTCGGTTTCTATTTAATGAATTACGCATACCATATCAATAAAGAAAATGGTTAGCGGCATCGAAAAACAAACCCAAAGTTATACTTATGATTTTGTTTCATGATATACATGAATGGTGGTAAAAGAAAGCACAATTCTCCTTTTCCCAACGAATCGACATTCTCTGGCTAAAACATCGAAAGTTCCTTTACAGTGCAAAGGTAATTATTAACATAAATCAATAAAACTTAAATGTCAAATTGTTCGCTTCTTTTAAAGTATGATGTTTATAACTTTATGATGCTTATTTTTTTTTTAAATCCGCCCCCTCCTGTACAGTTCTTTGGATTTGGACTTACCATACATGTAAGTATCTAACTTTCAATATACAACGAAGTTCAATTCTAGGGTGGCTGATTATGCTCTATGTTGCCGATACTACAAATAGTACTATTGAGGAGTTGATACCAATCTCGTTAAATAAAAAAAGGTAAATCAAATCTCTCTCTCCGCGCTCTATTAATTCCAAACACTCAACCAAATTTACAGTCCCAAAAACGCTCCAAAACCAATCAAAACGATCCATAACTCTATTCAAGTCGATAAAACTTACGAATAATCTTTTGGCTGGCTTGAACTTGAATTTTGTCCTCAGAGACACACAATTCCATCATTAGAACATTACTTGGATTTTATATAACAGGAAGGAAAAAAAATACATGTATCGATAATTTCGTTCATTCGAACGAAATTAAAATTGGATCCTTTTGGTTTCGTCCAAAATAAACTCACTGTACCTATTCCAATTTCATTCCGAAATCATTCCATATTCACGCACCTTGTTAATTTTACGATGGAACTATCTTTATGGGAGCAAAGGCATGTGAATATGACGTTGTCCAAATTTGAGGTTCTTTAGCTTACAGCCCTGCGTTCGAGAAGATAAACGATTTCAACTTACGTTTAAAAAGTAGCAAGCACTTTCCAAATACTCTCTACATGCAAATTTTTGTAACAATAAAATGTCCCGCGTCAAAGACACGCCATTTTCGATACATACGGGAATAAGGAAGTTAAAACCTTATAATAGTTCGTAACATTGTGAAATTGACATCTATCTCAATTAAAAGCATTCTAAATTGCTCACTGGGCGCTCCAAAATCACTAAAAAGATAAGATCAACAAATACATTCAGAATAAACACAAAATGTAGCTTGAAAAAAGCGATTTTACTGACATAATTGAAATTTTAAGCGTCTGATTGGTTCTTGAAGAAAAATAAAGCTATTTATTGAACATGTATGCACATTTTAAAGGGAGGTATTAAATATCGCTAATTTTGTTCATCCCGAACAAAATTAGTGATATTGGATTACCTCCCTCTATTTACATTTAAATCTCGACTATCGTACTCATTCAGTTTTATTTCAAGATCATTAAAATAACATTCAGCATTTCAATTTCACGATGTTACTAATTGTATTTCGTCTATTAAACTAGTGAAAAAAGGTATCCATCAGATATCTACTCACTGTGCTGTGAAAGCATATTGCTGGTTGCCTCAGAGAAGGGCTCGTATAAAAATGTCTCATACTTCATGCCATCTTGTCGAGCCAAGGGTTACGAACGTTTTACATTCGAGAAGAAGCTATCGATTCGATACCCCTTGACTCGTGAAGATGACTTCATGCCGAAGTTCTAATTTAATGAAGATTAAAGATGTACAAGTTTAATTGAGTGATCAAAGAACAATTTTGTTTTATATAAAATTGACTTTTGATTATTCACTTAAACTTGTGCATTATAATTCTTTTTAAAATTGCGTAAAATCTTCACAAAATCAAAGATGCTTTTTTCTGTGCCCCGGTCCTCAAAGAAGGCGGGCACGAGTCGCTGACTGGCGACTTGATGATGTTTAAACAAGTCATGTCCCTTGTTAATTTATTACGTAAATCCCCCTTTCTTTATTCTAACGAGCTGCTTTTATAAATTGATAGAACGTATGGGAGCCGTCACACAAAATGGACGCAAAACGATATAGATCCTGGCCAGAAATTATTGTATTTTCTAGCGCATCGAAGCTCAGAATCGTAAAATGATCGCTTGAATGTAATCAAAGTTTTCTGTAGTTTTGTATTATTTTCTTTCATTTATTTTTGAAAAGGCGATTTCCTTACAGACGCGTGATTTCAAACAAATCATACATTCCCAGAACAGCCTACAGTAAACAACGTCGTAAAATTGACAGGATGAATGATTTGGTAATGATTTAGGAATGAAATTGAATGAGTGTGTGGAGCGAATTTTGAGTGAATTTAATGGGAGATAATCCTATATCGTAAATTTTGTTCGGGATGAACAAAATTTGCGATAATGATTACCTCCCTGTAATAAAAAATGCATAAATATTCATATAAATAGCTTCCTATTTTTTCAAGAACCTATGCGACGCTAGCAATTTGAACTATGTCGGAGAAATCGCGATTTTCTCTATCAAAATTTATTTTGAAAGACGTTGTTGGTTCTATGTTTTGCAATGGGTTTGAGCGTTTTTGAATGGGTTGAGTGAGTGTTTGGAATGAATGAATGGAGCGCCGAATGAGCGATTAAGAATGATTCTGATTTAGATGAATGTCAATTTCACGATATATCTAACTGTATTACTTAAAAAAACAATACTAAATTCTTTAGCCCTGTGCATTATTTTTATAAAATTTTATTTAAGTTATGTACATTAAGATTCGTGCATTCTGATTGGCTGGAAAGAAGGTTTCATTCCTCGATGAAAACGATTTTAAGTACGTAGGTATTTTGAAAGCTTTCGCCCGAAGTAGTCACAATACAAATCTGTTTATCAATTTATAAATCTGAACAGGTTTCCTTTGATATATTCATTTAACCCTTTGCTGTTTAATCCCTGCTTTTTACGTGACTGTGATTTTATGATTGAGAAAACATTGTGAAAAAAGAAGAAATTGCTTCTGACAAGCAATTTCTTCTTTTTCCACACTCTTTTCTATCCTACTGAATGGTTATTTTTCAAATTTAATCCACTTTTAATTTTCGTCTGCAAAACCTTTGAATTTGGACAGGTCCAAAAATTTGTAAAACAGGAAAGGGTTAAAAGATATGAAGAAGGTTTATATTTGTTTAATAGAGGTATGAATCCAAAAACCTTATCACACTCATGTATGAATCCGCTTCGCGTATTCATACAGTGTGAATAGGTTTTTAGATTCATTCCTCAATAAATTCAACAATTTGTCTTTTCGTGTATTGGGAAAGATGATTTTAATTCTATCCATAAAGATACCTGCATTCTAATTTCCTGAGTATGTGTAACATTAAAAGAAAACTGTCGTGTGGTTTACTTTTGAATTTAGACAGGACTTTTTTTATATCATGCATAGTTTAAAAAAAAAGATCGCAATTACTTGCACTTTCTGCACTAGCAGTATTCATCCCCAATTTTCTGAGTCAATTATTATAATAATGTGTATATGAACTTTTGATTAAACAATTCTAGCCGTGACTCCACACCAATGAGCCAATTGATAAAAATGTCTATGTTGCAACGAAACTCATTTGATTAATTATGCCTATAGATCGTCATTAGGCAACCTTTTTTTTCAAAAAAAAAAAAAGAAAAAAGAAAGCTTAAATGTTTATACTGCAGGATGTTACAAGAAAATGGAATGGCATTTAAGAAAAAACATAGAAATAGAATAAGGTATTGCATACAAGTTGTTAATGGTCGAGTTTTCATTTGATGTGGTCAAGTTGTTAATGGTCGAGTTTGCAAAACGGAATGGTCCTTTAACTTCAGTGACATTTTTCAAAGTGAAGGAAACATTAACTTGGTCAGTCTAAGCAATGCAGCTCATTTGAACGAAGGACGAACGTATATAGAGGTGATTCGAAAAGCGAAACAGAGAAATTCGAAAGTTTTTCGAAATAGCGCAATGCAGTCATGTACGAATGGGGAAAATTCAATCGTTTTGTGAGATTTAGTAATCTAATTTATTTTAGTTAAAAAGTTCAGAACTTACGAACACTCTATCCAGAAGTTTTCATGTCGCTGAGAGACAGATGCAGTGGTCTATCCCCACTGCTTTTCAATTCTACAAAAGCGTACAGTCAACAACATCGTGAAATTAACAAGGTGATTGATTTTGGAATAAAATTGAATGAGTGTGTGGAGCGAGTTTTGAGTGAATTTAATGGGAGGTAATAAAAATATCGCAAATTTTGTTCAGGACGAACAAAATTAGCGATATTGATTACCTCCCTTTAAAAAAAATATGCATACAAGTTCTACAGATAGCTTCCTATATCTTCAAGAACCAATGAGACGCTAACAATTTGAATTATGTCGGTGAAATCGCGATTTATCTCTATCAAAATTTATTTGAATGACGTTGTTGATTCTATATTTTACAATGGTTTGAGCGTTTTTGAATGGTTTGAGTGAGTGTTTGGAAGGAATAAACGGATCGCTGAGTGAGCGATTTAGAATGGTTTTGATTAAGGTGAATATCATTTTCACGATGTAATTTAATGTAATCTTTAGGGGGCTATTTAGTTTGTTTTTACCACAAACACACTCTGACGACGATGGTTCTTGGTGCACCGACCGTCGGGTCACGAGTTAAGCTTCCATGCCATTATGTCATGTTATAAGAACATAATTAGCGATATCTATTTACCCGCCTTTAATGAATATGCATACCACTTCTATAAACAGCTTCATATTTCTTCTAAAACCTTCTAGAACCTATAAGACTTATACAACTTTGGAAATGTCATTGAAATCGTGGTTTGTTTGCTAGTTATTTTGATTTTGAATGTAGTTGTTGATCTTATACTATGAAGTGAATTTGGAGCGTTTTTGAGTGGTTTGAAAAAGTGTTTGGAGTGAATGACTAGAGCGCTGAGCGAGTGTTTTGGAGGGGTTTTGATCGAGATGAGTGTCAATTTCACCATGTGATTAACGGTATCTACCTTCATGAAATGAAGCATGCAGAATAATTTGTAAGGTTCCGTACTTCGTCTCAGATTGTCATTCATAATAAGCAGTTTATTATATATATTACTATAATCCTCTCTTTGATTAAGGGTAAACGATATAAAAGCATGCATAATTAAGACATTTGCCCGATGCACGGCGGGACCGTCGACAGATATTTGCTTCTGAACTTGTGAACCCCCTTAGCGTGCAAATAAATTTAAGTATATGTGACCCATCACGCGAAAAGGGACCATCTGGGTGGTGCGTTAAGTGACGACCCTAGTCAGACTACGCGAATTGCGCAGACTGACTAGGGTCGAAACTTTTTGCACCGTGCCTATTTTCTGAATCTAGAATGATCAATCTACCTGCCAATGAAAGAATATTTGAAATACGGCTTATGGTTGACCTATGCTCGATCAAATCTCTTTTTTTTCAATAATTCATTTTACAGAATCTCCGGATGGTCCCTTTTCGTGTGACGGGTCTCATTTAAGTATATCATTTTATTGATAAAAACAAATTGTTTATCTTGATTTGTAATCCGTCACGAAAAATTGGACAATCTGAAAACATCGAAAAGGCGAAAGTATACTTACATATTGAAAAAGGGAATGGTACATGCTAACCGGAGGTCGCTTCAATTTTTTTGTACATGAAAGTAGAATTGTTACGCTAGATTAATAAACGTCGGACTGTCAATCTAGATGTCCCAGGTTCGATCTCCGACGGCGGCACTCATTCTTTCCGACTATTTGTCTCTCACCAATGGGTTGATAATCGTAGACCTATGTGAGATAGCAGCTGGAGGGTAGGAAAGGATGTGGTGGTTGTACTGGTGAGAGATATACCAGGAAACCATTGTTAGGTGCTCCAGCCGCCGCGATATAACTGAAAAAAATGTTGACAGCGGCATTAAACTCCATTTAGAACTATGACATAAGGGTAAAGGAAAGAAAAAAAGTGAAGAAAACTATATGTAAAGGATTGTATATCATAATCATGTCTCCGTTTAAACATTTAATCTATTGAAGGATAACGTCGAGTCAACTTTATTAACGTTTATTTTCAAATTTTAAGGTTTATTTTAAAAGTTTATATCGTATTAAAAGTTATCGTTCAAAATCCGTGAAATCAAACGATGCTTGTAAAAAATTACCCTTGATATAATCTGATGAACTGATTATATAAAAAGGGCGTAGGTAAAATTTCGAAATATAAAGATGTTGATATTTGAGGCATTCGTTTTTCCTTTCACTATTTATTACATGCTTTAGAAAGAAATTAAATGGCATGATTATATTACTCATACATCATCAACAACAACAACAACTACTACTACTACTACTACCATTTCTATTACTACATAATTTATTTTACAATGCAGATGGTTATGATGATAATGATAATGATAAAAAGAATAAAACAATAATAATGATAATAATGATGATGATGATGCCGCAAATAAATAGGCCATGTGGGACAAATCGGTCATTGAAATTCCAAATTCCTGATATTTCATATTGTTGCCTCTAGATGAATCTTTTCATCGATGTGGCTTTTAAATCGTCTGATAGGTCCATTCTGGAACTTCGTCCTATTTGGACAAATTGAGAGATATTGATCATTATCTCCCTTGAATTTAACTCAACACTCACAAATCTCAACCATTCCAATTCATTTCACAGTCATTTCAAAAGCATTCGCCTTGTCACTTCTCGGATGTTCTTAACTGTATTATTTATTTGAAACGTATTTGTAGTACCAAGGCAAAAATCCATTCGATCTTTCTTCAAGGAAATACAGTAAGAATGAAATAGACATAAAGCTTGTTAGATGCATTGGTAAAAGACCCAATCAAAATGTAAAAACTGTATTGAGATGCCAAAGTTCTTTTGACAATACACTATTTAACTCACTGTCAAAACATTCCATCACAACAATGAATATTATCTAACTAATAAATCACATCTATCATAATCCTTTGGTGTATACGTCACTGATTTTTCTTCGACAACGACAACGGTCATTGCGAAATATCCTCCTATTTAGTTAATGGTTTACTTTTATTAACCATTCTATATTCTTATAATATGAGGAGATTTTGTGAAAGGCCATATAAAAAGGAAACATTAGTTGAATTTTTCACGGTTTGACATTATTTTTTAAGAGAACTATAGCTTGGCATTAATTCTGCTTCAATACTATAATAAATGCTGGGAAATAAATGGCATTTTTGTTAATTGTTATTTTTTTACGTGTTCATGTAAAGTAATTGCTGAGAAAAGACATTTATTTAAACTTGAAAGTTGAGTAAATTTTAGTTGAAAACGAAAAAAATAAAATCTCGGACCAGCCCTGCTTTCTTGGTGACAAACCTGTGTGAACTGTTTGCAAATTATACCCCACTTTTCACGTGTAGTTGCGTGCAAAGCGGGGTATAATTTGCAAACAGCTAGCACTGGTTTGTCATAAAGAACGCAGATCAGGTCAATGCGGTACATATTTGTCCTCTGTGTCTACCAGAGGCAGTTTTGTATGGGAGTAATAAATCAGTACCTGGTCAAGTTTGTATTGACCATAACAATTAATTCAATGACAGCTCACAGACGCATTAACAAGATTGGATGACAGATTACAAGATATTTAACGATGTAATAGTATTTTAGGTATCTATAAAATATGTCAATATCTTTATACGACAAGCATCGCTTCGATTAACAAAGAATGAACAAATTCCAATGTAATAGCATCAAGTACTGTCCTCTTTAAAATCAGAGTTCTGTATAAATGTGCTAATCCTAAGTCATATATAGTTATATGCCTTTGTTGAAAAGCTTGAAGGACCGAGCTTTTCAATTCGATTTGTTTTCTAAAAATTACTTTTATAATAGTAACCAATGAATTAAGCTATTCACTTTTGATAATCAAGTCGTTTTGCTCGTATGTAACACGAATGAACTTTCTCCTATTGAACACGGGATTCATCAGGGCTCTAGCGTTGTGAATCAGAAAGGAATTGCGAGGGTCTCAGAAATAGTGCCTTGTACCCTGCATTTCATTTACAAATTTTAATAATCTATGTTTTATCTTGGTGTCACACAAGCGCTTCATTACACGTATCCAAAACAAACGGTACTACGGTTTGTATGAAATTAACTTTGGCTTGATAGATAGCTGGTTTCGATTATTTACGCTATCAGTTTCTACGCAAAAATTCCAAAGGCGTAACCTCTCTATGAAGCTGGCAGCAATATAAGTCAGAAATTTCGGAGGCAACGATTTTAAGGTTGTCAATAGCGGCGAAAAAGTTGAATAAGTTTATTCTGACATTCTTTAATACGTTGATTCGATTGAGGGCTTTTCGCCTGCTTTCGGATTTAGATAACGAAATATCTTGCGTTGAGGATGACAAAATGGTACAATTTGTTTGCAAATTAAACCCTGCTTTGTATGTGCACTTGCTTGCAAGGCGGGGTATAATTTTCAACCAGTTTTGCACCGATTTTTTTCATCCTCAACGCAGGGCTGTATTAATTCTTCATGCAATAAACTAGATTTGCGGTTTCCGAATCTAAGTAGACAATTTGTACGCGGAAATTCGAACAGCGTAATTTCTCGATGGCAGTGGCAGCAATATAAGTCAGAAACATCGGAGACGACGTTGTTAAGGTTGTCAATAGCGGCGCAAATAAAAAATAACTCATACACATAACAATTAATTTCGTGTCATTAGGCAGACCAATTAACAACATTTAACGACAGTTAACAAGTCAGGTTACGACTATGGTCCCCGTCGAACCCTTGTCCTGAAAGAAGACGAGTTCGCTTTGGAGCTTTTTTTTAATTATTCTGAATCGTCCATGGTTTTTTATTAGTAATCTAGCCTAGCTTGTATTTGTAATCTGATATTTAAGCAGTTTCAAAATAAATCATTTTAGTGGTTGTTTTGTTCACTTAATACTAGCTTTGAACGCAATCAAATAGCAAGGCTCGATTTAAAATGAAGTCATATTCATAAAGCGTAATTAAAAATGTTAATGAGAAAAGATTTAAACGAAATGACAATATTATGCTTTGGTAAAACTCTGCAAGCCTGGATATTGAAGCGAATTTATGACTCGGTGCGAAATAGTTATAACTGTCAATATACGTATTGGCAGTTACAACTGTTTCGCGTTAAGCGATCGAAATAATGATCGACAACAAACTTTTTTGCTTGATTTTTTGTCTTCTTTCTCTGATCTATGAAGAAGGGTTTGAACTTGTCAATGATTTGTTTAATGTCTGTTTGTCTGTCTATCGGCTAGTCGTTTGAGTTCAAACAAGGACATGCCGTGAACATGCTTTTTGTTAGAGATGGTGAGCCCTGGTTTATTCTTGATTGTTTTATTTGGGCAGTTAGTTATGAGGTCTAGTCCATGGATATTATAGCATAGGGAGTCACACGAGGTAGGATAGAATACTTAGTTTCGATACTTCGTAAGTGGAATAAAATACGATCATATAACCAGCCTTTTCAATAATCGTGTTACAACGAAATTAAATTAGATTGGACAATTGAATAAAAAAGAAATATTAAGACTAAGTAATAAATTTTAACGAGAATTTGCAGACGAACAGTTCCTTTTCCTGCGTCCAAAAATATAAACGAATTTCAAAATTAACTTTAACATCAAATTAAAAGTTCTGTTTCTTTTAATTTGACCTGTAAATGAGTAAAAAATTAAAAAAAAATATCAAAAATTACTTACTTATCAAATATTTCACCTTTATTCAAGTAATATAAAACATGGTTCATTTCAACTCTTAATCTAAACATTATTGGGATAAGAAAGTCTAAAAACATTCATGGCATTGAGACCTACTGAAAATATTTCACTCATTTTTTTTTAGTAGTTGTGCGTTTTGAAACGGTTTAATATGTTTGTTTTTGTTTTATCTTTTTTTCCTATTGTCTTCTTTATCAATAAAAGGCGGGTTTATGTGAGAGGGTTTTCTTTTTTTGTTGAAAGAAATTGAAATATACAATTACTACATTGATCAAGAAATCTTTTCCATGTTGTACCAAATATATATATATATATATAAAATGTCTGTTACTAACTCATGTACATATATACATTTATTTGTACTTTTCCAAATTTTCGCAACACAGTTCTTTCGACATTAATATTTACGCACACATAATGACTCAAAATGAAATTTTGATACAATTGAAATTAACGAAAACTTTAACAAATTCGTGAAAAATAAATAGAAAGCCTTATTTTTCGTGTATCTGGGTAAAGAAGGCGGCTATATTCGTATATCTTCGTCAAATAATTCAGAAAAATTGTGCGTTATTTTGATTACAAGTTTTGCAGCAAATTAAGTATATATATATATATTTTTTTTCATTTATATATATATAAATGACAAGCGAAAAAGAGACAAGATGTTTTAGCAATTGACAAAGATAATGAATTTGGAACAAACTTGATGTGTTGATGAGCGAGTTATAAAAAATACTAATTTGTTTTATTGGAACAAAATAGGAAATACTTTAATAAAATCTACGTTTTTTGAAAAAATAAATTTTCTTTTCTTCGTAGATCGTTCAGATGTTTCTTAATATATACCAACTAATAAAATCAATGAATGGTTTGATGGATATCAATTATATTATTGGGCATTTTGAACGAGTTTAGAGCGTTTTAATGATTTAAGCGATTTCGAATCGAATTTTGATCGAGTTGAATTTCTCGATGTTACCTACAGTAAAGGAATACAAATGTAGCTAAAATAAAATGCTACTCGTGAATAATTTATCATCTGTTCTAGGGATTGGTAAAATTCTGAAGTATTCACGTCTGCACGCCATTTTGAATTCATTCTTTGAAAATGCATAAAAAGCAAAAAATAGATCCACTCAGCGTAAAATCTTAGAAATTAAGAAAGTAATTTATCAAAAACCAAGACTAAATTAACGCATGCTTAATTCATGAGTCTGCTTTTGGGTGATTTGCTGTTGTATTGCAAATGATTATTAAGAAATTAAAAAGAAACATGATGCAAAATAACGATAAAGGAGGTTGGTTTAAGGAATTGTTTTCGACAAATAGAAATGACATTTTAAGTTTTAGTTGAGATTCTGAGATACAAAAAATGATAAGAAACAAGAAATGACTGAAAACTGTTTAAACGCGTCTTTAAATCCGATTTAAACACACATCCTCCAGTTAATGCATACGGAAGTTTGAAAATTTTAACTTTGCATTTCGGGAAGGGTTGTTTCAGGTGCAGCCTAAAACATTTTAGAATGAGAATGGTAGGTAACATGTCGTCCTCCAAATTCTGTAAAACATGCACGTCTGCACGCTATACTGAATTATTTCCTAGACGGAAAATTCAAAAACGTTGCCTGGCACTATGAAATGGACATTCAAAAATAATGAGCTTTTAGTGCAAGTCGTTTTATTATTCGTTTTTTTAGCTTTATTTATTACTTCTTTTTCTTTTTAAATACAAATTCATAGATCTATCGTTGCAATGCTGGAATTTCTTTGCATCGAAAAGGGAGGGCAAAACTTTTGATAATTTGTGTTCATAATTGATTAAAAACCGAAGATAAGCTCCATCCCTTAAAAGTGAAGACCCGAACACAGGTTGACGTACGACAGCTGACCAGAAAACACTGATCTACTAGTATTGCGATTCAGGGGCATATCTTACAAAACATCTTACGATCATTTTTTTTTGCGTTGGTCAAAAATAAAAGTCGCTTCTGTAGTAGTAACTAAATATGGAATTCTGCCATGCGTAATCTCATTGTAATCGTCTTCTAAAGACGATTCAAATGAGATATTGCAAGACAGAATCTAACAATGAATGAAAACACAATATTTGTGATTTTGACTTACGATTATTTTTTTTCGTAAGAAGTTTAGTAAAACGGGCCCTAGACAACGACCAAAACACAACTGATCTACATTAAAAACCTCTATTTTTCAGACTGTGAAAAAGCCATAAATCTGTGGGTTGTTGCTCTCGCTAATATATCAGAGAGTAAGATTTATAGGAATTCGATGCAAAGAGTTGTTTTTCCGCACTTGTGAAAAAAGAAACCATTGAGAAAAGTAAAAGCTTCTAATGCACGTGTTAAAGTACTGGTAGGTTCCCTTGAATTACCGTTGAGTCAGACCTAAATTTCAAGCTAGATCTCATGTTTTTAGTCTCAAGTTTTCTGAAATTATCTGTGCCCATGCGTGACATTTCCAACAATTTTGAATCATTTGTGAGGCGACGAACGACTAACAGTCTAGCTTGTCACAGAGTGTCATTAGAAGACTTGATGTCTGTCTAAATACGCTTCGGACCTTATGACTCTAAAGAAAGCGCCAAGTGAAGATCCTGGACAGACTGTGAAGATGCACAGGCTTGTCAAAGTCTTTGCTTGGCGCGCTTTTGAAATTGTTGGATGTCCCGTACTGGCACAATACTGTTGAATTGCAATATTTGTCTTTCAGCATGCATGTCATTATTTGATTGTTCTTGACGAATGAAAAAAGATAAAATACTTGTTAACCTTGACAGAAATCTTTATGCCATGCTTTGGAAATATTCAGTAGAATGTCCTCAATTTGACTTTTTTATAAACAATTTTGACAGACAAAAATAAGAATCACACATAGGGGTATTTTTGTGTGACTTTTGCCGATTTGTTAAATCTATCGAATAAATAAAATAGATAAAATTAATACCCTTTCGAGAAAATTTGGTTTTATCATAATCACTTTTGTTGAAGGATTCGTCGAATCGCCAAAGTAGCTAAATTAAGATGTAAGACAGTTATTTTAACTTCGTGCCTAAAGGCAATAAATCAACCCGAGCTTGTCCCACACATATCTTACTGTTCCATTATCTTGATGACATGGAGCGAATTGAAAAAGAATAAGACAAATAGTTGAAATTCATTTGTTACCGATAGTAATCTATCTACTCCGTATTGCATATTTGGTCTCTCTAATAAGGCTCGTTGAAAATTTTGAAATCGGTTAGAAACAGAGCTAGTTGTGGGTGGTTCTAGACGTTTTTAATGATTTCTAATATTTGAGAAAAAAATAAAGTTACAGTTAGTAGTATCGTGAAAGTGACATTTACCTCAATCAAAACCATTCTAACTCAGCGCCCCATTCATTCATTCCAAACATTTAGCCAAATCTCACAAAAACGCTCCGAAATATTTATAAAACATTTCGAAATTGTGCAAAAACGATCGTCTTTTCATTCAAATCGATAAAACCTTTCCACAATTTTAATGGTTTTAGAGCGTCTGACTTGTAAATGAAGACACAAAAACAGAAAAGTACGTAGATGGTACTAAAGCGAGGAAAAACCAATTTTGCTTGTTTCATCCAATTGGAAGAAATTTTCAAACGTTTTTTTCCTCCCTTTGAAATCTTTTAATATTCACTAATCACTTTCATTCAATTTCATTCAAAAATAATTCCACAATGATTCAATCGTCAAATATACGATGTTTATCACTGTAGTTGTGGGCGGTTTAAGACGCTTTTAACGGTTTTTAATTTGTAATGAAATAAAGTTTTTCATTCACAAACTAAGAATACTAGCCAAAAGAAAGGCTATATGACCCCAGATTATAACCAAGTTTATTATTTCCTAATTAAGAATGGGTTAAGTGTTGTCCCTCTTTAGACTGCGCAGATCGCCGAGGCTGACTTCAGTAAAAATCTTTTTCGCATTTGGAAGAATTTCTGAATTTTCTGAATGGTAATTCTATCGTCCTATATAACAACTTTAGAAATGCGTCCTTTGGGCTACCTATACTGGGCCCAACCTTTTTCAAATATTTTTACGGTGTTCAAAGATGGTCTTTTTCGCGTGACGGGACACACAGGTTATTCTCCAAGCAATTGATCATGTATCCTAAAGTTTTATTATCAGTTTCAATCAAACATTTAATATTTACATGAAACATGTAATTTTGACTTCTACACATATATAAATAATTATATATATAAATCTTAATATAAGTCAAATTTTGTTAATAACAAATAGGAAGCAAATTAAGAATTTATCTCCAAGATTTGAAATACATTTAATTCCAAAGATCTAGATTTATTAAAGTATCAAATTTCACTGGCACTCTACCGTCAAAGTGCGTTGTCTGTATATAAAAGCTTATACGGCCGCGTTTTACTAACAGAATGATTGTGTCTTCCATTTAAATATATATTCTAGTATAGGGGAGTTGAAAAATTATATAAGTTTAACATATTTTTTCTCTAATGGAAATATAATGATTCTATACGGTAAGCTTTACATAGCGAGTGGTTTCTAATTTTCAATAACTCTGTCTAATTTATATATTCGCCTTTTTTTAATACATGTAGCAAATAAATCATATTAGATGATAAATAATTAAAAAAGATGGAGATAATATAGAGAAATATATATTTATAAATAAATGAATAAATAAATACATATATATAATAATAAATTATAAGTAAATAAATGAATAAATAAATTTATTAATCAATAAATTGTATCTTAATAAAAAATATAAAAACATTTGTAAGCAAAAGGGGAAAAGGTAGATTGATTAAAGCACCGTTTTTCAAGAAAATTATTGCAAGAAAAGCATATTCTCATATTCCTTTACGTAATACAAGTTAGCTTTTCATCGCATCTTACAGTTTCTGCAATTATATCTAAATGCTTCAAGAAAGCATAGGATTTATTTCCCCATGGTTTTTGAAAAATTGAATACAAATGAAAAAGTATTTGAGGTCGCATTCAACAGCTAAAAAGCATATTCAGTGACGTAAGAAATGAAAAGAGTGATTGTTGATTTCATGAAGGAATGAAGCTAACAACCCTATCACACTGTATAACGACACGAACAATAGGTATTAAGTTAAATCAGGAAATCATCAAATGGTCACTTAATATCATATAATTTAATGTTACATAGAAAAAAAAGAAAAGATTTATAGATCTTTAGATAGATTTCCAAAACTTCTTACGGAAGCTAACAAAACAGCTGCGTATTAACTTTTTCATCGAGGAATAAAAGCGGTCTTTCGGCCAACCAGAATGCAATAAAAATGATTGGATAATCTTAGATTGATTTATAAGCAATTCTTAGTCATAGCCACGTGACCATGTGACGATATTCATCAAGGCCCCAAGAGTACAGTATAATGGTTATCTGAAAACATTAAACAGTTAAAAGGTTAACTTAACCATCCGTTGACAATCTATATTATTTATTTTGAACGACCAGTCTTCCTAACGCTTCTAAATCATGGGATAAAAACATTATCTTATAGCATCAGGACTACTTTCTATAAATGACATTGAAAGCTACTTGCAAGAACTTGGGATATAATTAACATCGGAGTGAAAATCCCACATTTGAGAATTTTCTTGAAATTTACGCTGTTTATTAATATTACAAGAGAGTGGAATACTTGTGCTAAAATGGCTGTTGAAAACCCATCGTGTACCACCAAAGCAGCGACAAAACCTTTAATATTTTTCTGATTTTATTCTGCCTCGAATAACTCGCTGTCAGGATTCGATACTCACGGTATACCGGGTTTCCACAGCTCTTCAAAATACATTAAAACTTGTGTTAAGCGACCACTTAAGGGAGCACCAAAAAGCGGTCGTTAATGGAAATGGTCGCTTAATACGAAATACTGTGATAAATGTGACAGTTCATTTTGATATCATTTATAGATTGTTGGTCAAGTCGTACTGAATCCTATGATGTTCGAACCCATTAGAATCGTCTTATTGAGACGATTCTAATGGGTTCAAACAACATAAGATTCAACAATAACCGACTATTCATTAAGAATGTCCTCTTTGTCAGAGATTTTGCTAACGTTGAATGAACTTTTTATGGTGGTCGCTTAATAAAATTGGTCGCTTAATACACGTGGTCGCTCGAGCAATATCGACAGTAATGAAAGCGAGTCCATAAGTTCAACACAAAGGGGTTTTGTCAAGAACCTTCTAGATCGATGAAATTTAGAAGGTTTTTTTTTAATCAAAAATCCATTTTTAAGTCAAGATTCTAACTCCTTTTTGTTCCTTACATTTATAAGGAACAAAGTGAAGTTAGGACCATTGGCTTGCAAGGATATTGGAATATACACTTAGTTACATCGGGAAATTGGCATTCATCTCAATCAAAACCATTCTAAATCGCTCACTCAGCGCTCCATTCATTGATTTCTAACACTCACTCAAACCCTTTAAAAGCGCTCAAACCCATTGAAAAAAATATAGAAGATAGATAATCTTTTATTCCTCCAGGTATGAAGAGAACAACACAATAGAACAACCATCAAAGTGACATGTAAACAATACATAAAGGCATATGTACAATTAGAATAATATACATTTATACAGCACGAAGAAAAATGGTTATGCATTTTATTACTTGAACACGCTATTTTGACTTGTGATTGCAATAACAACCACCAGTCAAAAAGCGATTCTATTTTTAAATGTCATTATACGCAAATATATATAAAAAGTTAGAAGCCCAATGCAATCTTTTTTATTTATGCCATCGTTGGGGGCGACACACCAAAGCCACATTGTACATAGGTCGTGGCTACGATGTTTCGGCCGTCCATCGACGTTACAAAGTAAGCACTTTAACAAGGATAAAGTAACAATTCCTTCAAAATCTCAATTACTTAGAATTCTTATTTAACATGTCAATTATAATACATGTATGAGCTTTTTGCTAAAATGGGGATACATTTTAGAATCTGCTTAAAGCATGCTATACGGTTACTATCATGCATATCAAAACTAGTACACCCTGATAAAAGTTCAAGAACCTGTAGGCACGGTGAAAGTGCACAAAATTTATTAAAGTTGTCTTCTCCTAGACTTTTCAACAGAACTATCCATAATTGATCCCTTATTGCGTCACGGAAAGAACAAAAGAGTATTAAATGGGTTGATATGCATTCTACAGTTACATTGCATTGAGTACATAGCACTGGGTACTTGTTTGAAAATAATCTTGAAAGTATATAGATTGCACTTTGACAGTATTTCAACTGATCTCTATACGTCCTACTGAAAATCCACAGATTACATGGCGTGAAATTGTTATGTACTAATGTGAATTGCGAAAGGCTTTGGGTATTTACTATTGTGGATAAGATATTATTTTTCGTAAACGTTTCGATCGAGCAATTGACAATCTTTTTCCAACCATGACTGGAAGGGAAAGTTGCTTCAGATAAGTAATCATATAAGAATTGATTTAGTCCATATTTTCCCAAGATACGATAAATATCAGGCATAAAACCGATAACCGAATGCGGCGTTTCCATAAATGATGTTAACCTACCCGCAAACATTAGTTTTATTCTTATTTCAGTATCCAATCTGCATAACTGTCCAAAAAATATGAGTTTTCTTTTATCTATGTACGCTTCTAAGGGAAACATTTTTAAGCAGCAATATACAAGCGGTGTAGGTGTGGAACGAGGCATACCCTGAATATGCTTAATGCATTGTTTATGCGCGCGCTCGAGTGTAAGAAGTTGCGTGTTTGAAAGTTCGTTCCACAGTTCACTACCATATAGGGCCTTTGACAGAACAATTGTTTCATAGACATGTTTTAAGGTTAATGGATGTAAGGTTAACCTATTTATACTACAGTCGTTTAAGCTGAAGAAAGTACTGCGCAATTTGCTACAGCATTGTTGAACAGAAATATTTAATTGTCCGTTTTTCTCATTGATTATACCTAAATGCGAGTATTTGTCCGTTTCTTCGACAATGTTATTACCCAGGCACCATTCTCTATTAGAATTTGAATAGTCAGATATAGATTCATTATATACAATGACTTTGCATTTAGAAGGATTGTATGTATACAAGTTTTCAATCGAATTATTGAAACATATGTTAATCAATCGTTGAAGCCCATTTTTTGTTAAAGATAAGAGCATCATATCATCAGCAACCGTAGGGCAGCCATATTTAATGCCTCGAAATTGGAAGCAGTCATTACTTTGATCAATATTATTCATTAGATCGTTAATGTATATTAGGTACATCTTAGAACTTATTATTTGACCTTGCCTGGCTCCCTTTTCTATAGGGAACCACGCAGAATATATACCGTCTGTACGGACACAACTGAATACATCCGTCAGCAAATTTTCGATAATGCCAATTACTGATTTATCGATATTCGTTTTAGATAATTTCGATAAAAGTAAGCAATGATTAACATTGTCGAATGCTTGCTTTACGTCAAGATAGCATGCATATAGTTTCGAATTATTTTCAGTGGCGTAATAAACTGATTCTCGTGCCATAAAAGAGGTGAACGTACAATTTAGTTTTTCTTGAAATCCACCTTGTAATTTGTTAAACGATAGATCATTATGAATACTATTTAGTATAAGTTTCTCGTACAATTTTAGTAAGGATGAGCAAAGCGATATTGCCCGATAAGAATCAGGGTCGCTTTTCTTTTTATTATTTCCCTTGTATAGAGTCGTAATTACCCCCCTTTTCAGGGGGGGGGGGGCAACAACGTCATTCAAAATAAATTTGGACAGAGAAAAATCGCAATTTCACTGACATAATTCAAATCGTAAGCGTCTAATAAGCTATTGAAGAAACAGGAAGCCATGTTGAGAACTTGTATGCATATTTTATTAAATAGAGGAAATCAATATCGCTAATTTTGTTTATCCTAAACCAAATTTGCGAAATAGGATTACCTCCCATTAAATTCACTCAAAACTCGCTCCACACACTCATTCAATTTCATGCCTAAATCATTCCAAAATCAATCATCTTGTCAATTTCACGACGTTGTTAACTGTATCACTTACCCATGTCTCCCTTGCTCTTTCCTCAAAAGTTTACCTATATAAATAAACTATATTGAGGGAATTTCACAAAAAACAAGTACATGTGTACCGGTAGGGACCCCTGTGGGACCGACTGAAAATTAAAAGTGTCGACCCCTGATCATGTCATCTCTTGGACGGACTAAGGTGTCAAATCAATTGGTAATAAAGGTAGCCTTTAAAAAAACAAACAAACAAACAAACATAAAACAAACAATCAAACAAAAATCGTTCGAACATCACAGTGACAGGCAATTGTTTCATAGTCTCGTGTTTGCGATATAGATTATTACAGATTCTGTGTGTATCATACTGGAATAATATAGAAAGAGCAAGAGAATGTCTCCCTTTCATAGAACTTCATTTTACGATTCAGCAGAAAAAGAGAAAGTCGTAATAGCTGTTACGGCATTAATGATACATGTCGTAAAGCATTTAAAGAAGCAATTTGTTAAACTCCCAAATGTCGTTAAAACCATGACAACAAATGTATAGGTTTAAAATTTATCTTAAACAAAAACATTACGATCTTTCGGCTTCATTTATTATTTAAATATGTTTTATGGTCGGTCTACCTTAATTTTTAGAGTGCCGTTTAAGACCGTAAATCAATCTATATTTCATTGCGATCACGACTTCTGTATAGCTCTTACCATAAATTAATAAAGGCGCTTCTCATCCCACTAACGCAATGGCTATTTATCTTCTATTTCTATCAGCTAAACGATCTAATCGTTATTCGATGAAAGACCACCTTATATAAAGCTCAAAGATAGGTTTTTTTCCTCAATGCTTATAGATGGATTATCAAAGAATAAACGTAGATAATCACTCACCGCCTTGCCAGTGAAATTATCAAATACTTATACCACGCATTCGTTCATTTACCCTATCTAACGTTATCTAAGCGGAGCCAAATAAGTGACGTCATCATGAACGTTGCATAGCAATCACGTGCAAGTGAAGCGCTTACAGGAAAATTTGCCTAAAAAACACATCTTGTAGTATTTCGCATAAAAGAAATAGAAGAATTTTTTTTCGAGTAAGAACGACTGAAATTTCATTACATGAACAACAAAATCTATTTATTTCACTCGTTGAAGAAATAGTTTTTGTTGTTCACTCATCAGGTTATAAATCGATCATACACTGAAGCAAGCGATTATTCTCTATTTTACAAAAATGTTGAAAAAACAAAAACAAAACCCATACATAAATGAATAAAATAGAATAAATAAAATAACAAAATAACTGTGCAAGTTACCGTTGTTTGTTTAGCTGGTAAGTCAACTACACAAAATTCTTACTTTGAATATAATAATCTCATCGTAAGAGGGAGAGAGAGAGGGAGAAAGAGAGAGAGAGAGAGTGTGTGTGTGAGAGAGAGAGAGAGAGAATGAGAGAGAGAGAGAGAAATAGAGAGAGAGAGAGGGAGAGGGTGTGTGTGTGTGTGTGAGTGAGAGAGAGAGGGAGAGAAAAAGACGAAGATAGAAAGGAAGAGAGAGAGGGAGAGAGGGAGAGAGAAAGAAAGAGAGAGAAAGAGGGAGGGTGAAAGAAAGAGAGAGAGAGAAAAAGAGGGAGAGAGAAAGAGAGAGAGAGAAAAAAAAAGGGAGAGAGAAAAAGAGAGAGAGAAAAAGACAGAGAGAGAGAGAGAGAGAGAGAGAGAGAGAGAGAGAGAGAGAGAGAGAGAGAGAGAGAGAGAGAGAGAGAGAGAGAGAGGCAGAAGCAGAGAGACAGATATATTGATCTCTTTCGATGGCAACTGTGGTTGCATTTCAATGATATTTATCTCGGAAGTTGCAATGATCTTTCTTATTCATATAATTGTCAGTCTAACTAGGGTCGACACTTTACGCGATTGCCAATTGATCCCTTTTCGCCCGACGGTGTACATAAACCAAACATCTTGTACTATTCGAATTAAAGCCCCGTTCCCACTGTCACGGTTTGGACCCCCGGTTAGTCCCGGATGAGTGGTCCGGGGGAAACCGTGACAAAACGGGAATACAACCGTGGCGGCACCGTGAATATCCTGGACCATCCGGGATGAACCTTGTTGATCCGGCAACCGACCCCGGATGTTTTAAAATGTTTAATACAACCGGCAGTCACCGGGACTCACCGGGAGGATGTCAAGAATCGGCTTAATCCGGAGAAACACCGGCATATTCCGGGGCAAGTCCGGTTCTCTACCCTGGCTCAACCGTGATAGTCCCTGATGATCCGTGGACATTTTCAGCTTAAGCCCCGTTCCCACTGTCACGGTTTGGACCCCCGGTTAGTCCCGGATGAGTGGTCCGGGGGAAACCGTGACAAACCGGGAATACAACCGTGATATGAAGGGGCGATACCGTCGGCTACCGGTGCGCTACCGGCGACGACCGGGGTTACATCGGGTCGTACCGGGATCAACCGGGATCACGCCGGCCCCTGCACCGTAAATACACCGTGGCAAACCGGGAACAAATCGGGATAGTCCGTGGTCGAACGGGAAGATCCTGCTAGTAAACCGGGGGTACACCGGGGCAATGTCGGGAATATGGGAATATGAATCATTTTTTAAGAGAAAAGATCCCGGATCATCCCGGAATACCGGCTTTTTCCTTCCGGGAGGTACCGTTGGTGTCCGGGACCAACACCGTGACAGTGGGAACGGGGCTTAAAGTGAAAGACGATACTTAAATCTTGGAAAGGAACAATGCAAACCTGGCTCTTCTTATTCGACCAGGCAATTATTAAAGTAAGCATTTTACACAATTTCCGTTAAAGCAAGCGGTTTTCTTTATAGAAAATGCAACATTCATCAAAGATATGTGTTCTATGATAAGCACAACCCAGACGTTCCCTTTTTGCCTGAAGGAAAAAAAATGTTTCTTTTCAAGGTTTTGTGACATGC
The DNA here is from genome assembly GCA_948146395.1 of Fragum whitleyi. Taxonomy (NCBI): domain Eukaryota; kingdom Metazoa; phylum Mollusca; class Bivalvia; order Cardiida; family Cardiidae; genus Fragum; species Fragum whitleyi. The sequence continues at coordinate 7,807,920 of OX411558.1, forward strand.
CGTATCATGCCATATGACAAACAACGCAATGAGTTCACGGACATCATTTAATTTCAAGACTTTTTTTCTTATCAAGTTTATTGTAATTCCTCGATGTTTACACTTTCTTTACGTTATGTTTATACTATTTCTATCATGGAGTATCAATTTTAAATATATTTCCAGGAAGAAACCATCATTCATCGGCATCCGACTGCGAAGTATTTACTAATCAACGACGATTTTTATGACCGAAGATATACGAAGTTCAACGAAAACAGCCGACGATCAACGAGGGTTATTGGAAATATGTAACGTGTCATAATATTTGCATTCCCAGACAAAACCCACATTGAAGAATTATAAAATGGTAAAGAATATTAAGTTTTGGCGCTTTACAACATTCATTTTACACATATCATTTAACTAGAGCTAGACGCAAGTTCTACAATTTAAAGGAAATAATAAAAAATGAAATTGTCTCCCAGATTACTTTTAATCAATTTTATCATTTGAACAAAATGAAAGTTGATTATTTTCTTTTATCAAACACGCGAAACAGTTAAACAAATGTAAAAATTGCTACTGTCTTGAAATTGTCCGGAAGTGAGATCATCAACAAAATGTTCGATGGTTTAATTCGGGCGGTGCTTGTTAAACTTTGTTATTTCCCGTTCGACAAGTTTTCGACTTATAAATAGTTTTGTCAGGCACGTTTTTTTCTTTTTTTTTTGAAAGTTACATTTAATCACATCGACAATTTATATACATGTAAAATAAAAATTTTGGGCTAGATTTTTTTCTCTTAGATTAGGGTTAAAAGTACAACGCGGAGAAGATTCCTTTGCAGACCTTTTTGACAATCACCCTGCTACGTGTGCATGTTCGCCATTTTCTTTACTACTTAATGCCGATGGAAAAAAGGGAATCGCTATTGCGATATCAGGACAAAATTGTTATTTTCAAGTCACATAGAACAGCCGACGTGACGGTGTATTACGGTTAACAACATCGTGAATTATTTTGTAATGCTTTAGGAATGAAATCGATTGAGTATGTGAAGCGACTTTTGTTTTGGGAAGTAATCCAATATCGCCAATTTTGTTCAGGATGAATGAAATATGCATCCAAGTTCTATAAATAGCTTCCTATTTCTTCAAGAAATTATTAGAATAATGTCAGTGAAACAGCGATCTTTCTCTTTCCAAATTTATTTAGAATGAAGTTGTTGATTCCATATTTTTCGATGGGTTTGAGCGTTTTTGAATGGTCTGAGTGAGTGTTTAGGATGAATGAATTGAGCGCTGAGTGAGCGATTTAGAATGTTTTTGATCGGAATGATTGTCAATTTCACGATGTATCTAAGTGTATTGCTTATATAAATATAGCGGCGAAGCTGAAAGTCGATGATCGATTGGCCGTCGTGTATGTCGCTACGCCGGTGAGGTTTCGTCGACTACGTCGCAGAAATGTCGGCGAGGCGTCAAAAACTAGTCGCCGATTTCTAACAGTGGCGATTAGTCGTCCATACAATATACACTTCCACTATTGAAGTAGACATCGCTTACTAGTCCTTTAATCTTTACTTGGAGATAAAAGTCACCGACACGTCGTCGATCTCAGAAATACCTGCTTTGAATCGGCCGATGCACCGATCAGTCGTTCGACTAGTCACCGATTTTTATTACCGATTCCACAAAAAGACGTCGGCATCACATCGACGACGCGTCTGAAAGTTAATGTGACAATAGCTTTAGCAATGTGTTGCTTTGCACACAAATATAATAATAATGATAATTATAATTATAATAATAATAATAATAATAATAATAATAATAATAATAATAATAATAATAATAATAATAATAATAATAATAATAATAATAATAATGATGATAATAATTATAATAATTATAATAATAATAATAATAATAATAATAATAATAATAATAATAATAATAATAAATAAACTACATAGGGATGACATCGGTTCTTTTTGACATTTTTGCAACTGTTTTAGGGCATTGCTTATTGTTTTTTCCCCAGTAAAATTTTATTCATTTTTATTCTAGGCCGAAGTGACAATGCATGAGATTATACAACCAGCATTCTCTAGACATATCTAACGTCACGTGAAAGAGGTTGGAGGTTTCGCATTTAAATCACAAAACAAACCCATTCAATCTCAAAACGATCTTAAAGTTTTCGTGACAAACTTGGATATCTTATTCTGTGAAAATGAAAGAAAATTAGCTTACTTTGAACATTGCGAATCGAATGGCAGATTTAATAATCCAATTAGACTGAAGTCGATAGCAAGAACTATAATGTCTTTCGAAAATTACAAACTTGACCGGAAATGACGTAATTTTCGGTCGGATGCCATGATGTGAAATTAACATGACACCTACTTTAAATTTATTCGTTACACAAATTTCTCGCACAATGATATCGTTATGATCATAAGAGAGACGTGATTATGTGAGACTATGCGAATTGTGACTTGGAATCCTGAATGTCCCTAAGTGACTATGTGTACGAGGGATGGTGGATTAACGTGTATTCGTACTGGATTTTACGTTTTGGTGGTCCTCATGGTTTATAGACACGTTGGTGCCCAGCTAGCAGGTAAGTCTCTTATCACCCTATAATACAACAAGTAATATCGAGAAATTGACCTTTCTTAACTGACCACTAAGTGTTCCATTCATTCATTCATTCATTCATTCATTCATTCATTCATTCATTCATTCATTCATTCATTCATTCATTCATTCATTCATTCATTCATTCATTCTAAACACTCACTTAGACCATTTTAAAACGTCCCAAAATCACTTAAAAAGCTCAACAGCTACACTCAAATCGCGGGGAAAATCCACGATTTCATTGACTTTCTAAAATTTGAAAGCGTTTGTTTGATTCGCGAAGTCTTAAAATGCTATTCATAAAACTGTTATATGTATTTTGTTAAACGGAGGAAATGAATGTCGCTATTTTTTTTCATTTTGAACAAGAATATCGATGTTGTGTTACCTATCTTAAAAACACACTCATCGTACTCATTTAATCTCGTCCCGAAATCATTCCCAAATCATTCACCTTGTCAATTTTATGATGTTTAGCTGTAGGATTGACGTTTTGGTCGCACACGAAATTATTCTTTATGCATTTATCTTATAATCCGTGTCAAGGTACATTATATAGAACAGAAACTTCATATTATTTCAAATGAAACTATAGAAAAACATTTCACCCATTGCAGTGTTTAAAATATACATACTTATCTAATCTAATTGTCGAAGAACAAAACCAAATGCCCCTATAAAAGGGCCTTTTAATAAGAAGTACCACAGCTTGTATTTTTTGAAAGAAAAGAAAGGAAATTATGTATATTTAAAATTGCCTAAAATCTACGATTCTAGAGCTTTGTATCGTTCAAAATGGAGTACTGGTTACCTTTGCATCTGTACTCGAAAACACTTCAAACATAATGACCTGTGTTTGGCTAGACGCTAGATTATGTTTTTAGCCCTAAATTAATTATATTTCATAGGATTAAAAAGAAATGATAATAAAGCCTCGTAGATAATGGTATATCCCATGATTTGATTCGGTGTCTATGCTAGTAATGTACTCAACAAATCATTAAACTTCAATAAAAGTGATCATTAGTTGATCAATATATCAAAACGGATGGACGATATATTTCTTTTAATCATAATCAATTTATGTAATCATTTGTGCGTTTTTCTGGTCTTAAGGTTCATGTTAAGTGTTTGAGACCCAATTTCAAGGGTACTTCATTTGCCAAGAAAAAGCAGTATGTCCAGGTATATCATATACCAAAATGAAGCTATTTATGAGCACAAGCAGATGAGCAACATAAAACTGTCATAGCTATAGCGGTCAATTTCACGATGCTCCTTTCTGTTGTAGACTTTTTAGATTCTCGTTGAAGGAATGGCCCGTAATGACCCCGGTCTACTAGACAGTAGATTACAACCCAAGTGCTTAATAACGGGATCATGTAGTAATTATGGAAGTTGATGATGGGTTGAAAAATGAAAACACTCGACAATTAGACAATAGTCCTTCTTTAGGGTCTGTGAATGAGATAAAAGGGAGTCTGGTGATTTAATTATCTTTTTTATTCTAATCGTTCTCTCAAATACGCATGGCTTTGTTTCTGTTAGGTTGCTGTAGAAGAGGTTAAAATAATTAAAAAAAATTGTTATAATTAATGGTGCTAAAGCTGTCGAATTACGTTAATGAACGTTCAGGCCAGCCTCCTTAGAAGGTTTCACTGTTCAGATTTTTGGGCTTCCTACAGAACCTCTAGTTTAAGTCGAGGCGGGAAATCACGTGACGCAACAATTTCAGAAAATCGTTCATAGTTTTGTCAATATATGGACAATTTGAAATCGATTTGATGCAGAGAATTTGTAAAATGTCAGGAGTTCACTAGACATGGTAGATAAAAAAAATCTGCTGAACACTTGCTTGGTCATCTACAACTTTTTTACCCGCAGATTTTAGAAAAATCTTCAACATCCAGTTATTTTCTGACGTTGTACTGCTTTCTCTACTTCAACCTTTTTTTAATCAGTCTAATTATTGAAAAATATTGAAAAAGAATATATTACTCGATTTCCAGCCGTGATATGATAAGCGTGAGTGTTACATTGGACGTATTCTTGTGATTGACGAACATTTACCCTGAATATAAATCCTTGCAAAATTACACTCAAATCAAAGTGCTGAGAGTTCTTAAAGAAGAATTTGTATACCATAACCATTTTCGAAAAATACATCTTTATAAATTATTGGTAAAACAAGACAAAAAGGTGATTAAGACTTAGATCAGATTGCACATATGTGCAGACTGATCTTTGTCTTTACCTCCTGCCAAAGCTGGAGTATTCCTGGTTCAGCACGAAAAGGATCAAGTTGTTACCATGGCTTAAAGATAATGAAAAATGCAGTTTTAAAAATAGTGAAAATTTTGATAAAGAAAAAAAGAAAGAAAAATGCGAATTGATTCAATGAAAATTTATGTATATACATGTATATATATATATGTGACAGTCACAGAATTAAAGACCGTTTAGAAAGGGCAAAATTGATCGATCCATGTCGGACTTTGTTGACTTGCTACAGATGTACAAATTAAATCACAAAAAGAAAGGTACGGTGTAACAGGAAAATTGCATCATCAACAACAACAAGAACAACAACAAAATTACAAAAAAATAATCCTTTAGCAAAAATCTCTGAACTGTTGATTTAGACTAGAACTCTGGATGTGGTTTGATTATGAACCGTTTTCGGTCTACGAAAAATGCGTTTCTTGTTCTCTTACATAAGTCTTGGTCCAATCCGTTCGACGCAAATCTCAATTGAAATGTACCTGCTTTAAAACGCCATATACAATATATAATTGTCCGTTAGGTCATCAAGAAGAACTCTTTAGAAAATAAAGCTCGTGCAGTACGATAAGTCCTTATAATCATAAGTATAAATCCATGTTATTCCGAGGAAACGACATCATATTGGATTAATAAGTAATTTTATTTTCATGTAGGATGCATGTTCAACCACTTAGTATATTGCATGTAACAACCAAACTGTCTGATTCTTTTTATGAGAAATAAAAAAAAAACTTTTAACAGCTGACTCACCACTACAATACTTAGTGACGAATCGTACAGTTAAGGTAGTAGACCCGTAATAGCTCCGCAGCGTTTTGGAAGACATGAACTTTCACAATGTTAACCGAGGTTTCCTAATAAAAATCAATAGGAAACATCGGTTAATACTTTAATGCTCATGATTCCCGAAACATTGCGGATATATACAGTTCCACTACCTAAAAACATTGTGAAAATGACTCCCATCTCGATCCAAATTATTCATAATCACTCGTTTGACGATCCACTATTCTTTCCTAATAGTCACTCAAATCAATCAAAAACGCTCAAAATGACTAAAAAAATAATATCAAAAGCTACTTTCGAAATTGACATGGCTGGAAAAAATCATATTACTGTCATTATTGAAATTTTAAGCGTTTGATTGGTTCTTATAGAAATAGAAGGCCATTTATAAAAATTGTATGCAAATTTCATTAAAGGGATTAATAAATATTGCTAATTTCGAAATTAGCGATTTTGGATTAAGGCCTATAAGTTTCATTCAAAATCGCTCCGCACACACATTCAACATCATTCCAAATTCAATTTAAGATCATATTCAGTTAGGAACATCGTGAAATTGACAAGGTAAATGATTTTTGAATGATTGAGGAATGAAATGGAATGAGTGTGTGGAGCAGAAATTTGAGTGAATTTAATGGGATGTAATCCAACATCGCAAATTTTGATCATTATGAACGGAATTAGCGATATTGATTACCCCCCTTTAATGAAATATGCATACAAGTTCTATAAGATAGCTTCCTATTTCTGCAAGAGTATATTAGATGCTTACAATTTTAATTATGTCAGTGAAATCGCGATTTTTCGCTATCCAAATTTACTTTGAATGGCGTTGTTTATTCCATATTTTTCAATTGGTTTTGGCGCTTTTGAACGGTTTGAGTAAGTGTTTGGAATGAATGAAAAGAGCGCTGAGTGAGCGATTTGAAATGGTTTTGATTGAGGCGAATGTCAATTTCATGATGTAACTAACATGCCCTTGTCAATTTTACGATGTTACTAACTTTACATGGCGAATCGTAAAAATTACAGCATAGACTTATTTAATAAAAGAAATGCACTTGAAATAGACTCGCAAAATTCTTGATTCAATATAATGCGTTTATAATATAGACTAACCGTTTAGATTATCGTCTTATGTAGACCTTTATGTATATTTGATTGATTACCATCAACAAATGTAAGCCTTATTGCATTTTAAAGCATACCAACTGGTCAATAGTATCATGCCTAATGTCTTTGCATTTTTCACAGCGCGTGCGAGTTATCGGGAACCTCAATAATATACAATCTAGTATTTTTTTTTACCCTTTATTAGTCCCAAACGTTCAAGCTAGGTAAGTCTGGTAAAAGCTGAATTTATTTTCACTTAAAGAAATGTGTTACCAATGTTGGAACAATTTACAAAATAGAGTCGGGTGCTTATAAAAATAATAATATTATTTGTTTGATATTTGTTTTTTTTAATGGGGTTTTACGCCGCTTTCAACAATCTTTCAGTTATATCGCGAAGGCCGGAGTGCTTTACAATGGATTCCAGGTATTTCATACACAAATAGGCCTACTACCATTGCACCCATTTCCCCATCTGCTATCCAAGAAAGGTCTCCGATTATCAACCCATTGGCAGAAGACAAAAAGTCGGAAAGGAATAGTGTTGTCGTTGGTAATCGAACCCGGGACCTTTTGAATGATTCATTAAGTGATGTAATGTTGAGTGAAATCCCGTGGTCATATAAATTAGAACGGTTACAGGCAAAGTGATATAAGCGCAAATTTAATGCACGCAGTTTGTATGTCACTCAAAATCAACCAGGTGCTCCAATTGTACTAATGACTTGTTTAAATACCTATCTAGAAAACTGTGTAAATGATAAATAACCCTCTCACTGATAGACCACAAAAATCCGTCATCAGGTCTTTAATTAGCCAGATCTTTAGGCCTTACCCTTACGGCCTTGTAAAAAGTTCGTTCTTTGGACGAAAAAAGATAAAACAATTGCCATTAGAAAGACAAGGAATATTCTATGTAGTAACTTAATAAATACATTTAAGAAAAGGAGCCTGTGCATGAGATTTTCAACAATTTCATATAGGTACAAAGCAAAGACTCTGACCAGCCTGTGCATCCGCACAGTCTGGCCAGAGTCTTCACTATACGTTAGTAGGTAGATAAGTTCTCAAAATACTTTTACACCGCAAAGTAACATTATATTTACACTATGTGGCTGTCTAGGCTGCTCAATGTTTGCACTTCACGCACATTTTAATTTTTTGGAAATGTCACGCACATGCTCAAACAGTTTCCCTTATTCATATTCATTATATCAAATTCTCGTACATATATCATAAGGATTGAACAGTAAAATAAATTTGAAAAAAAGTTCTCTTCAACTCATACTTGAACCTTTTGCTACCGTCGTATTTCAGTTTCACATACATTAATATTATTAGAGAACTATTAAAGATAAATCCTAGCAATATAGAAGGGATGAAGTTTTTCAAACGTAAAACTGTTAGTGAAAAATGAGAGCTATTTAGAGTATTTTATGAAGATATGCTTTTATACTTTATACCGTAGCGTATCATAACTAATGACTTTATGTCATTATAGCGACGACAGTACTGCAATACAGAAACAAGGCAGTCGTCGGTTTGCATAATTCGACAGGGCTTGTTATTGCTTTCCTAACCCAGGAACCATTGACCGATTGCCTGTGAATATTTAGAGACCACAGATGTTGTTGTAGTGGTCAAATTACTTTAACTTAATTAAGTATATAATTTCTTGTTATACAGTTTAAAACATCGGTAAAATGTTTTGCACTTCAATCAAAGCCATTCTAAATCGCCCCATTCATTCATAAATTTGAAATCTCCCAAACGATCAAAATTCCATTGATAGAGACCTTAGTTTTCTATGATTTTTTGGCTGGTGTGGATTTTAAACCGTTTGTTTGCTACATGAAGACGCATAAATAGGAAAGTACGTAAATTTTCTTAAAGGTATATAACAAATAATATCTCCCAACTTGGACTTTGTTCTTAAGTGTATTGATTTAACTATCTCATTCAGAAAAAATCTCTTTATAATGGAAGCATATCATCTGAAACACGAATCTGTTTTTTTTAATATAACAAGGTCACCATTTATTTAGGAGCACATATATTTTTAAATATAATACACTTCACAATATTTTAGGAGTCAACCCCCACCTAAAAGACTTATCTGACAGACTCACTAATGGGCCAAATGAAGATGATTTTTGCATTTTTAGAGTCGAATTCTCGGTGTTAGGGTCAATACATGCCCATGACAACGTGTAAAATAACGTACCATGGCATCATTTCAACTGTCGTAAAGGTGATATGTCTGTAGTTCTAGGAATCCTACATCCGTTTAAAAAAAAACAAATTTGCGATACAAAACTGACATTTATGTACGAAAAAAGAATTTGTTACATGGTTTTCTTTGCGACAAGCTGATCTTAACCCGCGTTAAGAAAATAGATATTTGAGCCTGTGCATGATATTTCCAACAATTTGAAACACGAGCAAGTCAAAAACAACCAACAGTCTAGCCAGTAGCCGAGTGTCATTAGTAGATTCGCTTTCTGTCTAATGACTCTTTGAGACCTTATCTCCCTAAAATGCGCAAAGTGGAGACTCTGGACAGACTGTGCGGATGCACAGGCTAGCCAATGTCTTTGCTTGGTGCACTTTTGAAGTTTTTTGAAATGTCACGCACAGGCTCATTTATCATTCAATGATATTTCCATTTTAGGATCGGTTAAGATCAGTTGTTTCAAAGAAAGTCTCATGACAGGCCCTAAATTAAGGTACTAATTTTCGTCGGTAAACTTGTACATATGTATTACTGTAGACTAGTAACAGGTGTGTAGATTACAACTAAATGTCAATTATTGCTAGTACAAAATATATGTCATACTTTCGAATTATATCTGTTGAAATCAGGAGACATCAGAAAACCCGGCTATTTCTGAAGTAAAATGTGATTTTAACACATATTTGACCCGTAACGCGAAAAGGGACAATCTTGGTAGTGCGCAAAGTATCGGTCCGAGTCAGTCGGCGCGGACAGCGCAGACTGACTAGGGTCGAAACTTTTCGAATTTCACTATTTTTCTGGATTTAGAAAATATCAATATACCTTCCTGTGAAAGAAACTTTGAAGTGCGACCTCTGATTGTCCTGTATTTTAACCAACATCTTTTTCAGATATGTATTTTACGGAGTTCTCAGGTGGTACCTTTTCACGTGAAGGGTCACATATTCTAAACACTGTATATAAGGATTTATTACTGACACTCACCTCGATCAAAACCAGTCTAAATCGCTCGAGCAGCGTGCCTGTCTTTGCATTCAAACCACTTACCCAAGTCAATCAAAAACGCTTCGAAAATGAAAAAAAAGCTTCGAAATCGTTTGAAACGACCATAATTTCTTTCAAAATGATGAAACCATTGCACGTTTTTATTGGCTAACAACATCAAAACCATTTTACTCTATCAAAATTTATTTTGAATGACGTTGTTAACTCTAAATTTTTCAATGGGTTTGGGCGTTTTTGAATGGTTTGAGTGGGCGTTTGGAATGAATAGATTGAGCGCTGAGTGAGCGATTAAGAATTGTCTTGAATGAGATGAATGTCAATTTCACGATGTAACTAACTGTAAGTGTTTTACTTGTCCGCGAACATATTAAAGTAGAAAAGTACGCAGATTTAATCAAAGAGAGGTAAAATAATATCACTAATTGGACGAAATTATCGATAGTGTTTTACTTCTCTTGAAAATAATTCAAAACAATTCGTTCATCACACTCATTCAAATTCATTCCGAAAGTATACCGAAATCATCCATCTTGTCAATTTTATTATATTCCTAACTTTAGCGAGGGATTATTGTTGCTGATAAATGATTTTTGTTACAGTGCTTACTTTCCCCTTGTAGACAAGAGTGTGCTAAGTGAGTTTTGAGTGAAATTAAAGGGAGGTAATCCAATTACGCTAGATTTGGTCAGTACGCTAATTTTGGTCAGAGTGAACAAAATTAGCGATATCAATTACCCCCCTTTAAAAAAATATGCAAGCAGGTTCTTGAAATGGTTTCTTATTCTTTCAAGAACCAAACATACGCCTACCCGTTCAATCATGTCAATGATTTTTTTCTCTAGCTTTTTTCATTTTGAAGGGGTTTTCGGGCGTTTTTGAATGGTTGTAGTGAGTGCTTAGAATGGTTAATGGAGCGCTGACAGAGAGCGATTTAGATAGGTTTTGGTCCAGATGAATGTCATTTTCACGATGTCATGAATAGTATCAAAGTTTTAAACTCTTAGAATTAAGGATACAATAGTTTATACAAGCATTTCCTGTTATAGACAAGAAGCTTTTGGCTTTAATCAACATCAGCGACCAGTTGTATAAAACCTACCACTTGTTATATTTTAGAGAAGTTTTCAGTCAATCAAATACAATTCAAACAACAACAATGTCCTCAATGTCTATCGTTTATACAGCTAGGTTGAGTTCCATAGAAGAAGATTTTTTCCTGAATGTTATAAATCAAGTAAATTCTTTGCTGGCTTGCCAAAAACAAAATTGTTTAATCAAATCAAGTATTGTCTAGCGAGTCGTGTTCGTCACCAGTTTTTGTCGACCCTAGCTAGGCGGTTAGTCAGTCAATGAAAGACAACGTAAAGGATCTTCATTTAATACGGTGTGAAATCATTCTTTGTTTTAAATTAGTCAATCTTAGAGTGACAAGGTATCCGTTACATATTATTATATCAGGACTGACCCCAAGGGTGTCTGATCTGAGTATTTTAAGACGTAAGGTCGCACGATTTTAACCTCAGTCAATTCACTCCTCTGATATTAAATACTTTGTTGAATCGCAACTTGAAATCGAGAAAAGTTTGAGAGATTTAATAGTTATAAATGCAAATTCTGGTAACAAATAAAACTAAACGCTTATCGGAAAAGAAACATTATATTCTCTTAATGCAATTTATAGAAATAATACTTTTATCTCCGATAGTTGATTTATCTAAAATTCTTTAACAGGAATCTTGTAATAAGAATCATCTAATGATAAAAGAAAGATAAACTTTTCCATTTTTTAACATCCCTCGTAAATGCGAATCTCGTTTCGATAAACCTTAAAAGACTGTATTTCCCTATTTCTTTCTATATCTTTATACTAATATAGACCTATAAATGGTAAATCTTTAAATCGAAGGGTCATCGCAACACTATTGTAAGTGCCTATGAATATATAGACTCTTACAATAGAGTTGCACTGACCACTTGAAATGTTTTATGATTTTCAACTATCTGATAGAAAAAGTACACGCAATTTAAATTGGAATAGATCCGCAGGAGGTGACCCGAAAAGCAGGGAGTTAAACTGAACAGCCAAGGTCATCGGATAATTATGTAACTTGAGTACAGGCCTGGGGGTTCGAAAATCATTGATAAAATTATCTAAAAGAAAGGACAACGTTTTTTTCAAAGTGACATAACATTGAAAAGTATACCCGATTTACGAAATTAGATGTGATACGGATAACGTAGGTGAGCTACTCAAATACCGTATCTACAGTATACTAAAACTGTAGTTACGACTCTTTGGTGGACCACCAAAGACAAGTTTCTTTACTTTTTATAGACCCATACTTAACCAAAAACACATTTAGCTAAAACACAATGAAATGTTTAAATACTAGACATGAAACAATATAGATTAGGCTATGATTTTAAGAGAAAATTTATATGTGATCATTGCTCTATATCGATATGCATGTATATTGCAACATACGACTAATTTGTTGTATTTGTTGAGGTAACATCAGCGAAAAGTACTTGATTAAGCTTTAATCTTGACAACAATGTTCCAAAACGTATTTTATTTCAAGCGTGAAATAGGTATGATTTGTGATAAGAAAAATGATTTGTAAGAAAGAAACCTTACCCTCTTACTTTCTTTTAAATTCTGTTGGTATCATGTAAAATAATTAAACGGAAGCGAAAAAGCCTTTAAGCATTTTTTAGAACATTTTCTTTTAATTTAAGTCTAGTTTAAATAGAAAAAATTTAAACGATGCATTGGTTTGGTACTCCACGAATTCAAATTCACTCGAAACCATAGTTATTATCAATTACAGTTAGCATTATCATAAAAATTGACAATCGCTCCACTCAAAACCACTCTAAACCATTCATTCGGCGTCCCATTTATTTATTCCCAAGCGAGGTTTATTTGGGTCTTTTTCAAGGGGATTTCAAACAAATTTCGTCATTGATTACGTCATAAATGTCTTATATGTCTTATATGTCGTAAGTGCCTATGCGCTGTATGGTCACTTAAGACATAGAGGATAATCGTTTGTTTCAGTGTAAGATCGATTTATATTTTTATTGAGTGAACCAAAAAAAGCTATATTTTCACAAGTGGCAGAGCCACGAGTGAAAATATAGCTTTTGTTGTTCACGAAATGAAATATTAATTGATCTTACTCAAAAACAAACGATTATTCTATTTCTTTAATGCAAAAATTAGACAAATGTGAAATTTCTAGGACATTTTTTCGTAAAGCACGTCATTTTCCACGTGATTGCCATGCAACGTTCATTGTGACGTCACTTATTTCACCCCGCATAGATGACGTAAGATAGGATGAAATGCAAAAAAGCAGGGTATAAGGTCTTGATAATTTTACTGCTTTTGCAGTGAGATTATCAAGAGATAATCTACCGTTATTTCTCGATAAACCACCGAAACGCATTAAAGAAATACAAGTTCTGCTACGACGCTGACATAATTAACGGAAATCTTTTATGAAACCGATATAAAACGATGTCTCCCGAAGTTTCCGGACATAAGCCATTTCAACATTTTTTCACTAGGGGTAAACAACCTTAATTACACGCACATTTTCAGGCAGATTATTCTATATTAAACAAATTTGCCAATAATATACATGTTCGGCCGAACTATGTTTGAGCGCTGAAGCAGTCTACAAAAGCTATATTATTTTTTTTTTCGTTTTTTTTTTTTCTGAAATTCTATCATTCTGGGAAATCACCATGTGGAGAAAAGACTTTATGGGATGTGCAGAACTTATCTTAAGAATTGTCATTCTACCCTTTCAAGTTTCAAGTTTAGTATTACTTTATTTGATGAATATGTCCTGCGTTAGGGAGAACAAAAAGGTGCAAACTGTTAGCAAATCATACCCTGCTTTGTTCGAAAGTACACGTGCTAAGCGGGGTATAATTTGCAAACAGATTCCACCGTTTTGTCATCCTGAACGCAGGGCTGAAGGAAAGATCATACCTTCTCTCAATATATACTTTCACTTATTCCACAGGCCCTTTAAGCCCGACGTGTTAAACTCTTATGGAGCGCATATTGTCGTTATGCAAAGAGAGTGTAACTTTGTTTTCTAAAAAAAAGAAATACTTACACCATTATAGTTAACAACATCGTGAAATTGACAAGGTGAATGATTTTGGATGAATTTGGAATGAAATTGAATGAGTGTGTGGAGCGAGTTTTGAGTGAATTTAATGGGAGGTAATCCTATATTGCAAATTTTGTTCAGGATGAACAAAGTTAGCGATATTGATTACCTCCCTTTTATATAATATGCATACAAGTTTTTATACATAGCTTTCTTTTTCTTGGAGAACTTATGAAACGCTACCAATTTGAATTACGTCAGAGAAATCACGATCTTTCTCTATCAAAATCTATTTGAATGATGCTGTTGATTCTTTATTTTTCAATGGGTTTGCGCGTTTTTGAATGGTTTGTGTGAGTGTTTGGAATGAGTGAATGGAGCGCTGAGTGGGTGATTTAGAATAGTTTTGATTGAGGCGAATGTCAATTTCACGATGCTGTTAACTGTATAGCCCTTCGCCCCAAACTCACCGCTGGTGATCCAACATGATATAACCACAAACAACTTATAAAATCTGTAAACAATTTCTACTGTCTGAACTCGGGATTCCGACAAGATTAACTCACGCTAATTCTCTCTAGGAAGACCCGAACTTTGATATATATCCTGGATTTATACCTGTTCCGCCCTTTTGGAATATTCAGAAAATATTTTTATTTCTGACCACACAAAATCATGGAAACGATTAGATACATCTCATACTCGCAAGTTACAAAGTTATAAAGTTATAAAGATACCCGAATTGATCTTATTTGTCCCTAATATGTGTATCCAAAATGTATATTGTATATCTATATTATATTTGTAGACATTGACTACAACGGCAACAAAGTATAATTATTTGAATGTGCGTTTCTTCTGCCTATTTTCCTATTCCAACAAAGGATTTTTCTTGCCTAACTAAAGATGACGTGTATGCATAATTTCTTACTAAAGTTTAAAACCGCCGCTTGATACATTTTAACCTTTCTTCAGATACAAATAGCCATCGTAAGTCATTTTCTTTGAAAGGCAAGTTTACATGCACAATGTATTTGCATTTGACATTGAGACAACATTATTCTGAAGGATGAGTTTCTTTCTACCGTAAAAAAAGTCACAAAGCATTGGACGATCATCATATAAAGTCGGCTTGTAACTTTAGACTGGGCTATTTAATTGTGGGGCATTGTGCATTTCATTAATTTTTACTATCTCGCTTCAAGTCTCATAGTTTCTAGGAGCCTCAAAAAAGTAGACAATATAGCAACCAAAATGTTTTGTAATCGACTAAACGTATATCATCTATTATTGTAAAGGGGAAATACTTAGAAAAGAATAACTTTTGATAAGATTTCGGGGATATCGTTTTGGTATTATAAAGATAATTTCTTAATCCCAGTTCGCGGGGATTTTAGGTTATGATGTTCAAAATAATCCGTCGTTTGTAAAATTTGACGGGCGCCATTACAGACCACGTGTTTCGTCTGGGCATGCGCAATTGAAGTAAAGTTAACGAGACGTATTAGTGAGGCTATAAGAGTGGATTACGCAAATCAGTTTATGAATGTTACGTACTGAATTAGACACAAATGATGGTTTTATGGGATGCTACACCCGCTTGCGGGGGGAATTAAATCCGAAATATGATATAGCTCCTTAAAATCGAAAACATTTTAGTTTTTTTATCATAAACCACCAATACGCAAAATATGGTCTGCCCTGCGTTCACGATCACAAAACAGTGCAAACAGTTTTTCAATTATACCCCGCTTTGCACGTAAGTTCACGTGCAAAGCGGGACACAATTGGAAAACTGTTTGCTCCATTTTGTGATCCCGAACGCAGGGCTGTAAAGAAAAACATACACGTTTTAATAATGATATACGATGACCGGGCAGTATGACCAGTATATCGTCGATGTTCTGCTAAATCTCGTAACTAAAGCTTATATTTGGAGCTGTTGCTACAAGGTTTTGGTAGAAAAACGTCGATATATTTTTCGCTGTTATTTTGTCACGTTTTGAAACTGACATCGAATAAATGCCTACCACGAATAGAATTCGGAATGTAATCAAATGAAGGGGGAGTAATTCTAAAATGAAATTTAAGGAAGGTAAAAATTAGCAACAATTACCCCCCCCCCCCCCCCTTTGGAAAAAAATACAGTCAAACCTGTCTGAAGCAAGTAGCCCAAAGAACATTCAAAAAGTGATTGCTTGAGACAGGAGCATGCTTAATTCAGGTCAATTTAAGCGCAATTGGTTCATTTGAAAACTCAGTGGCTGTTTGCATAAGACAGGGTGCTTGCAGAATACAGGTGGCCGCTAACACAGGTTTGACTGTACGTCTTTAACTGTTTGTGTGTCCACACGAACCAATCAGACGCTCTAAAACGTTCCTCGATGTTTGCAACTGCAATTGATGCTATCTGATATCACCCACTTGCCCTATCCCAGACATAAATTCCAAAAAGTCGCCGTGAACAACTCAGTCTAAAATTAGCAGAATACTTACCCTAAACAACTACCTGAAATTAGAATTCTTGCACAGTGTGTACACTTTGAACTGCTTAAAAAGTTTCGCGAGGTTTTCGTGTCAATAGCTAAATTTCATTTAACATATTGAAGCAATTTCTAGAATATTAATTCAAGACCTTAAAAGTGAAGTAGTTATTCGGAAGTTCTTTTCACCTTCAAATATGCTCTCCCTTGTTTGATTTGGTTTTAAAGCCGCAAAGGACGATTCTTCAGTAATATAGCGGTGGCTGTAGTACCTAAATATTGATTCCTGGAACTTGTTATTCTCTAACCAAAAGTACAACGACATCCTTTCCCAGTCTCAAGCTGTTAAATAGGCTTACAGCTATCCTTGCATTGGTTAGAGACAAATGTTGCTTATCGTACCCTTGGGTCCGTTTCACTAAACTTTTAGGGGAAAAAATCGTTATTCTATATCACAAATCGTACCTAGTGTTTTCATTCATTGTTAGATTCTGTCTTGCAATATCTCATTGGAATCGTCTTTAGGAGCCGATTCCAATGAGATGATGCAAGGCAGAATTTGATATTAAGTTACTACTGTAGAAGCAACTTTAGTTTTTGACTAACGCAAAAAAATGATCGTAAAATGTTTAGTAAAACAGGCCCCTGGATCCCAAAATTGGCAGTTCCACTCGCTACCAACTGCTACCAAAAGATGGTGCTTCTTTCAACTAGGAACAAAACTTATCGGACTGAACAAAACGGTTAACATTGTAAGAGTTTCAAAGTGAGAGTTATGCCACCTTTGGGTATATGAAATTCCGGATCCAACGAGGCAACGTAGTCTGCCGATATGCAGAATAGAACAGATCTAATTAAAATGATATTCGAAATTCGGAAAATGTTCACGCGATAAATCCCCTACGACAAGTTTTATGCTTTGTCTACTGTATGGGGCGAAATACCACAGTGTCTGTAGTTCATAAAGGTTTAATAATAAACGCACTCACTCGTTAATAATAAAAAAGAATATTTTAACGTCTGAAATAGTACACTAAAATGATTATACTTGTAACTAACATGCAAACAGATGTTCCGTAATCGTCATGTTGAATGCGAATTTTGGCAGGATTTCCATGAAGGTCTTTTCTAAGTGAGACTAATTCGACGTTCTTGTTTTGGATTTTTTTCTTTTTTTTTTTAAAAAAAGACAGAAGCATATGCCATAAAAGACTCTCGTCAAGAAAGATTACCGTTGGAATTGTTTCAAATCATAAAAAACATGATATTTTGTCAAAGTTTCAAACAACAAGAATCAACGTGATAATAAATATGATAAAACAATATTTGAACTATAACATTGGCGCCTTGAAATCCACGGAAATTGTTAACTTAGGTTGCGCATCTGAACTTTTTGTGTCATTTCATAGCAAGAACTTGACTGCATGATTATCTTATGGTAAACCCTGTTGTTCCGAAAGCATAAAGATGATAGTGAAGATATTGAGCTGCATGAAACTATAGACCTTTATTGAGGGACACCTCAACGTTTTAACAATGTTACATGTAACTGGGGTCGCAACACAAATTAAGATAAACAATGGTTGGCTATTACACTTGTTATAGATATGTTTGTAAGCGATCTAACACGATTAAACATAACCCCTGTTGTTCTATTGGGTATAAAGCTATCGTAATTGTTGGTCCGTATATTTAACAGTGTAGAAATTCACGATTTGCTGGAACACCACTTCCTTGAACGTGGAGAATCACAAGTGTTGTTATCTACAGTTAATTACATCATTAAATTGACAAGGTGAATGATTTTAGAATGATTAAGGAATGAAATTGAATGAGAGTGTGGAGTGAGTTTTGAATGAATTTAATGGGAGGTAATCCTATATCGAAAATTTTGTTCAGGATGAACAAAATTTGCGATAATGATTACCTCCCTTTAATAAAAAAAAATACAAACAAGTTTTATTCATAGCTTCCTATTTCTTCAAGAACCTATGAGACGCTTACAAATTGAATTATGTCAGTGAAATCGCGATTTATATCTATCAAAATTTATTTTCGAATGACGTTGTTGATTCTATATTTTTCAATGGGTTTGAGCGTTTTTGAATGGTTTGGGTGAGTGATTGGAATGAATGGTCGGAGCGCTGAGCGAGTGGTCTGGAACGGTTTTGATCGAGGCGAATTTCAATTTCACGATGTTTTTAACTGTGTCGTTATCTAACACTTGACATGAAGACATAAGTACACAACCCTCGTTAGCATCTACTAGAGTGCACACTGTGCAGTTTGTCTCGAGAAATTGTCTAAAACTTTACTTCTCTGTGGGCATGGTGTGAATTCAAGCACTGTGGCAGACATTTAACATTTATGACATGGTTGATTTAAGTAGATGGAGCTGCAGCTTATTTCATTGTTTTATTTGTATCTTTTTATTTTCTTGTATTACATTTCATGAATACTGTTCCCTTCGATTCTTTTATAAATTCATTTACATGTATTTTTTCTGCTCATCACTGCTATGAACCTCTTGTAAAATGAGATTTACTGAGTATTTGGATTTTAATTGAGATAAACAACGATTGGAAACTATAGCGAACTGTCATGAAAATATCACTGTTTTTCATAAACATGAATGGTAGATTACTTTCTCTTTTATTTAGTGTTTTGTATTTTAAAGAAAACCATTCGACCATTATATTTTTTTTTTTTGGGGGGGGGGGGGGGGGGGAATTAACTTGGTGGTTCGTAAAGGCATTGCTACAAAAGTATACAAACGTATTTATAACCAAACAAAAGATATATCTCTTATTGAAGAAGTAACAAAGACTAGAACATAGAGCTATATGTCCGCATGACCTTACTTTCCAAGGTCATACGTACTGTGTAATATTTGAAGGTTTTTATGAGGTGAAAAAGGCTTCAACTCCCGGAGTGTTGGTTATCAGACAATGCTCCTTGGCGGAACATGTAGATAGTTAATCAGCGGGAGAAAAGGAGAAACGACTTGTTACATCATGTAGTTAAGATAAAGTTCTTGTAAGAGTCAGCTTCCTATGGAGAGAGGTGTCGCCGCACCGCCATAAACACAGCATTGGTTTATTGCTCTACCGTGGTGGGGGATTACATGTAAATCGGGGATCAAGTTGTACAGTTAACAACATCGTGAAATTGACAATGTGAATGATTTTTGAATAATTTCGGAATGAAATTGAATGAGCGTATGGAGCGAGTTTTGAGTAAATTTAATGGGAGGTAATCCTTTATCGCAAATTTTGTTCAGGATGAACAAAATTAGCGATATTGATTACCACCCTTTAATAAAATAAATACAAGTTCTTTGCATAGCTTCATATTTCTTCAGGAACCTATGAGACGCTAACAATTTGAATTATGTCAGAGAAATCGGAAATTTTCTCTGTCATTTTATTTACAGTATATTAGATATGTACTTCAAAAATAATTTGGTGATTATTTGGTGTCTTTAAAAGGGCAGCGTTTCTTCTCTTCAATCAGTCAATTCTATGAGCGAAATTTTGGAAATGACCCCCATTGTAAAGGCACATAGAGAGGACAATCGTTTGTTTGAGTGTAAGATCGTTTTATATATTATTTCGTTAACAACAAAAGCGGAGCCACTCGTGAAAATGTAACTTTCTTCGTTGTTCACGAAATGAAATATCAACCGATCTTTCTCGAGAAACAGACAATTAATCTATTTCTTTAATTTAAAAAAGAGAGACAAAATATGAACATTTTAGGACACATTTTTTCTAAGGTAGTGGGCCCGTAATAGTTCCGCAACGTTTTGAAAGTAATGAGCTTTAAAAATGTTAACCGAGGTTTCCTAATGATTTTCATTAGAAATCCTCGAGCAACATTGTGAAAGTTCATAAGTTATGAAATGTTGCGGAACTGTTACGGTTCCACTACCTTAAGCGCGTCAATTTGCACGTGATTGCTATGTAACGTTTGTGATGATGTCATTTATTAAGTTCTTCTGGGATAACATTGAACGAACAAAAAACGGGATATAAGTCTGTGATAATTTCACTGGTTTAGCGATGAGTTATCAAGTGATAGTCTATCGATTATTCTTGATAATCCATTAAAGCATTAAAGAAACATCTTTTGTTTCCCTTTACTGATAAAACATGCGAATTGAGGGCAAGAAAATATAAAGCATAAAGTTTGATTCAAATCACAGAAACGCTTAGTCTTTGTCCTCAGTAAGCTGATACAGTAAACAACATCGTGAAATTAACAATGTTAATGATTTTGGAATGATATGGAATGAAATTGAATGAGTGTGTGTAGTGAGTTTAAGTGATTTTGATTGGAGGTTATCCATAATCGCAAATTTTGTCCAGGATGAACAAAATTGGCCATATGTATAACCTATTTTTAATAAAATATGCAAAAAGGTTATATTAATAGCTTCCTATTTGTTCAATGGCTAAAAATTTCAATTATGTCAGTAAAATCGCGCTATGGTTCTTGCTTTATTAATTTTGGAGGTAGTTGTTGATTTCATAATTTTAGTCATTTTGGGCGTTTTTGAATGGTTTTAGTGAGTTTTTGGAATAAATGAATTGAGCGCTGAGTGAGCAATTTAGAATGGTTTCTATTGAAACGAATGTCAATTTCACGATGTATTTAACTGTATTCACGATACAAAAGCAGCCTTGCCTACAAATAACTGTTCCGGTCGGACAAGGAGTCTACCCATCAATTACCCACCACAAAGTTTACAGAACCAATATGTCTATCGGTGCATTAAGGGATTAAACACCAGATCCTATTGAAATTATTAACATGTGTGCGTCTCAGAAGCACTGCAAACAACAAAATTAATATGAAATTTTACGTTGAACAATTTGTTGAATTAGTTTGCAGTGTAAAGTTATAATTTGAGCCCGTGTGTGTGCTTTCCAACAATTTCAATATGCGCAAATCAAAGACGCTGACCAGCCTGTGCATCCGCACTGTCTGACCAGAGTCTCCACTTGGCGTTTAGTAGATAGATCCCAGGGGCCAATTTCATCAAAACATGTAAGACGCATTTTTGTCTTACGGATGACTTTTAAAACAGTAACAACTGTCTTCATCCTGCGAATACTTTTACATGTGATTCGTTCTAAATATAAGACGTCTGTTTGTTATTTAAAATAAAATGTACAAAATCCTAACAGCAACGATCAAGCGAGTTACCCTTCCCTTCATGTTTTTTTCAGATGAATTTACTCCATTTCGACCTCGACTTGTATACCTTATTCAGACTTCAATGGCCATTTGTTGCCAACAAACTGCTCATGAGTGTTTTAGCTACATTTCTACCAAAAATATAAAATTATCAGCAAATTATTGCATGAAATGTACATTTTTATGTCGTTATAGGATACACTAACGAACAAAACCCAGGCGTCAATTGGAAAAAAAACAATTTAAGCAAATTCACTTGCAGTTAACGCCCTTTTTTTTATTGTTTTTTTTTTTTTTTTTTTTTACTTAAATATTTCAATATTCTCTGACTGGGCCTATATACTTTATCATTTTCTAGGTCTAACATTAATATAGAGCATAAATCTTTTCGTCATAAATTTATCAAGCAACGTGGGTATAAACTAAAGTGTAAGTGTAACAATTATCGCAATTTTCGGGCATATTCTTGGGTATGGAGCTAGCTTTAAAGCTTTTCTATGAATCATTTAAAATCTATCTGTGAATAAATCCAATGGTCTTTATTTCTATGCACTAATAGCTTCGATTTGCGTTTTTTCGAGCGTTAACATTTGCATAGACCCTCAAAATGCTGCAACACCTTCATGCGAAACTATTTTTCGGATTTCTATAAATGTTCAAGCGTGAATTAACCCTATATTGAAAGTTGATTCTTCGTGTGCGTGTAAAATACATTTATTGATTTTTTTCAAATATTTTTTTCGACATTTTTAGAATATACATCTTTAAATATATCGCAATTAATGAATTGACGCGAAAAATCAGTGCTTTAACTGTTTCGCATTCTTTATGATCAATTTTCATTCATCCCAACTAAATCATACCCCGCAACGCGAACGAAGTTGTACAAAGGCTCTAAAATCTTTATGATATTTCTCGCTTATTTTATGCGTTTTTATTATAAAAGGTTTTTAAAGATTAGCCCCGAGATTAAAGTGATAATACCTATAAAAACTTCCTCGACTATACTACCAGTTAATGATAGCGTCGAAACCATAATAATGTTAGATCCGTCATGCGAAAATGGACCATTTGAGTCGTGCATAAAGTGTCGATCCTAGTCAGACTACGCAGGACTGCGCAGGCTGACTAGGGTCGACACTTTCCGCACACGGTAGATTTTTTTTAAAATCTAGAATGACCATTCCTCATTATTTTATTGTCGTTTGTTTTTTTTAAGAAAATCCAACATTTGCTGAGCCTCTGCTGGATTATTTGCGCTTTTTCAAATATTCATTTCACGGAGTTTTTTAATGTTCTTTGATTTTTTTTCACAGGTCAAGTAATTTTCAAAAAGTAAGGTTGCACCGGCCGAGGTCTACTGGATATCCGTTTTTGAGAAAGAATTTATAAATCGTTTACGTTAGCATAATGCCTAAAATTTCATAATATCAATTTTGGAAGGAATCGTTCGACAATGGTTACATCGTGCAGATTGACCAGAATTTATACTTTGTTCAAGATGATCAATTTCTTAATCAAAATGCGCCACGTCATAAGAAAATGGAACTTCTGGAATTATACTTGGAAAATTGAATTCCATATACTGCAAAAAACCAATCGACGCAATCTGTCTGAAATAAAAAAATAAGTGGATTTTAATCCCGCGACAAAATTGCAAATACTTCAATTTAGAATCAATTAACGCCGTTTGTAAATTGACGTCATCACATCATTTCATGGTAACAAAAAGCGTTGCTTTACGCGGTGTCATCATTTGCATGATTATTACACTACTGTAATAACACCCGTGTAATATAAAAGACATTCAACCACATTATTTCACTCATGCGAGGTATATCTAAGTCATTTCATAAAAAAGCCCAAAAAAACAACCTAATTTAGACGTGGAATGATATAAAGACAAACTACGTTCGTTCCTTTTTTTCAAAGAGAAATAGAATAGTTTGCTTAACGGTTACAAAAATACGAGTTGTCACAGCCACAATGTATCATTTTCCATGACGAAAATGAGATATTAGAAAAAATCCTCTAAAATGAAAATATCAAAGGTTAAAATTTCAAACTCGATCGTAAATCAATAAGGCGTATATTTCACGAACCATTGAAATCGGATAGGTGTCTCCATTTAAAAAGACTAACTCAGTATGTGTTCGTCCTAATATTCCTACACATGGCTCTCACAAAACGGGGCTAGATGCAGTACACCCGTTAAGACTTTTCTCTTTTTTCAAATCAAAAATGGATATTGAAGAAGAGGCCTTAAAATGAAATACGAAATACATTGGACGAGTCATTTACAAAGAGATAAAAACGAGGCTTTGGCACGTTTTTTTTTCTATTTTGTATGACAAATTTAAACATTGTGACACCTTTTGAAAACAAATGTAATTTCCTAAACGTATTTATTATGTGAAGCATGCTTTTGCAAAAATACAACAATGTTCTTGAAATTCAATGATTTATTTATTCGTTTATTTCATTACATAAAATGTTGTTTGTAAAATGACGTCATTACCTCCATTATGACGTCATATACACGTTAACAAATTAGCTTATCTGTACGCTGTAAGCTCATTAGCATAGTTAAATCAATTATCTAATAACACCCGAGTAATATAAAAAAATATTCGACGGGGGGTTTCACTATCGCGCCGTCAGTCAATATAAAAGTAATTCTTTTGGCTTTCTAGTACTCAAATGAGTTCTTTATTCTAAATGCGACCTTGAAATACAGTAAGAAACACCGTTTAACTGAAAAGATGAATAG
The DNA here is from genome assembly GCA_948146395.1 of Fragum whitleyi. NCBI lineage: Eukaryota > Metazoa > Mollusca > Bivalvia > Cardiida > Cardiidae > Fragum > Fragum whitleyi. Next base: position 7,832,552 of record OX411558.1, read on the forward strand.
CAAAATGGGAATGTTTTGGAATGAAACTGAGTGAGTGCGACGAGTGAGTTTTTGATGAAAATAAATTGGAGAATATAGAGCATTCAGTAAACAACATCGTGAAATTGACATGATGAATGATTTTGGAATGATTTGAGAATGAATTGAAATGACTGCGTGGTGCTAGTTTTGAGTTAAATTAAAACACTTTAAAATCCACCACAGCCAATCAAATCAATGAATAAATGGCTCACTTTGAAACAAGGTGGATCGTTTGTAACCTAATTGGAGCGTTTTTGAAAGATAAAGGGGAGTTTGAATAGTTTTTAGTGACAAAGAATGAATGGTACGTTCGACGAACGATTTAGAATAAAAAATTGTTATTTTTTTTCAAATCCAAGATGATTTTAAGGTAGTGAAACCGTAATAGATCCGCAACATTTCGGCACTCATGAACTTTTACAATGTTGTCCGAGGTTTCCTAATGAAAATCATTAGGAGACCTCGGTTAACACTGTTAAGTTCATTACTTCAGAATCCTTGTGGAACTATACGGATCCACTCCCTTAACTGAACATCCTAAGCAGAGTCTATGAATTAAAAGATTCGATACTCCTTCGCGCGTGAACCTTTTCCTAATTAAGTTATAAAGGTTTCTATTTTATGTATATTTAAGTTGTCAAAAATGATGAACGCCCTACAACATGACATTTTGCTCATCAATAATATTAATTATCATATCGTCTTAGTCGGCATGGATTTTTAACAAGAAAAATGACCTTTAAATAACTTAATTGACAAGAGGCGGGATGAAAGGGGTTCTTATAAAAAAGTAAGACAAAAATGCTTTTTAAAGTTGAGAGACGTTATGTAAAATAAAACGTGAAATTTACAAAGTGAATGCTTTTGGAATGATATCGGTATGAAAGTAAATGAGTGTGAAGAGTGAGTTTTGAACAGAATTTCAGGGGAAGTAATTATAAAATCGCGTTTTTAAGGACTTCTACTCCAAACCCAATAGGCCTCTATAAACCAAAGGACAAAAGTTTGAAATAAATACAAAGATGAACGTTCAGTTTTCCTCTAGAGACCCCATTCAACACGTGATCTTGGATTCTTTGCGGAAAAAGGGAGCTTGGCAGGGCGGGGCTATTCGTACTTGGAATAATCATGGAATACTGCTTCGAGAACCTTATCCCCTTCATGTAATCCATAGAGCCAACTTAGACCAATTTGGTAGACATATTCCTAGGGCTGCCATTTTTAAAAGCAATGTGTGACATTTTAATTGACCAATAGATATGGGCACATATATATGTGACCCGTCACGCGGAAGGAGACCATCTGGGAAGTGCGTAAAGTGTGGACCCTAGTCACACTACGAGGATTGCGCAGACTGACAAGGGTCGAAACTTTTCGCACTTTACTAATTTTCTGAATCTAGAATGATCAATCTACCTTCCCGCGAAAGAATTTTTGAGATTCGACTTCTAATTGACCTCTACTAGAACCAATCTCTTTTTCACATATTTATTTTCCGGAGTTCCCGGATGGTCCTTTTTTTGCGTGACGGGTCACATATTTTGTATTTACTTTGAAATCCTTAAAAATTTCCTAAACCACATAGATGATCACATCTAAACATGCAGTATTTTACTTAGTTTATATAAATACTAATTTATTTTATTTTGATTGCGACGAAAGCTTACGCTTTAAGAGTCGGTCTCGAACACCAAGTCCTGATGTTTTCACGTCCGCGCGAGAGAGGCAGTGGTATAAACATACCTCGGCGATGGGGGTGGGGGTTTGGGCCTCGAACCATTCACCTTTAGGTCACGGGTCGAATGCATTTACCACTAGGCCACCGAGGCAGTCAATATTTGCCTGAATCTTCTCAAAACTGTTCGAACAATTTTGAACGGTCCAATAATTAAATGAGATTCGAATATGTGTAGAGTAGGGAAGAGTAGAAATTTTGTACCCGGGTATCTAAGATCTGCTAATCCGCGGGTTCTCGAGTTCTCGGTGATGAACAGTCGATATATAAATTTTATGAACGAAATACAATAGCGTATCCAGAATTTCTGTAATGAAGGTTTGATCATTTTTAAGGGCGCAGGTGTTGAGAGTCTGTGATTCGCAAATAGGTAGCAAGGACTCTCAAGACTAACTGGCCCTCCGTAAATCAACTTCAGAAAAAATTGAAGACTGTTTAAACAGTCTTCAATTTCTTTCCAAAGTTGATCCCCAAATGAACATAGTCATTGTACAATAGTCGGAGAACGGGTAATGATCAAGACTTACGTAGGAACGTTATCCTACCTGATACCAGGGTACTCGGTTCATCGACCCAGTTCCATAGGTACAGTTAAAAACATCGTGAGATCGACACTCATTCCGATCAAAATCATTCTAATTCAGTCACTCAGCGCTCCATTCATTCATTCCAAACACTCACTCAAATCATTTAAAAACGCCCAAACCCATTAAAAAATAAAGAATCAACAACGAATTTCAAAATAAACTTGTATAAGTAAAAATCTCGATTTCACTGACATAATTTAAATTGTAATCGTCTAATGTGTTCTTGAAAAACTAGGAAGATATCTTTAGAACTTATATGTATATTTAACTAAAGGGTGGTAATCAATATCGCAATTTTCTTCATCCTGAACAAAATTTGCGATATTGGATTACCTGCCATTAAAATCTCTCAAATCTCGCTCTACACACTCAATCAATTTCATTCCAAAATCATTCACTCTGTCAAATTCACTATGCTGTTATCTGTATGGTTGGTTGTATTTCTCGTTAAAGTCTTCTCATAGTCTAAGTCTTTTCACTGTCATCTCATAATAGTCAGGTGGGCGATATTGGGCCACTTGGGTCCTTTTATCATCACTTAAGATTCAGTGCCTGTATGAATACCACTCGTATAGTTAGGGACCTACTCAAAAACTTGCAAAAGCTTTAACGAAGACAGAGTGACTAAATCGTGAAAGTTATTTTATGAACCGAAGGGATTGAGAATGGTCACTTTCGCAGTCTATTATTATCACTCGCGGTTGGATTGACCATTTGTCCGAACACTGATCACAATTACAGGACGACTGACCACTGTCAAATGGCCAAAAAAGGTCAAATTAATAGTTTATGTGATGGACATTTAATCTTTTCCTCATCGGGTAGAGCTTTGAAGAGGAATAAGAAATCAAACACATTTAGAGAAAATATAAAACAGCAGCAGCGGGAGCACCACCACCACCACCAACAACAACAACAATGTTACAATACTACATCGACTTGTTACCGATTATTTTTTATATTTCTTTTTGTTTTGCTCTAATTTTTCCAAAACCGCACGAACAATGTACATAGAATTAAATCTTGCGCAACTGAAACAAGGGCTAAACCAGACAAGAAGCGACATCCGGTTCACCTCTACTGGTTCCACTCTTTTTTTCAAATATAATTCTTTTTTTTCCAGATGGCCAATTATTACGTGAAAGGTCACACATTTCTTGTTACTTATTTGTGACCCGTCACGCGAAAAGGGACCATCTGGGTAGTGCGTAAACTGTGTCGATCCTAGTCAGACTGCGCAGACTGACTAGGGTCGAAACCTTTTGCACCGTGCCTATTTTCTGAATCTATAATGTTCATTCTATCTTTCAGTGAAAGAATTTTTGAAATGCGACCTCTGGTTGACCTATGCTGGATCAAATCTCTTTTTCAATAATTCATTTTGCAGATTTTCAGGATGGTCCCTTTTCGCATAACGGGTTTCATTTGTTTTAAAATCTAGAAGATGAAAACGGAAAAAGGACAAGGTATCTACAGAGTCAGTTTTAAGTGAAATGAAGAGTAAAAATCTATCCAAAAGAAAACGGAAAAGGTTTTTAATGGACATAAAATGGACATTATCAGTGGTCATCTGAACAGATGTCCAGGTGCATTAGCGCCTAATAATCGAGCCAAACTGACCACTGTGTGACCAGCGACTGACCATCAGACCAGCAATAAAAGGTTAAGATTAAATTGAATCAAATTGAATATATTTGGGGATACGAAATTTAATGATTTAATATCAATCAATTTACGGTTTCTTATCATTTAGTTATTATTTTGTGAATTAAACGAAAGTAGAACTTGCTAATTCACTGTGCTCTCTTAAATGCAATTCCCGGCGCAAAAACAAAAATACTAATGAAAATGTTCGATCCGGGAGAGACTATTCAACCGACGCATGCTTGCCAGGGTTAAAGCTCACGGCAAATTTTTTAAACAAGGTATTAAATTCTAAAGCATGTTCCCCTATTCGTTATCTAGCCCTCCGTTCAGGATGACAATACGATGCGAACTGTTTGTAAATTATACCCCGCTTTGCACGCAAGTCACGTGCAAAGCTGGGTATAATATGAAAACAGTTTGAACCGTTTTGTCTTCCTGAACACAGGAGGGCAGGAAACCCTGCCTAAATCCAGTCATTAAGTACTTTCTGCGGTTGTAACCGGACTAATCAAAATCATCTATCTTAGACTATCCAAATTTGAAAGATTTTAACCGTAAATTCAACGCGCGTTGTTAAGAGATTGCTATCCTCTGTAGAAAACATGAGAAAAACAAAGAAATTGTATGAAATTAGGAATTTCTCCTTTTCCTCCTGAATTTTGTTATTGTCATTACCTTAAGTGCAAAAATGGTTTGCGAGGAATTGTTTACATCAGCAGGTGCTAAACATCAGTCTTATTTTGAAATTAATTTTTTCGTTTTTTTATTATAAATGTTTTTGTAGACATATCTGACATATCCAAACAAGGATCGATATATCTTAAAATTTGCGACAAATAGAATGGCCATTCCATTTCATTAAAAAAAGAAAAGAAAAATCTGTCCAAAGGCTATCCAGTTAATCTTCAAATATTTTTTTTTTCAAAAGATCATGATTTCCTTGATTCGTTCCTAGAATTAAAAGAATCACTAAAATGTTGGCCAACTTCTGAATATCCGAAAAAGCAGTAGAACAATATGATCTGCTTATGGTCTAATTCTATTTGCATAGAATTAATTTGAAATTCTAAACTGTACTATACATGTAGAATCTGTGCAAAATATATCGATGAGTCATTGCAATACTATTGTAAGTGCCTATATATTTATAGGCACTTACAATAGTGTTGCACTTACCTTTCGATTTATGCTTAAGCCTAATTAAAGGACTGAATACAAAACACATTTCGAATTCAACCAATTGGAGTGCGATCCGGTTTACGTTCCATATCCGACGCGGACAAAAGTAATTAGATCTGTCCATTTTGGTTAAAGTAGATTCATTTAGATAACATCTTTGACAAATGACCGCTAAATATAGCAGGGATTTAGAATAAATGGTATCTTTTCATCTTAATAAAAATAATATAGCCTGGAAATAAAATCACTCAGATAAAAATAAGATTGTCTCCTTAATACGCTGACGTTAAAAGGCTTTCGAAAAAATGCGATATATGTGTCAAATTTTGTGTGAAAATTTCAACGAATATTTAGCATTTTCAAGTGGAAAACTATGTTCATATACAAATACAGATTTAAATGAACCTACATGTGCGTGACATTTCCAACAATTGTCCATGCGTTAGACTCAGAAACTGGCCTGTCATGCATTTTACAAAATAAAGATGGATATTAGGCTGATGTGCACACAAGTGAAGTTGTCACATATTCTAATCATAGTTTTAGATGTGAAGATGTTGTATAATATACTATGATTGATTGCTGAAGTAGCTTAATTTCTTTATGTAGTATGTTATTTTTTGATTGACGAACCAAATTTGCGATGAACAGAATTACTAGTTTCACAAGATAATAAATATCTTTTTAACTCCCTATTTTACAGGTTTTAAAATCGTATACAGCTGATGATGCTTTTAAGAAGGAAAGATAACAAAACACAAAGCAGACACTTAATTAGGTCAAATGACCATTGATGATTGTCGCAAAGATAGCATAAGCGATTTTCAGATCTGGTTATAGTCTGATCGTTTCCGTAGATAACCGAAACTAAGTCGTAAAAAAGCCGTTGTGGGTCGTAAAAAAGCTACAAATTGTCAGATTGGATACATTTTCAAGCTCGTCAAAAAGCTATTATTTGTTATCATTTTTCGCGACAATTAAAATTTCCCTTTTTGTCACTGTAATGCAGCTGTTATTTTGTTCTCTTTGACCAGTGGTCAAGCGAGGTATTGGAAAGACGCTTTTAATTGTCACTCATTGAGGAAAACAGACCTTCTGAGGGATGCATAATTAATACTATTGGCGAGTTACCCTGGAAAGATTGATAATTGTCCCAATTTTTATTCTACTTTTGGAGCTTTGTGCAGATAAGAACATCGTGAAATTTACTTTCAATTTAAAAAAAAAAAAACTTCCGTTTTTCTAGGTGCATTAGAAATTGATTCTGCAAAAGAGTTAGCTTATGACTTGTGTGAAAATGAATTCGGGATAAACATAGATGAACTTCATTCGATAGAAAAGAACACTTCTTACAGCGTAATGTAACGCCTCATTTTATGACAAAAACCTTGTCTAAGAATGAAATGAAAGCAATGTCTACCGTATGAAAATAGTGAAAAAAGTCACACTGTTTTTTCCTCGCTTAATGTTTCAACACGAATTCATGCCACACACGTTTTGTGCTTACAGCTCCTGGTCTGTCTATAAAGCCGCCTTGATAAATACGATTTTTGTAAGATGAGATATTGCTTCTGTTCAATGGACTATTAGCATCTAATGAAATGCGAAATCACTTCCAAGGCAGTTGAGAAAATAGATCGAATAGTTGGCTGGCGGACAGGTAGTCAAACGAAGAACTAAAACTATGGTGGCTTATTTCCACCATTGATACGAGTGTTTCATGATACTAGCAATTGTAAAATGATTACGTTTACAGTTAAAAACATTATGAAATTGACTATCATTCCGTTCAAAATCATTGTAAATCGCTCACCATTCATGCATTAAAAACACTCACTTTAAACATTCAAACATGCTCCAAAATCACCGATAAAGATCAACAACTATGGTTCAAATTAGAATAGGTAACAAAAAATCACGATTTCTTTGACAAAATTGAAATTTTAACCCCGTGCAGTTTAATCCTGCTTTTTACGTGCCTGTGATTTTACGATTGAGAAAACATAGTGAAAAAAGAAGAAATTGCTTCTGACAAGCAATTTCTTCTTTTTCCACGCTGTTTTCTACCCTACTGAATGGTTATTTTTCAAATTAAATCCACTTTATATTTTCGTCTGCAAAACCTTTGAGTTTAGACAGGTCCAAAATATTGTAAAACAGGAAAGGGTTAAGTATCTGACTGGTTCTTAAATAGTGGAATTTGAACTGTTTGCTTGCGAAGATGATACCAGAATCCAAATTATTCAACTCTTCTAAAATATGAATTCGATAATAAGTCAACAAGACATGGAGGCGCGAAATTTAAACGACGCGAAATTAATTCGTTTTACAGTGAATAAATTATTTGCGGTATTTCTATCTGTTAATACAATTTGTTAACGATTGATACACATAAATATAAATACGAATCCGAAAACTAGTTAATACAAACACTTAGTTACATCGTGAAATTGACAATCATCTCAATCAAATCCATTCTAGTTTTCTCGCTCAGTGCTCCGTTCATTCATTCCAAAAACTCACACTTATCGATCAAAAACGCTCCATAATTGCTAAAAATGATACAATCAACAAATTCAAATAAATGAAAACAGGAACAAATCGCGATTTCATTGACATAAATTAAATTGTAAGCGTATGATTGGTTCTAGGATAAATAGGAAGCTATTTATAGAACTTTTTGGCTTATATTATTAAATAATAAATTATAAATATTATAAATTTATAATTATGAATTTCGCAAATTTTGTTCACCCTGAACAAGATTTGCGACATTGGATCCAAAATCATTAACCTTGTCAATTACAAGATGTTGTTAACTATAGAAAAACACGGCTCTCCTCTCTTCCTTGTTTGGCCAAACTTGGAATGTACTGAAATTTGACAATCCTTTAAAAATAGTGGGACAGGAATTCCAGTCTAAAGTGACGGATCATCATGAAATCGTGGCGTCCGTCCGGCGAAGCCATCTCAGTACGAAATTGTGTTCATGCATTATTTTAGCCAAATAATGAATTAATTACATGTATGGCGTCATAGTTTGCACCATTGATACGAGATTTTTTATGCAAATTTTTGACGAATGTCAAATTGTGTTCCGTAAAAGATAAATCACTTGATATAGTATACCGACGAATTAATTTATAGCTCAAATTCTTTCTGACTTTAGGCCACCTACAATTACACGTAAATCTAAATTCTTTATTAATAAAGTATTTGCCTCTTAATACAGTTAACAAAATCGTGAAATTGACATTCATCTCGATCAAAACCATTTTAAATCACTCGCTTGAAGCGTTCCATTCATTCATTCAAAACATTCAGTCGAGCCATTCAAACTCACTGAAAAAAGGTAAAATCAACAATGCCATTCAAAGTATATAAAGCTAGAAAAAGTTGCGATTTCACTTACATAATTGAAATTGTAAGCGTCCGATAGGTTCTTGAAGAGATATAAAGCTGTTTATAGAACTTGTATTCATATTTTATCAATAGGGGCAAAAAGTATCACTAATTTTGTTCATCCTGAAAAAATAGCGAAATTGGATTGCCTCTCTTTACTTCAACTAAAAAACTCGCTCCATATACTCATTCAATTTCATTCCGAAATCATTCAAAATCATTCATCTTGTCAATTTAACGATAATCTTAACTGTAATCAAACCATAAACAACTGGTTATTTTTTAAGTGAACATTGATTGATGGTAAAATGCCTTGATGAAGTGTTTAAAAGTTCTTAAAATCACTCAGAATCATTGAAACTAATGAATTTAAAAGTAGAAATCATAAAAAATGTTAATCTTATGCTATACCAATATGAACAACGAGTATCAAAGTACTGCACGTACAAACAGACGGTAAGCTTAGATAATAAAATCGAGTCTTTTTGTTTTTACAAAGCATACACGGCAAAAACATATTTTTATTCTCAATGTTTCTAAATTTTGTCGGTTTTTAAGTCGTCCTTCGTTCATGCAGGAATTTACATTTTTGCAAACGTTCAAGAGTAACACCCCATTTTGCACGTAAGAAAACATTCAAAGCGGGTTAAAATAATTTACACGTTTAGCGAACGTATTCATGCTTAACACAAGATTGCTTTAGATGGAGTTCCCATTGCACAAAACATTAAATTGGAATTTTATTACCTCATTTCGCATAAGAATGATTAATACCGTTCACTCAGTTCGTTTAATTTGAGACGACGTTTTGAACGTAAATCACACAAAGAAATTGAAGACGTCGCCATAACGCAGACGAAAAAATAGTCCATGTCTCCTTGGTAAATTTGAAAACATCGTCAACAAATCAAAACGTCCGCCATATATTAATCGAGGGTTATTCCGGTGTTTGAAGACAAAATATAGTAAAGGATTACAATCGAAGCATTTTTAACCATTTTATGGTCTTTTGAGTGATTGCAGTTTTGAATGAAAGAATTGAACGCTGAGCGAGTGAATTTGAATGTTTTTTATCAAGGAGAATGGCAATTTTACCATTTGTTTAAATGTAAAACAGTTTGGAAGCTTTAAAGTAAGATTACGATGTATAACAGTGGGTTAATTATGCATTTTTGATTGACAGAGAATGCAAAACATTTAACTTTACACCCCCGCCTCTAATTATCAAATGATATTGGCAGGTCGAAAAAACGGGTGTCATCATCTCTTAGGTTACACATTTTAGGAATTACAATTAATTACATCGTGAAATGGACATTCGTCACAATCATATCCATTCTGAATCGCTCACTCAGCGCTCCATTCATTTATTCCAAACACTCACTGAAATCATTAAAAAAACGCTCGAAACTCACTGAAAAATATATATAAACATCTTCGTTCAAAATAAAAGGAGCTTGGAAAAAATCGGGATTTCACTTAATTAATTTAAATTTTAAGCGACTGATTAGATCTTGAAGAAATAGGAACCTATTTATAGAAAATATATGCAAATTTTTGAAAGGGAGGTAATTAATATCGCAAATTTTGTTCATCCTGAACAAAATTTGCGATATTACATTTCATCCCATTAAATTCACCCAAAACTTGCTCTACAAACTCATTCAATTTTATTCCAAAACCATTCCAATTCATTCATCTTGTCAATTTCACGTTATGCTTAACTGTATCATCGTTCATGATTCCCTAAAATAAGTTTTATTCCTAAAGATTTTCTTACTAAATTACAGTTAAAAACATCGTGATATTGACATTCATCTCGATCAAAACCATTCACAATCGCTCGCTCAGCGTTCCGTTCATTCATTCCATTCACTAACTCAAACCATTCAAATACGTTCTAAACCCACCGAAAAAGATGTTATCAACAGCGTCATTAAAAAAAATGCTAGATAAAAATCGCGGTTTCGTTGATATTATTCAAAATGCAAGTATCTTATTAGTTATTGAATAAATAGGAAGCTATTAATAGGATTTATATGCATATTTTATAAAGAGGGGGAGGGGAGTAATGAATATCGCTAATTTTGTTCATCCTGGGAGGTAATAAATATCGCTAATTTTGTTCATCCTGGGAGGTAATGAATATCGCTGGGTTTTTTTTCATCCTGAACAAAAGGACAAAGTTCACGATCATTAGCAATTGGCCAAGTAAAATCATATTTTTTTCAAATTCCTAATGTTAACAATTAAACCTACCTTTTAATATTAACCTAAACTCAGTCTCTCAAATAATGCATAGAATATTTTCAAAAACTCCACAGCTTCCTTAAAATAAAGCATTAAAATAGCCATAATCCGCAGAAATGTCCAATTTTCTCCCTAAATAGCCTTTCAAATAAAAAAAATATGAATCCCTTTTTGCGACACCTCCATATTTTTACCAAGTATTTGCTATGACTTCTAGGAGGTTATAGTGAAATATTGTGGTGTCCCTTCATAAATTTCAGAATTTTTATGAAAACTGGACATTTTAACAGTTTTAGGGCTACTTTGAAGGCATTTTTTCAAAAATTAGGAAATTCATTGGAAATATTCTTTGTACAATTTTAGAGAGTGGGATAAAATTTACCATGAAAACTTGATTTTATTGAGATGATTCGAATACAGAAAAAGTCGATTTTACAGGGCTAAAATCTACACTTTGTGAATCATGTCCTTTGCAATATTGAATTACCTCCCTTTAAATTAACTCAAAACACGCTCCACACACTCATTTCATTCCAAAATCATTCCAAAATCATTCATTTGTCAATTTCAGGATGTTCTTAACTGTGTTTTACAGTTTACAAAATCGTGAAATTGACAAGGTGAGTGCTTTTTTGGATGGTTTGGAATGAAATTAAATGTGAGTCTTGAGCGAGTTATGAGTGAATTTAAATGGAGGTAATCCAACAACACCAATTTTGTTCAGGATGAACAAAATTGGCGATATTTATTACCTCTATTTAACTAAATATACATACACGTTCTATAAACATCTACTTTTCTGTTCAAGAACCTATCATGCGCTTACAATTTCAATCATGTCAGTGAAAAAACGATTTTTTCCTAGATTTTTTTTTAGATCGGTGTTGTTGATACTATCTTTTTCAGCGAGTTTGGAGCGTTTCTTTAAAGATTTGAGTGAGTGTTTGAAATGAATGAATGGAGCGCTTAGCGAGTACTTTGAATAATTTTGATTGAATGAATGTTAATTGCACGATATTATTAAATGTACGGAAATGCTCCTATCAGTCTACCGAGAACTAAAGTTTCTGTTTTATAAAAGGACTGACATGACAGGCCCAATTAGAATATCTGTCGCCCTTTGACAAGTGTAGGAAGCCTTGCACACATTGTTGGCGCGTTCCTCGATGACAAATAGCCGCGTGGTTTGACATTCAAGTAATTATGTTATGTCATCAAGGTGAACGCTTTGCTTATGAATAAAATGTGCGTTTTGTTATTTAAATTTGGCCCTTCTTGGTATAAGAAATGGTCGTTTGTCGCTCGTTCGTTCGTTTGCTTGTTCTTGCTCCCTCTTTTTTTATTCATAACTTCATTCATACATTTATCTCTTCTGTTGATATTTCACATGTCTGTATTCAGGCATTCAACATATTTTCACAATATTTGATTTGTATGTTCATTTTATTTCAATAAATTGTATATATGTATTTGTTCTATTTCAATTGATTGTATATGTATTTACTAGCCACCATTTTTCGGATTATACATGTACTGAGCCTTTAATCGGAGACTGAAGAATAGGCAGACCGACAGTAACATCGTTTCGACAAATGCAAAATAACCCGTCCATAGTTGTCGAAGTTTTTGGTTTAATTAGACATTGAATAACCAACATAATCTTGTCACAATTTTAATTTCGCATACTTCGATCGAAATCGAAGAGACAATAAACCATTACATAGAAACACATTTTGAAGCAATTGCGATGCTAACCGTTATTCGATCCGAATGAAAACAAATATCCGTTTATTCATAGGTCGAACAGACAGACTGATTGACAGAAAGGAAATTCGTTAAGAGTGAAGACTCAATCAAAACGAAAATTCAAAGTCATTAAAAAGTATTTCATTGATTGCCACTTTATCGCACACGTGTACAGTTATGCAGATTCCAGGACCATTTTATTTCACGTGACTATGCAGATTCCAGGGCTATATCATTTCAAGTCGTAGTCAGGAAAAACTTTAAAATATAATACAGACTAATAGTCCCATTTTCCTAAAAAAAAAAAATTGCAATTCTATTGTTGAATAATCAAAATTAAACATCCAACTGACACGGATGTAATTAGGAAATTAGACAAGGTGTCATTTAACTACAGTGCACCGAGCTACTTTTTATGGAACGCAATTTTGAAGGCCGATGTCAGAATAAACCCATGTAATTTGAGTTGTTACACAGAATAAAGAATTAATATATAATACGTAATTAGTGTATTATATGAAAAAAAAATCTAACGAGGTTGGGAGAATTGAAAACTGTCGAGGCTCTGCCGAGACAATTATCAATTCTCACAACCGAGTTAGATATTTTTTTCATACAATACTCTAAGCACGTATAATATTTATCTTATAACCTCTATTTGGCTTGTTTTTGTCGATGTTTCTGACTGAAATGCAAGTTTCTAAAAATAACCGCATTATATCATTGTTCTAAAAATAACTATGTGATACCATAAAAAAACATCATACGGGATGTTATCACACGGATATTTGTATAATTATGAGATAAAATAGATACGTATATTTTATTTTTGTATCTAAAGTTGCAGTGTAATTAAATTGGGGAATTAAACAATATGTCACTTCTTAGTGCATTGAAAATTAGAAGGTATGCCAGATCGAAATGATATTTTAGGGAAAAAATGGTTTCGAAACCATTATTTTATTCTACTTTGGTTATAGCAAAAATGAATACGAAATTCCACGTTAATCATTAGAAATTAAAAATCCAGTTTCCATATCATGTAAGTAACGAATGTTGCATCATCAGAAATAGCATTCTTGTGTATATCTGCTTTCGTGACACGCACCCTTTCGTTTATAAATATTGATAAATAATTACGTTCTACAATGTGAAACATCCCTCACTGGCATCTGAAGGCATTGCAACATATCGTTATGTAATCACTGTTCTTGTGCTTGTACAGATAGTAACATCGTGGAATCGACACTCCAATTAAAACTATTCTAATTCGTTCACTCAGCGTTCCTTTCATTTTTTATTCCAAAGATCCACTCAAACAATTCTAAAACACATGGTTTTACTGACTTCCTTAATTTTCGAAGCGTCTGAATGGAAAAACAGAAAGCTTTTTATAAAGCTTTTTTCAAAGTGATATAATAATATCGCTGCTATTGTTCTTCTTGAACAAAAATAGCGACAATGTACCCCCCCCCCCCCCCCCCTTAAATCTTATTCAAAGCTCGCTTATTGGCCTCAAATAGTTTGATCACGAAAACATTCAGATATAATTCTCCTTGTCAGTATCACGTTGTTCAAAGTAACTTTAATAAGAAAAAAGAGGGGATATATATTATACGTACTTAGTGTTTTGTATGAAAAAAATATCTAACTCGGTTGTGAGAATTGATAATTGTCTCGTCAGAGCCTCGACAATAATTAATTCTCTCAACCTAGTTAGATATTTTTTCATACATTACACTTAATACGTATTATATTTATCTTATAACCTCTATTTGTCTTGTTTTCGTCGATGTTTCTAACCGAAATGCAAGTTTTCAAAAATAACTGCATGATATTATTGTTCTAAAAATAACATGTGATATCATAAAAAAATATCATACGGTACGTTATAAGATAAAAAGGTTTATTACCATGCTAAATGTTAGTATATTTTGAGTCCTGTTGCTCTTATGGTTAAAACTTTGTCCATCAATGTATAAATAAATAAATATGTTTTTTTCTGTCAATCAGAGCACCATATTTTGACTTTTATGGTGGCTAGAGTTTTGTGTGAAATAAATACAAACAATTTTATAGAGCATTCTGGAAAAGTGTTGATTTGTTTCGTTTTTTTATATACATGTACTTCAATGTCTATTTGGGTATTCTGTTTGGCAGACAAATGTTTATATCTATTCATACTTCGATGAACAACACAACAGAAAAAAAATCAACATAATACGAGAATCCTCTATTTTATGTGTTCATTTATAACTAAGACAAAACTCTAGCCACCCCACACGGTATTTCCCTAGCGACGGTACACCAGGTGTCGTAGCGTTGATGACCGCTTATTAGCCTGTCAGTTACTTTACCAAGTGGGCTGACAGTGTCATTTATCTTACTTAATCTTACTTCTATACTTCTTACAGCTGTTTCGTGTAGTATCGTACATCGTTCTGTCGTTCTTGTGCTATTTGACTGGGCTTAAAAAACATCGAATAATTGTTACACAGTTACATCTGTGTTAAGGTAGTGTACCCGTAATAGTTCCGCAACGTATTGGACCACATATCCTTTCACAATGTAAACCCAGGTTTCCTAATGAAAATCACTATAAAACCTCGGTTGATACTGTTAAAGTTCATTACTTCTGAGATGATGCAATACAATTACGGGGCCACAACCTTAAGCAACCAATTAGGGGACCACCAAAAGCGGACGCCTTTAAAAAGGGTCGCTGAATACAATAATTCATGATAGATCTTAATAAGGAAGGTCATTTTGATAGCAGTATTTTAACCTTATCCTATGATGTTCAAACCAATTAGAATCGTCTCTTATGGTTCCGAACAACGTAGGGGTCAATAATAACCACCTACTCGTCGAAAAATGCCCACTTTATCAGTGGAATTGTTAAGGGACTTTTTATAATGGTGTCTAGATAAAAGTGATCGCTTAAGGTAGTGGACCTTTAATAGTTTTGCAACGTCTCAGAAGTAAGGACTTTTAACAGCGTTGACCGAGGTTTCCTAATGTTCCTAAGGTCCACTAGCTTAATGCAAGTGGTCGTTCGATTAATATCGGCTGTATTGTTCTGATTGTTTTATCAAAATGCTAACATGTGTGTAACTATTGTTCCGAAATACCTTCACATGGGAAGGGAATCGCGCATACAGTATCGTTGATATGATAAAGCGCATGTTTCCTTTTACTAAACTACTTTCAAACAGGCAATCGGGAAGCATTTTATGATTGGATTTGTTAAATATATCATTCAAAACATTAAGATGAAGTGAAGTACAGTGATTTGTCTAGATATGGAGAATAGGAAAAGAACTAAACTTTCAGACTGAACAAGTCGATACCTTCGACACTTTCCGAATTGACTCTTTTCTCAGAACGGGTTGCATGTACAAATTATTAATTTATTTTCTTTTTCATTCCAGGATCACAGCCTCGATGTCAGAATGAAGGAGGTGTCGTGTATGTCCCGTTGATCTCCGACAACCCGTGCTTCACGTGCATATGTAGGGTAGGTACTGTATTATATGTTGGTCTTAATCCAGGTTATCCATGTGTTCTAAAAATTATCTTATCAATTGATTCTTATGAGTCTAAGACTCTCTTTATGAATGCTTATCTAGGACCAATTTTTAATTGTAAGCCTTAATTTTACAGTATTTCTGTTATATCGCAGCGATGCACTAGTAGTTCTGATCATTTGCCAAAAAAATAGTTTTGTAATTTTATATTTCCTTCAAATTGATATTTTGAAGCTTGGGGAAAATCATCAAGGCAAGTGAGTAAAGTTGTACTAGAACTCTGTTCTATTTTAACTTCATATTCTTGAAATTCAGATTCTACTCAGTTGACCCACTCTGAATGGATGACGGGCCAATAAAATTTTGTTTACCAAGTGCATGAACTTAAAAAAAAATTTTATATCGACAAAATCAATTTTGTACAAAAGATAGATAACTGAATATCCCTATACATCATAATAAAGCGACATTAGACTAAACATTGAGAGACGATACAGACAAAAAGCTAATAAAGTACAAACTTATCACTTTACACAAGAAGTTGAATCGATCAGTCATTACAAATGAATGAAAACTTTTACGATCAAATTGAATTTGCTTTAGTACATTTACATTTAGCATGTTTTCATACAGATTTTAAGCATGTATTTTCGACACTCGAGGAAAGCGATATAATTGGAGCATGTATGCGGCATTTCCAACAATTTCATACGTGCATGATTGACGTACAATATGTAGAATAGACAACCAATCAATACATTTCAAAAATATTCACTGAAAGCCTTGAGCGGGCTGAAGATATTTTATATCTGCAAAGCGCAAAGTGAAGTCTCTGGTTAGACTGTGCGGATGCACAGACTAGCCAGAGACTTTGCTTTTTGCACATGTGAATTTGTTACGTACTGCTCCATTTCAACTATCAAATATAAATGCTGTAGCTTATTTTCATGTCATAAGAAGCATCGTGATATAACTACTTTTCACCTTTTGTAGACGTGAAATACGTTATGCCGTGTAAAATTTTAAAAAAAGGCCGTGAAGCACAATTACCCCCGTATACGAAATTATTTAGAAATTTGGCCTTGATTGATGACATTAACCATGCTAGATGACATTGGCATCCACAATTTGGATATGTCTATTGATGGGAAATAGTCTCTGAAGATATTCTTTCAATGAAACTGGTCAACATACTTTTTACTGTTTTTTAGAGTAACGTACCTATTAAATCTAGGACAATGTTCGTCTAATCCAATGTTGTTTCTATACATATGTCAAGGGTAGACTGTTTGTGATTATCTTCATGTTATCAATTCACTCAAGAGCTTTCTTTATATCCTTTAAGTATTTAATTTCTTCGTCGTAAAGCGTCTGGAGTGCTATCAAATCTTATTCAGAGAGACACATGGGTCGAGACTGGACAAATATTTATTTAACTGTCATTAAACATGGCGGAGTTATGGTCATTTAACAAATCTTCAAAAACTGTTTCCAGTGTTCATTATCATTGATCAACTATCATGGCTTCGCAACTGTATAAACTGGGTCAATTTTAGTGTCATCATACGAGCAGTTAGTTATATCGTAAAATTCGCAATCACCTCAATCAAGAACATTCTAAATCGTTCACTCAGCGCTCCATTCATTCATTCCAAACACTCAACCAAACCATTCAAAAACGCCCAAACCCTTGCAAAAAATATAGAATCACCAACGTCGTTCAAGTAAATTTGGATAGAGAAAATCGCCAAAACAAATTGTAAGCATCTAATTGGTGCTTGAAGAAATGGGAAGCTATCTATAGCACTTGTATGCATATTTTATTTAAGGGAGGTAATCAATATCGCAAAATTTTTTCATCCTGAACAAAATTTGCGATATTGGATTACCTCCCATTAAATTCACTCAAAACTCGCTCCACACAATCAATCAATTTCATTCCTAAATCATTCGAAAATCATTCATCTTGTCAATTTCACGTTGTTGTTAATTGTAGCCAGTTCCTCACATTATACAGAAGCTTGCTAAGAATAAATTGAAGTGTCGTTTAAAACATCAACTGCTCTTATTATTCAAAAATAAAATACTTGTCTGTTAGTTACATCGTAAAATTGACATTCACCTCAAACAAAACCATTCAAATTCGCTCACTTAGCGCTCCATTCATTTATTCGAAACACTCACTAAAACCATTCAAAAACGCTTAAACCCATTGGAGTGGTTTTATCGAGATGAATGTCAATTTCGGAATATTGTTAACTGTATGTTATACCTTGCTTCTGGTCATGATATGTTTTACGGGTTTCCAAATTATCAACTTATGAAAAGAAGAAAGGTTTGTTTTTAATAAAGAATGAATGAAACTAAACCCCAAAATTTTCAAGTATCAGTTCTCCAGATATTCTAAAATTTCTGCCTTAATCTCTAAAAGTAAATTTGCCGTTATAACACATTTCGTATCCTTCAAAACAGTTTCACTGGATATTCATCTATAAAGCTCGTCGCTATTAAATTGATATTGAAGGACATTAAAGCCAATTACATTTTGCATCTAAATCATACTAGCGTCGTATAAATAACGTGATATGCAGTCGAAATTAATTTTGCTATTCTCACAGGAATGTTAATTGTTTAATTTCAAAAGATTATTCATAATAATTTTAATGAAATTTATCATAATTCATCGTGCTTAGGTAAACAGACTCGTGCCTGATATACTACTTGCTACAGTTAACAACATCGTGAAATTGACAAGGTGAACGATTTTGGAATGATTTAGGAATGAAATTGAATGAGTGTGTGGAGCGTGTTTTGAGTGAATTTATGGGAGATAATCCAATATCCCAAATTTTGTTCAGGATCAACAAAATTAGCGATATTGATTACCTCCCTTTAATAAAAGATGCATACACGTTAAATAGATAGCTTCCTATTACTTCAAGAACCAATCAGAAGCTTAAAATTTCAAATATGTAAGTGAAATCACGATTTCGTTCTTGCTTTATTAATTATGAAGGTAGTTGTTGATCTTATATCTTTTAGTTATTTTCAGCGTTTTTGAATGGTTTGAGTGATTGTATGGAATGAATGAATGGAACGCTGAGTGAACGATTTAGAATGGTTTTGATTGAGGCGAGTGTCAATTTCACGATACAACTAACTGTATGTATTCAATTTATTTTATAATTTGGATTAAAATACTAAAAAAGATAACGAAATTAAATTACTTTTTTAATCATTTTATAAATACTATTCTAGCTTTAAGTATATGTGACACGCGCAAAAAGGGAAGTCTTTGAAATGCAAAAATATCGATCCCTGTCAGACTGCACAGGTTCTTGGATCGTGCCTTTCGCTTGTAGGCAGACTGGGTGGGTCTAGAACCGAAACTTTCGCCTTTAGGCAGACTTGGTGAGGTGTAGGACCGTGCATATTTCGCTTGTAGGCAGACAAGATGGGTCTAGAACCGAACCTTTCGCCTTGAGGAAGACTTGGTGTGGTGTGGGATCTTGTCTTTCGCTAGTAGGCAGACAAGGTGCGCGCATGTGTGTGTGTGTGTGTGGGGGGGGGGGGGGGGGGTGTTAGGACCGAATTTCGATTGTGTGAAGACTGTGCGGTGTCTAGTACCGAAACTTTTGCCTCTTAGCAGACTAGGTGGGGTGTAGGACCGTGCCTTTCGCCTGTAGGGAGACTCGGTGGGATTTAGGACCGTGCCTTTTGCTTGGAGGTAGACTGACTGGGGTCTTGGACGGGAACTTTAGCCTGTGACAGACTTGACGGGATGTAGGACCAAAACTTTCGCTTGTAGGCAGACTGTGCGGGGTCTAGGACCCAGGACCGTGCCTTCCGCTTGTATACAAACTGCGCGGGGTCAAGGACTGAAACGTTCGCTTGTAGGTAGACTGGGGATGAAATACTTCCAAATTGATGACTAGCAAGCGTCCAGTAAATTTGATCTACAATTTTATCTAAAAATGCACCCTAATTGTTAAATGCAGGAACATTTTACATTTTAGGATACGGACATCTTTACAGTTTTAAGCAGGCGTTACTTTTGTGTAATTACCGTGTGTTGAAACAAGTCTATGGGGGTTTCAAATGGAAACTACTGACATTTTTACAAAATATTTGAATGCTAATGTGAACAAATCATGGCACTTGTTATGCCCAAAATGTAGTTAATTTTTGGTTCACAGGGTGTATGAAATAGAATGAAATTCAGAATGCAAATATATTATAAGAAAAATATCAACACGCATTACATTGCGTCAACATCACACGAAATGACGCCATTTGCAAAACGCACACTTCATTTTAAAGGCGGTTGTAAAATGAAATAATAAACAAGTATCTTAAATCAAAAATGAAAAGCGAATCAGAAACCTTGGGAAACCTTGTATATCTAATTAAATCTTACTTGTATTTTGACTCGGTTTTAATTTACGCTCTCTTGACGACAAGTAAATTCTAGAGAAAATTACTGTACACAACGTTCTGGTATATACATTTTATTGTTTTTTTTCTATCTTTTAAGCTTACCTGAGCACGAAGTGCTAAAAGTGAGCTGTTGTGATTGTCCAATGTCCGTTGTCAGTCGTGCGTCCTCCGTCGTTCTCAATATCTTTAAAACTTTTCTCCTTCTAAACCAGAGGACCAATTGTGATGAATCTTGGTAGAGACGTTCCCTGGGTCAAGCTCTACTAAAGTTGTCCAAATAATTGAAATCCACTCTTAAATCTAGTTGTAATGGCAACAAAATGGAGGGAAAACTTGAAAGTCTTTAAAAATCAATTTCTTTGAAACAGGACAGCAGACAGCTTACAATATTTGGTATGTAGGATCATCTAGTGAACCTCTACCAGTTTGTTCATATCTAGATCCTGGGATCCAGCCAAGCGCATCCTGTTTTGCATAGAATCAAAGAGCAAAACTCTTCAAAAATCTTCTTTTCTGAAACTAGAAGGAGGACAACGTTTATATTTATAATGAAACATCATTTAAATGACTTCTTCCAAGTTAGTTTATATTATAAACCTAGGGATAGGGCTCCATCCGGGCGCATCCTGTTTTACATAGAAAAAAGTGTGAAAATCTTCAAAAATCCTTTTCTCTGAAAGCAGAAGGCAGACAGCTTTTATTTTTGGTATGTAGCACCATCTAGTGGAACTCTACCAAGTGTGTTCATAAAATGACCATTGGGTCATTTTTGGGCTCAGCCTCGGTGTATAACGTTTAACATAGAAACTGAAAGAAAAAAAATCTTCAAAAATTTTCTTCTCCGACACTAGAAAGACAGCTTTTATATAAAGTTAGTATGTAGCATCATAAAAGGACCTCTACCAAGTTTGTCCATATCATGACCCGAGGGCCATATTTGGTACTTTACTTTGGCGCACCCTGTTTTACTTTAAAATATAGAGTGAAATCTCAGAAAATCTTTTTCTCTGAAACCAGAAGGCAGACAACCTTCATATTTTGTATGTAGAATAATTTTGTTGACCTTTACCAAGTTTGTTCACAACATACCCCTAGGGTCAATTTGGGCAAAGTCTGGATGCATCCAATTTTACATTGGAAAAAAGAGGAAAATCTCAAGAAATATTTTTCTCTGAAACCAAAGGAAGACATCTTTCATATTTTTATGTAATATTATATATATAGTGGACCTATACCAAGTATGGTCATGTCGTGCCCCTGGAGTCAGTTTTGGGCTTTAAAGGGACCTGTGATAATAGTTATGTAGTTCATTTAATTGACTTTCATCAAGTTTATTCATTACATGCCCTTTTCTTAAAAAATGTTTGCTGAAAACACTCCATGGTATTGATCTTATGTAGAAGTTATCTCCTTATGGACACCTATCTATTTAATTGTTGTGATGTCCCAATGGTCATAGAGTCTAAGGAGAGCAATCTGGTACCAATATGGACCTCTTGTTTTGTTGAAATGTGAGTAGGTACGGTAAAGTCACAAATTTGAAGAAATTTATAGCTATATATAGCTTTCTGCCACGCATGGATGTTGTTCGTATTTGGACGTAAAAATCTCTGATAAGACGTCAAAATATGTCAACATTTTTTATAAAGAACAAATCGATTATCGAAATGAAATTCCTTGAAACCATATTTTCCTGTTAAAATGCAAGTTATTTGTATGTACCGTTATGTCACTGTATCATAATGCATCGGTTCATTTCAGGGTGGTGTTGTGGGTTGTGACGAAAAGAAGTGCCCGGATATTGAAGGATGTTACGTCATCTTATTTGATCACTTCGGAGAGGAGCGGAAATGTTGTGACGTGTGCAAAGGTGAGAGAACTTTTCATTGACTGGTTGCCTACTTTACAATTAATAACATCGTGCTAATGACACTCATTCCTATCAAAACCATTCTAAATCGCTCACTCAACTCTCCATTCATTCATTCCAAACAGTCACCCAAACCATTCAAAAATACTTCAATGTCAATTAGTAGGGTCGACAACTGCATCCAAATAGATCCGAAAAAAATCATGCATGGATTAATCGATTTAATTGGATTTAGAAGCGTCTGATTGGTTTGTGAAGATTATTTATAGAACTTGTATGAATATTATAGTAAAGGGGAGGTCTAAATATCGCTAATTCCGTTCAATTTGAACGAAATTAAGCGATATTATATTACTTCCCCCTTTCCCCCTTTCTTTAAAAACCATTTTAGCCAACTCATTCAGTTTCATTCCAAAACCATTAAAAAACGATCACATGTAAATTTCACACTGTGTTTAACTGTTAGTCCTTGAGAAGTCGTTTTTGTGAATAATTGTGTAAATAATGCTGCTATTTTAGCAAAAGACCAAATTATTGCGAGAATGTTACATATAGATTATTAACCTAGTGAATAGTTTATCAATTTGGGTTTTCCCCCAAAAATAAATGAGTTTATAAACAATGTAGCAATTAAACGTCCTACTGGTAAATGGCCGAGGGCGCGAAAACCTATCAATTTTCACGCTCGTCTGAACACCTGTGGTATTAATAAATCAAAGACCTAAACGATATCTCGGATCATTTTGTAGGATCATCTAAATCAGAATGTTTGGTGAAAAGGGGTTCAATATGATCGCTGCCAATCAAAAGTCTATTGACCAATGATATAGTTAATTAACACATCCATTGTTTAAACTTTCCATTTTTCGAAAGGAAGAGAAAAATTGATTACCAAACTCTCCAAAAGTTCATTCGACCAGAATCCGTAATTTTTAAGCCAATAATCCGTAAATTCATTTTGTTTCTTACAAAAATGGAACAATAGATCCTCAGCTTGGAAAAAACATTAAAATGTAAAATAATCCATCCATCCATCCATCCATCCATCCATCCATCCATCCATCCATCCATCCATCCATCCATCCATCCATCCATCCATCCATCCATCCATCCATCCATCCATCCATCCATCCATCCATCCATCCATCCATCCATCCATCCATCCATCCATCCATCCATCCATCCATCCATCCATCCATCCATCCATCCATCCATCCATCCATCCATCCATCCATCCATCCATCCATCCATCCATCCATCCATCCATCCATCCATCCATCCATCCATCTTCAATCATTATTGAAGTACGATCATTATGACTAAATCAAGCATGTTGATTAGCAATATATGGTTTGATAGTGTGAGTAGAATTCACCTATGTCGAACCCTTATCCTTGGCCAATTATCATTGAAACATGCAATTAATCATTATGTGTTCTGTAATTTTAAAAGTGATTTTGGTTATCTGGAGGATATCTATGTCTTTGGGTAAGCTTTTTATTTTCATCACGAAGTTCATTTTCCAGGTTGAAAAACTTTATGATTTACATTCATATTTTAAAGTCGTTTGTGAAGCGAAAAAGGACTATCATTGAAGAGCGCAATAGTGTTGACCGTTCCCTGCATTCGGATCAATAAAACGTTGCAAACTATTCGCAAATTATACCCCGCTTTGCACGCAAACTAGCGTGCAAAGCAGAGTATAATTTGCAAGGATTTTGTACCGTTTTGTTACCTGAACGCAGGACTGGTTTGATTTCCAGAACGATAGACTTCCAAGGTTACATATATGTAACACACGTTTTCTCGATTTCCAAAGTCTGTGTTCAGGATGCAGAAACGTGTGCAAGCGTTTAGAACTTGATCCCCGCTTTGCCCGTTTCTAAGTCTTAAACGCAGGGCTAACTTCCAAATACGAAATTTCAATATCTGCAGATCCATAGTTATTTCCAACAGTTTGAGATGAGGGAATGTCAAACCAACAGTGCCCTCATTTAATGGGGGCCGCCACCATAGCGCAGTTGGTTAGGCATTAGACTTCAAATCTGGAAGTCGTGGGTTCGATCCCCGGTGGCGGCAAATATCCTTTCCGACGTTTGTCTCTCACCAATGGGTAGATAATCGTAAACCTATGTGAGATAGCAGTCGGAGGCTAGGAAAGGGTGTAATGGTAGTACAGGTGAAAGAAATACCAGGAATCTATTGTGAGATGCTCCGGCCGCCGCGATATAACTGCGAGATTGTTGAAAGTGGCGTTAAACCCATTCAAACAAACAAATCATTTGATGGGCGAGCAAAAGAACGCAAAGTTCTGCAGATTGGGACAATTTTCTTTGCTACCAAGGAGGCATTTTTAGTCGAGTATTTATAATTCTATTTGTGTTTATTTTCTCTAGGCTGTGACTATGATGGGCGGTCGTTCGATAGCGGAGAGACCTGGGTCGACACTGAAGATCCGTGCTCCACATATACTTGCCAGGTATTGTTTGGCTTATCATTACAAATATGCTTGGCAATTTAAGGTGGAAGATACCTATTTTGTTTTTAGAGGTTTATCAGTTACTAATTATTTATAAAAGTTGGGTGCATGTACGTATGGGAACATTAAGACAGCGCGGTTTCACCGGTACATTTTATGTGACTTTTTATCGTGAAATAAGGATGCAACAGTCGCTAAAATCAACAAAATTCGAACCGTATCATTTACACTGCATTTATTTAAATTTTACATAAAGCCTTATTCTTTTGCCCAAACTGGTTCTGAAAGAAGTTTCTTTTTCAATTTTTGAAACCATTTTCACAATATAATGTACGAAACACAGAAAATTGTTTCATAACCCTTATTTCCTTATATGTTTTTATGTTTTATACAATAACAATATTGACCAAATCGGATTATGAAACAATCACATGTGGAAATAAAGTGTCAACAAGGAGAGTATACCAATGCAAGAAATTATCCGTTGTCTGTATTACATCATTTTAAACATTTTATGATTTGTTAAAGAGTTACTATTCTCCGATGTAGACCTAACTAGATATGCTTTAATAAAACGTCTTCCACAATGAAACACAGAATTTATGGATTTACGATTATCATAATTCTAATAAATTATACTTATCTATTTTATTTATGCGGCGTTGACGCGTTATATTATATGTACATCCGACTTGTCAGCAGGAAAAGGGGGCCTAAATTCCAGAACAAAAATAGCCGGTCAAGCCCCAGCGTTTGGTCCGAGAAAATAAGTGATGTATTTTCAATAGAATAGTTCAAAAGCACTCAATTAGCAGAGGTATTTTGATTTTCAAATGGAGATATTTCATTGTATCTTACTTAAACCCTATGTTGCTGGTACTCATTCGAATTGTCTCATTGAGACGATTCAAATGAGTACCCACAACATAGGGTTTCATTGTGGAATAAACATTTTAAACTGGCTTTACCCCCTCTTATTTGGAGCCCTGGGGTGTTTAATACACATGTACTTTAAAATAGACAATTTTTGAAATCATAAAGCAACAAAAGATGTAGACTAATGGTAGACGTTACGTTCCACTTTTGTGATGATTCTTATTTTAATAACATATAAAAAGAATATGAGCATGAAATGCAGGTTTTATTAAATGGACCATTATGTAAAATGAGCAAGATGTTTGAGTGAGGTCTGTCATATTGCATCAACCTTTACGAGTGGAAATTGGACCTGGCAGATTTTCTCCTCTTCCGTTTTGACTACGATTAGATGCACCTACTACAATTATCAACATCGTGTAATTTACAAGTTTATTGACTTTAGAATGAACATGGAATGAAATTTCATGGATAGCATTTCATGGAAGGAGCGATTTTTGAAAGAATGGAGTTTAGAGAGGCGGAGAGAGTTTGGGATAGGAGGGGATGGTGGTAAATAAGTATCCATAGTTTCGACAATTTGGGCGAAAATGCCGATAAGTTGATACTCCTCTTACATATAAGTATCTTTCTACTTGTTAGTGAGTCTTCACGGACTGATCAGAGACGATATAATCCACCCTGACCAAAAAAAGCGTAGAATTTTTTGATCGAGTTTAATGAAATCGATGATGGTATTGAATGATTAGAAGTGTTTTCGAATGATTTCGGAACGTTTTTCGACCGATTTAAATGTTTCGAATGAATGAATGAATGAATGAACGAACGAACGAATAAATAAATGAATGAATGAATGAATGAATGAGTGAATGAATGAATGAATGAATGAATGAATGAATGAATGAATGAATGAATGATTATGATCGGAATAAGTGTAAATTTCACAAAAACACTTTTGCTCCCGAATTTTTGTCGTGTAATCAACGTGATCGATGCCATATTTAGAGATCAAAGAAGAAATTATTACTGGTTTTTTGGCGAATTCACACTCTCCGTTTTTCGCCATTCAAATTATTATTGGCGCGAGCTAAATGCGATTTTTTTATACACCAGCCCTGTGTTCAGGATGTGAAAACGTTTCGCCTTCAAATACGTGCAAAGCGGGGTATCATTTCGAAAGCGATTCGCTAACGTTTTCATCCTCAACGAAGGGCAGCCCTGTGTCCAGGATCACAATACGGAGCAAACAGTTTTCCGATTTTACCCTGCTTTCACGTATGTGAACGTGCAAAGCGGGTATAATTGGAAAACTGTTTGCACCGTTTGATGATCCTGAACGCAAGGCAGTTTTGATTAGAAGTATTCTACGTTATTATTCGCCTAGCAGGGCGTGGCTTAGTCGTGACGTATTTAGGCCGGTTTACTTTTCAATATTTTGGATTCTTTCAAAATCTGGTTCGCATTTATTGTTAACACGTGTAAATAGCTTCATCCTTTAACCAAGGTGATTAACGTGCTTAGAGAAAGTTAACACAATTGATCACTAGGTTACCAAACCCTCGTAACTTCAGCAGCTAAAGTAACGGGGATGTTTGATAACCAACATACGATTTCAGGTCTGAAGTTATAGTTGTCCATCTTCTATTTAAGTAAGCAGTTTTATGGTAACTGCGGACAGATAACATTCTAAAAATCTCACTTTAATTGCCAAGATTCATCTTTGAATAGCGGGCATTAGCTAACACGCAATTAAAAGGGGTTGAAACTCGCTCATTAGACGTGGTGACGTCATTAAGGGGCCGACCCCTTTTCGACCCGCCTAAATCAGTATTTTCAAATATATCTAAATTAATCGCTCGATATTTATGAAAAAAAAAAACCTTTCATTTAGAAAGTCCGAGCACACCCGAGCTAGTCGTTTAATTTCTGTGCACATTTAAACAAAAAAAATAGGCTTGAAGCGCTATCTGTTTAGCTTTTTTTCTAAGATTTGACCTTCTTTTTTCATTTCACCTTTTTTGTAAAAAATAAGAACTTTCTCGAAATTTTGTCCTGTGACCTATGTTGATCTTTTGATATTTTGTAGCGAAATGAATATACTCTACATTTATCAATTAAAAATGATATGTCTTCGGGTTAAATTTTTTCAGTAAATTCGATTTCGTGAAGTTGTTACAACATTTTCGACGAATTCGGCGTCGCATCAAAACCATCGTTACTATGCCTATTTGACACCTACCTTCGTGCAATAACGTATTCTAAAAAATATAGTCTTCAGAAGTTTTAGGAATGAATGTGATTTTAAGAAAAACAAAAAGTCACTTAATTTTTCATCCATAGAAAAAGACGGCTTTTGTGAACACTTGACGAGACGTTGAAATATCCTATGATTTACGATATCTTCGCGGAATCGAATTCTACAAAAAAAAATCAACCTGAATACACATGTTTTTTATTTAAAAAAATCTTCAGCAGAATGGTTGGACGACACTATATCTGAATTTCAGCATAGGTCACCAGACAAATTTTCGAGAAAAATGTCAATATTTTCAGTGACTGTTCTTGAAAATGGCAACGCAGAGGGCGTTGACATACAGTTAACAACATCGTGAAATTGACAATATGAATGACTTTGGAATGGTTTAGGAATGAAATTGAATGAGTGTGTGGAGCGAGTTTTAAGTGAATTTAATGGGAGGTAATCCTATATCGCAAATTTTGTTTAGGATAAACAAAAATAGCGATATTGATTACCTCCCTTAAAAAAAATATGCAAACAAGTTCTTTACATAGCTTCCCATTTCTTCAATAGCCTATTAGACGCTTACAATTTGAATTATATCAGTGAAATCGCTATTTTTCTCTGTCCAAATTTATTTCGAATGACGTTGTTGATTCTATATTTTTCAATAGGTTTGAGCGTTTTTGAATGGTTTAAGTGAGTGTTTGAAATGAGTGAATGGAGTGCTGATTGAGCGATTTAGAATGGTTTTGATTAGGGTGAATGCAAATTTTACGATGTAACTAACTGTATAATACGTTACACCTAATTGTAGTTCTTACTCTTATATATTTATATTATTCAAAACACTACCTCAGGCCTCTTTTTACGGAGCAAATGGCGTTTTCGAGATGAAAATCGGTTCATTATTTTCGAAGAAATGATCAATTACTTAAAATTGGTCCCTAAAAAAGGGTCGGCCCCTTGATGACGTCATGACCCCAATCTACGTTGTGAAATCTCTTTTTATGACCGATATATGAAAGCGGGTATTTTAAAGTTCAGTTTTATTGCATGAGACAAGATTTGCAGACATTTTGAAATTTCGACCTAAATGACCAGCTATGTGTCCGCAGTTACCTAAAATAAAAGCTGATTCACCTTAACCTGAAATGCATCGATCCATTACTTAGATCCCGCTCTGCCAGGACAGAAAGCATGGATTGTTCTCTTTTTGTGTCTTCTTCGACCAATCGGACGCTTGAAACCCCAAACCAGCCTAAAAACAAGGAATGTTGAGAATAATTAAAAAGACGGAGTGAAGTATTTTAACAATATCGAAGCATTTTTGACGATTTTGGATCGTTTTTGAGTGATTGGAGTGAGTGTTTTGAATGGTTTAATGGAGCGCCGAGTGGAAAGGTTTTGATCGAGTTGTGTGCCAATTCATATTTTCGCTAACTTGTTCTGTTTGCACTTCACGTTAATATATTAAATATCTACGGACACACAAACTCCTATAACGAATTTTCAACAATGAAAGACCCCGTAAGTTTGCTAATCAAATAGTTCATAAATAAGCGCTGGAGAATGAGTGTATACTATTTCTGATGATAATCTGTATCGTTTCTTAATGTCTGATTTATGAATACATTGAAAGATTAGAATTTCATATTTTAGGGAGAATTTGAAACGTGAAAGTAAATGATGTCTTGATCTTTGTATATGATTTATTTGAAGGATAAAAACGTAGTGTGTGTCAAGGAAACGCGGTGTTCTTTTTTAACATAGTGCAATAAATGATTTTTGCATCTTGTCAATTTCACGATGTTCTTAACTGTCATACTACAAATAACTTCCAATTTCTTCAAGAACGAATCAGACGCTTACGATTTCAATTGTGTCAGCGAAATAACGATTGTTTTACTTGCTATTTTAATTGTATTTTTAATTTTATCTTTTGGGGGTGATCGTATGGCGTTTTGAATGGTTTGGGTGAGTGTTTGGAATGAATGAATGGAGAGCTGAGTGGGCGACTTAGAAAGATTTGAAGGAGATTAATGTTAATTTCACAATGTAACTAACTGTACTCATGTGTTCAAGATCAAACGGTTCACGCATGTGCAAAGCGTGGTACACTTTTCGAACGTTTGAAAACCGATCAACATCAAGAACAAGGCGACAGCAATACCAATGTTTTTTTCGAAGTTAAGAAATTAATGTAAGACAAGTGCCATAGTTATTACCCGATGTGTATTAATAGAAAAAGAGAATAATATGTTTATGTCTTAAGATATAAATGTTATCTGGTCGAGGTTAGGAGAATTTATCATGACGAGGCTTTGCCGAGGCATGATAATTTCTCACAGCCGACACTAGATAACATCGATATTTTAAGACATTGACATGTTACAGTTAATGACATCGTGAAATTGACATTTAACTCAATCAAAACCATTCTAAATCGCTCACTCAGCGCTCCAATCATTCGTTCCTCACACTCACTCAAACCATTCAAAAACGTTCCAAACTAACTGAAAAAAACATATAACAACAACTTCGTTCAAAATATAAGGAGCTGAGAAAAAATCGGGATTATACTTATTTAATTGAAATTGTAAGCGTCTGATAGGTTCTTGAAGAAATGGGGAGCTATCTGAGAACTTCAATGCGTATTTTATCAAAGGGAGGTAATCAATATTGCTAAGTTTGTCCATCCTGAACAAAATTTGCAATACTGGATTACCTCCTATTAAATTCACTCAAAAGTCGCTCCACACATTCATTCAATTTCATTCCTAAATCATTCCATAATCATTCAGCTTGTCAACTTCACGATGTTTTAAACTGTATTCTATTTATCATGCGCTCATTTTTCAGCGCTTTGATATAATAAACCCTTAAAAATCAAAAAAAGACTACCTGATATCATACTATGTTATCAGACAGGCGATATCAGGTCAATACAGGCTTCATTGCATGATAAATGCATTTTTGTCCAATTTTCAGGCGTCAGTGGTGACGAAGACTCGAACATTGTGCTACACTCCATGTACAAACCCCGTACAGGTACCCGGTCAATGTTGCCCGTCATGTGCAGGTAGGATATAGCTTTGGTGGGAGACCTAAATGCTTTATCTACAGCTTGGGTAGTTCTGTAGATCTTTAAATACATGTACAGTTAACAACATCGTGAAATTGACCAGATGAATGATTTCGGAATAATTTGGAATGAAATTGAATGTGTTTTGAGTGAATTTAATGGGAGGTAATCCAATATCTCGAATTTTGTTCAAGATGGACAAAATTAGCGATATTAATTTTCTCCCATTAAGAAAAATGCATTTATGTTCTATAAATAGCTTCCTATTTATTCAAGATCTAATCAGATGCTTACAATTTCAATTAATGTAGTGCAATCCCGATTTATTTTTCCCAGTCATTTTTTTAACGAAGTTGTTGTTATATATTTTTCAGTGAGTTTAGAGCGTTTTTGAATGGTTTGAGTGAGTGTTCGGAATGATTGAATGGAACGCTGAGTGAATTAGATGTATTTAGAATGGTTTTTATTAAGGCGAGTGTCAATTTCACGATGTAACTAACTGTACCTTATTTTTGCCGACCAACCGTTGACAAACATTTGGAATAATATTTAAATACTATTCATGAAATACCAAATTCATAATAAATAGAAACGGATGTTGTATGTATTTGATTACTTTTCATTATAATTCTAATATTTCAAATCTGTTTTAAGGTGACGGGTTATTTTAATTCGTCATCATTTTTGTTTATTCATAAGCATTATGTTTATTGTGTAAGATTATTGAAATAAGTCGAGTAGAATTTTTCACTAGACGTGTAAAGTAATATAATGCCTTAGTTCATTGTATAGTTGTCATATGAATCAGGCTTGTTTGTTTGTTGTTGGTTTTTTTTCTTGGAATTGTGAATCAGAAATTATATTTATTAGTCTAATTTGTGTGATTTGAAAAAGAAGCTGTCTATTTTTTTCTATCCCAAGGATAAAATTTATATGAGCCTACGTATGACATTTCCAACAATTTGAAATATTCGTGAGGTACAAACATTGAGTAGCGTAGACAGCCACATAGTGTAAATATAAAGTTTCATAATGATCTACAGATAGTTTGAGACCTTATCTATCCACTAATGCATAGTGAAGACTCTGGACAGACTGTGCGGATGCGCAGGCTGGCCAGAGTCTTTGCTTTGCGCATATTTGAAATTGTTGGAAATGTCACGCACAGGCTCATATAACCTACGGTGTCATTGATTGTAAAGTAACTGTACAGATGTACGATTTGAATCTTAGTTTATTTAGCGATTATTACGTCCAGCATATGTAGATCTGTTGATAACGAAAAAAGGGGCCAACTAATTTCTCGCCCTATCGGTCTGAAACCCGCCCTGCATTCAGGTTGAAAAAAAATGTTGCATTCCGTTTTCAAATTATACCCCGCTTTACACGCAAGTATACGGGGTTAAGCGGGATATGACTTGAACCGGTTTGTCATCCTGAACGCAGGGCTGGATTCAAGCTAAAAAAACAACAACAACGGGCCCCGAAAGGGCGAGAAATAAGTTGACCCAATGAATGCGTTATATTATGACCGAGGGGGATAAATTTGTATCAATTAGGACGAACAATTTTCAATGATTTCTTAATGGATAGATTTTCATATATCATATATGTACTAAAATTATCTTACGGTAAACCATGGTGTAATATGATTGTTTATTTCTGTCTTTTTCGCTATGTTGAAAGATTTGAATTCGAAGTCAAGTTACTGATTTTTTCCCATTTATTCGGATTTTTCATCATGATTACATAATTTATAGATTAAGTGTCCATTATTTTTTTTATCTAATCTTAGTCGTGTCTACGAATATTTGTGTATTCTGATAGCTAAAAATTTGTTTTATTTTCTAATGAAAAACAATTTGAGTACACAGCTATTTTATAAGCTTCCGCAATAAGTAGTCTCGAAACAAATTTGTTTCGTTACTGACATTCTTTTTTTCATTTTAGATAAAAGATATTAAATTATAAGACACGAGGAGAATATTTATTGATTGCATAGAGGTATGAAAATGGGACTCGTGGATGAATCCGCTTCGCGTATTCAGTGTGGTAATGTTTTTAGTTTCAAGCCTCAATAAAATCAACAAAAACTTTCTTCATTAACATATTTAATGCTCAAAAAAATTTACGGTAGCTAATACGTAAATGAGAAATGATTTTGCCAGAGCCTATACTTGCATTGATATTTTTAGGATGTACGTTCAACGCCAAAAGTTACAATAATGGAGAAACATTTCCCCTGGAATCTGACCCGTGTACAGAATGTATTTGTCAGGTAAGGTTTCGGAATATTTTCACATGACCTTAGCCTAGGCTGCTGCCTGTTCAATTTACAAGATCGTGAACTTGACAGGTGAATGATTTCGAAATGAATTTGGAATGATGTTTATAGAGTTGGGTGGATGAGTTTTGAATTATATTTAAAGGGAGGTATTACAATATCGTTTATTTCGTTCATGGCGAATGAAATAAGCGATATTTATTATCTCCCTTTAAAAAGATATTTCAGAAAGGGTATTAAGAGATTTCTTCATCGTAATAAACCGGTCAGACGCTTCCAAATCCAAGCAAAACAGGTAAATCATGGAACTTTCGACCGATTAACGTGTATTATTTCAGCTTTCTGAATGTTATTGAAATGTTTTTGATTTGTTCGAGTGACTTCTTGGAATGATTTAGCTGAACGCTGAGTGAGTGATTTACAACGGTTATGAAAGGAATGAAAGTCAATTGCACAATGTTTGTAAATGAAGACGCATTGCCCAGCTGTATTGTCTATTTTAGTTACGCAAGCAAGAGTGAGATTCGAGAAACCGTTATCTCCTATCATTTTCAATGTAAAATTGATCTTTGATCATTCACTTGACATAGCTGGTCTAACGCTTTGTATTGGAGCAAGGGAGGTAACTGTTAAATTTTGTAAAGGAGTATTGGCTTTAGTATTAACCTCCCCTTTGTACAGATTTTCTATTTTTTTAAAATTGGTGGATTACCAAATCACGGTCATTTAATGCGGAAGAAAATGTGCGCTTATGATTTCTTTACTAAACCATCGAAATGGTCTTTATTTTGTTCAGCAATAGAAAATAATTGTCAATTGAGATTTTGCTTATTCATCAAAGATTTACAGCTTAAAACTACTGCGACCAACTACATTTACAAATAAAATATATTTCATCATTTAAGATTAGACAAGGATAATTCACCCATCATAGTATACTCAATTCCAAATGAACGCGAGAACTTCTAAATTTTGACAATCTCAAAATTTACATCCTTTATCGTCGGTACATTTTATATGACATAATACACGATCTTTAAAGGAAGAAAAAACCCAAAGAATTATCTATAGTATGGCGTTGATTGTATTCCATTCAACTTTGTAAAAACCGGGATTGCAATACGGGAAAGTGCACAATTTCTTTTGGAACTCAGTACATTTTACTGTGTGCGAAAAGGGGCATTAAAATCAAACAATCTCGTTGAATATTGTTTTCAAATCTTGTGATTCATACCTAAATTAACGAAATTAATACTAAATTAAACGATATTGATTTTCATTTCCTTTCTTTTCATTTCCTTTCTTTTCATTTAATTATTATTATTTCTATTATCATTTATTTTTATAATTATTATTTTATGTAAATGAAATGGATGCCTTTCTTTAATTTCAGGATGGGAATATATCGTGTCGTATAAAAGCCTGTCCGGTGTTGAATTGTCCCTTAGATAAAGTTATAAAAGAAGCAGGGTCGTGTTGTCCCAGATGCGAAGGTAAGTGACACAGTATGATACAATTAAAAACATACTAAAATTGACATTCATCTCGATCAAAAACATTTCAAATACTCGCTCAGCACTCCATTCATTCTCATTCCAAACAATCACTCAATCAATTAAAAAACGCTCAAACCCATTGAAAAATAAAGAATCAACAACGTCATACAAAATGAATTTGGATAGAGAAAAATCGCGATTTCACTGACACAATTCAAATTGTAAGCGTCTAATAGGTTGTTAGAGAAATAGGAAGCTTTTTATAGACCTTATCTGCATATCTTATTAAAGAGAGGTAATGAATATCACTAATTTTGTTCATCCTGAATATCCTGAACAAAATCTGCGATATTGGATTACCTCCCATTAAATTCACTCAAAAATCGCGCCACACACTCATTCAATTTTATTCCAAATCATTAAAAAATCAATCATCATGTCACTTTCACGATGTTCCTAACTGTATACGTACGATCTGTAATCAGGGCCAAAGTTTATAAAACTTTTCTCAGACTCAACTGAGAATTTCTTAAATTTGAAATCTAAATAAATGTATGTAAATAAAAGATAATTTTAATATGTTGTTACTTATAACAACTTATAAACATTATCTTTGAAGTCAATACATTAAAATGAGTATTCAAAACAGAATAACGGTTTGAATCTCAAATTGAAATTTGAAAAAAAATTGAATTAAGACTGAGAAAAGTTAATAACCTCGGGCCAAGATATCTTTTAAAAGCAAGCTGATTTTATTCGAGTCAAGAACAGGAATTTTTTTAAGGAAGTCTTGACAAGCCTTATAACTTTTCTGTTTAAGACGAGATTAAGATTATTCTTTCTATTTTATACGAAGTTTATATTAGTCAAAACCACCGCATGTGTACATTTAACATCCTCGAGAAATTGACAAGGTGAATGATTTTGAAATGGTTTTGTAATGAAATTGAATGAGTGCGATGAGTGAGTTTAAATGAAAATAAAGGGGGGGGGGTAATCCGATTTCGCTTATTTTGTTCGGGATGAATGATATTAGCGATATTCACTACCTCCCTTAAATAAGATATGCATACAAGTTCTATAAATAAATTCCTTTTTTAAAAACTAATCAGATGTTAAATTAAGTCAGCGAAATCGTGTTTTTTTCTACCTAGCTTTATTTTGAATGAAGTTGTTGACATAATCTTTTTTGATTTTGGAGCGTTTTTGAATGGTTTGAATGAGTTTGGTTTAAAACTATTTATTTCACATCGATTGGGAAACAAGTTTTTACAACTTAGATTAATCACTCTCGATTCATGGGTGCTCGCGCCGAATGTGTAGGCCAATTAAAGAATCAAGATCGATAGCCACTCCCAGGATCGATCTCAGGACGTTTAAGTGAGTGTTTGGAATGAATATTTTGCGAGCTGAGCGAGTATTATAGAATGGTTTTGATCGTTATGAGTGTAAATTTCACGAGGTGATTAATTGTACCCTCGAATGTTGAATACTGGATTGTGATTAAAAAATATTGTCAAAAAAGCGACACAATTCGAACAAAATATACTTAGAGTTATTCCCCTTGATAGTGAAGAATTTTGTATAGTCAACATATATTCCAATTTTCAAGTTCATACCTTTAGCAATACCAGAGATATCACTAAATGACGAAGACTTTGCACGACAGTCACGAAAATGACAATACTATCAAGGTTAAGAATATACCTCCCTATCTTTAAGATAAAACAGTCGAACTAACAAAGCAATGTATTATATTGCATCACATGGATTTATGTATCATTGAGTGTTTCATTTGAAAATGATCCATTATATTTTTCACTCAATGGTTTGTTTCAGGTAAAAGAAAGATATTCAGTTTACCAGGCGGACGATGTTTTCATCGTAAGAAGATATTCAGTAATGGTCGTATATTCAGACCTGACAGATGTACTCGGTGCGAGTGTAAGGTATGCTCTCTGTCTGGAAATGTTTCTTTTTAAAACTTTGGTATTTAGCGTCGATGGCATTTTATACAGCTATTTAGATAATTAATACACATATTTTTCTTATTTTATATTATTATTAAATAAATCAGCTGGATGTCACAATCGTATTCATTCACTTATAGTACATTATTTGAAACAACAATAACGACGACGACAACAACAACAAACATGAAATAGTACTATTTCTGATTGATAAATGCAGACATCAGATACCCAACCCCAAACTTAATGCGTATATTGATTTTTTTTTTTTCTTTTCTTGTCCTTAAAATTTATGCAATCCTGATTCAACACCAGCGATGAACATGTAAAAAAAGTTTTCTGAACAGTCTTTGAATATTCCTTTTGTGATCGAGGCGGGCATATATACTGTTCACAAAAAGTAGAGGATATTTTAAGTTTGATTTGTGGTGTTCTGGTCAGCTTGGGCATCCATACATCTTCAGGGCCCCGTTTTTGATTCATCAACAAAGAAGCCAATTGTTTGATATCGTAACAATATCTGACTGTGAGACACAGGGTTTGACAGCAGTCTGGACTCATGTTCTTCTGGTTTCCAGCATGACATTGACTCACTTACGGTGAGCTTTCATTAGACCTCACATTAATCCAGCAAAATGTGATGCAAATACATGATAGAGATAAACACCAAATAATTTTCTCGGTGTTATGCTCAACTTAAGTAAGAATTTCCATTACAACATACGCCATGTTAAAATAAGCGCTATACCCCTCTCTTCCTTAATGCTGAATGTGCAGAATGTGTTTAGCAGAAAAGGGAATTCCATAACTACCATACTACAATGAGACAATTGCTAGTTGGCCTTGGATACTTTAGATTGTCCTAAATTGTTTGCATTCACAATAACCTTATGGATTAACAGATTATCCCCTACTTTTTGTGAACAGTATAATTTCATATTTAAAAACGATTTTTAAGAGCCTTTTTCAAATATGATAGATTAATTTGGGGGCCATGAAAATAAAGTCCATTATTAAACATAATAATTTAATTCTAGTTGATTCCATCAGATTTCGCGCATTCTGATTGGTAGAGATATTGCTTTTATTTCTCAATATAATTAGCTTTGACTACGCAGCTATTTTGTAAGCTTCCACAGAATGTAGTCCCACGAGATCACTGCTTTAATGTTAACAAATCTTTACATTTTTGCTTTATCATATTAAATTGTAAGATATACAGAGAGTATTTGTTGATTTCATAAATGTACAAAACTAACTCGTGTATGAATCCGCGTTGTGTGATCATACAGTGTTATAAGATTATTTTTGTTTCATACCTAAATGCATTTAACACATACTCTCTTCATCTGTTAATTATTTTCCAGAAAGGTACGTCTATTTGTGAACGTGAAGTATGTCCAACATTAAACTGTCCGATAGATGTACAGATAGCTACGAAGAAATCTTGTTGTATGGCCTGTCCAGAGAAAAAGCGATGTCTACATAATGAAAACTATTATACAGTAAGTATTATTTCAATACGTGGGCTGTCAAAAAAGTTTTGGGAAAGGTGGTTCAAATCATTTAATATTCGGTTTTATTCAATATATAATTTTCTGTTGTTAAAGGTATGACTGTACGAAACTTTTTCGACAACCCTGTTAAGAGACTGATGCTACCCGAAGTGGAGGGATGATATCATTTTTTCTTAGTCGGATATTCATTTAGGAATTCCCCATGTCCTTCTAAGCAATCACAAATGAAGAAAAATGAAAATGCAGACGTTATGCTCGATTATTTTATATTTTCGAGACAAAGCTATATTTTGAGTAATACATAGTTGGCAGCATAGATTTTGTTCTATCTTTTTCATTTTTTTATTACTTCACGAATTAATCTTAGCCCTTTCCTGTTTTACAATATTTTGGACCTGTCCAAACTCAAAGGTTTTGCAGACGAAAATTTAAAATGGGTTTAATTTGAAAAATAACCATTCAGTAGGGTAGAAAATAGTGTGGAAAAAGACGAAATTGCTTGTCATAAGCAATTTCTTCTTTTTTCACAATGTTTTCTCAATCATGAAATCACAGGCACGTTAAAAGCAGGGATTAAACAGTAAAGGGTTAAGCTATTTGTGCGACATTTGACTTAGTTGCTTTATTGGTTATTTACAGGATGGTTCTGAGTGGAAGCCTGACACGTGCACCACGTGCGATTGTAATGATGGAGTAGTCCACTGTCAAGTAGAACAATGTAACAACGCTCTGTGGTGTGAACCGGGTTATACACTACAGTTTGATGACAGGGAATGTTGCCCTAGATGTGTGGAATGTAAGATATATTATGTGACCCGTCACGCGAAAAGGGACCATCTGGGAACTCTGTACAATAAATGTTTGAAAAAGAGATTGGATCCAGTATAGATCAACCAGAGGTCGCATTTCAAAAATTCTTTTATTGGAATGTAGATTATTC
Organism: Fragum whitleyi; assembly: GCA_948146395.1. NCBI lineage: Eukaryota > Metazoa > Mollusca > Bivalvia > Cardiida > Cardiidae > Fragum > Fragum whitleyi. Next base: position 7,871,839 of record OX411558.1, read on the forward strand.
ATTCCAGATTCAGAAAATAAGCAAAGAGCGAAACAAATCGACCCTAGTCAGACTGCGCAATTCGCGCAGTCTGACTAGGGTCGACACTTTACGCGCTGCCCAGATGTCTCTTTTCGCGTGACGGTTCACAAATACATTACATTTAATCGATAATTTCAATAGCTTCGTTCGATGAACTTATATTCTTAACCCGTTGTGAAAAAATCAATTTATCACTTACTGATACATGGATATTTACCATCTGTAATAACGAACAGACATCATTTGGCATCTTGTGTGACAAAATGAAAAGTAACAACGCTCTGTGGTGTGAGCCGGGTTATACACTACAGTTTGATGAAAGGGAATGTTGCCCTAGATGTGTGGAATGTAAGATATTTATATATGACATTAAATCTAAAATTTCAAAAGCTTCGTTTCAATTCACTTAAATCCTACACGCGTTGTGAAACAGGCACTTCATAATTTTCTGATATTTTACAGTAACAGACAACAAACGGACATGTATAAGTATCTTATGTATGAAAAGCAAATGTTGAAGTTGTTTCTACACTTTATCCGTTTTTCCACTTGAATCGTAAAAAAATCATTTCGTAATTCAAACACTTGTCGAAAATAAAGGTTCAATACTTTCTTTTTTTATACAACACAATCTTATATAAGTAGTGATTTTATCATGAAATGCATTCCTTTTGTCTCAATTTTGTTGGTCTGTTACTCACATTTTGTTGTTCGAATAACCTACCCATTTTAGGACTTACCCAATTATAAATTCAGAAATACGGCATTGCAAATGGCAAAGTTTGTGAATTTACGAACTTTGCCATTTCTAATGCTGTATTACTTCTGTATTCCTTTGCTGTAATATAAGTTATATTATTGAGAATAATTGTACTATCTATGTGTTAATAAAAATGGTATAAATGCTGATTTTTTTGTCGTGTAAATGAGTAAGTTTTTCTTACTGCCAAAAGTGAGAAGCAGACCAACTAAAGTGAAACAAAAGTTTTGCATTTCATGATAAAATCATTACTTAAATGAACACGCTTTCACCAACATTCTATTTTCTCATTATAGCACCTGTTTCAATTTGATTTCAGCTCGAGCGGTATGCACTGTTTACGGTGACCCACATTACAGAACATTTGACGGAACTATGTACAACTTCCAGGGGACGTGCAAATACATTCTGGTAGAGGACACATTTGATAAATCATTCTCAATACGCGTGCGTAATGACGCGCGTACATCAAGTAGCTTTACGTGGACTAAAATGTTAGTGATATTTATAAACGATGTTCGTATTAATTTTCAACAAAGATTACGGGTAAAAGTAAACAGGAAGAGAGTAAGACTTCCATATACTCACAATAACATTCCGTCTTTTACGATAAAACATAACGGCCACAATGTGGTCCTGACTTGGTCTAGTGACGTCACAGTGACGTGGGACGGTGATAGTTTCGTAGAAGTGTCCGTGTCCAGCCGATACAAACAGAAGTTACGTGGATTGTGTGGAAACTTTAATGGACGAGCATTCGATGACTTAAAGGGTCAAGATGGCCGAATCTATCACACGGGTGCGGAATTTGGCGAGACTTGGAGATATGGAAGTAGAAGCGCATGCGTGATCAAACCGGAACTGACCTCAGAATCTCAATGTGAAAATAATACTGAAATCTTCCGACGTGCCAAAAAAGAATGTAGTTTTCTACTTGGATCTGTATTTCACAGATGTCGACGAATTGTGGATGTCAGATCATATTACACGTAAGTAAAATTTTAGCATCATAAATCCAAAAATGTGTACACTCATTCTCACGAGAACTGGGATTTTAGTATCGCCGCATTTTAAATTGCCTAAAATATATTTTATGTGATTATTTGATGCTTTAAATGATAGTCCTCCATGAACTTAGTTTATGAGCACTAAGAAAATGATCGTGGTTGACGTTTCGGAGACAAGAGACGTGTTTATGAGTGCATTTTGTAATATTCGATACTGTCGCTTTTTCATTTGACGATTTTTGCTAGTACATTAAGTCGAGATGCCTTTTTTCAGAATAAAGATATTCTTTCAAATGAGTCGTACTCATGTCTTTTACCTCTAGAAACCCGCCGTGCACCGTATTGGCTAATTTAAGGTAGTGGAACCGTAATAGTTACGCAACATTTTGGACCATATGTTCTTTCACAATGTTAACCGAGGTTTCCTAATGAAAATTATTAGGAAACCTCGGTTAGTACTGTTAAAGTTCATTACTCCTGAAGGTAGTGGAACCGTAATAGTTACGCAACATTTTGGACCATATGTTCTTTCACAATGTTAACCGAGGTTTCCTAATGAAAATCATTAGAACACCTCGGTTAGCACTGTTAAAGTTCATTACTCCTGAAACGTTGCAAAACTATTACGGGTCTACTACCTTAAATAAATACCGAGTCAAAAACCTAATGTCTCCGAAAAAAAAGCAATAATGAAGTAATCTTTGATGCAGAGACATTGAAGATGCGTAATCGATGAAATAAAGCCCAAGAATTGAACAATTATTATTCCTTAGCATGCTGAATTCATGCTTTAAAATTAATGCGTTTTAATTGCAATAAAAAATTTACACGGAATTCCTTATACCAGTTTATTCAGATAAGGTGGCTTCTTGCAATAAACTAATGTTATCTTCGATACTATGCTTAGCAAAAAAGAAACTTTACATGACTTACTGTGGACTATAATGTCGCCATGAAACCATAAAGAATGAAAATGTTACTATTACAAGAAACTTGTAAGCAATGTCATTCGGTTTATTGACGGTCAACCACAGGATCTCTGTTAAATGGGTTTTTTATTTATGTTCAAAAGAAAAAAGGGTCGATTTGAAAAATTAGAGAAATGAAAGAAAGTGTATCGGTGATGTTTTGAGTACCATTCCTTAATGTTTTCGTACTTTAGGTACCCCGACACAATTTGGCACTTGTTCCAATCTTTTTTTAAATAAATATATTTCGTAGAGTGTACCATTACGATGATTTGTCCAAAAAACCAGCATACCTGTCTATGCATTTTTCGGAGAAAAATGGGATTTTTGAAAATATCAGTTTTTCTTGCAAAAATGCCAAGAAACGGACGATAAGAAGCTGAACGGCGACCTTCAATAATAGTGAGTTGGTATGCATGATGAATTGAATACAAGGAATTGTAATATATTGGATAAGTAACATTTACAAAACGAAAATGCAGGAAAAACGTTCTCGAAAAATACTCTTTTTTCCGACGAAATCTAAATTATATTTTGAAATTCAGAAAAAACATACACCCGTATTAAAAATAGTTGAAAGAATATTTTAGAAAATTAGTTGAACATGAGAAGATTTAGAAATTTAGATTTAGAAGGAAGATGACTTCTTCTACTTTTACAAAAGAAAATACGTATGCAAGAAAAATATGTTTATAACAAACCCAATCATCATGCAGATTTCAGAAGAAGATGCATTTCAGGCAAAAAAAACTAAAATCGTCCATGACATAGTAAATATCTAAGTGTCATTTGTTGAATCCTCTAGAAAAAATTATCAAATGACAAAAGACAGTTAAAAGATAATGCCATGGCAGAGAAAGGCAGGCTATAACATTATTAGAAAAGAAATACTTGCTTGCAATCTTCTTACTTTGCAACAAATTATCCCGATTTTTCATAAAGTACGCTATGAAGGAGATAAACGTTCATTATTTAAGCTTCTTTGGTAATGTCTTATTAGTTCTATCAAGTTTAGTTCCACTGACTCTGTCGGAACAAGTTCTTGTAACGTTCGAAAGGAAAAAATGCTCGTGAATCTGTATTACACAATTTTTAAGAGGGTTTATAATTTAAAAAAAACAAATAAGTTGTACCTCAGTATGAATTTTCATTTCATCGCAATATGATTGCAGAACACAATATAATAAAGTTAGAATATCAAAAGGCACGAACCTAAAATATAAAATATATCGAAAGGCATAAACTTTTATCAAAGGGAGGTAATATGTTTTTCGTTATTTTTGCTTATTCTAGTTAAGGTTTCCAATTGTGTCGGGGTACCTTAAGTCGTTCCAATATCATAAAGATTCATAAAGTAAATAGAGGATAATCGTTTGTTTTAGTTTAAGATCGATTTATATTCATTGAGTGAACAACAAAAGCTATATTTTCAAGAGTGGCAGAGCCACGAGTGAAAATATAGCTTTTGTTGTTCACGAAATGAATTATTAATCGATCTTACAAGAAAGGCAAACGATTATTCTATTTCTTTAATGCAAAAATGAGACAAAATGTGAAATTTCTAGGACAATTTTTCGTAAAGCGCGTCATTTTGCACGTGATTGCTATGCAACGTTCATTGTGACGTCACTTATTTTGCCCCGCATAGATGACTTCAGATAGGGTTAAATGCACAAAAGCAGGGTATAAAATTTTGATAATTTCACTGCTCTTTCGGTGAGTTTATCAAGTGATAATCTACCGTTATTTCTCGATAAATCACCGAAAAGCATTAAAGAAACACCCATAATTGTCTTGCAGTTATCCTTCCTTTGATGAAATGAATAGGAAAATATGCGATGGTTACAACGCATCTACATGATGTTACAAGGGACCTATCTTACCTCTTATGGTTGCTAAATCGATTTTTGTCAAATGATATGAGATAAACCGTCGCTTTCAATAATTTTACATTTGGAATTCGACGGTTACTGTACCTATCCATAGACTCTTGTCGTTTCTCACGGCACGACAAGACAATTTCATCCGAGCCACCAGTCGCCCTACTCTCTTAGGCGTATCACTCGCTTACTCAGTGGGAGACAAATAACACTAATCACAATGACTTTTGTCAAATATCGGGTGAAATATGGCCGAGCCGGAGATCGATCATACAACCCCATGATGGAAAACCAGACGCGTTACCGACTGTTCTAACCGGTTCTAAACCAAGATGTTAAAATGTGAAATGCCTGTTCTGAGTAGCCAAACTTACGAGTGGCATTATTAACAGACATGCAAACTCTATGCATACCCGTGGTCTGATTTATGTCTTTGTGCGATTGTCGTGGCATATACGTTTCAATAAAAATGTCCATACATGTTTTGTTTTTATCGAGCCAATGCTACTGAATGAGTGGGCCTTAGTAGCAAAAAGCACCCAAAATGAAGTTTGGGTTGCTCAACACGAGTATGCGACGAATTTGGAAGTGACAGACGCACTAGCCTGTGATCGCTTAAATCGCGCAAAATATTGCGTCTTGTGTGTTTATGTCGTTAGCAAGACTAGCACATGTTAAAAAGTTAGCGTATAGACACTGTTAGTCATTCAAAACAGACCAAGAAGTATGTAAAGTTTCATTTTATTATACGCCCGAAGAGTCGTATTATGTTATGGCCTCGGTCGTCCTACCGTCTGTCTGTCTGTCCGTCTGTCTGTCCGTCTTTGCGTCCGTTTGTCCGTCCGTTAGCATTTTTTTTGTGTGCGCAACTCCTCCTAAACTATCAATGGGAATGAGCTGAAACTTGGCACAATTACTCCCTATGATGACTAGTTGTGCATAAGACCTTTGAAATTCAAATCGCTCCAGTCATTCCTGAGAAATCTTGAATTATCTGCTCTTGAATATAACCAAAATCATTGTTTTTTGTGAGCACAACTCCTCCTAAACTATCAATAGGAATGAGGTGAATCTTGAATTATCTGCCCTTGATTTAAACGAAAATCACTGTATTTTGTGTGCGCAACTCCTCCTTAACTTTCAATTGAAATGAGCTGAAAGTGGACACAATTACCTTCTATAATGTCTAGTTTTGCATAAGACTTTTCAATTCAAAATGCTCCAGTCATTCTTGAGTTATCATGAATTATCTGCCCTTGAGTTGATGAAAAACAAAATTTCTTGACAGCTCATTTTCTCCTACATTTTGGATGGGAATGAAAGGAAACTTGCCATAATGACTCTGTAGGTCGTCTATTTGTGCATAGGACTAAATATATTATCATATTAAAAGTAGTTCCTTATTTATCTGCCCTTTACTTTACAAAATAGTTTAAATTTACAGATTTTTTTGTGCGTGCGTCGTGACGGTGCGTGTGCACAACTCCTACAAATTTAATTGGATTGAAATGAATCTTGCCAAAATGTAACCCTGATATTTGGTTAAGCATAAGACTTCAGAAATTCAAAAAGCTTGGGTCTTTCTTTAATTATCTGCCCTTGAATTGATTGGAATTCACTATATTTCTTTTGTGAGCAACTCGTCACATTTTGCATTGGAATGAACTGAAACTTGCAAAATAACTGTTTGGCATATTGTTGTGCATAAAAATCATTTTCAATTTACAATCAAAAGGTCATACTATGTTATGGCACCAGTTGTCTGTCTGTCTGTCTGTTTGAAATTTTTAAGCTATCATTCAAGCTCAAGTTACTGACAAGCCAAGGTTCCTGACAAGCCCCATCGGGCGTATATGCGCCGCTCTGCGAAGCTCTTGTTTTTTTCTAAGTATAGATTTTTCAATATATTCCACAACAAAATCACAACGTATGAGAGCATCAAAACTTGTAACATAACCAGTATAAAGAATTATCACTGGGATTGGTTGCATACAACGTTCAGTGTGATAATTATGAGGTAAAGTGGTGCGTTTTGTAATCATCGAGACCGTAATATTCGTTACCAAATTTTACTGCTAACGACAAACTTCAACCAAAACATATAGATAGACCGGGGGTCGTATTCACCAACCTTTTCTAAAATTTAGAATTAAGTATAGGCTAAATTGCCAAGTCTGGACTTTCCCAAGAATAGACTTAAGTGCGTATTCACCAACGCAATTTAGAATAGACTTAATTTAGAACGGTTTGTACAGAACTTAAGCGGCCACAGACTTACGATGGTTCCCCAATTCTGACGAGACGCAAATAAAAAGAGGAACCATTGAGTTTCTGTCTCACTCTTAATTTCCCTCCTTGTTTACAAAATGACATTTTCATGTAATTTTTCAGTCGAAATAAATTGTCACATCTAAAAATTCAATATCTAGCTGGGACATTTGATTGGCTAAATGCAAAGATCAATTGACTTAGCATAATAACTTTGATTACAGTTGACAGAAACAAACGTGTTTATTTGGCAATCGATAAAAAACGTGAAATTACTCGCTGTAGTTACGGGATTTAGATTTTCGATTGACAAACTGTATTTCATTTCTATTGAGTAATTGCGGCGATTATTTATGAGTAGTAATATGTGATATACGCCATTATGGCTGTTCCGATACCAAAATTAGACTTTACAATAAGAAATTAAACACTGAACAAAGAAAAAAACAACAACCAAATTCAACACAAACTTGGCAACGAGGTTAACATGATTCCTACCTAAATCTTTCATCGCGAGAGCTTCCAACTTTTCAATAAAAACAAGTCGCTTTTGAAAATATGAGAATTATAAACTCTCTCCTTTAACTTGAACCATGTTCATGATGTTGCTTTGCAGAAAGTATTGGCACCCAAACAAATAGAATCTTGAGTAAAAATGCACCAAGTTTTCTATTGCTCGAGTTGAAATGACAATCTGCCTTCGTAATCTTTCGTCCATCTGTCTTGTTCCTATCCACACACCACCATCCCTGAAAACTTTACTTCGCTTAAAATATATTACTCCTTAACCATCCTCCTCCCTTGTGAATGTAAATCCAATGTGAAATCCCTGAACACTCGCCGAGAATGTTGTAAAATTTAACATTCTGTCGATATGTAAACATACACTTCAAGGTTAAATTGCGTCACAAATGTGTTTGACGTCATTCGATAAATAATTCGACCGAAAACATAAATTATGTGTCAGAAAGGAAAATTAATGGGAAATTCTTTCTATATTGACATTTTATTTTGTCATCACGTTGATATAAAACCATGTTTTCCATCCGAAGTGAGGTGGACAGTCGCAAATTTTTTCACATTTAGCACGGAAGGTATTAGACTTGGAAAAACGACTTTATTCTTAAGAATTTAGTCCATTCCGTAATTTAGAATGGGTTGGTGAATACGCACTAAATTCAAAATATTTCATTCTTGGGATTTAGTGTGCTAAATTGATGCAAAATGCGTTGGTGAATACGGCCCCTGATATCCATTCTTATGGCACCACCTGAAAATAGAAAACAACATTTCTATGATAGGTAAACCTAATTCCCTGCCTTTATATGCTGCAAGAATAACTTTTTGTAAATTTCGAGACCATGTGTATATATTTCATTTCAATTGGTTGTTCACGCTGGTACGGTTACAATTTGTTTTAAATTAGCATTCTTAGTCTTGGGAAATTAAAGTTTGACCTGGCCATCATCGCATTGCACACTTAAGCGTGTTTGTGAAGCTGCAATCTTCAATACTGTGAAAAATGGGTAGAAAAATACGATGTTTAAAGTGATGACAAATCTATGTGAGTGGGTCAACCCAGATTTAAGATGTGCATAAGTATTTAACAATAGATATGTGAATTTTCGTTTTACATTCAAAGAAATTTTGGTTTTCAAAATGGTAATTGCAATCAGATTTTCTCACTTTTTTAAAAGGGACTGTATACCTAGAAATCATTTCTTTCAAAGAGTCAGATAATTTTTTAACCATGCATGCTTTTATATACAATTTGATAGCTTTTTTAGCTATGTATCACCATTTAAACTACACTCGATAAATTAGGCGTAATCTTCGACATGATATACCTCATTCGAGAATTCAAACAGAAAATCACAAATTTGCATTGAAATAGAAGGCAGCCTCATTATTTTCATTTTATATGTATTCCAGTTGAATTTTCGAAGTACTTAAACTATCGAATGTTATCGTACACGTTGAAAATCAAAGTGTAAGTCGGTGTGAGATGAACAAAAAACACTATATTTTAAAAAGTCTGTTACAGACACACATTTTAATATCGAAAAAAAATCGATTTTTGAAAAATTGGACGGGTACTATGATTTTCATTTTTTGACATTTTAGAACCCAAAAAATCCCAAATCTCTTGAGAATGAGTGGAAACAGTTTCGAAAAAGAGCGAGGAATCTTGTTACAGATGACTAAAATTTCAAACATCTGTTTTGTCAAAGTGCAATGATATATACGGTGTCCAAAACCGCCCAAGGATCGCCCTACCAGCCCTTTGTTCAGGGTGACGTAGCGGTGGTGGAATTGAATGAAATTATATCCCGCTTTGCACGCAAGTGTGCGTGCAAAGCGGGGTATAATTCTAAAACATTTTGTACAATTTTGACATACTGAACGCAGGACAGCATATCATTTAGTTAATTTTTTGGTTTCCTATTTTCACATGAATGATTGATGGCTTTACAAGACAAAAGTCAGCTGAGTTATTGTCGTGGCCTGGTGTCTGTCGTTAGTGCGTCTGTCCGTTACTTTTTATCCCCCGCCGAAAAATTTGTTTTTGCCATGTCCTTCCGTCCGTCCGTCCTTCCGTCCGTCCGTCCTTCCGTCCGTCCGTCCGACATTCATTTCCGCGCTATTTCTTGAAAACTATTGACCAGATTTCAATGAAACTTGGCACACAGCTTCACTACAATGAGGACATGCGCATATCGTTGGGGTTACCCGGTTCGACCGTCGGAATTTAGAGTTACTGCCCCTGACTGTTTAAGCCATATACATACATAGTGATATTCGTTTCCGCGCTATTTCTTGAAAACTATAAACCGGATTTCAATGAAACTTGGCACACAGCTTCACTTCAATGAGGACATGCGCACATCGTCGGGGTTACCCGGTTCGACCGTCGAATTTAGAGTTACTGCCCCTGACTGTTTAAGCCATATACATACAGAGTGATATTCGTTTCCGCGCTATTTCTTGAAAACTATAGGTTGATGTAGATAAAAGATAACCTGTACCTAAGTTTGATATTAACTCCATTGACAATGAAAATATGTTCGGCGGGGGATATCAATTCAACGAATGTGCTTGTTGCTTTAAACCTCAGATACTACAGGACAGAATTCATCCAAATTTCACAGGAATGAATGACGCTTGCGACATGCTCTTTGAGATTTCTTCAATAATTCGGGCTGATGACATTGGTGCTATGGGCTAATGGGGCACCAAAATAGTCCAATATGATGCAATATGATTAAATCAAATTTCACAGGAATGATCCTTCGGACATGCTCTTTCAGATTTCTTCGTAAAATTATCAGGTTAATAACACGAGAACTACGTGCTGTCGCGACACCAAATAATGATCACATATGATGAACATTAAAAAAACATTTCTTTTCTGAAACTACTATTCAGAATTCAACCAAACTTCGCAGGAATAGTCCTTAGGACATTGATTTCTTCATTGAAATCTGTTAGGGCTAATAACATAGACTTTTTAGATCGTTCAGTCACTGGAAAAAGGTCACTTATGAAGAAATTTAAAAAATCGTCTTCTCTTAATCAACTGGCGAGAATTGCCCCGAACTGCACAAGATTGATCCTTAGGACATTTTCAATTAAATTTCTTTGAATTTGGATGATATTATGCTGCGACATGGAAAAAGGGGTCTTTGTGATGCAACATTTCTTAATTGCACAAGTCGTACATTTATTAACACATTTTTCTGAAATAAAATATTGCTTATTAAATGACTATGGGCACATTAAATATTATTCTGTGTCATGGAAAAACGGACCTTTTTTGTTAAGGCTTACAAATAGATTATACATTAGCTCAGTGGAACGATACTGGCCCTCTTGGACTTCTTGTAAACTGTTCAAATAAGATTCATAACATAAGACTTCGTTCGGAATCTGAATTCATCCTTCATGCTTTCAGATAGCTGTTGCATTTGAATTTTAATCGTAGAATTCAATGCATGATTGTAAAGTTTAATAGAATTCGGTAATATATGTATGATTGCAAAGTTTGGTTAATATCTGCACGCAATCTCATGACTGATTCGTCTGAGGAGATGTCGTTAAGTCTACGCTCATAAAGTATTTCATAATTCATAATTACATTATAAATTAAAAGTAATGTTCTACAATTACAATATCTTGAAATTGACACGGAAAATAATTTTGGAATGATATTTGAATAAATTTGAATGAGTATAATAGGTGAGTTTTGAGTGAAATTAGAGGGATGTAATCAAATTTCGCTAATTTTGTTCAAAATGAACAAAATTAGCTATATTTATTACCTCACTTTAATAAAACATGCATACAATTTCTATTATAGATTCCTTTTTCTTCAAGAACCAATAAGACGTGTATAATTTCAGTTATGTCAGCGAAATCGCTTTTTTCTAGCTATATTCATTTTGGTCTCATCTGCTTTAGTGATATTGGAGCGTTTTTGAATGATTTGAGTGAGTGTTTTGAATGAACGAATGGAGCGCTGAGAGCGACTTAGAATGGTGTTGATCGGAATGACAGTCAATTTCACGATGTTATTACCTGTATCTGAGGCGATGTGTTAAATAAGATATTAAAGTTGCACTCTCTAAATCAAATGTAATGTTCTTCAAATAAAACCAGTTGATTTTTTGTGTATTGTTTCATTACTTTTTATATTATTTCAGCTCATGTATAACAGATACCTGTGAATGTCCCACTAATAAAAGGTGTGAATGTGAGGCTTTCAACGCGTATGCGCGGGCATGCGCACAAGATGGAATTCACATCAACTGGGAACCTGTAGCACCATGTGCAGGTAATTGATAGATGTGAGCCTTCCCCCCCCCCCCCCCCTTGACTATCGTCATGACACATCTTCGAAAATTTGTAAAACGTCATTTATCTTATATCTAATTAAACAAATATCCGTGTGACAACATACCATATGATATTATGATATCACATGGATATTTTTAGAACAATAATGCGGTTATGTTTAGAAACTTGCATTTCTGTTAGAAACATCGACGATAACAAGGCAAATAGAGGTTACACGATAAATATAATACATACTTAGTGTAATGTGGGAATTGAAAATATATAGTCTCTGCAGAGCCTCGACAATTATCAGTCCCTCAACCTCGTAAGATATTTATTTTCATACAAAACATAAACGTATTATACATTTATCTACAAAACATATGGACATGAAACAAAAACAAATCTTAGCGGGGCGCCCTATACTTCATTAATATAGCTGTTTTAGCTGCAGTTATAGGTCAAGTGATGTTTTGATTGACAGCAGCGATCTGAAATTTTTCTATGTCAGTTGTCTTCAAATATCTGGCCAAAAGGAAATAACGAAATTATATCAGGTTTATATATTCATTACGGTATTGATAAAAATATTTTGTTCAAAATTAAATTTGCACATAATGACATGTCAATAATGATATGTCATGCATACAAAATTCGTTTTTATTTCTTTTATATCTTATTATGTTTATAGTCCTTTTTTTTTGTTTTTTTCAGCTGAAAGCAAGTGCCCAGTAGGAGCAAAGTTCAAAGAGTGCGCCACGCCTTGTCCCAAAACATGTGCCAACTATGATAAAGTAGAACCCTGTCTCAGACCCTGTGTCCCCGCCTGCCAGTGTAAATCTGGACTGGTTTTACACGAGAACCTATGTATTAAACCTAACAAATGTCCAGTCAGATAGCGCATGCTCAATGTACCGGATATACTTACCTCAGATGTTACCATGGTAACATACCGACCAATCACGGCGTCAGACGCCTATCAGTCCCTAGCAACGAGACGCAAGTACAAAAGTAATCGAGAATCGACCTTGTAAACACTTAAATCATAGTATGAACGAATCCGATTCGACTTTGCTACTTTTTGCGAAAGTGTTCTTACACATTTAAATTTGCTTTAATGTCTAAAAGTAAGAACAGCAGTTGTTGTGTCGTCCAAAATTTTGAAATTGGGCCGACGTCTGGATTCCTCAGTTTTTATTGCATCATTTCGGTTCTCCGATTTAAGGCTTATTTGTGTTGCTATGACGGATTACTGTTGTCCCAGATGCAATATGGGTTTTCTCGGTGAAAAATTGCAAAGAGGAGCACCGGTCTATATAACTGCAATACTGTTGAAAGCGGTGCTCATTAACATTGTATGCTGTATGCACTCAAACATTTCCTAAAACAGGGTTTTAAGAACTTTGACGTCACTTCAATTTCAAATTTGAAATTTACTTACAAAAGTAGGGTATATTTTCTGCCAATTGAGTATTTTAGTTTTACAGTTAGCATCACCGTATTAGTGAAATAATAAATAATTTCAAAATGCTATGGAATGAATTAGAATGTCTTGAAGGAGGCGTTTTGAATGAGTTAAAGGAAGGTAATACAATATCGAAAAATAAGCGATATTTTTATAAACACCCCTTTACTAAAATTAGGAACTTTTTCTGTTTGTAAGTCTTCGAGGACAAATCAGACAATTTTTAATCCATACCACGGAATAAAATCGAGTAATGATTTCATCTATTTAAATTAAATGTTCATCATTATTAACGATATTAAGACGTTTTTGAATAGTTTGGGTGTTGGCGATGAAAGAATGGAGCGTTGAGCGAGTGATTTAGATTGGTTTGGGTCGAGAAGCATGTAAAGTTCCATATGTTACTGACTGTACATAGAAATTTTACGTAATGGGTTTTTTTTTATCTTTACATAGCCATGAATTGTCTGTTATTCTTGACAATCGAAAATTTTAAGCAGTGACGACTACTTCAAGATCGAAACATAATCCCCAAAAAGCTTCGATTTAGATTATGAAAGTGAGACTTTGTATTCATCGTCTGTATTCATCGCCTAATGAAAACATTAGGAAACCTCGGTTAACATTGTTAAAAATCATTACATCCGAAACGTTGCCGAACTATATTGGGACAAGTATCTTAACTGTTCGCTAGTCACACCCTCTGGACTCCGACAATATATTTCGAGGCGTCAATGCAACACTTTTGTAAGTGCCTATACAATTATTGGCACTAACAATAGTGTTGCACTTGCCCCTCGATTTAGTCTTCGCCACAAGCCAGCCTAAGATTCAGGATGTGGCCAAGTTTTCGAACAATAAAGAAATGCATGACTTGTTAGAGCACCTGCATGGCATGTATAATTCCTTTATTTTTTTCGCAATGATTTCACATTGAAGTTAATGTTAGAAAAGCCATGGCCGAACACATTAAATACGCAAACCGTTTGTGGGCAATCTAATTCTAAAATGTGACGCTACGGTTGCGATAAATACAGTCAGTTATGTCATGAACTCAACAATCACTCCGTACAATAATATTCTTAATGGCTCTTTTCAATCATTCATTCCAAACAACCATTCTAACCCAAAGTCGCTCCAAAAAACCTCAAAGAAATAACTCTATTCCAATCTTGAATTTCGAAGAGTATGGTTGGTTCCCGAAGACACAAAGAACTATTTATAAAACTTTGAAAAGACTAAGAGTTTTAAAAACTTTAAAAACTTATAATACTATTTTTGATACAAGAGGGTAATTTATATCGCTAATTAGGTTGAAACGGAACAAAACTTTCGATATTGTATAACATCCCTTTAATTTCATTCAAAACTCGCTAACTCCACTCAGTCAATTTCATTCTGAAATCATCTACCTTTTCAATCTCATGATGTTATTAACTGTGAGTAGTTCATAAACGCAAAAAGCTCATTTATTGCAGAACTTTGAATGTCAACATTTAAACTTAAATCTAGCTCTCTTTTATTTATGAATTTTATTGGTGAGTGTTTAAAATCTAGCCGGGTAAAACCAAATGGAATCTCATGTCTCTGAACTGTTAAAATGGCCAGTATTTATTATTGATGGTAGTTATACAGGTGACAAACTGTTCATCCATCCATCCATCCATCCATCCATCCATCCATCCATCCATCCATCCATCCATCCATCCATCCATCCATCCATCCATCCATCCATCCACCAATCCGCCAATCCATCCGTCCATCCATCCATCCATCCATCCATCCATCCATCCATCCATCCATCCATCCATCCATCCATCCATCCATCCATCCATCCATCCATCCATCCATCCATCCATCCATCCATCCATCCATCCATCCATCCATCCATCCATCCATCCATCTACCTCATATCCACCAATCCATCCATCCATGCATCCATCCATCCATCCATCCATCCATCCATCCATCCATCCATCCATCCATCCATCCATCCATCCATCCATCCATCCATCCATCCATCCATCCATCCATCCATCCATCCATTCACCTTTCAATTCATCCATCCATAAATATCTCTTAAATCGAAAACATTTGACCCAAGTGGAATCGCGTTATCCAATGTACGATCACCGGTCATGTTTTTTTCGGATGCGAAAATGTACTTTTCATGCGTCTGCTTATATATCTCAACTTCTATGTTCATATAATTGTCACCTGTATGACATGGGTTTGATAGAGATTAAATTTATCATTTGAGCCTGTGCATGATATTTCCAACAATTTCAAATGTGCGCAAAGCAAAGACTCTAGCCAGTCTGTGCATCCGCACAGTCAGGCTAGAGCCTTCACTATGCGTTTTGTAGATAAATAAGGACTTTGAATGTCTATAGACAGTTAGGCAATCTTCTAATTACAGTATGTAACTGAGTGGGTCACTAGATGTTTGCACCTCACGTAGAAGTCAAATTGTTGGAAATGTCACGCACAGGCTCATTTAATTATTGCATCATTTTTACATTTCTGTTAAATATGCTTGGCATAGTGTGTACTCATTCACGTGGTCGTGGCACTTTTTAATATGGATTAATTCAAGAACTTAAAGAATTGTCATGTTACTTGCAAATGTTACAATGTTTTCATCACCTTGAACTTATTTTGTGATTGTTGTAACGCAAGAATAAGCATGGAATAATAACATGTATCATAGAATAGGATTTAACAATTGGCGACAAAAATGTCGCTTATACAGTTGTAAGCTGTGGAGACAGCATTTAGGTCCCGAGTAAATCTGCCCTTCCTTCCGGATAACAAAACGGTGCAAACTATTTGCCAATGTTACCCAGTTTTGCAAGCGTACATGCGTGCAAAGCGGGGTATAATTTGCTAAAAGTTTGCACTGTTCAGTCATTCTGAACGCGTAGCTTGTTTTCGTTTTATTATAGGAAAAAGTTTTACCCTTAAGTTTCTTCTTTCTGTTTCTGTTACTTGATTATCTTCTTCGTTTGCCGCCCTTCTTTCTTCTTCTATATACAGTAATTCTAAAATCAAAACCATATTTTCAAAAGGCACACTTCAAACAGTATAAGAGGCACATCACTTGGAAGCCTGCTGATCTACGTGCTATAGATAAACAGGGTGTTAACCTTATTTTAGGCGGCCAGCGAATTTTTGTTTTGCTTTGTGTAGCAGTCTCGGCTGCTCATTGTTTGTGTCTCATGCAAGATGTGAACTTGTTGAAAATATCATGTATTGCCTCATATGACATAATGGCAAATTTTCATTCAGAATCTATAAGCAAAAATTTTATGAATTACTTTACTTGTTTTCTATACTTACATTTAGTAACATCGTGAAATTGAGATTCACCTCAATCGAAATCGTTCTAAATCGCTCACTCAGCGCTCTATTCATTTACTCTTTATCGTCACTCAAACCATTCAAATACGCTCAAAATTCACTTAAAAAGATAAATTCAACAACTACATTCAAAATAAAATGTAGCCAGAAAAAAGGTGTTTTCACTGACACAATTGACAGTTTGGCTTCTGATTATATTTATTCACTCATCGCACCCATTCAATTGCAGTCCAAAATCACTCGAAAAACATTCACCTTATCAATTTCACGATGTTGCCAAATGTATAGCATTTTTTAAATGCTCCTGCCTTCTAAACCTTTCCATTTGTAACGCACTTGCTATCGTTTAATCATTCTTAATTAAAGAAATCGATTTTTAGAATTTTCTCTATAAATTACTTTTTAGGTTTTTTTTTTTTTTTTTTTTTTTTTAGAATTCAAACCACAAAAACATAGATATATACGTTTTTTACACTGTGTACAATTTTGGTTGTTACGTGAAAAAAGGGCCAATTTGGAATTATTCGATACATTAACCCTAGTCGCACCTTGCGAACCTAACATATAGGATTTTTTTTAAAAAAAGATTACAATACTTTGTGAATTTAAATGGTCATTTTACCTGAATTTATATTCATTTTTCATAAAGTAATTCTGAATGACCTGTGCAGATGCGAAACTCATTTTCATATATTTGTATCTTGGATTTGGCTAATCGCTTTTGCCTGACTGTTAGCTTATGTTGTTGCCCTTCGTGCCTAAAGAAAACGTCTTTAAACTCCGTAAATACGTATTTTAAAATGACAATTCTCATTAATTCGCACTAACCATACGTTCCTTTGTCGCTTCAGGAATCACGTGATTGTGTGTTAAAATTCCTTGATTGTCCCTTTTTTGCACGACTGTTGACAAATATTTATCATTACTGCTGGATATTTTACATACTTGAGAAGAAACTGTATGTAGCTGTTGTATGATCATTTTGTATTTTACTGTAAATATGGCGTTTAACTTATTTGAACTTGTAAATAATAGAATATTATACATTGTTCATGCTTGTTTGTATGTATGAAAATACTTTTTTCTGACATTTATCGCTCACCTATTGTGTGGATAATCGTAATAATAGCAACCTAAGGCAAGGAAAGGGTGTAGTAAAAATCAGGAACCTATTGCTAGGTATTCCAGCCTCGGCGATATTAATGGATAACGGTTACAAACGGCGTTTAAACACATTCAAACAAACAAATTGAAACCTGGTAAGAATTCTTACAATCAAATAAGCAAATTCTCCCCAAAAGGAAAATTCTTCTTCGATTAAATACATTTTTCGTGCTGCACGAGGCACGTGAACTCGGTGTTTTTGGTTTTTTGTCTTTAATTGTCTATAATTCACCGTCTTTCATCAAAAGAAAATATATTGGTCCCTTTCTCCAAAGACGTATTTTATTCCTTACAGTTATAGATTTCAATTTACGAATACATGCACATCTTATTTAAAGATTTTTTTTCAGTAAATCGCAATACCCTTTTAATGAAAAGTTTTTAAAAAAAATCTTCTTTTAACTTTGAGTATCGAGGTAGTAGAGCCGTAATAGTTCCGCAGCATTTCGGAACTAATGAACTTTCATGATGTTGACCGAGGTTTCCTAATGAAAATCATTAGAAAACCTCGGTCAACATTGTTAAAGTTAATTATTTCCGAAACGTTGCGTAAATTATTACGGGTCCACTACCTTAAACTTCAATGTATGGTTAGTTAGAGACAACACATTTTTACACATTTATACATTTTAGTGCGAAATTCGAGGTGAATTTTATCATGTAGTAATTTATATATTGTTCTTCGTTGTTCTATTTTTATGAATCATCTTAAATAGAATTGGTATTTAATGCTTGTGCCATTTCATTGGAAATGAACATTAAAGTGAAATATATTTTCTGCGTGTCTTGTTGGTATTTTTAAAACATCCATGGATTTTGAGCATGTACAGTTTACAACATCGTGTAATTTACAAAATGAATGATTTGGACTGATTTTGGAATGAAGTGGAATGAATGGGATGAGTGAGTTTTGATCGAAATTGAAGGGAGGTAATCTAACATTGCTAATTTTGTTCAGGATGAACAAAATTAGCGATATTTATTACCTCATTTAACAAAATATGCAGGCCAGATCTATAAATAGCTTCTTTTTTCTTCAAGAACAAATCAGACGCTCATAATTTTAGTTGTCAGTTATATCGCCAGTTTTCTACCTATATTTATGTTGAATGTTGTAGATTTTATCTTTTTACGTGATTTTTTAGCGTTTTATGATGATTTGAGTGAATGTTTGGAATAAAGGAATGAATCGCTAAGAGGGCGATTTTGAATGGTTTTGATTGAAATGAATGTCAATTTTACGATGTTACTTACTGTATGCCCCTGGATAGACATAAGTGCTAAAGGCTTAACAATCTTTTGTTGTTTTTAGCTGAAAATTTACTTAAAGAAAAAAATAAATCATTTGGTTATCATTTTAGCATACAATTTACTGGAAATGTAAAATTCAATATGTTAGCTAATATATACGGGCATGATATTATCAACCATTTTGCATTTGCGCTTAGTGAAGCCTCAGATCAGACTGTGTCATACAGACAAAAAATATTGGATTTAAGAACAATGTTATTAAGTGAAAGAATTATATTTCATCAAAAATATTATAAATCCAGTAATAAGCGTAATAAGTCGTCCCGAGGGTATTTTGTCATCATTGGTATATTAAATACCCGGTAATATCCGCCGAATTCTCAAGAAAATATCATTAAAATGTATTTTAAAATCAATGAATGGTTGAATACAAAAGTTAAATTGCTAGCCCTTAATTTCAAATGAGGGGTAAACTGATTTTATAAAAACTTGTTCGACTAAAGGGCGATATCAATATAGCGTGTTCGACTCAACGGCGAACGTGTACGTCTCGTACGAAATCGGTTGAAATCAATTTTCTTCTATTTTTACATTTAAGAAAAGACCAGGGAACACTTCTTGATTTCCTCAAAACTAACTGGAATAGTGTCTAGCCCTGCGTTAAGGACCACAAAACGGTACAAACAATTTTCTAATTATGCCCCGCTTTGCACGTGCACTTGCGTGCAAAGTGGGGTATAATTGGCAAACCATTTGCACTGTTGGGTCATCCTGAACGCAGGGCGGAATTATCGAGTAAAAACAAACGCTTGTTTCAAGCACGAAAAATATGTAGTATAAAAACTCACCTTAACCGTTCGTGTCATGGGCAAATTGAATAAAAACAAATAACTGGTCCACGACAAAACTACTATTTGGAACTAATGTCCGGCATGATGTTGAAATGTAAGAAGGTTTTAGTCGCCTGATGATTATTTATTTGTACACCAGCCTTACGTTCAGGTAAGGTCATTTGAAAAGAAACGCAGCCTACACGATAGTTTCTTAGATATTCATCAGAGCCATTCTAAAATTGGCATGTATATATATCTATTTACTTTGAGCAATTGGTAAATAGGTTTCCATGTTTCCAAGTTCAGAGACGACAGAGTACGACGACATCGCGGACACGCCCAGAAAAACAAAAAGATCCTATGAACAAAGGTAATCTAGCGGTGGAAATATTGATAACGCGACGAGGACTTAGTGGACCTTCTTTTCTACTATCAAATAATTCAACTTTGTCGTAAAAAATCCGTTATTAAATTCCTTTAATTTTCAAAGGTATATTCAAGTCCTTGTCATCAAATTCAAAAGTTAGTCTATTTTAGAATGTTTGCCTAGCAACCGATCAAAATGTATGTCCAGAAGTTAGGGCGACACACTGATCTCAGAAGATTAATCTTTGTAATAACCTTATGATGATAATTAATTTGATGTCATCAAAAGGGCAGATATCATTTAAGCCTGTGTTTGACATTTCCAACAATTTGAGCGCATGTGTGACATTTCCAATAGTTTGCGCCTGTGTGAATTTCCAACAATTTGCGCCTGTGTGACTTTCCAACAATTTGAGCCCGCGTGACTTTCCAATAATTTGAGCCTGTGTGACACTTCCAACCATTTTAGCCTGTGTGTGTGACATTTCCAACAATTTAACATATGTACGAGGGACAAACATTAAGCAGCCTAGACAGCTATATAGAGTGAAAAGAAAACTGTCCGACTTCCTAAGGATATTCTGAGACTTTATCTATCTACAAAGCACAAAGTGAAGGCTCTGGTCAGACTGTGCAGACGTACAGGCTGGTCAGAGTCTTTGCTTGGAACACATCTGAAATTGTTTTGTTTTTTTTCTGAAGTTTAAGACAATAAAGATACGAAAGACCCTTATTTCTAACGCGGTCCTAACTCATTCCAGATCTTATGATGAACATAAACAGAGTGACAATGAAATCTAATCACTGCTACCAATTTTTTTTTAGACTGGGGCTGTGTCTGTAATGTGTCCTGCCTAAATTCACTACTAGCCTCCGTTGAAGCTCGAACCCGAACCATCAGATTACAAGGCGAGCAAGCTAAACACTCGCCCAACTAACCAGAAATTGTTGGAAATGTCACGCACATGCTTATTCAAAATTGATTAGCTCTAATTCAAATTGCACTTACACCGCCTAAGTTGACGTCATGAAAATGGATGTTATTCTGACGTCTTCTGGCTGACATCGTACGTAAGCAAATAAACATTGCTTTTTGAGTTGGAGTAACTACATGCCAGTATTGATTATGATTTGTCGGGTAGTGTAAGAGTTATTAGGTAAGTTTGTTACTTTTTGAAAGGTCTTAATAAATATCAAATCAATATTGTGCGTTTTCATATAGAAATACATTTTTAGCAAATATCAATCTGCAAGTCGTGTTTCTTTTCCAATATTTTCGTGCTTTTGCTTTATAAATATTGAGCGGCACCACGACATATCTCATGCTTGCGTAACAGGGTCGGTTCGTATATAAGAATGAATAAAACAAAATACCCCACATTGACTTATTTATTGCGCGGATATAGCTTTGTTTGATTTCTTTTAATGTTCATGACAGTTTTTCAAACGAGAGAAAAAGGAAGTTTCCCAAATGACCAAGAAAGTATTTGCATATGCCAAAGCGTCCACAATTTGATTTTATTACATTTATGCATAAACTAAACGGTAATAAACTTTTTTCTTTAAAAAGTAAAGCGAAACATATCTCAATATCAGTCCGTATATTCGTAGTCCGTGACGTCATCGAGGTTTAACACGTGATCTGTATCACGGCCGAATCTTCCTCCGCCGAGAGCATAGTCCGCAAACATTCGGGACCTTTTACCAAACCGTCCTCCGCCGAGACCATAGTCAAAATCCCATCGACCCTGTCGTTTATCCATCGCCATGTCTTTCTGCATATCTTCTGGTTTGGTGTTTAATATCGCAGACAAAAGTGGACTTTGTTGGTATTGAGCCGGGTACGATTGTACCGGAAGTGCTCCTATTTGGTTTACCACGCCCATTTTCGCATTAGACTCCACCCCTTCCGGTATATTAATACTCGGTAAATCAAACTTGGCCAATGTTTTTATATCTGTGTTTAAATTTGTGTTATCACGGCGTAATTCCTGTTTTAGTTCTTTAATGAGCGTCTGTAGGGCGTTTCTCTGGACATCGCTGTTAAATTGTGCAATCACTGCTGAGATGATGACACCGAATGTTGATATGAATAGTAACATCTGTCTGGCCATTTCTTAAGTCCCTTTTTTGTTCTTTTGTGTTTTCGTTAATTAACCTGAAAATAGAACGACACTGTTTAAAGCGTGATCCAATAATGCTGAAGTTATTGCCAAAATGAGCTTAGAAATTTCAATTTCTTGACAATATATATAGACAGTAAAACATCGCCCCAATATTCCTTTTGGAATCACCTCCAATATATGAAATTCTATAAATGACGAATATTAAACTAACATTGCATATCTTCTTTTCATAACAGTCGATACAAAATTAACTTTCTCGAACTTTAAGCTTGATATATAGCATTACATCTTTTGTAAAATAACAATTCTTCAAATACAAATGTTCGAATTATACAATATTTAAGGGTCCCTAGCGAAAATTAGCTTTGATCGCTCTAAAGCAATGACACTGAAAAACACCCACAACGTGATTAATAATAGACGTTTTCTTCAACGCAAGACATTCTATTTCCCTTTGAAAATGGTCGATATCTAATTTCAATACAAATGTATTTAACAGAAAAGGTAACATCTACATGTACATGCAAATCGTCTTCCGTTTTCTTTCATATTTGATTAAGGTTGTCATTGACTCAAACAATATCATGCATTACGAAAAATTCGATTCTGCCTGGTTCTCTAAAAAACAAGAAATTTTTTTTTTACAGTTAATTACAACGTGAAATTGACATTAACCTCAATCAAAACCATTCTAAAACGCTCACTCAGCGCCCTAATTATTCATTCCAAACACTCAGTCAAACCATCCAAAAACGCTCAAACCAATTGAAAAAGATAGAATCAACAACGTCATTCAAAATAAATTTTGATAGAGAAAAATCGCTATCTCAAAGACGTAATTAAAATTATTAGCGTCTCCTAGTTCTTGAAAAAATAGGAAGCTATGTATACAACTTATATACATTTTTATTATAGGAGGGGGGGGGGGGGGGTAAACAATGTCGCAAATTGTGTTCATCCTGAACAAAATTTGCGATATAGGATTACCTCCCATTAAATTCACTCAAAACTCGCCCCATACACTCATTCAATTTCATAATCATACAAAAACATTCACCTTGTCAATTTCACGATGTTGTTAACTGTAATAGAAAAAAAATATAAAAAGATAACTAAATGAATAAGTTGATATCAATGCCACTGTTTTAAGCAGAACGTTGGTATGTGCATCGATAAATAACATTTCTTTGGAATTGTATATAAGAGGAAGTAAAACGAAAGAACATAAAAAATATGAACGATTGAATTTAAACAAAACGCGGCTTCTCTAGTGGATTTCTTCTTACATAGACTATATCTATCCGTTATGTTAAAACGGGATCGTAACTTGTCACACTACAGTTATTTACAGTCGACAACATCGTGAAATTGACTTGGTGAATGATTTTGGAATAATTTTGGAATTAAATTTAATGAGTGTGTGGAGCGAGTTATAATGGTAGGTAATCCAATATTGCAAATTTTGTCCAGGGCGAGAAAATAGCGATATTGATAACCTCACTTTAATAAAATATGCATACATGTTCCATAGATAGCTTCCTATTTCTTCAAGTACCAATTAGACGCCTACAATTTCATTTATGTTTGTGAAATCGCTATTTTCCTTTTCCAAATTTATTTTGAATTGCGTTGTTGATTCTATATTTTTTAATGGGTATGAGCGTTTTTGAATTGTTTTAGTGAGTGTTGGGAATGAATTAATGGAGCGCTGAGTAAGCGATTTAGAATGGTTTTGATTGAGGTGAATGTTAATTTCACGATGTAACTAACTGTGCATCGGGAGATTGGCATTTATCTCGATCAAAACAATAGTAATTCACTCAATCAGCGTTACATTCATTCATTCTGAACACTCACTTATTCCATTCAAAAGCGCTAAAGATCAACAAAAGTAACTCAACAAATACATTCAAATTGATGGAAAACCCGCGATATTTCGGACTGTCTTTTATTATAAAACTACTGATTTATTCGTGAAGACACAGAAAACTATTTATTAAGCTAGTATTATCCACGATAAATGCTCTGGCTGGGCGGAGCCTAAGTAATGGGTCATTGAACTTAAGGTTAGGGTAAATCAGTTTTAATTTAAGATTACTAACTTCTACGGAGAGTCAGTATTAATAACTTGAGGCCTTAAATCGTAGGTTGGTAACCAAACCCTCGTAACTTCAGCTTGTCTAAGCTGAAGTTAGGAGACTTTGGTTACCAACTAATGAAATGTGTTCACTCTATCTAAGCACGTGAATCCTTTTGATTTTAGGTTACAGTTATTTGCACGCGTTCACGATTTTTGCTGACTTACTTTTCAATGAACCCAAAATATTTAAAAGTTAACTCGCCAAATTACGTCACTGCTTAGCCCCGCCCTGCCAGTTCATTAATAACGCAGAATATTAATACTTTATCAAAGGAAGGTTATTGTATCGTTAATTTTGTTTATTTTGAACCAAACAAGGGATATTGGATTAAATCCCTTTTATTTCTTCAAATCTCACTCATTCGATTTAATTCCAAAATCATTCCAATACTTTGTCAATTTCACGATGTTCTTAACTGTTGTGAACACGATGTTGTAGTCGCCTATCGACATGATGAAAAGGTAGCCATCTTGGTGACATAACTTGTCACTAAGAACTCCCCCATTTATCACTATAATCTGCCTAGGCCATTCCCTAGTGTTGCCTAATTGTATAATTACCGAAACAACGACATGATATGATATTTCTGATAAATTGCAGCAAAAATTCTACAGACAGATGTTTTGGGAGAGACAATGTCAAAAGTACAGAATCGAAAATGTAAAAAATATCGTATGAACATTTGGGAATTGGCTAGTCGTATACGTACAATTTTCGTACATAATTCGGCTGGCAATAAATATTGCGAGTAAAAATGAACATATTTTATTTCAACACTTCTGTTCATTAATGGATACATTTATGTTGATTTCTGTTAAAGTGTGGGATATATGCCAGTAGTTATAATAGTGATATATCAACTCCTGAAGCTTCCCCTTCATAAATCAAACATTCGCAAAACATAAAAAGCAATAGGTTGCGTCTCTGCGGAACTAATAATAGAATCATGATCAAAGAACAGACAAGCTTCATTCATTCGTTGACAAACGTCAAGTAATTTTTAAATAATTCAAAATCAATTAGAAGTGAAGAAACATTTAACTCTTGTCATGCGTAACCCGGAATTTCCTTGTTTTGGCAGGATATATATCATACATACATACATACATACATACATACATACATACATACATACATACATACATACATACATACATACATACATACATACATACATACATACATACATACATACATACATACATACATACATTTACTTGCATATATCGATACGATATGTCTTTAGCCATTTACAATACAGCAAAAATATGGCTTTGACACAAAACGTAGCAATCTTAACAAATAAAGTGTATGTCAAAATTCAATATACAATATATCTTCCATAGCTGTGAACTTTGCACGTGTGCAACATAGTTAATGAACTGCATTATCAAGATAGTTCTTGCGAGCTTCAAATGCAGATGCGATAAATTTATTAATAACAGTATTTAGTACATTCTTTTTATTCGTTGATGACATTATATCTCGTATGAGCTTATGTATATTAGGTCATGCTATTCTGAGGGAAAAATTACGTCTCATATCTAAATACTTAGGACGTATTCATCTTCAACCAGATCCAAATTACATAATTTACAAAGCCTCTCTTGCCTTAAGATATTATTGTAACGACCGGTTTCGATTTCTAAATTATTTGAACTAAGTGTGAAACAGGCAAACATTTTTAGCAACTTTTCGTTTTAAATGATATTAAGATATGGTTCATATTCAAAGTTTTCCTTAAATTTGCAATTACATGATAATTTAGGTGAATGATTTATGTTTTGGTACCATTCCTGCATATATTGATCTCGAATCCTCATTTAAAAATTTGAAACATATTTTATCTCTAAATTATAGTTAGTAGTCTAGGAGGCAAAAATTGAAAATTTCGACACGTTCAACATACCAGCCAGAAAAGGTTTGACTGTAAAAATGGAAAGATCCATCATACTACAACACATTGAGGCACGTTGTAATGTCAAATTGTGGTAGCGGTTTTGTGTTAGACGGCTATGTTTGAACCAACCCTCCACGAAAACATTCACAAGTCGTAATACGTCATTGTGCAAATAACTGCCCAAATATCAATACAAAAAAAAACTTATTGTAGCGTTTTCTGACTTATCCATTAAAGATTGGGTGTGAATAAAATGATGATTCAACCTATAAAGAAATAAATTCGCTTAGTTTGTTATTTGTCGGAAAAAAAATACCCCAACCACCAAGTTAACATGGACCTACAGAATTACTTCTTATTAGTCTAATTTATAAGTCTGTACAACCATCCTATTGTATTTTTTGCCCTAACCATAGTGTGCAGTTATAACAGTCTGTCATATTAAGCATTTGGAAATACCAATCCAATATAATAACAATAACAACAACAACAATAACAACAAAACCTTGCGTAATCGGATAAGGTGTTAGGATTACTATACTACTCAATTGCAACATATGCTGACACACTTTCAACTCAATATTTACTGTACCTGATTGAATTAGCAAATTGAATTTTTCGGTGAAGTTTATTTTAATACAAATGAAAATTAAATATCTATGCCTATGCTAAGAGTTTGAGGTCGGACTTTCCCCCTCCCCCAAAAAGCACTTGTTTTTACTCGGCCTTAATCGTGGTAATCGTTATGCCTAGCACTTTCATATTTAACATGTAAAACATGTACAAATGTAATACAGAATTGCTTTTGTTGGCACATACCATCATCTATATCTTTACTCACTGTTCAAAAATACCACATAAAACAATTATTTTTTCACTATGAATGTATTCTAGGCCAATAAAAGAGAGTCATTAAATGCGGTTATCGACCTTAAGTGGCGTACTGTGAGCTTTAAATATCATATAAAGAAAATGAATTGGCATGGGGTTGGATGAATTGAATGAAGAACATGAGTTTGCATGCGTAAAGGAGAAAAGATTTACCAACCGACATACCCGTTATCTGTTTGGTTGGTGAAACGAAAAAAAAAAGCTTCTTCTTTATTTGCACTTAGTTGCGTGATCGTAGATTCAGTATGTATGAACGTCAAAAAATAATTTATTAATAGTAATTTAATGATAAACAAATAAGGCAAACAGACAAAATGAGGTGTTCGTGCAATTATGAGTTTGTGTGAAGTTTTGAGCGGATGAATGTTAATGATATGAGTGCGCGTGACTAAGTTGAGAATAAGTGATTGATAGAGGAATTTTGTATTATTTAGTATCTAAAAATAAATATTAAAATTTGTAAAAGTCCTTTTGGGATAAATTGTCAGCATGTGAAATTTCTAAAATATTCTCCTTAGAAATCATCCAGTAATTGAATCTTACATGTAAGATTGGCTTATGATCCTCAGTTTAGATACTTGAATTTATATCTCAAGTTGGAAAAAGGAAATAGTACCTAAATTATGTTGTGTTAATCGTGCTTTATTTGAAAATAGAGAAAGGAGTTCTTGAACTTACGTCTGAAACCATTCGGCCTAAGATATTTGAAATGATCTCCGTTGCTTTAGAGAACTCCAAAAATTGTATTTCTTTTAGTTTAAAAAGTTAAACCTTTGAAACTGCTTCACAAACAACGTTCAATATCGGCAGTCAGCTGTCTCGTGGGTCTATACAAAGTTTTGATTGTCCTCAAATCTAATTCAGTTGATAACAGTGAGATTCCTTTTTAGATAAGATATATACTGCAGCTTGAGTGGTCTCAAATCATCAACATGGATGTTTCCATACTTAATATTTCCACTCTACGCACTTTCAGACCAGAAACATGTTTGACGGGACAACGTCATGTTTAAGACTGTGCTAAGTAACGAACCATGTGGTTTGTGTCGGTTACTGGGAGCTTGTCTTTTTTAAAGACTCGTTAGGTTTTGTATAGGCCTACATGGTTACCAGGTAAGCGTTCGGTGCATTCTGCGGACTAGCCATTCTGCATTTGCTTTATTGCAAAACACGAACTTTGCGAATGTAAGTGACGGTCATGGTCGGTATCTTTATTTGCGAAATTACAGAGCTCTACGTGGTGAACGTTGGTGATGATTCCGAGGCTCAGTGGTTAGGACGGTGGCGTTGGGATCGGAAGATCCCGGGATCAAATCCGCGGGTATTTTCCGGTAAAAATCTCTCTCCACCCATGTGTACAAGTTGGAACACTTGGGAGCCGAAAGCTTATGTTCTGTGGCTGCAAATGGCGCTAAGAATTCACAGCCGACACAGTATTGCTAGATGATTGAAGGTTAAATGTAAAGTCGCTGCGTGAATCATCGGTTCGAAAACAGACTATTAATAAAACTTTGTAGCTTTTTTATTAGCTACTCAAACCGGTATGCAATATACGGATGAAGTTCAAAATAAAGTAGTAATACCTTATTCAGATTGAGTTGGTGGTTATTCTATTGTAATGGGAGATAATTCCTATTGTCAATAAGTAGCTTAAACGTGAGCGAATAATTCGGATAGTCGTTCCCAATATTTGAAACCAATCAAACAAGATTTTGTCTTATTACGATTTGCGACAAACCGTTAACGTCTCCCTATAGCTCACTTTGCACATATTCCAGCCTGAAAAGGTGAATGGCAAAGAATAACTTAACGGCGCCACACAGATTGATAAAGTAAAAACACTGATATGACTTCAGGCTTGTTATTTATACAACTTTTCCATTTACAATGTTTTTAGCGAAGCTTTCTTGTTATGTTGTTTTATAGTGAGCTTAGTTATTACAGTATTCTGTAACAGTTTTTTAGACGCATTTAACAGAAAAATGAATGTTAAGTCGAAGGTCATTATTATGATAAAAATCAAACGATAATCGAAAACTTTCTTGTTCGATATATACACTGCGAACAGCAACGTCGCTTCGTCTGCCTTTGTTAATAAAAGGATTAGAAAGATCTATTTTTTCACCCTGCCGCTGCTCTCTTTGAAAAATAAATTAGTAAATGTATGCATTGACTAATGCTGAATAGAATAAAACTTTAATGCTAAGAGTTAGTTACTTTTGGGGTTATTTAGAAGTCCCTATTTGCCCGACATGTCGTGAGCTTACTTAGAAGTACCTTTTTGCGCGACATTGCATGAATAACTGATCAGTAAAAAGAAGAAGAAAAAAAACGATGTATTGATTTACAAAAATAGATTAATAAATATGTGAGAGTGTGAGTTCCTAAAGCACACTGTTTCGTTCAAAAAATTTTGAACTACTTCTCATGTGTGCTCTATCAAATGAATTAAATAAATCCCTTTTTCAAAAAAATGACCCAAAGATTAAAATGATTATTACGTGGATCTGCAAGCAATCAACACTATCCAACAAAATGTGATCATTTTTTAACAAGATAAATAATTAAGGCCAGAATCAGGGTAAGATTACATCCGATTTATACGTTCAATTCTGATATTTGAATCTCTTACCAATTTAAGTTCCTTGCGTACACCAAACATATTTATGACCAATTCTTATAGTTTAATAACAATGATCCTAACAGTAAAGCAACGCATTATCGAATAATATTTCTTAAATCACTGTGACCTAACACAAATTTATAAGTTGTACAAAACAATAGTCGATAGATGAATTTTCGCTTTTTCAGATAAGGTGTTTGTCATATAACAACTTCTCAATGCTAAAGATGCAGATCTCAACCCAATTCTTGTGCAAAAGAAAGACTTATATCTAACATGCTATGAAAATGTTTCTGATTGCTATGATAAATAAGAAGGGGGAAATCAATCCGCTGATAAAATATCATTGAGCTCATGTAATAATAGTATGACTAAATAGTCTATAGATACTTCTCTGTGTACACTTAACCACCATACTTTTACATTACATTAGCTTTGGACAACAGATTTAAGGTTCCAGAAGTGATTAAGTGGAGTAACGATTGTGTTAAGGAGAAAACAGTAAAATATTTTATCAAAAATATCTCTAAATACACTAATCATTGAGTATTAACCGTTATGTTTTTTGAGATTGTATCAGCATTTCTCTGCGTACTCTACACAAATGCCTAATTATATTCATTTAAAGATAAAAGATAGCAGAGCCTGAAAAGTTATCAATCAACTTAAAATGCGATTATAAGGTAAATACGTTAATGTACTTTTTTCAAGTTTCAAGTTTCATTTTTTTTTAAAGTTACAAAAAGTCGCATAGTCGTTATAAGGTGGTGGGTGGGGTAAATTAACATATGAAAAAAGGATGGTTTGACATGATATGAGCGTATTCAGAATTGTGTAAATTATCGCTTTATCTATAATTCTCAATGACCAATCATAAGAACTCATAAAGATGGCTCAAAAACTTCTTACTTGGTGTTTATAATAAGTACTTGTGTTCGTAAGTCACTATTTTCCTTTCATTATTAGCCCTTAGGGTATGACTAAAAAAGGGCCCGTAACAAAAAATGTATACCACAATTTGATATTACAACGTTGCTAGCCGTGTCTAGGAAGGTCTTAAGATTGCATTTCTACAGTCAGACATTTTCTGGCAGGTATGTTGAACCAAGTCGAAAAATAAGCCTCGTACAGAAAGTGCAGCCTAGTCTATAGGTCTTATATTTGTCATTCCTAGATGGTAAATCAGTGAATTCTTATTATTTCCCCATGATCTAGCATTTCCGTTATCAACGGAATCTGTGCATGACAGTGAAAGAGAAGGAATGGTATTAGATTTTATTTTACACCAAAATCTTAATACTCTTTCTTTGCAGATAACTGCTAGAGGCAATCTACCGAATTCTCCAAAGATGGAATTAATTGGTTTTTGTCTTTTAACACCTAAAATACTTCTAAGGAAACGGAGATGTAAATTATCAATTTCTTTACAACTTTAAGCGCCCCAGACTTCTGTTCCGTATAAAAGTATTGGCACAACAATACTATCAAATAGGGATAGTTTATTCTTCACACTTAAAGGAATCCTATCGAAGACTTTCATAAACCGTTATATGCTCTTAAAGCTTGGTCAGCAAGACTTTTAGTCGCCATTCTAAATCTTCCATTGCTTTGAAAGTTTAAACCTAAATACGTAAAGTTATCTACAATATATCAAAAGACCAGTCTGCACATATGTGTGGTACTGCTTATTGGTAAAAAATGTCAACATTGATCTAGTATTTCAATGAAAAGTAAACTATTTAAAGTTAAACAATCCTAATTTTCATTTTCTTTTCTTTTTCAGTTAATCTGTTTTATACATATTGAACTCACTGTGTTTATTGCGTGCATGGATACCTTTGTTCATTTGTTTCTATCTGTTGTGCATAGATAATCTGTAAATTGAAAACAAGTGATCCGAAATATTAACAAACCAACGTGTAATTAGTAAAGGTGATGGTACTGTGCGTCGGCGGTTTCTCATAATAGTCAAGTCAGTAGTCCTGACATTGATGTTAAAGCGCTAAATATATAATACGTACTTAGTGTTTTGTATGAGAAAAAATATCTAACGTGGTTGGGAGAATTGATCATTATCGAGGCTCTGCCGAGAAAATTATCAATTCCCACAACCGAGTTAATTTTTTTTTCACACAATACACTAAGTACGTATTATGTTTATCTTATAACCTCTATTTGCCTTGTTTTTGTCGATGTTTCTTACTAAAATGCAAGTTTCTAAAAATAACCGCATTATATCATTGTTCTAAAAATAACTATTTGATATAAAAAATATCATTCGGGATTTTATCACACCTATAACAGATCTTTGTATTGTTATAGGATAAAATGTCTTATATTCTATTTCAAGTTACCCTCTGTTGTTGTTTGTAAATTGAACTTTTTTTCTTAAAAATAGTACAATGAAGCAAAAAAAAAATTAATTCATTTTTATATTTCGCTTATCTATTTATTTATTGATTGATCAGTTGAATCGGGTTTAATATCACCTTTAACTCGACTTTCTTCGGAGAAAATCCGAAGTATTGTGTTCACTTTGTCGTCGTTCGCGATGGCGTTTTCGTCGGCATTTTTTGCGTCACAAACCTTAATCTTGATCATATCTCTGTTATTATTGAATACATCGTTATAAACTTTTGCACGTTATTCTAGACTTTAAGGGGAAATCATATTTGTAGGAGTTATGTCCCTTTTTCGACTTCGGGTTCTGTATAGTCCAACACCTGCAGCTGATCGTCGGCACCTATGGGTGGTGCTCTTTATTCATTGTAGCAATGGAGTAGAGCATTCGCTTTGTGATGCATAGGTCCATATTTCAAAATTCCGCGGCATCGATTTTTTTCGGATTTCAGTCGACACCAATCGTAAATTAATCAATGTGTGGTTGTGGTATGATTACAGTTGGTAATATTGGTGATTTCTTTTTCATGTACACGCTTAGGATATTTTTCTTCAATTTAAGATCGTTTCATTATTTTTCATTGAGTGAAGAACAAGACCTGTATAATTTCAAGTGGCGAAACTACACGTTGAAAATTGCTTTTGGCGCTCATCAGACCGCGCCTCAGTTTGTGCATGGTTACTAGCCAACGTTCGCACTACATGTACAAGTGTTTGATGGGACCCCTGCTTAAATGAAGTTTTAGAAAAAGAAATAATTACAAAACCAGGGAACATAAAAAACTATTTATGATTGCACTGGTTTAGAATAAGAAGTGATAATCTACTGCTATTTCTCGATAGAAAGTAATTCTTATAAAAACTTTAAAAGAAATAAATTCATTAATCCCAGTTTTTTCAGTCGTTAGCAAAAACTATTATAGGTAAGACATGTTGTTAATGTGAGTAAAAGAATCTGTAACTCGGTTTTATGTGAGAAAAGGTGATCTGACCTCGTGTAGAATAAAAAAGTATGAACCTCGCCGAGCCTCGCTTAATAAAATTTCTTTTCTAGACTCGGTCAAGATCAGCTTGTGTCAATTAAAATCTTAAGATAGAAATTGACACATGGCTTCATTTTTTTCCGCCAAATGATTTTTCCTTGTGCAAATATGTTGTATATTAACATTGTATAGTCTATATATCAAAATATCAAGATACCTTTCCTTTCTCGTTTTCATGCTAAAGTAATCTGCCCTTGAGTGGTACTGGCCATTTTTCGTGAAAACGTTTATATTCATTTTACGTCTAGTATAAACTCAGTACCAGCTTATAGCCATAAAACACGTACATTTTGATAGACCTTATATATGTACACAATGGCTGTCGCCAAAGAAATTTTTCTTTGATCAATGGATTTTGCATAATGTGCCTTCAAAATTAAAAATGCATTATTTTTTGTAATTTAAAGTGAAGAAAATGCCATTGAATCTATTTTTTGAAGGAATTACTCGATGATTTTATCTTATTTTCCAATATACTCAAAAACCATATTTTTCTTTTATTTGGTAAAAAATCAGCATACCTTTCCATGAAAATTAGAAAGTTTTTCATAATTTTATAGTGATCTCTTCTAATTGTATGACACTTTTTATTGATGTAGATATTTAGTAAAAATCAGCATACCTTTCCGTGAAAATTAGAAAGTTGTTCGTTATTTTTTAGTAATCTCTTCTAATTGTATGACACTTATTACGTATTTTTATTGTTAAATTCAATGATCCAGTCACTCAATGTATATCAAATGTTGAAAATGAGCTAAGTTATGAAATTTTATCATCATTATTCTAAGTTATTTCCATATGCAGAATCTTTTGAAAACCGGTCATTTAAACAACGCGCACAAAGAGCCGTAAAACAAACAAAACACACTTCCGGTTTATAGAGACGGGAGGCCGCTGTCCATTGCCACCTTAAGACAAATCCTAAAATGTATGCTTTGAAAGTGTTGTACATTTACATGTGTGCGATTTCTAAGAATATGTGGCCGATATTCTAATGTCAAACTGTTATTGCACATTGATATTAATGAGCTTGTTGGGCGAGCTAGACAATTTAATGACTGTTTCATTTACAGGGTGTGCACGGAACACTGTTGTGTTTATTATATTAAGAGTTTCTTAATAAAGGTATGGCGACCATATCTGATTCAGTTTACCAGGCTCTAATAGGATTAAACAGTAATTAGTTTTAGCCGACTTAAATGTCATGCAAAGATCTCGTATCTTTAAATCATTTTTGAAAAACGTCTTCATTTTTTTTTACTAATTTGCAGTGTTTGATACAATTTCATGGGCGTTTCTTCCTGTAGATTTGACTGATATTAATTGTTATATGATCATTTTAAGACAGGAAAAGATATGGTTCCATTAGAGCATATCTAAAAAAAAAAACAGGGACTAGTAATAGATTTTTAGTTATAATAAAAGCATTCAGAGATAACTTTATGAAAAATTCTGAAAATGCAATATTAATGTCATTTAAACTAAACAAGATTCCGATTCGCGCGTATCGTCAAACATACATGTACAATGTATATAAAATAAGAGCAAAGGTTTTAAAGCGGAAATGTGATAAAACAATTCCATTTTTTTTTTTAAATTTTCTTTCCATTTAGAATCTGCGAGGTATTGGTGTAGATAGTTGCACATGGCTTTAATATAAAAATAGAAATAATAAATCAACTCTAGTGGGAATTAAGGATAATTCTGACAAATTAGTATTTATCGTATTGTTGGACTTTTATTAATAGAGATGGTTTCATTTATCAGTATTATCACGAAACTTCACAACTCTTATCAGATTTTGAAAATATGCCTTGCTTGCACGGTACATGAATTATTTCACATGCACGCAAAATTGTTTCTGTTTTGAATGCATTACTTATGTTGAATGATACAATTGAGGAATTGGAACCAATATGTAGCAGCTACAACTTAAATGTATTAATATAAAAACATATTATTGTAAGGATACGAAAATGTATCCATCCAAATATTAAAAAAAAGCCCTTACCCTAAACCCAATTTTGTATCGTAAAAAACCAAAAACACAAGATACGAATATGCGAAGAGCATTTTTCAAAGGTCTTTTGGCGGGAATACGAGGAACCGTTCTTCCCTTTAAAGTCAATGCGCTTCAAGTAACAATTTACATGATGCTGTTGTGTTTGTTGATTCGCCTGAATTATGATAAAAACTGCGAAGGGGATTTCTTCATAAGTATAATTAGATTTATAGTTTAATACCTCTATAAAATCAACAAATATTATCTTCAAATCGTATAATCTATCATCATTAGAAATGTAAAGATTTTTTCTGTTTAGAAGCTGTTTTTTTATGAGACTACTTTTTGCGGAAGCTTACAAAACACTGCATACTCAAAATAGTTTTCATCTGAGATTATACCTAACTTTTCAGCCAATAAGAATGCACAAATGTTGATGGACACAATTGAGTTAAATGATTATACATCATGATCCCTTTTGAACATCAATTGTGAAAGATTGGATTGTCGCAAACTCGATTCGAAACCCATTACTTTTCTTAAATGCAATTCCATAACATATCCAGTTGAATACCTGTAACTTGCTATATTTGCGAGCTACCTGGTCACGAACATAAGAAACCATAAATTGGAAGAAACTGACAACATATTTGTTTCCGGTTATACCGATTGGGTCGGTTTCCGTAAAATTGCACCTCATTTCCGGTCGTAAACAAATTTATAATTTGACGGCGTATCGTGAGCCATGAATACGCCATTATCGTACTAAAGTGCGTGACACAGTCTAACCCAACTCGGTGAGTTTTTACGACAATTGCAAACCATTCTACATCGATTTTTACATCCGGTTTTTGATTAGAGCTTCTAATTGTTAGGAAATTGAGTACATTTTTAAAGAATGGTTTTGATATTTTCTTAAGCTCCATTTGAAAAATTAACACATATATTGGACACAAAGCATTTCAATAAACTAGATATCTTGAATTCTAAATATGCTCTAACTTTGAAGTCTGCATATGTTGTCTTGCCAATTGCTTTTCATAACTTATCACATTAACTTTTGATTTTGAACATTTTATTTTAAACTTCGGTCAGAATTAAGTACGTACAAACTACAAGTTTAAAAATTGAGGAATTTAAGCTTATTCTCGATCACAAATAAACTAGTAAAGTTGGTTATGGAATTCTTCGCTCTCTGAACAAATTGATAATACTGAAGGATATAAATATGTTGATAAAGTGTTTCGAATAAGGTTTAATTCAGACACCTTTACACAGAGTTGTAGAAGAATAACCGAAAACAGAAGTCCGAGTTGTAGTGGTGATATCAGACAAGGACGTTATGTCGCACAAGCAGGTTAAACCGTCGGTTAGATTGAATATATGTTTTGCATATTCTCATTCCTTGACGAACATTGTTATCATGTGTTAGACTGATCTGAATCTAAAAATAAAGAAATGAGCCGCATTATCGCGGTGTCAGACGTTGGAAATAGTCTGTCCCGAGACAAAGACAATGGCAACGGCTAATCTTATGAAGCCTGTCCAATGGCGACCGGTAGTATTATGACGTTGTTCCTCCGTTCGATCAACCAGCTTGCTTTACAAATCTTATTCCAAAATCAATTGAGTACATTTACCATGCGATAAAGACTGTATTGACCTGATGACATCTGTCTGATAACATAAAATAATATCAGATAGTCTATTTTAAGAATCAATTTGCTTACACTTTCACCTGATTTTTTTTTATTTTTATTTTTAAGGGTTTATTGGATTACGCGATGAAAAAATATTGTATGATAAAAAGAATAACAGGTTAGTGTCTTAAAATATTAATGTTATCTTGTCTCGGCTGTGAGAAATTATCATGCCTCGGCACAGCCTCGTCATGATAGATTCTTCCAACCTCCACCACATAACATTGATATTTAAAGACACAAACATGTTATTCTCTATGTAGTGGCATTTCATTCACAAAATATGAGCTACCAGGACTGTCCATTGAATCTGAAAATGCACCGTGGAAAAAAGAGGATTTTGCGTAACTCGACCACGATGCCTTTTGCAGAAACGCTCCAGAGTATTTCATCACAAGCCGCGTAAATGTATTAAATTGCAGATACAGTCTGTAAACAATCGACTCTCACATAAGTTTTTACATTATTTGAGAAAAAATAAATTTTAAAAATGTGTTTTTGTCAGTGTCAAAAGAAAAAAAAACTATTTTGAAGAGTATATTAAATTTCGATAAAGCATTTATACCAAGAGTCAATAGTTTGATTTGCCTAGTATACTTTCTTATTGTATTTTTGACGGCGCTTTCTGTCTAGGGGCTACGTTCTTTCTTTGCGGCCTTGTGTTTTTTTGAAAATTTGTGAAACGAATCTCAAAGGTCATAGTGCTTGTAAGTTTCAATGACTACAAGGACTCAGTATGCCGCTATATGGTCACGGCACGATTAGGGGCTTCGTCGAGTTCAAATACGTTGTACGGGTTCTGTAGGCCAATAACAAGGCATGCTATTTTTAGCTCGGCTGTTCTCGGGGAAAACCCGGGATGTTGTCATCACCTTGGCGGCGTTGCCGTTGGCATTTGCGTGACATACTTTAACCTTGGTCATATCTCTGTGGTAATTCAAACTACTTTCATGAAACTTTGCACCTGTGTTCACCCTTACAAGAGCTATACAAGCTAGTATGTGCCTTTACTCTGAAATCTTTTTCTTAGAGTTGTGCCACCCTTTTCAACCTTTTTTTTTTGCATTATCCAGCACTTGTAGCCGAGCATTGGCATACGACGGGAGTGCTCTTTATAACAGAAACTTCGAAGACTTTGAAACGCAAAGTCAAAATATCATATGGATTGTAACAAGCTTCGGCTTTGTATGGCGGCCGTCAAATGATAAACCGTTGTTTAAATGGTGCTCTGTGATAACTATGTATTTCCTATGTATCACTTGTCAACAAATCACACATTCTCAAAAATACAACTTTTATTCAAGACTAATGTGTCTGCACTATGAAGACACGGGGTTTCCTTCACTTGTTTAAGACGTCCCTAAACACTTTCACAATCGTGATTTGTGACAAATTAATGACATTTCGGCGCGACTGTTAAATACTCAAGGGAATATGAATTGAGGAAACTGATGCTGTTACAAGCATGTTAAACTCAACTTTGCTAATGCTAATCACGACAAAAAAAACCTTTTTTGCACACAGTTTACAGTTTAGCGACTATGTCCTGGCCAAGTTCTTCTCTCCCTGCCATAATTTTAATTTGCCAGTTATAAGGTCATATGTTGTCAAGTTACTGTTGGGCTTATCAGGGCAATAAATTTCTTCCTTCCCTGCTCAACACCAGGTGTATGACAAAGAAGTATTCCATGGTAATTGAAGTTTTAGGTCTTTAACACAAACACACATCTTCTGAACTAATTGTATATTTAAAGTTACTTTCAACATGTTTTCATTTTTTATATCTTTAAGTCTACATTTTTTTTAATCCTTTTACTCACAACAAATCTATCAATGACTAATTAAACTGAAAGGTGACATAATTAATAAGCCAGAAAAACTGCTTTTGATGAAAAAAAGAAAAAAAATGTATCATCACATTTGAATTTGGTGCTTTTTATGCCAAGCATCGATTTCCGATGAGGGGGCATATTGTTTTTAGCTCACCTGAGCACAACATCATCGTCCATCATCAACTTTCTTAAATACTTCTTCTTCTCCTCCTGAACCACTGGGCCGAATTTCAATGAAAGTTTACCAGAATGTTCCTTAGGAGACTCTTTTCAACTAGAAAGCCACGAATAGCTTGAGTCGCTCCACAGGCTTGAAATTCTTGTGATAGCAAATTTGACCAGATTTTTAGATATTTTGGGTTCTATTGACGTTGAAAATGGTTTTCAAGATTTCTACTATATAGCATAGAGAAATGACCTCTGACAATAAAAGACATATTTTTCATACAATCACAACAATTTTTTGGCTGCATGATAATGGGTCACCCATGGATCATACAAATAATGTTCGATTGATATCCATCAGTTATATACTAGGAAAATGATTTTCAAAGTTTCCATATATAGAGAGATATGACCTACGCCCATAAATACATATTTTTCATCCGATCACAATAACATTTGGTACAATGATAAAGCGTAATTCAAGGATGATTCCAGTCAAATTTGGTTGGTATCCATTTATTACATTCTGAGAAAATGATCCTCAAAGTTTCCACTATATTACATATAGAAAAATCACCTCCGCCCATAAAATACATATTTTTATCTGATCACAAAAAAAAATTTGTAGACTGATAAAGGGTTACCCATAAATATAGGCGTGGCAGGGCGAGGCTTTTTTGAGTCTCCTCAGTAATGAATAGTTGGGCAGGGACTATTTTCACTTTAAATTCTTGGAATAACATTTCCTCGTCAACAATTGGGCAATTTTGAAAGAAATTTTGCCTGAAAGTTACTTGGATGACATCCACTGGACCAATAATGTTCAGGTGAGCGGTTTAGAGCCATTCAGGCCCTTTGTTTATTTGTGTGTTTGACTGAAAGTTTGTCCCCCAAAGCCTTTAACATTGGCCATAACTTTTTGATTGGTCAGAAAAAGAGCCATCATATTTCACATGTGTAATGCTTGTGACAAGAGCTTTCTGTTTGTACCCTATGTCCGATTGACTTGAAACTTATTAGTTTTATTCCTCTCATGATTGCGGAGTTCATTGCACAAACAGTGTAACCCTATCTAGCTTACTTTTTGAGTTACTGTCCTTTGTTGATTTGCGTACTTGGATTTTATCCAGACAATATCTCTGAAAAGTTAATGATCTTGAAACTTATTAGGCCGATAGATCAACGGTATTGATGCAAAGTGTATTGAATCAGAACCGTAACTCTAGGTGGCCTTTTCTAGTTCTTGACCTTTGGTTTTAACACCCGGACTTTGTTGGGAGCATAGCTCTGATAGAGTATTAACAGTGATTGTGAAATTTTTTAGGTGGATATATTTCATCAAGTGAAAGTACTGTGACGGTTTGAAAGCCCACTTTCACATATATATCATGTTACTTGTAATTTCAAAAATAACTTTATGTAAGTTTGTATCAATAAAGAATATGTCTATGTCTATGGCAGTCGCCCAATCAACTGTTACTCTTAAAGTGTCCTTCAGTTTTAATTTCCAAATTTATCTTCATACAGACAGGTTTCAACCAAATGGGTACTCTAGTTCTTTTTGGAATCAACAAATGTATCTTTGTGAACTTTTGTTGATAGTGTTGTCAAGCAAGGCATACCGTCTTGGGAAACATCATTATTTCATCCCATACATGTGGCTATATGGTTGTTCTACCAAAAATAGCAAAGAAAGATAAAAATCATATAAAGGATTTTAATTATTTCAATTTGTATTTGTGGATGTTTCTTTTGGAGTTAAGTATATAAAGATCTAGAAAATTTAATGAATTCTTTAAAAATCATTAGAAGCTATACATTTTATTTTAAATTCAATTTCAAATAAAGTTAAAAAGTTCAGATAAAGTTGAAAAGTATTTTCACGTGGGCTACTTCTCATGTTTTATTGAATAAACCTCACAATTCTCTGATAATCATTATCAGAAGATTCATGTGTTTGGATTGGGTTGAACGCCACTTTCAACAATCATCTAGTTTTATCTCAGCAGCTGGAGCACCTAACAATTGATTCCTGGTATTTCTCACACAAATTCTACCATTACATTCTTTTCTAGCCTCCAGCTGCTATCTCACATAGGTCTATGATTATAAGAACATTGGCGAGAAACTAATATCAGAAAGGATGAGTGCCACCATCAGGGATCGAGCCCGGATCAGAAGATTCAAAATGCAAAAAAATATTTGTGATAGAATATTTCAGTTCAGTCTAACAAGCATTGGAGAAACTGCTTTTCAACAAATTTTCTCATGCAACACTGGTTACTTGCAAGATAATTTAGAAAAACAGTGTGATAAAAGGAGCTGTTGATTCTTTATATATTGGGTATTTTTCGGGGAATGTTATCCCGATATGATTATTTTATGATTATTTTACTAAACGAGAAGGATTTATGAATCATATGTTCAAAATAAATACTGACTCATAATTAGTGCATCCAGTGAATTTAGCACTTTGATTCAAATGAAATTTTACCACGGTTTTCATTCAGCATCACAAGGATTGATATTATTTTCAGGAAATAAGGGTATTTATAAAAATACAGAATAATATTATTGTGTTGAAAAAGATGTAGAATCATTTTTTAAAATCCCGTAATTTCATTAACTTCCCCGTAGTTCTATATCAAACCACTTGTAAAGAATAAAATCTGATTAAATGATATAACTGTCCTCTGTCAGCAGCCTACCTTAGTTATAATTAAGATTTATGGTCAGCATCAAGTAACAATTGTTACAGGTCGACTATTCTGATAAAAGAGATAAAGCACAGAGCTGTTTGAGTAAAATCTACTCGTTTTCAGGACATAGTCGTCTTACTGTTTAGACTAAAATCAATTCGCATGGACGTTCATATTCTACCTATTTTGTAATAATGTATTTTTAGATGATTTCACCAAAGTTTATACATTCTGATTGGTTGAAAATTTGGTTTTATTTTTCTATTAAAATAATTTTGAGTACGAGGCAATTTTGCTAGCTTCCACGAAAAGCAGTCCCACAAGTAATTGCATTCATTATTGTTGAATCTTACATTTTAGCTTCGTGATATTAAATTATAAGATATAAAAAGTATATTTGATGATTTTACGGAGGTATGAAATTTAAAACCTAATCACACTCTTGCATGAATCCGCTTCGCGTACTCAAACAGTGTGATTATGTTTTTAGTTTCTTTTCTGAGGAATGTACCTATAAGGACAAATTGACATTTGATCACTATCTCAACCTTGCGTATCTAAGGATTTTATGGCGCCAAATAGACCTACCCATGTAAGCTGACGAGAGTAGCATAAATATGGGTAACAACTACTGACCAATCTCGTTTACTTACAGACACTGTAGACAACATAACAAGAGGACCATGATGGTCCTAGATCGCTCACCTGAGTTCTCTGACCACTGGGACATCACATCATTTAAATAGGCAGTTGTCATAAAGGAGATAATTTCTACACCAAACTGAGTTTCAAAACGTTCCAGCCAAAATTGTGGCCCCTTGAGTTATAAGACGAAAATTATCAGTCTCCTTTTCCTGTAATATGACATGGATCCTTTCCATTTTCAAAAGAGTTCATCCTTGTGACTTGACCAACCTACTGACTAAGTTTCATGAAGATCGGACCGTATTTGAGGCCTCTAGAGCGTAAATAAGATAATTGTCATTAAGGCACCTTTTTCCTGTGATATGGCATGGATCCTTCCCATTTTCAAAAGCGTTAATCCTTGTGACCTGACCAACATTCTGACCAAGTCTCATGAAGATCGGGCCATATTTGAGGCCTCTAGAGCGTAAACAAGATAAGTGTATGGATCCTTCCAATTTTCAATAGGGTTTGTCCTTGTGACCTCACCAACATCCTGACCAAGTTTCATGAAGATTGGGACTTATTTGTGGCCTCTAGGGTGTAAACAAGAAGAATGTTTTCTTTAAGGCCCCTTTTCCCGTGATTTGGCATGGATCCTTCCAATTTTCAATAGGGTTCATCCTTGTGACCTCACCAACATTCTGACCAAGATTCATAAAGATTGGGCCTTATTTGTGGCCTCTAGAGTGTAAACACTAAGGTTGTTGACGCCGGACGACGGACGACACACGACACACGACGCACGACGGACATTAAATGATCACAAAAGCTCACCTTGAGCACGATGTGGTCAGGTGAGCTAACTCGATCTGTCGCAGAGCGGACTTATACCCTCCACAAGCACTTTGTCAGAATGCACGTGCGATTAGTGCATGATGTGTTTGTCACATGTTATTGAGGTCATGTGCAGCATTTGCATAAAATTTCATGATTCTAGGTTGCTTGGTTTTTGAGTTTGTCCGGAAATGAAAATTGAACTAAGACTGACTGTGACCTTGACCTTTGACCTATGTGACCATAAAACAATAGGACACTTCCTTGGTTCATAAGCAGTATTTGCATGAAGTTTCATGATTCTATGTCACTTTGTTTTTGAGTTAGAGTCCGGAAAGGAAAATTGAACAAAAATTGACTTTGACCTTGACCTTTGACCTATATAAGCCAAAAGCAAAAGGGCATTTCTTAGGGTAATAAGCAACATTTGCATTAAGTTTCATGATTGCAGGTCGCTTGGTTCTCGAGTTAGAGTCCGGAAACGAAAATTGAACAAAGGCTGACTGTGACCTTGACCTTTGACCTATGTGACCCAAAAACAATAGGGCACTTTCTTAAGTCATAAGCAAAAAAGTTTCATGATTCTAGGTCACTTGGTTCTTGAGTTAGAGTCCGGAAACGAAAAGGTCTACGGACGGACGGACGGATTGACGGACGGATTGACGAACGGACGGACGGACGGATGGACGGATTGACACACAGACAGCATGGTGAAACCAATATACCCCCCTCTACTTCGTAGGTGGGGGTATAAATTACGATTTCATGATTTCCCTATTGTTTTCTAAAGATGTAAACAGCAGAGGTTAGAGTTGACAAAAATTGATTAAGTTGCAAAATGGGAAATCCTGTCGGTGACATGCCTTTCACGTATGTGTATTGACTTCTAGGTAAGAAGGAAATATCACTTGTTTCCAACGGCAAATTTAAACGTTGAGTTAAAAACATTGACTAGCCACCAACATTCCTGATAGCTATCAAATGTATCGTGGATAATCACATTTATTTTGAATTTGCTAAAGTTGTGAATCTTATTTTGATTTTGAGCGTTATGAAAAGTATGAGTGAGTGTTTGGAATGATGAATACATGGAGCGCTGAGTGATTGATTAAGAATGATTTTGATCGGAATGAGTGTCAATTTCACGGTGTTTTAAAATGTAAGTTTTATGAATTCGAAATGATTTTCGAATGAAATTAAATGAGTGTGATGAACGTGTCTTGAAATATCTTAAAGGGGTGTAAAACACTACAGTTAGATGCATCGTGAAATTGACATTCATCTCAATCAAAACCATTCTAAATCGCCCACTCGGCGTTACATACATTCATTCCAAAAACTCACTTAAATCAATAAAAATCGCTTCAAACTCACTAAAATGATAAGATCAAAAACTACATTCGAAATAACAATACGATATTTCACTAACCTATTTTTTAAATTTGTAAGCGTAAGATGGGTTTGTGATGACATAAGAACTGTTTTAGGACCTGTATACATTATTTTATTGAAGGGAGGTAATATATATCGTTAATTTTGTTCAG
Source organism: Fragum whitleyi (assembly GCA_948146395.1). Taxonomy (NCBI): domain Eukaryota; kingdom Metazoa; phylum Mollusca; class Bivalvia; order Cardiida; family Cardiidae; genus Fragum; species Fragum whitleyi. Next base: position 7,916,542 of record OX411558.1, read on the forward strand.
GATAATTTTTTTCATCCTGAACAATATTAGCGATGTTGGATTACTTCCCTATGATTTCACTCAAAACTCGATCCACACACTCATTCAATTTCCAAAATAATTCACCTTGTCAATTTCACGATGTTGTTAACTGTATCGATTATTTATTCCAATAGGACAACGTAAGTGATATTTATTTAACTCCATGTTATAAAATCTACGTTTTTTCCTTGTGTGTGTGTGTTTTCATTGACCTATTAAGCCGCCGTCATAGCGCAGTTGGTAGCGCGTCTGACTGTAAATCTAGAGGTCCCGGGTTCGATCCCCGACGGCGGCACACATTCTTTCCGACTATTTGTCTCTCACCAATGGGTTGATAATCGTAGACCTATGTGAGATAGCAGCTGGAGGCTAGGAAAGATTGTGATGGTAGTACTGGTGTGAGAAATACCAGGAATCCATTGTTATGTGCTCCAGCCGCCGCGATATAACTAAAAAAATGTTGAAAGCGGCGTCATACTCCAATCAATCAATCAATTTATTGACCTATCAGACCCTTTAGAATTAACATCAGCGAATAAAATCGTGAAATCATTTGATCGATATGAAAGAAATATTGATTGATTTGAATGATTTTGAAGCGTTTTTGAAAAAAATAGTAATATTTTTTTAGTGACTTGAGTGAGTGTTTTGGATGGAGCGTGTATTTAAGTGATTCGGAATGGTTTGAATCGGAATGATTGTTAATTCAACGATGGTGTCAACTGTAGCATAAAGTTCACATCACAGAATATTCATTAAGGTGAAAATAAAGTTTCAATATTCTTTTAAATTTCTTATCAACAAAAAGGCAGACCGTTTTCACAAAATTTGCAATCTCTTTGAAAGAACACTTATCTTTGGAATTCGGAGTTCAACACAAGCTGAATAACTACCAAATCAATGTTATCTCAGTCTATTTTACTATCTTTTATCTAATAGTAGTGAGCATGACTCGAGTAAATAAATCTTTTTTAATCTAAGCTTTATCTTTAGTTGGATAATTTGATTATTAAGGATGCTTGCACTTTTGACCTTTCATATCTATTTAATTCTGTACTTTGAGATTGTCTTTATGTATATTCGTGTGAATACTAGGCAAAAAATACAGTATGTTTTTGAAACTTTATTGATTGTACTATGAATTTGGCTCATGCATGAATGGACAGAGAAACTTTAACATCGTTGGATGATTAGCATTGTTTGTATTTTCAATAAACACGTATAGGGAGCATAAAAAGTACATTTTAAGTTCTTTCCGAAATGCAGTAACTTATTTACTTTTCGTCCGTAGAGAAAAGTCTTATACGTCTCCGCGCGAAACGAAACATAGCGACAAATCCAGAGGTCCGTGAAGTTGGCAGCCTAGCAGCCTAGCAGCCTAGCAGAGTGAAGTTGGCAGCCTAGCAGCCTAGCAGCCTAGCAGACTAAAAAATTTTTTTATCAAATTTATTGATATATAACACTAGTATTAAACACTAGAAGTCACTTCAAACCGTAAACACTAAAATTCTAGTGAATATAGAACTGTTCCGGATATATCACGTTATTCAACTTTTCCGACCAAAATGTCCCGAAAATTGCCCGCAACATATCAATCTCGCCCTAACTAATATGAGAACTTTAATCTTTTGATAAAAAAAACGATAGTGGTTATTTTAGGATGCTACGCCGCTAGACTGCTGGAATTGTGAAGTTGGCAGTCTGGCAGCCTAGCAGCCTAGCAGCCTAGCAGAGTGAAGTTGGCAGCCTAGCAGCCTAGCAGACTGAATTTTTTTTATCAAAATTATTGATATATAACACTAGTATTGAACACTAGAAGTCACTTCAAACCGTAAACACTAAAATTCTAGTGAATGTAGATTTGTTCCGGATATATCACGTTATTCAACTTTTCCGACAAAAATGTCTCGAAAATTGCCCGCAACATATCAATCTCGCCCTAACAAATATGAGAACTTTAATCTTTTGATAAAAAAACAATAGTGGTTATTTTAGGATGCTACGCCGCTAGACTGCTGGAATTGTGAAGTTGGCAGTCTGGCAGCCTAGCAGCCTAGCAGAGTGAAGTTGGCAGCCTAGCAGCCTAGCAGCCTAGCAGACTGAATTTTTTTTATCAAATTTATTGATATATAACACTAGTATTAAACACTAGAAGTCACTTCAGACCGTAAACACTGAAATTCTAGTGAATATAGAACTGTTCCGGATATATCACGTTATTCAACTTTTCCGACCAAAATGTCCCGAAAATTGCCCGCAACATATCAATCTCACCCTAACTAATATGAGAACTTTAATCTTTTGATAAAAAAAGGATAGTGGTCAATTTAGGATGCTACGCCGCTAGACTGCTGGAAATGTGAAGTTGGCAATCTGGCAGCCTAGCAGCCTAGCAGAGTGAAGTTGGCAGCCTAGCAGCCTAGCAGCCTAGCAGACTGAAATTTTTTTTTATCAAAATTATTGATATTTAACACTAGTATTAAACACTACAAGTCACTTCAAACCGTAAACTTTGAAATTCTAGTGAATATAGAACTGTTCCGGATATATCACGTTATTTAACTTTTCCGACCAAAATGTCTCGAAAATTGCCCGCAACATATCAATCTCGCCCTAACAAATATGAGAACTTTAATCTTTTGATAAAAAAAAATCGATATTGGTTATATTAGGATGCTACGCCGCTAGACTGCTGGAAATGTGAAGTTGCCAGTCTGGCAGCCTAGCAGCCTAGCAGCCTAGCAGAGTGAAGTTGGCAGCCTAGCAGCCTAGCAGCCTAGCAGACTGATTTTTTTTTTAAATTTATTGATATATAACACTAGTATTTAAACACTAGAAGTCACTTCAAACCGTAAACACTGAAATTCTAGTGAATATAGAACTGTTCCGGATATATTACGTTATTCAACTTTTCCGACCAAAATGTCCCGAAAATTGCCCACAACATATCAATCTCGCCCTAACAAATATGAGAACTTAAATCTTTTGATAAAATACCGAAAGTGGCCATTTTAATATGCTACGCCGCTAGACTGATGTAAATGTGAAGTTGGCAATCTGGCAGCCTAGCAGCCTAGCAGAGTGAAGTTGGCAGCATAGCAGCCTAGCAGCCTAGCAGACTGAAATTTTTTTTGTCAAATTTATTGATATATAACACTAGTATTAAACACTAGAAGTCACTTCAAACCGTAAACTTTGAAATTCTAGTGAATATAGAAATGTTCCGGATATATCACGTTAATCAACTTTTCCGACCAAAATGTCCAAAAAATTGCCCACAACATATCAATCTCGCCCTTACAAATTTGAGAACCTTAATCTTTTGATAAAAAAAAACGATAGTGGTCATTTTAGGATGCTACGCCGCTAGACTGCTGGAAATGTGAAGTAGGCAGTCTGGCAGCCTAGCAGCCTAGCAGCCTAGCAGAGTGAAGTTAGCAGCCTAGCAGCCTAGCATACTGAAATTTTTTTTTATCAAAATTATTGATATCTAACACAAGTATTGAACACTAGAAGTCACTTCAAACCGTAAACACTAAAATTCTAGTGAATGTAGATTTGTTCCGGATATATCACGTTATTCAACTTTTTCGACCAAAATGTCCCGAAAATTGCCCGCAACATATCAATCTCGGCTCTTGAAGCGTAGATTTGCTCCCAGACACTTAATTTGCCCCGCATCGCGGTCGATCGCTAGGCAGGTTAACGGCTCTCGAGCGGCGATTTTGGACGGCTCAGTAGCCGTCGCTAGGCAGGCAGTGCGCCGCTCGCGCCGAGGAGAAACGTTCACGGGAGTGAGACACTCGATGAAGGGCTCGAACCAATGGACCGATTCCAATGTTGTAAGTACCGTCGTGAAGCCCTATTCTAGCGCTTCAATCGTAACGAGTTTGGTTGGGCTGCGGCGAATAGTATCGGAGCTACAGGGAGTCGCGCTGGAGTCGCGCCTCGTCGCGATCGAACCGTGATTTAGCGGCGGGGCGAATACAGTTCGGCTTTTGAAGCGTAGATTTGCTCTCAAGACACAGAATCTGCCCCGCATCGCTGTCGATCGCTAGGCAGGTTTACGGCTCTAGAGCGAAAAATTTTGGACGGCTCAGTAGCCGTCGCTAGGCAGGCAGTGGGCCGCTCGCGCCGAGGCGAAACGTTCACGCGAGTGAGACACTCGATGCAGGGCTGTAACCAATGGACCGATTCCTATGTTGTAGGTACCGTCGTGTAGCTCCATTTAAGCGTTACAATCGTGGCGAGTTTGGTTGGGGTGCGGTGAAAAAACGTCGGAGCTACAGCGATTCGCGCTGTGGTCGCGCCTCGACGCGATCGAGCTGTTTTTTGAGCGGCGGAGCGAAAACAGCTCGGCTCTTGAAGCGTAGATTTGCTCCAAAGACATAGAATCTGCCCCGCATTGCGGTCGATATTTAGGCAGGTTTACGGCTCAGTAGCCGTCGCTAGGCGGGCAGTGAGCCGCTCGCGCCGAGGCGAAATGTTCACGGGAATTAGACACTCGATGCGAGCTCGAACCAATAAACCGAATCCTTTATTGTAGGTACCGTCGTGTAGCCCTATTCAAGCGCTACAATCGTGGTGAGTTTGGTTGGGCTGCGGCGAATAGCGTTGGAGCTACAGCGATTCGCGCTGGAGTCGCGCCTCGACGCGATCAAGCCGTGAATTTAGCGGGAGAGCGTTTACAGCTCGGCTCTTGAAGCGGAGTTTTGCTCCGAGAGTCGGGAATTTGCCACGCATCGCGGTTGATCGCTCAGCCGTTTAACGGCTCTCGAGCGGCGATTTAGGACGGCTCAGTGGCGGTTGCTAGGCGGGCAGTGGGTCGCCCGAGCCGAGGCGAAGTGTTCACGGGAGTGAGACACTCGATGCAGGGCTCGAACCAATGAACCGATTCCTATTTTGTAGGTACCGTCGTGTAGCCCTATTCAAGCGCTTCAATCGTGGTGAGTTTAGTTGGACTGCGGCGAATAGTATCGGAGCTACAGCGATTCGCGCTGGAGTCGCGCCTCGACGCGATCGAGCTGTGATTTGAGCGGCGGAGCGAAAACAGCTCGGCTCTTGAAGCGTAGATTTGCTCCAAATACATAGAATCTGCCCCGCATCGTGGTAGGTACCGTCGTGAAGAGCTATTCAAGAGCTACAATCGTGGTTTGGTTTGGTTGGGCTGCGGCGAATAGTATCGGAGCTACAGGGAGTCGCGCTGGAGTCGCGCCTCGACGTGATCGAGCCGTGAATTTTGCGGCGGAGCGATTAACAGCTCGGCTCTTGAAGCGTAGATTTGCTCTCAAGACACAGAATCTGCCCAGCATCGCGGTCGATCGCCAGGCAGGTTTACGACTCTCGAGCGGCGCTTTTGGACGGTTCAGTAGCCGTTGCTAGGCGGGCAGTGGGCCGCTCGCGCAGAGGCGAAATGTTCATGGGAATGAGACACTCGATGCAGGGCTCGAACTAATGGACCGAATCTTATGTTGTAGGTACTGTCGTGTAGCCCTACTAAAGCGCTACAGTCGTGGCGAGTTTGGTTGGGCTGCGGCGAAAAAGTCGGCGCTACAGCGATTCGCGCTGGGTTCGCGCCTCGACGCGATGGAGCCTTGATTTTTGCGTTGGAGCGAGTGCTACTCTGCTTTCGAAGCCTAGTTTTGCTCCGAGAGTCGGGAATTCGCCCCGCATCGCTGTGGATCGCTAGGCAGTTTAACGGCTCTCGAGCGGCGATTTAGGACGGCTCAGTAGCCGTTGCTAGGCAGGCAGTGGGCCGCTCGCGCCAAAGCGAAGTGTTCACGGGAGTGAGACACTCGATGCAGGGCTCGAACTAATCAACCGATTCCTATGTTGTCGTTACAATCGTGGCGAGTTTGGTTGGGCTGCGGCGAAAAGCGTCAGAGCTACAGCGATTCTCGTTGGAGAAGCGCCTCGACGCGATCGAGCCGCGGTTTTAGCGGCGGAGCGAATACAGCCCAGCTCTTTAAGCCTAGATTTGCTCCCAAGACACAAAATTTGCCCCGCATCGTGGTCGATCGCTAGGCGGGTTATCGGCTCTCGAGCGGCAATTCCATTTAAAATTACTTGAATATTCATTTCCTTGAAGAATAAACAAATTAATATTCACAAATTCTTATAAAAGTCATTACCTTTTTAAGACTTTTTTCAAAAAAATCACGCACACATACACAAAAAACATTTTTATGTCCATGTGGCTTTTGTCCACTTTTCAGATAAGGGCACGTGGCTTTTGTCCGATGGGGCTTTGTCCATGGGGGCTTTCGTCCCAGGGGGCTTTGTCCTAGGGGGCTTTTGTCCGTGTCCCTTTTGATAAGTACCAATAATGGTCCTCACAACTTACAGTTTGGTGAATAGCAGTTTTTTTTATTACATTTTAATAAAAAAAAGAAAAATAGGTAAAATAGTAGAAGTTAAGACATAATTATAGATTTAAAGGTAAATTATAACGAATCAAAGAGCAAGAAACACAGTATTTTGAAATGATTGTACCCTATTTGTAAAGCATTTTTTTTTTCAAAAGTCTCTCAAACACACCCCCCCCCCCCAATCTTTATTAGCTTATATATCGTAAAAAGTCCATACAAAGAATTGTGTAGTGTAGAACAGGGAAATGTTCGCGTCAAGGAATGCTCAGGTTTTCCTGCACACGGTCCTATTTGTGGCGTTTTATTGTATAATACGTAAGGTTTGATTTCAACACCTTTAGCATCCAAGTCCTGTGACCTGTCCGATGCTCAGGAAAAAAAGGCATCTGCAAGCGCATCAGAAATTGTACCCTCCACAACAAAGCGAAGCGTATCTAAGAGTGAAGCGTTCGCGATCATACTGTTATTATGAACCATGAGGGTACTGACAGCTTTCAATATGAACAGTTTTCTAGCAAGTTGCCCTGAACCTACTGTCAACGTTTTCCAAAACGACACGTTACAAGGTAATACAAATTTCGCAACTACATCTAAATCTTATCTATATTACCATTTCATTCGAATAAAACTATTTTGAATAAAACAAGGTAATATTTTAGATATGATTTAATATCACAATTACCAATACTTTTCTTAACAGATATCATACATGTACGTCAGATTGCTCGATGTAGCGAGGGCCTCACCGTTCTATTTCGAAAAGCAGTCGGCAACGTTCTACAAGAAGTTTGTGACAAATGTGTCAAATCAACGATACATAGGATTTCTCTTAGATCGTTGAAGGATTTCTCTTAGATCGTTGACGTGTCGATAAACTTTAACTAAAAATTGAAATTTAACGATCTAGTCAGCGACTTAATCCCCCGACCATCTTCTTTTATTCTTTTTCTCATATTTCTATATTTTTTTGTCCTTTTCGTTTTTTTATTTAAAGATTAAAGTTTTCATATTTGTTAGGGCGATATTGATATGTTGCGGGCAATTTTCGGGACATTTTGGTCGGAAAAGTTAAATAACGTAATATATCCGGAACAGTTCTATATTCACTAGAATTTCAGTGTTTACGGTTTGAAGTGACATCTAGTGTTTAATACTAGTGTAATATATCAATAATTTTGACAAAAAAAATTCAGTCATAAAAAATTTCAGTCTGCTAGGTTGCTAGGCTGCCAACTTCACTCTGCTAGGCTGCTAGGCTGCTAGGCTGCCAGACTGCCAAATTCACATTTCCAGCAGTCTAGCGGCGCAGCATACTAATATAACCACTATCTTTTTTTTATTTAAAGATTAAAGTTCTCATATTTGTTAGGGCGGTATTGATATGTTGCGGGCAATTTTCGGGACATTTTGGTCGGAAAAGTTAAATAACGTAATATATCCGGAGCAGTTCTATATTCACTAGAATTTCAGTGTTTACGGTTTGAAGTGACTTCTAGTGTTTAAATACTATTGTTTTATATCAATAAATTTGATAAAAAAAATCAGTCTGCTAGGCTGCTAGGCTGCTAGGCTGCCAACTTCACTCTGCTAGGCTGCTAGGCTGATAGGCTGTCAGACTGCCACCTTCACATTTCCAGCAGTCTAGCCGCGTAGCATCCTAAATTGACCACTATCGTTTTTTTATCAAAAGATTAAAGTTCTCATATTTGTTAGGGCGAGATTGATTTGTTGCGGGCAATTTTCGGGACATTTTGGTCGGAAAAGTTGAATAACGTGATATATCCGGAACAGTTCTATATTCACTAGAATTTCAGTGTTTACGGTTTGAAGTGACTTCTAGTGTTTAATACTAGTGTTATATATCAATAAATTTGATAAAAAAAAAAAATTCAGTCTGCTCGGCTGCTAGGCTGCCAACTTCACTCTGCTAGGCTGCTAGGCTGCCAGACTGCCAAATTCACATTTCCAGCAGTCTAGCGGCGTAGCATCCTAGAATGACCACTATCGTTTTTTTTATCAAAAGATTAAAGTTCTCATATTTGTTAGGGCGAGATTGATATGTTGCGGGCAATTTTCGGGACATTTTGGTCGGAAAAGTTGAATAACGTGATATATCCGGAACAGTTCTATATTCACTAGAATTTCAAAGTTTACGGTTTGAAGTGACTTCTAGTGTTTAAATACTATTGTTTTATATCAATAAATTTGATAAAAAAAATCAGTCTGCTAGGCTGCTAGGCTGCCAACTTCACTCTGCTAGGCTGCTAGGCTGCCCGTCTGCCAACTTTACATTTACAGCAGTCTAGCGGCGTAGCATACTAATATAACCACTATCGTTTTTTTTATTTAAAGATTAAAGTTCTCATATTTGTTAGGGCGATATTGATATGTTGCAGGCAATTTTCGGGACATTTTGGTCGGAAAAGTTAGATAACGTAATATATCCGAAACAGTTCTATATTCACTAGAATTTCAGTGTTTACGGTTTGAAGTGACTTCTAGTATTTAATACTAGTGTTATATTTCAATAAATTTGATAAAAAAAAAATCAGTCTGCTAGGCTGCTAGGCTGCTAGGCTGCCAACTTCACTCTGCTAGGCTGCTAGGCTGCTAGGCTGCCAGACTGCCAAATTCACATTTCCAGCAGTCTAGCGGCGTAGCATACTAAAATGACCAATAACGTTTTTTTTTTTATCAAAATTTTAAGTTCTCATATTTGTTAGGGCGAGATTGATATGTTGCGGGCAAATTTCGAGACATTTTGGTCGGAAAAGTTGAATAACGTGATATATCCGGAACAAATCTACATTCACTAGAATTTTAGTGTTTACGGTTTGAAGTGACTTCTAGTGTTCAATACTAGTGTTATATATCAATAATTTTGATAAAAAAAAATTCAGTCTGCTAGGCTGCTAGGCTGCTAGGCTGCCAACTTCACTCTGCTAGGCTGCTAGGCTGCCAGACTGCCAACTTCACAATTCCAGCAGTCTAGCGGCGTAGCATCCTAAAATAACCACTATCGTTTTTTTTATCAAAAGATTAAAGTTCTCATATTAGTTAGGGCGAGATTGATAAGTTGCGGGCAATTTTCGGGTTATTTTGGTCGGAAAAGTTGAATAACGTGATATATCCGGAACAGTTCTATATTCACTAGAATTTTAGTGTTTTCGGTTTGAAGTGACTTCTAGTGTTTAATACTAGTGTTATATATCAATAAATTTGATAGAAAAAAATTTAGTCTGCTAGGCTGCTAGGCTGCTAGGCTGCCAACTTCACTCTGCTAGGCTGCTAGGCTGCTAGGCTGCCAACTTCACGGACCTCAAATCCAGAACATTTCAGGTGGAGATGAGTGACTCATGACCTCGAATGTTTTGTTTCATACTAAACAAACATTGTTTAAACGAATAAAACCATCACCATAAAATTAAGATAAATGAAATCAAATCTTTATTTCTTTATTGCCAAATTAAAGCATTACAAAACAAACGTTCTTTTCATAAATGTTGCGACAAAAAAAAATAATAATTATATGCAGTGTTATTTGATGTTGTTTTGTTTTTAATGGATTTGTCTAAGTTTCTTAACTTTCATTTATCAAAAACATTTATGCATACAAGAATTGCATTCAGTAATGAGTATGTTGCAGTACAACCATTTTGGAAGGTTGTTTAACGAGCCATTTTACATTGCGTGCGAAGATGTATTTAATGACCATATTTAATTAACCGTTTGGTCAGGAAAATCAGTGAAGGTTCAGCCGAGATACTGCCATCGCTTATTTCCTCTCAATATATTCATTCCTTTGAACTTGACAATTCTTCCAATTGATGAGACAAATCAGTTCCCCGTTACTCTTCAGCAAATAAAACAACGAAAGGCCACATTGTAGCGACAATGACATAATTGAGCGACAAGGAAAAATTATCGACCCACGCGATATGGACAATATCATTACCGATGGGACGTGTGTAAATGTCGTGTGTCTTTTACAGATTTCGTAAAATAGAGTGCGAATAGTGAAGAACACCGAAGGTAAGCTCATATGGAACTCGGCATCGACCCTAGTTAACCCGAATCCCGTTCGAATGACTTCGCTTTCGACTCTAGTTACTTCATTTTAACCGTTGAACCTCGATACTTCTGATCCTAGGTCAGGCCTGTACGTGTTACTTGGGTTCCGAGGTAGCGTTGAAAGTAGCGCCCAGCAGTTCAAATATAAAAAACCGCTTTATTTTAAAACAAATTTACTTTTGTTATGTTTGGAATTATGTTTGACAAATGTTAATCACTTCTATTGATACGGCGTACTTTCGTCAGAAGAGAACTCCGTGCACATGGTTGTCTTTACTGTGCATGCACATTATATATTATGACCTCGTCTTTCGCGATCATCGGGTTGGCCATTTAAACGATCAACAGAGTAGTTACACGAAAACAAACGGAATGCCAATATAGCCCTATTTTTCACTTTCATACACATTAGCATGTGTATAAAATTAATCTAAAATCGATTTTTCAGACCCAAGTTCTAACTATCAATAAAGAGTTTCATAATTTACATGTTCTATGTATTATATATCACTGTTTGCAAAATCTATGTTTAGTCGCCCATTTTTTTATTGTAAATATTAATTTTCATTGGTGCCTACACGTTAATTCGAAGAAAGTCCTTGGTCCAGTAAATCAGGTAAGGCCACCATTACATGTACAGGGACACGTGTACTTAAAAGCTAACTAACTTTGAGGTCTTACTTATTTCAACGTTACTTTGAACAGTAGACTTGAAAAGCAGACTTTGCCAAAACGGCACAAGCCACACGTTACTTTCAGTTTTGTAACTAGGATAGCAGTCCAAAATGTAAATATGGAATTTACATTCAAGCAAAAAAATTGTATTTGGTTTGTTTTGTAAGTGATATATCTTTAAACAGTCAAACCTGTCTTAAGCAAGCACCCAAGGGACATTCAAAAAGCGCTTGCTTAAGACAGGTGCATGCTTAATACAGGTCAATTTCAGTGCAATTGATTCATAGGGAACTCGACAGACGCTTGCTTAATACAGGTTGCTTGCTGAATACAGGTGGCCGCTAACACAGGTTTGACTATAATCATCGTAATAGAACGAAGAAAAAATCAGCGCAGTGTTAATTATCACGGTCCGTTTGATTATGAATTATGAGGACAATTGAATGACGTTTTCAATATGTCTTGAGTAGAGTGTCCTGGGAAATCATAAACGCCTGTTTGATAGAATAATGCGAGAAATACAAGGCGAACAGTTGAATAGATTGTCTCTCTGGTTTTCAATTGTGTTAAATTTAGTGTAAAATAAGGGCCACGAATTTTTCTTACGTTTGTTAACGCTCATAGCAAAACCCCGCGCATGACTACAAGGCTTAAAGTACATGATTACTTATTTTATTTCAAAATGAGTGTAACTTTAACGCTATAATTAAATGATTTAGTGTCTTCTATCTAAAACGACATTTCTAAGTGGCTGAGACATTTGCTTCGTATACCAATAAATGCATATCTGAGCACAAACCCATTCTGTATGCTTGCACAAAATGTACCTCCTAAAGTTACTAAAACACATGAATTTATTCTGCGTAATTAATGCACTGGCAGGGCGGGGCTTAACCGTGACGTAATATGGCGTGTTACTTTTCAATGCTTTTGGTTCTTTCAAATTTTAGTCGATATTCATCGTTAACGCGTGCAAATAACTGTATCCTAAAACCTAAAGAATTCACGTGCTTTGAGAGAGTGAACCCATTTCATCGTTTGGTTACCAAGGCCTCGTAACTTCAGTTTGATTAAGCTGAAGTTACGAGGGTTTGGTTACCAATCTACGGTTTAAGGTCTAAAGTTTTTTATGTCGACTCTCTTTAGAAGTGGGTTACTTTAGATAAAAGCTGATTTCCCTCTACCTTAAGTGCAACGACCCGTTACGTAGGCTCCGCCCTGCCAGGGCATTAATCATGGATAATACCGTAGTAAAATACTTTCCCTGTTTTGAGGATGACAAATCTGTATAAACAGTTGCGAATTATATTCGTCATGCATGTAAGCGCACGTGACAAATGGGTTATAATTTGCAAACATTTCGCACTGTTCTGTAATCCTGATTGCAAGACGAACAGTTGAATAGATTGACACTTCTGTCTCTCTGAACTTAGTTGTGATACACTTGTTGTAAAACAAGGAACACGCATTCTTCTTATGTTTGTTGACGATGGCATAACGCCACACACGGCTATATATGCACAAGTTCAAGTGAGTAAACAAATGTCAATTTTCTATATACAGGTAAAGAGAAAATTGCCTTGACCACTCCCTCAAACTTGCTATCGAAACATCATTTTTCTCAAAGAGTATGGTTTTCTTTTTATTTTTAGATCTAACGCTTTTTATTGAACCAGAGGTAGAATATGATCAATGCACTGTAAATAAACACAAACTTTCGCCGTCGTGCTTTTTAATGGTTCACAGATACAGGGGCCAGACATAAAACGCTGCTCTTATAAAAAAAGAGAGGACTAATATTGTGAGATTTCAACAAGGACATAATTTGTTCACATAATTTATACCATTGACTGTTTTGAAAAGAGTTAATTGTTGAACGATTTCCAACTTATTACCTAAGATTGATTGTACAAGAGCTGAGCTCAAAAATGGTACAGGTCATCTGGTCGCTGGCCGATGTTTTGTTGAAAAAAGGTTTTTTTAAAAAAATCCTTATTTATTTCATGTTAACTCAGATGCACCCAAGCCGGGCCCAAATTTGATCCCGGGGGTATTTATGAACAAATTTTGATGAATTCGACTTGTTGGTGCCTCACACCAAATATGAAAGTTGTCTGAATTGTGGTTTCAGAAAATAGTTTGAAGTATTTCCTTTCTTTTCTGTATAAGATGGTTTTGCCTATACGGAAAATTCGACCCCGGGTCAAAATATGAACAAGCGTGGCAGAAGTTTTCTAAATTTCCCAGGGGGTGTTGGTGTTGTCGTCGTCGTTGTGGTGAAAATGATATTTTAAGACTGCAAAGTAATTCAGCCTTTAAATATTGTTTTCACGATGACGACGAACGAATCACGGCTGAGGTCTTACGACAGATGCCGGATATTGGACGTTCATTAAAGCTAAGCTTGTGCAATTCGTATACATGGGCAAAGAAAAAAAACTAAGAGTAGATCTGCATGAAATGATTTGTTTATAGAAAAGAACAACAACTGAGAAAGAAAGATACACTGATATTCAAATGTCTACAACTAAACTAAAATAGCATATGTTTGTTCTGTTAGAATGTCCTGGGACACCCACAGACTACTGTATGATATATTGGTAAGGATCAAAATTTGGTGCTGGGTGTAAATTGGTAGACACATTATTACATTTCAATCTCGACTCGCCAAACTATTGTTGGGGAGAAAACGATTAGTTAGGAAAACAAAATGTCCGCACTTGGCGGGACAAAACGATCCAAATATTTCTCGGAACTTTCTGACAATGTATTTGTTTGTGTATTTTCTCACAAAATAATCTCGATACAAAAGTCCGTAAATCAAATTGTTTTATTTTACCGTTATTTTTCTTGGATACACAAAAAACATTAGAAACGGCGGTATGTTCAGCCATTGATTATTACTTATTTTTGATTTGTATGTTTGTTTGAATTGGTTTACACCGCTTTCGACAATTTCGCAGTTATGTCGCGGCGGCCGGAGTACCTAACAATGGATTCCTGGCATTTCTTTCACCCGTACTACCATTACAACCTTTCCTAGCCTCCGACTGCTATCTCACATAGGTTTACGATTATCTACCCATTGGTGAGAGAAAAACGCCGGAAATGATATTTGTCGCCACCGGGGATCTAACCCACGACTACAAGATTGGAAGCCTTATGCCTAACAAACTGCGCTATATTTTTGAATTGCACGGGTTGCATGGTTGTACTGCAAAGAGCACTCTAGCACTTTTATTTGTTAATGCTGAAATGACAGACATTAATATCTACTGCCGATCCGGTATAACATCATAAGCTTCCTAAATGTGCCTGGCCGGGAACATAGACAAAGATTCGAATCGGTAATGTCGGTAATGACAGCCATGATTCTCTCACTTTGCTGATAACATGACTCGGGTTTACACATTTGCTACAATTAAAAGTATGTCAGTTGATAACATAAAAATAAAAAAAAAAATGCTATAAAACCTAATAAGTACATTTGGACGTTATCAATCTGTCCATTTAAAGTGCTAACTTTCTCGCAGGCCCAGCAGAAAACCGCTTACATATCATAACATCGCAGATCAAGTAGTGTGACGTCACTAATACCTGTGACGTCACGACATGTTTACTTTGCATTTCGGGATCTTGGTAGGATAAAAAAAATGGTGTACATACCAAGGCCTTTAATAGGCAAAATATAGATAATTAGTCTAACTCTTTAAAGTATAATATATTTGTAATACAGTTTCTTGCCGTGGTAAATGACGATTTTTCTCGGCAGTAAAAATGATGTTAACCGTATATATCTAGTCAGTATTCTCCGGTCGGCATAGTTTTGGTTTAGAATCACGTTAAGCATTATCTCAGCTATGTGACAGCCCTAACAGCTAGTCGGCAAAGCATCTGTCTTCAAATCATGAAGTCACGGATATATCATGAGTACGATTTCTGAGCTAGCACACTGACCAACTGTCTTTTGGATCATGCATTGCACGGATGCCCAATGGTTGTCCAATGAATAACTGTTGTTTTTATACTACTATAGGTTTATTTTGTAAACTCAGCTCTGACGTAGGCGATGAGTCCATTATCATAGGTAAATCGGGTTTAATTAAAAGGCAAATGATAGATATTTAACCTGACCCCTTCTCTGCAATTATGAAAGTACATGTTTGAGTGAACCTTACGTTTTAAGACAAGCAATAACATCTGTTTACAAGGTAAATTATTAACTTTCTAAATGCGCTATTTAAACCTGTTTCATCTATTTCGAACAAATGGCACGAATCTAAAAAGTTAAATGCACGGCTCACCCCGCAAAATCTACCTATACAGCCATAACATTTCATCCGAGGCACCAGTTTCTAATTCTACTATTGTTTACGTAGCTAACATTATTTCATCGGTGGTAGACAAACGACTCAAGTATCATTGGCTTTTCTCATAATGCAAATAAACCGAACAGGGTGTCCAACACGCGACCATGGATTGAGAACCAAACGAGTTACTGACAGAGTTAGCCTTGGGCTAATAGTGAGTACTGTAAAACTTGTATATAGCGACCAAGAATGGGACCACCAAAAGCGGTCGTAAAAATGGTCGCTTTATACAAGTTTTGTTTACAATTAAGAAATATGATTTTGATCGAAAATGTATGTTATAGCGAAATTTTCTATAAATCTATGCTGTGAAAACTCAACAGAATCGTCTTATTGAGACGATTCTGGTGAGTTTAATAGCATAGGATTTATTTACAGTATTCTATCATACCAGTGATACCTATTTTTTCAGATTTTTCGATTAAAAGGGCGGGATTTTGAAAACGGTCGGTAAATAAAAATGATCGCTTAATAGACGTGGTCGCTTGAGCAAGATTGACTGTTTTTTAAGACGGAAAGTACGCGGCCGAGTTGCATAGAACAATCTTTAAAGAAGAAATACAATATTGAGACTGCATTGAAGTTTTTTGAACACCGCATGATATTAATAGTTTTCGTCGTATACCGGAATATTTAACATGGGAACAATTTGAAAGAAATAGCGACTGCAATAATACAGGAAATTCAGTTTATGGGTTAAAATTAACGTTCGTTTGTGTACAAATGATATCAAGAAAACAAAAAAAACCCCAACATCTATTCTACGTTATTATTCAACTGACAGGGCGTGGCTTAAAGCCGTGACATAATTTGGGGAGTTTACTTTTTAATAATAAATTGCTCGGTCCTAGCTGATGTCACCCCGAACGATGATGGACCCCCCCCCCCCCCCCCTTCATATCGGTAGTGTTCAGCAATGCTGACTAAAACCTTTCCCTGTCTTACTCCACACCCTAACCAATCTGTCATTGTAATCCAGACAATATATGGTCTCATCAGTGATGAAGACAGTGCGCCATTGTCTCGGGCGCAAACCAATGCTGTTCAGGGCCAATGCTTAGACGTCGCGCACGGTAATGCTTAACATTTGAAATCGTGCGTCTCCCATCAAGTTCAATCTGCTTTTTCTTCCAAACCTGTCAGCCGATTTCTATGTTCTTAATACAAGGTGAACAGAGGTAAATCGAATTCTCGTTAAATCAAGTTCCTCTGTAAAAAAAAAACCCTCTTAAATTACGCCTGTAAAACGTAACAAATTATGTGTTGGTGGATTACTTTAGACCCTTAAAATGCGTAAAATAGTTCGTGAAAAATGTTGAGAATGTTTGTATTTGCGCGAGAAGGTTCATCAACTTAGAATATGAACTAAGACGTCTGTCAGTGAAATAAGAAACAATTAATAGAGATTTATTTAACAATTCAAAAGTTGTAAAACGTCAAATTTTTGCGATAAAATATATTAAGATTTGTTCGTGTGGACATACTTTTCAAAAACGTATTGTTTTTTAACGTCTTACGTTATTACATTGCGCGCTGTCCTTTTTTGAGCAATCAGTGACAAAATGATTTAAGCTGATTGGTGATAAAATTGCTTCTTGTGGGAAAAAATATATCCTGTCTTACTCGGTATATAACTTATATAGCAATTTAAATATAAATACCATGGCAAAATCAACATGCAATAAACAAGAAGCGCTTCAGAAAAGTACGTGGTGTGATAACGTCTAAATAGCAAATCAACGTTGAAAAATGTTAAGCATTAGCGTGCGCGACGTCTAATCGACGATAGCATTGTATTCGGGCTAACGGAATACGAATGCATGGTCTTCCTGACAACGGTTTTGATTGATATTAGTTTAATCTCGTACTTCTGAATCGTTCAGAAGCTTAGAATGTGACAGCATTGCCTTGGAAAATCTTATCTTCACCTCTTGAATGACCAGCCATCGGTCATCTTCCACAGAGGTAGCTCGACTTCTTCCTTCACCAAGCCAGCTGACAGGAGTTCCATACTGTTAGTACCATGGCAAAACTCTAGTTACCACAGTATGGTGTACACTTAGTGCCAAGCCGACATCACGATGAGAGGCCCCCTTGCTTCACGATGAGAGGCCCCCTTGCTCCACCATGCAGAAATCATAAAATACGCCATAACGTTCTATAAATAGCTTCCTATTTCTCGAAAGAACCAATAATACGCTTACGAAAATTTCATTTACTTGTATGTCAATGAAATCGCGATTTGTTTCTTTTTTTTTATTCATTTTGAATGTAGTTGTTGTATGTATCATTTCGAGCAATTATGGAGCGTTTTTTATCAAATAGTGTGAGTTTTGGAATGAATGAATGAATGAATGAATAACTGAAGCGCTGAGTGAGTTATCTAGAATGGCTTTGATTGAGATGATTGAGATGATTGTCAATTTCCCGATGTAACTAACTATACATTGTATGTTTGACAATGGCTCTGCACTAGGAGAGAAAAGGGAAGGCACTTCACCATTCTTGGTGTCAAAGTTACTTATTACCTTAAAAGGAAGATGATCAAAATATTAGTAAGATGTTGTAACTTAGATTCGACTTTTTAGACGACATTTTATATGCTTCAACTGCGTAAGAAAATTCAACACGAAAGAAGTTATTCCGTAGGACAAAAAGTTTAATTGCATGATAAAATCTCAAGAGAAAAATCTTGAATGACGAATTACTACAAGCTGCTATAAAATTAACTTTTATGCCAAATTTAACACATTTAAGAACCTGAACTTTTTGTCGCCTTGGCAATGAATTACAGGACATTTTTATCCTTCTTACGCAAGTTGGATTTAAGATTGTGAAAGTAGACCCTTGCTAATGTTTCATATACACGTATTACCGGACGCCATAACAGTTACAGATATTTTAGAATTGACAAGGTGAATGGTATTGGGATGAATTCGGAATGAAATTGAATGAATGAAAGGAGCGAGGTTCGAGTGAAATTACAGGGAGGTGATAAAATATCTTTTCGTCCGATTTGGCGAAATTTGCGATATTTTATTACCCGATTCAAAAACGCTTTTTTCTGTTTGTGAGTCCCCACAAACCAAACAGACGCTTTGAAATCAACACCATCAAATGAAATCGTTGATTGATTTCATCGATTTGAATAAAATATTGAACGATATTAAATGATTTTAAAGCGTTTTTGGAACGATTTCAGTATTGAATGGTTTGAGTGAGTGTTTTGCATAAATGAATGGATCGCTGAGCGAGCGATTTAAAATGTTTTGATCGTGATGAATGTCAAGTTTTGTGATGCTATTATCTGTATATGTCTAAATAAAGAAAAATGCTATCCAAATCTCGTAGCAGAAGTATTCTTACATAAATTCTACTTCTACTGAATATAATCACACAGAATAAAAAAATAGATAGAGAGAAACAGACAGACTTTCGCGTTCCATCAACTTCCTATGTTGAATGAAATGAAAGCGGTAATCTAAACTTTGAACGAACGTGTGTTCTTTAAATTCTATGAACTTTATTTCAGAGCAAAAGCAATTGATACAATTACTATCGATTAGTTGGATAACTAGAATGATATTCGACAGTTTTTATCTACTTTTATTTATTTTTTTATTCTCAATTCTGAGCACGGATTTTCGTATGCTAATGCACAAACTAGTTTTATAACAAATATCTTACATAATCCAAGCCTGAAAAATAGGGCCGTACTCTTTTGAAAACACATTTTCCTATTCTTTCCAACTTTTGCATGGAAACGTCCTGAGAAACAATATTATTAAGTTTCGTACAAGTCGGAAAATAATTGTTTCCCCTTGCGCGTATACAAAATATACAAGATATTTTCACTAAGGTCCCCTTTTCCGTGTTTTGAATATAACATTTTCAACTCGAAGTAGGATTCGTCTTCGTGATCAGAAAAATATTAAAACAATGTAGGAATGAAGTGTCCATACTGAGTGAGAAGGGTTTTCTTTTCTTTTTTCTTTTCTTTCTCCTTCTTTTTTACGGGGAGGGGGAGGGAACACCATGACTGAATAAAAAAATTATCTTCATCTTTCAATGATTTAACTTAAGTTGTGTCAAAAAAAAAACCCCATCGTGGTTAATGGACAATAATGCTTCATGAAATAAAAGGAAATACTCTCGTCATCTCTTAAAACAAGAGGTTTAGTGTAAATAAAACTGAATTTGTGAAATTCCCCCTCCCCTTAAAAGATAGAAAAAATAGATATGTTTGTTGTTAGTGACTTAACGTCACATTCATAAAAAACTCGTGCAAGTAGACATTTTTCTATCAACGCCCTTATAAACGGCTTATACGAATTTTGTTACTAAGGTCACAGTAACATGTACTTTCCATTAGTTACGCCACAGTACATGGTACGGACGTTCTTAACTGTCATGCTAGAAAGGATAAAATCACATGGAAAAAAGCTGGTCTCTAAAGTAACATTACTTACAAACTTACAGTAAAACTTGTATTGAGCGACCAAGAATGGTACCACCAAAAAGCGGTCGTAAAAAATGGTCGCTTAAAACAAGTTTTGTTTACAATTAAGAAATATGATTTTGATCGAATATGTATGTTATAGCGAAATTTTCTAGAAATCTATGCTGTAAAAGCTCAACAGAATCGTCTTTTTGAGACGATTCTGGTGAATTTTAACAGCATAGATCTAGTATTTATTTACAATATTCTTTCATGCCATTGTTACCTATTTTTCAGATATTTCGATTTAAAGGGGGGATTTTGAAAATGGTCACTAAATAAAGATTGCCGCTTAATAGACGTGGTCGCTTGAGCAATTATTTTAAGACGGAAAGTACTCGGCCGAGCTGCATAGAACAATTTTTAAAGAAAAAAATACCATATTGAGACTGTATTGAAGTTTTATAAATACCGCATGATATTAATAGTTTTTGTCGTATACCGGAATATTTAACATGGGAACAATTTGAAAGAAAAAGCGACTGCAATGATACAGGAAATTAAATCTATGGGTTAAGATGAACGCTCATTTGTGTACAAATGATATCAAGAAATCAAAGAAATTATCTATTCTACGTTATTATTCAACTGACAGGGCGTGGCTTAGCCGTGACGTAATTTAGCGAGTTTACTTTTTCAATAATAACATGATTGGTCCTTCCATCCTAGCTGATGTCATCCCGAACGATGATGGACCCACCTTCATATCGGTAGTGTTCAGCAATGCTGACTGAAACCTTTTCTTGTCTTTTTCCACATCAAAACCAATCTCAAGGCTCGAGTTTGACCCTTAAACCAGGGTTTTGACCCTCAAAAATCTGAAAATAGCTTAATTTGACCCCTAGAAATTTCTCCCAAGGGGGTCAAAATGAGAATTTACCATGGGTCAAAACATGGTTTATACCAAAGATTTTTACAAATCACTATCTAAAGTTTTACGAATCAATTACTTGTTTTATATCATTATAAGAAACAGATTAAGTGACACTTGAATGTACAAAATTCCACTTAGGATTTGTTTTTTCTGTGGTTTTGACCCCCTTAAAATTTAGATTTGACCCCCATAATATTTTAGGTGAGGGGTCAATGACTCGTCAATATCAAACACTAACACGAGCCCTGAATCTGTTCGTATAAGGGAGACAATACATGGTCTCATCAGTGATGAAGACAGTGCGCCTTCGTCTCGGGTGCCAATCAAATGCTGTTCAAGGCCTATGCTAATCGACGATGGCATTGTATTCGGGCTAACGGAATACGAATGTATGGTCTTCTTGAACGGAGAATACTCTCATGCAGCCGGCTTCGAATGGTATTAGTTAAATCTCGCTGGAGCGTTCTGAAGGTTAGAATGTGTCAGCATTGCCATAGAAAATCTAGTCTTTAACTCTTGAATGACCAGCAATCGGTCATCTTCAACAGATGTAGCTCGACTTCTTCCTTCATCTTGACAGCTAACAGGTGTTCCATACCGATGGTACCATGACCAAATTCTAGTCACCACAGTATGGTGTACACTAAGTGCCAAGCCGTCATCACGATGAGAGGCCCCCTTGCTCCACCATGCAGACATCATAAAATATGCCATAAAGTGCTATAAATAGCTTCCTATTTCTCAAAAGAACCAATCATACGCTTACAATAATTTCATTTATGTCAAAGAAACTGCGATTTGTTTGTTTGTTTTTTAATTTATATTGAATGTAGTTGTTGATTGTATCATTTCTAGCAATTATGGAGCGTTTTTGGTCGATTAGTGTGCAATTTGGAATGAATGAATGAATGAATGAATGAATGAATGAATGAATGAATGAATGAATGAATGAATAACTGAAGCGCTGAGTGAGTGATCTAGAATGGCTTTGATTGAGATGATTGTCAATTTACCGATGTTACTAACTGTACATTATATGTATGACAATGGTTCTGCACCAGGAAAGAAAAGGGAGGCACTTCGTCATTCTTGGTGTCAAAAATTTACTTATTATCTAAAAGGAAGATAATCAAAATATCAGTAAGGCGTTATCTAACTTAGATTCGACTTTTTCATACGACATTTTATATGCTTCAACTGCGTAAGAAAGTTCAACACGAAAGAAGTTATACCGTAGGACAAAAAGTTTAATTGCATGATAAAATCTCAAGAGAAAAATCTTGAATGACGAATTACTACAAGCTGCTATAAAATTAACTTTGATCAGAAAAATATTAAAACAATGTAGGAATGAAATGTCCATACTGTGTGATAGGTGTTTTTCTTTTTTTTTTTCTTTTCCTTCTTTTTTTACGGGGGGTTGGGAAGACCATGAAAGCATGGAAAAAATATCATCTTCATCTTTGAATGATTTAACTTTAGTTGTGTCCAAAAAAACCTCACGTAGTTCATGAATAATTATGCTTCATGAAATTCAATGAAATAAAAGGAAATACTCTCTTTATGTCTTAAAACAAGAAGTTTAGTGTAAATTAAACTGAATTTGTGAAATTCCCCCTCCCCTTAAAAAATAGAAAAAAATAGATGATTGTTGTTAGTGACTTAACGTCACATTCATAATAAACTCGTGCAAGTAGACATTTTTCTATCAACGCCCTTATAAACGGCTTATACGAATTTTGTTACTAAGGTCACAGTAACATGTACTTTCCATTAGTTACGCCACAGTACATGGTACGGACGTTCTTAACTGTCATGCTAGAAAGGATAAAATCACATGGAAAAAAGCTGGTCTCTAAATTAACATTACTGACACACACATATATATATATAGTTTATGCTATGTTTTCCTTTGCTGTCCCGAACGCACCATGACTGACTCGAGCGGCGTTAACATCTTTTTTTACATGTGGTGTCCGTCTCGGCTTTTTGACCAAGAGGTCCTGAGTTCTTTTCCCGGGGCCTGCTCCAGTTAGTTACATCGTGAAATTGACATTCATCTCAATCAAAACCATTCTAAATCGCTCACTCAGCGCTCCATTCACTCATTTCTAACACTCACTCAAGCCATTCAGAAGCGCTCAAACCCATTGAAAAATATAGAAGCAACAACGTCATTCAAAATAACTTTGGACAGAGAAAAATCGCGATTTCAGTAACATAATTCAAATTGTAAGCGTCTAATAAGCTATTGAAGAAATGGGAAGCTATGTAAAGAACTTGTATGCATATTTTATTAAATGGAGGTAATCAATATCGCTAATTTTGTTTATCCTAAACAAAATTTGCGAAATAGGATTACCTCCCATTACATTCACTCAAAACTCGCTCCACTCACTCATTCAATTTCATTCCTAAATCATTCCAAAATCATCCATCTTGTCAATTTCACGACGTTGTTAACTGTATCAATCTTGTGTATTTTTTTGCCAAAATTTCGGCGCGAGAACTAGTTTATGGCCAAGAAACAGAATCGAGAAGGATGCACCCAAGTTATCTAACTTTTATCCAAATTGATGTAAAATGAATAGGTTTACCCTAACATTTATTTTTCCACTTTCCACAAACAAACTGGTCATGTCTCCGTGTTTCTTATTTTCAGATCCATACACACACAGTACATCGTCATACAAAATACAATTCAAGGGCGTAACTAGGATCTTGAAATTTATACGCACTCAGAAGACGACTAACTTAGAGTATATGGAATAAAGGCGATATGTGAGCTGTGACAAAAGATGAATGTCCCCCGTCCGCTCCCCTTTTTCAATGATTTGAGCGTTGGCGAATCATCAAAACATCGTACCTACAGCTTTAAAAAGTTGTAATTTAAATGTTATGATCATTCATCAACGACGTTTTTCGAAAGAGGATTTATTTCTATTACGCACTTACGTAATGTACCTAATGTACGTAATGGGAGTTACGCACTTGTAAATCATAGGCCTACCAAATTATTTGAGAAAAAATGCACCGGGGTGTTCTAAAGAAATGACGAATGAAGCAACTACAGCTTAATGATAGCTGTAGTTACGGCATTTTGGTTTTGTAAGGCCTTGGTATTAATGAGTTTCTGATAGAAAAGTAAACAAAGCAGATGATCTTATGAACTGTCACGTTCTTTACATTACAAATTACATGGTACTGTCTGTGTTTTAAAGATGGGAAACATAGTTTACTGGGTGTTAAGTAATTACCCTGTATAAGGTCGTGAAGACCTGCCCTGCGTTCAGGATAACAAAAAACGGTGCAAACAGTTTTCCAATTGAACCCCGCTTTGCACGTGCACTTGCGTGCAAAGCGGGGTATAATTGGAAAAATGTTTGAACCGTTTGGTAATCCTGAACGCAGGGCTGTCCTATGTTCAGGATGTAAAAACGTTTCGCGAGCGCTTTGAGATGATACCCCGCTCTGCACGTGCACATACGCGCAAAGCGATGTAACATTTCGAAAGCGCTTCGCTAGCGTTTTCATCCTGAACGCAGGGCTGTATAGGCCAGACATGCATTTCTGAAGACAAAACGACAAAAACTCAAGCATTATCATGCTGAACTCGAAATACTCTGCCTGCATATATACCAGAAAAGCTTAGAAATTAATTTTCAAGATGAATACAAACTCATATTTGTTGCATACATGTATCAGTTCGAGTACTTTGATTTCTTCAATGATTCTTTTATTCAGCATGGCAAGACCCAAAAGATAGTACGCAGTTTTGCCTGTGATTTTTTGTGAAAAGGGGTTTTCAAGATGGAAACTTTCGCGTTTTTTTCCCTGTTTGTTTTTTGTTTACAGAATAAAAGGGTGAGATCAAGATCACAAAGCGCTCCGTAGCTCCTTGAAAATGGAATCCTGTATCATCTTTTTTTAAAGTATGCAGGATATGTTTCTGGTAGAAGATGCAACTTCAAGGGTACGGAGGCAGAGGCTTCATAGCGCTTGGCCTTTTCAAGCGAAAGTCTTGCACATTTATAATGTCTTTCTGCCGTCATCTTGGATTCTTATATGATCTTGGTGCTTTTCTGAGTTGTATTTGAGGCAAAATGGAAAGGTACTGTAATCATTGTACATTGCTTATTTGCATCAAGCATAACATTGTCCCGATGGTCCGACACTAACAGTTCTCACTAACAAACTGTCCGTGACTTAAGCATAGCTGAAAAAAGCGACGTCAGCCGGCGTCGAACCCACGCGGACAAGTATTGTTTAAGTTCTTGGTTTGGGAGACCATGCGTTTACCACTGAGCCAAAGAAGATCTTCCCCGATGCAGGTTGCAGTCATTGTATTTAAACCAAAGAGGCTATGCAGGACAGTGGTGGAAGTGGTCTCCTATAACACAGTATCCAGGGATCCCGAGGTCCCCAAATATTTTGAGGGGTTCAGTAAGCTCTATAGCAAGGGATTCCTTCTGGTTCCTTCATTTTTTAAAGAATTCGGGAATTCATGCGTTCAGGATTCACCATTTCCAGGCAAAGGTTCTATAACTCCACTTTGTTCCTTACCTAAGTAAGGAACAAAGTAGAGTTAAAGAAACTTAGCTTGGAAATAATCATTAATCTATGCTTCTTCTTGCTAGATCTATTTCTTTAAAATAATAAACGGGTATTTAAGAAAGGGGCCGATACTTGTTTAAATGGATCCCTGTCCCTATAACAAGTAGAGATTCCTGCGGAACTTCATTTCTTTCTAGATCTATTTCTTTAATAAATGTGTATTTAAGAAAGGGGCCGATACTTGTTTAAATGGATCCCTGTCCCTATAACAAGTAGGGATTCCTGCGGAACTTCATTTCTTTCTAGATCTATTTCTTTAATAAATGTGTATTTAAGAAAGGGGCCGATACTTGTTTAAATGGATCCCTGTCCCTATAACAAGTAGAGATTCCTGCGGAACTTCATTTCTTTCTAGATCTATTTCTTTAATAAATGTGTATTTAAGAAAGGGGCCGATACTTATTTAAATGGATCCCTGTCCCTATAACAAGTAGAGATTCCTGCGGAACTTCATTGAAAAACAGTAAGTGTCTGCCAATGTAATAATTACCGGATCGGGATATAATAATTATATTAGTTTAATTCGTACAAATAAGAATATCAGAATATGTGATTGATATTTAAACATGCCAGATTGTATAAATAGGGACTGTCATTCAAAATATAAGTTCTTTTATTGAATGAAAGGTCAATAACATTTAAAACTTTTAATTATCTTAGTGTATTGCAAAGAACCATTTTGACATGTGTTAGAATAATTTGATTAAAACCTTTAATTTCAAATAGACCCATTCATTTTACGGATGAAATAGGATGATATTATTTAAACAAAGATTGATTCATCGTTTTGCATTCGACTATCTGTATGGACGTTTTAATTCTCATAAAAGATTCCATTATTTGAATGTATTTTAATATTGTTTGATTTCGGGTTGCAGTTAGTAATCTCAATCAAAACCATTTTAAATTGGTTCTTGAAGAAATATTAAGCTATTGATAAAACTTGTATGCATGTTTTGTTTAACGTTAAACCGAGGTCCCGTGAGACGGTGCGTTACACCGAACAAGTTAAAGAACCATGGCGGATCTCGGCAGTAGTTTCGTTATGTTTTATACCAAGTAAAAACCAACCGACTTCTGACGGGCCTCGCATGTACGTGCATGTGTTACGGTAGCAACGACAAATTTAAAGAAAGGTAATGAATATCGCTTATTTTGTCACATTGAACAAAATGTGCAGTAATGGATTACTCCCTTTTAATTTCCCTCAAAGCTCACTCATCGCACTCATTCAACATCATTCCAAAAATTATTCCAAAATCATTCATCTTGTCAATAATACGCATTTTCAAGTGTACAGTGTAATTGGGGTTTCTTTTTCACGCGAATTCAAAAATATTATCTAAATCTCTTCTAATCGAAGATTAATTTTTTCTTTTGCCCATTGCCATAGTCTTGAAAATTCCGGAATCGCCAACATGAATCTGTATTTAATTTAACACAAGGATATAATAACCATTGTTCACTGCAATTAATCCCATTTAATATGTACTTGTTGAATTTAAAGTACTACAAAAGCCATGTCATACTGTAACTTTTATTATCAATTTATTCCTTTTGCTATCTGTTTTCTAAAATACAAATGATCAAAAGAAACTGTATGGATATTTAAGCCCTTGTTCATAATGTACAATTATAGTTCCGCAACCACGAGTGAGGTTCGAAAAACCGTTATCTCCGATCAATTTCAATGTAAAATTGATCTTTGATCACTCACCTGAAATTCCTGGTCTATATAACTCGAATACGCTATTGTGACTTGTGTTTACAGTACATTTGTATACATTCGACCGGTCAAAATAGCGTATTTTACTTATACTTTTTGTCCTACAAAAACAAGTTATCGGGTAGATTAAGGTTCATGTAAAGTGTTTGAGACCCAATTTTAAGGGCATTCATTTGCCAAGAAAAAGCAGTATGTCAAGGAATATTATATATCAAAATGAAGCTATTTATGAGCACAAGCAGTTGAAAAACATAAGACTGTTATAACAATAGCGGTATAGCCAAACATTGTGAAAAAGGGTCATTTTGTACAGAACAAGCAACTGTGAGACTGTTGGATAAAATTGGCTCATATTTTAACAAAGTCTAGCCTAAAGTATCATCCAGGTATTGCTACAACCATTGGTATAAAACTTAGCCCCAAAACGTAGTTATGCAAGCAATTTATTTTGACTTAAATTATAAACACATATGTCATATATGCCATTGTAATTTTGCAAACGTGTAGATCTTTTTAAGGTATGGTGTGTTATCACAGCATAAATAGACATTTATTGTTTATATACCTGTAAGGTTGTTTAGCAATATATCAATTTCTATTTCACAGAATGATAAATATATAGTAATATTGTAGATCATTGAATTAAAAAAAGTATAATTTGAAATAAATCGCAGAAAATATTTCACAATATTATGGTGTGATGTTGCACCATACCTTACATCTATTTTGAAAACAGACCAAACCGGTTTGACATGTATGTTGACAAAATAAATGGAAATTGATTGTTTCAAAATAGCCTTTTGAGACTGAGTTTTATATCAACGTTTGTAGTACTACCTGGATAGTACTTTAGACTGTACTTTGTTAAAATATGGGGCAATTTTATGCAACCGTCATGCAGTTGCTTGTTCTGTACAAAATGACCCCTTTCCACAATGTTTTGGCTATACCGCTATAGCTATGGCGGTCTTATGTTGCCTAACTGCCCGTGCTCATGAATACCTTCATTTTGATATATAATATACCTGGACATAGTGCTTTTTCTTGGCTAATGAAGTGCCCTAAATATTGGGTCTCAAACTCTTTACATGAACCTTAATTTAAATTCTAGACTTGTGTTCAGGATGACACAACGGTGCAAACTGTTTGAAAATTATACCTCTCTTTGCACGCACACATGCGTGCAAAGCAGGGTATAATTTGCAAACAGTTAGCACCATTTTGTCATCCTAAACTCAGGTTAGGACTCGGGTACTATAGCTCAGGTTAAACTACCCTGCGGAAAGGATGAAAGACAAGTGTACGCCCAAATAATAGTGCGTTGCATTAAACAGTGCAGCGTACATGAATCTACACTGTGCTTCAAACTTTGACGACCCGCTGGTCTTTCGTTATCCTGGCCGCAGGGTCGGTTAAAAATATTATTTTGTACGATTTAGTGGATAATCTCACTACGACACCAGTTATTTGTCTCCCACCATTTCAGATGAAAGATAGGCAGTAGGCATACGGTGATATGGATCAAGCAGCTGGTGGTTTTACTGGTAAGAGAAACGATATGAAACCACGGATAGCTGCACAAACCACCAAGATAAAACTGCAATAATGTTGAAAGTGAGGTTAAACCCAACACAAACAATAGATAATAATAATAATCTAGATGATAGATCTTAATAGATAACCTAGACGGTTTGCGGAATGTAAAAGTAGTATTTAATGCGGGAAACCATTTTAAGCACTCGCGAACGTTCTGTCATCCTGAACTCAAGACGGATCCTCTAGATGTGTTCATCCTCAACAAGTTTCATTATAAACAAAAAACACTTGCAGAGATTAGAAATTAAACACCTTAACAAAATACCCATAGTCAAAAAAACGTCTACCCCCGGGACCTTCAGCCCTTTGATTTTCCCAGTGTTGTCCTTTGAAGAGTACATTATCTGTAATGATGCACAGGCAGGGTAAAACGACACAATTCACATGACACTTTAATTCAAATGAAATTAAAGAAATTGTCATTCAAAACAAATCCCATGACACCTTTCACTTAAATAAATGAATCAGTGGGCGACTCAAATGTCTTAAATAAAGCTTTTCCCAAGCTGTATTTAAGACATTTTGGTCGCGTATTGACGAACTCCTTCTCGCAACAGTGCATGTTATTGCGATAGTTTATGCACTCCCACCTTTTAAATCTACAAGTTATGACCTCCCACCTTCCATACCGCTCTAAAACATTAATTTCTAAATCAGTCCAATTCATTTTTTGCATATGTGCCATGAGCACATTCGATTTCAAAACTCGAATGTGGTGTCCGTGGTCTTGAGGTAGAGCGTCGTTCTCTTGACCCAAATGCCCTAAGTTCGATTCCTCGGATCGGCTTTTGATCTTGGTTTCTTAGATTGGCCCGCACATATTGCGCGGGCACTTGTGAATTTTCCAGGAAGCAGAACCGAGAGGTATTAATCTAATTAGTAAAAACTTGTTTCAAATTCGATGTAAAAATAAATAGGTCTAAACTAACTCAATCGCGACATTAAGCCCAAGATAGACGAAAGCAACATACTGGCGCTCTTTCATTAAACCTCTGTCGCTTGTGACATGATTTCCACTATGCAGGTAAATTTTGGGTTTTTTTCTGGGTTTATTACCTATTGCAAAAGTATTGCACTTATATCGCAAAAGCTGGTGCACTCACAAATTGTTTCTTAACGTTTCTTACACAAGTTTAACCACCACATTTTATCCAAGCCACCGGCTTCCTGTCGTATTAGGCGCTGTGGCCCATTGGTTCGTGACAAATAACGCGTGTTAAAATTACATTTGTTAAATGACAGGTGAAAGTTGAAAACTAATTTAGCAAAAGAGAAATTTGACATAGCATAGATCAAATATAGCAAATATTCAGAAATTGATAATATGGTAAGGTAGAATGACAATTCCCAATTAGGAGTGTAGGATAGAGCAAAAAACTATCGAACCTGCCCTACGTTCAGGATCACAAAACGGTGCAAACAGGTTTCCAATTACTCCCGCTTTGCACGTGCACTTGCGTGCAAAGCGGGGTATAACTGGAAAACTGTTTGCACCGTTTTGTGATCCTGAACGCAAGGCTGGTTTACCCGCGCTTTTCGCATTATTGAAAATCTATGCGCTTTGATTTTAATATAATTTTGTCATGATTTGAGATCAGCATAACACGGTTTGCGCTAAATTTTAAAGTTCATTCCTTATCTAATTTTCATGCAAACTTTTTTCGACCTTTCGCACAAAGGTTGGGTGTGGAATTAGGTCAAGGGCAGGTATTGCCTTCTTTACATCTTTTGGTTTAGATACTATTTCACAAAGATTCTGTTTTGTTTAAGATGAGAGAATGGGAGATCATTAGAAATATTGAACGATAACACCAGGCAGGTTTATTACGGAACCGGAATTTTACGACGTAAGAAATGTTACTTAATTTGACCCCTATCAAGGGTAGCATGCACTCGGATGTTACGTATTAAGGTAGTTGACCCGTACTTTTCGGAACTCATGATCTTTCAAAATATTGACTGAAGTTTCCTTATGATTTCATAAACTTAATAACTCTGAAACTTTAACAAACACTTTCTATAAAACGGTATCTTCAATTGCTTAGAAAAAGTACCAGTCTTTTGTCAACATTTATGTTTCTGGTGTAAATATAACTTTATCCCCCATAAATCCTCCCTTTAATTTTTGGTGCCTCCGTTAGAACAATTCTTTGTAAACTATTGTCAAAAATAAATAAATTGCTTGTTTTACAGGGATTGACACTAACATGTATGAATCAGGAGTCCATTGGACTTCCAACTTATAAAATCAAGGTGTCCAAGCTGAAGGTCCGGAACTCGAATTTTCAAAATGGATTAATATTGTGGAAAAGAAGTCCTTGTAAACAATTTATTCTTTTCTATGGTTTAAACCCATTTATTTTCATCGATTGGACAACAAGGTCTTACAAATGAGATTAATCCCTCTCGATTCTTCTTTTCTACAAGACTCTCCCCCCAAAAAAGATGGTTTCTTTCAAAATACTACTAGATGCAAGCAAATGTTATCTGCAACAACTGTTGTAGTGATTTTTTTTTTTTTTAGTTTTGAAGATAAAGTTTGAAGGAAAGGAAACTGCCCAGTGAATTTGTTCGTTAAAATAGCCTCATACATGTATAATCATTGAAGTCCATCGGACTTCTAACTTGCAGTACGCAGGAGTCCAAACTTGTAAACACGGAGTCTCGGACTCTCGGACTCCCCTAAGTGTCGAACCCTGTTAAATTTAAGCAATTTCCTTATTATCCATAATGCTTACTTATCCTAAAAGACCACTCCACTATTTGAAAAAAAAAACTAGCAACCTCCTTGTCTTATTTGAATGGTACAGTCAGTTACATCGTGAAATTACAGTTTATCTCAATCAAAATCATTCTAAATCGCTCACTCAGTGCTCCATTCATTCATTCATTCATTCCAAACACTCACTAAAACCATTTAAAGACGCTCCCAAATCACTAAAAAGGATAAGATTAACAAAAACGTCATTCAAATAAATATAGCTAGAAAAAAAATCTCGATTCCACTGAAACAATTGAAAAAATGACCTCTGATTGGTTCTTGGATAAATAGGAAGCTTGTTTTAGAGATAGTATGCATATTTTATCAAAGGGAGGTAGTAAATATCGCTAATTTTGTTCTTCCTGAACTAAGTTTGCGATATTGGATTACCCACATCAAATTTCACTCATAATTCGCTCATATCACTCATTCAATTTCATTCAAATATAATTCAAAAAAATTATTCATCTTGTCAATTTCATGATTTTGTTAACCGTATAATATTTTGTCGACCCATAATGAGTAAACTCATTACTATATGACAAAATAAAACTCGTAAGACTATAAAAAAAAAAAGATCGCACAGCGATTCAAAATACATTCGTAACTTAATCAATAAGAAATGTTATATGATTATTAGAAGCATTTTCTTTCTCATGACAACTTTTTCTTAAGTTTCTGATTACCTCTTTAAACTCGTATTAATTAGAAGCACACACTTAATGTGTGATGACATACGCTTTTCGACTGAAATGTATTTTCTAAAAAAAAAATCCAGGAAATACGATTCACCTCGTCCCACTGGTCGCTTAATATTTGTTTAACTGTACAGTTCATCGTTACACTTGAACTTGAATTAGTTGTAATAACGGTTTTGTGCTGATTAAAAAATAGCTTGTTTCAGAAAACATATATTTCATCATACATGAGGGTATGAAAAACATGTTTTTCTTATGAACGTGATTCTTTTTCTTTTTTTTTTCATAATTTGTTTTATTTGATAAAAAAATCGATCAAAATGATATACAAACTCCGTGACGAAATCAAACCTTTAAGTAAAGAAAATTAAAGCATGTACGTGTATAAAATTTGTAAAGTTTACTTCAGTATTCGCTTGTCTTAACAAAATAACTTTCAAAAGATTACAGTAGCAAGACGTTCTTTAAATATTTATGATTTAAATTAGAATGCCTTGAACTGTTGCGTGTTCGACTCGCGCGCATCACTTCATATAGTAAATACTCGTTCCAGACCACATTACTTGTATATTTAAGTGGGTGGTAAGCGTATACAGTACAAATTTGACCATATTTGAACCAATTTGTTTTAGGTCTAAATAGCCGCAGTTTATTACATTAAGTTCCATAGTGAAATTGACATTCACCTCAATCAAAACCATTCTAAATCGCTCACTCAGCGCTCCATTCACTCATTTCAAACACTCACTCAAACCATTCAAAAACGCTCAAACCCATTGAAAAATAGAGAATCAACGACGTCATTGGAAATGAATTTGGACAGAGAAAAATCGCGATTTTACTGACATAATTCAAATTATGAGCGTCTAACAGGGTATTTCATTAAAGGGAGGTAATCAATATCGCTTATTTTGTTTATCCTAAACAAAATTTGCGATATAGGATTACCTCCCATTAAATTCACTCAAAACCCGCTCCACACACTCATTCAATTTCATTCCTATATCATTCCAAAATCATTCATCTTGTCAATTTCACAATGTTGTTAACTGTAATACAGCGATCGAAATATTTCGAACACTTGTCGTATATCCGAGTTGGCTGTTTTGGTTTAACGACCTTTTCAACAAACAATCATTTATTTCCGATTGTTGTCAAAAGTTTTTATAGAATACATATATTATAAGATTATGAAACAATTGCCTGTGATTCAATAACTAATATTTCATTTTCATCGTTTACTTAAACTTATATGTCTACATATAAGTGTTTGCAGTAAGCTGACAAAAATGAACTGAATATCTCGGTTTAAAGCCAACTCCAAACGTCTGAAAAATCAGGAGATCGAACCAGGGACCCCTGATACTGGAGTCTAATGATAAAGTCACATAAAAATTGGCGACATCAACACATCGGCGATTTTTATATTTCATCGGTCAGTTACATAAAAGAAGCGACCGGCTAGTCGGCAGGTTTAAACGTGAAGAAAACTCTTCAGCGCGTCACTCCAAGGAATACACTATTGAATCAGCCGATTCAACTGTCGGTAGTCTACTTATCGGCGACTTGTTGCCGTTTTTTTAAACAGATTCTACAAAAAGTCGTCGTAGGAGCGTTTATGTGACACGAGCGTCCGACGTAACTACTGTACCTAATCAACTTCGCTACAAATGATCGTATATGTATATATTATATCTTCCTGTTGCGAATAAAATGCCATTGTAAATCGCCGATAAAGCCAGGTTTCACTAAAACACCATCAAATATTACCAAACTATTTGTAAAATTAAATGAAATCTAGCTTTTCGCAAAATTCATACCTAACAAAAGAATTTCTTAACAGAAATAAACTGTGTAGACTAAAAACCTATTTCTCGATTCCCACAGAATTTGGGGTTTGCATAAGTAATTTACTACTCGTTTATGACATTCATATAAAAATTAAATAATTGAAATGATATATGGGAATTATAATTACGAAAATACAAAAAAAAATGTTCTCTATAATTACCCCATTTACTTTTTTGAGATTTAGAAGATCTTGGGTGTTTGATTTGTATGGATTTTTTTACCCTAAAAATTCATGTTCTTCAGAGTCGGATATTTATGGAGAAAAATAAGCAATTGTGAGGAGGATAATCAAATACATGTATACACATAATAATTAAAAAAACTGAAGCTATTATTTATATTGATGCGACAAGGTTTTTTATTCTTTATGTGAAAGTTGCAGGAAAATTTCAACTCTAATTCTAATTTAAAAGAATTTAAAGAGAAAAAAGATTGAAAAATGACGAAAGTATGAAACAATCTCCAGATCATACAGACTCGCACTCGTATAAAAACAAGTAACTTGACGATATTCTGAAAGAAATCCTAAAATCCTAAATCCTAAACAGAGTTTAAGAGAAAAAAATAGAATAAGATTGAAAAAATGCATGTGCTCATCTTTCTAAAAAAAGTGATGTCTTTTACTTCTTTTTTCTAAAGGTGGTCTTGAAAAAGGAAAGCGATTTATGCCTTATATTCGTCAAAAGTAAATGTTCGTTAATATAAATTGCCTTCAGTACACCTAAATCATCCATTGTTTTAAATCTACGAAATAGCTTGTTGATTTAACGTGCGATGCGTAGATATTTTTTTCTTTTTTAAAAATGTGATAGAACTCAAAGGAATATAATAAGCTGAATATTAAGCATATTTTCTGGAAAGTTATCTACTTTCATGTAACTAAATTCAAATAAAACTGACTTACTTTTTAAGGTCGATACTTCAATTTGAATTAATGTAAATGCCTATCAGGTAGTTCAAAGCATGTCATTCTTTTACACAATACAACAAAAAGAACGAAATATATCACAATTCCGTGCCCACGACAAAAGGAGTTTCCAGTCAATATCACGTGATCACTGACGTCACACCGATTGTCGATGCTAATTGGATAATCGGAAATGGCCACCACAAACGACTATATGCTTGAAGCAACAAGGCTATTTGCGCTTTTCGATGTCATTACCGAGCATATTTAAGACTATATTATTATATTTGCGAGTTGATTTTCCCGCCCGGTCGATGAAAATATTTGATGAACGATTTCCCCTATTTATTGTTCACAATTACTTGGGCTTTGTTTCCCACCGAAACGATAGTATCGATGGTAGAACAATTAGGGATAAATACATTATTTTCACTCGTTTTCTTTTGAATAGCATTAACATTTATAAGAATTATGCTTTCCGGAAATTTGACTATATATGGTTACTAGTTTTTGTAGTAGATCGATTTTTATTATAGGCCAAACCTGCCGAGAAGTTGAAAAGTACGAAAAGTACTGGTAACGCGTTGTAATGTAAGTAGAAATTTTATCATGAAATACACTACTTTTGTCCTCACATGTGTTTGTTTTCTCACACTTGTTTGTTTGCTACTTAGATTTTCCTGTATTAAACACTTACTTATTCACTGGCATATCAATCATTACACATACCATTTAATCCATACACCATCCATAATGCATGTTCAAATATTCTTAGAAATATAACTTTTTTTTTTTGGGGGGGGGGGGGGGGGGGGAAATACGGAAGAAATATCGCATTAAAATAGCGGAGTTCCTAAATCTACAATCTTTGCTATTTTAATGCCTTATTTCTGAAAGCCGAATTTTTCTGGTCCCTATAGTGAGTAGTTTTCTTACAACAAAATGTGAGTAACAAACCCAGAAAAAATGAAACACTATTGTAGTGCAGTTCATAATTCATTCATAAATCACTACTTAAACAAGAGATGTTGGTACATTTGTGCCCCCTTCATAAATGCAGGTCGGTGGCATGTTCTTTGTCTACTTACAAAGGGCAATAACTAAAAAAATATGACAAGTTGAGTATCAGATCTTCTACACTGCGCTTCTCCTCAAAGAGATCTACCCACCTGTGAAGTTTCGTTATTCTAGATTGCATATTTTTTAGAGATAATCAGGACAAAAATCAAGTTGTAAATTTTACAAAGATCAATAACATAAAATATATGATGAGATGAGTTATGGTTCTTTATGCCATGCACGTTTACCCAGTGAGATCGATTCGGTTTCATAATTCTAGTTAACATACTTTTTTGGATTTGCCTCCGACGAAAAAGAGTCATCGGAAGGACCGAGCGATGGAACGACTGACAAGTGACAACCAATATATCCCTTCTTCTTTGAAGGGGGCATAGTAAGAATGCGTTTAGTGTATGCTTTTGATTTAAAATGGAATTAATTACTTTCTATTGCACGATTATGATATCTTATAAAGATTTAAACAAAAAATCTGTTTTCGGGATAACTAAGCGGTGCAGACTGTTCGCAAAATATACCTGGTTTAATCGCAAGTACATATAAATGAAAAAGAACATGACACTCATCTTCCAAGGTGTCACAAATAGAGCATTTTCTATCAAATAACTCAATGTTTTCATATCTGCTTGCTTCAATTCTTAAAGGTGCAACACCACAACGAATTTGCTTAGAGCTGAACGATGGCCGATAAGTAAGATTATCATACAATAATTCTCGGTGACAAAGTTAGATTTGAAGAGTGCATAATTCCTTAACTTATTTCTTCCAATATTGTTCCTGCCATTTTTCCTTGAAAGGGATAAATTCCATTCAACTGAAAATTCCTCGACTAATTTCTTTTTTTAAAATATCGTATAATTATATTTTATCACACACTGTATCTATAGACTGAAATTCAGACCAGTTGGAATTTAAAAGTTTTTCTTTACTGTAAAAAAACAAGTTTCACATTTCGAACCAGCAAATTGTTGAGCCCAAATACCTATTTGTTCGTTTATTCTTTGCATGTGCAAAGCAGGGTAAAGCTAATTTGTAAACAGTTTGCACCGTTTGTCATCTATATTTTATCCTTTACCGCCTATATAGACCAACCCTTGATTTACAAGGTAACACAGCCCATCACCTTACCACCACAAAGGTCACGGTACATGCATAGTCTCACCATCATATATACATATGCAAATACATTACTTTCTATTTCAAACCAAACACGAAAGTTATCCTGCGACACTGAGAGGGGAGGGGAGAGCCAATGGATTTTAACCACTGCTATCCATTTACAGCTGGGTGGGCTGAGGCATTGTCAATTAAGTATTCTGCTCAAAGAAACCCCTCGCCTTCACCCGGACGTGAACTCGCGAGCACCGTGTCCCGAGTCGAGTGCTCTGCAACTTTAGCTATCCAGGCAGACACCCAGAAACGCAGGGATTGATTGCCTGAAGTGCTTGAGAATATAAGCTTAAAAGCAAATTATATTTACTGTTCGATTCTTATTTGCTGGTGTGGATTTTTTTTAAGTGACCTATTGGTCCAAGAAACTCACAAATAGAAAGTACGAATATTTTATAAAAGGGATGTAATACATATTGCTTTTTTTCATCTTAAATAAGCGATATTAAAATTTCACTCCAAACCAACTCAACACTCGTTCCTTTTCATTCAAAAACTATTCAAAATTATTCTCCTTGTAGATTTCACGATGTGCCTTATTGTACATTCGAACTTTTTTTAGGAAAGATAACATGCGCAAATTCACTATGCGCAAATTCACTATTAGATATTATTATCAAGTCCGAAAGTCGTAAAATCGATCATTATCTAATTATAATCAAAGTATTCATTTGATGAGCAAAGTATCGTAAATACAGTCTGTAGTTACTACACCAGAAACGGCCACTGAAATGTTATAAGAAAAATGTTGATTCTTTTTTAAATTGTACCCCCCCCCCTCCCCAACATTTAAATAATAATAAAATACTTTGTCCTTGGATCTAGATTAAAATATTTGCGAAACATTTTAGAAATGCAACTCCACTTCGAGTGAAAAATCTTTATGTTCACAAATGTTTTTTTTGCATTCTGAACACAGGGTTGATTCCGTACATGAGTTTAGTTTCAAATTAGTTTCAAATCGGAGTAAATCAGTGAGTTTACTCAACCAATAACTCGTGTGACATTTCTACGTCATTGATGAGTTGTTGGGTGAGTTGATTTAATTAATCTATTGTGGACAAACGAGGCGAAAATACTATTGACCATTCTACAATTAAGTGGACAATTTGGATCTAAGGTCACGCGGGCAGTAACAAGGCTGAAGACAAATCAAGATCCGGTATTAAGAATTCCAGTCCTGGTTCAGGATGACAAAACATTGCAGACTGTTTGCAAATCATACCCCGCTTTGCATGCATGTACACGTGTAAAGCGGGTTATAATAGTTTGCAGTCAACCTGAACGCAGGGCCGATATTGAGAAACCCTAGTTTGTGGTATCAAATGAATCGCTCTGAAAAATTCACAATACAGTTAAGAATATCGTGTTATTGACACTCGCTCCGATCAAATCCATTCCAAATCACTCCCTCGGCGCCGATATATGATCAGATGGCAAATATTGCTTTGATACTGCTCTTTGCTTCTTTATTCTTCAGGTAAGAGGATCTCTATGTCTTCCATAGCATCACCATCCTGTATAATGCTTTGGTGCACTTCATCTGTTCGTCGTTACCTGTTTGGTCACCTACAAGGCAGTTGAATAGGACACCAGCCTTTAAGGTAAATCAGAATCTTAATTGCTTTCAAGTTTCTTTTTTTAGGTATTCCCCAATGATGAAATACCTGTAGGGCAAGTCTCTGAAAAGATATTCACTTCTCTTCCAAAGGCAAGAGTAATAAATCTGTGAGACTGGTACAGAGGTACTATGTCTCATTAAAAGTTTTTGTTAATATCTTATATAATTTTATTAAAAATAAATCTCTTTAATGGAATTAAATTATTTTCAGGAATTTTTTCTGAGACTTGCTTATGTACTGAGGGGATCATGTGTGCTCTTCCAAATTGGAATTGGAGCACACTTACAGACTGTTTGTGCTGCATAAACTAATGATTAGTTTAAAAACACATTCAGTCTGATTATGAGGTAAGTAACACATTACTGCAACATTTGAGCTTTACAGGTGTACCATTGCCCAACAGTGAGGAGATAAAAGAATCAAGATCATCTATACCAAGCCTGTGACAACCTAAGAGTGAGACAATGCCAGGAGGAAAGACCCATTGGCATGACAAGTGGCTAGATAAGGAGGATGACAATAGTGTCCAAATGTTTAAGTGGTGTAAATCTGTAAAGGGGAATAATGAATAAGCTTATTGTACTTTATGCTGTAAGCAATTTTCTATCAGCAACAGTGGTTTCAATCAGGTGAAGCAACATAGTAAATCATCCAAACACAAACAGATTTCAGACACCCGGTTTGGTAAAAACACTTCTCAAACAGTGCTGTGCATGAGCAAGGAAGATACTACTAAAAAGGGGCTAAGCAAAGAAGATGGGAAACAAGTGGCAGCTAAGGTAGAAGCCTCTGGTGAAATGTTATCTAACAGACCAGCTACAGCAACTTCTAGTGATAGCAAGCCCAGACAAAAACAATATGTAATTCCAAGCCAACCTCTGCAACATCAAGCCACAGAATCTGAGCTGTTGTGGTGTTTTAAAGTAGCAGCTTCTGATTTCTCATTCAGATCATGTGATGACATTAACTTGCTGTTTCAGAAGATGTTCAAGTGTGTAATTGCTGAGAGGTTTTCTTTGTCTAAGTCAAAAGCATCATACATAGTTTCTGAGGCCATCAGACTATTCTTGATTGAAACAATTGTGGAGGAAGTGATAGGTGGGAATTTGGGTATGTTCTTATGTTTGATGAAACAACCACAGCACAGCAATGTAGGCAAATGGATATTTTTATTAGATTTTGGAGCAGTATTGAGGGAGAAGTGTCTGTGAGATTCTTGAAAGCTGTTCACTTTGGCCATGCAACAGCTGACATTGTGAGTGAAGCCTTACTCGAATTAGGAGATGGGGATGATCCTGAAGTAAATATACCCGTGAAGAATTTGATCAGTCTCTCATCTGATGGACCTAATGTAAACAAATCAATTCACAGGAAAATCAATGAAAGTCTGAAGGCAGGTGGCAAGCCAGGTTTGCTCGACTTTGAACCCTGCAATCTTCATACAGTGCACAATGCATTTAGAAAAGGTCTCAACTGTTTTGGAAGTGATGCAGAAGAGTTAACATTTGATATGTACCAATTTTTCAAGCAGCAGCCTGTGAGAAGAGAAGACTTTAAGGATCTTCAACTAGAGTATAATATGGATGAGAGCTAGTTCCTTAGACATGTTCCAAGCAGATGGCTTACATTGTTGCCATCCATGACCAGAGTATTGACCAACTGGAAGGTTAGCATGGAATACTTCACTGTCCAACTTCCCAAGTCAATGAAATCTAACTCTGCCCGAAAACAGCTGGAAAGCAATGAAAGGTACAGAAGGATATGTCATGGACTGAAGGACAAGAAGCTTCAGTTCCAGTTTGCCTTCTTGTCATCTATAGCTCCACTATTTCAGCGATTCTTGACACTCTTCCAGACCAGGGGCCCAATCATCCATATTCTACTGGATGAATGTTCAACATTGCTGCGAACTCTGATGTTCAGGTTCAACAAGAAGGATGTAGTTGGTGAGAAGAGTGGGAAAAGACTGCTTGATATTGGTATTGATGATATGGGGAGCCATCTGCCTGATAAGGAAGTGGAGATTGGAGAGGCAGGAAGACAACAGCTATCCAAAATGGCAAAGGAACAGCATCAGCTCATTATGAAGAATGTTAAGAAATTCTACACAGTAGTTGCTGAATATCTAGTAGGTCACCTGCCACTTGGAAATGAGGTTCTGAATAATCTTCAGTTCCCGCATCCTCTGTTGAAGACAAGTGATAAAGGGTCAAGAGCCATCACATCAGTTGCTAGGAAGTTGCCTCAAGTAACATTTGAAGAGAAAATACCTTCATTGAAGAATGAGTGGTTTTAATACAGCACATCATAGTCCAGTCAAATTATGGTTTGACCCAAAACAAATTGCAACAAAAACAATGTTGTATTTTTTGACACCCATAGACGTACCCATTTAACATAAATAAAGTAGGACAAAATCGGAAGATACGTATTTTGATTTTTTTCACGTTTTTTATCATAGATTTTTCCCAACTAAACCTGTAACGACTTTTTGTCAGAAAACATGTTTAAATCTAAAGTAGAAGTTGTTGGTATATCAAAAGCCATGTAGTGGATTGTAATAAGTTATTGGCTGATTGAAAATAGGATATTCTTTGATGTTTGGTCAGTTTTAGAGATATTTTGTAAAACATCTTACCCCATCCACTCACTTTAACATTGCAAAGAAGTAGAAAATGGTCGCTTTGGCAGAAAAGGGGCGTTGGTCTCAAGAAATAGGTCTGAAATATTCTTAACAGTTCAAAGACTTTTCAATGTCCAAGTCAAAGTAGATTAGAACCTTTTCTAGCCCTCCCCCCCCCCCCTCAAATTTTAGGTGAGCAAGTGTAACTAAAAAAAGTAGTAGATATATGCACCAGTCTTATTGAGCGCATCAAAAAAGGAAATCTTTCCAAAATTTAGACTTTATTTTATCTTAACCTGTAGATATGGTCTTGGGTTGACATTTTCTCTAGAATATATAAAGAAATGACAAGGATGGCGTATTTCATGGGTTGTCCGTCTGTTGTACATGAGAGGTTAATTGCTTTTTGAAAATAAATCAATTCTCTCTCAGAAAAAGTTTTACATAGCCCATTGGCTTAGTTGTATCTTACTACGAACCATAGATTTGTCTTATTGCCTTATCCTATTATGGAAGTGGAGCTACACCTCGTACTGTACAAAACACAAAGACATTCATATATTTGAAGTTTGGAGTGGGTGGTAACTATATGATAAAAGAAAGCCCAGTTTTCACACCAAAAAGAGCATGGTAGGGATAATGCTAGTATTATGTGAAAACATGTTGAAAGAACACACTAGTTTGACCTTACGTTTATAAACAATTGCTAGATTTGATATGAAGAAACTTAAGGTCTTAGTTCTTTTCACAAATTTTAACCTTGAACCTGTTCTATATTTTCAAAAGCATAAGATTCACACAAATTAAATACTTTTTAAATTCAAAGCCGATTAATAATCACCTGTTTTGTTTGGAAAGGATTTAACATCTGTATTAACATTTTCATCACGCTGAAAGCAAAGCACCTAACCATGGTTCCTGGTATTTTTCTCATCGCTACTACCAGGGAATGCCTTTCCAGGCTACATCTTTCTAATTCAAGATATTTTTTACGAGTATCTACCCGTTGGTTGGAGACAAGTGACAGACATGGTGTGCTGCTGTCAGAGATCGAACCTTGATACCCGTAATTTGAACCCCAGCGCACACTCATCTGCGCTGTGACGACAGTGGAATTGTCTGGTACTAGTTCTTTTGAATGCAATGTGATGTTGGACCCATTTAATGCTTATTTTAAAAGTTAATTGAAAAACTAAGGTAAACTGTGAATGTCAAAAGTTTGCTTGTTAGATTTTGTGATTTTCTTATGCTTCAAAAATTTTCACCAAGTTAATGTTCACAAACAAGTTATATCGAAATAATTAAAATGACAGACTATATGAGGCATAAATATTATTTTGGAATGAGTTGTCTAACGAATCTTTCCTAGTACACCATGCAGATCGATTATAAAAGCCCCTTATATCACGAGGTATAAAGATTTTAAATGGGTGAAAAATGCTTTTATTAAAAAAAAAAAGTTTGGGAAACCGCAATCTTAGTTTTAAACTAGAACTGTCGCAGAGCGGACTAATACCCCCCACAAGCGCTTTGTCAGAATGCAAGTGCTATTAGTGCATGATGTGTTTGTAACTAATATTGAGGTCATATGTAGCATTAACATGAAGTTTCATGATTCTAGGTCGCTTGGTTTTAGAGTTAAGAGTCCAGAAATGAAAGTTGAACAAAAATTTACCGTGACCTTGACCTTTGACCTATATGACCCAAAAACAATAGGGCACTTCCTTGGATCATAAGCAACATTTGCATAAAGTTTCATGCTTGAAGGTCACTTGGTTCTCGAGTTAGAGTCCGGAAACGAAAATTGAACTAAAATTTACTGTGACCTTGACCTTTGACCTATGTAACCCAAAAAACAATAGGGCACTTCCTTGGGTCATAATGAGCAATTGTATAAAGTTTCATGATTGTAGGTCATTTGGTTCTTGAGTTAGAGTCCGGAAACGAAAATTGAACAAAGGCTGACTGTGACCTTGACCTTTGACCTACATGACCCAAAAACAATAGGGCACTTCCTTGGGTCATAAGGAACATTTGTATAAAGTTTCATGATTGTAGGTCATTTGGTTCTTGAGTTAGAGTCCGGAAACGAAAAGGTCTACGGACGGTCGGACGGATGGACGGACGGACGGATGGACGGACGGACGGACGGACGGACAGACAGACAGACATGGTGAAACCAATATACCCCCCTCTACTTCGTAGGTGGGGGGTATAATTAAATGACTTGATCATAGGCTAATAAATTAAACACGAATCAAGAAATAATTGGAAAGGTTAGTGAATTTGATCCCTAGCCAACTTGCATAGTTTATTACCACAGGATTAAAAAATAGAGTTTTTTTTTATTTTTAGAAATATCAAGGTCCCTTACCTTAACAATGCTCGATAATCTTCCAGC
Source organism: Fragum whitleyi (assembly GCA_948146395.1). NCBI lineage: Eukaryota > Metazoa > Mollusca > Bivalvia > Cardiida > Cardiidae > Fragum > Fragum whitleyi. The sequence goes on from OX411558.1 coordinate 7,960,465, forward strand.
TTTGTTTATAAAGTTATATTACTTTTATAGTGGGCTGTAGGCTAGGAAAGACGGTAATGGTGGTACTGTTGTGAGAATACCAGGAATCCATTGTAAAAGTGCTGCTGCCGATATGAAGAAAAGATTGTTGAAAACGGTGAAAACCCCCTTTCAAACAAACAAAACTTGAAGTAACTCGTCTAGATATGAAATAATGTTAATTAGGTGTTGTAATTTCTACTAAATTATTCTTCGATTTTAATTAATGTAAGATAAAAGAGGAATAATAATTAAAATTTTAAAATTTCAACCAAAAATCATTTACTCAGAGAACCTGGAGAACAATTTGGGTTAGACGTTATTAGAATGCCATCTAGGACACATAATTTAGTATTTTTTTAAGCTTCAATGGGTTAAATTTAAGACATATTATTACGCAGGTTAGACAAGTTTGTACATCAGAAAACTTATGATTTTTAATGAATCTGAAAATTGATTGTAATGCAGCTGTGGTAGCCCCCTTCAAGTTTATCAAATGACAACGGTTTCAGTGCCGTATCTTACTTTTGCAATTTTAAAATTTTAGGTTAGGTAATCTCAGAATTTTAAAAGTTTCTATGTGTCATTGTTACACTGAATTAAAAAAAGAAATGTAGCACTAGGTTGGTGACATATATACCTTCATTTTGAATTGTTTAGTATTGAAGTTTCAGAAAATTATTCTTCGACAGACAGACCAAAGACAATTTCATTATCCAATTTTGGTCAAATACAAAAATGTGCGTTATATAAGATAAGGTGTAAAAACTAGTTATGGATATCATTTACTCTCATCATTTCCGGCATATTTCACACTATCTGGTAACAATGAAAAGGAAAATTATCAAGAAAAAATAAGCTGATGAAAGTGTTATCAAAATAATTATTAGACTAAGGAAACATCAAAATCTGAATTCAGTGACAACTGAGTTTTACATGAGCAGATGTTGGATACATGGTCTTTTGTCATGAAACAATTCTCTGTGGGATAGACAGACATACAAAAAGATCAATAAAAAATATTATTTTGAACTTGTTGATAAGGGTGTACATGGAAATGTTTCAATACCAGAAGCTATTTTTCTATCCACTCTAATGTTAAATCAAGTGGATGGGGTAAGATTAATTTGAATTTGTCTTTTAATGTTTAAAATTCAATGCGTTTTACTCAAACCATTAATTAAAGTTTTGGTTAAACTTGCAAAGGTAATTCATAGGATATTTGATAAGTTTTACATGCACAAATAAGTTTTATTCCAGGTATATTACACAATATTCTCATTAAATTGGTTGTACTACAGGCATTACTAGTGGGTATCAAAATGTATTGAAAAATCTAAATACGTATCTTCCGATTTTGTCCTACTTTCAGTATATCATCTAGGGAGGGTCAAGCTACTCAAAAAACCCAAGAACGCTTTTGTTGCAATTTGTTTTGGGTTGAGGCCATATTTCGCTATTTTGACTGGACTAATCATATGTGCCTAAAGAGTGGTCAGAAGATAAAGAAGGACAATATATCAGAGTTGACCATTACTGGAGGAAAGTGACTGACCAGAAGACATCTGGTGGACAGAACAAGTACCCTACTCTTTCTAAGGTTGTCAAGTCTGTTCTCACTTTAGCCCATGGCAATGCTGATTTTGAAAGGTCATTATCTGACAATAAAAACACAGTTACTCCTGAGAGAACCGACCTTAACATTGAAACTTTCAGTGGTTTAAGACTGGCTAAGGAAAAGGTTGCCCATGTGAAAGGTGTTCACAACCTCGAACTGCCAAATAAACTTGTTTGTTTAGCTGCAAGAGCAAAGTCCAGGTATGAAGATAGACTTCGAAAAGAGAAAGAAGAACTAAGTAGAAAGCAAAAAGATAATGACGAAAAGATGAAAACAGAAGAGCTGCGACAAAAGGAACTTGATGAAATTAACAGGTTAAACAGGAGCTATGATGATTAGGAAAAGCAGTTGAAAAAGGAAGAAGAAGAATTCAATAATGTATTAAAAAGTGCAGAAGTGCTACTCATGGGGGCTACAGAAAAGCTGTCAAAAGCTTTGAAGGCAAAGAATGATCTTGACATACAGGTAGCCCAGGGAATGCTGGAAAGTTCAGAAAAACGAATGGAAAAGGGTAGAAAAGGACTACAGACTTGCAAACAGAAAAGGAATGAAATTAGTAAGAAGAGAAGTGCTGCAGTTGTCAAACGTAAGCAGGTAATAAAGTGTTCAACATCAGCATCCAATGACAATTCAGGTGACATTCACCAGGAACCAGCCAAGAAGAAAATGAAATCTGGGGAGAAGAGTAAATCATCCAAAACAAAGAATTGAACACAAGAGTGGACATCTGATAAAAACAACCTACAGAAACCTTAAATGCTGGCTCTGTAATGTTTAAAACATGTGTGTTTATACATGTGCATATGTACTTAACTGTTGTGATTTTTTTTCATAAGCCATACTAGAAGTGTGATTTTCAGGATTTATGTTTCTGTTATACTTAGTCCATTTCTTATCATGCTGATTGTTTAGTTGTTTGAATACCATAACTGTCACTATTTCAAATGCACTTGTAAGTGCTTTTGTTGTGCAAGATCTATTGCAGTCTGAGTTATAGCTTAACAAGCATATAAAATCCTACTGAGTTTATTTGTATGAACACATATTGAACTTTAAAGTTGCATTGCATTTGATCAATCAATTGGATCAATGCCTTGTGTTTTGTGCCTAGTGGTATGGTACTGGTTATTGTCAGAAAGGCTCTGAACTTAAGTATAAGCTTTCTACTCATTTGTTTAAAACGCTAAAGTTGAGTGACCATGGCTCATTTGTTGTACACTAAATTCTTGTTAATCCAGTTGTCATATACATGTATGTTGTTATATGCTGCTTTATATTCAAAATAAAATAAAACATTTCAGGTGCCAATTCAGATGATGATGATCATGATGATGCTCTACAGCAGCCTCCTGTCTGGACTGTGATGCTATGGAACTGAAAGGTTACTTTATCTAGACATTAATTAACATAGAAAAAGCAAGAGTGGAGGTAAGGATTGTTAGTATAAGAGCGTAGGATTAACAATTTTCACTGGAAAAACTCCTATATTTTTACTCTAAATGAGCTAAAAACTCCTATTTTTTTTTAAAAAAATATTCCTATTAAAACTCCTATATTTTTTAGAAGACCTGCTAGACAGCCTGATATGGTGGTAGGGGGTAGATTCGAACCCCATATGGGTTTTATAAGACGCAGCAGTTTATTGATAAGACGAGTAGAAATATTCTTTTAAATGGTTTTAATAGATATTGACAATTTTGTTCAATATGAACAAACTAAAGGTCATTGTTTTACCTCCGTATAACATCACTCGTTTAATTTCATGCCATCATGGCAGTTGTAAGCCAGTCAGACTGTCACTCTAAGGTCTCTGATTCGATCCTTGCAGGCGGCGCTCATCATCACCGAATATGTCTCCTCCACAAAAGGGCTTTTTATCGAAGACCTATAGTAGCTAGAGAATTTGAAGTTATGTAATAGTTGTAACGGTGTAACAGTGTAACCTGCCCCCTCCCCCCTGGGGTAACCTGTCCCCGGGGAAAACATCCCCTTGGGAAACATTTCTTATTAAAATCTTAATCTTTTCATTCATAGACTCTAAATTAATTGAAACAATTATTAAAGAAGTTTATGTATATCCATATTTTTGAGTTGTTTGCAGTCTTCAGCCAAAATATTATTTGCTTGCATTACTAAAAATTTCTTATAATATCATTTTTTTATCATGATAATAGTCTTTCTTGGTATTTCTTGCAAATATAAAAGTTTAAATGAAAAAAAAAACCTACACACATAGAAAAATGCACAGATCATTGTTGACATCCTTTTTGGGGGGAGGGACAGGTTATCCAGGCTTGAGTAACGTGTCTCCCCCCCCCCCCCCCGGCATACACACATACAAAAAGTTTTCTCATAAGTGAATAATTAAATTGTAAAAACACTTATGATTTAATTGGGACTATAACACAAATTTCAAATAAGAAAATGGTTTGTAAGCCTTGCTGAATCATTTTGGTTAATATCTTTTGTGTTTGAACTGGTTTACCAGCCCTGTATTCGGGATGTAAAAGAAAAGTGATAAAGTATTGGTTTACAAAAATTTAAGGGGGGGGGGGAGGCAGGTTACCTCGGCTGGTTACTAGGGACACGTTACCAAGGGGACAGGTTACCCATGGACACGTTTTCCAGGGGACAGTTTACCCTGGAAATACAGGGAACCCATGGTTAGCGAGTGCTCCAGCCACTTAGATATGACTGAAAGATTGTTAAAAGCAGCGTTTAACTTTCAGGCAAACAAATTGAAAAAGAATAATACTGTAGATCTAAATAAACAACGTTTTGCTGCAGAAAAGGGCTAACAGGGGCGAGGAAACCATGGTTACTGAAATATATACTACTTCTAGTAGTAATGGTCTGGTGAATAAATGAATGCAGCAGAACTTCTCCTTGCATTTTTTCCCTAGAATTTAAATGCTTCAGTGTGAATGATTTTGGAATCAAATTGAATAAGTGTGATGAGTGAGTCTTTTTGGAAATCAAAGGGAGGTAGGTTATAATGCTTATATTGTTCAGGATGAACAAAATTGGCGTTATTCATTTCCTGCGTTTCATAAAAAAAATACCTAAAAGTTCCATAACTAGGTTCTCATTTATTCAAAAACTTATCAAACGCTAATATGTTCAATTTTATGTCAGTGATATCGCTTTTTTTCATCTGGCTACATGTATATTTATTTTGAATGCAGTTGTTGATCTTATCTATTTAGTGGGTTTGGAGCATTGTTGAATGGTTTGAATGAGTGTTTGGTATGAATGAACGAAATACTGAGTAAGTGATTGCGAATAGCTTTGATCAAGGTTGATGTCAACTTCACGATTTTACTCTCTATTAAAAAAATAAGAAATAAAAAAAATTATCTAGACAAACGATCTGCGAATTGAAAATGTGCCCGGTAAGAAAAAAAACATTTAATGCTTTTAAACCACTAACCCCAATGAATCAAAACCGCTTCGCAATCGTTTAAAACCAATCGAAATCGTTCAAATCGACCAACATTTTTTTTTTCATATCGTCTACTCATTGCGTCATTTCGTTGGCTTGTTTTGATTTTCAATTGTCTCTTTGTCTATGAAAACAAACAAACAAACAAACAAACAAACAAACAAAAAAACGTACGTAGATTTTATTATATTATTACTATACAAAATACCATTACTTTCGTCGACGAAATTATCGAAACTGTTTATTTACCCTCTTTTGAAGATCAGTCCAAACTCGTTCATCACACTCATACAATTCTATTTCAAAACCGTTCCAAAATCATTCGAAAGTCATTCAATTTCACGATGTTCCTTACCATGTGTACTTAATCAGCTCATCACACTGTTTGAATCACGATGTGTATATTTTTCTTCATTTCTTATGATTTCACGATAAAGGGTAAGATGGACTGCGAAAAGCAATTTAAGCAGTTATTACAACCTTTTGTTTCAGTGCAAGATCGTTTTGCTTTTCATTGAGCTAACAATAAAAACTTTATTTTCACGAGTGGCGCAGTCTTGAGTAAAAACATGGTTTGTTTGGTTGGTTGGGTTTTTTTTCGTTTTTTTTTTCGTGTGTGTGGTTTTTTTTTGCGTGTTTTTTTTATCACGAAATGAAATATAAATCGATATTACTCGAAAAACAAACGACCAATCAACTTCTTCAATGCATAAATGAGACAATTAGTGAAAATTTTGGGACAGACTTTCCTGAATTGCGCCATTTTTAAAGTGATTGCTATGTAATATTCATGATGACGTGATTATTTTTTGCTCCGCTTAGAAGACATCATATAGGGTGAAATGTTTTAAATGCGGGGTATAGGTATATGTTTTTGAAAATTTTACTGGTAAATGAAAATCTTCCGTTATTTCTCGATAAACCTCCGAAATAACCGAAAAGCATTAAAGAATTCATATAAGGGTAAATTGGACTGCGAAAAGCAGATGTATAGGTGTATAAATTTTAGTGAGTGATCAAATGACAATTTTGTCTAAACCTGTAGGCCTATCACCAACATTGACCTTAATCACTCACTTAAACGTGTGCATGTTATTATGAACCTTTTTTTTTAAACAACTTTGTGTGAAAGAATGTATATAGCTTCTTGCCGCATGATAGAATTGTGTTTAACGGAAAATTTAACAAAATGAATGAATAAAAAAAAATAGGTTTCTTTTTTTTTAATCGGAACGCTTGAAACTAAAAATTGAAATGTAAAATATCTAAATTATAGATTGTATGCATTATTTTTTGTGAGTCAAATTAAATAAGTTGCCTTCAAGATTCAAAAATTTGCAAAACGTTGAAGAAAATGTATCCAACTTTGCTGGTGCACTAAAGAACAAAGCGGGATACCATTTGAAACGTTTGTGAACGGTTTTGCATCTTGAACGCATAATATGCTCAATTAGACACTGTTCTCTATGAACAAAGAAACAAAAATTGATGGAATACATTCATTATTGAGAATTAGTCAAAAATCAAATGTTGTAAAAACTCGATAGAAACGTCTCATTGAGACAGTTCTAATGCATTTTAACAATATAGGATTCATTTAGATTGATAGATGACAATCGGACTGGTTAGTCTAGGGCGAGGTTTCCCGGTTTGATAAAGGGGAATAAACCTAATGTAAGAACAATCCCTATTCTAAGCAGTTGTCTGTTCATTCATTAGATTTTATCTGTCTTTTTCCCCGTGCTTTCAGTGCTGGTTGATAGCCGCCGGGTTGTCTTTCCGATTTTCCGTCCAATCTTCCTTTCACCCATCCTTCCGCCTGTCTAGTGTGATTTTTCCACAACGCGGCTTTGGGCATTTCAAATGAAACTTCTCATGGGTACTCACTGTGATATTGGACCGATGTATTTACGACCGTTTTTATATATGTGTAATAAAACTAGGAGCAATACTTTCAGAAAGCCAGCTTCTTGCTCGATTTACCATTTGTACATAAAGTTTATCCTGAAAGTACGGTTTTTTTTTCGGGTGATTGCTGAGACCTACTTACTATAGGCTTTTCGCTTTTTATCGGGAGCGTATATATACTCAGCAAAAAAAGAAAGTATCCACTTTTGTATAGTCAATATTTTTAATATTTGATTGATTAAATGATCAATTACGGTACCAATGTGTTTGCAGAGCTTCGTTTTCTTATGCACACAACATTTTTCATTCAAGCAACCTGCAAATTTTGGTGTTTTTCAAGAAATGACGAAATCTTTGTTTTTTACGTCGACGTACGTCACGTTTTCGATCTCAACTTTCTTCCCAAATGAATTTAACCTCTTAAGCTCTGCGGTTAGGAAAATCAAACAGTAGTTGTGTTCCGTACAACACAGTTTTGTAACGAGACCGATAAAAACTTGACAACGGGCGTAATAAAACCGTCGAACATTGTGTAAATTTTAGGAACGTTACCTAAAAGAGAAGAACAAAAAAAAAAAACGTGTGATGACTATCTCAGATAGAGTAGTACTGTTATTCGCCCTCCTCACCTCAATAGGGCCACTGGGAAGACGTCACGTCAAATTTTCTCAATCACGTTGACGCGATTGCATTCGCGCTTCCCAACCACTATTTCAAAACGGAAGTGAAATAATTGTCTTAACCTATAAAATCGTCAAACTTTAAAACCAAAACAATAGCAGTTTAAGTCTTAACGGAAGTAGGGCGAACAAATTTCCTTGATATTCGTACAAGCCTTTCCAATGAGCGAGGGGAAACGTTGACGTAACGTAGCAATGCAAAATTTGTTTGTTTGTTTTTTTGTAAGCAAAAAAATGAAATAGAGAATTTTGGGTTCGGTTTTCTCGACAAAGAACGTGCAGACAGAATTTTGTAAGTTTGAGCTTTGAATCTGCGTAACATGTTTTATGCTTCTTTGTGTCCATTTGACGTATCATTGACAGAGAGCAGCAGAAGATATCAGGTTGTCTTATCAATCCAGGATACCTAACGCACCAATATTGCATTTGGCAAGCTTAAAACTATCGTAAATATTAATTAAATATTTAATTGAGAGTCTGCGATTTTTGAAAACGACACCCTGGCTACGTTAACGCCCACAACTCGGAAGAGGATCTTCAAATCACATAAAACTTTTCCAATTTATTTCCAAATGATCAGGGCGGAATTAGCAATATATTTCATATAATTTCTGTGTGTACTTTTAAAGAAATCCGAAGTGATATTGGGTGGATACTTTTTATTTTTGCTCAGTATATAAACGAACTTAGTGTTTTAAGATGAAGGAAAAACAAAAACAAAAACAAAAAAAAAAACAAAAAAACACGAGGTTGGGGGAATTGATAATTGTCGAGGCACTGTCGAGACAATAAGCAATTCCTACAAACAAGTTAGATATTTTGCATACAATACACTAAGTACGTATCATATTTATCTTATAATTTCTATTCGTCGAAGTTTCTAACGAAAATGCAAGTTTCTAAAACTAACCACATTATGTCATTGTTCTAAAATATCCATATGATATCATTAAAAATATCAAATGGGATGTTATCACACGGATATTTGTATAGTTAAGATATAAGGAATAAGATAAGCTAATGTTTTTGACATGACATTGCCTTGTAAGGGGTGCACAATCGTCTCCGTTGGCTCTAGTTATTTTTTCTAAGATGATGAGAACGATTGCATAAAAAAACATATACCAGAGGTGCGTTTCATAGATAAAGATTCTTTAGAATCTGATAAAGTATTTTAAGACGTAGCGTATTTTAGAAAAAGATTTTTAAGCGGCTTTATATGAATATCAAGATATCTTTATGAGAAAACAATGGTGGTTTTGCATTGGCTTAAAACGAGTAGCCTTGACGACGTCGAATGTTTTCACTCCAAATTTTGAAAAATCGTTTCTAATGACGTCTTAATTATCTTAATTAGCGGAAATTTTCGTCTTGATGTAAAAAGCGCACCTCAGGTTTCACGCGGCCGCTTGCAACAACTTTGATGCATCTTTCACCTATAGGTAGAACTTTACAAAGACTGGCGAGCCTGTCCTAATATATCAATACTACCAGAAACGGAGGGTAGGGTAGATGGGACAGATTTACCAGTAAAGAACTGACTTGAGTCCAATACTGCGAATTTAGGGGGATGGGGTAGGTCGGGGATTTAAAAGACCCCCCCCCTCTGAAGCTCGATTATTCATTGCAAAATGCATGTATAATTTCAATTAACCATTCTGCTTTTCAAAACATATTCCTCTTGTGAACAGAAATTTGGAAGACAGTATAGACTTAGACCAGCCTACACAGTTGTGCATTCTGATATTAGCATACACTGTCTGCAGGCCGTCTTTTTGATTTTTGTGAAAAAAAGGAAGAAAGAAATAGGCAAACTCGTTGATATGCTGTCCAAAAGACAGGAAATTTGTTTAACGCTTTGCTGTTTAATCCCTGATTTTAACGTGCCTATGATTTTATGATTGAGAACACATTGTGAAAAAAGAATTTGCTTCTGACAAGCAATTTCATCTATTCAACACTATTTTCTACCCTACTGAATGGTTATTTTTCAAATTAAATCCACTTTAAATTTTCGTCTGCAAAACCTTTGAATTTGGACAGGTCCAAAATTTTGTAAAACAGGAAAGTGTTAAACAAAATTCAATTTCAGCAAGATGAGGGTATGAATTGTATAATACTAGGGGAACTAAACCCCTTTTTGTATGGCTGAACCCCCTTTAAAGAAATCCTGGATCCGTCGCTGAACTTGCAACCAGGGTGAGAATCGGTCTCCAATCGGGAACCTTCGGCGATTCTAAGAAATAGACCTCGAGGTACTTTCCAGTTTACTGAAAATTCCGAACGATGTTCCGCATGTTAATGTCTTATTACATTTACCTTTATCGCCCGTTTTCGGCTGGGCTTTGCGTAATTCAATATTATAGCCTTTAATTCCAATGTCGAAGTTCCCTCTTGTTTTTTCTGTTATCAACAAGAAAGGTTACCGAGTACCCCTTCAGTCGTGGATCCGCGATTTCTATAAAGGTGGTCAGACATAGGCCTACATAGGGGGTGGGGGTGGTTGAAGGGGTTTAGTTTCCCTAGTCTTTAAAAATTTTATCCCTTATTCTGCTGTGTAGTTTGGTTACAGTCTGAACATTAGTTTCAGAGATGATTTGTTTATATTTCATCTTATAGGACCATTTTTCATTGACGCGGCAGCACGCAGAGGCCATGGCAATCAGCACGATCAGAATTTTACAAGCAAATCTGAAAGAGAATGTCCCGAGGATTATTTCTGTGAAGTTTGGTTGAATTCCGAACAATAGGCTGGGAAGAGATGTTTAAAGAAAAAAGTAACCGGACGGACGGACGTACGCGCGAACGCACTAACGACGGACACCAGGCCACGAGATTAGCTCCGCTGGACTTAGTCTGGTGGATCTAAAAAGCATTTGACCGGAAGGAAACTCGAAGTTGTTCTGTAACTCATTGATGCAGGCTCACATATAAAAAAATAGCTCAATATCTCCAATGGTATAGAAAAAAAGCCCGGAAAAATGGTTTCCAAGCAATTTTCTAAGTCCAGCATCCGTATCTTCCTGAAAAATAATTTGACAGCAAACCAAACTGAAACTTGTTCTGTTACTCATTGATGCGGGCTCACACACCAAAAATTAGCTCAATATTTCGGAAAGAAAGTCCGGAAAACTGAAAATCGAAGTTCCTAGTAATTGTCTAAGTCAAGCATCCGTATCTTCCTGAAAAATCATTGGATCGAAACCATATTAGAATATGCACTAGGCCAAGTGACAAGGAACATCTTGTGAAAGTTTCATCCAAAGGTCGATAAATGAAGGAGAAGTTGCGTCTACAAGATTTGGACGGACGATCTGGCATAGCCGGGAAGGGACGGACGAACGGACTGACCGACGGACGAACAGGCGGAGACTAAGACTAAGACTATTTGCGGCGTATAAAAAATCTAAGTTGAGAAAGGGGCAAAACTCTTACAAATAAAATGTTGCTTGATTAACTGTTACACGTGTTGTTAGTATGAGAACCTCTTGTGATTAACACACATGCCAACTTTCAATTGATTGATTGAATGGAGTTTCAAGTAGATATTTTCAATTTCAACAGAGATATGAACAAGGTTAAAGTTTGGCACCCAAACAACAACAACAGCAACAACAACGACAACAACACCAAAGGCGCCAAGATGATGACCGGACCTCGGTGTATTATTCCAAAACAGTCACGCGAATAAAAAGGAACAAAAAAAAAAAGATACATTTATCAGAACTTTAATTGCAAACAATAAAATTCGGGGTTTTTTCCAGGGGTCTTATAATCAATACTTGCATTTGGAATATTTCAAATACATCTTTATTAAATTTTAAACTCGGTAGAAATATTAGAATTACTTAAGACAGACATACTGGCGAACATCAGTTTATATATACTGTCAGTTACTTTTAAGCTTCCTGTTCAGTCCAGTATTGAAACTTACCATTTTGATTCAATGTGACAAACAGTAAACAATGTCTAGAATTTGGAAATTAATCTTTGTTGGAAGCCAATTATGAATAATAAATAATAATAGATAACATGTAATCATGTGCCACTAACAAAATTATTGTCCTATTCTTATGGTGCATATTAGCTGAATTGACCCCTACTACAGATCTGCCACCATTTACCAGATAATTATCAAGAAAATAATAAAAGTAACCTCTACCTTATTATAATTCACTTTCGGTGCTCTTGCATCGATAAGTACAGCATTCACAAGGTAATCTAGTGGTCCCCATAAACAGTTATGTAGATGAATAATCTAGATCTAAATAAGAGAATAGCCTACAGCAACTATAGGCGGATCAACTTGGCCTATCGGCCCCTGTTCAACAGGGACCATAGGATAAAGTTGATCATCATAAGAAACAAGAAAAATATTGTATGATTACAGTGCGATGTCTCTGTGATGTTCGTGTAATGTGTTTAAGGCATCTAATTGCTATGGTCTCTTTATAGCCTTGCGATTTACAAATAATGTGCTTCTTTTAACTAAAGTTATGCCCAAATGACAAGGTCCGTCTATAACCGTGACCAGTAAAACTGTGTGATAATTCCAAGGACACTGTAAGCTGCTGCATGGACACCACTTGTATTTGTTGGTAAGGCGAGTTGACATGCACTCTAAACAGAAAAGAAAGACAAAAACCAGGCCTAATGATTCTTATTAGGCCTACATTATCATTTTTCAGTTCAATTTGCAAGCAGAATTGATCACCAGCCAATAAATGTCTAATTACAAAATAGTTTTCGATCGTTTTTTTGCCCAATTTCATATAAGTCAAGCTCGACGAAACAACGTATAGATGAAGATATAGATGTATTTACGATACTTTTCAACAGAAACAATAATACGTGAAAAATCGGTAGTGATAGTACTTTGATTCATCTAGGTCAGTAAACGCCCACGTCAAGCGTTTTGACATCAGTCTCAAATCTCAAAATGGTGGAAATCGAACACAGCTGATCATTATTTCTAACTCAGGTAAGCTTTCATTGTCTAAGTTACTGCTTGGGATATATACTGAATTCCTCCCTTTATTTATCGCATCAACATTAAATGCACGATGCTCGTCAAAAATAGGGGCGATTCCTATTTTCATCGCATTCCAAAATCGGACCCTCCACTGGGCTTCAGGAAAATTAATGAATTTCAATCAAATTGCTGAAAGTTTTTACGAACTAACATAAATTTGATTGAAAAAATCCAGAAATTTGAAGTGTAAACACATTAGCCAGGACCAATATGGACCACAATGAACTGTCACATGAAAGCAAGGAATTTTTTAATAAGTTCAACTTTCAGTTTTTTTTTTCTTTTTTTTTTTTTGAGAAGATAATGAAATTATGTCAGATACAAAGTAAACTCGGAAAAAAGACTCCACAAAATAACTGAAAGGTTTTTACAAGACAGTAGATCTGTTGAATTTAAATCTACAGTACCAGACAGAATTTAATTTTACCCAATGGCAGGGGTCGACACTATTTCCTGAGATTAAGGAGTTGATTGGACTCCTAACACATGAAATCAAGAAGTCCAAGCTCAAAGTAAGGAGTCCGAATCTTCATAAAAGGAGAACATTGTGGAAGAAGAAATTGCTTGTTACAAGCCAGTGGTTCATTTTGAAATTCAAAAGAAAGAGTCCCTAGGACTAGCATAAATTTAAACAATGAGTCCCAACCTGCTCACAAATTTTCATGGGCATAAAGCCTGTAGGAATATTGCACATTGAGATTGAAGTAACTATAGAATCTAGTAGACTATGGGCTACTGGGACCCCTGTTCCCCCCCAGGGGGAATTTTGTACACTATGATTTTCTGAAAGGTACATGTATAAGCAACATTTTAAGACATGTTAGCACTCTGGCAAGTGGGGCTTTTGTAAGATACGTTACTTTGAAATCACCCACCCTAGATCCTTAATAAATGCTACATTTTGCTCCAATTTTGTGAAATTCTTTGGGCAAATTGCGATTTTTAGTACTATCTCATACATGATTCTTGAGTATGGGTGATAAAACATCCTCAGAATCCTGTATAATTCAAGAAAAAAGGTGAAATATACGTTACAATTACAAAATTGTTTCTCAATATTCGCCTATATAAAGATGTTGGCATTTGGGCGCCAAAAATATTCAAAGTCAACACTTGTTGGCAAAATTCACAAGATAATATGATGAATTAATATGTTCATTTTATATAGTTTATATGGTGTCCTGTCAACTCGGCCTGTTAAAAACTCGGCCTGTGTAAAACTCGGCCTGTGTAAAACTCGTCCCGTCAACTCGGCCTGTCTATAGGATATATAGTGTTATGTATACGATTGTATTGGCACACTTATCGGAAAATTAATCAAGGTGTTAAGCATACTTGAAGTAGGTGCGAATATGACAATTGATGTGTAAAATAAGATCATTAGTATATTTTACCCATAATTCGTCACATTTTTTTATGCGTTAGAAATAATTGAAATAAAAAAGTATCAGTTAAATCAAGTGTTTAATTATAAATACCTTTATCTTATATTTACAACTCATCCAATAATATTGTTAACAATACATTAGCATAGAATAGAGATTTTTATTATTTTTTTTTTATTATTATTATTTCCTTTTTATTCTGGTGTTTAAGTTAATTTAAGGCATTTTGAAGGTAAACAATAAATTGCTTGATACAAACTATTTATCCTTTACTCACGATTTTCTGCATTAATTCTTTTGAATTTTAACCATCTCATTTTATATCATTTGTGAAAACTCTCAATTCAAATATGTTAATTTCGTTGTATATTGATCTGAATTGCGTTTCTAAAGATGAAGAAACTTAAGATATCTTGAGATATTAATCAGGGTATCTCGCGCCATTTAGATTCATTTGCACGACGCGTCGCGAGATTTTTCCCAATAAAAATTGTAAGAAATCGTAAATTTCTTTATCCCATGTAACACAACAGAGAAATGAAGTCATTAAGGCAGGTTTACTAGGATTATAGCACAAATATTAATTTACACAGGAAGGGGATAATGTCATTTTTTTTAAAACTATTCTGTGGGTTGGTCTGTTGTCTGTTCTGGAGCTCTGGTCTGGAGCTCTGGTCTCTGTAATAGTATATAAGGAGCCGCAAGATCGGAGGTAAGCAGTCGTGGTAATGTCATGGTTGAGGTAGTCCTGGTAGACTTTGGTGAGTTTCTCGTCGATGTCTCTGTACTTCTTCTTCTTTCGTCGATGTTGGTCGGTCCCTCTGATGGCCAGGTCCACAAGGCTAGCTTCTCGGCGTAGAAGGGGCACCAGTCTGTAAAAGCCGATGCCACTCTCGGCTTTCCTGTTCAGGCGGTGGTGCCAACCTATGAAAAAAAAGGATAAAGATCAGAATAAATGATAATAAATCTCTACCATTGTAATGTGTACTATCATAAATAAAATTTGTTGTAAAGATAAATTTTTGGAACTACCGTACTGTAGTTACGATAATTTATAATTACGCACGTTGTATGAGAAACATGTTGTATACATTTAATGCGTTCGTTACTAAATAATAAAACAATCTGAATAATGTTACATTTCATCCATGATATATTCTGACTGTGTGGACTTTATAAAGTGTTGAATGTAATAATAATAAGTTATTGAAATGAGACATATGAGAAATGTATCTATATATTTGTTAACCCAAGTTCCAGATGGTACCTTTTCACGTGTCACGCCACCGCAGCTTTATGGTTTCAACTATAAAATAAACCCTAACTTTCCATGAAAAAAAGAACTTACTTCGGAGATACAATCAGCTTCCAAGTGTTTTCCTTGATTGGAAGGGTGGATGTGTTCTCCTCCTCTGGGCTGGTAAGACTCCCCTACTTGCTTGATGGTAACCGGACAATGTAACTTCTTTGACCGAACGCTACATCTCCATATGACAGACGAAGAGTACGTCATCTGAAAAATATTGTGCGTCTTTATGTATACGGCATAGACGACGAGATTCTAAAAATATTTTAAAGATATGAAAAGATTAGCTTGATGATAATGGAAGTAGTTATTATTATCTCACCTTTATGCCGTAGGAGAATCCATGATTGTCAACCAATAGTCGGTGCTTTCTCTGTCTACCAGTATCCAATTCGGAGAATGTCAGAGGCTCATCCTCAACTATGGAGTCATGGAGGGACAGGTATGCTACTGGCCTGAAACAATTGATTTTCTCATAAAATAACTATTCGCTTTAATATTTTTCGAATGACCCCTTATCTAACGTCCTCATTTGTTAAAACAGTTCGGTGATTTACAAATGAGAAAGGTATTCGCTTAAATACTTCTTATAAACCCATGCGTTCATAGCGTTCCAGATGACAAAACTGTGCGAACTATTTGTAAATAATACCCCGCTTTTACGCAAGTTTATGTGGAAAGCGGGGTTTTAATTGAAAACAGTTCGGGACGTTTTGTCATCCTGAACGTAGAAATTTTAATATTTTATAATATAAATAGTTAACCACTTACTCTTCAGTAATAGGTTCTACCGGGTTCAAGTCTCTGTTTGTAATGTCGAATATCATCGATGTTTCAAATACACTCTCGTCATGTGGAGGTTGGGCGACTTCTACGGAGGCGTCAGCCTGCCATTTAAATAAAATGTAGGATATTTATTTAATTGGGTGTGTAACTTCAAATCTAGCCGTACGTATTGATTCGAATACCGGTTTATGACATACGAGTTACAGTAACTCTTGTGTTAAGCGACCACTTAATGGACCACCAAAAAGCGGTCGTCTATGGGAATGGTCGCTTAATACGAAATACCATAATGAATGTGATAGTTTATTTTTTATAGCATATAAAGATTGTCGGTCAGGTTGCACTGAATCTTATGATGTTCGAACCCATTAGAATCGTCTAATCTTTTTTTATTATAAAGGGCCACGTAAGTTGTGTATGAATGGAATTGTAAAACTTCGTAATTACACCTTGTTCGGGATTCTTATGCGACCATTGTGTTCATAAGCTTGTCGTTTATTGATTTGCTCTGTCAACAAAATAAGATATCAAAAACATCTTTGATACATCTTAGTACAAAAGTATCAAAGATATTATTGTTACCGGAAAATTCTTATCTGAATATTGGGGTATGAATGTAAAATCTTACCTGTTTCACATTTTCTGTGCTGCCATCGATCACACATGTCACATGCTACAGCTTGTTGGTTTGCTGTCACGGACTTGGCACAATGAATGCACTTGGCCATCATAGTCAGTGTTCACTAGACACGCATTCAGAGTAAGAATATAAAACAGAACCGCGCACTTTTATATTTTATTTTATTTTATTTTCCAATTACAAGGTACACATATGACACAACAGTTCAAAATTAAAGTAAACTGATCAAGTGAACGTAAGACATAAAACATGATTATATATACGTTTAAAGTCCATTCTTGAACAAAATAATTACTGTAATTACTGATTCACTCAAGAAAACACGATTATCAATCTCTTTTTGTTTAATGAATATACAAATTCCATACAGCAATTATCCACGATTTAATCCTTCCTATGAAGATTACCGGCACAAATTAGCAGGGTGCCGTCTGTAATCCTTGTTTGGATTTCATGCAATACTCTCCTGGCAAACTGTTAATTTAAAGATAAATATATTTGTCGGCACTCTCTCGTTCGTTTAATCAAAATAGTTAAACATAATCAATATAATTAAGATGGACTGACATGAACATAACAATACCATTTAGCATTTACAATTAAAAACGAAACAATACATATATTTGTATAATTCCAAAAAATCTACAACAACAACAATAAAAATTAAATATGTCTTGGTTCTTATCTACAAATAAGATACACAGACACAAGAAATATATCTAGTTTGCAAAATTATATATGTACCTATATAATATATATACAGGCCGAGTTGACGGGCCGAGTTGACGGGCCGAGTTGACGGGACGAGTTATTCACAGGCCGAGTTGACTGTGAACCGTTTATATAGGCCTGAATATTACTTGTTTTATACGTAGTAATGAAAAGATTTGAGCACATGTCATTTCAAGCCCTTAATACAATGTAATTTCATATGCCTTTCATAAGCAGAAATGAGAATGGCAGGTGCAATTTACAACTCTGATCATGCAAAATAAAACATGAATATCATTTATAACTGGTGTCCTTAAAACAACAAATGCTTTATGTCTCTAAAGGAATGTTGTAACATACGTTACCTGAAAATATTTTACCAAAACCCATTTAAACTGCTTTATTTTTATCAATAAGGATTAAAATTCTTTGAATTTATAGCTCTCCGTTCTGTTTCTTAGAAAATGCATCGGTACTGAATGCAAATGCGTGACCAACAAAAGATCAAAGATCCCGTAGCACTTATGGTATTAAAATTTAGACCTTAATTGAGAAGTCAATGTTATATCTTTGAACATCCAAGATGGAAATTCTTATTAAATGCTAGTTTTTACATAATGTAAAGTGATAAATCACACAAATTGAATTTAGTATCATTTGTAGTATCCCATCCGCAATCCAACAGAGTTAAAAAATTGATAACAAGATTTGAGATCATAATTTTGAAATAGCCAAATCATTAATACATGTATATCTAATTGCTGAAATCAAAATACCTACACCCTTCTAAATCAGCTCAGATCTTGATAATCATTTTACATTATAAAAAACAAACATCTTGAAATATTCAATACATATTCTGGCTTTTTGATAGATATGGATATGTACTCTGTGTTGTACTATACCCATTGTTTAATTTCATCATAGGGAAATATCTGTTCAGTGCAATTACATATCTATCAATCACACAATGCAGCATGACAGCTAAAATAATTTAATTAATCGAAACTTTTTCAAAATTACTTAGTCACTAAAGCATGTTTATCATTTATCTCTAATTTCGTGCATGGTTTTATTCCTTGCCTGAGGATGTTTTGAAACAGAATACCGATGGTCATAATCTAGTAACGTATGTTACCATTTGTATGAAACAAGTCGCAATTAGCTTAGATGCACTTCAGTGACAATACTGTAGCCATTTAAATCAAAATTATTGTTTCTCTTTGATTAAGATGGATATTTTGGTTTTACTGCATGTTTTTCAAATTGTTTGTCTGGAATGATGGGCAAGTGGTTAGAATAAAACTTAATGGTTAGTAGAAGAGTCTTGTACTTGTTCACATGAGAAAAATATGAGAGTTATGCCCAAAAACCATGAGTATATTAATTAGAATGGGCATTTTTCAATTCCTTTCTCTACTTTAACACAAACTGCATGTACATGTATATTGAAAGTCAGCCAGCAATGTCAAACAGGAATGCAAATAGAATGTTAAACTCAGCCATGTACACATAAACACCTATAAAGCTCTTATAAGCATGCGACTTATAGACCCATCATGCAATTTTCTTATTTTTATGAATCAAGTCTTGGGTTGTATTTGAATGAGGGCTTGATATTGATAAAATTCTATTGCTGAAGCAATTTATCATTATTCATTTATTGATTCAGAATGTAAGATATAAAAGAAGCTCTAATTCTATCTAAGATATGTTTATTTCTGCATAAAAAGTATTTGTAGTCTGTATCTTGTTCAAAGCTAAAGCATTTTTTAAGTTACTTTGTTTTACTAAAATCTTTTGTAAGAACTAACCATGTTCAAGAGCATAACAATTGGTGTGCATCTAATTGTCCTTTGGAAGCAGCAATTATGTTTTATTTTCCAAAAAGGGTTTTTTAAATGTAACATATATTACTCTCTTTGATAGCTTAATCAAAATGTATATGACAATGTTCTATTCATTTGAATATAATATGGTCATACTCATGTAAATTTTCAGTATTGATCTAAATTGCACAGTTTCTTGGCAAAACTAGGATTGCATGCAATGTACTTTGCATTCAATTGGAAACAATAGAGAACAATATAGAACTTAAATGCTTCAAAGAATTTTCAGGCCATTTTAATAGTATAACACTCTTATCAAGGTGGCTTATCCAACTAACCATGAATTCCTTGTATCTATCGTGCACATCATCCCATTCATCACATCATCCTTTTAAAGCCTCTAGCTGCTTATACAAGATGAATGATAATCAACTCGTTTGTGCTGGCTAATGAAACACACCTATGATATGGAGTCAACTGCGCTACCAAATCCAATGTGCTACCAACTAGGCTACGGTCATGATCAACTCTAAGAAATATTCTTAACTTTTCTGTACTAAATTGATGGAAATATTGCTTAAAAAATATTGTAGGAACCACGTTTTTCATCTATTTGGTCATCATTTTTCACAATGAAAACTGTCTCTTATCGTCAGAAGTAACATATATAACTTGTGTTTTATTCTAAAAATGTGAAAAAACCTCAAACATAGAAGTAACCATAGGCTGCCTCAACATTGTGTTTGGAAGCTGCCTCAACATTGAATTTGTTTCATTTTCCATAAACTATGATAGCGGCTCAATAATAGTTATACCTATAAATAAATGGTAACGTATTTTGCGTGCTTTTAAAACCACAATGAGTCTTGAAATGATTAAAATTTATATTGATACCTTAGAAATACTTTAAACAGTTGTGGTTTAAAGTTGATTAAGACAATGAGGGATTTTACAATAATTGCAATCAGATGAGATATGAACAAGCCTATGGTAATTGATGATTAAATATGTTACTTTAGAGTAACGTATTTTATAAATAGCTTGATTGCCAAATGCATGAAAAATATTGAAATCTCCAAAAGAACAGAAGCTTATAGAAATACACAGTGAACAAAACATTCAGTAGAGCATTGATGAATATAACATTTCTTTTGAATATATTAAATTGAAATTTAAATGTAACATATTTTTCTCCCGTGCATTGCTTGTAAGGGCAATATTTTTCAAGTCATAATGTAAATGAGCTTCAACTATCTCCAGAATCACAAATATCATTAACAAAACACAAAATATCATTTAATTTTTACTAAATTACAGGTAATTTCTATAACAAGACAAACAACTGAAATTGTTTTATAAAAAAATTATGGGTTGGTTTCTTTAAAAGTAATGTATCTCGAATTGGCCCCAGTGGCCAGACTGCTAACAAGTTTTAAAATGCTCAACATTGCATAGGCTTTTAGAAAAGCAATGTGAACAATCTTCCCAATGGGGCAGCTATGGAAAAATCATTCCATTCTATGTGCCTTTCTTTGAAATTCAAAAGTAACGTATTTTACTTCCATATCATGCCTTCAATGGGGATTTATTTACAAAGTATTAGTATGAATTTGCTCTACATACATTCAGCATCATAAATTTTGGTATTGAAATATCACTTCTGGTCATGTTGACTCATTTTTTCACTGTACAAACCTAAAATCTTGTCTTGAAAATTTGATAGGTAATTAACTTTGAGGTAACGTATCTCACTAACGCCCCACTTGTCAGAGTGCTAACAAGTCTCAAAATGTTCTATATACCATGGACTATCAAACAGGCAATGTTAACAAAATTCCCAGTGAGGCAGGGATAGACAATTTATTTCTATAGTCATAGTTTTCATTGAAATTTAAGGGTAACGTATTTTACTGCAATATCACGACTCTTAAGATGACCAGATTTTTCAAAGAATTCAATAAATGGACTCTACAGTTAATCAGCAACACAAATATATGTATAAGAGGTCAACTTTTTGTCATTTTCACTTCAAATTTTGGGGTACTCTTTTATAATTCATTTTCAAAATTTTGAGGGGTGTGCTACTTTAAAGTAACATATCTTACAAAAGCCCCACTCGCCAGAGTGCTAACATGTCTCAAAATGTTCTACATACCATGGACTTTCAGAAAAATATGGTCTACAAAATTCCCCCTGGGGGGGGGGAACAAAACCCATTCTGGCTCATGGACTATAGTAACTATAGAGGAAGAGTTGTGCCCGACATGGGACTCGAACCCAGGACCCCCGGAAGACTAGCATGGCACACTACCAATTAAGCTAACAGGGCACCTTGTCGAACCCTGAAAGCAAACATTATAGTCCTAGATCTCCCTTTAGGGGCGGTTTGATCCTTGGCCTAAATTTTTGTTCTGACTTATCAGTCTGAATACTTAAAGCAGCGAAGGTTTTGCAAGCTAGGGAACAATATCCCTAGATTTGTACAAAATTGGGGACATTATTTAAAATTGAAAAGATACCACAGCAACAATCCAACAACCAGGGCTTTGTTATCAAAGGGACATTATCCCCCTTGGTCTTTATAAACTAGGCACAGTTATGGTTTTTTTTTTGACAATGGTGTAAAAATATAGCCTAGGTCAATCACTGCTTATAGTCAATATGGTTATTATTCTTTATTTAACAGCTGAAGGCAGAACAATGTCTGGTAACGAGGGTAATGTACCTGTGGTGAAACGGTCTCCAGGAGTGAAGAAAAACCTGTACCAGTTTAGACACAGTGATTCCGAGTCCGATACTGTAAGTTTAGACAGAGCCCAGGGTTTGACTCTAACTTTTTTGAGTAAAGAGTGTAGTGGACTCCGAATTGATAAAATCCTAGAAGTAAGGAGGCAAAAATCATGTACTGGGGATTAAGTGTTACAGAAAAAAAGATTTGATTGTTACGAACAATTTCTTCTTTTCGTTAAAAGTTCTATACAAATTATAAGATGGTTTTCTATCAAAACAACAAATACAGATGTACTTATGATATTCAAAATTAAGGTCTCCTGCCTATAATTAAGGTGTTTTGGATTCCTGGACTCATCTTTGTGTCAAACCTTGGACCCCAAAAAGAAGGAGCGATTTCCATTTCAAAATGAAAAATTCCATTACTCTTTAATCATTTTCTATGTTGTTGGTAGTCATAAGTGGTATTGTCTCTTATAGATGATTTCAACGAGTACTTACAATAAAGAGCTTGAATAGGAAAATAATAGGTTTAGATCACCATAGCTGCCATCTTAGCGCAGTTGGTAGCACATCAAACTGTCAATTTAGAGGTCCTGGATTCAATCCCAATAATGTAATTGAAAAATTGTTGAAAGCAGAATAAAACCCCATTAAACAAAAACATTAGATCATTATCTCCTCCTCTCATCTCGAGCCCATTCGGAACATCACTTGGCCATTTCCGTAAACTGGAACAGACCTCGGATGTATATAAGGCGGAAGGGTATGAAACAAATCGTGCATTTTGTTAGGCGGAAACAGTGTAAGAAAGACTAGGGCTGAAATAACCAGTGCTAGCTTTATATTTATATTATTTATGTTAAATAACTGCTGAAAAATCTTAATTTTTGAGAATACTTTTGGACTCACATGTTTTGAGGGTCCTGGTTACTTATTTGAGAGTCTCAGATAAATTTGCAAAACATGCGTCCCTTAAAAGCCCTTCACCATTGTTATATTGACATGGCAAAAGATAAAAGTGAAGGGGGAAAGGTTAACCTTAGATCTACGAAATAAAAAAAAATAGTACGAAGAATTTGTATTGTGGGTATTCATTGGAATTGTCTCATTTGTATTTAAACTCTGTACATCTTATGTTTTATATTGGCCAAATTGTCTCACCCATAGAAAGTACAGTGCGAGTGTATCACTAACATATTGAAAAGATGAAAGATTTTGTAATAATTTTGGAATGATTGTGATGAGTGAGTTTTGAGTGAAATGAAAGGGAACAGGGTGAACAAAATTAGCTACCTACCTTTACAGTGTCCCAAAAAACCCTCAAATAGGGATGATTTACCCCTAAGTTGAAGCATGTACCCCCTATGTATTGCAAGCAGCCTTCTTTGTCTCATATAGATGGGGTACATGCATGCTGTAAAATACACATATTTACCCTCAGATTGAGGAAGCAGTGGGAACACTGCTTTAAGAAAGATGTGCATATACATCCTATCAAAAGCTTCCTTTTTCTTCACAAACCAATCATACAATTTCAATTATGTCAGTGAAATCGAGATTGTTTTCTAGTTATGTTTATCCTGAATGAAGTTGTTGATTTTATCTTTTTTAAGTCATTTTGTAGCGTCTGAATGGTTTGAGTGTGTGTTTGGAATGAATGAATGGAGCACTGAGCAAGTGATTTTGAATGGTTTTGGTCAAGATGAATGTCAATTTTATGATGTTGTTAACTATAACCCTTGAATGCGGAGTTTGAATTTTGTTTCTAACCAATTTGCCAACTCTTGGAATATTTTAATCAGTCTTGCTCTAGGTATTCCCACAATAATTCAATAAAAGCAGGCAGTGTAGGCTGAGATCAGACTGCACATATGTGCAGGCTGATCTTAGTCTATACTATCTGCAAAAAGCTTTCAGTACCACAGAAAAAGATTATGGAAAGCAGGGAAAGGGTTAATAAGTTAATTTTGTTACATAGGTTATATGTCATAATTGGCCCAAATTAGTTAATTGGAAATGGCTTAGTAACTGATCATGGTGAACCATGCCTCTGAATTATTTGAAAATATAATACCATACAGGAAGATCTACGATTTTGATGGAACAATATTTTATTGTCAGGGAGTATATGATTAAGGTACAATTATTGTTTGTTTTATTACGTATCTCAAAGAACCACTTGTTTTTATGATCTTTAGATCTTAATGAGGAAAATGATTGTTAGGAAATATTTACATGGAACAATCAAGGTTATCTACATTGTAGCTATAGAGCTTACTTAAACTTTGTGTGGATCTCACCAATGGGTTGATAATCATAGACCTATTTGAGATAGTTGCTGGAGGCTAGGAAAGGATGTGGTGGTTGTACTGGTGAGAGAAATACCAGGAATCTATTGTTAGGTGCTCCAGTCACCGGGATATAACTGAAAAAATGTTGAAAGCAGTGTAAAACTACATTTAATCAATGAATCAATTAAACCTTGTGTAATTTTTACTTATGGAGCCCACACAGAACCCATAACTTGATGTACCAAAAGTGCTCATATGATGCCTCTGTTAAAATCGTAAAAAGTGTACAAAAATTTAAAAATTGCAAGACCACACAGAGATCGTAACCTGTAGACCATTCTAAAAGGCATCATTAGATGGCCCCACTGTCACTGTGCAGTTTTTTGCTTAAAAATCATTATAGAGGAAACTATTTTGCATATATAATGTTAAATACATGTATAATGAAAACTTTGAAAAATTTAATTTCACATGAATGTCCTGAGAGTTTATTATACCCCCCACAACGAAGTTATGGGGGGGTATACTGGAATCAGGTCGTCCGTCCGTCCGTCTGTCTGTCCATCCATCCGTAGACATAATTTTGTGTCTTCTTCTCCTCCCACAGTTTTAGACCAATTTTGCTGAAATTTTATCAGGTTGTTTCCTATCATATGAAGTTGTGCACCTGCAATTTTCATCCAGATCTTGTCATTAGTTTTAGAGTTATGCCACTTTGAACTTTTTAAGGAGGGGGTACATTTTTCTAATTTTGTTTCCTCTTCTCCTCCCACAATTTTGGACCAATTTTGCTGAAATTATATCAGGTTGTTTCCCATCATATGAAGTTATGCACCTGCAATTTTCATCCTGATCCAGTCATTCGTTTCAGAGTTATGCCACTTTTAACTTTTTATGGAAAAGGGGGGGGGGGAGTAGTCAAAATTTAAAATTGCAAAACTCAGTATCCATAAGGGGAGTTACCAAATTGGTTAATTAATCCTATCATATGAAGCTGTGCACCTGCAATTTTCATTGTTTTGGGGTCACATAGGTCAAAGGTCAAGGTCACAGTAAATTTTTGTTTCCGGACTCCAAATCGAGAACCAAGCAACCTAGAATCATGAAACTCTATGTAAATGTAACTTATGACTCAAGGAAGTGCCCTTTTGTTTTAAGGTCACATAAGTCAAAGGTCAAGGTCACATTAAATTTTTGTTCAGTTTTTGTTTCCAGACTCTAAATCAAGAACCAAGGGATCTAGAATCATGAAACTTCATGCAATTTCTGTATATGACCTCAATATTTGTTACAAATACATCTTGCATTTAAAGCATTTATATTTTGACAAAGTGCTGAGGGGGGGGGGGGGTATAAGTCCGCTCTGCGACAGTTCTAGTTTTTAGCTCCACTGGCTGAAAGCCACTGGGGCTATTGTCATGGCGTTGTGTCCGTCGTGCGTCCGTCCGTCCGTCCGTCCGTCCGTGCGTGCGTCCGGTCGTAAACTTTTCTTTAAATATCTTCTCCTCAGAAACTACTGGATGGATTTCAACCAAACTTCACAGGAATGATCCTTTGGTGACCCTCTTTCAAAGTTGTTCAAGAAATTTTGATCCAATGAAAAACATGGATTTAATGGGCGTGGCTTATTTCCAAATATGGTAAAAAGTGAGTTTTCTCAGATTCTAATCAATGGATACCAATTAAATTTTACATGAATAATCCTTGAGTGACCCTTTATCAGTCTACAAAAAATCATTGTGATCCGATGGAAAATATGCATTTTATGGGCGGAGGTCATTTCTCTATATGTTATTTAGTGGAAACTTTGAAAATCATTTTCTGAGGATGTGACTGATGGATATCAACCAAATTTCATTTGAATGATCCTTGAGTGACCCTTTATCAGTTTACAAAAAATCATTGTGATTGGATGAAAAATATGTATTTTATGGGCGGAGGTCATTTCTCTATATCTTATATAGTGGAAACTTTGAAAATCATTTTCTCAGAATGTAACCGATGGATATCAACCAAATTTCACTGGAATGATCCTTGAGTAACGCTTTATCAATTTACCAAAAATTATTTTGATTGGATGAAAAATATGCATATTATGGGCAGAGGTCATTTCTCTATATGTTTTATAGTGTAAACTTTGAAAATCATTTTCTCAGAATTTGATTTTTGCATATCAATTAAATTTCACTGGAATGATACTTGAGTGACCCTTTATCAGTGTATCAAAAATTATTTTGATTGGATGAAAAATATACATTTTATGGGTGGAGGTCAATTCTCAATATGTTGAAAATTATTTTCAACATCAGTAGAACCCCAAGTATCTAAAAATCTAGTCAAAACATTTATTTGCTTTTACAAGAATTTCAAGACTGTGGAGCGACTCAAGCCATTCATGGCTTTCTAGTAAATGATTTATGTTTCAAAGTGTTTTGTATTTGAGTTGTTTCTCTTGTTTAATTTGAGATGCTTAAGTTTTACAAGACTGACATCAGCCACAGTCATAGTGGAGTTGGTCGCAGTTAGGACTGTCAATAATAAGGCAGGGTTTTAAATGATGCAGGTTTTGAGAGTCGGAGACTCAAAAAAAGTAGCCTGGACTCTAAATGTGGGTGGTGTGAGTCCCTAAAGACCCTCTAGGGATCAGCTTTAGAAAAGAATTAAAGACTGTTTCCTGAAGTTGAGCCCGAAATAATCAATCATATCCAAAACCCTTTTCCTTCATCCAGGCAACAGCTCTTATTCACATGAAATTAGTTTAGTGCTTAAAGGAAATAGTCTACATCCTAAGCAGGGACTCCAAAACTTTAAGAAAGAACCCTAAAGATCACAATTATTGAGTCTTTTGGACCCCCTTTTGTTTAAGTCAGACTTAAGCCCTGATAAGGTACCTGCTTTGATCCTCATTGGCGTCACTCATCCTTTCCGACTGATTGCCTCCAACCAATTGGTTGATAATCTTAAACCTATGTGTGATAGCAGCTGGAAACTAGGAAAAGATGTAATGGTAGTACTGGTCCGTAAAATACCAGGAATTCATTGTTCACTGCTCCAGGCACCACAATATGACTCAAAAAATGTTAAAATTGCATTTAAACCCCTTTGAAACAAACATAACCAACACTGAAATGTGAATTCCAGTTCTAGGCTGGGTCCCGACTTGGAGTGTCTGTATTAACACTTTCCTGTCTTACAAAATTTTGGACCTGTCCAAATTCAAAAGGTTTTACAGACAAAAATTTAAAGTGGATTCAATTTGAAACATAACCATCCAGTAGGGTAGAAAATAGTGTGGAAAAATAAGAAATTGCTTGTCAGAAGCAATTTCTTCTTTTTTCACAATGTTTTCTCAATCATAAAATCACAGGCATGTAAAAAGCAGGAATTAAACAGGAAAGGGTTAAATAAACCTATCAGAATAATGCAAATAATTCCCCAATGATGTATAACTAGCTACTAGAAAATGCACCATAATTACTTGGTCAATATGAGCTGGCCTCATGGGGGACATAGGTCTATTTATAACAAAATCATTAGTGTGTCTGACTTATATTTCACTGTTGCTTCTATGTATGGAAATATAAAGGGTGTGAAAATACTAAATTTTCTAACTTGCCCTTGGACAAGTTGGCCTTTTAGTTTATAAGTTTCAATTGCATTCAAGCTGTAGTTATGATTTTTTGATTATTCTCCAACGCTCAAATCATAAAAAGGGAGAGTGGGTTGAGGGCATTTATCTGCTATCACAGTCCACATATGGCTTTTATCCTATTTGTTCTTTGGTGTTCGCCTTCAGAGTGCGTATAGCAGCGTATAAATTCCAAAGTTCTAGTTATGCCTATGAGAAATACCAGGAATTTTCATTGCAAGGTGATCCAGCTGCCCTGTTATAAAAAAACCCTTGTCATGCTGCATAAAAAATCTTGGCAAAATTGTCTCAAAATCAAAGGGCTGAAAACACTGGATGCACTTTACAGTGAGTCAGTATTCATTTTCTGGTTACAAATAAGGAAAAAAACAGGTGGTACAGACAAAGATCAGACTGCACATAATGTGCAGGTAGATGTTTGTCTATACCTCCTGACAAATCATGAATATTCGAGGTTCAGCATGACAAGGGGCAAGATATTTTTTGAAATTGGCATAAAACTTATTTCAAACAAACAAACTGTCATTTTTAAGGTGATAATGTGAAGTTGTAATGCACCTATCAAACTCATGTAATTATACAAGATGAGTCATTTTGATTGAATATCGTCAAATTACTGTAAAGCCTGTGAAAGGCTGCCATATGTCACATAGCTCTTTGTAACATGAAATATCAGTTTGATCTTTACCTGGAAATGACATAGTTAATGTAATCTGGTTCAGATTAATCAACGATGATTAATTGTAGATTATAGATTTGTCTATTTCTTGGAAAGGAGCTACATTTAATGCTGATTTCGAGAGTTTTGGAGTTACATTGTAGTGACTAGTGTACCAACCCATGGTTTCCTGTTGTTTCCAGTATAGCCATATTAGTAAAGCCATATATCAATCCATCTTAGCAAACATTTGTCCATCCCACTAAGACAAATCATGCCGAGCCTTGCTAACTCATTGGCAAGGCATTTGGCTGTAAATTCTGGGTTGTGAGTTCAAACCCAGACTGGGCCTTTATTAAAGGCTTCAAGATTTTGTAAAATAACATCAAAAATGGTCAATTTTAACCTCCAAAAAGGAGGATGGGTTTGATTTGAGCACTAGGCTCTAAATATTATATTTACAGTATCATTCTTCTAACTTTCTAAGGTCTGAGGACAGGTCAGGCTTTTGTATTTACAATTTGGAGTAAGAGAGTATATAAATAGAATGCAGTTGTTCATTAAGTTGATTAGTTTTTCTGTCAATTGTCTTTGAGTCCTGCTGTTTTGATGTATTGACTTTCTTGCTTGTTGGTTGCATTGGGAAGTTTCTACACTTTGAGGGGTCTGCATAAAACTCCTATAAGTACCTATATGTTTATAGGCACTTACAATAGTTTTGCACTGACCATTTGCTAATCCTTGTAATAGCATGAAAAGATTAAAGTATGTTGATCTGACAATTTTATCATCTTTTGTTAGACTCTACAGAAATCTTTATTGGTATTCAATATGAGCAGTGTTTGAAATACCATTACTTAGAAAGGAGAAATTTCACAAAATAAAATTTTTTGAAACACATCCAAAACTTACCGGTAAAATAAAATGATTATCCTTCTTTAACCATGAGAAAAAAGCTAAGTTTTGAATCTAGATGCCATAGCAGTATCACAGGTGGAAGCATGTTGATCCCATGATATAAGGGTCACAGGTTTAACCCTTTGCTGTTTAATCCCTGCTTTTTACGTGCCTGTGATTTTATGATTGAGAAAACATTGTGAAAAAAAAAGAAATTGCTTCTGACAAGCAATTTCTTCTTTTTCCACACTATTTTCTACCCTACAGAATGGTTATTTTTCAAATTAAATCCACTTTAAATTTTTGTCTGCAAAACCTTTGAATTTGGACAGGTCCAAAATTTTGTAAAACAGGAAAGGGTTAATTCCTAGAGACAGCAAATAACATTTCTATCATTGGTCAATATTTCTGACATTGTGTTGAATAATTGTAAATCTTAGTGGGATGAGCACCTTTAGATTTACTCAGGGTTTAGTGGTAGTTAAATGCTGTGAGAAATAGTTCAAAGCCATGTTGTGGTGCTCTTTTTGCAGTGATATGACTGAAATGCTATCAAAAGTGGTGTTTAATCGTATTTAAACACAGAAATAGAAGATTTTTAGTTATGTCCTAAAAGAACTTCATTGAAATTCAATTATTATGGGTCAACCATCTTAAAACAAAGAAATTAAAGCTATTCAATTAAGTCCCTAAAAAACTCTATTGAAATACAAGAAAGATTGCCAAGGTCTTTTTTCAAGGTCATGGTCATTTGTCAAAGAGAAATGTTTAATAATCAATTATCAAGTGATATGACAAACATTTAATTTTGAGGGTCAATATCAGATTATTTGGATCAAAACCCTGGTTTAAGCTAGTGGACTAGTAATCATAGTTTCGCAACATTTCAAAACACATGATCTTTCTCAATGTTAGCCAAGGTTTCCTAATGAAATCAATAAGAAACCTTGGTTAACACTGTTAAAGTTCATGACTTTCGAAATGTGGCGGCACTTAGTTATTACAGGTCCACTACCTTAAGGGTCAAACATCAGGCTGCATTATCACATTCACTCACTTTTCATGATTTCTGTTTCCAGGATGGAGAAAGTGAGGAAGGTTCATCAGTTGCTGGCTTTAGTAACAATTTGAGTGAGAGCAAGGCTGCTACTGACAGCTCATCAAATTATGGCAACAAGTTGACTCCATCATCTGCTAAAATACGGAAAGGTCGCAAGTCAAGGTCACAAAGAAATGATTGGGAGATTGTAGAAGGACTGAAGGATGGACAGAAGTGTGAAAAAATGCCAGATAAATATGAGGGATACTTGTCCAAGAAAAAAAGGTGGCCAATGAAAGGATGGCATAAGGTATAATAAACTGGTTATATTGATTTAACTTTTTTAGCCTTTCTCAATTCTTAAACAGGGCTTATGTTGGACCATTAAACCGGGTCGTGACCCTCAAATATTTGAAAATGTCTTATATTGCCTCTTAGAAATTTCTCCTAAGGGGATCATTTTGAAAATCCTAAGGGTCAAAACTGGGTTATACTAGTCAAACTTTCAGAAATGAATCTTATTTTACTATTGAGACTTCTACAAATTAATTTTTGACTCCATATCTTTACAATACAAGGCCAAATGACAGTGAAATCTGCAAATTTCTACTCACAAATTGATTTTTCAGTTGTTTTGACCCCTATAATATCAGTTTTGACCCCAAGAATTTTGTAGTAAGGGAGTCAATGACTCCTCAATTTCAAATACTAGCACAG
This sequence comes from Fragum whitleyi, assembly GCA_948146395.1. Classification (NCBI taxonomy): domain Eukaryota; kingdom Metazoa; phylum Mollusca; class Bivalvia; order Cardiida; family Cardiidae; genus Fragum; species Fragum whitleyi. The sequence continues at coordinate 7,991,804 of OX411558.1, forward strand.
GCCCTGCTTAAATGTACAGTCATGTCACTGATTAGTGCAAAACTATTTTCATTACATATGTTTTTAACAGTTTTATGTGAACACGCATCCCCCTCTGAATAACATCATAACAGACCTCACTCATGAATTTTTTTTAAGTAAGTGTCTGTCAAATATTTTTTTAAAAGGAAAGAATTGTTTTAAACTATATGGTTAGAAGATTTTTTTGATGTATGCCATTTATATGCATGTGTTTCTTTCCAGAGATATTTTGTGTTAGAAAAGGGGATACTTTATTATAGCAAATCACCTAATGATGTAAGTACAACTTAATATCAAGCATACAAACCATGTGCATTGTAATTATACCCCCCACCTACCAAGAAGAGGGGGTATATTGGTTTCACCATGTCTGTCTGTCTGTCCATCCGTCCGTCAATCCTTCAGTCCGTCCGTCCATAGACCTTAACTCAAGAACCAAGTGACCTAGAATCATGAAATTTTACACAAATGTTGCTTATGACCCAAGGAAGTGCCCTATTGTTTTTGGGTCACATAGATCAAAGGTCGAGGTCACAGTGAGCCTTTGTTTAATTTTTGTTTCCAGACTCTAGCTCGAGAACCAAGGGACCTACAATCATGAAACTTAATGCAAATGTTGCTTATGACCCAAGGAAGTGCCCTATTGTCTTGGGGTCACAAAGGTCAAAGGTCAAGGTCACAGTCAATTTTTGTTCAATTTTCGTTTCCGGACTCTAGCTCAAAAACCAAGTGACGTAGAATCATGAAATTTTTTGCAAATGTTGCATATGACTCAAGGAAGTGCCCTATTGTTTTAGGGTCATATAGGTCAAAGGTCAAGGTCACAGGCAATTTTTGTTCAATTTTCATTTCCTGACTCTAATTCAAGAACCGAGCGACCTGCAATCATGAAACTTCATGCAAATGCTGCATATGACCTCAATATCTGTTACAAACACGTCCTGCACTAATAGCACTTGCATTTTGACAAAGCGCCTGTGGGGGGTATAAGTCCACTCTGTGACAGTTCTAGTTGACCTAGCCTTTATCCTGCTGAATTTAAATTCTGTTTCAAATTATCCATTTTAGGGACATATTAGGAATAATATCATATCATTATATCATATCAATATATGGATGGCTCAGCGTGAAACAAGTGTAACTGCCTATAAACATATAGGCAGTTACACCTGTCTCACTGACCCATCAATATATCAATATCAATCATATCAACAAGTCTTGATCAAGTTTTATCCATAGTAATCAAATTGTGTAAAGCAAGCAGAATAGGCCAAGTTGAGACTGTGATTGTATGTGGACACGGATTTTAGTCTATACTGTCTGCAAAAGATTTTTATCATTCTGCAAAGAAAATTCCACCAATTTCATTGGCTTATGCTGATTTGACACAAATTGATATCTACGGCCGCTCCAGTATCACTTCTAATATTTCCTTAATGCACCTGGCCGGGATCACGGACAAAAAATACAAACAGGTAATTGCAACCATGATCCTCTCGCTTCGTTGATAACAAGACCCGAGTTTACTCAGTAAGATTGTCAGTTAATAACAAACAAATAAGAAATTGATATAAATTCTTATAAAAACCTTTCAATTTTACCTATGAGTCTATCTAAAGTGCTCACTTGTTTGCATGTTCATAAGTGCTTTCATATAGTGGAGTATAGTAGTGTGACATCACTTCTACCTGTGATGTCACTACATGTTAACTTTTTATATGGGGTGCATTGGGGGATATTGCTAGTTTCAAAGAATTCTGTGTAAACCAAGGCTCTAAAAAAACAAAAAAACAAATCTTTAGTGGAAAACCTTGATGTAATTAATTCGTAATATGGTTTCTTGTCTGGGTATATGACAATTTATTCCCTGCAGGAAAAAATGACATCATTTTTTTCCTGCCGCGAATAAATTACCAATACCAGGCCAAGAAACCATAAAACTAATATCATTTACAGATAAAGAAGGGAAAGTACCATGGTGTGATAGATATTGGGTTATCTGTCCTTGCCTTCAAGAAACATAGACAGAGAATAGACATTGATGCAGAGGAGCTTGTCTATCATATCAAGGTAATGGTTTCACAATTCCTCAAGGCTTGCCATGCTGAAAATAAACTTCAAAAAGATATTTTGAAAAGAAAGGCTTTGTTAGCACTGCAAAATGCATTAACATGTCTCCAGTCCTTATGAAAATAGGCTTAACAATAATCTTAAGTTTAATGTGAAAAAAAAATGTGTGAATTCAGATTAGACTGTGCATATGTGCAATATGATTTTTAGCTCACCTGAGCACTAAGTGCTCATGGTGAGCTTTTGGGGTTACTTGATGTCCGTCGTCCGTTGTGCGTCGGCAACACTTACCTTGTGGACACTCTAGAGGCCATATTTTTAGCCCAATCAACCTGAAAATTGGTCAGAATGATTATCTTGATAAAATCTCGGACAAGTTCAAAATTGGGTCAAGTGGGGTCAAAATCTAGGTCAAGGGGTCAAATCTTAGAAAAACCTTGTTGACACTCTATAGGCCATATTCTTAGCCCAATTAACCTGAATATTGGTCAGAATGAATATCTTAATGATATCTTGGACAAGTTCGAAATTGGGTCAATGGGGGTCAAAATCTAGGTGACGGGGTCAACTCTTAGAAAAACCTTGTGGGCACTCTAGAGGCCATATTTTTAGCCCAATCAACCTCAAAATTGGTCAGAATGTATATCTTGATAAAATCTCGAACAATTTCAAAATTGGGTCAATGGGGGTCAAAAACTAGGTTGTGGGGTCAATTCTTAGAAAAACCTTGTGGGCACTCTAGAGGCCATATTTCTAGCCCAATCAACCTCAAAATTGGTCAGAATGATTATCTTGACAAAATCAGAGACGAGTTCGAAATTGGGTCAATTTGGGTCAATTTAGGTCAAAAACTAGGTCAAGGGATCAATTCTTAGAAAAACCTTGTGGACACTCTAGAGGCCATATTTTTAGCCCAATCAACCTGAAAATTGGTCAGAATGAATATCTTTATGAAATCTCGGACAAGTTGGAAATTGGGTCAAGTGGGGTCAAAAACTAGGTTGAGGGGTCAATTCTTAGAAAAACCTTGTGGACACTCTAGAGGCCATATTTTTAGCCCAATCAACCTGAAAATTGGTCAGAATTAATATCTTGATGAAATCTCGGACAAGTTCGAAATTGGGTCTAGTGGGGTCAAAATCTAGGTCACAGGGTCAATTCTTAGAAAAACTTTTTTAGATTGTTAATTCAGGTGAGCGATTTAGGGCTACCATGGACCTCTTGTAGTCTATACCTGTTGTCTTCACTGGAAGAATTTAGTTTAAGAATAGCAATATAAAAAGTTCAAGACTTTTATCTCAACTTTCAACTATCCTTAGAGGTATTCTTCTGCTGATTCTTGCCTGTATTCTGCATTATTATTCAACTGGCAGGGCTTGGCTAAGCCTTGACATAATTAGACTATTTACTTTTCAATAGTTTGGGTTATTTCAAAGTTCAGATGAATGGGTTATTTCAAAGTTCACATGAATGGGTTATTTCAAAGTTCGCATGAATGGGTTATTTCAAAGTTCACATGAATGGGTTATTTCAAAGTTCGCATGAATGGGTTATTTCAAAGTTCACATGAATGGGTTATTTCAAAGTTCACATGAACGCGTGTAAATAATTGTAACTCAAAGGAAAAATGTGCTGAGCGAAAGTGAACATATTTCATCATTTGGTTACTAAATCCTTGTATCTTCAGTTTGTCCAAGCTGAAGTTATGAAGTTTTGGTTGCCAACACTTTGATTTTAAAAATGTTGACTATCTATTAAACAGTATCTCAGTAATCATAAATGAAAGCTGATATACCTTAACTTTAACTTAACCGATACTAAGGCACTGCCCTAATAGGGCAATAATCTTGGATTATAATAAGCAGTGTTTATTCTAGACAGGGGGATTTGGGGATTGCCCCACTTTTTTCAAAGACCCCCCCATATTTTCTAGATTTGTTGGAGATTTTTTACTGTGAACAAAGAGTATGGAATACCATTTGTTTCTCAATTGCTTAAATTATTTGCTGAAATCCCCCACAGTTATGAAATCCTAGAATAAACACTGAACAAGTGTGAAATTGGTATCATATCAAGAGTTTAGAATTCTCTTGCTCAGTTTGTCCGACACCACCTTTTTTACCTGCAAACAAGTAAGTTTTTCTTGGCCACTTGTCCATGTCAAGTATAAACAATAACAAATCATGGATATAACTATATAGATCTAAGAAATGAATTATCCAAATGTTTATATCAATAGGTAGAAAACATTGTTTTGAATGAAAAGCTGTGTTTCAGTACCTGTAGATGGTGCTGTTGTTATTAATAGCAAGTATTTTAAGCATGAATAAGACATTGAAGGGCCAAGGTATGAGTAGAAGGCCACCAATTTATGTTTACCGTGACGAAGATTTTAGGTTAGTTGTTCAAATTTTGAATATTTGAATACGCTAAATATCATTCATTCCTGATAGCATTTAAGGCCTTTCAAGCCTTTGATTTTATTATTTCAGACAAAACAGAAGTTTGATGAGTGGCTACAGAAGCTCCGCCACCACAGACTATACAGACAACATGAGATTGCCTACGGAACAAAAGAGTCACCAAGATTAACAGAGATTATGTCACCAAATGAAGATTTAACACCACTCATGCCTAGTGAGGGTTTACTTTTTCATAGCCATGCTGTTGTCATAAACCTCTTTACTGATGCTTTAGTTTGGCTTAAAATCAGGATATGATGTATAAAGGAATCTTGCCATACAGCTTGAGGATAAATTGTTTATTGTTCACTTGAAAACTTGCAATAGTTTATAAATAAGGATAGTCTGTTTCTGAAAGGTTGAACCATACTGACTGAATTTATTTAAAAAAAACCTAGTATCAACACAGGGTTGTGGAATTAGCAAGCGCGGTTTGTCCAACACAGCAAGTACATGTTTTGAGTTTACTTGTCCTTGGATAAGCTAATACCATTGCAATTCTTGGAATTGTGCTATAATGATCTGAGAGAAGGGTTACCTTGATAATCTTATAAAATGATAGAAAAGATAATTTTTAATGAAGAAAATGCTGGGGTCAAGCATTTTCTTCTTTAAAAAACGATGTTTTCCCAAAATTTATTCCTTTGTTTATCTAATTCCTTTTTAGCAGACAAGTTAATTTTAATCTTGGACTAGTAGAAACTTATCTTTTACTTGTCCAGGGCAAGTGGACAAAATTCACATTTTCACACCCTGGCATCATATAAAGTGTTTATATATTGAACTGTTTGAATCTGGCAGAAGGAAACTACTCAAGAAACTAAGAGAATATCTTTTGTGTTCAATGAGGTTTGAAACTAAAATTTAGTTGGCAATGTTAGAAAACATGAATTGAATTCATACAAGAATATCAATATTAGATTTTGAGTTTCATACTTTCATGATAGATTTTAGATTTACGAGACAAATTCTTCTGCTGGTGTAATATGTGCACAGGCATACCAAATTTATTGGTCAGAATTTTGTTCATGTAAGTATCAAACAAATTTTCAGTCAATCAGAATGACCATAAATTGATACACATTACCTAATTTAAATAATGAAGTTTTATTTTCAGATATGAACCTTGTAGAGAAGGCGCGTGATAACACCCTACATCGAGAGTTAAGTAGACATCCGAGTATAAAAGGTCAGGAGAGAGTTGCTACGTGGCTACTAGATACACAAGGATTTGAACAGTGCAATAAAGGTAGAATATCTTGTGTAGTTAGGATGATTGTTTCTTTTAATTATTTATCGAAGTAAAGTAAAAAAGAATGATGAAGACATTACTAAGCTTTGTCATGCTGATCCCTGGAGTATTACTATTTGGGGCAGGAGTAATAGACAAAGATCAGCCTGCACATATGTGCAGTCTGAACTTAATCTACACCACCTGTTTGTCTTGTTTGCCAAGAATTATGTCAAGCTTAAATTTTTTTAGAGAAATATTGGCCTACCCTTTTTTAGCTCACCTGAGCACGCAGTGCTCAAGGTGAGCTTTTGGGGTTACTTGATGTCCGTCGTCCGTCGTCCGTCGTCAACATTTACCTTGTGGACACTCTAGAGGTCATATTTTTAGCCCAATCAACCTGAAAATTGGTCAGAATGATTATCTTGATAAAATCTTGGACAAGTTCGAAATTGGGTCAAGTGGGGTCAAAAACTAGGTCACAGGGTCAAATCTTAGAAAAATCTTGTGGACACTCTGGAGGCCATATTTTTAGCCCAATCAACCTGAAAATTAGTCAGAATGATAATCTTGATGAAATCTTGGACAAGTTCGAAATTGGGTCAAGTGGGGTCAAAAACTAGGTCACAGGGTCAAATCTTAGAAAAACCTTGTGGACACTCTAGAGGCCATATTTTTAGCCCAATCAACCTGAAAATTGGTCAGATTGATTATCTTGATGTAATCTCAGACAAGTTTGAAATTGGGTCAAGTGGGGTCAAAAACTAGGTCACAGGGTCAAATCTTAGAAAAACCTTGTGGACACTCTAGAGGCCATATTTTTAGCCCAATCAACCTTAAAATTGGTCAGAATGATTATCTTAATGAAATCTCGGACAAGTTTGAAATTGGGTCAAATGGGGTCAAAAACTAGGTCACAGGTTCAAATCTTAGAAAAACCTTGTGGACACTCTAGAGGCAATATTTTTAACCCAATCAACCTGAATCTTAGAAAAACCTTGTGGACACTCTAGAGGCCATATTTTTAGCCCAATCAACCTGAAAATTGGTCAGAATAATTATCTTGGTGAAATCTCGGACAAGTTGGAAATTGGGTCAAGTGGGGTCAAAAACCAGGTCACAGGGTCAAATCTTAGAAAAACCTTGTGGACACTCTAGAGGCCATATTTTTAGCCCAATCAAACTGAAAATTGGTCAGAATGATTATCTTAATGATATCTTGGACAAGTTTAAAATTGGGTCAAGTGGGGTCAAAAACCAGGTCACAGGGTCAAATCTTAGAAAAACCTTGTGGACACTCTAGAGGCCATATTTTTAGCCCAATCAACCTGAAAATTGGTCAGAATGATTATCTTGATGAAATCTCGGTCTAGTTTGGAATTGGGTCACGTGGATTCAAAAACTAGGTCACAGGGTCAAATCTTAGAATTTTTAGATTGTTAATTCAGGTGAGCGATTAAGGGCCACTATGGCCCTCTTGTTTTCAGAGCCTTAGGCACTTTGATTTGAGTGTAATTTTGCATAAACTTTATTCACCATGAGTTTCGTTAAAAGATTAAGTATGTCTAGTTTGGTTAAAAGAGTAAGTAAATCATCTTGACTTTCTGTGATTGTATAGACATCTTCAAAATTAGGGCACTGTTAAAACTTCATATTGATTAATGGATGATTTCATTATCCTTTGACCGCCACCATAGTGCAGTTGTAGTGCGTCAGTCTATCATTCAAAAGGTCCTGAAATTGCAGCACTCATTCCTTATGACTATTTGTCTTTCTTCCACCAATTGGTCAATTATCCTAGACCAATGTGGAATAGCAGCTCTAGGCTAGGAAAGGATGTAATGGTAGCACCAGTGTAAGAAATACCAGGAATCCATTCATAGGTGCTCCAGCCTCGGCGATATAACTGAAAGATTGTTTTAAGTAGTGTGTTACCCCATATATTTACTCAAAGCTTCAGACTCTTGTGGCCAATATCTTTTATCAATTAGTCGCAAATAATTGTTAGTTAAAGAACATATAAAATAACTAAGACGGTTTTATATCTTTTGGGCCATAATTTTGACTAAGTTTTGTCAGAAATACTTATGATATTTGTTAGGTCCTACATATGGATTTCATACTTTACCATATTAATTCAACTGTTCAATTTCAAACAGCCCAGCATTCAGGAATGCAAAGCACTTACAAGCATTAGCAAGCCCTTCCTGCTTTCCTTTCATGAAAGGTGTACTTGCAATAAGTCCTTACTTACAATAATTGGCTAACAAGGTCACCATATGACAAGCACAACAAACTTAAATGGAGGATAACTTATCTCTGTCCAATTGTAAGGAAAATTTCATTAATACCATGTTGTTTTGATATATATTTGTTTAAAACATGTAGAGTCTAATAAATAATGAATATATCTTTCTTAATTGTATATTCAAACAATGTGTGTGTAGGGTATTGGTATGGGCTATTTATCAGTTGGGTCACTTCTTTTGCCTGGCAATCTGTCATTTTGGGAAAGTGCTGCTCGCTAGAAAACTGTTTGCAATGAGTGTTTTTTTTGTCCTGAACTTAATGCTGGAATAATTGCTCAAATATTCACATATGTGACCCCGTAAAGGGACTTTCTAGGAAGTGCGTAAAGTGTCGACCCAAGTAAGACTGCGCGAATCTTTTTGCACTTTGCTTATTTTCTAGAATGATCAATCTACCCTCATGTGAAAGATGCACGAATCTTTTTGCACTTTGCTTATTTTCTAGAATGATCAATCTACCCTCATGTGAAAGAATTTTTTAAAAGCGATCTCTGGTTGACCTATGCTGGTCCTAACCTCATTTTCATATATCTATTTTAAAGATGGTCCCTTTTTGTGTGATGGGTCACATATAATACATCTCAAAGAGACTATGTTTTTTTTATATTTCCAGCTTTAAGTTCTGCACAAAACTTGCTGTATGAACTGAACAAAGATCTGGAATCCATCAAGAACCTTCCTCTCAGTACGGACAGTGGGCTGGATGTAAGTATGGGCTTATGAGTAAAATAATTAGTACTTGCACACATGCAGTATCAAAAGAGCTACCTATACTATCAAAGGGGTTAATTCTCTTGATGCGTTTTGTTCAAATTATGCACCTTTTTTAGGCCCCCGTCATGTGACAAGGTCAGGGATATCTGTCAAGGTCAAATAAGTCAACAGAACTTAACATTGCCAATATCTTCAAGCCTATTCAAGATACAAGGCTCATCTTTGGCATGATGATAGTACTTAATGATCCGCATCTGGTGATACCAAAGTCAAGGTCATGTGACAAGGTCAAGATCATCTGTCAAGGTCAAACTTCTTAAAAACATAACCTAAAAACTTTCATTGTTCAGTTTATTCAAGCTTCCCTGTATCATAGTTGGCATGATGAAAGATCTCAGTGATGTACATCTATAGGTATCAAGTTCAAGGGCATGCTAAAATGTCATCTGTCAAGGTCAACATTTTGAAAAAAAATACTGTTACGGGGGCATTGTTTTTCACAAAAACATCTTGTTTACTTAGATTTTCGTCCACCATCTGGCAAATAATAGCTAAGGGTAGATATCATTAGGTGGAGCTCTTGTTTGAAGTATGATTAATTGAATGAGTGATCATAGAGTATTGAAATTTTTAATTGAGTCATCTATTAACAGATAAATACAAGGCAGTGCCACAATTTTATCTGTTTTTAGATGATGAGTTTAATAAATTTGGTATTTTTGAGCACAAATTTGATATTCTACTTTTAATATGACCTGAGTTCTTGAGATAAATAGAAACATATAAACCCAATTGAGAACTGATGTCATCAAATGAAAAATGATGTCATCTTCACAACGAAAATATAGCGATGATATACGTTCATAGCTCATGCATAGATATTGCATGAGTGTAGTAACACCAGTGTAATATCAAAAATATTCAATGGGTTAATTTCACTCCTGCGACAAAGGTCATATTGAAAACATAGTTATTACACTAGCATTTTACCTTGACAAAGCAGTTCAGGTTTGGTATATGGGCACAGTTCTATTGTCTATTTGAGTATCTATCAATATGTCTAGTCGTTTTTAATCTTTTGATCAGTCTTACCTTTTCTTCTTGATTGCTCATACTTGGTCTAAAAGTATCAAATATTACATTAACCTGCCTGTAACAAACTGTAACTTTTTTTTTTGGGGGGGGGGGGGGGGGGGGGGTGTTAGTATTTTCATTCACCCAAACAGAGGTACAGATAAGAGGGAGTAAAGCCAGTCTAAAATCCTTATTTTGCAATAAAACTCTATGTTGTGGGTACTCATTGGAATCGTCTTGATGAGACGATTCCAATGAGTACACACACAAAAGGGTTTGAAGAGGGAATAGTGAAAATTTCAATTTGACATCCAAAATACCCCTCCTATCTGTAGCTCTGCCAAATACATCTTGTATATACATGTAGCTTGAGATTTAGTGCATGCATGTAACATATATTTCTCACCCTCTGTACTGTACTGTAATAGGATAAGGGTTGTACTGCTGTAGGTAGAAGGTTTTTTTAAAGGCTTGGAACTTAGAGATTTCCTGCAAAAAAAAATCAGTTACCTACATTAGAATGTGTTATCTATTCAACATACTGATTGACAGCGTGGAGTCCGTAGTCAAGTGGTTGGGACGGTGGCTTTGGGATCGAATGGTCCAAGGATCAAATCACAACCATGCCACAGAAATTTTTCTGAGCAAAAAATTAATTCCACATTACTCCTCTCCACCCAGATGTATGAATGACTGACTACCTGTGAGAATGTTAGTCTAAGTTCTGTGGCTGCCAAAGTGTGCTGTATGTAAACAACTGACTGACAATTCGATGATCAGAGATAAAATCTGAAATGTGTTCGGCATAGAAACAGACTATAAACCCAACCTTAACTTTTTAACTTTAATTGTCCCTAGACATTTGAAGGCTTCTCTTGCTGATCGTGGCATATGTAAAGCTTTATCAGACTGTTTAGACTAAGATCATTCTGCACAGATGTGTTATGATCTTAGCCTACACTGCCAACATCTTACTATAGACTTGAAAATGGTAAAATTAAACAAAAAAAAGTTCAACAATCATTATCTAGTCTTTGCTCTAAAATTGAATTGTAGCACCAATGATTTTACCTTCCTTTTGAAAAAGATTTTATTTTTTACTCATAACCTGTCTTTAAAAGTAAACAATTCAAATGAGCTGAGCCTTATTCTTTTTGGTTGTGTTTCCATTAACATATGAAGGCCGCCACCATAGCGCAGTTGGTTAGGCATAAGACTTCAAATCTGGAAGTCGTGGGTTCGATCCACGGTGGCGGCAAATATCCTTTCCGACGTTTGTCTCTCACCAATATGTAGATAATCGTAAACCTATGTGAGATAGCAGTCGGAGGCTAGGAAAAGGTGTAATGGAAGTACAGGTGAAAGAAATACCAGGAATCCATTGTTAGGTGCTCCGGCCGCCACGATATAACTGCGGAATTGTTGAAAGTGGCGTAAAACCCATTCAAACAAACAAATCCATTAACATGGTTGGGATATAACTGCGGAATTGTTGAAAGCGGCGTAAAACCCATTCAAACAAACAAATCCATTAACATATGAGCATGTGCAAGAGTTTTCCAATCATTTCATTTATGTGGATCATTTGTGTGGAAGGCTACAGTTAACAACATCATGAAATTGACAAGGTGATATCTTTGGATTGAATTACGAATGAGATTGATTGAGTGTGTGGAGCTAGTTTTGAGTAAATTAAAAGGGAGGTAAGCCTATATTGTTTCCTTTACGGCAATGGCCAAGTGATAATCCGAATGATCTGTCCATCCATCACACACCAATTGGAAACCTTTTGGGATTATAAGGAACAAAGCTAGGGAATTATACAGGCGCAGTTTATGAAAGCTTATCCTTTTGAATGTGGGATAATATGACTTCACAATTGAAAAGATGACAGGAAGTACAGTCCATCTTGTTCGAGCGACCACGTCTATTCAGCAACCATTTCTATTAAGAGACCGGTTTCAAAATGCCCTTCTTTAAATGGAAATGTATTAAAAATTAGACTTAATTGGTCTGAAAATTATTGTAAATGAACCATATGTTGTTTAAACTCAATAGAATTGTCACTAAGACAATTCTTTTGAGTTTAAACAACAAAGGATTATTGAGAAATTGGAACTCAATACAAATATATTCAGTTGAAATTATGTTTTCTTATTTGTAAACAAAACATGTTCTAGGTGGCCATTCTCTTTAACAACCGCTTTTTGATGGTCCCGTAAGTGGTCGCTTAATTCAAGGTTAACTGTAAATTAAAACCAAGGAAAGATTCAAACTTCAAAATTTGATTACAAGATGCAGTCTTTTACTGAGTTTTTTTTTTTTTTTTTTTTTTTTAACAAATAATGATTTGCCCTAAGTATCTTCATAGACAATCAGAAAGTATTGAAGAAATTTATATTTCATGAAGCATAATTATCAAAGTACCAGTAGAAGCTGTATGTCCCTAAAAAATGACCTGACTTCATTTTGAAGGTAATTCCAGTTTAGGGAAAAGTCCAAGAGATGGTCCAAATTATCACACACTTGAAAATATTGGCAATTTCCTACTCATGCTATTATTTTGTTTACTTAAGAACCTCATGCCTTGTTTAGTGGACATTGTACAATGATCATATTTTAATTTTCATTGTTTGATGTTTGCCAAAACAGGCCTCTGCTAGTTACATCCTTTCATGTATCTTATAATCTTTATGCAATCAGATAATGAAGTTGGGCAAATGATAGTAGGCTTGGCTCATTATAATGTTAGAGGAATCAATTAAATCATAAAATGGTAACAAAACAATTCAGATAATCTTTGAAAAACATAATCATCTGAATGCACATATATGAACCATTTACAGCATTTAAAAGATCATAGTATTTAGAATTTGTAAATTTTTCTGAATTATATGTTAAACTTCTCTGAGTCAAGGGTCAGGTATTTCTATTGGCATTCCTGAATTGGGCAGGGATTGTGTTTGACCCTAAAACCAGGGATTTGCCTCCGGATAAACCAATTTTGATCCTATAAAATTTCCTGCAGGGGGTCAAAATGACCCACCGATTTTCCACTGTTGCAATCTATATATGCAGTAGAAAAGATTATATAGATCATTTTTTTCTTTTTCTATTATAAAAGATCTATATAAATGAAACAACATAAGCAATACAGTGTCTCTACACTTTATTTTTAAATTGTTTAAGTTATATAGATTACTTTGAAAGTCTTTAAAGATAGATATATTTTCATGGTTTGCTCTTTTTTTACCCCTTCAAAACCAGTTTTACCTAGAAATAAGTTATTTTTATTTATGGTAATAAAAAAAGGCTAGCACAAGCACTAAAGGGGAATATTGTGAAATTTAGGGAGAGATGATAAACTAGATCTCTTTACCATATATACAGAATATAGAAAACTTTAAATTGGTTATTTTGCATGGTGGTTAATTTTTGCAACTTTTTAAAAGTTCTTATAAAGGTATAATCAAATTTATATTCCAATTTTCATGTTGTAATTCAGTTGGTAATCAAAGCAAACAAAGCTCTCAGTAATAAAACCATGATTTACTCTACATGTAGCTTCAAATATGATCTTTTAATGTCTGTAAATGGTGCTTTAGCTAGTGTTTATTTCACACCAATGCCTAGTTGTATAATGGATAGCCATTGGTTAAATTTTAAATAGTTTTACATAGTTAGTTAAAGCTAAACATAATTATTGTTTCAATTGAATCAATTGAAACAACAAACCTCATGGGCTGAAATTAATTGGAACATCATATCATGTCATACTTCATTGGCTGAAAATAATCTCTCTTTTAGATTCTACCAATGGCTAACTTTGATACAACTGGTTGCTGAAGTTTCAAATTTGGAAGATAGTTTCTACTGACTATAGTTTATGCTTTACTTGTTTTATACCTCCTGCTTCTAGCTTACTGACCAAACTGTAAATGATAAAAAGAAAAATAGAATTTATATTGGACGGAGTAATCGGAAAAAAGATCATCGACGGAATGCTAGTCTTCAGGATACAGAGTCAATACCTTCACAACAATCCAATCAGAATAGTTTTCAGGTAAACATCACCCATTGAGTGGAAGTGGGTGGGACTAACTTACAATTATGCCTATGTTTGCTTTTTTTCCCATCATTTAGATACATTGGATGCATAAAATTTTGTCCTGTCCATTTGTGGCAATTTTAGGGAGTAAATAGCCTGGTTGATTCAGCGTTTTTTCTCAGGCTTTGGGAATGGGTCCGAAACCAGACATATTGGGAAAAAAGAGTTATTTTCACAAAAATTGGGAAAAATCTTATTATAGTTGTTTTAGAAAAAAACTTTAGTATTGTGTACAATTTACTACCAGAATAATGTTTTCTTTGCCTCTTAAGACAATCAAATTAAGATTGAACCAAGAAAATACATGTTTGCTTCTTAATTTTGATTTTAAGAGTTTGGAAAAGTCCTCGACCCTGTTAAATTGGGATTTTTTTTCATGATTTTGGGAAAAAATGTAATATTTTGGCATTGGGATTGGGTCCTTTTTAGGGTACCAGTAAAAGAAGGAGAAAAAACGCTGTGATTACATTTTTTCATAGCCACAAATGGAAAGGACAAAACTTTATGCATCCAATATATAATCAGCCAAAATATTAACTTTATCCCTAAGCGCTAGGCTATTTATAAGTTACATGTGTATTGCTTATTGTAAGACCTTTCTATTGATAAAAAGTTCAAGATCTTAAAGGTTTGCAGTTTAGTAAGGTTACAGTTAAAAATTTTATTTTCATGACTCATTCTTTTTTATTATAAATGTTTTTTATAATTCATACCTCCAGTTGAAATGATAAAGTTTTGGTTTAAAAAACTTCCTGTTGCACGGTGTGGGTTTGCACAGATTCTTTCTCTTATACAGTATAGTTGCCTTCCATGTTTATGAGCTGGCTTTATTTAATCTGCTAAGAGCTTACAATAGTAATTATGCTATACTATCTAGATTAGCTCATGAATCATGATAGACATTTAAATAGATGGGAAAGTCTTTTTACCTACTAAAGCCATTTATTTCAGACTTGAAAAATAGAGAAATTCTGTCATTTCTTTATCAAACTGATGGACTGTATTTTCTTTTACTCAGACTTATCTTTATTTATAATATGACCGACATCGCAGAAGTGAAATAACTCCGTTGAAATTTTTGATATTACACAGGTATTTAATACATTAGTTGAATAATTATACAAATCAGCTCAGAGTGAATAGCTAAGCTATTTTATAACCGCAAAAATGACATCATAATGTATATTTTGTGACGTCATTTTTATGCCCCCGATAGGGAGGCATCATAAATTTGACTTGTCCGTCCGTCCGTCTGTCCGTCCGTCCGTCATTCCGTCCAAAAACTTTAACATTGGCCATAACTTCCTTATTACTCAACATATTCACATCATACTTTACCACAACATTCCTTGGTACATTACCTTTCTGTAGGCACATACTTTGGTGACCTTGACCCCTGGATGACCTTGAACATAGATTGGCCATAATTTAAAATCAAAGCGGTGTCGGGGGCATTGTCAACTTACAGTGACAGCTCTTGTTAAACATAATACGCCATAAGTTAAGTGGAAAATTGAAGTGTTGAATTTCAATAATTTTGATGATTTTTTGCAAAAATTAGGGTCATATTATAAATAGAATATAAAATTTGTGCTCATAAAATACCGAATGTATTAAACTTGTCATCTAAAACAGATAAAAACTCGGCGCAGTCTCGTTTTTATCTGTTTATAGACAACTGGTTGAATAAATTCGGTATTCCATGACCACTCATTCAATATCCTCTATATGTTTTAGAAAGAAAGTATTTTCTGTTATTGAAACCAGTTACATGATTATTGCTTTTAATCTCTAGAACATCATTTATCTTTTTCTCTATGTGTCCAGTATTCAATAAGTAATAACTATTGCCCTTTCCATGATTCTATTTCAATTAAAGTATTCATCCCTTTCTGAGATGTTAATGACATTTTAAATGAGTCTTCACAATTTTCATGTGGAACATACATGCAACATTTATTGATTGATTTCAAAATAATTTGGAACCAACAATCTGGTCAATTACATTTGTGTAAAGTTTTATTGTAATAGAACTGTTACTGTAAGTCAATGGCCATTAGGTCACTTATGAGGATTAAAGATGATTTCTAATTGGAATTTTTTTGTTGTCTATTAAACTGATGGTGGTATTAACATATCTTTTCTGTATTAATTGATATTAATTTGACTATTTATTTAACTAAATTATCTGTAACTTCTTTAAATTTTACCTGTTTTGGAACAAAGTTGAATAATTATCACCACCCTTTCAGTGAAGGCATATTGCAGCATGACAATCTTTTACCTAATATATGTTAGCCTTATTTGAAGATATTTACTTGAACTATTTACTTATATTCTTCCATCACAAAAGCAACTCATATAATCAAGAGGCATTACTCTACAGCCCCATGCCAAAAGTGAGTCAAGTTTTTTAATGCTGGCGTATTGTTGAAAAAATTTAAACAAACTTTAACAAATGAATTTATCCTCTGATGATTCCAAATTGACTTTGAAATGTTATTGCTCGTTAGTTTAAAGTATCTACTAGCAAACAATAGTGAGTTTATTTTTGTTGGAGCTCTGGTTAAACAATAATGAGACATCAGTCAAGGCATGGTGCATGGGATTTGTCTTTGATGTCTTTGACACCATGTATCAGGTAAAGTATAATTATCACTGAATACTCCAAACAATTTCAACGAATTTCATTTTCATATAAATCAGGGTCCTTTGCTGGTCAGCTGACTCGAATTTTACATCCCCAGGTTTCTATTCCTCTTAGATCTTGGGCGATAAAAATGGGCATAGTCCTATTTGAAGATTCTGAGATAGATTTTATTATTCTAAGCCCCCCGATGACATTCTGTTCATATTCTGTTTTAATTTACACTTGAGCATATGTTTTTCCCCCTAAACAATTTCAACGAATTTCATTTTCAGATAAATCAGGGTCCTTTGCTGGTCAGCTGACTCGAATTTTACATCCACATGTTTCTATTCCTCTTAGATCTTGGGCGATAAAAATGGGCATAGTCCTATTTGAAGATTCTGAGATAGATTTTATTATTCTAAGCCCCCCGATGACATTCTGTTCATATTCTGTTTTAATTTACACTTGAGCATATGTTTTTCCCCCTAAACAATTTCAACGAATTTCATTTTCAGATAAATCAGGGTCCTTTGCTGGTCAGCTGACTCGAATTTTACATCCCCATGTTTCTATTCCTCTTAGATCTTGGGCAATAAAAATGGGCATAGTCCTATTTGAAGATTCTGAGATAGATTTTATTATTCTAAGCCCCCGATGACATTCTGTTCATATTCTGTTTTAATTTACACTTGAGAATATGTTTTTCCCCCTAAACAATCCAATTTTTTAATTCTTTGTCATGCGGTGCATTCCAACACGATATTTCAAAACACATCAACCAAAACGTTCACTTTTTTTGCTCTAAAAATCAGCTTCCAACCTTAAAATATTTCTTCAATTGTACTTCTATTCCCTTGTTATTTTAAATTACACAAAACCAAACATTCAAGTTTATTTAAAGATGTGGATACTTCCCTGGCTTATTATCCACTCACCAACAATTAAAAATATCCCATTTTATCAAGCTAGGTCGGTCCTTTTTAGAGGTTGAATAAGATTCACACATGTTAAACTTAAAGTGATGAAAAACTTCAATACACAATAAATATTACAAGAAATAGTACACACAAATCTAAAAATAGACCAAATATACTTATTTTATCATGTAAACTTTGCATTGACAGGTTTAACCCAGATAAAATTCTGTTTAAGTTTATCCATGATGTGTATTGATAAGATATTTACAGCGCCGCCATTAAAAAACTTGACTCACTTATGGCATGGTGCTGTAGATTTATTTATGTAAAATTATGCTATTTTTTCAAATGTTCACTATGATGGGGCTGCAGGTGAGGGTCATGCTTTGGAGACTTTTCTACTTTAATGTGTTATTGATTTAATTCATTTTTCCAGTCCACTAGTATCTCCCAGCCCCCCACCCCACAGATCACAGGTAATACCCCACCCACCTTCACAGATAAAGATCTGTTACGATCGAGTGCTTCCAATCCAAACTTACACTCCGAGGACCGACAGCGCCCTCTCAGTGCCCCTATGGTCATATCACAATTACATGAACTGAGAATCGAGGAACTCAAGTTGAGAGAGGGGTTCTTGCAAAAAGCAAATCAAGGTAAAAACAATAATTCTGTTTTCCAGATAATATAGCATGTTAATTACAGCTTAAAGAGTTTTAGTGATAAATCTTTATATAAAATTGTAAAAAGAAAATCAAAGAGCATGTATTACTGTTCAAAATAAGCATTGGAAATAATATTTCTGTCTCAAATCTTTTTAGACAACCATTACCTATTTCTAGATGAGAAAATTTAGACTGTTTAAATTTCTGAGGTTGCAGGTATCAATTGCATGTTGTTGCAATTTCAAAAATTGTTATTTTTGGTGATGAAAACATTGTGGACAATAGAGAAATTGCTTTCAACAAGCAATTCCTCTATTAATTGCAATGTTTAACAAACCTTTTTTCTTCAGGAAAAGACAAAAAGTGGGATTGTGAAAACTGAATAATCTCAATCTTTCTTTCACACAATTAGCTTCACTTTCTTGTCAAGCTTTCATATGTTCACCAACTTCTGACTTGTGATTCTAGCCTCTTTATATCCAATTTTGCCCATCTTATGATGCTTGCATTGCTTACATTGATGCAGGGCTTCAGATAGATGGGGGTATTTCTGATTTTTACGGACAAAGTACTTGTATTTCTATGATTATAGCACAAACTCAACATTGTTGGTACTCATTGGAACCATCTCATCAAGAAGATTCAAATAAATACCTACAGCATAGGGTTTCCTTTAGAATAAAGATTTTAGACTGGCTTTACACACTCTTAATTGTACTTCTATTGATGTTTGATTTAGAATGGATTTCTCAGCAATTATTCCCCTCAGTGAAATAATATGCCATGTATAAGGTCAATGTCCCATATAAACATACTCATTGATCATATATAAGTACAATTCTGTATTTCAGTTCATGGTACATTACGGGCATTATACCACTCTGTTGCAACGGAGAGGGATCGTTTAAAACAATCACTTGAGGCGGACAAAATGGCCACGACAGCCACACTAGGGTCATCACATTCAGGGACATCGACACTAACGCTGAAACAAACACTATCTGAGGTGAGACGTTGTTGTGTACTTATGATGTGACTGATAACCGAAAGTAGAGAAATGAGAGAAGATGAATTGAACAATTTTTTGTTCGATTCACTCTTCTGGAATGATCTAGACCGCAAAAGATCGACATATGGCACTTTTTGGGGAAAGCTTGATACCCTAGGAATCTATGCTGGGGATTTCTCTAATTTCCTTTAAGGCATACAACTGATATCTCGATCTAGGTTTATAGAAAATACTTATCCTATTAAAAATCTTGTTTACAAGATATTTGTAAAATTATCCGGTAACTAGACATCCGGTTATTATTAAACTCCTCTCCCATCGCTTGGATACGAACATTCAAAAGAAGCTATCACCTCACTCTATGTATTCTGCCATGTTGTGTTTAAGATTTGGATTTAAGCTTGTGTTAAAAATCACACTGTTTATGCCGGTAAGTGTATTTTGTTTTATGATAAAGTCGCATAAGGGTGACAGGTTAAAAATACTGATATGTTGTAGTTTGTTTTGAACTCAAAAGTTTACCCAGCTGGCCCGATTGTGTATACACCTAGAGCTCCCAAGCAGTGTTTCCAAGCATATTTCTTCATAGAATTATTTTGTCTTGGATGATTTTTGTCCACTAAAAAAAATTCTTTCATGTAATTCATTTCAATTCATCTTCTCTCATTTCTCTCTCACAAAACCCTTCAGGTGTTGCCCATCTAGTAAGAAAAGCAAGAAATTAATGTACAAATTTAAACAGAAAGAATAGATTTGTGAAAGACTAACAAAATATAATATGAATAAATTCTTCTTCAGGTGGATTAATGAAGTGTGAGGGGAATAAATGCATTCTAGGTGAAATAAACACATGTGTATAATAATGATAACTTAATTACATGAAGCAATTAGGTATGAAAAATCATAGTGAGAATTTAGGACATTGTTTATACAAGGGTTGTTCAAAAGTTATCCGGATTTTGCCTTGCAAAATTTGATTTTTTAAGCAAATTTACTCAATTTGGTATGATTTTCTGTCAGAATTCAATCCATGTATATCTATGTAAAATCGACAAAATTTACGAACACAATGCATGCGTGTTGGTTATATACAATGCCATGGTAACAAGTACCCGGCACAGATGAAATACCAGTCTGATTTGGTCATCTTTTCGTAAATATTTTTCTTCCCTGTCAATTGAAAAATTGAAAATTTTAATGAGTTGTAGGCATAAGTATTACGTATACCCTGTCGTAATTTGAAGTAATTTTTGACAGTAGAGCTTTTCGAAAAGACTTGTTTAAACAGTGGGGGGTTGAACTTTTGGAACATTCTACAAGACGTCACCTGATTGCTGGGAATTTAGGCCTATAGTGATTTTTTCCTGAAATTTAAAAGAAATACCTAAAAGACATAGATTAAAAACTAGTCATACTGAAAAGGAAGGGTTTGTTCTTCAAAAAACTTTCTTTTCAAACGTGTAGAGGCTTCAAAGCTTTGTAATATTTTATAGAAGATAGGGGAAGAATGGCAGAAAGAAGCTTATTCAGGCAACTATAAGGATGTCAACTGCCAAGTTTATGGCGATTTACATTGGTATCCATTCTGACAAATTGATTTTGTACCATTCAATTTCAATACTATACAAACCATAAAAAACACACCTTGAGGACATGGAGATTAAATTCTGCCTTCGTCCATGAGAAACAAGCTGTGAAAAGTTCAATTGCACAACAGCAAATGTCGGCATTTCAGACAACGTTGCCAATGTCATGCACTGTGCACTGCCACCTAATACCCATGTGTGTTTGTGTGTATGTGATATCAATATAAAGCTCCGGACTGCTTCAGTTTTTTGCATGGTTGAGCATATAAAACGTCCTGTTAATATGCATTTACTTTTTAGCTAAACGCTTTATCACTTATGATTAATTGACCTAATCCGGATAAAATTTGAACAACCCTAGTAGCAAAGATATGTCTTCTTACCCAAAAGGAAAGAATTCAATTAATTTGAAATTCAATTGTCTATAGCATCTTTAATTTTAAATCAAACAATGATATGATAAATGTTACATTGGTTATCTCTCATAGATACTGTTCCATGCGTTTACGATCAAGAACATAGACAGTATAATTCAAGGTTAAGAAAAACAAATATGCCTCATTAAATAAAGGGAAGAAGCACAATGATAACCATAAAAACTCTTAATAGAACCCCAAGTTCTATTAGAATCATTGTATTTTCATTAGAAAGGGATGGGCTTTTACTAGAGGCTATGCTACATAGCCATGGCTCAATGTGAAAAAGTTGAAACTACCTATAAACATATAGGCAGTTACAACTGTTTCACAGTGAGCCATCAATATTTATGGAGACAGTGAAAAGATGGCCAAAAATAACCATAATCTGTGCAAATTTTTTTTATTTGGTTGGGGAAAAGATGCATAAAGCCTGTGTTGAATTTTTAGTGACTTTGATTTTGTGGATATGGGCCTTTATGAGAGGATTCAAAAGTTTGTCAAATTGCATTAAAGATAGTTGATTTCAACCCTGAAAAGGGGGGATTGGGTTTAATTAGAGCATGGGGCTCTATCAGAGTTTTAACGGAATGTCTTATATATGTGATTTATTACATTTCATCAGAAACGATGGGAAATCTTTTAAGGACAGGCTTTAGGCATTTCCTTGCACTCCTGTTCTTTGAATGGTTCACAAAAAACACAATAAATTGTTTTCCCTCATTCCAGGTGTTACAACAAAATAAGTTATTAAAGGCTAAACTAGCCAAGATCCACAACGAATCTTCCCTAACTGATGTACAATCAACTAGTCCCCCTGTAACACCCACACAAAAAAGGGTAGGTTATAAATAACATGTTTTTAAAGGATAAACTAGCCAAGATCCACAAGGAATCCTCCCTGACTGGTGTAAAAACAGCTAGTCCCCATGTAACACCCACACAAAAAAGCGTTGGTAATACATGAATTATTACAGGTAAAACTAGCCAAGACCCACGTTGAACCCTCGCCGACTGATGTAAAATCAGCTAGTTCCCCTGTCACACCAACACCAAAAAGGGTAGGTATTTAATTACATTAAAGGATAAACTAGTCAAGATCCATGATTAATCCTTGCTGACCAATGTTGAATCAGCTAGTCCCCCTGTAACACCTAAACTGGTCCGACTGTCGACTAAAAAAAGCGGAGAGGTCACCCCCAAATCACAGACACAAGGGATTGGCATTTCAGTATTTGATATTATCTGTGGTATAACCTTATTGGGCCATCAGGGTCTTACAGTCAACAACATCTTGAAATTGACAAGGTTATTGATTTTGGAATGATTTAGGAATGAAATTGATTGATTGTGTGGAGCGAGTTTTGAGTGAATTTGATGGGAGGTAATCCTATATCGCAAATTTTGTTTAGGATGAACAAAATTAGCGATATTGATTATCTCCCTTTGATAAAATATATATACAAGTTCTATAGATAACTTCCTATTTCTTCAAGAACCTATTAAACGCTTACAATTTGAATTATGTCTGTGAAATCTCGTTTTTTCTCTATCCAAATCTATTTTGAATGACATTGTTGATTCTATATTTTTCAATGGGTTTGAGCATTTTTGAATGGTTTGAGTAAGTGTTTGAATGGTTTTGATTGAGGTGAATGTCAATTTCACAATGTAACTAATTGTATATTTGTGATGTATTTTCAGATGCCAACATTGACACAATCATTCTCCGCAGAGAGCTGTTCTATATCGGAGTACTATGATGCTGTAGAAGACAATAATGTGGAGTCACTCAGCGATTCTTCTTCTGAGGTAGGTCCTGCGTTAGCTGGGCGCAATAAATATCCCCGTGTTCACGATTAAAAAAACGGGCAAACTGTTTGCCATTTATACCCGCTTTGCATGCAAAGCCGGGTATAGTTGACAAACATATGTAATTCTTAACACAGGACTGTTTATTGATGTTGGTCAAAACATCTATTGACCAATCAAATCATTTATTCATATTTGGGTGACTCTCAATCTTGATCATTTTCTGCTGTTTGTCTCCAAACGTTCCTGGAATACTTGTTAATGATCAATGTTCCAGATGCCCACTTTGGATGTGAATCATGTACATGACCATTCATTTTATGAACAAATCATGATTTAATTGAAAAAACAATTCAACATTAGACGTCTGCTTTTACTTCAATCTAGTTATGATACCATTGGCTAGGATCAAAGTGTTTCTTAGATTAATAATGGCAATGTTATATGAATATTTAACACATTTAATGAATGCAGGTGACAATACTATGATCAAATTGGTCTGTAAAAAAGGCATTTGATTGCTATGATTGCATTTAAAACAATAGAAATTATCCTCTTTGGTGATGAATAAAAACATGATCTTGATATACTAAAGTTTAAAGTCCACTTTATCAGGAGCATGGAATTCCCATGCCGAACTTATCTGACATGGGGTTTTCTACCTTCTCTACATTTTAAGGCCACTTGTCTGTGACAAATCTTGAAATGGTATTAAAGCCCCTGTCTGCGTATAGAGTAAAAAAACCCACTATTTCATGAATATTCTTTGATTTAGTCTTATGAAAGATGAGTTACATAAAATACAAAGCAAACTACAAACAACAAGCATTTTTGGGAAAGGCATAATCTGCAGTATTAGTAATATAGGTAATTATACGTAATACACATGAGGTAGATGAGATTTTGGTCATGTGAATTACACGTAAGGAAAGGGGCAGTAATTTGCTCTGTTCAAGTTGGAGCCCGAAATATTGCAGGACATAGATATTCATCAAACTAGGCCTATATTTATATCATCACGTCATAATCATTTGCATTAACAAATATTGGAATGACAAATGCAAGCTTAAAAGTCTAGTTTTTGTGTACATTGTCATTTAAGATCATTGTCTAGAGATTTTAGAAATGTTCACAAACACAGATGGGTTCTTTAAACAGATATTAGAGATTAATTATCTTAATGTTTCTATCAAAGGGTTGAAAACACTTTTTTTGAGGGAAGAACATGCTCAAGTACAGCATTTTCTTCTTTATAAAGCATTGTTTTCTCAAAATTGATTTATTTTCTTTCTTGAAGATAAGTTCTTTTTTATTCTCGACAAGAAGAAAATCATTTTGTACTTGTCCAGAGGACAAGTGGAGAAAATCTGTATATCCACACCACTGCAGTCTAATTTATAATATGACCTACATCGCAGGAGTGAAATAACCTCGTTGAATATTTTTGATATTACACGGGTGTTATTACACTAGTGGAATAACTATGCAAATGAGCTCAAAGCGAATGGCAAGGCCATTTTGTAACCACAGAAATGACATCGTAATCTATATATTGTGACGTCATTTTAAACGGGGTTATAAGTTTTGCGGAAAAATTGATATGTTGAATTTCAAGAATTTTGACGTTTTTCGCAAAATTTCAGGTCATATTATAAATAGAATATCAAGTTTGTGCTCATAAAATACTGAATTTATCAAACTATTCATCTCAAACAGATAATAACTCGGCGCAGCCTCGTTTTTATATGTTAATAGATGACTCGTGTAATAAATTCGGTATTCAATAACCACTCATTCAATATCCTCTATTTATTACAGA
This sequence comes from Fragum whitleyi, assembly GCA_948146395.1. NCBI lineage: Eukaryota > Metazoa > Mollusca > Bivalvia > Cardiida > Cardiidae > Fragum > Fragum whitleyi. Next base: position 8,016,649 of record OX411558.1, read on the forward strand.
GATCAGATGAAGAAATCTCCAGTGACATTAGTGATGATAATGACACTGAAATGAGCACAGCACATAGTGGTGAGTAAAATATGATTGTTGACAATTATCACATAAAATACATAGAGGATTTCTTTTGTTTCAGTTTTAGGTTGATATATCTTGCATTGATTGAACAAGCCGCTGTCATAGCGCAGTTGGTAGTGCGTCCGACTGTCAATCTAGAGGTCCTAGGTTTTGATACCGACAGTGGCACTCATTCTTTCTGACTATTTGTCTCTCGCCAATGGGTTGAAAATTGTAGACCTATGTGAGATAGTAGCTGGAGGCTAGGAAAGGATGTGATGGTTGCACTGGTGAGAGAAATACCAGGAATCCATTGTAAGGTGCTCAAACTGCTGCGATATTACTGAAAAGAATGATGAAAGCAGCGTTAAACACCATTGAATCAATCATTCATTGAGTGAACAACAAAAATTATACATTTATTTCACAAGTGGCAAAGCTATGAGTGGAAATATTGCTCATCTTGTTCACTCAATGAAAGATATATCAATCTTACGTGAAAACAATCCATGTATCCTTTTCTTAAAAGATTAATGACAAATTTCCTTAAAGTGCAGCATTTTGCACATTATTGCTATGCAACATCATGATGTCATTTGTTTCTTTGGCTCTGCTGAGATAATGTCCAAAAGTGTACAGGTATATTAGGTTAGAAAATTCACTGGTTCAGCAGTTACATTATAAACCGGTAATCTACTGTCATATCTCGATTATCAACCAAAGAGCAATTGAATAAATGGAACTATTTGATTAAGTTATTAAATCTAATGGCAAGACACATCTGTAAAAGGAATAAATGGAAAAAAAGTTGACAACAACAGGAACTTCTTGATGTGAAAAAAAGTTAATGATATTAAAATCAGATATACAATAAAGAGGAATCATACTGCAAACCCAATGAATTGGAATCATTTTTACTGATTCGATAGAATACTTCTTCGCGAAAGAGGTCAAATGAGCCTGTGTGTGACATTTCCAACAATTTGACATGTTCGTGAGAGGCACACATTGAGCAGCGTAGACAGTCATAAATGGCAATTATAAGATAACCTTACTGCCTTAAGATACTTTGTGACCTTGTTTATCTATCTAGTGCATAGTGAAGACTTTGGTCAGACTGTGCAGATGCACAGGTTGGCCAGAGTCTTCACTTTTGCTCATTTGAAATTGTTGGAAATGTCACACATTGGCTCAAATGTAAGAGATAGCGCAGTTGGTAGCACGCCGGACTTCTAATCCAGGGGTCTATATTTGCACGGGTTCGATCCCCGGCCGCGGCACTTTCCGACATTTGTCTTCCACCAATGGGTAGATAATCGTAAACCTATGTGGAGTAGCAACTGGAGGCTAGGAAAGGGATGTGGTGGTAGTACCGGTGTGCAAAATACCAGGAATCCATCTTTAGGTGCTCCAGTTGTCGCGATATAACTGAAAGATTGTTGAAAGCGACGTAAAACCCCAATTCAAATCAGATCAAATGTAAGATCATCTTGGGACTGATTACTGAAATTGACAATTAAACTCTCAGCTTATACTGACTGTGCATAAACCAAGGTTCTAAGTTATAATTTGGCAACCTACGCTGTTGTACCCAGAATATCTCATAAAGCATTGTCAGATGTCAGAAAACAAAATTTTGTGAAAAACATATAAGGTGTATACTTTCAAGTGTATGATTAAGCGAATGCAATTTCAAATTTCAGCCTCAGAGGAGAATATCCTAACCAAGTTCCATACAGGTCGAAGGTCAAAGTTACCCGTACCCAAACCAGACAAGGGGGATGTGTCCTTGTGGAATTTGTTGTTTAGAAATATCGGCAAAGATCTCACGAAAATATCGATGCCTGTGACCCTGAATGAACCTCTTAGTATGCTACAGGTAACTGGGAAAATAATTTTTTCTTATAACTATACAAATATCCGTCTAATACCACTTGTATGATATTTTTTTATGATATTACATAGTTATTTTTAGAACAATGATATAATGCGGTTATTTTAAGAAACATGCATTTCACGTAGTAACATCGACGAAAACAAGACAAATAGAGGTTATAAGATTAATATAATACATACTCAGTGCATTGTATGAAAAAAAAATATCTAAGTCTGTCGTGAGAATTGATAATTGTCTCTGCAGAGCCTCAACAATGATCAATTCTCCAAACCTCTTCAGATATAATTGAGGTTATAAGATAAATATAATACATACTTAGTGTATTGTATGAAAAAAATATCTAACTCGGTTGTAAAAATTGATAATTGTCTCGGCAGAGCCTCAACAATGATCAATTCTCCAAACCTTTTTAGATATTTTTTTCATATATAATACTAAGTATGTATTATATATGTATTTGTTTGAATTTTTATGAAAATAAATATTTGGAAAGATCAAATTAAAATGAATGGAATAACGATGGTAATTGTTTTTCAAATGAAATATATCAACAAAATGATCGATTGTCTTTACTTTTTTGAATAATACTTCAAAATGGAACACCAATATTTAGATAAAAAAAACAGAGCATTTTTGATAATACAAAAATATTCATAGGGATTCAGTTATATCATCTGGTTATTCTAAATTCTTGTTACTACAGCTTTGATCTAGCTATAGCTACAAGCTTACAGAATTACCCTGGTGATTGTTTCATTTTTTTTTTCAGAGACTTTGTGAAGAGTTAGAATATAGTGATTTGTTAGATAAAGCCATCGAATATGATGATCCTTATGAAAGAATGGTGAGTTATTTAGAGAAACACGAGTGATATCTTAACCCTTATCCTACCGAATTTAAATCTGCCCTGTGTTTATGATTACAAAATGATTTAAACAGTTTTCAAATTGTACCCTGCTTTGCACATGCACATGCATCGGAAAGCTGCCTGCACCGTTTTGTGATCCTGAATGCAGGGCAGGTTTCAAATATTTTGCCAAGTTTGGTGATATTTCAACCAGTTTGGCTCAAGTTTTACCTACAATAATCAATTACAAATCAGACAGAGTAGACTAAGATCAGCCTGCACATCTGTGCAGGTTGATCTTAGTCTATTCTGTCTGCCAAAGCAAGGGATATATTGTGAACACCATGAGAAGAGTCAATATTTACACTAATGAACTGGTTGTTGGCAAGGCATACATAATCAACATGGTAGTTTATCATCTTGGCTGTTTTCTCAGAAGGGTTTGATCCCCGGTGGCGGCAAATATCCTTTCTTACTATTTGTCTCTCACCAATGGGTAGATAATCGTAAACCTATGTGAGATAGCAGTCGGAGGCTAGGAAAGGGTGTAATGGTAGTACAGGTGAAAGAAATACCAGGAGTCCATTGTTAGGTGCTCCGACCGCCGCGATATAACTGCGAAATTGTTGAAAGCCGCGTAAATCCCATTCAAACAAAATGTTTTCTCAGAAAACCTGTGATATTATTATCACCTTGGCACTGTTTGCTTTGCTGTTGGTGTTGGCGTGATAACCTGTAACCTGGGTTATATCCCTGATGATTTTGAAGATAATGTCATGAAACTAGGCATGTGTGTTACGAGAGCTATCCAGGGGGTGTAACTCTGAGAGCATTTATGTAAAAGTAATGCCCCATTTTTGACTTGGATTTTTTGCATTCTACCTGTAAAATCCTGGAATGTATTTTAACTCTTCATGGTAATGTGTTTATTGAAACTATGCCATTGAGTGCAATTAGGGGGTCCCCCTAGGCTTTGCCGATGATTATACCATCAACACAATACCAATACCCTGATTTGATATCAGTTGCAATAAGCATAATATTGTTGTTACTTACTCCATAAAGGGGGTGGTTATGCCATTTTGCATGCAATGAGGACTTATTGATGACAATTTAAGAGACCATATTTCAGCGAAAATGGTAAATATTGTCATTTTAGCCATTGTTTTTTAAAGATTGAAAAACATCTTTATCATACAGCCAGTGTAGGTTTCAATCAACAGCACAACAGAGCCACCAGTAAATAGATCGCAAACAGAATTTAATTCTCAATTGTCAAAATCAGGCGATTTTAGTTTATAAATCAGTGCATACAATATTGCTCAAAGTCAAATTGTAAAGTTGAGTGCAATACATTTTCACTTTCTATGTTAATTCTCCAGATCTATGTAGCAGCCTTTGCAGTAAGTGCCTATGCAAGTTCTTGCTACCGGGTGGGTCATAAACCATTTAATCCAATACTTGGTGAGACATATGAGAGTATAAGAGAGGACAAAGGATGGAGATTTGTCTCCGAACAAGTAGGTTTATTATTCCTTTCTTAATTATTATGTGTATCTTCTTTAAGAAAATTGACTTTAGGCATGGAAACAAGGTCATGACTCTAAGGATAGGGAAAAGCAAATGTTTTTTTTTATAAAACTATATCTCTATATATGTAATAACACCTATGTAATATCAAAATTATTTAACTGGGTTTTTTCACTCACACGGTGTAGGTCATATTATAATGAAATGATCACATTGTTTCATTCCCTCAGAAGTTGGAATTAGACATATGAGTTATAAATGAAATAAAACTATTGAAATATTTCAGGTCAGTCATCACCCGCCCATATCAGCCTGTTTCTGTGATTCTAAAAACTTTACTTTATGGCAAGGTAAGACAGTTCTTAAATTGTAAACTGATTTTGAATTTTAGATTTTTATCCCCAGCCCCACCCTATTGCTTTGTACTCGTCAGTCGGTGGTTCCATCCATCAGTAGACCTTTTTTGTCCAGAGCATAACTCAAGATATCCTTTATGAGATAAAATAAAATGGCTGTGTCAATTTATATTTTTATGTAGTAGTGTTAAGATTTGTTTCATTTTTTTCTTGAAATAGGCAATTTTTGCCAAAATATTGAAATACTGAGTGTTTTTATTAAATGCCAAACTCTAGTGTTATTTAAGCATGAAACTTCAAAGGTGGATGAATCTCAATGTAGGCGAGTGCAGTGCACAAGAACCCTATCTCATCTCTTCATACTTATTTAGTTATTTCTTTTATTAGATACATAACTAGCTCATTGGATTCTTTATGTTTCTCTGAAAGCACAAGAGGTATTGGCAAGGAATATGCCAAGGGTCTGCTCTTGAAGGGGGCATAATTGTTTAACAAATATCTCCTGTTTGATTGTACATTAATATTATAGCTGATTTGGCTGTGGCATTCCTCCAGCTTTGTTTAAAATCACTTATTTTTACATCATTCAAAAACGAATCAATGTAATATCTAATGGCTAAAGATTTTTTCAAAGTCTTATGTATGTTCTTGTATTAATTTTTCTTACACCTTTGGTATAAGAGATACATTTTTGTGATGCCTTTTTCAGCTATATTTAAGTTGTTTTGTTGTTCATCTTAATAACTATGGATCTAGCACGTGTCCACCGTAACAATCTATTTGAGTAACCAACTCCACATGACTGTTCATTTACCTTTTTAAAGGAAATACATGCATGTCAAAATGGCTTTTGTAAACCGAGGATTAACATTCATGGCATCGTGGATGACAAAATGCAATTAGCCAGAAAATATGTTGAAATGGGTTACACTTGTACTGACTATAAATTATTATCCCCCACCATTCGGCGAAGGGGATATAGTAATGGTCTCTGTCCTTCATTCCGTCATTTAGTCACCAACCTTGCTCGGAGCATATTTCCTAAAGTATAAAAGCTATCAACTTGAAACTTAATAGGTGTATAGATCTCATGGAGGCATGGTGCAGTGCACAAGAACTACAACTTTTGTTTGCATAATTTTGGAATTATTGCCTTTTGATTAGGCTTCAGTTTACTGTCAAGCTTTGATGGTTGGGGATGGCCATGTCTGACATGGCTCTTGTTTAGTTTTAAGGTAGTATACCCGAAATAGTTCCTCAAAATTTCAGAAGTAATGACCTTAAAAATGTTTCCTGGGGTTTCCTAATGATTTCATCAGGAAACCTCAGTTATCATTTTGAAAGAATATGAGTTTGAAATGTTACGGAACTATGACTTTTTGCTATTTTTACAGATGTTCAAATAAAGACAAAGTTTTGGGGAAAATCCATGGAGATTCAACCCTTGGGACTCGTAAATGTGCAATTACCGAAGTAAGTAGATCCTTTGCTTCATACTTTAGCTGACTCTTGCCTTTGAAATAGTTTCAACCACTTGCAATGAATGTAATTGAATGGTTAAATTAGCTTATTAGTCTTCTAATACATTTTGCAAACATACAAGTCATTAGTTCAGGATGACAAAATATTGCAAACTGTTTGCAAATTATTCCATGCTTTGCACCCAAGTGCATGTGTGGTAAGCGGTGTATAAATTGCAAACAGTTTTCACTGTTTTGTTATTTTGTGTGCAGGGCAGGGTATGTCTCTACCTTTCCTACATAAATGAATAGTTAAAAATGTTAAAACAGGATTTGATGCTAAATAATTTGAGTAAGGACTCCCAACTTGTGAAATTGAGGAGTCCAAGCTCAATGTAAGTAGTCTGACTTTGCATAATTGGAAAATATTGTTGAAAAGAAGAAATTGCTTGTTACAAGCAATTTGTTCTTTTCCACTAGTTTTTTTCCCAAAAGAAGATGTTTTTCTTCCAAAATACTATTACATGTAAGCAAAAGTTATTTTCAACAACTTCTGTAGTGAAAAGATCCACAATTTTTGCAAGGGAACTACCCTGTGTGTTTGTTTTTGAATTTTTATACGCCCGTCGAAGACGGGACGTAATATGGGATCACCTGTGACGTCCGGCGTCCGGGCGTCCGGGCGTCTGGCGGCGTCCACTTCTTTGTCCGGAGCATAACTCTGTCACTTGAAGTCCGATGGACTTCAAACTTGGCAGTTGTATTCTTCTCATCATTGCGGAGTGCAGTGCTCAAGAACCATAACTCTACCTGGCCTATTTTTTGAGTTATTGCCCTTTGTTGTTTTTCATACTAGAATCTTGTCCGGAGTATATCTCTAAAAGTATAATAGCTAGGATCATGAAACTTCATGGGTGTATAGATGTCACCAAGGGGGAGTGCAGTGCACAAGAACCACAACTCTACCTGGCCTATTTTTTGAGTTATTGCCCTTTGTTGTTTTTCAGACTTGAATCTTGTCCGGAGTATATCTCTTAAAGTATAATAGCTAGGATCATGAAACTTTATGGGTGTATAGATCTCACCAAGGGGGAGTGCAGTGCACAAGAACCATAACTCTACCTGCCCTTTTTTTTTAGTTATTGCCCTTTGTTGTTTTTCATACTAGAATCTTGTCCGGAGTATATCTCTAAAAGTATAATAGCTAGGATCATGAAACTTCATGGGTGTATAGATGTCACCAAGGGGGAGTGCAGTGCACAAGAACCACAACTCTACCTGGCCTATTTTTTGAGTTATTGCCCTTTGTTGTTTTTCAGACTTGAATCTTGTCCGGAGTATATCTCTTAAAGTATAATAGCTAGGATCATGAAACTTTATGGGTGTATAGATCTCACCAAGGGGGAGTGCAGTGCACAAGAACCATAACTCTACCTGCCCTTTTTTTTTTAGTTATTGCCCTTTGTTGTTTTTCAGACTTGAATCTTGTCCGGAGTATATCTCTTAAAGTATAATAGCTAGGATCATGAAACTTCATGGGTGTATAGATCTCACCAAGGGGGAGTGCAGTGCACAAGAACCATAACTCTACCTGCCCTATTTTTTTGAGTTATTGCCCTTTGTTGTTTTTCAGACTTGAATCTTGTCCGGAGTTTATCTGTAAAAGTATAATAGCTAGGATCATGAAACTGCATGGGTGTATAAATGTCATCAAGGGCAAGTGCAGTGTACAAGAACCATAATTCTACCTGGCCTATTTTTTGAGTTATTGCCCATTGTTGTTTTTCTTATTAGAATCTTGTCTGGAGTATATCTCTTAAAGTATAACAGCTAGGATCATGAAACTTCATGGGTGCAAAAAATATTCATTCAAAATAACCTCAGTACTATTCAAACCCCCAGTTAATACTAAGCAGTGTGACGGGCGTATCTTGTGACAATTTGGCACCTTGTTTTTCATACAATCCTGGGAGTCTTTCGACTCCTTGTTTGCAAAATGAAAGAGTCCCAACTGGTAAACTAGGAGTCTCAGACTCTCAAAGTCCCATTTTTGTCAAACCCTGTTAAACAAAACACTTGACACCTGCATGAGATATTATCTCCTTTTGTTCAGGGGTTAGCATGTTGAATATGTTTAAGAGATGTAGAGGGTAAATTTTTATTTCATTGAGGTATGAAACTAAAAACCTCATCACACTGTATGAATACCCAAATCCAAAAATATAGACAAAATGCAACACTGATAATTTATCCATGTATTTGGACACAGGATTGATTAATTATCTATGAATGCAGACATGAAAAAAATATTTTGTCTGAGTTTAATGAAGAACAACCGTATCTAGGTAAACAATATCTCTCATATATCATCCATCACTTAAATTTACCCCAAATGTTCGAAAATGCCAATATTCTACCATTCTGGTTGCAACCATGCATTCCTCAATTTTGTCTATTACAAATTTTGAAAGGGTTTTTCGGGTGTATAGTTAAGGTACGAAGTGGTTCTCTAGTTATATACAAGAAATGCTCCTTGGGTGATTGTCTTGCATTTCCCAAAATCTTATATGAAAAAAGATCTTTGTAAATTCTTTAATTGGATAAGGTTTGTGGAGTAACTCAGGTTCTCAAGTACCTCTTATTTCTTATAACTTATGGGTTCTTAGCTTCAACTGCTGTTTCCTGAAGTCATTAAATATTCCTACCACTTTTTAGATGCATGTCTTAAACTCTGTCATAGATCAACATAGACATCCCCCTAAATCAAATCTGTTTTGAAACATGTGGTGTCCTTTGCACAAAATAAACTATGTTTGAAACAATACACAAAGTCTCAATAGTCATTTGCTATTGATAAAGTGTAAAAAAATTTGAAAGTTAATTTAGATTAACCTACTATAAAGTATAGAGAAAAGTGTCATTGATAAAAGCGTACTTATCGTATTTCCTCTTATTATAGTGCCCTTCAAATGCCTAAATTTTAGGAACTTTTTGAGACTTCTTCTCTGATTTTAATTTTTATGAGGTATTTCCGCTAAAAAATCGTTTATGATTGTTTAGAGGAAATTCACCTCAACTTAAAGGGAAAAGAGCCTAAAAGACATCAATTTTAATGATTTTTATGCACCCTTTTGAAGAAGACTGGGTTTGTTGCTTTGCACTTATCAGTCCGTCCATCGGTTGGAAGGTCAGTTGGTTCATCCATAGACCCTTTTTTGTCCAGAGCATATCTCAAAAAATTTCAAGCTAGAATCATGAAACTTCACATGTGGATAGATCTCATTGAGGAGAAGTGTTGCTCAAGAACCATAACTCTACTTATCATGTTTTGTGAGTTATTACCCTTTGTTGATTGACAAAGAAGGCTTTTGACCTGCATTTATAGAGGGCATAAATATTTTACAAATATTCCTTGTTTAAATCAGAAAATGCATACTTGATAAAAGCTCTCTGACCATATTATGTATAGCTCCTGGCAGTGTTTATTAGGAGAAATATGGTAATTTGATATATTTCAGATACAAAGATCATTACACCTGGAATAAAGTGACCACCTGTGTCCACAGTATATTGGGTGGTCAGCGATGGGTTGACCAGTTTGGAGAGATGACCATTACTAATGGTGGTATTGTTTGTAAACTCACCTTTACAAAGGTATAGCTGTTATGATATTCTATGATTATACCCCAGCAAAGAAACATTGTTGACATATGTTTTAATTTTGTCCCTCTGTCCATCCATCTATCTGTCGGTCTGCAAAACTTTACCAAAAAACGTAACATGCCGACTTTAAGGCTATTCAAGATACAATGCTTATATTTGGTATTATGATAGATCTCTATGATACCCATCTATAGATGTCAAGGTCATGTGACAAAATCAAGGTCATCTGTCAAAGTCAAAGTTTTGGGGCATTCATGTTTCACAAGTACATCTTGTTCTCTTGATAAGGTAACATCTTTTATTAATAACCCCCTTTTTTATTAGCTCACCTGAGCACTAAGTGCTCAAGGGAGCTATTGTGATCCATCGTTGTCCGGCGTCCGTCTGTCCGTCCATCCGTCTGTCTGTCTGTCCGTCACGGCGTCAACTTTTTCTTTAAAAGACATCTCCTCCTAAACTTATGGGTCAAAATCAACCAAACTTGGCAGAAATATTCCTTTGGTGGTGACTTATGAAAATTGCTCAAATGGAAAGAATCTGTGCCATATCATGGGAAAAGGGGCCTTAATGACAAATTTCTTGTTTTCATTCTAGAAGCCACAAATATGGTCCAATCTTCATGAAACATGGTCAGAATGTTTGTTAGGTCATGAGGGTGAAGTCTATTGAAAATGGGAAGGATCCCTGCCATTTCACAGAAAAAGGCGCCTTAATGACAATTTTGTCAACGATATCTTTAAACGACATCTCCTCCTAAACTTATGGGTCAAAATCAACCAAACTTGGCAGAAATATTCCTTGGTTGGTCCCTTATGAAAATTGCTCAAATGGAAAGGATCCGTGCCATATCACAGGAAAAGGGGCCTTAATGACAAATTTTTTGTTTTCACTCTAGAAGCCACAAATATGGTCCAATCTTCATGAAACTTGGTCAGAATGTTTGTTAGGTCATGAGGATGAAGTGTTTGTTAGGTCATGAGGATGAAGTCTATTGAAAATGGGAAGGATCAGTGCCATTTCACAGAAAAAGGCGCCTTAATGACAATTTTGTCAACAATATCTTTAAACGACATCTCCTCCTAAACTTATTAGTCAAAATCAACCAAACTTGGCAGAAATATTCCTTGGTTGGTCCCTTATAAAAATTGCTCAAATGGAAAGGATCCGTGCCATTTCACGGGAAAAGGGGCCTTAATGACAAATTTCTTGTTTTCACTCTAGAAGCCACAAATATGGTCCAATCTTCATGAAACTTGGTCAGAATGTTTGTTAGGTCATGAGGATGAAGTCTATTGAAAATGGGAAGGATCGGTGCCATATCACAGGAAAAGGCGTCTTAATGACAATTTTTTTGTTTTCTCTCTAGAAGCCACAAATATGGTCCAATCATCATGAAACTTTGTCAGAATGTTTGTTAGGTCATGAGGATGAACTCATTTGAAAATGGGAAGTATATGTGTGATATCATGGGAAAAGGGGCCTTATTGACAATTTTCTCGTAAGAGCTCCAAACGCCACAAATATAGTCCAATCTTCATGAAACTTTGATCAAAATGTTTGCCAGGTCACAAGAATGAACTCTGTTGAAAATGGGAAGGTTCATGCCATATCAAAGGAAATGGAGCCTTAATGATAATTTACTTGAAATATCAGGTGAGCGATTTAGGGCCCTCAGGGTCCTCTTGTTCAAATTCTCACAAAATGTTAAACAGTATTAAATTTCTGATATGGTATTTCCTGCACATTTGTTACAATGCAGCATGACATCACCTATATAATGGGCATCATTTTCTGTGTACATATTTCAAGGTATATTTCCTTTTGATTCATTATGCCTTGGACAATTACAAAGTATCTGTATGCAGATGTATTTCTTAGGTAAAGTATCAAAAAATGCTATATGAACAAGCACTCACTGTAGGTTAAAGGTCAAGTTTGCTTTTGAAGGTCATTCTTTGAGAAGTCTGATATGAATTTTGACTCTTCGATGATATTCATATAAGTTAACTCAATAACTTCTTATTCTCCATCATCTTTGAGTAAATTTTTTAATTGCTTCAGAGTAAAAAAATATAAGTTGAAAGTTAATTTATAAAAATCTTTCTAATCTCTTGCAGGCTAGCCACTATTATCAGGCAGACAAGAGACATGAGGTCTACGGGTCGATACTGAATCCCGAGGGTAAAGTTGTCCACAACTTGTTTGGTAAATGGAATGAAGCTATGTACTGTGGCCACGCCCCTTCTGTACGCTGTATATGGAGGCCAGGTATGAGGTTTATGACATTATTTGATATTTATACCCCCCTAAACTATGAAAGGGGGCATAAAGGTGTCAACTTGTTGGTTGGTCCTTCAGTCTGTCCATCTGTAGCATTTTCTTGTCTGCTCAATTTCTCAGAAACTTAGGGGTGGATTTCATTGAAACTTTACAGATGTGATCAATATCAGGCAGAGATGAGCAGGTGATATTTTGGTTTTGATCCATTGATTTTTGACAGAGTTATGGCCCTCTAATGAAAAAAGGCTTTTCATCATTAACAAGCACTTGTAAAGGGGTTACAGTCCGCTTGGCGGAAATCTAGTTCCATATTGAAGCCTCATTTTCCCCTATCATGCTGAGATCTAAGTATTCCTGCATTTGCAGAAGATATAGACAAAGGCCAACCTGCACCGTGCATCCTGATCTTAGTCTTTACCACCTGATTTTATTTTTTAAACAGAAAAGTATAATTTATTTATTTTTATGCCCCCGTATTGAGAGATCGGGGGCATATTGTTTTATTCATGTCCGTCTGTCTGTCCGTCTGTCTGTCCGTCCGTCCGTCCGTCTGTCCGAAAACTTAACCCGAAAACTTAACCTTTGCCTTTTCTCCAAAAGTATTTGACATACAAAGCTGTACACCAAAGTCAAGGTCATGAGACAAGGTCAAGGTCATGTGACAAGGTCAAGGTCATCTGTCAAGGTCAAACTTAAAAAAAAAAATGCTGTTCCGGGGTCATTCGTGTTTCACAAACACATCTTGTTTTTTGATAAAAACTGACCCACAATAAGTGCAATCCATGCTTTCAGCACTTTGATTTAATGTCAATTTTTTTCAAGGTTTTTATACAGCATGACTAGGGTTTATGTTCATGTGGTTTAAGTTGATTAATTTTATTTTAAGAAAGACTCCCACCTGTCAAGTAATATGTGTTTGAATGATTCCATCAAGATGAATATTTGCATAAAAATGGTTTAGAGAAAAAAGATTAATGTTTTCATGGACAATTAAAAAGATATTATGTAAATGTTAGAAATTAGACTGATAAGAAACTATTATGTCTTTCACAATTAACATTGAAATTTTGATGGTTTGAGTTCAAACTGCATGAATACTTCAAACAATTTCTATGAATGTGATTACAGTTAACAGAATGAAGAGAGTGTTGTTGATATCGAGGGGGGTATGAAACTAAAAGCCTTATCACACTGTATGAATGCGCAAAGAAATACATGTTTGATTAGGTTTTCAGTTTCATACCCCCTTACAATCAATGGATACTCTCTTCATATCTTATAATTTGATATCATGAAGCAAAAATGTTAAGATTCATCCGAAATGAATCAGATTTCTTATGAGACTTCTTTTTATGGAAGCTTATAAAATGGCTGCTTACTCAAAATTGTTTTCATTGAGTAAAACTTGATGGACATAACTTAAATTGAATTATTTTGCCCTTGAAGAAGAGGGGTTATATTGCTTTGCATACATTGGTCCAAACATTCCTTGTTGTATTTTAAAAGTAGTAAACTTAACTGTTGACCAGGTGCCATGCCAGAAGACTATGAACTATATTATGGATTTTCCCGGTTTGCTATGGAGTTGAATGAACTGTTACCGGATGAAGTGAACTCCTTACCACATACAGACTCTAGGTTCAGACCTGATCAAAGGTAGGCTTCATAGTTTGATAATGATATCATCTCTCATATGTGAGCTGTCTGATGAATAAGGACCATCTGGATACTGCACACAAATTGCAAAACTAGTCAAACTGTGAAACTCTTTAAACTTGAGTGATTTTCTGAATCTAGAATGATCAATCAATCTTCTTGTATAAGAATTATTAGTTGTTACCTCTGCCTGCCCTCTACAGTAACTAATATCCTTTAATATTATTTATTTTATAGAGTTTCTAGATGTTGTCTTTCCCAATCAGGGTCAAATATTATCAATATAGGATAGCTCAATCAACCTGACTGTTTGTCAACCCATTACTTATAATTTCTCTTTTGTGCACCCTTTTTGTTTAAGTTGGTTGATAGGCATACATGATCTATCATTAAAGGTTATTAAGCAGTCATGCAAGGTTAGATTTGCTTATAGTGCTTGCCGGCGTTTCACTACAGGAGACTGTTAACACCACTTATATGAATTCTACATTTGGAAAAAGTAGATCCAATTCATTCATACGCATGGCTTAGAGAATAAAATTATTCCTCCATAAAGATGCACATATGTGAAAAAATTCTTAAAACCTTGAATATCCCATTATTATTTGTCCTGTTTTCATCGGTTTTCAAGGAATTTCTCACATAATCATGTGCATCTTTATCTTAGCTAGTGTTTCTTATGCAATAAAGGTTGTGGTCTGTGAGTCAAAGTTAATATATTAGGACAATTGATGGGTCAGGGCAAAACAGTTGTAACTGCCTATATGTTTATAGGCAGTTACAACTGTTTCACATTGAGCCATCGAATTGTACTGCTTTTGATTTAAAAAAGCAATATTTTTTCAGATTGTCAATGGGTTGATAATCGTAGACCTAAGTGAGATAGCAGCTGGAGGCTAGGAAAGGATGTGATGGTAGTACTGGTGAGAGAAATACCAGGAACCCATTGTTAGGTGCTCCAGCTGTCGTGATATAACTGAAAAAAATATATTGAAAGTTGCGATAACATCCATTCAATCAATCAATCAGATTGTCAAATTACCTTTGTCAAAGTGTCAAAAGATCTAAGTTTACCTCTCCTTAAATTTTTAGAGCAATCGTTCAAAATTTAAGATATTTTGATATCCTATATATTGGGATTACTGACTGCATTAAAGGCCTGAAAAGCCTTTGATTGGAATAAACTGATGCTAAAAAGAGTCTATCATTGAAAAAATTACTCAGTGAGCTTCCTTCATCTCATGAACCTTTCAGAACAATATCATGAGATGAAATTATCATTGATGTTCTGCTAAAATCATGTAACTACAGCTTGTTTAAAGCTGTAGTTATGAGGTTTTGGAAGACAATTGATGTTATGCTATTATGGGAGAATTTGAGGTTCAAATACTCACATTATTGTAAATATATGCAATAATTAAGATAAAGTGCCAAACTATTTTAAGTGTGTATTTTATAGGCACTTGCAATAATTTTGCCCTTATTTTTTGCTCTAGGCACTTATATTACAGTAAAACTTTTTGTTTTAGGCAACCACTTGGGGGGTCACAAATAATCGTCGATAATGAAAAAGGTTGCATAATAAAGCATTTTCTGATTAAAACACTGGTCATTTTGATAGCATATTTGAATTGTTGCATAATTCTTAATGAGCCCCTGAGAATTATCAAATAGGTTTCAACATCATGAGATTCAATGATGAAAATATTCAATTTAGAATTGTTCACATTTTGTGAGATTTTGCTTACACTGATGGGATTTTTTATGATGGTAGCTTTATAGAAGTGGTTGCTCTTGAAAGATTAACTGTACTTTCGTACAAACCCCTTAGAGGCTGTGGAAGGATTCTGTGGCAGTACTTGGGAAAAAACTCAGCCAACCCCACATGATTGAAAATTGTTGAAAGTAGCCTTATAATCTATTAATTCGAACAAAGAAACAATATCTAACCTCTTGATCTATTTATAGATTATTAGAAGAGGGACGGTTAGATGAAGCAGAGAAAGAAAAGTTACGAGTTGAGGGGTTACAGAGAGACAGGCGGAAACATCGCGAGTCACTAAAGGAGGAATATAAACCTATCTGGTTTAAGTATGTTTGGATATTCATTCTAGTGGAATTCTCGAGCCTTTGTCATAGCACAGTTGGTAAAGCATCGGACTGTCAATCTAGAGGTCCCGGGTTTGATCCCTGACAGTGGCACTCATCCTTTCCTACTATTTGTCTCCAACCAATAGGCCAACCTATGTGGGATAGAAGCTTGAGGCTAAGAAAGGATAGAAGAGTAGTACTGGTGTGGGAAATACCAGAAATACCAGGAATACATTGTAAATAATCCAGCTGCCGTAATATAACTGTAAGATCGTTAAGAGCAGCTTAAAAACAAACATTCAAACAAACAAAATCCAGGGGAATTCTGTTAATCTCAATTGAATTTTTTCAACACTTTTGTTGCTATTGAGCAGTGGCTGCTTTTTGTCCTTTTGTTATGTTCAAGGCTTGTGTTTGTCCCTTAAACCAGTGTTTTGACCCCAAAAATCTGATAATATCTTATCTTTACCCTAAGAAATTTCTTCCAAGGGGGTCGTCGAAGGGGGTCATTGTGACTCCCTTTAGAGTAATATGTAAGAGTCAAAACTTTTTAAGATGCATCCAATATACAAATCAACTGCTTACATCATTTCTTTAAAAGAAAAGTTCAACTTACCAGTAATCTTAAACCTGCAAAATTCTACTTATGATTGGCTCATTCAGTTATTTTGACCCTTTTAAAAATCTTTGACCCCTAGGATTTCATTGTTAAGGAATTCAATGACTCCTCAATTTCAAACACTGGCCTGAGCCCTTTATATCACTTGGGAAAAAAGTCATTACTAAGTAGTCCGTCGAAAACATGACTTGAAAATTGAACATTAAACAGATCCTTCATGATTATGAATTGAGCCTGTGCATTTCCAATTTGACATGTGAATGGGGTGCAAACATTTAGCATAAAAAATAGCTATGTGATGCAATTAGATTATTGCCTGACTGTCTGTAGATACATTGTCACCTTATTTATCTATAAAGCACTGAGTGAAGACTCTGGTCATATTGTGTGCAGATGCACAGGCTGGCCAGAGTCTTTGCTTGACAGCCATTTGAAATTGTTGGAAATGCCTCTCACAGGCTCAATTATAAATTGTCACATTGGTTAATTCTCGGTAAATCTTAAAAGAAAAATACATTATGTATCTGAAGTTTTTAAAATTTATATCTCAATTTTATGTAATAGAAATCAATTCAAACCAAAATGGGGAATAACTTAATGAAAATTTCCTATTTGTATAAGAAAATGGGGAAAAAAATGTCATGCTGTTTCAGGGTTCTTGAACCAATACTTTGAGCAGATATTCCACATGAATTTGTGATATTGAAACCTATAATATTTCAGGAAGTCAGTGAGGAATGGTAAAGAAAGCTACAACTATGATCATAGATACTGGGAGAGTAAGAAAGATCCGGGATTTATGAATATGACACTACCTAAACTATGGTAAAGGGAGATAACTCGAAGAAAGAAACATGACTACTAGAAATATGGAGAAGGGAGATAACTCGGAGAAAAGAAACATGACTCCTAACACTATGGAGAAGGGAGATAACTGAGACTTTATGTGATGCCATATAGAATTATATCTCCTGATTGAAAATAGAAAGAAAGCTACAATTATGATTAAGCTATGGCGAGAGGATTTGTTGATTTCATGGAGATATGAAATTACTTCACATATTGATACAGTGGTATTAGGTTTTTAGTTTTATACCTCCATGAAATCAACAAATACTCTCTTCATCTCTTAATTTTGTCCCATGATTGATGAGTGACATGTAGCCCATTGATGGGTAAATGTAGAACTATTGTGATTTGAGGGGTCAGTGCAACACTATTGTAAGTGCCTATAAACATATAGGCACTTACAATAGTGTTGCAATGACCCCTTGAAGTGCCAATTATGCCCATCATTTTCCTCAACTAGTTACCTAAACCTCATTGAATTTAGCTATTGGCATAACATTTTAAATGTTAAGGACAGGGCTTTCATATTGAATGTGAATTCTTTAAGCCCCATTTTATAAGAATGGGCAAATTGTTTTTATGTTATTTTCTCTAATATATGACTCCTTTAAACTTAACATGTGAACTTAAATGGTTCTTCTTGTTATTTGTACTGACATTGCAAGGCTCATACCTTGAATTGTTTGCGCAAACACATTAGCTATTGATCAGGTTAACCATCAAAGCTAAACATGAATAAATTTGGTGTTCTTGGTTTGCAAATCATTCACAAAACGTGTATACATCAAAAGATTTTTCACATTGCACTTACCACCAAAGTCAAAGTACATTGTATTTATTGAAGGTAGACTCTGAAACTTATTTTCTAAACATAACAAAAAGAACAGATAATTTGTGTAAGTATCTCGATGTTTAACAAACATATCAGTCGTATGGGCTGTCGATGTAAGAAACTGAAGATTTAGCAAAATTCAGTTGTTCAAATCTTGAGCTACTTAGAGAAAAGTTATTGAGATTATTTGAGCCTGTGCATGACCTTTCCAACAGTTTGAAATGTGCACCAAGCAAATCTTCTGAATAGCCTTTGAATTAGCACAGTCTGACCAGAGTCTTTGCTATGCAGAAAGATCAGATCTATATGTGATTTCAGACAGCCAGCCAATCTTCTATTAAACTGTGGTGGAACAATATAGGCTGCTCAATGTTTTCAACTCACACTTTTTCCAAATTTTTGGACATATTTTAAGATTCAGCTCATTTCATAATTCTTGCACAAAAACACTTTTATCTTTTTTTAATAAAGAAATGAGAAAAAGCAAGTACTTTTTAAATACATTCCTGGCCCTTTTTTGTGAGTCATGGAAATATTGACCTCAATCTCAAAATTTTTGGTCTGGTAATGTTTCCAGTCAGCAGAGATACAGATAGACAAGGTATTTTCGGATTCAAATTTAAATATTTCTAAAATACTCGCTAAATCCTATGTTGTTGGCACTCATTAGAATCATCTTGTCAAGATGATTCTAATGAGTGCCAACAACATGGGGTTAAAATCAGAAATAAAGATTTTAGGCTAAAAATACCCCCTCTTATCTATACCTCTGCTCTTAAGTACATGGTGCAGTTTATAAACATTTCCTCTTATCCTTCAAACTTTAAGATCTTTTTTGAATAATTGGCTTTTAAAAAGCATTTTTATATATACAATAATATTTTAAAGACTATGCATAATATACGATGTTGTTAACAAGAGTTTTATTTGAAAATATTTGTTTATAGGTGATAAAAATGTGATATAGAATAAGATCAGACTACACATAATGTATGGGCTACCTTTATGCTCAAAACAACATAAAAAACACCAAAAGCTCTGTGCCCAGGATGCAAAGACAAAGAATTTTTTTAAAAGTTGTACCTATCTTTGTATGTCCCGTAAAAATTCTAATAGAACCCCATGCTGTAATAAAACCCCATCCCCCTTTTCAGAGGTTGAAATCAACCATTTTTATGCAGTTTTACCAACTCTTAAATCCTCTAATAAAAGACCCATCCCCACAAAATCAAGGTCACTTAAAATTCAAAAGAGGTTTTATTAACCTTTTTCCCAATCAAATGTTAATATTTTGTGTTGATTTTGTTTATTTTTGGCCATTTTTTCACTGTCTTAACAAATATTGATTGCTCAGCCCAATCATTTGTAACTGCCTATATGTTAATAGGCACTGAGCCATCGATATGTAGCATAGCCTCTAATAAAATCCTATCCTTTTCTAATAGAAATACGTTGATTCTAATAGAACAATGGGGTTCTATTATAGCTTTTACGGTAAGTATGCACAGCAATGTACCATTTCTCAAATGTCTCACAAATATTTTCATCCTGAATGCGCAGCAGGCTCAGCATAGTAAAGGCTATGAATATATCAAAACCTCTTTGTAAGTAAAAAGGATATTTATTTGTAATTATACCTTCAAAGCTATGTTTGGGGATATATAGGAGTCAGCTTGTCTGTCGGTCGGTTGGTCCATCTTTAGCTTTTTTGTCTAGAAGTTTTCTCAGCAACTAATAGTCGGATTTCATTGAAACTTTACAGATGTAAGCAGTATCAGGCAGAAATAAGCAAGTGAAATTTTGGTTATAATCTATTGACTTTGACAGAGTTATGGCCCTTTGATGGAAGATGGCTTTTCATTATTGACAAGCACTTTTAGGGGGTGTTAGTCCACTTTGTAAGAGTCTAGTTAAAAATGAATTTGATATGGTTATTAGTCCCCCACCGGTTACCGGTTGGGGGACTATAGGTTTGCTCGATTCCATCCGTCCGTCCGTCTGTCCGTCCTTCCGTCCGTCTGTCGGTCACGCTTTTGTCCGGGCTCTATCTTCTAAACCATATGTGCTAGCAACTTCAAACTTGGTACACTTATAGATCTCATTGAGGAGGAGTGTCATGTTCAAGAACTGTTACTCTGCCACGCCCACTTTTTGAGTTATTGCCCTTTGTTGTTTTTACCCTTACATTCTTGTCCGGAACATATCTCCTAAACTATTAGTGCTAGCAACTTCAAACTTTGTACACTTATAGATCTCATTGAGGAAAAGTGTCATGTTCAAGAACCGTTACTCTGCCACGCCCACTTTTTGAGTTAGTGCCCTTTGTTGTTTTTACCCTTACATTCTTGTCCGGATCATATCTCCTAAACTATAAGTGCTAGCAACTTCAAACTTTGTACACTTATAGATCTCATTGAGGAGAAGTGTCATGTTCAAGATCCATAACTCTGCCACGCCAACTTTTTGAGTTATTGCCCTTTGTTGTTTTTAAGTATTACACTCTTGTCCGGATCATATCTCCTAAACTATAAGTGCTAGCAAATTCAAACTTTGTACACTTATAGATCTCATTGAGGAAAAGTGTCATGTTCAAGAACTGTTACTCTGCCATGCCCACTTTTTGAGTTATTACCCTTTGTTGTTTTTACCCTTACATTCTTGTATGGATCATATCTCCTAAAGTATTAGTGCTAGCAACTTTAAACTTTGTACACTTATAGATCTCATTGAGGCGAAGTGTCATGTTCAAGATCCATAACTCAGCCACACCCACTTTTTGAGTTATTGCCCTTTGTTGTCTTTACCCTTACATTCTTGTCCGGATCATATCTCCTAAACTATAAGTGCTAGCAACTTCAAACTTTGTACACTTATAGATTTTATTGAGGACAAGTGTCATGTACAAGAACTGTTATTCTACAAGGCCCACTTTTTGAGTTATTGCCCTTTGTTGTTTTTAGTCTTACATTCTTGTCCGGATCATATCTCCTAAACTATAAGTGCTAGCAATTTTAAACTTTTACAGTTATAGATCTAGTAAGTAGGAGATATATTATAAGAGAGGATTTTTGGTTATCCGGTGGGGGACTCCTGTATTGCATCGCAATACGACATGCACTTGTGTGTACTATATTGTAACAGAGATTACTAGATGATATGGGAATGTAATAGAAATTTTCTGTGATTTTATGGAGTTTTTATTGGCTAATTATTGCAAGCTTAATTAACTTACTATGCAGTTGTTATACACACATTATTTATACAAACTTTTCTTTACACATGCAAGTGTGACTTAAACTGTCTAGTGGTTGACCCAGAGGGAGGGGGTGGGTCCAAATGAACCCCACTCTGAAGCCAAATTATTTCATTTTTAGCTCACCTGAGCACAACGTGCTCAAGTGAGCTATTGTGATCACCTTTTGTCCGGCATCCGTGCGACGTCCGTTGTCCGTCAACAATTTCTTTAAACGACATATCCTCCTAAACTACTCGGCCAATTTTAACCAAACTTGGCAGAAATGTTCCTTAGGTGGTCCCCTTTAAGAATTGCTAAAAGAATTGAAATCGGTGAAAAACTCTGGTTGCTATGGCAACCAAAGTTAAAAATTTAAGAAAATCTTTAAAATTCTTCTTCTTCTGAACCAGCAGCCCTACAGCCTTGAAATTTGGTATGGATGATCAGCTCATAGACCTTAATAAAATAGCTAAAATCATATCTGTTGGGCCACCAGGTGCGGAGCATCAGGGGGGAGGGGGTAGTACTTTGGGTAAATTTTGTAATCTTTAACCTTCTTCTTCTTCTGATCATGAAGGCATAAAGCCTTAAAATTTTGCATGTATGATCACCTCATAGACCTTAATAATAATAGCTAAAATCTTATTTGTACGGCCACCAGGTGCGGAGCACCAGGGGGGAGGGGGTAGTACTTTTGTGAAAATTTTGTGATCTTTAACCTTTTTCTTCTTCTAAACCAGGAGACGTACAGATTTGAATATTGGCATGGATGATCAGCATATGGACCTTTATAAAAATACCTAAAATCATGACTGTAGATTCACAAGGTGCGGAGCACCAAGGGGGAGGGGGGAGTACTTTTGTGAAAATTTTGTAACTTTAATCTTCATCTTCTAATGAACAAGGAGCCCTACAGATTTCAATATTTGCATGGATGATGGCATTATGGATCTAAAATAAAATAGCTAAAATCATGAATTTAGGGCCACCAGATGCGGAGCATTAGGGGGCAGGGGGTAGTTTGGATCAATTTTGAAATCTTTAACCTTATTCTTCTCTTGGATCAGGAACCCTACAGACTTGAAAATTGTCATGGGTGATCAATACATTGACATTAATAAAAATAGCTAAAATCATGACTGTAGGGTCACTAGGTGCTGAGTGTCTTGGGGATGGGTAGTACTTTGGATCATTTTTGAAATCTTTAAACTTCTTCTAATGAGCCAGGAGTCCTACAGACTTGAAAATTGGTATGGATGATCAGCATATGGACATTATATTGAATTAGCTAGAATCATGACTGTAGATTCACCAGGTGCAGAGCATCTTTGGGGAGGGGGGAGTGCTTTGTTGAGAATTTTGAATTCCTACAGCCTTTATATTTGACATGGATTGATCAACTCATTAAAGAAAACTTTAAAAGTCTCAGACTCAGCCTGTATATCTGGCATAGATTAGCTGATCACAGACCTTTTATGGAAAAAGCTTGAATAAATAATTATTTCAAATGTTATCTGATTGAATAAGTGAAAATCTCTTTTTCTGTGGTTGCATGGACATACCTAGGTAATGAAGCTTTTTTCTCAGGTGAGCGACCCAGGGCCAACGGCCCTCTTGTTAATATAGAATTTCATTTAACCTTTCTTTCGGTTCTAAACAAAGCTTTAGGAGACAGTATGCTACTCATGACATATGTGTGTTTTTATAGACAGAAAAGATTGAAAAAAAAAATAATTTTACATATCCTTCTTGTAAATCATATCCTTTATTATTTGACCCTATTAATATGTTGATTACTTATCAGTTTTATCAGCTTGTGTTTATGGCTTGCATTCATACCCTAACATATAAATAGAATATCAATGCTGATTATCTAACTAATTACATTTACATTTTACCATTGTTTTGGAAAGGAGTTGTCTTTGACATTGAAACCGTATCATCCCTGGTTAGACATTATATATTTTGAAAGATGACATAGAGGATAATCGTTTGTTTCAGTGTAAGATCAATTTATATTTCATTGAGTGAACAACAAAAGCTATATTTTCATGAGAAAATATAGCTGTTTTGTTCACAAAATGAAATATTAATCGATCTAACTTGAAAAACAAACGATTATTTTATTTCTTTAATGCAAAAATGAGACAAAATGTGAAATTTCTAGGACATATTTTCGTAAAGTGCGTCATTTTGCACCTGATTGGTAAGCATCGTTCATTATGACGTCATTCATTTCGCCCCGCATAGATGACGTCAGAGAGGATGAATTGCACAAAAGCAAGTTTTTGATAATTTCACTGCTTTTGCGGTGAGATTATCAAGTGATAATCTACCTTTATTTCTCGATAAACCACCGAAAAGCATGAAAGAAAAGGTTTTATTGTCATAGGACCAGAAGAAGCTCTGGTTGATTATATGCCGGTTATTTATTTGCTTTAATAGTGTTGTCATAATAAGCTAGTATTAAAAACCTTTAATCAAAAGTTTAACCTAAATTTTACTAGGAGTCTGAAAAGAAAATTTTCTCTGAAAATATAAGTAAATATTTCTATAAATGAAATAGTTTTGCACTGACTTATTTATTAATGTTTGTCTTGTCTTTTAATCTCTTTCTTCATTTGTCTTGAGGGTCTAATCTTTATTACTCTGCAATTTTTGGGAATAAGAGAGACACAAGAAAAGAGGTCTAAAAGACAATTTTCTTGTTTCATATAGGCCACAAATATGGTCCAAATGGTCCAATCATCATGAATTTTGGTCAGAATGTTTGTCAGGTCACAAGGATGAACTTTATTAAAAATGGGAAGGATCCATACCCTATCACAGGAAAGGGGGCCTCAATGACAATTTTCTTGTTACCACTATAGAGGCCACAAATATGGTCCAATCTTCATGAAACTTGGTCAGAATATTTGTCTGGTCACAAGGATGAACCCTTTTGAAAATGGGACAGATTCATGCCATATCATGGGAAAAGGGGCCTTAATCACAATTTTCTTGTTTACACTTTAACAAATCATAAATTATGACTTTTGCTGAAAAATTTGATAATTATCAATTATGACAAAGAAACGAAGGTGAGGGATAAAGGACAGTCATAGTCCCCTTGTTTTAGTTATTGACCTATGTTTATTGACAAAAAATATGTCATTGACCTTACCTTAAGGGGGGCATAAGTCAAGTAATTTACAAACATTTCTTGATCAGGTTTTATTCACCACCAAACATGTGTGGTTGTGCCTGCATTGGAATATGATCCTTTTGTTTAGCCTAATGACTCACAAGAATCATTAATTTATGGTTAAACCACTATTTCTAATGGTGAATCTCATAATGATATCACATTTTGAGAGTCTTAATTGGCTTTTCCTTATTTTTAGCACATAATGTACATGTAACATGGCCTTATTCTTACATTTTAACTTTGATTTTTAGCTCCACTGGCCGAAGGCCAGCGAGCTATTGTCATGGCGAGGTGTCCGTCGTGCGTCCGTGCGTGCGTGCGTAAACTTTTCTTTTAAACATCTTCTCCTCCTGAACCAATGGATGGATTTTGATGAAACTTGGCCAGAATGTTCCTTGGGTGACCCTCTTCTAAAGTTGTTCAAGAAATGTGGATTGACCCCCAAATATGGGCATGGCAGGGCGGGGCATATTTTTACCCCGAAATCTTTGAACGACATCTCCTCCTAACCAAATAGGCCAATTTTAATGAAACTTTACCAGAATGTTCCTTGTGTGACCCTCTTCTAAAGTTGTTCAAGAAATGTGGATTGACCCCCAAATATGGGCGTGGCAGGGTGGGGCTTATTTTGACCCCAAAATCTTTGAAATTCATCTCCTCCTGAATCATTGGGCCGATTTCAATGAAACTTTACCAGAATGTTCCTTGGGTGACCCTCTTCTAAAGTTGTTCAAGAAATGTGGATTGACCCCCAAATATGGGCGTGGCAGGGTGGGGCTTATTTTGACCCCCAAATCTTTGAACGACATCTCCTCCTGAACCATCAGGCCAATTTTAATGAAACTTTACCAGAATGTTCCTTGTGTGACCCTCTTCTAAAGTTGATCAAGAAATTTGGATTGACCCCTAAATATGGGCGTGGCAGGGTGGGGCTTTTTTTGACCCAGAAATCTTTGAATGACATCTCCTCCTGAACCATTGGGCCGATTTCAATGAAACTATACCAGAATGTTCCTTGGGTGACCCTCTTCTAAAGTTGTTCAAGAAATGTGGATTGACCCCCAAATATGGGCGTGGCAAGTTGGGGCTTTTTTTGACCCCGAAATCTTTGAACGACATCTCCACCTGAACCATTGGGCCAATTTCAATGAAACTTTGCCAGAATGTTCCTTGAGTGACCCTCTTCTAAAGTTGTACAAGAAATTTGGATTGACCCCAAATATGGGGTGGCAGGGTGGGGCTTTTTTTGACCCCGAAATCTTTGAACAACATCTCCTCCTGAACCATTAGGCTTATTCCAATGAAACTTTACCAGAATGTTCCTTGGGTGACCCTCTTCTAAAGTTGTTCAAGAAATTTGGATTGGATGAGATCCACTGGATCAATAAAATTCAGGTGAGCGGTTTAGGGCCATTGTTTCAAAGTGATATCTACATTGTTTTCTTCCTTGTAATTTTACATATTAGTTAAATAAGTTCATTTCTTCATAAGTTAGTTTCAACTTAGAAAAAGTCAGAATTTCCTTTGAATGCTGTTCACTTTCATTACCTTCTATTTTCAATATCTCTCTTTCAAATCTTGAGATTTTTAATCCAGTGGAGCGATACAGGCCCTCTTGGACCTCTTGTTTATTTAGATCTGCACTTGTTATGTTTTAATACCATTTTATAAATGCTTAGTTAATTTTAATCATTTAATTTTCTTGGGTTGATTCTTGTTTTAAATCTCACCTTTATAGGAATAATTCTAGAGTATATTTATTCACAGAATCATAATTTTTTTCCTTCTTATGCTGTTTATGGCATGTTCAAGTACAAATCTTTTGCAAACAGTGTTGACTAAGATCAGACTGCATTGACATGCAATCTGATCTAAGACTACTCTGCCAGCTTTACACTCAATAATTATGGGTAAAAATGCAGCTAGACTCACATTGAAAAATCTCTAAATTGGCAATTTTAAAATTCAAATTCAGTTGAATAAGGGTTAAAATTGTATTGTCTATTTAGAGGTTATTGAATGAGTGGTCATTGAATACCTAATTTATTGAACAAGTCATTAATAAAGAGATAAAACTAGGCTGTGCAGAGTTTTTACCTGTTTTAGAAGACTAGTTAAATAAATTTGGAGTTTTATGAGCACAAATGATATTCTATTTATAGTATGACCCAAATTTTTGGTATAAGATGAGGAAATGACGTTATTTATCAATTCAAGTTATTCTGCGATACATACAACACATTTTGTCACATGGATGTCAGCAAATCCATTATGACATCATTTTTCCAACGAAAATATAACATTGCTATCCGTTCATAGCTTATTTGTATAATTAATTCACTGGTGTAATAGCACTCATATATTACAAAAATATTCAACAGTGTTATTTCATTCGTGTGATGTAAGTCATTTTATAATATTCTGTTATTGTTAATTCAGAAAAAAATAAAGAATAATTCTGTACAACCCTTATTGGCTGGCAGAATTATGCAGTCAACTTTTTGATTGATACTTTTTTACTATCAGACCAGGGGTTGTGCTGGTGTTGAAAGGGAGTCACTGAAACTTGATATTCTAGGGGTCAAAACTCATTATTAAGGGGTCAAAACAACAGAAAAGGCCAATAATGTATAAAATTTTACAAGTTTCAGTGTG
Source organism: Fragum whitleyi (assembly GCA_948146395.1). NCBI lineage: Eukaryota > Metazoa > Mollusca > Bivalvia > Cardiida > Cardiidae > Fragum > Fragum whitleyi. Next base: position 8,043,860 of record OX411558.1, read on the forward strand.
AATTGACCTGTAGTTGTAATAATTATAAAGGGAAAAATTTAATCAGTAGAATTCTAAATAGTATACAAGATACATCAATGAAAATTTGAGTGATGAAACCCAGATTTGACCCTTGGATTTATCTCCTATGGGGGTCATAATTGCCCCCTTGGGAGCAATTTCTAAGGGTCAAAATGTGGTATTTTCAGATTTTTGAGGGTCAAACACCTGGTTTAAGGGTCAAACACGAGCCATGTAGACTCTGATATGCAGTTGCGGATTCAGAGGTGGTTTAGGGGGGTTCAAACAAGCTCCATCTGAAGCCCACATATTACATTTCATTATAAATTTCAATTAACCCTTCTGCTGTTCAATACAAATTCCTGTTGTGAACAGTTGTATGGCAGACAGTATAGATTAAGATCAGCTTTCACAGTTGTGCAGTCTGATCTTAGCATACACTGCCTGCCTTCTTTTTGATTTTTGTGGAGAAAATCTCTAGGTTGACTCATTGATATGCCGTCTAAAAGACAGGAAATTTCAAAATAAAAATGTGTGGTGCATGTCCTAGAGCTATATGGTTTTGATTGCCAATAGATGAATTACAGCAATCAAAGAACATACACAATTATGAGCTCAAGAAAATTAAATGATGTTGAAACTGTTTGTTAAATTTTAATCGAAAAATGCCTTTGTTAAACTTTGTATGCTTATTTAAAAATGAATAAAACACATATTAAGCTTATCCCATTTTACATTTATGTCTTATTTGAAACTACATTATATTGCAAATAAAAAATGTAATGCCTGAAAAATGAGAATTATCACATAATGTGTATTTGCAAAACATAGTGGGAGAAAATAACAATACATACATCAGACCCACCCTGCATTCAGGAGGAATTTATGTGACCCATCACACAAAAAGGGACCATCTGGAAAATATATTAAATATACTTAAGCACAAAAGTTATGTCCGGTTTAGCTTCGTTCAATAAAGCTTTAAATTCATAAAGATAAGATTTTAAAATTATTGCTAAGCAATATCGGGTCCTATCTTCAAACTTTAGGGGCTGTTTTCACCGGCATAGGATAACAAATGATGTTGATTCAATCCCAACGACTTTATTGATGCTTTAACTTTTTAAGCTGCATATGATATAGCAAAGTCAAATTTGAATGAGAGCCTTTCTGTATTGAAGATCCAATAGGAAAACACTAAAAAAGTTGGTATAAAATCGATTTCCTTTCAAAAACGTCATTTTCAATTTTGCAAACGTTTTGTGTTTTTGCGGTTTTGTTGTTGGATCAGGAAATGAAGACAGTTCTGCCATTTTTGAATAAACAAAACACACATTTAACTAATTAGGCGTTGTTTATGAAGCATGACAACGTCTTCCTGAATTTCAGGGTTTATCAGGCCGCATTTTTAATGACGTAAGTCAGAAAAGTTGAAACGATTTGTTGATCCCTTTCATTTTTAGCTCGACTATTCGAAGAATAGGGGGGCTATTCCAGTCACCCGGGTGTCGGCGTCAGCGTCGGCGTAATGCTTTGGTTAAGTTTTTATGTGCAAGTGTTTAAAATCTCAGTTTCTATTAAAGCTTTTGCTTTGAATCTTTGCACATGCTTCTGTGACCATAACATCAGCATCTAGACAAAGATTCATTACTCTGATCCTGAATTTAGTAGAATTTTAACCCTTTTCGGACTTAGTAATTCTTGGTTAAGTTTTTACCTGCAAATGTTGTATTTCTGTAATATCTTTATTTCTACTTAAGCTATTGCTTTTAAACTTTGCACATGTTTCTGTGACCATAATATCAGCCTCTTGACAATGATTCAATACTCTGATTTTGAATTTAAAGGAATTTTAACCCTTTTCGGACTTAGAAATCTTGGTTAAGTTTTTATGTGCAAATGTTGTGTATCAGTTATAGCTCTATTTCTACCTAGGATTTTGCTTTGAAACTCTACACATGCTTCTTTTACCATGATATTAGCCTCTTTACAAAAGTTTATTACACTGATATTGAATTTTAGTGGAATTTTAACCATTTTCAGACTCAGAAATTCTTGGTTAAGCTTTCATGTGCAAATGTTGTATTTCTGTAATATCTCTATTTCTACTATAGCTGTTGCTTGGAAACTTTACACATGCTTCTTTGACAATATCATTTGCCCACAAAAAAAGATTCATTTCTCTGATATTTAATTTAGTGGAATTTTAACCCTTTTCGGCCTTAAAAACCTTGGTTATGTTTTTATGTGCAACTGTTTAATGTTAGTTGTATCTCTGTTCCTACTTAAGCTATTTGAAACTCTGCACATGCTTCTGTGACAATAATATCAGCCTCTAGACAAAAAAGTTTATTGAATTTCTAATTTCGATATTGATTTGCTGTTACTATCCAGCACTAGGAATAGTCGAGCTTCGCTGTCCTCCGACAGCTCTTTTTTAAGGAAAATGTATGCTAGATGGCATTAAGATCGATGCTGTGTACAAGTTTCCTGATTTTTGTTCATTAAATTTTGCCCACGCTTGGATTAGACCGAGTTGTAATTAGACAATTTTATGTCCTTGTTAATCCGACACTTTATTCTAAGATCGCAGATCAAAGTTTTACAAAACCAACGTAGATTGGAAGGTTTAACCGTCTACTTTACAATAATGAAACATTCATTCATGTTCTATTCATCATCAAATAGGTTTTGCCTTTTTTGCATATTTGTGAAACCGGACAAGACTTTTGTTCATTAGTATTTTAAAAGAAGAGATTGGTTATAGTGCAGGTCAACCAGAGGTCGCATTTCAAAAATTATTTCACACGAAGGTGGACTAATTATTCTAGATTAAGAAAACTAGTCTGGTGCAAAAAAGTTTCAACCCTAGTCAGTCTGACAAGGGTTAACACTTTACACACTATTGGGGTGGTCCCTTTTTGCATAAAAGGTCACATATATTTGCGCATCTTGTTGTACCAAAGATAACATACCCCTTACATATCTTCGATCCCCTTGACTCTAGTGCTGGTAGGAGTACTCAAATACCCCTGTATCGCAAAGGGTAACCTTTTTTGACGGAATCCTGAATCATAACCCAGTATCCGACTAATATATTTGACCCATCACACGATAAAGGACCATCTGGGAAGTTTGTAAAGTGTTGATCCTTGTCAGACTGCGCGGATTGCGCAGACTGACTAGTGTCGACACTTTGCGCACCGTGCTTATTTCCTGAATTTCAAATGATCAATCTACCTTCCATTGAAAGAATTTTTTAAATACTACTTCTGGTTGACCTATGCTGGATCAAATCCCTTTTTTCGATTATTCATTTTACAGAATTCCCGGATGGTCCTTTTACGTGTGACGGGTAACATATAAGCACTTTGTATCTTTAGAGTTCAAATTAAAAAAGGAATCCAACACCCTTAAAACAGTCTTCAATTCTTTATTGAGAAACATGTAGAAATAATTCATTTTTAGTTAAGTTCACAAAGATTGGTGCATACTGATTGGCTGAAAACTTGGTTTCATTACTCAATGAAAAATATTTTGATTGATCAGCTTTTTTTAAGCTTCAGCAGAAGCAGTCCCATGAACAGTCCATGTATATGAGGTAAAATCTTTACATTTTTGCCTCAAGAAATATATCGTGAGATATGAAGAGACTTGTTGTTGATTTTATGAAGGTATGAATCTATAAACATAGTCAGACTCACGTATGAATTTGCTATGCTTATTCAAGAATTTTGATTAGGTTTTTAGTTTTATACCTCCATGAAATCAATAAATACTAATCTCTTGATTTGAACATGTATGAACATACAAAGCAGGATATCCTCCCAAATCGATTTTCAGGTTAACAAAGGTGGTATAAGTTACAGAGTCTAAAAAAAGAAAACATAAAAAATAATTAACCTCCGGCGGGACTCGAACCCGCAATCCCCGGCTTAGGAGGCCGGTGCCTTATCCATTGGGCCACGGAGGCGTCTGTCAGGTAGCGACAAAAATTAATTTTATAGATAAAGAAATAACTGATTCACAAATGGTCTTGCTACATCACTAAATACGTAAACATTTGTAATATAAATTGGATTTTCCTATTGACTACTTTTTCATAGTCATTTTATTCTGTACTTTCGTTTGGAATAATAAACCGAAATATGTTCGTACATCACCGGAAATCTCCGCTTGTACACGGAATTTACCGAACAAGTAATGAATCGACTAAATTAAAGTTCATACTGATGTATTTTATATGTATTAACGAAGAAAAAAAGCTTATACACAGGAAAATCAACAAAATGTTAATTGATTTAGTCATTCTATATTGCAATACGAAAATGATAAACTGTCTCCATTGGTTACGAATCGATTACGGAGATGACCGAATTATATCAGGCAAAAATACGATTCGTACCACGTCTTTTTGTACCTTTGTGGACGAAGTCCAAATAATTTTTCTCTTATTAAATCAAACATCTATCCAAATATACTGCATAACTCCCCTTACATTAAGTACAAATGATAACAACTTGAAAAAACTTCTGCCTTGTCTTTACCCGTGCACGTGCAAAGCGGAGCATAATTTGCGAAACGTTTGCATCGTTTTGTTATCCTCAACGCAGGGTTCAGCGGCTACACTCAATTTTACGACGAAATACTATGTCTGCCATTACTCAAGGAGTCATCTGGAAACCAGTTGAAATTAGCACCAATATTTCTGTAAGAATAGAATACAACATGGGTCAAGTGGGATGCATATTCGAATATGTGTTCCTGTACGCGAAAAGAGACCATGTTGGAACGCATTGAAAAACAGTTAATGACATTGCGAAATTGTCAATCAATACGACTCAAACCATTCAAATTCTCCCCGAACAGTGATACATTCATTCATTCATTCATTCATTCATTCATTCATTCATTCATTCATTCATTCATTCATTCATTCATTCATTCGTTCATTCATTCATTCATTCATTCGCTCATTCCTTAACCTACTCAAATCATTTAGAACCGTGGCGGTTCTCAGCAGTAGTTTCGCCATGTCTCCTTGCATGATCCCCTTTTACAACTGACCATCTTCTGGGGTGTCGCACACATGGGCATGTGCTACGGTAGCGACGATGAATTTTCGAAAATAAACGCACACAACGGCTTTGGGTTTTGAAACAAGCATTTGCCATCCAGAACAAAATTCGATGTGGTCGCCCGGATTAGTGATAAGATAGATAAGATAAGATGATTTATTTTCCAATCAAGGGTCATTTACATGACATAGCTAATTACAAGAACAAAAATATGAACAGTTTAACAAAATGCAAGTAGAAAATAAGGATGTTAAGCAAAATAAGGCTTCATTATCATTTTTCCAAACACAAATAACTTATTATATACTACAAGGAAACCATAAGGTAAATAATTATTTCAGAAATAGAAAATTGCTAGACAAAGTTGCCCTATTTGGCCAGGAATTATTCAGCATAACAGTTTTTTTTCTATTGATCTCCACTTCTTGATTTATGTATTTATATCTTTTTTTTTTTCTTTTTTAGTATTGATCAGTATGAAAGACTGGTGTGCAAAGGTATAACACTTTGCCCCCTGTTAATAAATGAGAGGACATAGAAATCAGGTCCCTGATACAAAAAGATTTGTTTGTTTGAATTAGGTTTGACACCGCTTTTAACAATTTTTCAGTCATATTGCCTGAGTTGGAGACCTAGTAATGGATTCCTGGTATTTCTCACACCAAGTGCTACCATACTTTTTTATTTTTTAATTTTTAAGGGCAAACTTTGAAAAACAACAAAGAATATTAACATTTCATATAAGAAACATACATATATATTTTCAATCAGTTAGTTGTATGAATATAGTTTGTATAATACGGTACTTTATGGCCTAACAAATATAACAGACAAACTTCAATGGTATTTTCTTAGTTTTAGATCTTTAGACCAATGTTCTCCGATTACAATTAATGTAGAGAAAAAGTGACCAATTGCCAATGACTATAGTATCTTCCGATGACATTAACCAAATAAATTTCTGGTTATTTGACAATTGCTCGAAGTTCTTATAATTCTGCTTAATTGCATAAAAAACGGTTGCCTGTCGGATTGGAGTTCATTGCAATTCATCGAGAAATGCATTTCATCCTCTATTAAGTTGCAGGAGCATAATTCACAAAAACGTTGATTAGCTGGAACTTTCTTGTATCTACCTGTTTATTCAATTTATGGGCACTGATGCGAAATTTAGTGTAAAATGATCTTACATCTTTATTTTTTATTAGTGACAAATATGATTCTCTGCAAAAACGTTTCTTGAATAATGAATATGTACGTAATTTACCATCTGTTTTATCAATATTTGAACGCCAGTCCTTCTTATATAGTTGTATTAGTTTAGTTTTGATTTTAGTAACAAATTCTTTTTTATAGACCTCAGTGGTAGAAATACCTAAGAACTTAAGCACATGCTATATGTTGGCCACCCAACTTGATTTCTTTGTTAGAAATAAAGCATTACTTTCATTAAAGGCTGCTGATAATAAAATGCTAACCTTTTCATTTGCAAGTCTATGACAGAATTTAATTGTATTACAAATTACATCTATATAAATTGGGTATCTGCCAAGAACTCCCGCAACAGCTGTATTAAAGGCTTTCTTATGAACCCATAGGAGATATTTTAAAAACTTAGTTTGTCACATTGCATGTTACTTAATGACTTTAGCAGTGTCTAACTTGGACTTTTGACTGTTGGGTTATTGGTGTTTACTGTACCCCATATTTCACTTCCATACAATAGAACTGGTTTGATTGTGTGATCGAATAAATGTAAAATAGTATCGACCTTATCATTAGTGTGACCGTGGTGTCGGACTCCTCTCAAACTGCAAGATCGTCATTTTTTGCTATAGTGCATAGCAAATAGCCGCGTTGAGTGACCGTGCAGCTTTTCATATTATTTCAGTCATATCGCTGCAGCTGGAGCCTCTAACAATTTACTCCTGGTAATTCTGACAGCAGAACTGCCATTCATCCTTTCCTGGCCTCCAGCTTCTTTCCCACATAGGTCTTCGATTATTACAGTTACAATCACTCAAACCATTCAAAAACGCCCAAACCCATTGAATAATATATACTCATCAACGCCATACAAAACAAATTTGGATAGTAATAAAATCACAATTTCACCGATATACACGTATTTCAAATTGTACGCGCCTGATAGGTTCTTGAAGAAATAGGAAGCTATGTATAGAACTTGTATGCATATTATATAAAAGGGAGACTATCGATATCGCTAATTTTGTTCATCCTGCACAAATTTGCGATATTGGATTACCTCCCATTAAATTCACACAAAACTCGCTCCACACACTCATTCAATTTCATTCATGAATCGTTCCAAAATCATTTACCTTGTCAATTTCACGATGTTGTTAACTGTAACCCATTGGCGGAAGACAGATAGTCGGGAAGGATGAGCGCCGCCGTCGGGAATAGCCTGAACCTGGCCTCTTGAATGTAAGTACGACGCGCGACAAATTGCGACATGAAGGCAGTATAGTGACCATGCTACACGAAGTCTACAAAGCACGACAAATTCGATCCTGGTTAGAATGCAGAAACCCGACGCAGTATTCCTAGTGTTGGAAACTTTCAGCTTTTATCAGTTAGCCCCTTTTTTAGCGACGGGTAAGAATTAATCTAGAATATGGACTAAATACATTTATATGGCCCGTCTAAAAGATTAGTTTTAATGAAAAGATGCTATCAATTACATACGGCTTAATAATGCGTCATTCTAATTATTGGCGACTGTGACAGGCTGCGGAATAGTCTGCCGTGAGCTACTTCTGGCCCGCTGTCTAACCTATTTTTGGTGGACGTTTACGTTCACCAGTGTTAAACTACTTGGAAACAATCCAGCCGGATGTCAATAGCTTTTCAAAAAAGAAGCGCCCTCTATCTTTCAATTTACTCTTTTTCAAGACTTGTATCTGTCAGACAACTGTACATTTTGCAAATGGTATTACACAAGAGTTCTATAAAGTTTACATTTTATTCAAACACGCCTTTTAAATGAAAGATCAGGTCCCAAAGCTTGACCACGCGTACTAAACTTTCGCGTAAGAATATTATTCAATGACAAGGCGGTTGTTTGCCTATTGGGTTTTTTGTGGTCTAAGAGAGATAAAAATCTACATGTAAATGTCTGAACTAATGGCCCGGGTTATGGGAGACACCATGTAGCAAATACCCTGTCCTGTTAATTTGATAGCGTGGGACAAATAGAAGCAGATGCTATATTTGTATTGTGCTATACCCTTAGTTCTTTCACCGTCTATAGCAATTTAACAACCAAAGGTGCGTTCGTTGGAGAAGATGCAAAAATGCGGCTTGGGTATGATTTTTAAAACACCATTTGGAACAATTTTCAAATTGTTGAGTGAAAGATTCGTTTTCCTTCTTAAAATCCCTATTTTACATTCGTCATACATTTACACGTACAGTTTCCCCCTTCTTCTCGTTCTTTTCACTACAATGCCACCAGAAACGTCCACCTTCAGTACTTCAGTGCTTTGATTTATATCTAGTATAAACCTATCTACTTTTCGAAAAGTGCAAAGCGCTCAAGGTGAGCTACTATGACTGATCAATATCCGTGATCAGTCTGTCCATTCGAAAACACACAACAAAACTTCTCCGTTGAAAATACTAGCTTGATGGACTTTAACCTAACTTTACAGATTATGATCTTTGAGTCATGTATTTTTCAAATACTTCAAAAACTTAGTATCGGGGTCAATATGGGGTTAAACAGTAAATCTAAAGATGAAATATTAGCCTATTTCCCTCTCGAATTCACAATTTTGATTCAATCATTGTCAAAATTTTACAGACTGTTCATATTGGGGATACCAAGCAATCGAGGTCAAGTCTTAGAGCTCGTAATTCTGGCTCAAACCTTGTCAAAATTTTCAAGATTGTTTATCTCGATGGTTTATAGGTCATGTTTAAAATAGGTCATGTTAGAACAGTAAGTAGGTCTTTAGGTCAAAATGCAGTAAAACTTTCGTATTTGCTTAAGAGGTCAAAGTTTGGGCTCAATAATTGTCATTACAAATAATACTTTTATGGTTTCTATCTAGGTCATTTTCAAAAAAAGGTCACGCTCCGTCAAAAAGTGAGTCACTAGGTCAAATTATACGAAACCCTTATTTTTGCTCTAGTAAAAAATAAATTTGGCTCAAGCATTATCAAAATCGTACCAAATGTCTATCTTTATGATATCTAGGATATGATCAAAATGAGAAAAATGAATGTTACTACATAAATTTCAAATGATATAAAAAACTATTTTCTAATTTCGAGGTCACAGTTTGGGCTCAATCATTGTCAATAGATAATATATGTCACATTTTTCCTTTTTGCTGAGTCTTTGAGAGTTTCTATAAAATATTTATTTTTATGATTACGTATGAAAACTTGCCAAGTTGTAAATAAAAGGAAAACAAAGAATTCCTGCAGTTACAGATTAGGTAACGAACTAGGATCATCATGTTAATTGTGAACTAGAGCAATGATCGTGTTGTCCCCGGATATTCACTTGGCTTGTAAAACATAAATACGGTTAGTTACATCTTGAAATTGACAATGTGAATAATTTTGGAATGATTAAGGAATAAAATTGAATGAGTGTGTGGAGCTAGTTTAAAGTGAATTTAATGGGAGGTAATCCAATATAGCAAAAATTGTTCAGGATGCACAAAATTGGTGAAATTGATTACCTCCCTTTAATAAAATACGCATGCAAGTTCTATAGATAGCTTTCTATTTCTTCAAGAACCTATTAGACGCTTACAATTTGAATTTTGTCAGTGAAATCGCGATTTTTCTATATCCAAATTAACTTTGAATGACGTTGTTGATTTTTATATTTTTCATAGAGCTGAGCGTTTTTGAATGGTTTGAGTGAGTGCTTGGGACGAATGAATGGAGCGCGGAGTGAGCGCTTTAGAATGGTTTTGATAAGGGGGAATGTCAATTTCATGACGCAACTAACTGTACATGTAACAAGATTTGACTCGTGATACCGGGAGCTTACCATCAAAATTTTCTCCAAATTGTTCTATAAAAAAAGATGAATAATTTCATCGGTAGCGAACATAAGAGGATAATCGTTTGTTTCAGTGTAAAATCGATTTATATTTCATTGCGTGAACAACAAAAGTTGAGGAAAATTATAGCTTTTGTTGTTCACGAAATGAAATATTACTCGAAAACAAAAGATTATTCTATTTCTTTTATTTGAAAAATGATATAAAATGTGAAGATGCTATGATATATTTTCGTAAAGCGCGTCATTTTGCACGTGATTGCTATGAAACTTTCAGTGTGACGTCACTTATTTAGCCCCGCATAGAAATGCACAAAAGAAAGGTATAAATCTTTGATACTTTCACTGCTTTTGCGGTGAGATTATCAAGTGATAATCTACCGTTATCTCTCGATAAACCACCAAAAAGCATTAAAGAAAAAAATGTTTTACACAGTGAGCTCAAAATGATTCCTAAAAGCGAAGTTTGAAGTTTTCCTCCACACAACGATGATTTTTTGTCTATGTAGCGGGATACTCCAGATTGTGTTCAAATCCTTTATCTGTAGAGAAATCAATAATGTCCTTCGCAGCAAGACAAACAATTGCTCTCTTTTGTGTGATAAAAAAAATCTCAGTAACAAGACAAAATCTTTCTCTGCAGCGAGACGAAATTGTTTTCTATAGTCAGATAAAAATACCACCGAAATTGGTGATCACCTCTAGCACTACATGTAACAACATTTTCTCTCCCAGCGAGATCTAAATTTATCTACAAAGTGACATCAGAAACTCAATTAATCCTAAAGCAAGATCCAACTTTTTTCTTTGCAGAAGATATTTCCCTGTGATGATATCTAAATTTTCATTCGCCCCATGTTCATTTTACCTTGCTTTGAAAGATTCGCTTTTCCAAAGGCAAGCCCAACATTTTAATTGCAACGAGATCATAATTTTTCCTTCTCAACAAGGTGAAATTTTCTCAGCTGTAAAATGACATTTTTTTTCTAGAGCAGTGAGATCAAAACTTTCCTTCGCAAAGGGCTAATATTTTCGCAAGCAGCGAGATAAAAGAAAAATTCACCTGTAGCAAGATCAAACTTTCTAATGGTATGTTATTACAAACTTACTTTCGCAACTTAAGCATAGATGAAAATAACTGACAAAACCCGATGTCAAACCCACGCGGACAAGTAATATTTACATCACTGGTTTACAAGTCTAATGCGCTAACCACTGAGCCAAAGAAGATCTGACACAGGTGTCAGACATTGAATTTATACCAAAGAAGCTATGCAGGACAGTGGTGAGAGTGGTCTCCTATAACAATGTCATTTCTTTTATTGCAGCAAAACCAATATTTCGTATGCGAAAAGATTTAGATTCCTTCTCGGAGATACTAAAATGATCAAACATAGCGTTTTTCTGCAGTGAGATTATTTTTTTTTTCTCTTTTTCACGAAAGAAGAATGATATTTTTCTGATGCGTTTTCCATTGCAACGAAGTCAGAGAGATAATATTTGGAAGCCAAATCAACCATTTCGTATTCAGTGGGTCAATAATTCCGAACATCAGGGTCAAAATAACTCTGTAGCAAGGTAAATTAATTTTAACAGTAATATAGTATATATTTCCAAAAGCATAATCATCTGGATCCGAAGAAGAATCAAAACTTTTCCCAGCAATGAGATCAGACCTGTCCTCAGCACTCAGGTAAAATATTTCCAACTCAGCTAAATTTAAACTCTTTTCTTCCGCTTGGTCAAAATTTTCCCCTGCAGCCAGACCAAAATTTTAACCCGTCACGCGAAAAAGGTCCATCTGGGTAGTGCTTAAAGTATCGACCCTAGTCAGACTGTGCGGTTTGCGCAGACTGACTGGAGTCGAAACTTTTCGCAATGGGCTTATTTTCTGAATCTAGAATGTTTAATCTACCTTCCATTGAAAGAGTTTTTGAAATGCGACCTCTGGTTGACCAATGCTGGGCACAATCTCCTTTTCAAATAGTCATTTTACAGAGTTCCCAGATAGTCCATTTTCGCGTGACGGGTTTCTTTTTTTTTTTTTTTTAAACAAAACAGATCTTTCATTTCAGCATTTTTTGCTAAATTACCTTATTACGTTGACTGTTAAAAGCTTTTGGAAGATCTAGGTAGGATTATGCAAAATTTGGAACACTTCCAGGCACTCAGCATTATTAGATGCGAGTAATAGACATTTTCTTTCTTATGAAATTTAATTCTGTTCAACAATTGAAAGAGGTAACTGAATACAATTAAAAGTGAAAGTCATTTAAAGGCACCAACAAAACAGCTAATAAGGTTGCAGTTATTGTGAAAAAATATCAAAAAGAAATTGCTTGTACCGTGGTTTGCTTGAACAAGAGGGTATTTTTGCAGTCTGTTGCATATTCAAATTATCATAAGCTGATTAAAAGTCTGTGGACTTTGGTCAACGGACAACGGACAAATCCCCACCAGGAAAAAACTCCACAGCCAAAATTCTATCTATAGAGTGTCAAAACCCCAGACCATCAATTTCTTAATGCTAACATTTCAACCCTTTCATTGCTAAATCTAAACTTATATGCATTGGGGAACTTTTTTGGTAGGAATGGGATCTTGTTCATTGTTCGCCCAAATATGCAGAGTGTGGTTTTGTCCACTGTGAAAAATTGAAGGTGGTGGGTTTTGTCCAATGTCAAAAACAGATGGTGTGGGGTTTTGTCCACTCTATGAAATTTGGGTTGTGGGATTTTGTCCCCCTACAATCTGGTAAATACTCTCATCTCTTCAAGTTACTTTCTACAGGTATTCAACGTTGACCCTTTGTTTCCTAAAATGTCTTGCCAAATGGCATTTTAGTAAAATTTTCTTAGAAACAATCCAGAAATCGTAAACGTGGAGTCTACCATTCGGAACATCGCTCGGACTTTTCCGTAATCTGGAAAGTACCTCGGACGTAAGTGTAGTAATTTTTGTCATTTTTAGGTAATTCGGCTCCTGATGGTACTTTGGTTTATACGCTTGAAGAAAAGCAAATTCCTTTCATGCTTTCAGATCGTCTATGGAGATTATTTTGGCATATGATTTGAAAGCAAAACGCAGTGAAACACTGCGTTTTGTTTTAAAATGATAATATGCCAAATTTTTACCTTAAGTTGACTTTGTTTTTCGCAGCGCCAATTTCATTTATGTTTGTGGCGTCATATAAACCCACGTTCGAAATGACGCGCTTTCATGGATGCACCCGTATTATTCCCGAGTTATATTCGTAGAATCGCCGAGGGTTCCCGATTGGGAGCCTTCATGACGACCTGACCACGAGCATTTCAAGTCAGGTTCAGGAAAAGTACAGCTATGCAAGTTTTAAACAGTTGCGCTTTTACACCTACAAAAGAATTGAATTAAATAGATGTGTTCTATTTTAGATTTCTGGAAAATCTAGAACTTGTAATTACACTATTGTGTATGGTTATCGACTTCTCCGAAAAAAGAGTTTCGGGTAGATTGGGTACAAGAGTGTAATGATACGGATTTACAAATTGTTAAAAAGGCACACTGATTTATTCGTGATAAACCACTCCCATCATAGATCATGATATTTGTGTATCCTCTCCTCTGGAATTGTTTTTTCGGGATTGAATTCTTTTAGAGCTCTAAAATACCAACCCGAATATGACAGGGGATCAACAAAGAGCACATATAGACTATAATTTAAAAGGACTATCTACCAAAGTCCAGAGACTAAACTATGCTTGCAAATGTCTTGAAAATGTTACGGGCTGCAATATTTGCCTGTCCAAGAAAGCCAACTACGATTCTGAAAGTGTAGCAAACAACTATGGTTGGGCAGACTAGAATCTTTTTATGGAAGCAACCAAAGTTTTTTCTATATAAAACTGAGAGACAGAAATAGTTAAAATGCAAATCATTCACTTAAACAAGTACTTATAAAGCAAAATAAAATCAAATTCTTTGAAATTGAAAAAAAAAAATGTCCTTTTCACTTTAAACTCCCTGTAACCGCAAGTATACCCCTTCTAAATTAAACCACATGTTAGGCTTCAATAGATTGCTTAGACTTTCGCTTTTAAGCACAGACACTTTGTCAAACAAACAAATTTTTATTATAAGACGAATTTTTCCAACATTCTTTTTAAGGAAAAAATTAAGCACAGTCTTATAAATAGTCCTTATCAAATTTTGAGTAGTATATTACGGACATATCCATTTTCGGATGACGAGTTACATAGTTGGTTTTTTTACTGGCTCGTCCGCATACTCGTATATAAGTGCTGGAACCTTTTTTATCGAAACATTCTATTACCGCCATAATATGAGACAAAACATGAAGTTTTTCTATATATTTCTACTCGTGGCGATTGTAGAGGGCTGTCCAAGCAATGATACGAGCTTATTGAGTTTTCACTCGCTTTATCCAAATCCAGATGTAAGTATTTTTTTATTGTCTTTAAGCATGCTCATTGTATTTTTCTGTATTTTTTTTTCATTTTTGAACTAAGCTTCATATTTACTTTCACAGGTTTTCTTCAGATTTCATAATACTCCATAACTCGAATATTCTATTGTGACTTGTGATACAGTTCATTTGTATACAATCGACGAGTCCAATAGCGTATTCTACTTATGCAAAATCGCTATTAAAGACATAGATAAACGGATGTACACGGAATAAATCTAATGATAAATGATTATACACCAATGGAAAATATTTTTTTTTCTTTTCAGTTGATTGGTTTATATATTCACTGTATTCGGAGATTCCTTATTAGTTAATTAAGAAAAAGATATTATACTAAGTGTATGGTTTTGAAATGAATAGATAGATAAGCATAGAAAAAATAATGAATGAGCTTTCATTATTTAAATTTTGTGAAAAGAACTACCTTTTACGTCTGTTTTGGTTACGGAAAAAGTATTCATTAATGATAGATAATAAAAATGAAGATTCATAAAACAGAAAACAATATAAAAAAATCTGAAGATTGATAAGTGTTGTTCGCTACCTTTAGTAAATCTGTACCAATATTAAAATATGTTTGTCATTTAGGAATCAACCGACATCGTTATTACCGATGGAAGACTCCTTGACGTCACCCATCTTGACGTCAACACGATCGTTATAACAGATTCCGGGAGATTGGTCTTTAGACCCGGATATGACGTCAGCATTCGGGCAAAATCTATAGCTATCAAAAAAGACGGAGAACTTATTATCGGGAGCGAGTTATGTAGATTTACGAATGTTGTCGACATTTCCTTACACGGTAAGAACTCGTTGTACTACAGTTAATGGCATCGTGAAATTGACAAGATGAATGATTTTGGAATGAACTTGGAATGAAATATGCATAAAGGTCATAGAGATAGTTTTTATGCCTACACAAACCCATCTTACGCTTACAAACATAAAAAAATCAGTGGAATAGCGTATTTTTCTGGCGTTTTTTTATTTTGAATGTAGTTTTTAATCTTATCATTTTAGTGAGTTTAGAGCGTTTTTGATTTAATTGAGTAAGTGTTTGGAATGAATGAATGGAGCGGCGAGTGGGCAATTTAGTGAGTTTGGAGCATTTTTGATTTAACGGAGTGTTTTTAATGAATTAAGCGATTGAGCGTTTTAGAATGGTTTTGATCGGAACGATTGTCAATTTCACCATGTAACTTACTGTAAAATATATAAAAACGACACGGAAAGTGAAAACATCTATCCTGTCCAGATTCTACAGACTGCCAAGGTAAACGCCTTTCTGTACGTATAGGGTGTTGTTTTTTTCGTTTTGCCTTGTACTCATACAAAGAAAGAAAAATACAGCGGCGGATCCAGGATTTCTGTAATGGGGGTTCGAGCATCTTAAACGAGGGTGGTCTTCTTCCTAGTATTACACAATTCTAACTCTTATCCGGCTGAATATAAATTTTGTTTAAACAAATTTACCCCTTCTTTGACAAATCAACGAGCGCGAAAGTTTTGCAGACACTATAACCTAAGATCAGACTGCACAACTGTGCAGGCTGATCTTAGTATTCACTGTCTGCTTAAACATTGTTCACAATAGGAATATGTCTTGAAAAGCAATGGAATACATAATTGAAGTTCTGCATGAAAATGATATAATTGGATTTTCAGAGGGGTTCGTTTGAAACCCCCGAACCCCCTTTGGATCGGCGACTGAAATATAGGTGTTTTTTTTTAACCGAACTAGATGTAAGAGGAGTGAACTAGAACTCGTCCAAAGAATTTAGTTAAAGATCGAATGCTATCCTGTTGTCTTTCGTTTAATTATTTTTTTCTCGGGGACTTATTGTAGCTTTTTATAATCAAAATATTTACTCCCTATTCTCGTGTGTAATTAATGCCCAATAAATAATGCTAAATAATTACTGACGGATTTCACAACGATTTTCCATTTCTTAAAGAAGGTATGTCGTTTTCTAGAATTATCTATATTCTATTTAGGGAGTCGCACGACCGACAGAAGTGGGATAACAGGTCACGGTGAGAAGTATATAACGGTAGAAGATAATGGGTCATTGAAGTTGTACGGCGAGGACAAAATGCCGTGGACAAAAATGACGTCAACGTATCACGTACCGCCAGCCCAATATAGACATCTGGTAAGCGAATTGCTCATTTTTGCAATATTATTTTCACAATTCAAATATAGTCATTATTCAAAATAAAAAGACATTTCTAATTCTATGTCAATCTATGAAATTGCCCACAAATTTATAATTTTGCACAAAAACTGGTCGAATTAAACGTGTTTTAATGAATATCATGCGCGTAAAAACTGTTCGAAGACGTGCGAGTGACCTTACAGTCAATAGAGATAAATACCATGTCATGCATGAACATTCACAAATTACCCCCTACACCCAAAAATGTTGAGTAGAATCAGACATATACAGTTAACAACATCGTGAAATTGACAAAGTAAACGCTTTTGGGTGATTTCGGAATGAAATGGAATGAGTGTGTCGAGTGAGTTTTGAGTGAAATTAAAAGGGGGTAATCCAATATAGCTATTTTTGTTCAAGATGAACAAAATTAGCGATATTAATTACCTCCCTTTAATGCAATATACGTACTTTTCTGTTTGCTCGTCTTCGTGGACCAATCAGACACTTGAAAGTCCACGCCAGCTAATAAAATCGTAGAAAAGATAGATGGATTTGAATTTATTGCTGAAAGTCTTGGACGATTTTTAAATGTCTTCTGATGATTTTGGAGCGTTTTTGATGTATTAAAGTTAGTGTTTGGAATGAATGAATGGAGCGCTAAGTGAATGATTTGGAATTCTTTTGATCGGAGTAGTGTCAATTTCAGGATATTTTTAACTGTATAGGCTTATTAAATCTTCATTTTCAGACTGATGATACAGTTAACTCTAACGCCGCCTTCGCAGAAGGTCTAACAATGACCGTGTTTGGTTCAAACTTTGCCAGAAAGTCCTATAAGGTGTATGATCTATGGAAGAACAACGTGGCCAAAGAACAGACACAAGTTAATAAAATGGTCACCGCACTTAACGGTATGAAGATGTTAATCTAATTCAGTCTCTATGTTGACTTTTTATTTTGACAGAGTCCCAACCTATATAGGTGTATTTTCAAACCTGAGCTCTGATGTAATCGCCGAGTCCATTACCATAGGTATAACGGGTCTATCTTGGAAGTATATGATAGGAATTTAACCTAATCCCTTATCTTCAATTATGAAAGTGCATACATGAGTAAACCTTTCGGATCAACACAATTAAAAACATCCATTTCAAAGGTAATTTGTACTTTCTTTAAATGTTGTTTAAACCTGTTTTATCTAAATCGAAAAAATAGCACAGGAATCTAACGGTTAAAAGTAGATTTCCCGGCTCACCGAGCAAAATCTACCTATACCTTGCTGAATTTGAATTTAGATTCAAATAGATTGTAATTTTCAAAAGACATGTTAACCCGTCCCATATTAATAATTAAAGTAGAAAGCAGAAAATGTATGCTATGGTCAGACAGCGCGTCCTTGCAGACTGATCTTGGTCTCTACTGTCTGCTAGAGATTTTTATTATACTACAAAGAAAATTCTAGCAATTTCATTGGTTGATGCTGACTTGACAACAATGATCTCTACGGCCGCTCCGGTATAGCTTCTAATATTTCTCTAAAATGCCTTGCCGGGAACATAGAAAAATATTCTAACCGCTAATGGCAGCCATTATTCCTTCGATTCGCTGAAAGCACGACCCGGGTATACACATTATGCTACTGTTAAATGCATGTCAGTTAATAACATACAAATAAAAAATGATATAAATGTTAATAAATGCCTTTCAATTTTACCAATCTGTTCATTTAATGTGCTAACTTTCTAGTAGTTTAAGCAAAGAAGCGATTTCATATCATAACCTCGCAGGATGTAGAAGTGTGGCGTTACTACTACCTGTGACGTCACTACATGTTTACTTTTGATTCCGAGCGCATTGGGAAATAGTGGTAGTTTTAAATTTTGAATACCAAGGTCTTAAAGAGGCAAAAGACAGATATTTGGTAAAAACACTGTGCTGTGTGATAAATACGATTTCTTAGGTATATGACGATTTATTCCCGGATGGAAAAATAATGTCTAGCGAGCCGTAGGCGAGGGTATACATCATTTTTAATGCAGGGAATAAATCGTCATATACCCAGACAAGAAACCGTATAACTAGTTGTATAATATATATTTTATGAACAGAAAAAAGAAGAACTAGAATTAGAAAAGATACTAGATCAAAGGTATTATTCAAAATAATATTATTGCAAAATTAAAGTGATTGCCGGTTTATCAATCGTCGGAGTATCTCTGAACCCTCCTATTATATTTATGTAAATCTTGCTTGCATTTACTAGAATATTTAAGAAAAATTGCGAAATAGTATTCATTTTAGTAAATTAAAGGCAAAAAAATCCCTTTATAACGTTAGTGGAGTCACAAAGAACATCTATCGGGAAAAAAATTCCTGGATACGTTGAAAAAATACGTAGTCGAATAGAAAAATTAAGAAGCAGAAGAAGACCTTAAATAGGAAAATAAAAAAAGAAAATAAAGCAAGAAGAAGGAGATGATGAAGAAGAAGAAGAAGAAGAAGAAGA
This sequence comes from Fragum whitleyi, assembly GCA_948146395.1. Taxonomy (NCBI): domain Eukaryota; kingdom Metazoa; phylum Mollusca; class Bivalvia; order Cardiida; family Cardiidae; genus Fragum; species Fragum whitleyi. The sequence continues at coordinate 8,063,115 of OX411558.1, forward strand.
AGAAGAAGAAGAAGAAGAAGAAGAAGAAGAAGAAGAACTACAACAACAAGAAGAAGAAGAACAACAAAAACAACAACACCAAGAAGAAGAAGAAGAATACTGAATCAGGGAAAGAGAAGGATATCGAGTCTTTTTTTTTACTTGTTTCCTGTCTCATTTGAGCCAAGGCGAGACATTCCAATTTCTTCACATGTGCTCAAAGGAAAGACTCTTGCCAAACTGTGCATCTGCACTGTCTGGCAGGAGTCTTTAATATGCTTTATGCAGATTGAAACATGTAAGATATTTAAAGCTTTCTAGACGGTCATAGAATATTCTTTTTGCATTGTGTGTTTGTCTGTATATCAAGTGTTGAAAAGGTCGCGCACATGCAGCTCTGTGTTCAACACTAACTTAAGTCAAACAGGCTCACAAATGATAAAATCTGTGATTGCATGCCTGATTAATTATGAATTTTCATATTTTTAGAGAACATTGTGGAAAGGAAGAAATTGTTTTTGACAAGCAATTTCTTCTTTTTTTGATTTTAGTTCCTCCCAAATTACAAGAAGATTTTCCTTCAAAATAATTAGCACAAGAATAGTATAATGTTATGAATGCAACAATTTTTGGATCAAACAAGTCTGAACATGTAAACAAACAAGAGATATTCGAAACTATGGAAATTTCGCTGATCATTTGTTTGTGGAAATATTCTATGACCAGGGAGTCCATCGGGCTCCTAACTTGTAAAATAAACTATATCAAAGGAGACCTTGTCAAAAAAGTGACCCCCGTGTTCCCCTTTGAGTCGAACCCTGCATACTCTTTTCATTCTAGACAGGGTTACTGCCCCATGATCTATCGATACTAGAGACATTTTTTCTTCAAATTTTCGTTAGATCATGTGACCCGGTAGTGGCGTCATTTGATCAAAGTTAAACGGAAGACTATAATTGTAAAGCGTTTGATAGATAGATTTTATATAGGTAAAAGATACATGACATTACATGGTAAAATATGAAATAAATCATCACAGTATAGCCAGTATTTAAAACAACATAAAACACATGATCACAGATATCAAATAGATACCATGTCTGCCACACCCTTACCTAGGATAACGTAAAAAAGAGAAAGGTTATCTCTTATTTCCATTGCGGTCCTATGCAAGGGTGTGGCCAACATAGAGGGACATGGTGATTAGCTTTCAAATATCACAGCATTTTTATCATAGTTAAATGAACTTTAGTTTTACAAAACTTAGCGGCTTAAGTGCCCTTTAATATTAGCATTAAATTGGGAAAGTGACTCAATAGCTTTGATATCGACTGGTAAGCGATTCCAAAGGCTGCAGCCCATGTAAGAAAACGACTTTCTCCCATGGGACCCAACCTTCGGCACCGCAAAACAACCACTGCTGTTAAATCTGGTATTTTAACTGTTTACGGATGCTGGCGCTGCAAAGTGTTGTTTCATATAGTCAGGTGCTAATACGTTTTTAATTTTGAACACATGTAAAAGCGTTATCTCTTCTACTCTTTTGGAAACAGGCAACCATCTTAGAGTTTTGAAATGTATATCTGAAATTTGGGATCTATGAGGTAACTCTAGAACAAATCTCATCATTTTATTTTGCATGGCTGGAGCTTATCAGTCCACTTCTTGCTTAAACCAAAATTTTAAAATGCACAAGCGTAATCAAAATGACATTGAATTAAGGCTGAAACAAGCATTTTTCTAGTTTGGAATGTTAGATATTTGCTTTTACGATACAAGAACTACAGACGTGCGTTTGCTTTATTGAGTAATGAACTAGCCATTAATTCATCGGATAAGTTTTGGTCTAGAGTAGCTCCAAGATATTTAACAGATGAAGTTGAATTAATAAGATTACCATTACATGTAACATTAATATTTGTATTAGATTAAATCTTTTGCTTCGTACCAAAAAGAATGCATTCGGTTTTACCAAGAGGTAAAGACAGCTTGTTGTCAATAAGCCATGATCTTACAAGGTTAGGGTCCTCAGATAATGCCTTTTCCACAGTCACCCTATCTCTACCAGAGACTTGTATAGCAGAATCATCTGCATAAAGAAGAAGTTTGTTTTTAATCACAGCAGCCATGTCATTTACATAAATAAGAAATAACAATGGACCAAGTATCGAACCCTGGGGAACACCACATGTAATATTAGCAAGTGAAGAATGAACTTTATTTACGTCAACTAGCTGTTTTCTATCGTTCAGATATGAATAGAACCAATTAATAATGTCAATACCGAGTCCTAATGATTCCAGTTTCATTAAAAGTATTGAGTGATCAACAGTATCACATGTTTTTTGTAAATCAAGTAGGACCATACCTACATAGTAACCTTTATCCATTTGAAATCTAATGTGGTCAGAAAGATGGATGAGACAGGTGTCTGTGGAATAGCCTCTTCGAAATCCAGATTGGAGATTATACAATAGATCTTTTTCTTTCAGATAATTTTCAACTTGGTCAAAAACAACCCTTTCGAATATTTTTGTTTGGTAGCCGATTTGAGTCATGCAGATATCGAAAATCACGGACGACAGCAAATAATGGGTTGACTTTTTTGTTTTTCTTTCGTGTGTTTATCTCGTAAAGAGCATATTTAGATAAGCAACAGAATTTCAGTACTCCCATTTTCATCAATGCCGCCATATTTCAACGGATATCGATGTGCATGATGGGAAAATTCTTACGGTTTGTAATAACTTACTTGTCGTGAAAAGTGCACAGCCAATCAGATTGCCGTTAAATTTATACACTACCCGTTGTCTCTCACAGACATCGGGCTACCAGTTTTTTTATTCATTTACAGGCCTTGCTGCCAATGACCTGGTTGCCATCAGTGTACAAAATTACTTTAAATATTCACCCGGAGTTGATGTCTCTGGATTGTTTGACAAAATAGAAGAGAAATCGGGGATGGCCTCGGGTAGTTTAAAGCTAAGAACCTCCGGAATGTATGATGCGTTTGCCCTCGTTTTCGAAGCAGGTATGTTTAATTAGATCATTGTCCCCGCTCGCTTGATGTCTTTGATTTTCTAAGTAAGTTTTCTTTTTATAAAAAGATATCCGACACTGGGTACACACAAGGTACATTTCAATGAATATATGAGAATGCCAATTTGAAAGATATGTGTTTTTGTTTGCTTTTTTCTTTTTATTTTAATTGATCATTGCTTTATTCATCTATTAGACTTTAAACCTTACAAAGAAGGCCTTTATTGTTGCATTAATAAAAATGTTCTTACAAAGCCGCCCAAATTTCAAAAAAGTCGGCCCTATTTCAAAATTTCCTCATAATCCATGAATTTGAAAAAGAGGAAAGAAATGTTTAAATTGATATGCGAACATTTTCAAGAATAAAAAAAGCAGACGAAACACACCATTTAACATTGGGCCCAGATGTAACAGACTATGCGAACGTACTTTTAGTCTTAATTAAGAAGAATTCTGACCGTTCATTGTTGACTGCAGGTACTACAACGTTTAGTCAAGTATTAGATGAAAGTATTGGTAAAGCTATCACAGAGGCTAGAGCATCGATCGATGTAGGTGACAGGAAGGTTGCTGCGGTGTCTAGGATAGAAGCTGGAGAGAAAGTAGGCTCGAACATAGACGTATGGATATTAACAAAGGAACAAGGTTACCCCGTTATACAAATGGCACACGATGTCTCTAGTCAATGGAAGGAGGGTATGTTAAACAGTTTGGTTTGCTATTGTTTTCTTTATCTATAATTGAAATTGACATTCTCTCCGACCAAAACCATTCTTAAAGGTCCACTCAGCGCTCCATTCAGTTACCAAAAACACTCTTACTTAGTTCATCTACATACTGTTTTAGCTCCCTTTAAGTCATTTAAAACTTGTTCATCTCACTATTTAATATTACCTCAATATTATTCCAAAATTATTCACCTAGTCAATGTGTAGATGTTTTTACTACATTTGCTAGTCTTAAAACAAAGATTAAAGAAGAGGAAATATTCTGAAACAAAGGAAAGTTAATAAAACGGGATGCGCACACTTGGAGACATAAAAAGCCTCATACAAGTACATGTGCTCGTATCCAGCCGCTCATTTTTTCCTTATTTAGAAATGTACAATACAATACAATACAATACAACTCTTTATTGCCTCCAATATAGGAGATATTGCATAGTACAATATGATATTTTAACATAAAAAATGTGCATTAAACAAAATGGGTGCATTAATAATATTAATTGTTATACAAGTAGTGGGAAGACATAGTTACATGACATTATATAGAGCAATTACTTGCGCATATATATGTATTCTCTAAAACTTACATATTTACATGCACATCACGCAAACGTGCAATCACACATACATTCACATGCATGCGTCAGTGCATTCTGCGGATGTGCTCTGTATAGACCGATAGCTACTTTAAACTACTACATGATTTATCATAATTATTTAATTATGATTATTATTATTATTATTATTATTATTATTATTATTATTACTATTATTATTATTATTATTTAATACGCTTTTATACACTAAGCATATATTGAAAAGAAACTTTCAAAAAGGACTTTTCTGTATTTTTGTCAAGCATCGGGGGTAATGAAGCTCCCATGATACGAATGGTCAATGCAAAATCATCCAGAGAGGAAAGCTTTTCTGCAAGCGAATTGCCGAAGACAGACCTTACCTCTCTAAAAAATTCAGCTCTGAAAGTCTCTGTTTTCTTGCATTGTGACAAATGGTGTACTATTGATTCTGTGTATATCATATTACAGATCTCGCTTGAATTAGACACCGTGTAAACTATACTTTGACTTATTTCAGGATGTAACACTTGAAAAAACATAAATTCTTGATAAATCGTTAAACGTTGTTCCCATAGCTGTTTTTCTTTCCCATATATTGCACTACTAATGGTTCTTTTCCACACATACTTACTAGGTGAAACGTTATCGCTGAAATAATTGTTCAAAAGAGAAGATAGGCTGTACTTTGATAATATTTTGCAAATATTTGGTATGAATCCTAATCGTACACTTTGTTTATTGGATGTGTACATATTATATTTACATGTAAAGATTTCTTTTGAAATACAATGCGCGGGTAGACTCGGTATCTTAAATAAAAACATAAGCTTCATCTTATCGATTTCGCATCCGATTTGATAGAGTCCTAACATCGACTCGGCAATATCTGATCTGGTTCCTTTTGAAAAACCCTGTATCTTTTTTGCTACAAAATGTTGAAAAATAGCTAAGTTTTGTTTTTCTTTTGATCCCATATTGTTCCATAGCTCTGCGCCGTATAATAATGTAGGACGGACTATTTTTGAATTTAAACTTGCAGAGACTAATGGATTTACTCCTGATGGATGAAGTCCTTGATCAACCATTGCAAATAATGCATTACGAGCCTTTTTGGTACGAAGATCTATGCAATTACTTTGTTTGAGGTTTGAATCGTGGATAATACCTAGATGTAGTAATGAAGTTACCTGTTTTAAGAACTAGTTTCCAAACGGTGGGTTTGACACGGCGTGTACTATAAACAATGACACACGACTTTGAGACATTAATTTGAATTTTCCATTTTCGACAATATAAGTTTCCAATATCAATCATTTTTTGTAAATTAAGTGGAGAAATTGCTAACATTGAGATATCATCGGCAAATGTCGGATTACTAACGGGCATAGATATTATCTTGCATCCGTATTTGCAATTTTCAAGTAAAGTTAATAGTTCATCTATGTAAATAAGATATAAAAATGTTGACAAGACACCACCCTGACGTACGCCTCTTACGACGTTAAACGTAGATGACGTCATGCCAGAGAATCGTATGATACATCGTAGATCGGTATAGATCGCCATGATAATGCGTAGAACTTTGTCAACTAGTCCGAATCGTCCTAATTTAAGAAATAAAGATTCGTGTTTGACGCTGTCAAAAGCGCCTTTTTGATCAAGACTGGCGATGTAAACGTCACTCGAACGCTCGACATTGTAGAAAATTGTCTCTTGAACATCGAAAGATGTTGTAATACAATTTAATTGTTTCTGAAATCCTTGCTGTTGGCGACATGGAAAGGATATCTTTGTGTCCTTTATATAGCCGTTTATTCGATCAAGTAACAATTTTTCAAACAACTTGCTAAAATATGGTATTAACGAGATTGGTCGGTAGCTTTCCGGGTTGGTTTTGCTTTTACCATTTCCCTTATTTAGACCACGCTTCAAGGGAATCGGCCAATCAGAGAACAGTATTTCAAAATTATATATCACAGATACAACTCTGAGGGTTGTATTTGAAGATATACGGTTGAAGTGTGTCTTGCACGTGGATCTCAACAGGTTTTTGGGACCGAATCATTTCAAAACGATGGCGAGCCTTTTTTAACAGCTCTTCTTCCTAAAGACTTTCGAAAGTCGCAAAAGTGCATAAGATCTGAAAATGATAACGGAAATAGATTTATAAGTTATTTCAGCATGTTCACACATGATTACAGTAATATTACAGCGAGATTTACTCTTTTCAATAATTAGAGGATCGGGTAGAAAATACAGAAAGCGTAAAAAAGCGTGGTCTAAGTCAGATAGAAAATCTCGTGCCGCGGTATATGGGAAATAGACACTCGCTAACGTTTTCTATCCTATACAAATAGGGATCAATATGCTAGTTTGCCATTTATCGGGTATCATCTCGTACTTAATGATTGAATTGAATAAATGACACAATAATTTGGTGAAACTCGCGCCTGCGTGTATGACATGTTCGTTAAGGATTCCATCATGTCCCGGGGACTTTCGTTTACACAGAAAACGTATTACATTCTCTATTCTCTTTTCCAAAAATCTTCTTTTCTCTCGACTTTTTGTAAAAAAAATCAAAGAAAGTTTGTAAGTAAGTTTGTTTATTATATGACCTACATCGCGGGAGCGAAATAACTCCGATGAATATTTTTGATAATACACTATTACACTAGTGGAATACAAATGTAAATTAGCTCAGAGCGAATAGCAACGCTTTTCTTAACCGCAAAAATGACCTCATAATCTATATATTATGACGCCAGTTTTAAACAGCGTTATAAGTTTCGCGGAAGATTGAAATGTTGAATTTCAAGAATTTTGACGATTTTCGCAAAAAATTGGGTCATGGAATAGAAAAGAATATAAAAATGTTTGCTCATTAAATACAGAATTAATCAATCTCATAATCTAAAACAGATTAAAAAAATCGGCGCAGCTTCGTTTTTATCTGTTTTTAAATGACTCGTTTGATAAATTCGGTATTCCATGACCTCTCATTCAATATCCTCTGTTTTCTATGGCAGGTGACAGTATAGTTATAACCTCTACAGACTATAGTTGGAAGCACGCTGAAGTCAGAAAAATAAAGAGATTTCCTTCAGCTAACTCCATAGAGCTTGACCGTAAGTCAAATTCTAGTCAAGTTTGGTGTAGTTCTTATAATCGGCAATTGGCCAACTACTTTTGGCGATATGGTGCAGTATAAGAACTTGTTTTTGCTTGGCTTTCCTTAAAGCAGAGCTGATCAAAGACCGGTCGACGTAACACGTTAAATGGTTCCAATGTGCTTGTTGATAGGGATTTTTATTTCAATTTAATACATTTGATCGCTTCTAAACATGTAGGTTAAAGTGACGTTAAAAAGCATGACAGAAAAATGGTCAGATTGTACTTATCAGAAATAAACAAAGACATTTGATTAAGTTGACTTTGTTCTATAATTGTGCACCCTCCATATTGACAAAATTTCTTAGATTTTGATATTGCAAGTTTGTAAATCTGTATAGAAGATCTGTGTGCTTTTATCGCACTCAGTGAGCATTTATTATTTATTATTTTTAGACGAGCTTGATTATCGCCATTTTGGTGAGATAGAAAACAACGTGGACATGAGAGCGGAAGTGGCATTATTGACAAGGAATATTCGAATTCACGGCGAGCTTTCTAAAGGGTGTCCTGCAGAAAACGAGAACTGTGGACAATTTTATTACGATACATATGGGTGTCACATCAAGGTAGTTGTCTGAAGTTTTGGTCTAAATAATTTTAAATATAATAACCAAAGCTGGTTGCAAAATTTACATCGAATGTTGGTCGCATCATTTTATCCAAATACAAAACCCGCTCCAAATGCTTGTTTGCCTTTCATAAGAAGAAAAAACGTCTTCGATATCTTTGAAGTTCTGCTTTTACGAAAGTCAACGACTTTCCCATTATCACGATGTTTATATAATCCGTGAACGAAAATGTTTGTCTAAGAACGTCTACTGTCAATGTAGTTTCATTGTAAAGATAATTTATTATTGGCCAATAGATAATTGAGTCTGACTTGTCAAATATTTAATAAAACATTATGTCCGAAAACGGCATTTCATTTGTTATCTTAAAGTTGACAGACGTCTTGTTGTATTCCTTGCTTAACACGACTTGTGTTTTTCAAGGTGACCACTAAAGGCGTTTTCATTTACAGATATGTAAAAACCATGAACGCAGTCGTCAACAAAATGCTTAAATCTAATTCCACCAGTCTTTAAGATATTTTCTGGAAGACATGCTAAGACAAAATCTATTCTAGAATCATAATTGTATCGTCTTTTTAGATGAAAATATGTTAAATAACATAAGGGATTTTTAAATCGATTTATAAGAGTGTAAATGTCGTACCTGGGAGTGAACACTTAAAAGAATGGACACATGGAAATAGCGGACTTTTCTTGAGGGTGGCATGGGCTTATTCTACTGTGAAAACAGTCTTTCCTAGGTACATATACATGTAATAATGTGTGGCACAACAAAGTCACGTATTGTAAATGAAAAAATAACACCTTTTATTTTATCTCCGATTCTATATTTCTGATGCTGTATTTGTTTTTTATGTTTCTTTCTAGATTCTTCAAAGTTTTACCACTATACATATTGAGGGAGTAGAAATATTCCACTGTGGCCAACCTATTGACAAAGGTAACTGATTTATTAAGTTATTTGTATAGTATGTTGATTACAGGGAAAGGGGAGGTTGCTCGGAAAAGCATTTGAGAGATGAACTTAAATAATTATTTTCACTTTTGAAATGGCTTAGATGACGCGTCATGAAACGCATTATTTAAAAAAGCAAAGAAACAATTACTTATATAGCAACTGTAATCAGATAGGCCTATCTGTAAAACTATATATCACTATTTCCCCATTTTAATGAGGATAGAAAATGGTTGAAAGCAATAAATTATTTTTCTAAAAGTAGTTGTGCTTTATTTTTATAAGGTAAGCTTCATCGAAAATTAAGCATAGCGGAAATAATCTAACAGAATTTAACGGACAAACGTACACTCCTTATCAACCTTTATTAACATATTTGGCATAAGGGTCCCGGGGCCCGTTTTACTAAACTTCTTTCGAACAAATTGATCGAAAGTCAAAATCACAAATCGTACCTGGTGTTTTCATTCATCATTGTTAGATTCAGTCTTGCAATATCGCATTTGAATCGTCTTTATGAGACGATTCCAATGAGATTGTAAATGACATAATTTTATATTTAGTTTCTACTGTAGAAGCAACTTTAATTTTTGATTTACGCAAAAAATGATCGTAAGATGTTTAGTAAAACGGGCCCCTGTCACATGAATAAGGACCGTCTGGGATCTCCACAAACAATTGGATTAATAAAGTTTACAAATACATTTAATTACATCGTGAAATTGACTCTAATTCCGATCAAAAGCATTCTAAATCACTCACACAGCGCTCCATTCATATATTCTAAACACTCACTTAAATCTTCCACAAACGCTCCAAACTCACACACACAAAAGATAAGAACAACAATTACGGGGGTTGTTAAAAAATAAACCGGATTTTGTCTCGCAAAATTTTATTTTTGAAGCAATCAAACTAAGTTTGGAATCATTCGCTGTCGGAATTCAATCCACATATTGTCATGTAAAATTGATATAGTTATCGAACATAGCGCTCGCGCATATGCCATATAAAATGTCATGGAAACGAGTACCCGGCGCAGCAGATAAAATAATAGATATATTTGGTCTTCGTTTGTAAATATTCTTTCTTTTCTAACTGTTGAAACATTTGAAAAATAATTGAGTTGCTGGAATAAGTATAACAAATACCTTGTCTTAATTTGAAGTAATTTGACCGTAGAGTTTTTCGATAGGGTTCGTTTAAAATGTGGCGGGCTAAGTGTTTCGGAACGTCCTATGCGACGTCAACTAAATGCTCGGAATTTTGATCGTTGATTATTTTATTCGTTATCTACAAAATAACGAAAGACATAAATCAAACACTTGTTACGCTGAAAGGGAACGGTTCATTCTTCTAAATGCTGATTTTCATCGGTAATGACGCTTCCGTGTCCACGTGAGATAAGGGGAAAACGAACAGAGAGAAACTTGTCAAAACAACTGTAGGGTCGTCAATTGCCAAGTCTCTGGAAGATATAGGCGTTTAACTAAGGGGTACCTTTCTGAGAACTTTGATGCCGTACCATTCCATTTTACCTTTATACAAACCACGAAAGCACAGTTTAATTACAGGAACACCGAATTCATCCTTCTTCCATGAATAATGAGGCGTGACAAGCTAAATTACACAACACCAAATGTCTCAATTCTCGACAAGCGTCTTATACTGGGCGCCGTCACCTTATTCCCATGTATTTTTGTTTGCGTGTGAAATGAATATACATCGTTCAACTGCTTAAGGATTTGGCAAGTTTGATCATATAAAGTGTCCCGTTAATATGAGTATATTTTTTTCACATAGCGATGAATCAGTGATGATTAATTGACCTAATCCGGGAAAAAATTGAACATCCCTCGTACATTCAAAATAAATAGCATAAAAAAACGACGATTTCAAACACATAATTAGATTTGAAAGCGTCTGGTTGGTTTTTGAAGAAATGGACAGCTATTTATAGAACTTATATGTATATTCTATTAAAGGGAGATGATAACAATTGATATTGGATTACTCCCTACTATTTCACAGAAAACTCACTCATTGCAATCTTTCAATTTCATTCCGAAACCATTTCCAAATTATTCACTTTGTCAATTTCACGATCTTTTTAGCTATAAATCTTGAGCCTAATAAACACGAGCATTCTTGAGCAAGAATCGGTCCTTTCTGCACCGCCTAGAGATCTCTTCTTATTTTACGGATTACCATTCATATATCAGTATAAATTTCAGGGTTTTACTCTATTCATTTCCACATGTGTGCTGACGTCACCAATAAAGAAGCTATTGTCAAAAGGACGTCAATCCATGATGGTTTTAGGGCGGTAGTAATACACGGTACCTACGGGACGTCGGAAACACAGCTCGGAGTTGAGGTAACAGTTTGTTCTATATTGTGAGGTTTGATGCCACTGAGCATTTTTATTCATATTGCGATGGCTTGGTCACTTTCCAAACTCTTGGTCATTTTCTCATGAGTATTTATCTCGGCATCTTTCCACATTTGAAGTTAAAGCTCTATCAAGCAAACGATTTCAAACTTTACTATCCTTACTTCGCGTATTCATACAATGTTATTTGGAGGTTGGTTTAATACAGACACGAATCAAAACTCTTCATTTCTAAAGAAATTATAAAAGCTTAAAAGAAAAAAAAGAAAGAAAAACGCAAACGTTACCCGGCGCTCGCTGGTCTAATGATATGGGAGTGATTAACAAGATATAGTCAAATCATTCCATGACTACCAAAAAATCAAAGTGTCATAAAACGATTTTTAAAATAAAATACAAAAGTAAAGATAAAGATGTACTATAAAAACAAGAATTCGTCCTAGGAAACTCTAGACTTTGCTTTCGCATGCATCGATCCGTACCTTTTTTTGTGTGTAAGGAGAACTTTGGCGTCTTTAAACCCTCTTTTGTTTTAACAAATGCATATTCTATAACTTCTTGAGTAAAAAAAAAAAAAATGGTTGTGTGTTCCAGATGAATTTTGAACTTGGATAAACCAAACTCGAATTTGTATGACTAAGCATAGGTCTATCGCAAATTCGTCATAGTCTAGAATTTGTTTTATTATACATTTTTGAGTTTTTGATAATATGGATATTTTGTCCAAAGGGAGTGTTATAAACTTATGTTGTATATCAACTGGAAAATCTTGAGGTCTATCCCAAAATAAAAAATGTTGAAAGCGACGTTAAACTCCATTCAATCAATCAATCTATCCCAGAATATGTAGATTCTCTACCTTAGATGATTCGAAAGTAAAGTGAAGGCATTAAAATTATGGTTTCACTATTTTCAAATAATATCTGAAGCACGAGAATTTTTCTTAGGACATATAAGAAGATATGGTCCAGTAATGTGCTCCTAAAGTGACGCTTTGACACCATAGCGTTTTTCTTTCTTTTTCTACATTCTTATATTTTTTCTTTGAACAGCTCAAATGCTTTCCAATCACCATTTATTTTGCAATGATATTTCAAAAATACAGATATATTACCGTTTGGGAATCAATTAATCAAAATTACTTCCATCCCCTCATTTTTGCGAGCAATGAAGGAGTGAGCAAGGTTTCCAATGGGTAATTTAATAGTTTTAATGATTTCAACATTGACAAATGGTCAATATATCGAAGCTACAGGTTATAAAGCTGTAGTTTCGATGCTTTGAACATTCACAAACGATACAGCGGGTTTATTTTGTATTACGCATTTGTGTAATGCGCGTAATGGAAGTTACGGCCTTGACTTCTTTGTGTGATATTTAAAGACCGGAACAAAACTTACCCAACTTACAGATCTTTATCCATATACTTTTGTTTGACAGGTAATAGAGAATGTTGCCTATAATATACTGGGCCATTGCTACTTCCAATTTACCTAACTTCACCATTTTTCTATTTGTTTGGCAGGTAATAGACAATGTTGCCTATAATATACTTGGCCATTGCTACTTTCAATTAACCGAACTTTACCCACATTTTTTGTTTGGCAGGTAATAGAGAATGTTGAATATATTTTACTTGGCCATTGCTACTTCCAATTTACCGAATTTCACCATTTTCTATTTGTTTGGCAGGTAATAGAGAATGTTGCCTATAATATACTGGGCCATTGCTACTTCCAATTTACCGAACTTCACCATTTTTTTTTTATTTGTTTGGCAGGTAATAGAGAATGTTGCTATAATATACTGGGCCATTGCTATTCAAATTAACCGAACTTCACCCACATTTTTTGTTTGGCATGTAATAGAGAATGTTGAATATATTTTACTTGGCCATTGCTACTTCCAATTTACCGAACCTCACCATTTTTTTATTCGTTTGGCAGGTGATAGAGAATGTTGCCTATAATATACTGGGACATTGCTACTTCCAAGAAGACGGTGCTGAAAAAGCCACGTCCTTCATCGGTAACCTGGCAGCATCAGTCAAGAAAGTGACCAATGGTTTCTTTTCTTCAGATGCATCTAAGTATGTTTACGTTAACACATTACTGGACAAGCAAATTTAATCTTTGACATTTGAGCCAGCTAGTAACATTTCCAGCAAGTTGAAAAGCGTGCAAAGCTAAGGCTCTGGTCAGCCTGTGCGTGTGCACAGTCTGGCCAGAGTCTTTGATTTGCGCAGTGTATATAGTTAAGGTCTCAAAATGTTTTTTGACTGACAAACAATCTTCTGATTACAATATGTACCCATCTAGGCTGGCTTATGGTGTCTGTTCAAGTGTATGTCACATTGTTGAAAATGTCAAGCACAGGCTCATTTCAGCTTAGTAATGAATTATTTGGACGGAGTTTAACGACGGACACTTTTAGCAATTTTCTCGTTTAAACCCGCGACTGTGGTACATTACCTGCATTCCTGGCAAAACTATATGGATTCCTGGTATTACTATATGGATTCTTGATATTCAACATGGATTCCTGGTATTACTTCTTGGATTCCTGGTAATACTACATGGATTCCTGGTAATACTACATGGATTCCTGATAATACTACATGGATTCCTGGTATTACTATATGGATTCCTGGTATTACTACATGAATTCCTGGTATCACTACATGAATTCCTGGTATCACTACATGGATTCCTGGTATTACTTCTTGGATTCCTAGTATTTTTACTTGGATTCCTTGTATTACTAATTGGATTCCTGGTTCTTGGATATCTGGTATTACTACTTGGATTTCTGGTATTACTACAATGTTATCTCTATCAGGGTTGCAGCTTTTTATCCCACCTATATCCACGACTACACGCCATTGTTGAGGCACAAAAGTCGGAAAGGTTGTGTTCCGCTATCGGCGATCGAATCCGTACTCCGATGGTTGGGAGGCCATTATGCTACAGTTAGTGGCTTCCCAAATTACATTAAGTAACAAGCTAATTACATGAATTCTGGCTGTATGGTCATCTATACAGTTCACAACATCGTCAAATTGAAAAAGTGAATGATTTTGGAATGATTTTGGAATGATTTCGAGTGAGAGTATGGAGAGAGTTTCGATGGAAATGTAATAGGAGGTGTACAATCCAATATCACTAATTTTGTTCAAGATAAACAAAATTATTTGATCGATTTGAATAAAATGTTGATCTTCTTGAACGATTTCGAATTGTTTGCAAATGGTTTTGGAGCGTTTTTGATTGATTTGAGTGAGTGTTTGGAATGAAAGAATTGAGCGCTGATTGAATGATTTGGAACAACTTTGATCGGGAGGAGTGTCGATATCACGATGTTACTAACTGTTCCAAGCGGAAGGCAAGAAAATAGATACGGACAATCACTATCTTTAGAATATACACTTTCTCATTATACACAAGCTTAATAACACATAAAGTAAATAGAGAAACCATTTTTATCTTATAACTACATGTATACAAATATCCGTGTGATAACATCCCGTATGATATTTTTATGATATCATATATGTACTTATTTTAAAAACAATTATATAATGCGGTTATTTTTAGAAACTTGCATTTCTGTTAGAAACATCTACGAAAACAAGGCAAATAGAGTTTATAAGATAAATATAATACGTACTTAGTTTATTGTATGAAAAAATATCTAACTCGGTTGTGGGAATTGATAATTGTCTCGACAGAGCCTCGACAATGATCAATTCTCCCAACCTCGTTAGATATTTTTTTCTCATACAAAACACTAAGTACGTATTATATATTTATCATTTCAGTGTATCTATTAATAAATACGAAATTGCCTTTTCTTTTACTACTGTGAGTACTTTGATAAATTTCAGACCATCAGCATACTGGATAACAACCCCAGAAACGAAAATGGTGGATAATGTAGCGGCAGGTTCTGATGTAAGCAAAACCAGGATTGGTGGATTGCTGGCCACACCCCTTTACCTCCCTCAAGACACGCCCCTCATTGTTCTCTTAAATATACTCAGTTCCAAAAATAAGTGTACACTTTTGATTTTTGCATATTGACGATCCCAAAGAGTAATTGCAAACGATATTTAAGAACAAAGATCACGTGATGACTAAACATTTTCTGATAAGTTGGGATATTTGATTTTGCATATTCTGCAAGTGCATCACGCGTTAAACGAATGATTGGTCTGAAATTTCATTTAGTTCAATCTGTCTGTCTAACCTCAGCATAAAGTCACATCTTCATTACAATTGTGCATACTGCAACATCGTGGTCTGATTAACAATAGGCGGGAGTGAACGCAATCGAACCGCGTCAGATATAGAGCGGCATCAAAATTGATATTACTCAAGCGACCACGTCTATTGAGCGACCAATTTTATTAAGCGACCACCATAAAACGTCCCCTCGCCGTAAGCAAAATCTCTGAAAAAGAGGACATTCTTTGAGATAAAAATTGTTATTTTGAAATCTTATGTTGTTGTAACTCATTAGAATTGTCTCAATAAGATGATTCTAATGGATTCGAACATCATAGGACTCAGTTCGACTTGACCGACAATCTATAAATGATTTCAAAATGAACTGTCACATTTATCATGGTATTTCGTTTTAAGCGGCCATTCCCATATACGACCGATTTTTGGTGGTCCCTTAAGTGGTCGCTTAAGGTTCATGTAAAGAGTTTGAGTTCCAATTTTAAAACACTTCATTTGCCAAGAAAAAGCAGTATGTCTAGGTATATTATATATCAAAATGAAGGTATTCATGAGCACAATCGGTTAAGCAAGATAAGACCGCCAAAGCTATAGTGGCATAGCCAAAACATTGTGGAAAAGGGTCATTTTGTTCAGAACAAGCAACTGCATGACGGTTGGATAAAACTGCCCCATATCTTAACAAATTACAGTCTAAAGTTCTATCCAGGTAGTACTACAAACGTTGATATAAAACTCAGTCTCAAAAGGCTCTTTTGAAACAATCAATTTCCATTTTTTTGTCAACATACATGTCAAACCGGTTTGGCCTGTTTTCAAAATAGATGTTAGGTATGGTGCAACCTCGTACCATAATATTGTGAAGTATTTTCCGCGATTTATTTCAAATTATAGTTCTTTAATTCAATGATCTGTAATAAATTACTATATATTCATCATTCTGTGTAATAGAAAATGATATATTGCTAAACGACCTTACAGGTATATAAACTATTTATGTCCATTTATGTTGTGATAACACACCATACCTTTAACAGAACTATACACGTTTGCAAAATTAGAATGACATATATGAAATATGTGTTTATAAAATAAGTCAAACTTAATTGCTTGCATAATTATGTTTTGGGTCCCAATTTCATACCAACAGTTGTAGCACTACCTGGATAGTACTTTAGACTGTACTTTGTTAAAATATGAGCCATTCTTTTGCAACAGTCATGCAGTTGCTTGTTCTCTACAAAATGACCCTTTTCCACAATGTTTTGGCTATACCGCTGTAGCTATGACAGTCTTATGTTGCTCAACTGATTGTGCCCATAAATAGCTTCATTTTGGTATATAATATACCTGGGCATACTGCTTTTTCTTGGCAAATTAAGTGCCCTTAAAATTTGGTCTCAAACACTTTACATGAACCTTAACACATGTTTTTAGTATGTATTCATCCTCCAATGAAATCGGGGGTGTCATTTTGTAAGGGTTTTTTATAAGCGAATCGAGATGTCATAGAACGCCATTGCACCATTTGACGAAAAGTTACTTTCTTAACAACGAAGCAATTACTAATGTTGACGCACATGTAACGTTTGCATAAAAAATAGTACTTTGTTTGGAAATGGCTTGAAATG
This sequence comes from Fragum whitleyi, assembly GCA_948146395.1. Classification (NCBI taxonomy): domain Eukaryota; kingdom Metazoa; phylum Mollusca; class Bivalvia; order Cardiida; family Cardiidae; genus Fragum; species Fragum whitleyi. Next base: position 8,080,404 of record OX411558.1, read on the forward strand.
TCTCCTCAAATTCTACAATGTAACATAAACTCTTACCAGAGAAGAGGCAGAATGGAGGTTAAATCTCGACTTTAAGTTTCCTACGCGTAAACAGCATGCAGTACTTTATCAAAAGCTGTTTTGGCTTTTAATTTCAAAAAGGTCTTATCTTAAGTTTGATATTATATTTGTTCGATAAATTTCCACCAACTTTGTTTAACTCAAGGAAAATACGCACAGTGAAAGTGTATACTTTCTTATTGAACTCAGTATATATAGCCAGGGGTATAAAACAAAAGCAGTTAGTTGGAGGGCGGCCTAAAAGTAATAACTACAGATCGACTAAGTTGTAGTTTCGGGGTTAAGGTCTCGCTTCCACGTAAGTGATTGAAACAAAATGACTGGCTACATTTTGTAACATCGTGAAATTGATATTCCGCTCAATCAATACTATTGTAAGTCGCTCACTCAGCGCTCCATTCATTCATTCGAAACACTGACTTAAACCACTCAAAACCGCCCAAAATGACTAAAAGGGATAAGACCAACGACTAAATTCAAAGCAAATATAGCTTGGAAAAAATGTAATTTCTCAGACATAATTGAAATTTTATAAGCTTCTGATAAATTCTTAAAAAAACAGGATAAAATTATCGACATTGGATTATCTCCCTTTGATTTCTAGCAAAGTTCGCTCTACACATTCTTTGAAATTCCAAAATTATTCCAAAATCATTCATCTTGTCAATTTCACGCTGTTTCTAACAGTAGTATTCTTTCATTCCATTTCAGGGTTTTGGAGCGTGGTACGTATTCCCATTATTACCCGTTGGTCCATCAACCCCTCTAGATGTTTACGAAGAAGGTGAGGCGTTCCGAACACCCATCTATACCATGGATAACAACGTCTTCCACTCAAATCACGCCGTAAGTAGAAACAGAAGATTGTCGGTGTTCTGCTAAAATGTCGTAACTACAGCTTGTTTAAAGCTGAAGTTACGAGGTTTTGGTAGAAAATCGACGATGATTTTATTATTATTATGTTTGTTTGTTCCAATGCAAGACAGATATAACAATTTCTCTGTGTGCACAAAAAACTATATTTTCACAAAAGGCAAAGCCACTGGTGAATGTATTTATTGCTTCTTATGTACAAGAAATTATAGACTTATATATCTTTCATGACAAACAAACAATTGTTATATTTCTTTAATGTCACAATGAAACAAAAAGATAATCTCTTAAGACGCATTCTCTTGGACAATGTCGTTCTGCTTGGCACACACGTTTACTTTAAAAAGAGGAACCTAATATATCAAGGGTAATGACACATGCATTCTGCATGTGATTACTTAGCAACGTCATAGACATTCTTCATCCAGCAATGATAATCCCAAATTAGGGTTAAATGGAAGAACAAATGGTATATTGTACGATTTTTTCGTAATTTCACTATTTTGGTAGTTAACCCATCTTTCTCAATCGAGAGACATTATTATCTGAGTGGATTGGTTTACGACAATCACTCTCTCCGTCTGTTTTTAGGTCGGCTGTTTTCGTAGAAAACTCGAGGTATTGCTCATTCGGAACATTGCTCGGACTTATATATCTTGCATTACAATCAAACAATTGTTATACTTCTTTAAATGACCAATAAAACAAAAAGTGAATCTTTATAGGACAAATCCTCTTAGAGGACGTCATTCTGCATGTGATTACGTGACGTGATGACGTCAAAGACATACTTCATTCCGCTATGATGACCTCAAATAGAGTCAACTTGAAGAAAGAATGGTATATTGTATGGTGATTTCTTAAATTTCTAGGTTGGCAGTTAAATTGTCTTTCTCAATTGAGAAACATTCTTTTATTATTCCTGTGCATAGCTTTACGGGAATCTGTCTTTCCGTCTTTTTTTAGCGAGGTATTGCTATAACCTGCGTCGTCGTAATCGTCGTGCAAAAAATTTGATATTTTGTGATATCTCTGGTTCTACCGAAAACTTGAAACTTGGCACACTTGGCACACATGTTCATTATTGAAACAGGGACCTTTAATATCAAGAGGGATGACTTTAGATGCATTTTGTGCTAATTATGCCCATTTTTCGACTTAAATTTTTTATCCACTATCCAGCACCCAACAGCCGAGCGTTGGTACCCGTAGGCGATGCTCCTGTTAAACCACGACATATATAAAAAACCTCTTCGATAGCTTATTGAAAACCAAAACTCTCATCATAGCATGATGAGCATCATTGATACCCATCTACAGATTCAATAATTAAGGTCAAGTGAACACGAAAAAGGTACTTTAGATGTTTTAAAAGATCCCAAATTCTACGCAACATGTAAGGAAAGTATTTGATAAATGCGCATAAATCTGCATATACTATTGTCAATGACATCTGACAAGTGCAATGTGGCTTTCAGCGTGCAGAAGCTAGCACTGTCCACAAATTTGTAATGTTTTGACCTTTCTACACGAACACACGTTTTAACGTTTTAACATCACTTTTTGTGTACAAGAATCCTACCTTCTCTTTCAAAGGGCGGACTGCAGATAGACAATATTCTAGTAAATGAGCATGGCGACACTTCATCCAATGCGCAGTACGACGCACGTGTAGATCCAAAGAATCCAAACTCTGCCAAACACCAGAACTTCTTATACAGGGTTACAGGTAAATATCTAATACAGTTAATGAAATCGAGAAACATACATTCACCTCGATCAAAACAATTCTAAATCGCCCAATAAATGCACTCAAATCAGTCACCCCAATCACTCGAAACGCTTCGAAAACGATCGATCCATTGCACAAACTTTATAGCTGGTTTGAATTTCAAAGAGTCTGATTGGTCCGCGATGACCCCCCCCCCCCCCCCCCCAAAAAAAAAAAAAAAAAAAAAAAAAGAGAAAAGTATTCAGGTTAATTAAAGGGGGTGGGGCGGTTTTAAAATTTCACTTATTTCGTCGAATTGGATGAAAGTAAGGAAATTGTATACCATCCTTAAAAATGATTTTGAAACTCGCCCTTCCCTCTACTTTAATTCCATTCGGTAATCATAATCAAATCATTCACCATGTTCTGTCAATTTCACGATGTTGTTTATTGTAACACCTTGCACGGTAGGCGAGTTCAAGATTCTATTTACTAGTCGCCAATATTTTAAACAGACTTATTTATAAAAGAGGCATAAGAGGATAAGATTTCATATATTTTTGAGAGGAAAGAAAATATTGCGGACAATAAAGAAATTAACTTTTTTCTTCATTGTCCATAATACAGTCCATCTTGATCAAGCGACCACGTCTATTAAGCGACCATTTTCATAACCATTGCTAATACCTCTAATCACGATTCTACCAAAACTCTTCTAGATCAGTAGAATATCCCTTTCATAACTTTAATTTTGTTTGGTGTAATAAGATTTTAGAAATGAATTATCTTCTAATAAATGAATCGGTCTCTATTCTCTATCTCGCCATATATACTAGTCAATCAGGAGGAAACTCTTATTTATTACAGCATACAAAAACCGACAAATTAATATTTGGCTTAGAGGCGGAGGTTTCTTCCTACTACAAGCATCGTAAGTATGAGTAGCTCTCCAAGTACAATTAGTTACACCGTGAAATTGACATTTATCTTAATCAAAACCACTCTAAATCGCTCACTCAGTGCTGCGTTCATTCGTTCCAAACAGTCACTCAAATCCTTCAAAAACGCTTCTAAATCAATAAAAAGATCAGATCAACAACTTCATTCAAAATAAACATAGATAGAAAAAAAAAACGATTTCACTGACATAATTGAAATTTCAGGCGTCTTATAGGTTCTTGAATAGTTATTTATAGAACCTGTGTGTATATCTTTTTTAAAGAGAGGTGAAAAATATTGCTTATTTTTTTCATGCTGAACAAAATAAGCGATATAGGATTACCTCCCTTTAATTTCACTCAAAACCCACTCATCACACTCATTCATTTTCATTCCAGAGTCATTTCAAAATCATTCATCTTGTTGTGATTGTATAAAGGCAAAATCCAATTTATGTTGTGAAATATGGATAAACGCAACATCAATTAGATAGAATTTGCAATTCAAACTAAACAAGTTTTCATTTGGAGACCAATACCTCGTAATTTCAGCCTTTTCAAAGCCACAGATTCGCTCTAATTTCGACCATGATAAACATGTGTAGATCAACCATTGTTTTTATTGGCCTCGTTTAGCAGGAAAAAAGAAACAATCCTGTATCCTGGAAATTACCTAGGGAAAGGATAATTGAGTCAAAAACCGAACAGTTTGTGTACTACGTATCTTTTTTGTGCTCACACGCGCGCAAAAAATAGTTATAGTATACGTCATCAATTTCTGTGCGACGCGAATTGCTTTTTATGTTCAACGCAGAGCTTGCATATCACTACGCTGTGCTAAAATCAAAGTACTGATAGTACTAAAGGCGAGGGAACTGAATAGACGAAACAACACACGAGGTCAATTTTCTTGAATATAACCTTGATTATCACCTTGTCCTTATCATGTATACCAGATATTTCTTTCTTATTACTGCAAAAATCACTGCTTTGATAAAGATACATAGCTTTTATATTTGATCTTGACGGATGATCTTGCTAATAGGGAAAATAAGAACATGCTCCTTATTAACACCTTCTCCTTCCTCCCTAATATTATCTACCCTTTCTGCTACAAATTTTACTAATTTGCCCACATATTGTATGTAATTTGTAGCCCTTTACAATTTGAACCTGTCTAAACATCTGCTGTCTTGTAATTGATAAATCTAAATTAGAAAATTCAAAAGCCTTGTCCCATCCTTAAACCCTTAAACAGACGAATTTCTTTTTAGACTAGGCCAACTTGGAACAAGTTGCAGGCAAAAAGTCAATATGAGTGTACTTTTGGTGTATATCTCGGGTAGAAATTAAATAATGATATGGTATGAGTATAGGATGGACCATATTGTGGGAAAGGGAGAAATTTACCCTATCAATTTCTTGTCTTCCCGCAGTAAAATACAACTTCTTTATGGAATTCAATTCAATGTAAAAGAAGGACTGACGAGCTTGTGCCCCTTGAAAAACAGCAATCCTTTGATTGTTAGACGGCATGATCGAATGGATAAATTGACTGACTAGTAGCAAACCAATAAACTCAACTTAAGTTATAAAAACGCGAGTTGCACCTGTCTACGATCCGGCGTAGTAATCTATACCTTGGGAATGGGTTGTTTTGGCCGGACTCAGCGCTATATAGTGAGCATACCGTTTGACATTTTCCTTTGAAGAGGGTTCGGAATGTGGCTTACGATTTCTATAGGTAGATGGAACCCTTGGTATCCCTCGCCTAAAAAGTCTTGCCAAAAAGATTAAAAATTGGAGTGCATGCCTTCAAACATCACCTTGATTCTTGATAAACCAGGCCTTCAGCGCTTTCAGCGCTTTGATCTTTCTGACTTTAAGTATGGTTCTTTTTTTGCAAAACTGAAATGATTCAAGATCATAATTGTAGCTAATGATTATTTTTTGTGTTTCTCATGCGTTCAAGAAATCAAAAAGTGTCCGGAATCACCTCGAAAAAAAGAACAACACAAAACCTTGGATGATGCATTGTATGAATGTTTTAAAGAGAGTCACTTACGATCGATTCGTTATCTTGAACAGTGTTTGCAGCAACATTATTTTAGGATTCAAATTTTTCTCAAGATAGGAGATTGATTGCTGAACTAAGTACTAAAATTATGACATCGTTTGTTTTCGAGTAAATTGTTTCAATATCACTCGAAAAGCGGTAGATACGACCATTTGGTCACTTGCCTCTTCGGAATCGTCTATGCTAGGTTCCCACTGCCGATCCAATCAACTCGATCGCCTAAATTTCCCGACCCTACCCGACCAAATTTCGCCTTTGGCAATCGAGTGCCTTCTTTCCGATCGCTAGTAAGTCGAACCCGACCTCTACACGAGCATTTACGACCCTTTTCTCGATCGAAGCCCGACCGTCCATCCGAATTTCGTCCGGTTATCCCGACCTTAACTCGAGTCTTTTACGAGTTATACCCGATCAACTCGATCTCTGCTCGATCTTCACCTTACCAGATCGAGTTGATCGTGTTCTAGTCGTCGAGGTCGGTCGCGGAATTTAGGTGATCGAGCTTATCGAGTTGATACGACAGTGGAAACCTAGCTTTAGGCGAGTATTTTTGACATGGCAAAATATTCGGGTAGGAAGCCCGATCGATGCCGACAGCACCCGATCGCCTCGAACTCTCCCGATCACTCATGTCGACCAAGCTCGGTCGCTACACGATCAACACAGCATAAGGAATATAGTGAATTAGTATATTCGTCATTATAACAAGCTAACAGCGCTTACATTCAATAATTATTCGTCATAATTATATTTAATATTTTTATTCTTATATCGTTTTGTTTTCTTATACACAGGTTAGCTGAAAGCTAGAAAGGGTTTCAATTTGCCAGGTAAGTAAAAAATGCTTAAATAATTTTATTCCTTTTTGAAAACAGTTCAAGCCATACTATGTTTATTGTGTGATGCTAACTTGGCCGGTTGGCTGATTTGAGGTCCCTGTGCTACATGGTTAAAATGACCTATACGAGGTATAGGCGCCTACGACTCCTTAGCACAGGCTTGTTAAGTTGTTGTTGTTGATATATTCATAGTGAAAAATAGAAAGAAATGGTTACGTAAATAAGATAAATTAAGACAAAGGGCTAGGTTCACGAAAGGGTGTTTTTGGCCCTGTGTTATTTTTTGGTAAAAATGCTATAAAATGGTACTTTTGCATCTATGTGTAATAAAATGATCTTTAAAGGTTATGTTTCTTTTTTCTATGTTACCATGGCAACAACTAACACGCACCTAGTAAATTCATCATTTTTTGGCATTGAATCATTCAAAATAAGTTTATTATGCTTATTTTATCTTGAATGGCATTATGATATAGTTAGACGATTTACTTATGAACAAAATTCCATGTTCGAATTTTGTTGCCATGGTAACGAAAAAGATTCTATTTGCAGAATGCATTATTAAATGTACAAAAATACGCATAATCAAACACAAAATACACATATCTATTGTTTTAAAGGCGTTGTGATAACTAATTGTATTAAACACATGTTCTTATAAAGCATGGTATATGCCTCCTAGATTTAAATGTGTGTGCTACAATCTTAACCAAAAGACTTACTTTTGAAATATTTGATTTATTGACAACATGCATTAAGTATTTTTTTTTTCTTGACTCCCTGTAACTAATTAAACAATTTTTGTACTTATATGCTCCCTGATTTAGATTTAATTTGACACAAAAGGAGAGACGATTGAAAAACTGTTGAAATTGCCTTTAAAAGAATTCTTGTGTGAACTGGTTACCATGACAACAGGCCAAAATTGCTTTATTAAGCCCTACTATGAAATATGATTGGCCATAATTATTATTTTAATGGAATATTTTCATACATCTGTAGATTAGTTCCAAAATTTGACTTATCCAACTCATGCTGTAATTTAAACAGAAACTGGTTACCATGACAGCTTAAATAGCTGGTTTTAATGCGTTTGATTTTAAGCGTTTTCTTTATTTTTGCGAATTTTTTAGCTCACCTGAGCACATCGTGCTCAAGGTGGGCTTCTGTGATCATTGAATGTCCGTCGTGCGGTGTGCGTTGTGCGTCGTCAGACGTCAAGAACAGTGTTTACGCTCTAGAGGCTACAAATATTGTCCAATCTTCATGAAACTTGGTCAGAATGTTGGCCAGGTCACAAGAATGAACCATATAGAATATGGGAAGGATCTATACCATATCACAGGAAAAGGGGCCTTAATAACAATTTTCTCGTTTACACTCTAGATGCGTCAAATATGGCTCAATCTTGATGAAACTTGGTCAGAATGTTGGCCAGGTCACAACAATGACCCCTATTGAAAATGGGAAGGATCCATGCCATATCACGGGAAAAGGGACCTTAATGACAATTTTCTTAATTACACTCTAGAGGCCACAAATATAGCCCAATCTTGATGAAACTTGTTCAAAATATTTGCAAGGTCTCAAGGATGAAGCCTATTGAAAATGGGAAGGATCTATGCCTTATCATGGGAAAAGGGGCCTTAATAACATTTTTCTTGTTTATGCTCTTGAAGCCACAAATATTGCCTTATCTTCATGAAACCTGGTCAAAATATTGGCCAAGTCACAAGGGTGACTCCTATTGAAAATAGGAAGGATCCATGTCATACCGTGGGAAAAGGGGTCTTATTGACAATGTTCTTGTTTACACTCTATAGGCCACATATATGGCCTCATCTTCATGAAACTTGGTCAGAATGTTGGTCATGTCATGAACCCTATGGAAAGCGGGAAAGATTCATTACATATCACAGGAAAAGGGGTCTTAATGATAATTTTCTTTTTATAACTCTAGAGGCCACAATTTTTTCCCAAACTTAGTTTTGTGAAGAAATTATTTCCTTTATGACATCTGACTATTCAATTGATGTGATGTCCCTGGGGTCAAACAGACTCAGGTGAGCGATAAAGGACCAATTCTGTCCTCTTGTTTTACTCATAAATATTTCATGATACAAGAATGGAATCTTTGTTTTGTAAAATGCGTTAATAATCAACATAAACTACTCATCGCTCTCTGTATAAATAACCTGGGCAATAGTAACTATGATCTATATTATACTCATAAATATTTCGAATATGCAATTTCTAGGTTATTTTGGTGTTAATGTCTTTTTTTTGCATGATGATGCACATTTGATAATGATTGGAATATGATTAAATAAAGAGGGTTTTTTAAACGAGAGGACCAGAATGGCCGTAAACCTGAATCTCATCCAAGTAACTGTTTAATTGTTGAAGAGGAGATGTTACTCCAAGAATTTAAAGTGACAATAGACCCAGTCATTACTGAGGAGACTCAAAATAAGCCCCACCCTGCCATATCCATATTTATGGGCCAATCAAAATTTCATGAACAATTTCTGTAAAGGGTCACCCAGGGAACATTCTGATATAGTTTCATTGAAATAGGCCCAGTGGTTCAGTAGATGTTGTTCAAAGATTACGGGCTAAAATAAGCCCCACCCAGCCACGCCAATATTTATGGGCCAATCAAAATTTTGTGAACAATTTTTGAAAAGGGTCACCCAAGGAACATTCTGGTAAAGTTTCATCGAAATCGGCCCGGTGGTTCAGGGGGAAGATGTTGTTCAAAGATTTTGGGCTCAAAATAAGCCTCTCTCTGCCACGCCCATATTTATGTGCCAATCAAATTTTTGCGAATGATCTTTGAAAAGGGTTATCCAAGGAACATTCTGGTAAAGCTTCATTGAAATCAGCCTAGTGGTTCAGGAGAAGAAGAGGTTTTAAGAAAGTTGACTATGCACGACACACAACAGAGTCATGGTGATCCTAAAAAGTCCCCCTTGAGCACGTTGTGCTTAGGTGAGCTAAAGATACACTATTTTGGGTTATTTTAATATGAATGGTTTTGGTGACTCAAATTAGCCATTTTTATATTCTAATTTGTGGAACAAGGCATATATGAACAAATTCCAAACATTCAGCGCAATGTTAACGTTGTCTGTGATTATGACGTCAAATACAAAAAGTGACGTCATTACGACACCATATCTAATAATTAATTTGAGTTTGACAAACTTCAATGGGAATTATTGGAGATAATGTAACTTTGAAGGAAAAGGTGAAGTCCTACTTTATCACATGTCAATTAGTAGACAAAATAATTCAAATTATATCATTATGTTTGGTATCACAGACATCTCATTTTTTTCAACAACACTCAAAATTGTTGAAATATTGCACGATTGTACTTCCATTCTTGTTTTTTTGAATATTGATCACATATCTGCCACACTTTTAAAATCTGAAAAATAGATTCCCCTTTAGTTAATCTAAATAATTTCAAAATTTAAAGGTGTCGCGTGAGTGTGAACATAGTGTTTGGTGAAACTTTTTACGAAAAATCTGTGGAAAAAGGCTATTTTTGGGAAAACAGGGGTTATTTGGGGATGTTTTTTCGAATGACAGAAAGGTATTACGAAAAACTATTTCATATTGCGGAACTGAAGGAAGGTCGTTTAATACAAACACAATGTTAAAAGTATGTTTTTCAAAGATTTATAAAATGAGAAATTACAGGGCCAAAAATGGATATTCGTGAATTCTGTCCTTTTACTTCCACTTTTGACAACAAGTATTCACTCTTCAGGATTTTATACTTCGGCGTGATTAAGGTCGGATTTTGATTGTCGAGCCCTTCTTGGCTGATTGAGAAAACATTGTCACTATGGCAAGCTCATGAATGTGCGTAGGTTGGTCCGTCTGATTTTGTCATGAGCATAAAGCCTACATTTAAAGATGTATTTTAAAATAGCATAACACGACTGTTCCCCACATTGAGTAGATGTGATGTTTGGAAGATTTCCTTTCTACATTCCAAGGTCATAGTCACAATGAAGGTCAAGATGAACTCCAAACGAATTGGCACAGATATTTCCTTCATAGTGTAGTTGTGGCTGTATGTCAACGGTCAATGTCGCATTTCAAGGTCAAACGTTTGCTTGATCAACAAGTGTTGTCCCTGGGAAACCATTATTATTGACTAGACTTTGACTAGACATTGACCTCTGTAGATTAAATCAACAAAGAAATCTTTTTGTTGTGTTCGGTATTACACCTATAAACGTACTTATATACAACTAAAGAAATCAAGTGTAAATTATATATTTTGCTTAAATATGCCGGATAATTTCAACGATTTTACATATGCGTGAGGCGCAATTTTTGATCAACTTTCTAAGTCAACACACAATACTCTAAGAATATTTTCTGATTGCTTGAAAAGGGATGGAGACCTTATCTGTCAACAGAATGTAATAAGACATTTTCTGTCATTAGAGCGTATAGAGACATTATCTGTCAACGGAGCGTATAAAGGCATTATCTGTCAACGGAGCGTATAGAGACAATATCTTTCAACGGAGCGTATAGAGACATTATCTGTCAACAGAGCGTATAGAGACATTATCTGTCAACGGAGCGTATAGAGACATTATCTGTCAACGGAGCGTATAAAGGCATTATCTGTCAACAGAGCGTATAGAGACAATATCTTTCAACGGAGCGTATAGAGACATTATCTGTCAACGGAGCGTATAGAGACAATATCTGTCAACAGAATGTAATAAGACATTTTCTGTCAACGGAGCGTATAGAGACAATATCTTTCAACGGAGCGTATAAGGGCATTATCTGTCAACGAAGCGTATAGAGACAATATCTTTCAACGGAGCGTATAGAGACATTATCTGTCAACAGAGCGTATAGAGACATTATCTGTCAACGGAGCGTATAAAGGCATTATCTGTCAACGGAGCGTATAGAGACACTATCTGTCAACAGAGCGTATAGAGACAATATCTGCCAACAGAGCGTATAGAGACAGTATCTGTCAACAGAGTGTACAGTGAAGACTCTTGTTCATACTGTGCTTTTGTTTTGTTTGTCTGTATGAAAATATAATGCCTTTTTCAACATTATTGCTAATACATCTCATTCACATACCCATAGTTACCTGTCGTTTCCCACACCAGCACAACCACAACATTTTATCTGATCCACAAGCTGCTCGCCCATTTTTGACGTAATTCTTATAGTACACTCATTGGTGGTAGACAAACAACTCATGTCACATTGAATTTTGTCTAACGCAATTGAAAGTTGAACGATGCCGAGGACTTGAACTTAGTACCCCAGGATTGAAAGCCCGATATGATAATGGTACATATGTGACCCGTCACACTAAAAAAGGCCATCTGGTAACTTTGTAAAATGAATATTTGAAAAAGAGTTTTGAACCAGCATAGCTCAACCAGGGGTCGCATTTCAAAAAAATCATTCACTTGAAGGTAGACTGATCATTTTTCATTCAGAAAAAAACACATTCCGAAAGGTTTCGACCCTAGTCAGTCTGTGCAAACCGCGCAGTCCGACTAGGGTCGACACTTTACGCACTACCCAGATGGTGCCTTTTTGCGTCACTGGTCACATATATTGTTTTTGTTACAGCGGATCTACTCAACGACAGTATGTTTCCCAATCGGTTATCCTCGGTGAAACAGAAGGAAACAACGAATATATACAAGGCTACCCGCACGCGTTTGGCTTAGACAACAACGGACTCAACTCGTAGGTCTCTTCTTTAACCATTACCTTTCTAAACTAAACATTTTCTTAAACGCTTTTCAATGGCTTATCGAGGAATAAAGGTAGATTATCATTTTGATAAACTCGGCGCATTGCCAATGAAATTAAAAAAGTACCCCTAACACCGCCTTCGGTAATTTCATGACTATCTGACGGTATCTAAGCCAGCCCAAAAGGTGACGTCATCATGAATGTTGAAAAGCAATTACGTGCAAATGACGTGTTTTAAGAAATTTGTCACGTTTTGTCTTTTTCTACATTAAAGATATAGAATATTTCTTTTCGAGTAAGAACGATTGATGTTTCTTATCGTGAACAGCAAAAGCTATAGTATAACGCATGGCTCTGCCATTCGTGAAAATATAGCTTTTGTTGTTCACTCAATGAAATATAAATCGGTCTTAGACTGAAACAAACGATTTGCGTATATATAAAAAAAAGCACTAGAATCAAAGTGCTAAGTGCGCTTATTATGAGTAAACAATTATTTCAAAATACAGTCTTAAAAGAAAATGTTATAGCTTCAAAGGGAAAAGTGGGCGGTATAGACTAACGTCAAACTGTATATATGTGCAGAAGTATTCTGTTCACTCTTTAAATTCATGGGTACATATTTTTTACGTCCTCTGGCAATCAAAATGCCCCATAATTAGCTTGTGTCCAATGGCTCTTATTTGAAACTGGAATAATTCCTATAACGCACTGAGTCGCATTTGTTAAGTTATGAGAATAAAAACATTCTTCTGTTGTACATGACATTTTTCGTGAATCAGATTTTGCATGAAAGGTATCGAGTACAATGCACTGCAACGCGATGCAATAAGAAATTAGACGTTCCTCTAAAGAAAATACCTTCATGTATAGATCTACTAAACGTGAATATTGGAGACCCTGACCAAAATGTGGTCATGCACATTCGGGCTGATCTAAGTCATTTGTTTTCAGTGTGTAACACACGTCTTCTCATATCAATGTAAAAATAAAAAAAACGCAAACTATTTCCCATAGATCATTTAAATCATTACTACCAGATAATTTCATACATTATTAATGGTGTAATTAAAATTCTAAATATGATATTTGTATTTATAAACTAGATCTAGATGTATAATGGCCTTCTGACACTGAGTATTCAAGAAAACATGATCTGTCCTGCGTTTAAGATAATAAAACGTTGCAAACCGTATGCAAATTATACCCTGCTTTGCACGTCCACTTTGTTTGCAAGTGGATGTGCGTATCAGGATATAATTTGCAAACGATTTTCAACTATTTTGTTATCCTAAACGCAGGGGAGCTTATTATGCCTACTTTTCTTTCGTAGATTCGACTTTTACTTGGGTATCGCGTTTTATGACGGTCCAATATGGGTCTACGACACGTACCTGAAAGGTTTCAAGTCCAAACCAAATGACGACATTGTAGCCGGAGCTCTCGGGTTTAAGTCCAAAAACGTGTTTTCAAGTTCCGTCGTAAGCACAGTGTATGGTCTACAGTTTGGAGGAGACGATAAGGTATTTAATACAAGTAAAAACATAGTTAAATTTACAAAGTGATTATACTTTGAATGGTTTTGGATTGAAACTGAATGAGCGAGATGAGATGATTTTTTAATGACTTCAAAGAGGTAATATAGATACAATTATTGTGAAATTGAGAAAGTGAATGAAATTTAAATGATATCAGAATGAATTTGAATGGGTGAGATAAGCAGATTTACATGATTTTAAAGGTAGATAAAACGATATCGATTATTAGGTCAGATTGGTCAGAATTAGTGATATGTTTTCCATCCCTCTTAATAAGAGCCTACTTTTCTGTTATTGTGACTTCAAAGACAAAGGACGTGTCGCCATAAAGGCCTTTTCCTGGCTAGAGTAGATTTCTTTTAAACTTTTGAAATTTGACCTTGAACTCGAACTTATCAAAAAGTTCATTTCAAAATATGCTTTGGCTTATCAAGGATAATAACTGTGCTAAAATTCTTTAAATCTGATGATAAATAAATTAGTTATGCACTTGACAAACTGAATTTGAGCTGATTTTGACCTTTGACCTTGGTTCGTGACCTTGAAAGCTGACCTTTTACAAATATTAGTTTAATTACAAATGAGTTTATGTGTTGGAACAAATATACCAAATATCATTGAAATCCACCTTACTTTGGCTTGATAATGTCAGTTTAAGGCTAACATTGGCTAATATCTAATATTTAGGGGCAGATAACTCCAAAGTTAATGAATTGATTTCTGCGAAAAAAGAAGTTGTGGCAATGGTTTTGTATTTTCTTTGCAAACAATAAAAGAAATTTGATATTCAAGGCTTTTTGTAAACGTGTTGTGCAAACCCGCAAAGTTGGTAGGAAATAAAAACAAACTAAATTTCTTAGAGACAAGAAATCGGAGATAATCACAATAGAAAATATGATATGTCAAAATAAATTCTGTATATCAACTAAGGAATAGTTCCTTGTTGTATTGTGTCGCGGCCTTTAACTCAAAAGTAAATAATTTTGGTGATATTAAAGTTTTAAAATGAAATTCAAGTTCGTAGTAAATTACCCCACCCACTTTTAACACAAGGCACTGCTTGAACCAATAAGTTTTAGATGCCATTTTTTTGTCAGTAGACGCAGATTATACCATAGTATGTATCGCAAAAGTTTAAAAGAAATCTATTCTAGCCACGAAAAGGCCCTTATGGAGACCCGTCCTTTGGATCTTAAAAATTAACGTCACTAGAATTGTGTAATGATTTGGGTGATTAAAATGAAATATTGGTCGTTTTGAACGATTTCGGATCGTTTTTTTTTAAAAAAAATAGGGGCGTATTTGAATGGTGTGAGCGAGTGATTGAAATAAATGAATGGGCGCCGGGTAGGTGATTAAGGATGGTCTTGATTGGAACAGAAGTCTATTTAACGATGTTCTTAACATATGATATACATCTTATACAATCGCTGATTTTGTTCGTCACGAAATTTATTTTTATCGTTCTTTACGAAAACTACAAAACCTGCCCTGCAGATAAACTTGTCTATCTTCACGGACAAATCAAAAACTTCAAAATCCAAAACGGCCAATGAAATCGTAAATGACTTGACCGATTTGAATAAAGCTATGGTCGCTTTGAACGATTAAACAGCGTTCTTACAAACAAACTGTCTGCAACCTAAGCATAGCTGAAAATTACTGAAATAGCTGAATTATGCAGGACAGTGGTCTCCCATAACAGCGTTTTTGAAAGTTTGGGAGCGTTTTGACTGGTTTCATTGAGCATTTGGAATGAATGAATGGGGAACTTCATGGGTTTAGAGTGCATATTAGTGGAATAAGTGTCACGTTCACAATGTTATTTACTTTTCACGTATATCCTCCGCCTTGTTTTCTATAGCACAATAAATCACTACTTGAACGAAATTTCAAAGTTTTCATTTTATCATTTTTACTCCGTTCGATTTTTTTTTCGTTCGAATTTGAAAGCCAAAATTAAGTATATCAGAAATTGTATTCTTGAAGGACATTCTTTCTTTTGTTTTCGAAAACACAGACAGATGAAAACTGGGTGTTTGACGGAAATGAGATCGAGGACGGCGACAATGGGTTCGGCAATTATGACGGAGATGAAGTCGCCACTTTCCGAGATGGCGACGGATCTGTTATAAAGTGCCCGGATTATACCTACACAGGGCCGTACACTGTTCACAAACCGGAGAAATTCTTACGAACGGATCGCTCTATATACAGACCGAACTGGAAAATGGTTTGGACTACAGATATGTTTGCAAAGGTATAAATAGGTAGTACAGTGGTTAGAAGTCGTAAATTGTTTAAGCTCATCTGAACACGAAGTACTCAAGAAGAACTATGGTGATCCCGCATTGTCCGATGTCCGTCGCTCGTCGTTCTACATTCAATTTTAACCTATAGAGATCATCTATTGTGCTTAAACTTGGTCAGAATCTTTTTCATTACAAATCTTTGGCGATTTCGTACAGTAAACAACATCGTTAAATTGACGGGATGAATGATTTTGGAATGAAATTGAATGGGTGCCATGAGTGATTTTTTAGTGAAATTAAAGCGAGGTAAGCCAATCCTGAACAAAATGGGCGATATTTATTACCTCCCTTTCATAAAATACGCATACATGTTCTATGAATAGCGTCCCATTTCTTCAAAAACCCAATCAGACGCTTTCAATTTCAATTATGTAAGTGAAAACCTCTTCTAGTTATTTCGTATTTTGAATGTTGTTGTTGATCTTATCTTTTAAGTGCGTTTGAAGCCTTTTTTGAATGGTTTGAGTGAGTGTTCGGAATGAATGATTGTGAATGATGAACGCGAGTGAGAATGGTTTTGATTGGAATAAGAGTCAATTTCACGATGTTATAAACTGTAATAGACACAAGTGGGAAAAAAACAAGACAACTGGGGAAAATGTCATATTCGAACAAAAAACGCCACATCTTTTGCGCAAATGTCTAACAACATGACAAGAATGAGCCGGTACCTTATATATTTTAGAGTCTAACAAATATTATGAATCACCAGAGAATTCTCAGATGGTCATGAAAAAATGATTTGTTTGTTTGTTTGGAATGGGTTGAAAGCTGCTTTCAACAATCTTTCAGTAAAAACGCAGCGGCTGCAGAATCTAACAATGGGTTCCTGGTATTTCTCACACCGGTACTACCATCACATCCTTTCCTAGCTTCAGCTGCTATTTCACAAAGGTCTACGATTATCGACCCGTTGGTGAGAGACAAATAGTCGAAAAGGATTAGTGCCGCCGTCGGGGATCGAACGCAGGACCTCTAGATCAAAAATCCAATACGCTACCAACAGTGCTATGACGGCGGCATCTTGGACATATTTGGAATTGGGAGTTGTGAGAAAAAAAAATGATATTATGAAATCTTTTGTGCCCTAGAACTATATTAGAGGCTAATAAATATGAATTTCAAGATAATACTAAGATAGTCTTTGACGAATGAAGAAAAATTCTAAAAGAGTATGTATCTACATTTCTTTAAAAAAATCGTGATTGATTTGTGATATTTTCATGCTTTATATCAATCCAGATAGCACGTTTGTACGTATTTTCAACGCATATACGGTACGATGTATCAATTCTATTTGAAAATCTACATTCTTTTCTGTTTTTGTCTTTACGGACCTATAAGACGCTTATAAAATCGACATATTCAGCAAAATATCTATGAATGTTAAGGATGGTTTGAATAGAATATTTATTATCATAGCCGTAACTATGATTTTGAAATTTATACGCACGCACAAGGCGACCAACATAGAATATATAGGATAAAGGCCATGTGTTGACTACGACAAAAGTGAATGTCCTCCATCCGCTCCCCTTTTCTATGGGTGTTGGTAAATAATCAAAACATCGTAACTACAGCTTGAATAAGCTGAAGTTTCGATATTATGATCATACATTAAGGATATTTTTTGAAAGAGGATTTATTTGTATTACGCATTTGCGTAATTTGCGTAATGGTAGTTACGCCCTTGATTACTATTATTACTATTTCGCGACAAGTTTCAGTGGTCGAACTTTGAAGGTAAAAGCTTGAAACAAAATACTTTTTTTCATACCCCAAGATTGACTTTGGAGTTGAAGAAGCACCGAACACGTTTAATCCGGCAAGTGAGGTAAAGAGAATAAACAGAGTTGATAGCAGTGACGTTGCCTACGAGAACTGTTCCATGTTGAATAACAGAGATTATATGGCCGTGACAAACAGAACTGATACATACTACTACCAGTTTCAATACATACACGGATTTCCAACTAAAATGAACGTCATAGCCAAGGGCGTGGAAAGGTCAGTGTCGTCATTTTTTTATCTAGACTTTCTATCTAATTCAACCATTTCGGCTTTGAGAATAACGGAACAAAAGCGAGTGCCTATGCTTTGAAATACAATAGCTTTAGCAATGCATGGAACAATTTCTGGTCCTATCGCCTGTGTTTCATGCTTGTGTTTCATACTTTTGAAAGCAGATCTGCTTTTTAACTTTTAAACAGCAGAGAGTTACAGAATGTGCGACGACTCAATTAAGGATGTTCGCGCCTATGTACCTCAAAAAGTGTTGTCTTTTTTCAGAAATATGTCATATTCGGACATGTACTACAGCTAACAACATCGTGAAATTGACAAGAGGAATGATTTTGGAATGATTTAGGAATGAAATTGAATGAGTGTGTGGAGCGAGTTTTGAGTGAATTTAATGGGAGGTAATCCTATATCGCAAATTTTGTTTAGGATAAACAAAAAAAGCGATATTGCTTATCTCCCTTTCATAAAATATGCATACAAGTTCTTTACATAGCTTCCTATTCCTTCAATAGCCTATTAGACGCTTACAATTTGAATTATGTCAGTGAAATCGCGATTTTTCTCTGTCCAAATTTATTTTGAATGACGTTGTTGATTCTATATTTTTCAATGGGTTTGAGCGTTTTTGAATGGTTTGAGTGAATATTTGAAATGAGTGAATGGAGCGCTGAGGGAGCGATATAGAATGGTTTTGGTTGGGATGAATGTCAATTTCACGATGTACCTAACTGTAAATATATAGCAGTCATTTTGCATGTTTTATTTTCCAATAATTCACATGTATAATTAATTCATTGGTTAAAAACCTAGATTGGCCAACATTTTGTCTAGGCTTAGCACTTTACATACTACTGATATGAACATTGTGGAATTGTCAAATCTGATGATTTTGGAATGGTTTTAGAATTAAATTGAAAGACTATGAAGGGTGAGCTTTGAGTGGTTTTCTACGGAGGTAAAACAAAATCGATAAATTCGTTCAATTTGACGAAATTATCGATATTTTTTACCTCCCTTTAAAATTATTTATGTACTTTTCTGATTGTGTGCCTAGCCGCCGTCATATCGCAGCTTGTAGCGCGTCGGACTATGAATCTAGAGGTTCCAGGTTCGATCCCCGACGGCGTTGAGATAGTAGCTGAAGGCTAGGAAAGGATTTGGCGGTTGTACTGGTGAGAGAAATAAAAGGAAACCATTGTTAGGTGCTCCAGTCGCTGCGATATAACTGAAAAAATGTTGAAAGCGGCGTTAAATTCCATTCAATCAACCATTCAATCAATCTTCACGGATGAAATTTTTGAACGATTTCGAACATGTTTGAACAACTTTAGAGCTATTAAGTTAGAATTTTGAATGAATGATAGTTGGACCGCTTAGCGAGTGATTATGTTAGTTTTGATCGAGATGATTGTTAATGTGACGATGTGATTGACTGCACCAAGATTATCTCTTTTCGCCTTCAGTTAACCAAATTGTGAGATTGACACTCATCTCGATCAAAGCCGTTCCAAACCCCTCGCTCAGCGCTTCATTCATTCATTCCAAACACTCACTCAAACCATTCAAACACGAAAAGGATATATTCAACAACGTCATTCAAAATAAATAAAGCTAGAAAAAAATCGCGATTTCACTGACACAATTGAGATTATAAGGGTCTGATAGGTTCTTGAAGAAATATGAAGCTATTTTTAGAACTTGTTTGCATTTTTTATTAAAGGGAGGTAATAAATATCGCTAATATTTGCGATATTTGATTGCCTCCCATTAAATGCACTCAAAACTCCTTTCAAAACACTCATTCAATTTCCTTCCGAAATCATTCCAAAATCATTCAACTTGTCAACATGTAACATGGGGGCTCGTCTTAGATTGGCCATTGAGCCATTTATGTCGGCAGTGTACCGACTGGTTAGTTCAGAAAGCACATTACTGCCTAGATAGGCTTATCGTGATCAATATATGATGACTCTTAAGGGGTGGTGTGTTATGGGAAACAACTCTCACTACTGTCCTGGATAGCTTCGTCGTTTAAATACAATGTCTGACACCTGCGTCATGGAAGATCATCTTTGGCTCAGTGGTTAGCGCATTGGACTTGCAAACCAAATATTTGAATATATTTGTCCGCGTGGGTACGAGGCTGGCTCACTACGGATATTTTTCAGCTATGCTTCGGTTGAGGACAGTTCGTTTGTAAAACGATGTTGTTAACTTTAACAGTTCACATTCTATTGCAGGGGCCAAAACGTATTGGTGGGAGTGTGTCTCCCCGAGGGTACAACCAAGGACGACTTGACCTTGAAGACGTTCACACCTAATGGGATGTACTATAACAATGATGACGGGGGTATAATATGGGTAGACGATCTCGACACCCTTCTTGATGACCAGACCATGTCGAGATTATTTCTAGATGGCAGGTATGTTAGAGTTAACAACATCGTGAAATTGACGCTCATTCCGATCAAAAACATTCTAAATCATCGCTCACTCAGGGCCCCAATCATTTATTCCATGCACTCACAAAAATCGATCAAAAACGCTAGAAAACCATTTGAAAAACATTTCATTATTGTTCGAGACGATCGCCATTTAATTCAAATCGATCAAATTATTCTATGATTTTATTGGCTTTTGTGAATTTTAAAGTGTTTGATTGGTTTGTGAAGACACACAAACAGAAAAGTGCATAGATTTCATTAAAGAGGGGTATAAATATCGCTAATTTTGTTCATTCGGAACAAAATTAGCGATATAAGATTATCTCCCTCTGATTTCACTCGAAACCCAACTCATCGAACTCATTCAATTGCAGTCTAACGTCATTCCAAAAATTGTTCATCTAGTCAATTTCATAATGTTGTTAACTGTATGGCAGGAAGAATCTACGCAAAATCTGCCGTGTTCTGCTAGGTTAGCGGCAGTGCACTAGGCTGCCAATCCAGGAATCGTAAGTTTGATCCTCGGCTTGGCCAACCTTTATCCAACATTGATTAAAGTCGATGTGATGGGAGTTATTTGTCTCTCACCAACGGGCTTAGGAAAAAGAAGTACACTTAAGTGGTTTGAGCAGCTGATGACTCGGATGAACTGTGGCTGTACTGCTGTGAGTATCTACGAGTAATTCCATCAGCCTCTAAAATATAAGCTTTAAGGAAGCTATGGGTACAAACTGTAGTAGATTTCACAAATTGTCTGTTCACAACACCCCAGTCACACTGCATCCAATACCGGCCTCTCAAGTAACAGCATTAAATAGATGTAAAATTAACCGATCGGGGTTATTTGTTTTGGTCGCGAAAACTGGTGAAAATTTGGCTGTTTTGCACGAAATTCAAACTTCCGTCGTTGCCGAAAGGGAAATGATAATCTGTGTTAGGCTTGCTTTCTGTTAAGCAAAAATAGTGCCAATTCTGGTGATGCATCACAAAGTATTTGCCAACGTTCTTCTTTTTTCACAATATTCTGCGGAACACTTACCCTCGTTTTTCGGCCATTTCAGCCGGCTAAAGTCCGATACCCACCACCTTTTGTTTACAGTGTCACCGGGTGCAGAGAATCTGTCAAAAGGTCATGACCTGTTAGTTTCGTTTTCATAAATGGTCTCAAAATTACATCGTAGCATCATTTAAAGCAACTTTTTGCATTAACATATTCAAATGTCTACTCAAAACTTACCTTTGCCTATTATTTCTAATTTTGACCATGGCCAATTCGCATATTTCACACTCTACTACATACTGGGACCTATTTACGATTAAAATGTCGGGGTACATACAATGGCGGCTGTTCGTTGAAAGATAGGGGTCACATTTTTCTTGTCAGAACTCGAAAATTCAAAAAATGTATGTTGAAGAATCAACGGGCCTCTAGTCTTTTAAATGAAATTTTGTTGATCAACTCTAATTTCTATAATGCATTTGCACAACGTTTATGTATCGTATTAATGCTTTGTTTGAGAAAAAATAAATTGAATGACTTTCTTGTATTCTTATTAAGATTAAACTTAGAAGGATAATTTTAAAAAATCGTATATTTTGTCAGCATGTTCAGTATAGGGCAGAGTGTCTTTTTCACTGCGTTTATTGGGGTATAAAGTGCAATTGCCTTAGCACATGGCAAATAACGCCCGTAGGGCGTTATGTTTAAGCCATGTGCTAAGGCAATTGCACTTTATACCCCTATAAACGCTGTGAAAAAGACACTCTGCCCTTATAATTGCAATCCTCTTGGTCTAAGAAACTATTAAAATATTTGGCTAAACATTAAAGTTTCGAGTCTACTTCTCTGCGTGTATTACACAATCTATTTTTAGATCGTGTTTATTTTTTTCTCGCTATCGAAGTTAAACGGCATAAAGTTAAACAAATGGTACACAAATAAACGACAATTTGACATTCGTAGAGGTACTTATATAATTTTGACGAGTTATTCTGCATTTAAACCGAAACTATCGTGGTCGGGCTTAGCTGAGAGGGTTGCTTTGTGGTCTTCGTCGACTCGCTGTAAACATCGACTCAGAATCTGAACTGCATGACTTTAATCATAAATTCTTTCGAAAATATCTTAATTTCTAATATATTAAATATCAATATTACGATATGGAAGGGGAGCGAGAGGTTTTCGAGTTCCTAAAACACAGGACATGCAGATCGGGGGTTTCCCGATAGACCTATTGCATTTTATACAGAAATAAAGTGCAATGGATTTCCCCACGTGATGCGATTTAAAACAATCAAAATTCTTTATTTTATTAGATTGCAATTATTAGCATTTCTTTAATACTTTTCGGTGGTTTATCGAGAAATAACGGTAGATTATCACTTGATAATCTCACCACAAAAAGCAGTGAAATTATTAAAAACTTATACCCTGCTTTTGTGCATTTCATCCTATCTGACGTCATCTATGCGGGGCGAAATAAGTGACGTCACAATGAACGTTGCATAGCAATCACGTGCCAAATGACGCGCTTTACGAAAATATGTCCTAGAAGTTTCACATTTTGTCTCATTTTTGCATTAAAGAAATAGAATAATCGTTTGTTTTTCGTGTAAGATCGATTAATATTTCATTGCGTGAACATCAAAAGCTATATTTTCACTTGTGGCTGTGCCACTCGTGAAAATATAGCTTTTGTTGTTCACTCAATGAACTATAAATCGATCTTACACTGGAACAAACGATTATCCTCTATTTAATCCGTTTAAATGGAATCCTTTGTTCTTTTGTGAAGTGAATGTATTCTTTGATGCTTTTCGGTGGTTTATCGAGAAATAACGGTAGATAATCATTTGATAAACACACCGCAAAAGCAGTGAAATTATCAAAAACTTATACCCGGCTTTTGTGCATTTCAGCCTATCTGACGTCATCTATGCGGGGCGAAATAGGTGACGTCACAATGAATGTTGCATAGCAATCACGCGTAAAATGACGCGCTTTACGAAAATATGTCCTAGAAATTTCACATTTTGTCTCATTTTTGCATTAAAGAAATAGAATAATCGTTTGTTTTTCGAGTAAGATCGATTAATATTTCATTTCGTGAAAAACAAAAGCTATATTTTCACTCGTTGCTCTGCCCCTCGTGAAAATATAGCTTTTGTTGTTCACTCAATGAATTATAAATCGATCTTACACTGAAACAAACGATTATCCTCTATTTATTACTGCAAATAGCTTTTTGTTACTACTTGTAAGGTAAGTTCCTTTTGGTGTATCATTTTCAATACATTTTTCTTTCGATTTGATAGCAGCAAAGCTGGATGTACGTGAATGAATTTTGGTCCGGTGACTTTTTTTTGAATCTGTGAAGACAGATCCAATGTTTTTGTCATGCTTTTTACAGTGTTAAGCACTGCAATATTTTCCTACGCAATGTTATGCCATTAAAAGAAATATATGTAATTTTCAAAGCAAAATGATTGAGACCTACATGCGCCCATCTATTTCACATTCATTTGTTTTTAACTTAAAAAAAAACTATTCTCGTCATAAATATCGAATTTTGTTCACATAAAAGAAGTTGTATAAAAGTTGCTACGAATATGAAAATGATACCCCAACGGTATAAACCTTTCATTGGAATAAAATTCAATTTTATTGACCATTCAAAGTTAAGAGAATATCTAGAGTCTTTTGATTCATGTTGAAGATATTTTGCAGAAATGAAAGATAGCCATATTCCATTTTTTTTTAATACAAATTAAACTTATTTTGAGATGATTTTTTTCGATTTCTAAAATTCAAATGGCACCTACTTATAGAGAATGCATGAATAGATAACACAGTCTTTTAGCACATTAGTGGACTTAGGGCTCGCTTTAAAGCTCTCTATGAATTATTTTGCAATCTATATTTGAATAAATAGTTATGTCTTTCTTTCTTTGCAATAATAGCGTATTTCACGTTTTTTTTCCGGCGTTAACATTTGCAGAGACCTTAAAAATGATTTAACCCATTTTCGGGTCACATCAAATGTTAACCCCCTCAAACGTGAATTACCTTTACATAATTCATTCTTATTCAGAATGTTATATGTGCACTTCACTAGTAGTATGGAGAGAGACCCGGCCTGGGATCATTTTGATGATGGTCATTGTCCGGGTTCATCGTGTCCGAATCTGAGAATCACATTGAATAATGCACCAACTAGTTATACTCCTTGCTTTACGGCCACACCGGAAGAGGTAGTATTGCTTTAAGTTTCACTTTATGATGATGACTCATATATGTTCTCATATATGAATTGCTTTTAGCGATAAAATCGATGGTAAAAATCGACCATGAAACCGGAAACAAACATCTTTCAAATCAAAAACTTGTTCTCACAGGTTGAATGGGTTACAAGCGACTATTCATAGCATATTAACCCTTTGCTGTTTAATCCCTGCTTTTTACGTGCCTGTGACCTTATGATTGAGAAAACATTGAGAAAAAACACTATTTTCTACCCTGCTGAATGTTTTTTTTTTTTTTTCATATCAAATCCACTTTAAATTTTCGTCTGCAAAACCCTTGAATTTGGACAGGTCCAAAATTTTGTAAAACAGGAAAGTGTTAATAGACACATGTAAACTCAAGCTGAATGTATTTATCGTGTCTCAGATACGGTGTTTAGACCAGCAATTTCAAGTGTGTGATCTAAGATCAATTTCACATCGAAAATGATAGGAGAAAACGGTTTCTCGAACCTCACTCTTTCTTGCGGATACATACCTTGACTGTTACTAAATTAATTAGAAAAGTCGCGTGATCTTCTGATAGCATTCTCCATTTAAATCATTTGGTTGATTTACAGAGAGAGAAAGAAATGTGAAGGTTACATAAAGCAGAGAAGAGGTTAACAAATTTAACACCACAATGACCAATTTCATGTCGAAAAAAATCCTAAATTTTCCCGATTGTTCTGTAACTTTCTATGCAATTATCAACTGTGAACTACTAATATCTACTACGCTTTTTTGTCGATACCACACCGGTAAAACCTTTTATTTTCAATCAAAACCAATAGGTGTCAAAGCCTAATAAACACTATATATATCAGCCGAATATTGGTAGGGAGGATTAAGTAGGAACGAATGACTGTATTTTATTTGCAAATATTGTAAGTTACACTTAGTTTTATGACATACATATCCACACGAATTTGCACTTTTACCCCGATCCTTGTCTTTATGTCTATACAAAGAAACTTAAATGTTTAATTACAGTTGGCCGCAGACATTTCGATTGGATCTACCGAAGAATGTTCAATGGCGAAGGGAACACTTGACCCGGTAAGTAAGGGTATAGACACTGATATATCTTCTTATGCAACCATGTTTTAATGCCAATCGTTACTATGGAAAAACTATCATTTTATTAATGTATATTCGAATAGCTAAAAAAGTTGTACATGCCAAAAGAAGTTTGTCTTTTATTGTTTGGAATAAATGAAATGATGATAGAATCGGTTAAACAAAGAGCACAGTCTGTTATTCGTCAACGATCATTCGACTCTCTTGCGCCCAAAAAAATTAGAACATGAGAGATATAGAGGATATGGAAAAAGTGGTCACGAATACCAAATGTATGAAACGAGTCATCTATAAACAGGTAAAACGATGCTTTGTCGAGTTTTATCAGTTTTAGATTACAAGCTCATAAACTTGGTAATTTATTGCACAAATTTGATATTCTATATTTAATATCGAATGTATGCTATAAATCGGTGGAACTATTAGAATTGATTGGTTAAAAATATATTTTCGCGCAACTTATAGCGCAGATTATTAAATGACGACATCACAGCCACTATGACGTCACTTTACGATAACAAAATAACGTGTATATATTCGCTCTATGGTCTGTCATTTGCATTTTGTAATACACTAGTGAACAACATCCGAATTATATAAAAAATATTCAATGGGTCCCCCCTCCCCCCCCCCCCCCCCGCGCAATTAGTTAAATTATACTGTTGTTTATCGAGAAACGATATAGCTGGTCTGTACTTAAAAAACAACATCTTTCGGCTCTTTGTTGTCAATTTCTATTTTTCTTTCCAGAAATGGGGAGCTGGTGACACTCTATCTGCCAGAGATGGTGGTTTTAGAGAATGGGGGAGCTGGGCTGAATGCTGTAATGGTAGGTTTTGAGAGGGCACCTGTAATGTTATGACGAAATATAATACGTTTATTTTGACTGACAGAAGGTCTCCGAGTTCGTGCAACTTGTGGGGAAATCGAAATGACCCTGGACACTTGTCTTGGCACCTTTGCGCGTATGAAGGATTGTGACTAGAGCTTGGACATGTACTCTGGTATCCGGAAGGATAACGATCCTTCTCGTGTCCCGAAGTTTACCCGTTACCCGACTATTGTATAAGAATTATGTTCTTTTGGCGATCAACTTCAGAAAAGAAATGAAGACTATTTGAAACATTTCGCCGTTTCCTATGTATCAAAATTTCAAATGACACAAACCAAATACTGTTACATAACTAAAGGTTTTGTCAACATGATTTAAGGGCTGTAAATGAACGTATTAATTGATAAAAGTACAAAAAGAATTCCAAAACGTTCTTACAGTAAGTAACATTGCGAAATTGACAAGTTGAGTGATTTTGGGCTGATTTTCGAATCAAATTGAATGAGTGCGATGAGCAAGTTTTAGTGAAATTCAAGGTAATACAATATCGCTATTTTCGTCCCAATTGGACGGAATAAGCAAAATTTTTCTTATAACCCCCATTTCATAAAATAAACGTACATTTCCCTTTTCCCCTACACAAATAAGACGTTCAAAAGAAAATACCAGCGAATAAAATTATGCAATTACTTGATCGAATTGGATGAAATTATTATTGGTTAGGACGTTTTCGAAGAGGTTAAAAAAAATTCGGTGCGTCTTAGTGTGGTTGGAGTGAGTTATTGGGATAAATGAATGGAGCGCTGAGCAAATGACTTGAATATTTTGATCGATGTGAATGCCAATTGCTTGATATAATTAACTGTAATTCATAATATATGAATAGCTGCTTTCTTCTAGCTCTAATTGCAATGATTTTGAATGAAATTATCATTATTTGACCCTGGCTCTCGATATGTTTGCTGATATTTTATATCAGTTCTTTAATCTTAGATTATATACCCGTCTGATATATACCTTTTGATAAGTTCTGTCTTGTATGTTTATGTATGTATGTTCTTGGTGACAATCCTATAACTGGATTTTTAAACCATAAAGGAATTTGGATTTGAATTTTAATATATTTCACAGCAGACAGCACGAATCCTGTGGAGACAACTCGAGTCCGAACATGTACCTTCCCGACACCATACGGGGGTGGAGCGGGCTGTTCTGGAGAAACAACAGAGACTAAAGTCTGTGACGTCCCATGCCCTGGTATGTAACACAATGGGATTTATCATCCGCGATCCCTTTTCTGTACATTATCTTTATCTAGAATTTCTTTCTAGCAATAGTATGCATTCGTTCGGAAATAATGACCACAAGGAAACTCAATCAAATCAAATCCGAAAAAAGTTACAAAAGGATGCAAAAAGTTTTCCAATTATACCCTACTTCGCACTGAGGTGAACGTGCAAAGCTCGTTTAATTGAAAAACCGTTTGCACCGTTATGTCATCCGGAACGCAAGGCTGGTGGACACAGGGCTGATTTTCCTTTTTCACCTATCGAGTCATATTTATTTACAAAAAGAGGCCTGGTAAAGGTACGATGAATCGCTGTATTGAGCTTTCAATATTGGGGTGTATTCATGTTAAGTTTAGTGGCCATTTGATTGTATCTGTGATATTCGTAAGGCAACAGGACCTTTTTACAAGAAAATCTAAAACATGAAATGTGCAATGTAGATGGATAACGAATCTATGAAGCATTAGTCAAAGAATCAACTTTGGTTAACAAAATGATTTAAGAATGTTCAATTTTTATTTTAACTGAAAACTAAAACTCGGTACAGAATCCTCAACAAGCTAAGAAGAGAAATATTTCACAACGTTTTAAATAGCTAATCAAAAACTGATCGTTAACTTAGACAAAATAACAAGAACCATTTAAAGCGTACCAGGCTTAATTCAAACCTTGGTATATTTACATTAAAATCAAAGTATCGAAAGCATTTGTGAAATCAGACCTTTGTCTATTACTCAAATCAGATCATATCCCAAAACAGGAGTATTTTTATTCTAATCGGACAAGGTTAAAACATGTGTTTTCTGAAAGACTTCAAAACAAAGGAAGCGCAAAGTAGCTTGAGGACATCTCAGACCATGGGCTACTGAGACCCCTGTTCCCCCCCCCCCCCCCGGCGGAATTTTGTACTCTTGCGAGCTGGGCTTTTGTAAGATACGTTACTTTGAATTCACCCACCCTATATCCTTATTAAATGCTACATTTTGCTCCCATTTTGTGAATTTTTTTGGGCAGATTGGTATCTTTAGTACTATCTCATACATGATTCTTGAGTATGAGTGATCAAACATCCACAGAATCCTGTATGGTTCAAGAAAATGTTTGAAATATACGTTACAATTATAAAATTGTTTCCCCATATTCGCCTATATAAAATTATTGGCATTTCGGCGCCAAAAATATGCAAAGTCAACACTTGTTGGTAAAATTCATTATATAATAGTTTATTTTGGTTTGTATGTTACTTGCTTTATACATAGAAATGTAAAGATTTGAGCACATGTCCTTTTAAACCCTTTTTACAATGTAATTTAATATGCGGCTAATAAACAGAAAGGCGAAGTATGGCAGCTGCAATTTACTACTCTTATCATGCATAATAAAACAAGAATATAATTTATTACTGATATCCTTATAACAACAAATGCTAAATGTCTCTGAAGGAATGTTGTAACATACGTTACTTCAAAATATTTTACCAGAACCTGTTTAAACTGTTTTATTTTCTATCAAAAAGGGTTAAAATTCTTTAAAGTTTTTAGCTCTCAGTTCTGTTTCATGGAAAATGCATCGATACTGAAGGCAAATGCGTGACCAACGAAAGATCGAAGATCCCCTAGCACTAATGGTAATAAAATTTAGACCGTAATTGAGAAGTCAGTGTTATATCTTTGAACGACCAAGAACGAAATTCTTATTGAATTCTGGTTTTTACGTATCGTCTTTTATTGTTAAGTGATAGATAACACAAATTGAAGTTAGTATCATTTGTAAAAACCCATCTCACAAAGTTAAAGTTTTGATGAAAAGATTTGAGATCATATTTTTGAAATAGCCAAATCATTTATACATGTATATCCAATTGTTGAAGCACAGATCTTGATAATTATTTTAAATTAGAAATTATAGTAAAAATACTGGCATTTTGATATTTACATTTTGATAGATATGGATATGTACTTTGAATTGAATTATACCGATTGTTTAATTTCATCATAGGGAATTATCTGTTCAGTTCAATTACATATCTATCTATCATACAATGCAGCATGACAGCCAGCTAAAAGAATATAAGCAATTGAAGCATTTTTTAAAATAACTAAGTTACTTAAGCATTATATCATTCATCTCTCATTTCGTGCATGGGTTTATTCATTGCCTATAATTGTTTTGAAACAGAATACCGACGGTCATAATCTAGTAACATATGTTACCATTTGTATGATAATTATCTTAAATGCACTTCATTGTCAATACTGTACCCATTTAAATCAAAATCATTGTTTCTCTTTGATTAAGATGGGATAAAATTGGTTTTACTGCATGTTTTACCAACTGTTTGTCTGGAATGTTGGCCAAGTGGTTAGAATAAAATTTAATGGTTAGTAGAAGAGTCTTGTACTTGTGCACATAAGAATAATATGAGAGTTATGCCCAAGAACCATGTGTATATTAATTAAAATGGGCATTCTTCGATTCTTTTCTCTACTTTAACACAAACTGCATGTACATATATATTGAAAGTCAGCAAGCAATGTTAAACAGGAATGTAAATAGAATGTTAAATCACCAGCCATTTACACATAAACACCTATAAAGCCCTTATAAGCATGCGACTTATAGACCCATCATGCAATTTTCTTATTTTTATGAATCAAGTCTTGGGTTGTATTTGAATGAGGGCTTGAATTTGATGAAATCCTACTGCTTAAGCAATTTATCATAATTCATTTATTGTTTCAGAATGTAAGATATTATAAAGAAGCGCTATTTCTATCTAAGATATGTTTCTTTCTGCATAAAAAGTACTTGTTTTTTGTAACTAGTTCTAAGTTTTAGCATTTTTTAAGCATCTATATATTACTGAAATCTTTACTTTTGTTAGAACTAATCATGTTCAAGAGAATTACAATTGAAGTGCATCTAATTGTCCTTTGGAAGCAGCAATTATATTTGATTTCCCAAGAAAAAGTACTTTAATTGTAACATATATTACTCTATTTGATAGCTAAATCAAAATGTATATGGCAATGTTCTATTCATTTGAACATAATATGGTTAAGCTCATGTAAATTTTCAGTCTTGAACTGAATTGCGCAGTTTCTTGGCAAAACTAGGATTGCCTGCAATGTACTTTGCAATCAATTCGAAATGAAAGAGAGCTAAAAATGCTTCAAGGAATTTTCAGGTCATTTTAATAGTATAACATTTTTTTCATGGCGGCTTATCCAAATAACCATGAAATCCTTGTATTTATCGTATACATCATTCCATTCATCACATCATCCTTTTAAAGATTCTAGTTTCTCATACAACCAAGATTAATGATAATCAACTCGTTTGTACAGGCCGATGAAACCTAGTACATATGATATGGAGTCAATTGCGCTACCAAATCCGATGTGCTACCAACTGGGCTATGATCATGATCAACTCTAAGAAATATTTGCAACTTTTCTGTACTAGATGGATAGAAATATTGCTTAGAAACATTGTAGGAACAGCTTTTTTCATCTTTTTTTTAATCATCATTTTTCACGATGAAAACTGCCTCTTATCATCAGAAGTATCGCATGTATCTTATGTTTTATTCTAAAAATGTGAAAAAAGTCTCAAACATAGAAGAAACCGTAAGGTGCCTCAACATTGTGTTTGGTGCATTTCCTTAAACAATGATACAGTTCAATAATAATTAAAGCTATAAATAAGTGGTAACGTATTTGCACGCTTTTAAAACCACAATGAGTCTTGAAATGATTAAAATTTATATCGAAACCCTAAAAATACTTTAAACAGTTATGATATATAGTTTATTTAGGTAATGAGGGATTTTACAACCATTGCAATCAGATGAGATATGAATAAGCCTATGGTAATTGATGGGTAAATTGGTTACTTCAGAGTAACACCTTTTGCAAATAGCTTGATGGCCAGATGCATGATTTTTTTTAAAAAAAATCTTCAAAAGAACACAAGCTTATAGAAAACACAGTAAACAAAACATTCAGTGGGGCATTGATGAATATAACATTTCTTTTGAATACATTAAATTGAAATTTAAATGTGACGTATTTTACTCCCGCGCATTGCTTGTAAGGGATATAACGTTCAAGTCATAGTATAAATTGGCTTCAAATACCCTCAGAATCACAAATATCATTAACAAAACATAATATCAATTTTTTTTTTACTAAATTACGGTAAATTTCTATTACAAGACATACAACTAAAATTGTTATATGAAAATGTAATGGGTAGTTTTCTTTAAAGTAACTTATCTCGCATTTGCCCTAGTGGCCAGAGTGCTAACAAGTCTCGAAATGTTTAATATTGCATAAGCTTTCAGAAAAGCACTTTTGACAATCTTCCCAATGGGGCAGCTATGGAAAAATCATTTCTATCCATGTGAATTTGTGAATTTCTTTGAAATTCAAAAGTAACGTATTTTACTTCCATATCATGCCTTCAAGGGGGGTTTATTTACAAAGTATTACTATAAATTTGCTCTACATCCAATCAGCAACATATATTTTGGCATTAAAAGATCACTTCTTGTCAATTGGACTCAACTTTTCACTGTACAAAACTAAAATCTTGTCTTGAAAATTTGACTGGTAATTAACTTCGAAGTAACATATCTCACAACTGCCCAATTGGTAAGAGTACTAACAAGTCTAAAAATGTTTTATATACCACGGGCTATCAAACAGGCAATGTTAACGAAATTCCCAGTGAGGAAGGGTTAAGCAATTTATTACTATATTCATAGTTTTCTATGAAATTTAAGGGTAACGTATTTTACACCCCATATCATGCCTCTTAAGATGACCAGATTTTTCAAAAAAATCCATAAATGGGCCACACAGTTATTCAGCAACACAAATATATGTATAAGAAGGCAACTTTTTGCCATTTTGACTTCAATTTTTAGGGTACTCTTTTAAAATTCATTTTCAAAATTTTGTGGGGTGTGTTACTTTAAAGAAACGTATCTTACAAAAGCCCCACTCGCCAGAGTACTAACATATTTCAAAATGTTATATATACCATGGACTTTCAGAAAAATATGGTCTTCAAAATCCCCCCTGGATGGAGGGAACAAAACCCATTCTGGCTCATAGACTATCTGAAGCCCCTTTTCGTATCAATTTTTGATACCTCCCACGAAAAAAGCACATTGATTTTAAGATTCGTGTATTCAGATTTCTAAACTCGATAAATACGATTTTCAGTACGCAACTACACTATATTTTCGAAGTTTGCTAAAAAGTAGTTCAATAGGAAAGGAAATATATCTTTTTATTGAGGATTTATTGCCTTCTTGCTTCATGTTATTAAAGGTTAGTAATAGAAGACTGGTATCGAATATTCATGCAGTTAGGGTTTTAGTTAACTACCCCTATGGAATAAAAAATGTTATTCTTCTCTTAAGTGAATGGTGTTTGGTCGCCATGGACTAGTTGGGATGAAAGCACCTGTTCTACCGGAATCTGCGGTATGAAGATTAAAACACGGACCTGTGACGGTGTCGCTAATGGGGGAGACTATTGCAAGGGGTGTGGCAGGACAAGAAGCACGTGTAATAATGATTGTGCAGGTAATGAATAACACATTACTTTCAATATCATCTTTAACATTCTAATTCTAATTAATTTGTAATTTAATTCTAGTAACTCACGATCTATGATCAATGTGTTGTACAGTTAAGTACATTGTGAAATTGACAAGATGATTGATTCTGGAATGATTTTGGACTGAAATTGAATGAGTGTGTGGAGCTAGTTTTGAGTGAATTTAATGGCAGGTAATCCATTATCGCTAATTTTGTTCAAGATGAACAAAATTAGTGATATGTATAACCTCCCTTTAATAAAATATGCATACAGGTTCTTTGAGTAGCTTTCTATGTCTTCATGAACACATAATACGCTTTCAAAATTCAATAGTATCAGTGAACTCTTCGATTTTTCTACCTATTTTTATTTTGAACGAAGTTGTTGTTATATGTTTTTCAGTGAGTTTGGAGCGTTTTTGAATGGTTTGAGTGAGTGTTTAGAATGAATGAATGGAGCGCTGATTGAGCGATTTAGAATGGTTTCGATTGAGATGAATGTCAATTTCATAATGTAATTAACTGTAAGCACTGTTATGGGCGTTAAGGATAGAACGAACTACATGTACTATAAGGATTTTTACAGATTTTACAAGAAAAATGAACATTATACTTAGGATTCAACATGACATATATTTTTGAAAACCATTTCGAGGGCTCAATATGACATAGCCTTTTCAAGGGGTCAACATGACAAATAACTTGCAAAACCATTTTGAGGTATCAACACAGCATTAAATTTGAAATATCAATTTAAGGGGGTCATTATAAAAAAACAAATATCATTTTGAGAGGTCTACATTACAATAACTTGTCAAATCATTTCGAGTTGAAATCAAGGCATATATACTCAGTTCCAAAAGAAAGTGTGCACTTTTAAAATTCGATTATCTCGAAATAAACTCAATGTACCGTCACAAAATTTTGCATAAAAAACCTCAACACTACTGACCTTCAATACTTTGAGAAATAAGGCATACGGAACTCATTGACTTTGGGCTGGAAAAGGATCCTTGATTTTGAGTGATTTGCTTAGGATCCAACAGTTGATGAATGGCTTTTTTGGAATCGCATTCAGTTAAATTTCTGTGACCTACCTTGTAATAAATTCATATCTGAATGACAAATACACACTATAAAACAACGTAGGTTGACGTACAAATTTCGTGTGTTGGCGAAAATTAACCCCGTGCGAAGAAAACTTTCCATAAAATTGAATTACCATTCATATTCCAATAGAAATCGTATGTATTCGCTTGGGCTTCCACTGTTACGTATCAAATAATATTGTATAACACTTTTGCACCGTTGTATCTGACGTTATTGACCAATCAACGTAGCGATTATAACGTTGGCGCTGGTGTGACGTCTAAAAGTAAACTCAAACTTCTGTTTTGAAATGGTAGGGAGTCCCTAGTCAAACTAGGAAAAACCTTTAAAGCAAATTTCTCATTACCAGAAAAGTAATTCTAGAAGGGCTAATATCAACATTATATGTGCTGAAGAAGTGCCCACAGTATACGCAACTTTTTTCGAAATCGGATTTCATGCCTAGTTTCTAAATGGTCATATCTAAAACATGCAATAGATTTTACAAGCAAGAGCTCCCCCAACTTGCAAAAAAACAAGGAAAACAAAAAAGGGAAACTGCACACTTTCTTTTGGAACTAAGTATAACTTGCAATACCATTCGGAGGGATCACCATGACATATAATTCTTTCAATATCTTTTACATGGACTAAATCTCATATCATTTGAAATACTCTTTCGAGGGCGGCAACATGGCATTTAATCAAAGATACCATTTTTAGCGGTCAACACGTCATAAAACTTGCAATGTTATCTCAAGGGACCAACAAGGCATAACACTTGCAATATCATTTCGGTCAACATGAAATTTACATTTCTCATTGCCATATCGAGCAGAAAACATGACATATAGAATTGCAATGTATACTGGGACGAAAAAGAAACGCCAGGTAATCTATATTGATTGTTTTAAGGATAAATTGTATTACATTCATTTTGTTTGAAATGTCATCTGATTATGTGAGAAAATATACCTTTTAACGATGACCCTTCTTGTTTTGCAAAACACGGCCGAACATATCAGTATCTTGTGTGTCCTCCATGCGCAGCTGTGGCAGCCCTGAATCGTCTATGTTGCATATTTAATGTACGCCGGCGTATCTTTTTCGTTCTAGCATAATTTCTAGGGAGAAACATGACTTGTAAAGTGTAATTTCAACGCCCATTTGTAAAAGAATGGCTGTAAACCCCATTCATTTTCCGCCATTTTGTTTTCGGCCTTCTCGTGCAAGAGCGACATACGTCGTGAGTATAATTTTGGTAATTTGTTCTATATACACGTTTTTATGTACTTACCAATGAGTAATCAATTACTTTAGAAACGAAGTAATCCCTTTTTTTTCTGTGGCGGAGGTAAACATAATGAAGAAAAAAAACCTTTGGTTGGTCTTGTCCTGATCAAAACCTTATACACCTTTTTTATTTGAACGAATTAAGAGATATTCTTTTACACGTGCCTCGTTTGGTATCATACAAAACTGACAGTTGTTCAAAGTCATTCAGAAAACATTAAAGAAATCAATCAAATTGTAAATTTTATCACGTTACTTAGTAAATTGAAATGGTGGTTTTTATAGAACTGTTAAGAACATAGTGAAATTGACAAGCTGAATGACTTTGGAACGGAATTGAATACTAGTAAGTGTGTGGAGCGAGTTTTGAGTAAAATTAAATGGAGGTAATCAAATATCGCTAATTTTGTTCAAAATGAACAAAATTACCGATAATTATTACCTCTATTAAAAAATATGCGTACAGGTCCTATAAATAGGTTTAATGCCACAAAGCTATCATGCGCTTCAACTCTTCAAAAAAGTCAGTGAAATCGCGTTATTTTTTCTAGCGAATTTCATTTTGAATTTATTTTTTATCTTAGCATTTCAGGCGAGTTCGGAGCGTTTTTTATGGTTGGAGTGAGTGTTTGGAATGAATAAATGGAGCATTGTGTGAGCGCTTTTGAACGTTTTTGATCGGAATGATTGTCAATTTCACGATGCCATTAACTGTATATGTACAAAATTACAGAGAGAAGTGAATGGTCCCAATGGTCGAGATGGTCTGATTGCTCCTGCTCGTATGGCTCCTCTGGCGTGAAGTCTCGAACACGGACCTGTCTTGACGGTGACACCGAAGGAACCAACTGCAATGGCTGCAGTATGAACTGGAGCACGTGTGAAAACAACTGTTTAGAAGATTAGCCGGAAACTGAATACAAAAAAATAATACTCTTCTTGTATGATAATGAAAATTAGTTGAAGTGGATTACCAGGAAAACTTCTACAAGCATTTACGAAAAAAGATATGAGCCTGTGCGTGATATTTCCCACAATTTGAAATTTTCGTGAGTTACGAACAGGTGCAAAAATAGGTAGCGTAGACAGCCACATATTGTTAATATGATTTATGGTCTACAGCTACTCTGAGACCTTATCTATCTATAGAGCGCAAAGTGAAGACTCTGGTCAGACTGTGCGGCTGCACAGGCTAGCCAGAGTCTTTGCTTGGCCCACATTTGAAATTGTTGGAAATGTCGCGCACAGGCTCATATTATTTTTCTTGCACAATCCTGAGAAAGAATACATCCTACTACAAGAAGACAAACTTTATACTTATTCGAACATGAAGGCGCCGCGTTACTGCAATAAACCTAATCTTTGCCTTTTTTGTCTTATCTAAATTAAAACACCCTTTATCTACTAATCTGAATTATTACGCATTTCATCATTTTTTGTTACCAATTTAGAATTAAAATTTCATTTGTATTTGAACTTAATGAATTTGAATCTGTGGTTGTGTAGCCTTGGTTGTTTGGACCTGATCCAATTCTAAAACATTTAGCTTTCTTCTAGCACATTTCAAATATAGTGATATATGTGTGTGTGTGTGTGTGTGTGTGTGATTGTTCATGTCCTACCCTTTTTGGCCTTTTTTTCATATATCTTTGCTATGAATTTAAGCCTCAAATTATTATGGTTAAAAAATATTTGACTATTTTATTAAAAGACTTCCAAGAGAGTAAACTAGCATACGTTTAATCGATGAATGTTGGAAGATTTTAAACTTAGAAAAAAAAGAAAAACGGCTTTTGTCTAGGACTTTACAACGTTACTTTTGTCTATGACATTAAGACGAGACTTTGTTGAGTCATGTCAAATTCTCATAGCCGAGACTAGATAACATTGATATCTTAAAACACTAACATGGTATTCTATTTATAATGCATTCATTTTCAGCAAATCTATTCTACTGAACCCTTAACAATTAAGGAAATTCAGTTGAAAGGGTACGCAAATTGGTCTAAAAACAGAATGCCATGATAACATATTAAACAGACAGGTGATAACAGGTCGATACAGGCTTCGTTGCATGAAAAAATACTATCCCTGTTGTAAACAAAACTTTTTCAGATGTACAGCCCGAGTATAGGCTACACTTCCTGCTTTCTTCTTTAATCATTGACGCCGTCACAGCGAAGCTGGTACAGTTAAAACCATAGTGAAATTGACACTCATTCCAATCAAAAGCGTTCTAAATCATTCACTTAGCGCTCCATTTATTCATTTTAAACACTCTCTCAAATCGACCAAAACGCTCATTAGAAATCATTAGAAAAAAATAAAAATCGTTCAAGAAGTTCAGCAATAAATTAAAATCTATCGACCTTTTTTATAAGCTGGTTGGGACTTTCAAGTGTCTGATTGGTCCACGAAGACAAACAAACAGAAAAGTACGTAAGTTTCATTAAAGGGAGGTAATTAATATCGCTAATTTTGTTCATCTTGAACAAAATTAGCAATATTGGGTTGCCTCTGTTATATATAAACTATAAATAAACCTAATGGTAATTACCATGTCTATTTTTAGAAAAATCCTGGGATTTTCCAATATCTCTTGACACTTTAAGGTAATATATATGTAGAAGATTTTAGATCTTTCTAGAAAGGCCTTTTAGAAAGTGATTCTGACTCTAGAGTATTCTTATGTTCTATGCTATTCCAGATTGTTCTATAGTATTATATAAAGGGGTTCCTACAGCATTCTTGGTTCACTTGATTTAGACTTATGGTTTCATTTAGTAGTACTGTGATAAACTAAAAGGGGATTTCTTGTTATCTTAAAAGTGTGTTTGAAAGCGTGTTTAATTTTAAATTCAGATATTATTGGACTTATTATTTGTGGACCAGGAACTTAATTAAATTGGATCTAAAATTTAAAACTCTAGGATTAAACATTCAAGGTATTGTA
The DNA here is from genome assembly GCA_948146395.1 of Fragum whitleyi. NCBI lineage: Eukaryota > Metazoa > Mollusca > Bivalvia > Cardiida > Cardiidae > Fragum > Fragum whitleyi. Next base: position 8,119,412 of record OX411558.1, read on the forward strand.
ATTTGTTTTTGTATTAGTTTCATATTGTCAATAATTCTGTAATTATTGTCAATAAATATTGTTAATTGTAAAGTTTGTTGCTGGCTTCTTTGTTCGTGTTACATTGGCATGTAACAAATTGGGGGCTCGTCCGGGATACGAACATCAGACAAACAAACAAAACAAAACAAATCAAACAAATTCTTTATTTAAATCTGCTGTTCAAAATTATTTAAGAAATTAATTTCATATTTCAATTTTGATAAATCTAGAGTGTACTTTCACTATTATTTATCGAAATCTTACATTCTTGTTTGAATACAGCAACAAGCTACCATGTCTTTTGACTTAGAAAAATTTACGCACGAACCTTCCGTGGAGTTATTGAATTTGGGTAAAAAGCCTGACTTGCTCAATCTTGCCAAGCATTATGAATTAAAAAAAGTCAAGTCCTCATTGCGAAAGCATGAAATTAAGAATATTTTGGTTCAATATTTTGTTGATGAGGACATTTTTGATGAAAAGGCTCTGTCTCTCATTGTTGATGTTCCATCAGTTTCAAGCTCAAGAGAGCTTGAACTGTTGAAACTTCAACAAAGGGAGAAGGAATTGGAAATAGAAAGAGAGAGAGAAGAGAGAAAATTACATGAAAAACAATTAGAAATTGAAGAGAAGGAAAGAGAAAGGCAATTTCAAAGAGAAAAGGATAAGCGAGAAAGAGAAGAAAGAGAACGAGAAGAAGAGAGAGCAGAGAGAGAGCGAGAAAAAGAACGAGAATTTCAATTACGATTAAAAGAATTAGAAATACAAGATAGAGCAAATCAGCCCAGATATATGTATAATGACCATTTTGATGTTACAAAACATTTTAGGCTTGTTCCTCAATTTCAAGAAAATGAAGTCGATACATATTTCGAACATTTTGAAAAAGTTGCAAATAACTTGAAATGGCCAAAGGAGCAATGGACCTTACTTCTCCAAAGTGTCTTAGTAGGAAAAGCTCGCAATATTTATTCGCAACTTAGAACAGAACAAAGCAATGATTATGATACTGTAAAAGAACTCATTCTCAAAGGTTATGAGCTGGTACCAGAAGCATACAGACAACAATTTAGAAATTGTAGAAAAGAATCTGGCCAGACTCACGTTGAATTTGCAAGAAACGAAGAAAAATTATTTGACAGGTGGTGATATTCTAAGAAGATAGACCAAAATTATGATAATCTTAGACAACATATATTAATTGAACAATTCAAAAATTGCATTCAATCTGACATTAAGTCACATTTAGATAAAAAAACTGTTGAAACTATACATGAAGCAGCTCGTTTAGCTGATGATTACTACCTTACACACAAAAATTCGTTCGTTAATAAAGCAAAACCTACTTCCTCACATCCCAAAAATAAATCTATGTCTGGTGATTCATCTAGCATGTCTAGTCATTCAAATTCACCTAAACCAAAGTCTACTGGTGAAACCAATGATCAAAACCCCTTATCTCGAGTACATTGTACTTTTTGTAAAAAACCAGGTCACCTTATTTCGGAATGTTTTAGATTAAAAAGGAAGAAGGAACTGAGTGCAGCCAAACCTACAGGGCTCACCAGCCTTCAGCCTAAATCACAGCCTTCTTTTGAGTTAAATTCAATTGTTAAGGCAGAACCAAATTCTGATTCCTGTATGGAGATTTTTGAGCCGTTCATGTTGGATGCTTTTGTATCACTTTCAGGTGATATGTGCCCACCTGCCCCTATTAAAATTTTAAGAGACACAGGAGCTTCTCAATCTCTTATTTTAGCAGATGTTCTGCCTTTTTCTGAGAAGACTTCGTCTGGTACTAGTGTCCTTATTCAGGGTGTAGAGTGTGGTGTTATTAATGTTCCTCTTCATAAGGTTAATTTGTCCTCAGATTTGGTTACTGGTTCTGTTGTTGTTGGTGTTAAACATTCTTTACCATTTAAAGGTGTACATTTATTGCTAGGCAATGACTTAGCTGGAGATAAGGTTGTTGTTAATCCTCTTGTAACTGACACACCTAATGTAGGTCAAACAGATGATCCTATTTTGCAGGAAATACCTGATTTGTACCCGTCATGTGCAGTAACTCGGGGTATGGCTTAAAAAGCTTCCTTGAAAAATTCAAATGATATTGACTTAACTGATACTTTTGTTGGTCAATATTTCAATGACGAGATTAAAAAGTCTTTTAATCTTAGTCTGCCTGATACTCAGACAGACTCGTCAAAACTTTGTCAGTCATCTCCAAGGTCAAATGACCAAGGTCATGAAATGCATTCAAAGTCAAAGTTAATCCAGGAACAGCAAAATGATCCTGAGATTTCAAAGTTAATTAATAGGGCATTACCCGAAAAAGAAATGTCTCAGTATCCTGTTTATTACTATAAAAAGAATGGTATTCTGATGAGAAAATGGCGACCATTTGATGTCTCAGCTGATGATGATTGGGCTGTTCATCACCAAATTGTTGTTCCAAAGTCATATCGCCATGAAATACTTAGTATAGCACATGAAAGTCCAATGTCTGGTCATTTAGGTGTAAACAAGACTTATCACAAGATTATGAATCATTTCTTTTGGCCTGGGATTAAATCGGACGTTTCGAAATATTGTAAAGGTTGCCACACTTGTCAAATGGTAGGTTAACCTAACCAAGTTATTCCAAAAGCAAGGTTACAACCCATTCCAGCTTTTGATGAACCTTTCAGTCGAATAATAATAGACTGCGTTGGTCCTTTACCAAAAACTAAGTCAGGTTCTGAATATTTGTTGACAATTATGTGTGCTTCTACTCGCTTCCCAGAAGCAATTCCTTTAAGAAACATTAAGGCAAAGTCAATCATTACGGCTCTTGTCAAGTTCTTTACTTTTGTTGGCCTTCCAAAATCAGTTCAGTCTGATCAAGGATCAAACTTCATGTCAGGCATATTCCAACAGGTTATGCATGAATTAGGTATCAAGCAATATCGGTCATCTGCTTATCACCCTGAAAGTCAAGGTGCTTTAGAAAGATTTCATCAGACCCTAAAAAATATGATAAGGTCATATTGTTTCGATACTGAGAAAAATTGGGATGAAGGTATTCATTTGCTATTATTTGCAGTCAGAGAATCTATTCAAGAATCTCTTGGCTTTAGCCCCTTTGGGTTAGTTTTTGGTCATTCTGTTCGTGGGCCATTAACACTCTTAAAAGAGAAATTTCTTGCTGATGATGAAACACCCTTGAACTTGTTACAGTATGTTTCTGACTTCAGAAATAAACTGTCTAGGGCATGTGAGGTTGCTAGGTCAAATCTTAAATCATCTCAGAGCAAAATGAAGGCAAGATACGACAAGCATAGTGTTGATAGAAAATTTGAACCAGGTGATAAAGTCCTTGCTCTTTTGCCAATACCTGGCCGACCCTTACAGGCAAGATATTGTGGCCCGTATACTTTTGATAAGGAAACAAGTGATTTGAATTATATCATCAATACTCCCGGAAGGCGTAAAAATAAACAATTGTGTCATGTGAACATGCTAAAAAAGTATTTTGACAGAGATAGCTCTATTTCAAAACCAATTACAGTTGTAAACACTGTCCCACAAGAATCAAATGTGATTGAATCAGAAGTTAGTTCAGACTTTAGTGAAAAATATGTTCCTGGTCCACCTAAACTTGAGAACTCTGAAATACTAAAGAATCTTGATGACAAACTTTCACATTTGGAGCCATCTCAACGAGAAGAGCTGAAACAGTTGATTAATGAATATAAACACTTGTTTCCTGACATCCCCACAAGAACTGATAAAATATATCATGATGTCATTGTGGAAGATTCACAACCAATAAAACAACATCCTTATAGAATGAATCCAGTGAAACAAAAAGCCCTTCAAGATGAAGTGAATTACTTATTGGAGAATGACTTTATTGAACCCATCCAAAGTAATTACAGTTCACCATGTATATTAGTTCCAAAGCCAAATGGAACATACAGAATGTGTACTGACTATCGAAAAGTGAACTCAGTGTCAAAAACTGACTCTTTTCCAATACCAGGAATTGATGACTGTATTGACAAAGTCGGTAATTCTAAATATGTCACCAAATTTGACCTTCTCAAAGGATTCTGGCAAGTTCCGCTCACTGATAGGGCTAAAGAAGTATCAGCATTTGCTACTCCAACTGGTCTGTACCAGTACAAAGTTATGCCGTTTTGGATGAAACATTCTCCTGCGGCGTTTCAGCGGCTTGTAAATATGGTTATAGCTGGCTTAGATTGCTGTGACGCATACATCGATGATGTCATCATCTATACAGATAAATGGAGTGACCACCTTCAAAGAATCAAACAATTCTTCGACCGTCTCAGTGATGCAAAATTGACTATTAATCTTGGAAAAACAGAATTTTGTCATGCTACTGTTACTTTCTTAGGACATCTTGTGGGACAGGGTCAAGTTAAACCTTTAGAATCTAAGGCCAATGCTATCTCTGAGTTTCCTGTGCCTGCTACTAAAAAGCAACTGATGCGATTTCTTGGTATGGCTGGCTACTATAGAAAGTTTTGTAAGAATTTTTCTATAATAGCTGAACCTTTAACAAACTTATTAAAGAAAAATGTTAAGTTCAAATGGAATGATAACTGTCAAGTTGCCTTTGATCGCTTAAAAGCCATACTAAAGAGCACACCAGTTCTTTTAGCACCTGATTTTGACAAATGTTTCAAATTAGCTGTTGATGCAAGTGATGTTGGTATTGGTGCTGTTCTTTTGCAAGAAGACGATGATGGTATAGATCATCCAGTTTGTTATTATTCTAAAAAATTAAACAAACATCAGAAAAACTACTCCACCATTGAAAAAGAATGTCTTGCTTTGATTTTAGCAATCCAACATTTTGAAGTTTATTTAACATCTGCAACTTCTCCTATAGTTGTATTCAGTGATCACAATCCCTCCACAAACTTAAGAGTAAGAATCAAAGATTATTGAGGTGGAGTTTGTCACTTCAAGAATTTGATCTTGATGTAAGACACATTAAAGGAAAAGACAACATTATACCAGATGCTCTGTCAAGAGTCTAAAATTTTGAATTGTCTTATCTTTAATATAAGCATTGAATTTAACAGTTACATTTTACTATATTTTTTGTATATATGTATGTATGTTTGCATATATAACTCTTTTTCAATTCTTTTGATGAAAATTGTTTGTATTTTCATGCTAGATGTGCTAAAATGTTGCAACGAATCATGATATTATCAATTATGTGATGTATATTATCATTGTATATGCTAATGATAATGCAAAAAGAAAGATTTATTTCATAAACCTTTCTTTTTTCTTTCAAGTATATATAGTATTATATAAAGGGGTTCCTACAGCATTCTTGGTACTTGATTTAGACTTATGGTTTCATTTAGTAGTACTGTGTTAAACTAAAAGGGGATTTCTTGTTATCTTAAAAGTGTGTTTGAAAGCGTGTTTAATTTTAAATTCAGATATTATTGGACTTATTATTTGTGGACCAGGAACTTTATTAAATTGGATCTAAAATTTAAAACTCTAGGATTAAACATTCAAGGTATTGTAATTTGTTTTTGTATTAGTTTCATATTGTCAATAATTCTGTAATTATTGTCAATAAATATTGTAGTGACCCAGAATCGCGATCTTGTTTTATGTTTAGACCGGTTCAACTTTTAAACTTTGATGGACCGTTATTCCTTCGATTTGGGGTTATTTGCAATACTACTTACATAGCTGAATGCAGAATCCTTTCATAAATCGATCTCTTAGCACAAGGAAGCCTATCTTGGCATTTTAAACTTGCATTTGTGTTTGAAACTCTTTCCACATGGACAATTTAGTCCAATGTCGGCCATCTTGAATTGGGTCATTACATTGCATTGTGGGATTGTATCCATAGCGACCATGGAAGGAGTTAACGTGAACTTGTCGTCTGCACCCCTAGATTACTGTCTGTAAACAGAGGACTGTCAAACCGATTTTTTTCACTTCTTTCATCGTTTCATGAATGAAACTTGGGTTGTTGGACTCTGATATTGACATAAGGTGTTTATTTATTTGTTTATCTCCAGTTAAATTAGTTTTTTTAGCCAATTGACCCTGTTCACAAAATGTTTTGTGAGCATTTTGTTGGTGGGCATGGGAAGCCCACAAACCCTGTGAGCATTATGCTCACATGATTTGTGGGCTGGATAGAGTATATAAACCCAGCCCACTCTGCATTCGAGGACTCCACATTTGAATTTATTAGAAGAACTCCAACATTTGTACTTTAGAATTGTGAGTAATATTGGTCATAGAATAAATTGAAGCCTTTCATTTGAAATTCTACTTCAATCTTCTTCTTCTTTAATGTCCACACTTTATCGACTGTCCCTGGAGTCCACAGTCCCATCAGATTCGAAACTCTACCAACATTTTAGTACGAGACTGTAAACAATCACCTCGGCGCGTAACATTTTGTGGTGGCAGAGGTGGGATCTGCTTTTGTTCCGTCAGCAGATCCAGTGATACGAAACCGCGACCGATCATCGTGTTTACAGCATTTTAGTTTGTTCTAAAGTTTGTTGAAGAACACTAATTTTTGAAACGTCTGCAATTTGGAATCATAGACAGTACCAATGGCCAGCCCTACACAAGTTGACAGTGAAATTAGTTTTCGACTATGGCGCGCGAACGGGGTCAAAAGTCAGAATACCGCTATACCTACAAAATAATGGAGGTATACCCATAATATTATATCGGTATACCGATAAAAATGAGGGTAAACCTATAAAATGAGGGTAAACCCATGAAAAAATGGGGGTATACCGATAAAAAATGGAGGTTTACCGATAATTTATAGGTACACCCTCATTATTTTTGACCCCTTTCATGAAAATCTCATTATCCAATCAGAATGCGCGTTACATCCCGACATTTCGGTACTTTCTGTACTTTTACTGCGGCGCTGGTTTGTTTACACTGGAGACCGCCAAGCGGTTTTTTAACCCCGAAAAATCAATTAAACTGGCATTTTAACAACGATTTAAGAAATTACGGTAAGAATTAAAGTTTTTTAAACCTTTTCGCGATAACACTTTGTCAAGCGTCGCAAAGAGAATTTGTATCAATGAAAAACTGAATTCGCCCCATCGAATTTCGTTCCAATCTAGACAGTGACATAAAAACACACAAACCTACTGTTGAGCAACAGAGATATTTAATATAACCATAGGTTTAAACTATAGACGGGGAAAGTAATATGAAGAAAGAACAATCCTTGATTTACTCATTTACTCAATTTAAGCTACCGAATTTGAAAATAAAGCTCCTGCATCCCAACCTTTTGCTGTATCGACGCGCATGAATGATGCATCAAATTCAATATTATGTGTCTGTCTGTTCCGACCCCTCTTTCTTTTTTTCGCTTGAATGTGGTTATGCGAACAAAACAAAGAAACTAGAATCCTTTGTTGACCTATTTCAACACTGAAGATATTTTCCATGGAAAAAATAAGTGCAGTTATAATGTGAAATTCACTTCCCCAGGTGCTGTACAAAACATGCACATGACAAATATTTTGCAGAAGACCAAATAAGCTATTTATCAAATCGATGGCTATTTGCTTTTCCTCTCTTATAGGTGCTTTTCCTCACTTATTTCTAGACTGAGGCTCAGGCACAGTCATTTAAATAAGTGCTAAGATAGGAAGAAAGAAACCTAATATGAGTGAAAGATACTCAATACAATTCTTATTGGTTTTTTCCTCTTAAAAATTTTAAGGGGGGATGGGGGTACTTTAAATATGGGTGCACGAAATATAGAAACTGCTTCAGATTTAAATCCTAAAGAATTTGATTCCGACAAGATGTTGGCCAGCATAGCTTAAGCTAAAATAGCTGTATTTACAATTTTTCAAAGAATCAAACTGTGAATTTTGTTATAGATTTCATTTTTTTCAAGTCTTAACCGGGAATTTTGCTAAAAACTTCATCTTTTTCAAGTCTTATCCTGCGACATTAAAACTCAACAAGATTAAGTTGCTTAAGCAGGAAAAAGTAGCGTCTTATTTCCCCAAAGTGAAGAATGACGTCATTTGCGGAGGGTAAAAAACGTCATCCAGACGAGATTCTAAGCATAAATGTGATACTTTTTTCATGCAAGGCTGACTCTTATCCTAATTTTATAATTTTACGTTCACTACAATCTAAATTTTGATAATGGTCGACAGAAATAAAATTAAAAATAAAGTAGATAAATTAAAATAAATGATAAAACAAAACGGCGAAATCCCGCGAAATCATCATCCTCTATGTAGGCCACCATTACGACACAAATTTAAACTTTGATGGTATATGTATTTCATTTTGATTTTGATTGTTTAAATGTTTTACACTCATAATCTAGAGGCAGGAAAAAGTCGCAAAGCGCCTCGCTTTGCGTTAGCAAAGCGCCTCGCTTTGCGTTACTTTTCCCCTATATTATATGATAGAATTAAAGAAACTAGGTATATAGTGCTCAGTGTTCCCAAAAATCACCATAATGGGGATGATTTACCCCTAAATTGAAGCTTGTACCCCCAATTTTTGCAACCAGCCTTCTTTGTGTTATATAGAGGGGGTACATGCACACTGTAAAATACCCATTTTTACCCCTCGATTGAAAAAGCAGTGGGAACACTGAATGCTGTTCCTATGAACGAATACGCAGAACCTGGCAAGCTCAGCCAGTAACAAATTTGGCTGTCTTTTAACAGCATGGGGCTGTGAGTTTGAACCAATGAAGTGTAGTGATTGATAGTGGTTAGACTCATGACCAGGTGCCCAGCAAGCTCAGTTGGTAAAGCACACGCTAGTGTTCCGGGGGTTGTGGGTTCGAGTCCCATGAAGGGCACAACTTTTCCTCCTGAATTTACTTTTGAGGCTCATGCAGCTAACTTTAATGCGAAATTTGACATAAGTGGATGACACAAGTTCTAAATAGGGTCATATGTCTCCCAACAATATAGGAATGATAATAAGTATCCTAGATCACTCACTTCTCAATAGGGTAAATTACGGTATGAAAATCTCTTTTGTTTTCCAGCAAAATGATTGAGCACATGCTTTTTAATTCAACAAAAGTCATCGGGTAATCCTGTGGATCATCTAAAGCTTCACAGCTATATGACATCGTGGAACATAAGAAAACAGCCACAAAATCTATAAGCAAATAACCTGTTTTTTCATATTCAAAAAATTAATAAATAAATCAATTTTAAACATTAAGTTTGCATCTGAATTATTATACAGAAAAAAGATTCCTGATTTTTATCAGTGTTTTTCTTTTACGGGTATATTAAAGTTAGGTTATTTTCTGAACTGTACTTGTTTAGCTGACAAAAAGTGTGTCTAGTAAACACAACGGCGTATATAATCATCACCCGATTCTGTAATTTAAGAGAAAGTTTCTTCTAGATAAAATGTCTTTTACATTGCCAAAATAGTTAAAAACTTCAGTTGTGTATTAACCAACAGGACTGTATATTATTGTTGAAAAATTTGAGCAATTATAGCAAATAATACATACTCCCTTTGTCGACCTTGATAAATAACTTTTCTGCAAGATTACACTGACTTTATTTCAATAAAAGGTACCTTATCCAATAATGACTCACATCTTTTTTAAGACATGAATGTTAGATGATTAAATTAGAAAAGGAAAAGATGCCTGAGGTAGAGGTAAAAAGGTAATATTGAAAATCTTATTGTACATAGATAATGAAGGGTTTTTAGCACCACTGACCAAAGGCCAGGAAGCTAAATTGTCATAGCATTGTGCCCATCATGTGCCTTTCTGTGTTTGCATTAACTTCTCTTAAAATATTTTTCCTCCCAAAGCAATGGGTGGATTTTAAAGTTACTTGACAGAAATGTTCCTCGGGTGAGCCTCTTCTTAATTTTTTAGTGAAAAATTTATTGAACACCCCCCTCCTCCCCCAAATGGGGCCAATTTCTAGTAAACTTGGCCTGAATGTTCCTTGTGTGACCCTTTACTAAAATTGTTCAAAAATTTACCCTTAAATATAGGCATGAATAGCTTTTTTTCTCTTTTGATTTTTATGCCCTCGCATTGAAAGATCTGGGGTATATTTTACCATTATACGTCTGTCTGTCTGTCCGCTGTCTGTCTGTCTGCAAAACTTAAACAAAAAACTTAACATGGCCAATTACTTCAAGCCTATTCAAGATACAAGATACTCATATTTGGTATAATTATAGGTTTCAATGATACACATCTACTGGTACCAAGGTCAGGGTCATGTGAAAAGGTCAAGATAATATGACTAAAGGCCTTTTTCTTTAAAAAAAAAATGCTGTTTCATGGACATTCATGTTTTACAAACAAGTCTTATTTAAAAATCTCCTACCCACTCATGGTGGTCAATTCTATGAATAATGAAACTTGGCATGGATGTTCCCTGAGTGACCCGATACCACAGTCAAGTTCATGTGTGAAGGTCAAGTTCATCTGTCAAGGTCAAATAAATAAAAAACTTCACCGAAAAAACTAACATTGCCAATATTGTCAAGCCAATTTAAGATATAAGGCTCATATTTTGCATGGTGATAGATCTCAATGATATGCATCTGCTGAAACCAAAGTCAAAGTCATGTAACAAGGTCAAGGTCATCTGTCAAGGTCAAATAAGTTAAAAACTTAACCAAAAACCTAACATTGACAAAATCGTCCAGCTTATCTCATATTTGGCATGGTGATAGATCTTAATGGTATGCATCTGCTGAAACCAAAGTTAAGGTCATGTGACAAGGTCAAATTCATCCATCAAGGTCAAATAAGTCAAAAATTAACCCGAAAACCTAACATTGCCAATATCATCAAGTTTATTCAAGATACAAGGCTCATATTTAGCATGATGATAGATCTCAATGATATGCATCTGCTGTTGGTACCAAATCAAGGTCATGTGACAAGGTCAAGGTCATCTGTCAGGTCAAATAACTTAAAATCTTAACCAAGAAAACTTAACATACCAACATCTTCAAGCCTATTCAAGATACAAGCCTCATATTTAGCATGGTGATAGATCAAATGTATATGCATCTTCTGATAGCAAAGTCAAGGTAATGTGACAAGGTCAAGGTAATCTGTCAAGGTCAATATTTAAAAAAAATGCTGTTCCAGGGGGGGGGGGGGCATTTGTGTTGCACAAACACATCTTGTAAACCTCTTCTCCTACCTACTAATTTTGACTAATCAAAATGAAACTTGACTTGAATACTTCTTGGATGACCCCTCGCTTAAATGTTCATGAAATTTGATGGGTACGTGAATATGGGCATGGCAGGGTTGGGCCAATTTTCTCTTTGAAAACTTAAAAAGTCTTTTCCTCCAAATGAATTGGACTAATTTCAATGAATCTTTGAATGTTCCATTCAAACTGGAGGTCCCGGGTTCGATCCCCCATGGTGACACTCAATCTTTGAGACTATTTGTCTCTCACCAATGGGTTGATAATTGAAGACCTACGTGAGTAGCAGCTGAAGGCTAGGAAAGGATATGGTGGTTGTACTGGTGAGAGAAATACCAGGAAACCATTGTTAGGTGCTCCAGCCACTGCAATTTACCTGAAAAAATGTTGAAAGCGGTGTTTAATTCCATGCAATCAATCTCAATCAATTGAATGTTCCATGTATGACCCTTTACTTTAATTGGCTTTCATTATTGTGAATATCTCTTTTTCATATCTGGAGATGTTATAAAGCCTTTGGGATGCTGATTCGGGAATATTTCTGCTTTGGCAGGAGGTAAAGACCATGATCAGCCTGCACATATGTGCAGTCTGATCTTAGTCTATAGCACCTGATTTCCATTTTTAACTTGAAAGAAACACAGAAAAATGAATTTTCATAATATAACTCTTCCCAATTAATGCATCTGGTAACTTTTAACATTCAGATATTTGAGTTTGATGCAATTTTAAACTAGGTTTTTATTCAGTCTGACAAGGGTTTAAACCAGCAGAGAGCAACTGTCAAAGTGCTGTGGAAGCACATAGGAATATTATTAAAAAACTCACACGTCAGCACTCATCCTTTGCAACTATATGAATTTTGTCTTTCACCAATGGGTAATGGATAATTATAGACCTGTGGGATAGCAGCTTGATGCTAGGAAGGTATGTAACGGTAGTACTAGTGTGAGAAAATCCAGAAATTGCTTTAGCCACCATTAGATATACCTGAAAGAATGTTGAAATCAACATAAAGCCAAATACAAACAAACAAAGGTGAAGCCAGTGGAACATTTCAGGCATCTTGGTTTTTTAACTAAGACGGTGGGGCCAAATATTGCCCCCTCCCATCTGAGAATATTTCTCATAAAACTGCATTTACCCCTGATATGTCAATTTTAAATCTTAACAAGATTCTCTCATGAAAGTATTCTTGTTTACAATTACAGAGCTCTAACTATCAGCTTGCAAACTGCTTTGTAAATCTATTTTCTTTGTGTATATAACGTATTTTCAAAGATTTTCAGTAGTCAAGTAAAATACACCAGTGAAGTTTTTTTTTCTCATAGAAAGTCATTCAACATAATCATTTCCCTGAAATTAAGGGCCCTGCTCTCTTCCCCTGTGCATAAAAAGAACAATTGCTATTAGTTTTTTGAAATGCACATTATTATCATTCATTCATTGCAGTTTTTTAATTTAAAAAAATACTGATTGGATCTGGAGAAATGCAGTAGTTACTTTTATATGAATGCTGAAATCAGGGGTGTGGAGGTCAAAACTTCTAATTCAATAATAAACTATCAAGAACGACAGTATGTTGAGAACTCCATTAAGTGACAATACACCAAAGTTGGATGACCAGCTGGTGGTTTAGACTAAATGATGTGGTTGTACTGGTGTCAGAAATGATAGGAAACTATGGGTAGGTCCACAATTGCTGCAGCAATATAACTGCAATAATGATGAATTGGTGTTAAACCATTGAAAATTAATCAAACCAACGGATAAGTTTATGCTGACTATATGTAAAGAAAATAACACCAGTTATAGCCCTCAAAAACTTGTTCACTTGGTAAAAGCCTTGGTCACCAAATCATTGGAGTTAATACAAAAGAAGGGAGAATTGATACAAGTATCATTATCCTTGCTTCAATAGATCAGGTGCATATTTATTTACTGGTGTCTGTGTGTCTTTCTGTCCTAGAAAACCTAAACTGAGAAGTAAATATGTTGCTGTATCTTCAACACTATTTGACAGACAATGTTCTCATCAATACACTTCATTCAATGTCAAGTTTATTGGTCAAGGCTATAGGGTTGGACATTAGTCTAGGAGTTTAGAAGTCCAAAACCCCTTGTTTACCCGTTGGGACTCCTTCATTTTGCAAGCAAAGACCCGGATGGACTCCAAGGGTCATATAAGAGTATTTTTAGAAACAAAAGATCTTAAAAATTATTACAAAAATTATTTAAGATGACAATTGCTTGGAACTAGTAGTGTTTTTTAAAGAAAAATAATTTTTTTGGGGAAGAAACTTGTGGCAAGGAAGAGGCAAAGAAGAAATTGCTAATGTGTCAAGCATTTTTTTCTTTTCCATTATGTTCTCCAAATATTAAATTCAGACTCCTTACTTTGAGATTGGACTACTTTATGAAAATAAGTTGGGAGTCTGATTGACGCCTGACCCATAGAAGTTAGTGTTGATCCCTCAGGGTCCTGGGTCAAAGTCAAAATAACAAACAAAAAATGTTGTTTCAGTCTCATTCAGGCATTAGTGTTTTAAATGAGCACATCCTGTACTTATTGTTGTTCTTATTTTGTCATGGCAGCCTTGATAATATTTCTCTAGTTTCAGACAGTCCTGTGTGTTGTCTATATCAGGGCATCTTATTTAATATTGTGGAACAGAAAGCTAATCCACACATAAAAAATGATAGAGCTTTATAAACATGTATTCACTCAAATTAAGGAAAAAAACAACTAGTTAGCTCCACTGGCTGAAAGCCACTGGGGCTATTGTCATGGCGTTGTGTCCGTCGTGCGTCCGTCCGTGCGTCAGTGCGTCTGTGCGTCTGTGCGTCCGTGCGTCCGGTCGTAAACTTTTTCTTTAAAAATCTTCTCCTCAGAAACTACTGGATGAATTTCAACCAAACTTCACAGGAATGATCCTTGGGTGACCCTCTTTCAAAGTTGTTCAAGAAATTTTGATCCAATGAAAAACATGGATTTAATGGGCTTGGCTAATTTCCAAATATGGTAAAAAGTGAGTTTTCTCAGATTCTAATTGATGGATACCAATGAAATTTTACATGAATGATCCTTGTGTGACCCTTTATCAGTCTACAAAAGATTATTGAGATCGGATGGAAAATATGCATTTTATGGGTGGAGGTCATTTCTCTATATGTTATATAGTGGAAACTTTGAAAATCATTTTCTCAGAATGTAACTGATGGATATCAACCAAATTTCACTGGAATGGTCCTTGAGTGACCCTTTATCAGTCTAACAAAAATTATAGTGATCGGATGAAAATTATGTATTTTATGGGCGAAGGTCATTTCTCTATATGTTATTTAGTGGAAACTTTGGAAATCATTTTCTCAGAATCTAACAAATGGATATCAACCAAATTTTACTGGAATGATCCTTGAGTGACCCTTAATCAGTCTACAAAAAATTATTGTGATCAGATGAAAATATGCATTTTAAGGGCGGATGTCATTTCTCTATATGTTATATAATCATTTTCAACATCAGTAGAATCCAAAATATCTAAAAGTCTAGTCAAAACTTTTATTGCTTTACAAGAATTTCAAGCCTGTGGAGCAACTCCAGCCATTCATGGCTTTCTAGTTTTTTAAATGACATCCTCAATCACAAATCAGCATTATACTTCAGTCTTCTTCAATGCAAGGTACTTAGTATAACCCTTAAATTTATAAGTTACACTTGTCTAGTATACTAGTTTTCTATCAGGAGAAAGATTTTAGGACCTTTTTTTGTGGGAAATTAACAGGAATTATTTAGGCTTGTTCTGAATGAAAGCCTTATCAAAGTTACCAATGACAATTCCTTTCAGATATGACCAACTACATGAAAAGGAACTATCAGGGGACTGCTTAAAACATTTGAAAAGGAGGTTATATATAGCAGAGGTCAACCTGATATACATTAAAGAAAATTATCTCATGGGAAGGTAGAATGCCCATTCTAATATCAGGAATATTTTTGCATCCTATATCTTTAAAATCTCTGGCTTATTGTTTTATCAGTTTCTGTTTCTCTGTCTGTCTATCTTTCTTTCTGTGTGTCTATTTTTGCTCTATCTGCAAACCTCAACCATAAAACTTAATATTGACAATTACTTTGAATCTTTTCCTGGTGATATTATCAAATTTGGTGTGATGAAAGATCTCACTGAATTGATATAAATTATCTTAGGTAATAAGATCAAGGTTATCTGACAAGATCAAGAACATCTTTTAAGGTCAAACATGAGAAAACTTATCATTTTCAAATTACTCCAGCCTATGATTTTTCCGCAAGATTATAGATCTCATTGACAAGTGATTGCATATACTAATGTCAAAGTCATACTAAGTAAGTCAGTAAATTATCTATTAAAACACTGCAAACATAACATTTTCAAATAATATCCTGCTTATGGTCAATATTAAGTCCACCCCTGTGTTAAGGTTGGATAAAACAGCACAAACTGTTTGAAGATTATACTCCAGTTTGCATGCAAGGTAGTGCACATGCAAAGCAGGGTATAATTTGCAAAGTGTATGCAGCATTTTGTCATCCTGAACTCAAGGAAAGTTCATCTGAAAAATTGAAATGAATGTAGGCACATTGAGCATAGCTGTAGAAAGTTTGGGGATGAGGCTTTGAAAAAATGGTATTTATATTTTCTTACTGATAAGGTTTTTCTTTGAAATCTCAGTGTAAAAATTGGGTATAGTCCAACCATGGTATTTGAAAACATGGGAAAATGTGGTATAGCCAGGAGTAGGGTTGTACTGGACTGAAATCTAAACAGCGTGAGATAAGGTATTTCTTTGATGTCAAAGCCAATGTAGACATCATTTACAAGCTAAAATTTGAATATGGCAATTAAAAAGACTATGTGAATTGACATTTGGGGTCTTTCACAATGATTTTGGTGTTTTTATAGGTAAGACCGTTTATAGCCACTGTCAATGTAAAATTGGGTATAGTCCAACTGCGATATTCAAAAACGTGGGAAAAAGCTGTATAGCCAGGAGTAGGGTTGTACTGAACTAAAATCTTAAAGTGTGAGATAACGGTATGTTATTTCAAATGGAAAATGGGGTCTTACTGACAAGTTTCATGCTTACACTGTAGGAGCCACAATTCTGGTGAGAATGTATTTCTAGTCAAAAGGATAATTCCTTTTGAACAAGAGGACCATGATGGTCCTAGATTGCTCACCTGAATCTCTTTGACCCCTGGGACATCACATTAATGATATAGGCAGATGTCAACAAGGAGATAATTTCTACATAAGATCAATACCATGAAATGTTTTCAGCAAAGAGCAAGTAGGTTGTGCCTTTGATTCTATGTAAAAAGGGATGTACCCGGGTGAGGCCTAAATGTGACCCCAGAGTCTTGATATGAACAAACTTGGTAGAGGTCCACTAGAGGATGCTACATACTTAATATGAAAGCTGTCTATCTTCAGGTTTCAGAAAAGAAGATTTTCCTATTTTCATCCATTGTGCTCAGATGAGCCAAAAGGGATGCGCCTGGGCAAAGCCTAATTATGACCCCAGGGTCTTGATATGAACAAACTTGGTAGGGGCCCACAAGATGATGCTACATACCAAATATGAAAGCTGCCTCCATCTGGTTTCAGAGAAGATGATTTTTAAAGATTTTTGCTTTTTGATTCTATGTAAAAAGGGTTGTGCCCAGGTAGAGCCCAAATATGACCCCAGGGTCTTGAAATGAACAAACTTGGTAGAGGTCCACTAGATGACCCAACCTACTAAATATGAAGGCTGTCTGCCTTCTGGTTCCAGAGAAGAAGAGTTTTGAAGATTTTTCTTTTTTTTAGCTCGGATGTTTTCGAAGAAAACACAAGGTATAATGATCACATTGGCGTCGTTTGTGTTGTCATTGGCGTTGATGTTGGCATTGTCATGATAATTTTCAACCTTGCTCTTAACTTTTGAATGGTAAGTCATAGAGCCTCAATATTTCACATGCTTATGGCTTGGGACAAGACCTTTCCATAGGTTCAAGGTCATCAGTCAAGGTCAATGTCATTTTTCAAGGTCAAATTTCTTTAAAAAATTTTACCTTGGTCATAACTTTTGAACGGTTAATGAGAGAGCCTTCATATTTTACATGATTATTGCTTGGGACAAGACCTTTATGTAGGTGCCAAGTTCAAGGTCATCAGTCAAAGTCAAGGTCATTTTTCAAGGTAAAATTTCTTTAAAAAATAAAACCTTGGTCATACCTTTTGAATGGTAAGTCAAAGAGCCTTCAAATTTTACCTGATCATTGCTTGAGACAAGAAATTTCTGTAGGTACCAAGTTCATATATTTGCATTTGCCTAGAAAATAATAAACAGCTGAGCGTTGGCAACTCCTTGCGGTGCTCTTGTTACCCTTCATGCTCTGAAGAGCTAAAAAGGATGCTCCTGGGGCAGCTCCAATATGACCCCAGGGTCTTAATACGAACAAACTTGCTAGAGGCCCACTAAATGATGCTACATATCAAATATGAAAACTGTCTAAAATCTGGCTCCAGAGAAGAAGATTTTTGAAGATTTTTGCTTTTTCTTAATGTAAAAAGGGTTGTGCCCTGGCAAAGCCCAAATATGATGACCCTAGGGTCTTGACATGAACAAACTTGGTAGAGGTCCACCAGATGATGCTACAGACAAAAAAAGAAAGCTGTCTATCTTCTTTTTTCAGAGAAGATTTCTGAAGATTTTCCTATTTCATTCTTTTGTTAAGGATAAAGCGAAAGTTCAGGATGGATTTCATTTATTTGAACAACCTTGGTAGAGCTTGACCCAAGCAACATCCCTGCCAAGTTTCATGAATATTGGCCCACTGGTTTAGGGGGAGAAGATGTTTAAAGAAATTATGGATGACTGACGCCAGACAATGTATGATCACAATAGCTCAACTTGAGCACTTCATGCTCAGCTAAGCTAAAATTGTAGTGTCCTATGAGAGAATACAGGAAAAAATGCCCTTATTTTCTTTATTCACTCTAGGGGTTATTTTCTCAGTATTTCAGTATGTTTGTCTAAATCATCACAGGAAGAATCACTTTTTGAAACTTGTTTAGAAAAGGCTAGAAACTTATGCAATGATCATAGGAATAAAATAACTTTATTTCTTTGAAAAATTTATTGATCATTAAATGATCTCCAAAGCATTGAAATTTGATTAAGGAGCAGTCCGGGAGATATTGGTGAGCAATATAGGACTATTATGGTCCTCTTGTTATCTCTTTTCAGGTTACAGACACATAGTGCAAGATTTATAAGCATAAGAGAATCCACTCAAAAAGTGTTCGTGTGTCAAAATGATGCTATTGATAAAGATAATGCATAACAAAGTTAAAAGTCGCAGTGAAGTGTGTCACAGACTCATTGACCACAGAAACAGATGGACCAATTCCAAAAAGCATAAACACTGATGGACAGTTCATGAACAGAGAACATATATACCAATAAATTATAAAAGATCCTAAATGCCCGTGCTGATAAGAAAAAATTGAATGGACCACAAGTTGTGAATGTTACAAAATTCGATTTTCCAAAAGAGAAAGTTGCAGGAAAGTTGCAAATTACTGCGATAAGGTGGTTCAGTAGACAGATTAGAAACTCTTAACATGTGATAAATTAAATTATTAAACCGTGCTTGTTTTGAATCATACCAGATTCATTTTGGCAATTTATGTTTAATTGTTTTAAGCTCGCCTGAGCAGAAAGTGCTCAAGGTGAGCTTGTGTGGTTGTGCGATGTCTGTTGTGTGTTGTCCTTTGTGCATCGTCAAAATTAACCTTTTAAGACACTCTAAAACCATATCCTTTTGCTCAATCAACCTGAGAACTTGTAAGATTGATTGTCTTGAAGGAATCTCAGTCAAGTTCAAAATTGGACAAGTGATGTCAAAAACTATGTCACTAGGTCAAATCTTTAAAAAAAAATCTTCAAACACTCTACAGGTCGTATGTTTTGCTCAATCAACCTGAAAATTGGTCAGGTAAATTATCTACTTGAAATTTTGGTCAATTTTGAAATTGGGCCATGTAGTGTCAAATACTTAGCCACAAGGCCTTATCTCATCAAAAAGTTTTAGACACCATAAAGGCCATTCTTTAGCTCAATCAACCCAAAAATTGGTCCGATTGATTGTCTCGATGAAATCTCAGTTGCTTTTGAAAATGTTGGAGTAAAAATTTGGTTACAAGGTCAAATCTTATAAAAAAAAAACAAACTTGTAGACACTCATGAAGCCATATTATTTGCTAAATCAACCTTAAAATAAGTGAGATTCGTAGTTTTCCTAAAATTCTAGTATGTTTGCCGACTGTTGTCAACATTTTTTTTTAAGTTTGTTAGTAGTGACATAGTTGTCACAAGGTTTTGGTGTTTGTGCTTAGATGCGTCTGTTAGTCGTCCGTCCTCATGTTTGACAGTCTGAGCAATTTTATCTGAACTATTACTCTTAACAGATGAATTTTGAAATAACTTGATACAAATATTCTCCACCATAAGAGTTTTTCATTCCGCTGGCCCAAGGCCAGCGAGCCTGATTTGGCATGCTTTCATTGAAAATTGGTGGAAATGTTTCTTGGGTGACCCTCTTCCAAAGTTGTTTCAGAAATTTTGATTGACCCCCACCCCCACACACATCATCCCAAATATGAGCGTGGCATGTTGGGGCTTATTTTTACTTTGAAATCTTGTACTCCCAATCTACTGTGTCGATTTCAACAAAACTTTGAATGAATGTATCTTTGTCGATCAAGAAATTGTAATTGACTCTCAAATATGGGTGTTGCGAGGCGGGGCTAATTTTCAATTTTAAATCTCCTCTCAAACCATTGGCCCATTTCAATAAAACATGGCCTGAATTGCGTAATACTTTGGTTAAGGTTTTAGGTGCAAATGTGACAAATCTCTATTTCTACTAAAGCTATTTGGTTTGAAACTTTACACATGCTTCTGTGACCATAATATCAACCCTTAGACAAAGATTCATTACTCTGATATTAAAATCAGTTAAGTTCAAGTTTTAACCATTGGCGGACTTAGAAATATTTGGTTAAGTTTTTACGTGCAGCTGTTGTATTTCTTTTTATAAATGTAACTATTTTTCACTCATCGGCCGACGATAAATAGCGCCGACGTGTCGCCATCGCCGATTTTTATGTTACTTTAGCATTACCGATTGAGTTAGACGGGCTCGGCAGTTTTGTACTACGATTTTGATATGTGAATTGTCAGCTCAAAAGAGCCAAACAGAATGTCGACGTGATTTACAGACATGCAAGCCCTTAGCATAACGGAAATATTATTTCTGTCCTTTAAGCTCAACTGTGCACGAAGTGCGCAATGTGAGCTATTGTGGTTAGGTTGATGTCCGTCGTGCGACATTTATCGTCAACATTTACTTTCCGATAAACTGAATGTGATCATTATGATTGTAATAATGTTATCCCAGACAAGTTCGAAATTGGTTCAACTCGGGTCGATTTCCTGATGTGTATGAGAAATCTTTTTTTTTTTAGCTCGCCCGGGACGAAAGTCTCGGAAGAGCTATTGTCATACCCTCGGATGTCGGCGTCAGCGTCAGCGTCGGCGTCCGAATTAGGTTAAAGCTTTTTATTTCTATCAATATTTTTCCTAGAGGCTTTATTTTTTACAGAAACACTCATTAGAGCATAGGCTTTCATTTGAGACCAACATCCATGTCGAAATGACCTTTAGACCTTGACTCTTTCAAAAAAACTTTAACCAAAAACTTTAACCAAAAACTTTAACCAAAAAAACTTTAACCTTGCTTACATTTTCTGTAAGCTTTTATCTAGAGACACCATTACTTCATATGCACACTCATTAGGTGATAGGCTTTCACCATAGACAAAGGTCCTTGACAATTGCTCAGAATGATTATGCCATAACAATGATCGTTCCTTTCGAAAATGGGGCCGATCCGTCAAGGCTCGCGGGAAAAGGGGCCTAATGAGAATTTACTTAAAAAATCCTCGTAAACGCTCTTAAGTCCACAGTTTCCATCCGATTGTCTTCAAACTTGCTCAGAAAGAATGTACTAGAGTAAGATTGGTTCCTTGCGAAGATAGGCCAGGTCCGTCAAGCGTCAAGAAAATCTTCGTTAACACTCTTAGTCCACAGTTTTCATCCGATTGACTTCAAACTTATTCTGAACGATTGTACCAATACAATGATGGTTCCTTTCCAAAATGAGCCTGATCTCTCAAGCGTCGGAGGAAAAGGGGCCAATTAAAAATTTAATTAGACTATTCTCGTCAAAGTTTAAAGTAAACGTTAAAGTCCGTTTTTTTCACCCGATTATTTCAAACTTGCTCAGTATGATTATACCATCACAACTATAACAAGGATGGTGCCTTTCGAAAAAAAGGGTCCAATCTATGAAGCAACATGGCTGTTAAAAAAAATTTAATAATAAAATCCTCTATAGCAGTCAAGAGCCTGCAGTTTTCATCGGATTGCCTTCAAACTTGCACAGTATAATTGTACCGTCACAATGATTGCTGTATTTTGAAATATTTCTGATTGAATGAGCAACACGAGAAAAAGATGCCTATAATTAAAAGTTAAATCTCAGAATCCTTGTTCACAGTTCTTCATATATGCATGGAAGTTGATGAAAACGTGACCATGGGCATATTGATGCGGTCTGGTAATTCTAAACTGCGGCAAGAAAAGTGGATCTTAATGTTAACTCCCTTGTTAAAATCAAAGCGCTGAAGGCCTGGTTTATAAAGAGGCAAGGTAACATTTGAAGTCATGCACTCCAATTTTTGAATCCTTTTAGCAAGGCTTTTTACGCGAGGGAAACCAATGGTTCCATTTACCTATAGGGATCCTATGCCACATTTCGAAATCGTTTCCAAGGAAAAATGTCGAACGGTATGCTCACTATAAAACGCTGAGTCCGCCAAAAACAACTTATTCCCGGGGTATAGATTACTACGCTCGATACAGCAGCGTAGTGATATGCAAGACGAGTTAATAGTGAGGTCGCATTTGACGTTCTTACTACCTCGTCCAGAGATATACCCTTTGTTGTAGATTTGTCTCTGCACAACCATTCTTGTAAGTAATATTATAAACAAACTGTCCGCAACTTAAGAACATCGTGAAATTGACAAGATGATTGAATTTGGAATGATTTTGGAATTGATTTGAATCTTATTTAAGCTAGTTTTTGAGTGAAATTAACGGAAGGTAATCCAATATCGCTAATGTTGTTCAGGATGAACAAAATTAGCGATATTAGTTACCTCCTTTTTAATAAGATACACGTACTTTTCTGTTTGTGTGTCTTCGTGGACAAACCAGATTCTCAAAAAATCTACGCAAGCCAATAAAATCGTAGAATAATTTGATCGATTTGAATTAAATATCGATCGTCTTGAACAATTTCGAAATGTTTTCTAATAATTTTGAAGCGTTTTTTATCGAATTGAGTGAGCGTTTGGAATGAATGAACGGAGCGCTGAGTGAATGATTTAGAATGATTTTGATCAGAATGAGCATCAATTTTACGGTGTTTTTAACTGTAGCAGAAAATAACCGACGTGGGCCGGTGTCGAACCCACGCGTGAGTAATATTGAAATAAATGGTTTGCGAGTCCAATGCGCTTACCACTGAGCCAAAGAAGATCTGCCTTGACGCAGGTGTCAGACATTGTATTTAAACCAAAGAAGCTATGTAGGACAGTGGTGAGAGTGGTCTCCAATAACACACTCGCCATTTAGAGCCATCATATATTGATGAGCATAAGCATATATAAGCAGCATTCTTCTTCGTGTAATAACAAAGTCGGTACCATGCCGACATAAATGGCTCAATTGCCGAATCCCGGCGAGCCCCCATCGTATAAACAAACAGACAGGATGAGTGCCACAGTCGTGGATGGAACCCGGAACCTCTAGGTTTTCAGTCCAACAGCGCTATGACGACAGCCAATTAAGAAAAATCAAAACTTGCTATGCCACGGCTATCTGAAAATAAGGAATTTAAGCGTTGTTGATGCTCTGTGGAGGTGTCACTGTTGCCGATGTTGTCCGTGCCTTTAATTGCAACAGAATCAATAATCTGCATTGAAAGTTCCGGCAAACAGGCACAGTTGCAGATCGGCCTCGAAGTGGCAGGCCTGGATTAACTGAAACCAGATTAAACCGTCAATTTGAATCGACGCACGCTGGACATCAGTTCCAGACGGCTCCTGCTACAGCTAGGCTACGGTGTAAGCAGGGGCACCGTTGTCAGACGACTTCGTCACCTCCGTAGGCCGATACGAGCTAGGTGACCTTACGTTGGAAGTATAGTGACACAACGTCATCGCGCTGCTCTTCTGCACTGGACACAGTCAGCACCTCCGTTGCCGAAGGCGTCAGTGGAATTAAAACTCTCTTCGAGTCCAGGTTCAACCTCAGTAACCATGATGGCAGCAGAGTGCGGGTGCATCGAGCATAATTGGGATCTGCTAGGTCGAAAAGTAAGGGCCAGGCATAATGTTAACATTTTGCATGAGATGGGGCAGGTTTTGCGGGTCGAATGGAACCGCATTCCTCCGTTGGTCGTACAGCACTACGTCAACTCAATGAGACGTTTTATTGTACTGGTAATACGTCAACATAGAGGACATACCCGATATTAATGAAATTGTTTCATATCCATCCTTTGAAGAGTCTAAAACCTCAATTCAGTTCGTTCGAAATCAGATTATATTTTTTTTTATCTTGACCCCTTACGCAGTTTAATAAATATCACATATCTATACAATCTTTGGTTTCCAAACGAACCATCCCATCTTGTAAATTGTTACATTATCTAAACTTTGGAACAATTCTGTTTAGGTTAAGGTCATATATACTCTTTAAAAAGTTCTTTAACATTGAATACATATTTCAATTAAGACAAAAAAATTGTTAATATATTCTATGTAAGTCAAAGAAGGCCTTTTTTCCCACCAAATGAAATCAGAGAAACGTTTATTGATCAAAGATTTGAAATGGTGACGTCGATTAAGACTGTTACGTCGAAAGTGTCGCAGGCCTCTTGAATCTTGCTCTACAATTTTTAATTCGGAGATTTTACGCCGTCAAGAGACTTAGTTCTTTGAGGTTGTGGTAACAGTGAAAAAACTCAACCGCCGTTGCGATATTTGCCGTGCTGGACGAACGTTGTTTTTACGCGCCAGACTTATCTAGCTCTTAAAATTAAGCAGTAAGTCGCTTAAAAGTGGTGTGATAGGTGGGAGATAGTGTGTCCCGAAACAGCAAAGTCATTTACAATGGCTTGTCTAATGAATCCTGCCTTAAAGCGACCTTTAGCATTATGGCGTCGTTCCTTCGTACATTTAACCATATTTCATTTTAAATCTGTGCAAAGACGTTTGGTTCCAAAGACGATTTAGGAGTGGCATTTCATTTACGGCATAATGAAGAACTTTCAGTACTTTCCATTGAATCTGAAATTACACGTGCTGTGTGAGAAGAACAGATTTTGCTTAATAAGACGTTGACGTCGTTATGCAGAAACGCGATCGAGTATTTCATCACAATATGCGTGGATTTCTTGAAATACAATCACTGTTTACAAAACAAACAACTGCAATCGAAGTATTTATTTTACATAAGAGAAAATCGATTTTAAATCGATGTCTTTTTAGGGCAACGCTGTATCATTAGGTACCATTTACTTTATATACAACAGTGTTGCATTAGGCTATCGGTATTCTGCACAGAAAGTCAGACTTTAATTTGGTTCAAAATTTATTGAATGCAAAGTACTCTCCATTCATGGGAAGTATCTATGCCATATTACAGGAGAAGGGGTCTTAATGATAATTTTCTTGTTTACACTCTAGAGGCCTCAAATATGGTCCAATCTTCAAGAAACTTGGCCAGAATGTTTGTCAGGTCACAAGGGTGAACCCTATCGAACATGGAAAGGATCCGTGTTATATCACTGGAAAATGTTGATTGATTGAATGGAGTTAAACGCCGCATTCAACATTATTTCAGTTATATCGCGGTGGCTGGAGCACTTAACAACGGTTTCCTGATACTTCTCTCACCAGTACAACAGTCACATTCTTTCCTAGCCTCCAGCTGCTATCTCACATAGGTCTACGATTATTAACCCATCGGTGAGAGACAAATAGTCAGAAAGAATGAGTGCCGCCGTCGGGGAACGAACCCGGGACCTCTAGATTGACAGTTCGACGCTTTACCAACTGCGCTATGACGGCGGCCCGTATCACTGGAAACGGAGTCTTAATGGCAATTTTCTTGTTAACACTCTAGAGGCCACAAATATGGTCCAATCTTAATGAGCTTTGGTCAGAATAATTGTCAGGATACAAGGATGAACCCTTTTGAAAATAGGATGGATCAATGTTATATCACGGGAAAAGGGGCCTCAATGACAATTTTCTTGTTTACTCGCTAGGGCCACAAATATGGTCCAAACTTCATGAAACTTGGTCAGAATATTGGTCAGGTTACAAGAAAGATCTGTGCCATAACTCGGGAAAAGGGGTCTAAATGACAATTTTCTTTTTTACACTCTAGAGGCCATAAATGTGATCCAATCTTCTTGCAACTTGGTCAGAGTGTTTGTCAGATCCCAAGGATGGACCCTATTGAAAATTGGAAGGATCTGTGCCATATCATAGCAAAAGGGGCCTTGGTGACAATATTCTTATTAACACTCTAGAGACCACAAGTCATGTAGGTACAATTGCGACTTATGGTGGAAAATTTGATTATTATTATTATCAATTTTTATTTGTAAATGTTGTTCACAAGGTATGACCGAATCTGAATATCACTTCCTTTTGTGCTGTCCGGTTTACTCTGATCTCAGATCGAGATTTGGAATCAGAGTAAGCTGGCCGAGCGTAGCTAAGTTTATCTCACTAATGAAATCAAAAAGGACACAAGATATTATACAACTATCTTCATTTATTACACAGGCTTTGAAATTAAGAGACGAAGTTCTAAACACAGTAGCTGCTTCTTCCCAGTAGTCTATTTTCAGAATTAACATATTGTTTTCCTTGATACTTAAAATATATTGTAACATTTATTTATGAATTCTGTCTTGACCATACTTCATGTAATTATATATTGTAAATGGTCAAAGGCAACTTGCCGATTTACCAATAAAGTTTAGTAGTATTAATTTTTAACATATTAAGGTGAGCAATATAGGACCATCATGGTCCTCTTGTTTCAATTTATAACGGTATGAGATTAAAAACCTATACTTGGTTTGAATAGGTTAATCGAATTCTTGTCTAAGTGTGATTAGGTTATTAATGCCAAATACTTGATTCTTTTCATATCTTATAATTCAATATTATGAAGCAAATGAAATTTCTATCGGAACCACTTTTTCGTGCAAGCTTACTAAATAATAAATGTTGTTTTCATTGAGGAATAAAACCAATTCAGGTTTTGGTCGGTGCAAACAACCAAACAACATGTTTCCATGTCGGGTATTGAACTCGAACCGACATCTAATTGCATTTCGGGAAGGCGTCTGTAACCAATGTTCTACAGCGACCTCTTTAGTATATGTAATATAATATGAATACAACGGTATTTTAAACGATATTTTTCGATGTGGAAATACTCGAACACTGACGGAAGTTAATGAGTGCCAGGTCATATTAGATAAATAATACATGCCTGCAAAAAGACCCTAAACACAATGCCTAGTTTCTTTTGCGTTTGAGTATATAAAGAAGGGAAAGGGACTGTATTAAAAATTTAACATATCACAAAACGCAGGAACATTTTTACGGCATACAAAAGAAATGATCGATACTACGGTGTGTACATATACAGACAGACAGTCTGTCAGTTAGTGTACCCCCGCCCACTCCTTTACTACAGGGTATAGCAACAATAAAAAAAGTACTAGTTAGGCATGTTAGATGTTAGTTAGTTACAGTTAATAACATCGTGAAATTGGCACTCAGTCCTCATTTAGTGGCGATTCACACATTCCAAAGACTCTTTCCAATCACTCGAGAAGGCTCCCAATTCATTCAAACACACTTCGAATCATTCAAAACGATCAAAATTGCATTCAAATCGATCAAATCATTCCACGATTTTTTGGGATGGTGTTGATTTTAAAGCTGAATGGTCCCAGTGAAGAGACACAGACAAGTTCGTAAGTTTTTGTCCTAAAATAATAATAATTTCGTAAAAATTGCCGAAATTAGCGGTATTGTATTAACCCCTCTCCCCTTTAATTACATTGAAAACTCGATCTTTCCACTCATTCAATTCCATACGGTATGTGGGTAATATAATTCTGCGTTTAAGATATTGAAGGCCCTCGTTTGCCGAATATGATAAGTAGCTAGTCAGCAAAAATGTCTGAACCAAGAGCTAATTTTCAAGATGGTTTGTAACCAGATATAGAGAAAAGGCTCTACATTTTTCTTATAAACGACAGGATTTAATTCAACCCAGTCAACTTCGTTTTCTAAGATTGTCAACTCGCCAGATCGCTCGCAGGATAACACGAGCGCCCCAGATAGAGCACACCTTCGACATTCTAAAACGTAAACCGTTTGGTTTAGTTAGCGATTGCTTTCGTATCCCACGCTTATCGCTGATTTTGGGCATTAAAGTTTCAATAAAATAATGTTTAGTTGTTAATCCTCGGACTTGCTCAGTAAATGTATGATGTACCCATTTGTCTAACACGCAAGATCTTAATAGTCTTTTGTGCATAAATCTTGTAAATAGGTCATGATCACTTCTTAGTTGGCAAAGTAAAGAACGAGGGTTCGAGTCCGAAAATCCACGAATACTAAGTTTTGAATAAGAACAAGGTGTGCAAGAACTCTTCTTTGTGTAACATACAGGACTGAGTACCTCTAACCACTGTAAAGATGGGAATTAAATTTAGTTTACATTTGGCTTACGGAGCCCGTACGGCGCCTGTAACTCACCGAATCTTTAAAATCGTGCGGTACACGTGCGGAGGCTTACGGTGTCCGTGCGATCATCGCACGGTTTTCTGGATGCCATGGACACTTGCAATTTTGTATAAAAAATAGTAATACAAGTTTTTATTTGTTAAACTGCAAGACCGCGCGGAGACCGTAGCCTATAGACACGCCGTAGAGGCATCGCACGATCGCCGCACGAAAATCACACGGCCACCGTGCGATGTTTTGCCTATAAGTCTTTAACGGATCATTGTACCGCATGATTTACAGTATAAATAATTGACAAATCGCATGGACTCCGTGCGATGATCGCACGATTACCTTGAGATCGCCAAATTGGCACCTCAATTATTCTTGTAATAGTTTTATGAAAATCCGTGCGGACACCGCGCGGTTTTGTTAACACATACGCCGTAGAAAATAAAATCTTACGATGTCAAAAATATCATACAAGAAATCGCAGGCTGCAATATCGTACGGCGACCGTGGCAAATGTAAACTAGGCGACAGGTTTTGTGGGGGAACGGTGGTGTTAACAACTGCACGACATCTAGTGGGTTTTCTTACTTAAATTTCGGTGTTTTGTTCCATAGGGGGAAACCGTAGAAGTTCGGACAGACGTATAAATTCGGACATACTTTTAAAGATAATTTTTTGAAAAAGCAATGACAATAGCGTTTTTGTCAAATATTTCTATACATTCTGATATATATCTTGCATAAGTCAGTTTAATTTGTGATAAAATAATAGATATGTTGGTGAAAATAAAACCATTTGAAGTCACAAACTCCTGTCTACCTTGCAAATTGAACTGACATTCATACACTGCTGACGAATATAGGCTCGGTCAACGGTTAAGAAATAGGTATGGATTGGCGAGAAATAATTGTAAAACGGTTCTTGTTCGATTAAAAAGACACAGAGGTTAACAATTTTATTAAAATTATCAACAATTATTTGCTCAGAATCGTAATATATAGCCTTTTTCAAAGTGTCCGAATTTCCACTT
Source organism: Fragum whitleyi (assembly GCA_948146395.1). Taxonomy (NCBI): domain Eukaryota; kingdom Metazoa; phylum Mollusca; class Bivalvia; order Cardiida; family Cardiidae; genus Fragum; species Fragum whitleyi. Next base: position 8,148,688 of record OX411558.1, read on the forward strand.
TCAATTTTCAAAAGAAGTAAAAATTCGGACAATACAAATCGTATGCTTTGAAAACCAAGTAATATCAATTTATCCTCTTATATCTAATTTTCTTTGAATACATCCGAACTTAATACACGTTTAGACATTTCATGTCGGCGTCTGTTAATATACTCATTTGTCTGTATTTTATTCGAAATATTTGCCAATTTTTAACATCAAAGCTGATGAATAAATATAGTATCTATAGTCAAAGCATTCCTGAATTGAAGTTTTAAAGCTTCGTATTAACATTCTTTGTTTAAACTAATAAAATTCGTGACTTTATTCCCCTAATTATTGATATTCCTTAATTGTCCGAATTTCACCCTTTGACGATAAACATGCCCGAGTTTCTCAACTTGAATGTCCGAATTTTTCCATCCCCGTCCGAATTTACCCGTTTCATGGTACTCTCAAACTTCTCGTTTTCACAACGTTTTGGCCATCATTTGCTTCACATTTTTTGGATAAAATGCAAGTTTAATGACCACTCGAGTGATGAAAATACGGTTAGTGTCCGGGTTTCCACCTATAGCTTCAGAATCAAGCCTGAAATAAGGTTGGTATAAACCGTCCGAATTTACCCGGTTTTCCCCTATATTTATCCGTCCGTCTGTCCGTATTTTTTGATTGACGGTTTCTTTATTGTGACATTCTGGTTTTTCACCTGATTTTACACCCATATAGGAAGTTAGTTTGTATATTCTTTATTCTCACACTTAGGAAATTTAATCGTGTTCAGATAAAAGTTAATTATGTGTACACGTATACAACGCTAGAATTACATGTTGTTCTATCTTCAACGCCATATTTGAGAATTCAAATGTGTTGCAGACAGCCAGTTCTAGTCGTGCCTTATATTATATGAATTAACAAACAAACCTTTTCTTAATATTTATCAATGCACCTATTCATTTTCAATATTTTTTCATTTGTATAAATGATGAATCCGGCATTATACAATGAAGGGAAATTTTGATGCATTTTCGAAATATTTCAAACAAAAAATTTTCCGTAATTTCATTTCATAATGAGTGTGTGCTAGATTTACATGCATTTCTTATAAGCCAAAAAATATAAAAATAAAAAAAATAAGAGACTGGTACATATCATATAAGACAATGTATTTCATGCTTCAATAAATGATTACACCTGCGTTTTGCCCATGGACGTTTTTGCTGGGACTTTTTTGGCTAGGGCGCTTTGGTCATGACGTTTTGGCCACGAAAGATAGGGCCACTATATTTTTCAATATAACTTTTGGCAAAATAACTTTTATAAGAGGAAATGAAAATATATATGACATTTTATTTTCATAATTACTTTTTTTCTTAATTTAATCATTGTCCACATGAGAAGTTCACTTTCGAGATTCAGTTATCATGACATATACAAAAGTTTGTGAGAAAAGGAGACAGTTTCTATTAGAATTTATACACTTAACTTTTAGCCAAATATTTGATGTATTTTTCAATATGGATTGCTTTTGAATCTCCCCTTTTACTAATTGATTAATCCTGTTTGTGATAATTTATTTTTCTTATTATGGTATTGATTTTAGACTTATTCCATTTCCCTTTTTATTAACACAGTGAATACTCTATCGTTCCGTAATAATTATCAAACTAAACAAATCCAAAAGGGGCATGTATCTAACATAAAAAAATCATGCTTTTTTAATATATTGGGGTATGAAATATTGGGGTATGAAACTAAAAACAAAATCATATTGTATTATCTCGCGAAACGGATTCATGCGAAAGTGATAGTAGTTTTGGTGCAATACCCCAATAAATGAAAAAAAAATCTCTCCATACCTCAATGAATTCAAAGAAATATTCTTTTCAAATCTTATTACTTGATGATATTTAATGATCAAATAAAATATTTTACTAAAGATATGCAGTTGCGTGGAGTCATAGCTTAACGGGCATATAGCCAATTTCTGCGTACTAAAAGTTGTTCTCATCGGGGAATGAAACCAATGTTCAAGCAAACGAAAAATGCAAGGGACACAATTAAATTGAATTACATAAATGGCATTTTGATAATCGATCTAGTGAAACATGATTTTGCACACATTTTCCCATTTGGCATATCTATTTCTGGCATTTTTTACCACGTTGAATTTCGCTCTAATCAAAAACAATTTGTTGTAGTAATCTCAAAGTCTTCAAACACCGTTTAATAAAAAAGATTTATATATCGATCAATCATTTTGAACCAATTTATGGTCTATCGGGTTATCTAACAGGCCTGTTGATATTCAATATTTTTTTCCTTTCCACAGTAATGTTTAAGATTAGCTATTTAATTATCGAGGTGTCATAAAACTCGATGACAGGTATACACAGGAAATTGGTCAGACTTTTATTGTCCAATCAATGCTAATTTCTTTGTTTCACACACATTGCCCCTTTAGGATAAAATAAATATTCACGTTAATTTCATAGTGATTGTTGATTTAAAGAGATGTGAAACAAGTGGATAAATGGCTCATTAAAAAAAAATCGTATACTTGTTGTTATTCATAGCCATTCTTTACATAATGGATCTCTTTTCCTGTTTACTAATATTTTACATATTTTTTGTTTTCAAATAAATTCATTTTGTTGACACTAAAATAATCTCGAAAAAGTCGTATATTTATAAAGTTAAAAATCGGATAACCTAACAAGTGCGTGTGACGTCACGGAAACACTAATGAAATGAAAACATGTGAAAACGGTAAGAAAAACACTCAACTATTATTTTATTATATTCTACTAACTCAATTATAAAATATTTACACTATTCTTTGATAAATATGACATTTTTCATTCCGAAATACTTACGAAAAATGCCCGTGACTGTGATAGAAAATGCTGGATAAAACGCCTTCTCTGATTGGTTGACGGAAAAATTATAGGTATACCCTCATTATTATAGGTAAACCCATAATAATACCGGTGTACCGCTAAATATTGTAGGTATACCGGTAATATTATGGCGGTTTACCCACAATTTGTAGGTGTACTTCCATATTTATCGGTATACCGATAAAAAAATGTAAGTATACCCTCATTTTTATGGGTATACCTCCATTATTTTGTGGGTATAGCGGTATTCTGACTTTTGACCCCGTTCGCGCGCCATATTCGACTACCAAGAGTAAATAGTGATAACCCGGAGAACAATGACTCAGCATCCAATTCTGACTCCTCTAAAAGTACAACAGTTCAGAATTCAGGTCAGCATCAGGAATCATCAACCCATTCAATGATGAACAATATGGCAAATATGTTGAAAGATGTTATCAACGAGTTGAAAGGTTTGAAAAGCGACTCAGCCCAGACATCCCAATTCCATGGCAACATGAACAACAATACGCCTTACATCCATTCACATCCAGCACTAGGTTACCCATCCCAGCCTAGATACCCAGCACCAGATCACTTTACCGTTGGAGAGGAGAGGACAGAGTACGAGTACCATGGAAGCCACAATCGTGAGACCAGAAACCACATAGACCATGATCAGACTGCTAGTTTAGGTGCAAGACAGAGTGCAAACTTTGAACGGCCTTACCAGGACAGACCACATGATTATGGGTTTGGGTATAATCATGGAGGCTTTGACAACTTCCACAGACAGAGAAGACACCCTTACCAGGCTGCAAGGTGTAATAACATAAAAATCCCGAATTTTACAGGAAGAGAAGATTGGAATGTTTGGCTGGCAAGGTTTGAGACTATTGCCGAGAGGAACAACTGGAATGACGATGACCGACTGGACCAGCTTTTGCCACGGATGGAAGACCAGGCCGGACAATTTGTCTTTACTCAGCTCCCAAGGCGGACCCTTGACGACTACCAAGAGTTGGTTAGGGAAATGAATAGCCGATACCGAGTAGTGGAGACGACTAGGGCTTTTGCCGCAAAATTTAGCAGACGAATTCAGAGGACGGGAGAGACTGCAGAGGAATTTGCAGCTGACCTAAAAAGGCTCTATGACCGTGCACATGGCTACAGAGACCGTAGAACGAGAGAAGAAGACCTGGTACGGAAGTTTTTAGACGGGTTACTAGACGATGAAATCCGATTTGAGGTGGAGTATCACAAGGAGCCAGAAAACATAGATGAGGCTGTGTTCCATGTGGTCAACTTCATCCAAACTAGGGGTAGTAAAGGCTTCAGAGGAAACCGATCAGACAGTTTGAAGAAGAGCACCAGGAGGATGCCAAACTCAGAACATAATGATGCCGATGATTACGCCATGGAAGAGGAGGAACTAGACACCCAAGGTTTTGAATCCACATGCCGTCTTGCCGCTGACACGGTGGCTAAAAGCCCTGACCAATCCAACAAAAGTGAGTCTTTATTGAAACAGCTGATGGACAGAATAACAAAGCTGGAGCAGGAGCGACATAGAAATTCAAGAAACCAGAACTACCCGGGGAAAGGCCAGAATAAAAGTGGCATTATATGCTACGGTTGTAATCAACGAGGGCACAAAATTAATGAATGCCCAAACGGGCAGAGATTTGCAAAGGACCAATCTCAGCAAAATAAAAATGATAGAACCACAAATGACCTTAGTGTTTTTGTTCCTGCATCACAAACCCAAACTTTAAACTAGAAGAGACCATCTCTTGTGGCCAAAGAGAGGTCTCTAACAGCAATAATGGCCAAAATCCTACATCAAATATTGAACCGGAGAAACCAGAAAGACCTATTAGACGAAAAAGGCAATTATACGATGGGGTATATATAAAGGGTGAGGTAGAAGGGGTCCCAGTCGTATTTACTGCTGACACTGGCGCGTCTAAAACGGTTCTTTCGACAAAAGTCTATGAGAAATTAAATTCAAAACCAGATCTCATAAGGTCAGCTTGTCTTACCGGGGCAGCTGGCGTTCCGCTCGACGAAATGGGGAAAGCTTACTTTGACATTAAACTCCACACTTTAAGCATGAAAAGAGAATTGATCGTGGCCGACATAGAGGATGAATGCCTCCTGGGTATAGACATCCTCCAAAACAGTAGTAAGGGTCCAGCTGACTTGATTTTAAGCAAAGGCATGATACTGCTTGATGACGTTAAAATCCCAGTGATGCAAGTAGGCATGGACAAAACTCGAAGGGTCATGGCTGCAGACAATTACGAAATCCCTGGTTTGTCGGAACAGGTTATAGATGTAATGGTTGACAGAGTTGAAGTCGACGATTTCGACCATGACGCAGTATTTCTACTTGAGCCAGTTGACAACTTCCAAGAGCGATTTAAACTCTGTATGGCACATTCTCTGGCAAACTTGGCCAGTAACGTCACTAGCAAGGCGAGGGTGATGAACCCATTTACTACTCCTGTTACTATATACCAGGACACAGTAATAGGCAAAGCAGAAAAAATTGATGGCAATATAAGTCTTCTAGCTGACTGTGAGAATGGTGCTGAGAAATCAAACAACTGTAGCATTAAACGTATCCACCTAGAGAAAGATAGAGAGCCTGGCTCAGTTTTCCCAAGCAGCCCAACTAAAACATCAGCCAAGGTGCCTGAGCACTTGTTGAGTCTTTTTGAATCATCTGCTAAAGAGTTAAATCAAACAGAAAAAACTCGACTGGCTCAAACACTAGAAAATTTTGGAGATGTTTTCTCAAAAGGTGAATGGGACTTGGGCTTGACTCATCTAAATGAACATTCTATTGAGACAGGATCAGCGAAGCCCATAAAGCAACCGCCGAGACGAGTGCCCTTGGCGTACGCAAATGACGAGAAACAGGCTATAGAGGACCTTCTTGCAAAAGGGGTGATACGTAAGAGTACTTCCCCTTGGGCGTCTCCAATTGTACTTGTTAAAAAGAAAAATGGCTCAATTCGCCCGTGCATTGATTATAGACGTGTCAATGAGTTAGTGAAACCAGATGGATTTCCTATGCCTCGAATCCAAGATTGTCTTGATTCTGTCTCAGGGGCATCAACTTTTAGCACTCTAGACTTGACGAGTGGCTATTATCAGATTCCCCTAAAGGAAGAGGACATCCCAAAGAGTGCCTTTGTATGCAAGTACGGCCAATTTGAACTATTGAGGATGCCATTTGGATTAAATAATGCTGGTAGTACCTTCCAAAGGACAATGGAGCTGGCTCTACAGGGGCTACAGTGGGAGACCTGTCTCGTCTACATCGACGATATAATTGTCTTTGGGAATAACTTTGAACAACACATGAACCGACTAGAACAAGTGCTTCAGCGGTTAAGAGATGCAGGCCTCAAGCTGAAGCCTGAGAAATGTGAGCTTTTGCAATCAGAGGTCACCTTTCTTGGTCATGTGGTGTCCGGTGAAGGTGTAAGGCCAAACCCCGTAAATATTGCAAAGATTGTCGAGTGGCCGAGACCTACAAATGCTAAACAAGTTAAACAATTTGTAGCAATGGGGTCTTATTATCGCCGCTTTGTGGACAATTTTGCCAAAAGAGCGAAACCACTATTGGAGCTCACCAAGAAGAGCGTTGCTTTTGAATGGAGTGAGCAATGTGAAGCATCGTTCACAGATCTTAAGGATGCACATGTCGGTTGGGTGAAAGCTCTAGGCAATGTCGGGAAAGCACAGAGTGTTGACCCTGACATTGGGCCAATACTCTTGGCAAAGGTCAATGGTGTAAGACCTAAACCTTCAGAAGTCACTTGTTGGAGCCCAGCCGCTCGACACTACTGGATTTTGTGGGACAGTTTGACAGTAGTGGATGGTGTGCTGGAAAAACAATACAGGAAGAAAGATGGTACGGGAGAGTTCAAACAAATTATAGTCCCAAAGCAGATGAAGCATGAAATAATGTACCACTTCCATGACACCTTGACATCTGGACATCTTGGAACAAAGAAGACAAAGCAGAAGCTTATACAGCACTTTTATTGGTTTAACCTCAAAGAAGACGTTAATTTGTATATAAAGAAATGCGACACATGTGCGGCTGACAAACGTCCCCTTAAAACCCCTAAAGCGCCTATGGGGAGCCTCAAAACTGGAGCTCCTGGAGATGTAGTAGCAATGGACTACCTTGGTCCTTTGCCTGTCACTCCCAGAGGCAATCGTTACATTTTGGTCTTAACAGACCATTTCACGAAATACGTTGAAGTCATTCCGGTACCAGATCAGACTGCCGAGACTTGTGCAGCCAAAGTTTTGAATGAGTATGTAGCTCGCTGGGGCTGCCCTCTAGCTTTCCACAGTGATCAGGGTAGAACCTTTGAGAGTAAGGTGATGAAAGAACTGTGTAGAATGCTCGAAGTACGAAAGAGCCGCACAAGTACTCGCCATCCCCAGAGAAAGGGTCAAACTGAAAGGTTTAACCGCACTCTCATCAAGATGATAAAAGCCTTCTTGAAGGGAGAACAGAAAAACTGGGATTTGCACCTTGGTTGTATTGCAGGAGCTTACAGAGCTTCACCAAATGAAACAACTAAGTGCTCTCCTAACCTGTTAGCTATAGGGAGAGAAATCAGACAGCCTGCAGAATTAATTTACGGTAGTAAAACGAGCACCCAACAGGAGATAACATCGTATGGGGAGTACATAGAATCCTTGCGCTCAAGGATGCAAAAAGCCCATGAGGTAGCTAGGCGACACATCGGCGAAACTGCGAAACGTAGTAAACTCCTATACGACATCAATCTTTCAGTTAATGCTTTCAAAGTCGGCGATATCGTATGGTGTCTAGCAGAATCGCGCAAAGTGGGTGTAGAACCGAAACTTGAGCACACCTATGAGGGCCCGTATCTCGTCAAAACTAAACTTTCCGAGCTCGATTTCGTGTTGATGCGTGATCCGAAGGGCAAAGAGAAAACGGTACATCACAACAAGTTGAAGGCTTACGAGGGGAATGATCCGCCGAAGTGGGTCACGCGTGCAAGGCGAAAGCTCCCACTTCCTGTTTAACACCACCCCTCTATCTTCCTTCTTGTCATCCTATGCTATCTCTTTGCAACTGTTTCTCTCCTACCATCTCAGAACAACATCTAAGGTCCTAGCTTCAATCAAAATAATTCAACTTTTTTATACGTCAACTGAAAGAATTATGATGCAGCAAATTGAATGACTAATTATTGTCTACTATGTCAACATTTTCTTTCACTTGCAGCAACGGTCGTTTCTGGCAGCATTCAACCCATCACTGACCATGTCTTTTCACCTTCTGTATTTTTAGATAACGCAAAATGCAGAGGAGAGAAAAACCTTACAATTGCTGTCATTGCCACAGCCAAGGGAAAAACTACACAGAGGCAAAGTACAGGGTAATAGGCCATATCTTGAAGCATCATACGCCTTTGGATCGCTCGCCGTTTTATTGCACCCTATGTATGTTCAGGTCCCTGAACAAGGACCAACTGGTAAAGCATGTCACGCAATATAAGAGACACACAAAAATTGCTTCAGAACTGGGTATCTTGGACCACAGTCGTTTCTTGGTGGAGAATCCCAATTGTCATCACATTCAGGAAGGCATTGATTACAAGGTTGCAGTGCCTTTTCTGCCTGAGAACCCCCTCCCTAGGAGTTTGTGTACTGCGACGCAGGTCCCAGCCCAGAATCAGACCTTCCACATCCCCGACTTTGACCTCCTAGCATCTTTTTCCAGTCCGCCATCTTCAACAGGAACACCTGCTGTTAATTAAACCTTGTCTGTGCTTTCAACACCGGTTGTCAGCATACCAGTACCAATGACCAACATACCTATTCCAGCAACTGTACGACCTAAATTAGATCAATCAGATGCCAAGTCAGTACCAATCTCTATCGCACCTGGAGCGCTTAATGGTTACATTTCTGGTATTTCAATCAACAACGCAAATGGCACTTCAGGAACATCAAACCCACCTTTGAACATTCTGAACCAAGACAAAACACCTGAAGTCAACCTGCTGACTCAAATACTAACTGAGGAGGATGAGACTCTGGACTATGACGAAAGTGCTGCGTATGAACCACCAATAAAGAGAGTTAGAACTTCAGATGAAAGAGCAACAAATTCAACACAAACAATCAAACCAACCATGGTCTCCACAGCTACCAACACTGATGATAAACCACAAACACAGAACGTAAATTGTAACAGCCTCATGGAAACATTAATTGGGAAAGTGGTGGAAGCAATAGACAGGAACAGTAGGGCAATTAGGTGTCTTGAAGTACACAATAGCAACATGGCAGAGAGCATGGTAAAATTAAATAGAAATCTTGAACGCATTGGGGAGGAAATGAGAAGAGAGAACATCCGAAGAGAAGAACGGGGAAAGGAAAACATGAAGGAGAAGGCAGAAATTGGTAATACTACGATGAGGTCACCTTTAAAACAACAAAATCGAAAAGAACCAACTTCCAAATCTGTCAAATCAGTCGTTTCCAAACCATCTAAGAAGTAGAATGCAGCCTTTAATCCTTAATTTCGCGAACAAGTATGGACCGTCTTAATCATATTTAGTGCAAACAAGTATGGACTGTTTAAGGGTATATCCTGTTTATGGACTTTCGATTACAAGCTAGTGTATTCATAGTCATGTGAACTTTTCTGAGTAAATCCCTAACATCATAGAACTTTCAGTAACGCATTAAAGTTAACCATTAAAATCGATTCGCAAAGTGCTTATTTTAGGACCAGACATTTTTCCTACGATCATCATCTCGCGAATTAACATTGTGAAGTACCCCTCTACTATTCGTTTATGACTAGAAGTGATTTAAAATTAAATGTAAGCCGCGTATGTGTAAATTCAAGTCCTTATCTACTGCGCAGAGACTTTGAATCTTTCCATTAAAAAAAAAAAAAAAGAAAAAAAACATATAGAGACTTTACCATACAGCCTGGATGACAGAAGAAGAAGGAAATATTGTACCCCTTAGAAAGCTTTGTATTAAGGTCTTAGATTGATAAGATTTGTTTTATAAATAGATTTATGTTTTCTTAATCTGCATTTAAAGTTAAACAATTTTGAGGTCAATGATTAGTATCAAATTTGCGACCCAGTGTTTCCCTGTTAAAATTTTAAGTCTGGGAATTGATGCAGAAAATGTTTTGATGAAGGTTTTCTGGAATCAAACCAGATCATAAATGCTCAAATAAATCGTCATAAAGTTATCTGTCTTGTTAATTGATGCAGAAGAGGTTCGGATGGACTTGCTTCAGAAATCAAACAAGATAATGTGTTTTTTTTTAGTAATATAATCATACAAGTTCATAACATTTTTCTTATAATGTAAAATTTGTTTCTATGTGGAACTAAATCATAAAAGTCTGTTTTGACTTATGTAGGGGTTTGATAATAGGAAAGTTTAGGATTATGACTCTGTATTATCAAAGTTAATGTAGTTAAATAGCTCAATATTTCGGGTTAATGTTAGCAGTTGACAGGTGAGCACACCCAAATTTTGACTTTGGGTTGAATTGTATGATGTAACTTTGATGAGTGAATACTGGACTGTGTGGTCAGTTAAGGAAGTTGCATGGAATAATTCAGTGGGGATTGCTCTGGTACCTGTGTTGTACATTGCAATTTTTGTTGAGTGTGCTACCTGACTCTGTATTTTGCATTTTAAAAGATAAATGATGCTATTTCTTTAGTGTACTTTACATGAAGTATTAAAACTATGGGTTTTGTAACTAGATAGAATGGAGTCTCATATGAGTACTGACAGTCAAAAGATTTTTAATACAGTTGAATGAACCTTAGACAAGGATTTGACCGGAAACATGTTTTAAATTTAAGTTATTGATCTTTCTTAGAAAAGAGTTAAACCTTGTTATGAAGGCTTTATATTTAAGAAACAGCTATGTGCAACATTACTTTACTTTATTGTGAGTATGTCAGATGGAACTTTGACATAATCAGGGGGGAGTAGTGTAGTGACCCAGAATCGCGATCTTGTTTTATGTTTAGACCGGTTCAACTTTTAAACTTTGATGGACCGTTATTCCTTCGATTTGGGGTTATTTGCAATACTACTTACATAGCTGAATGCAGAATCCTTTCATAAATCGATCTCTTAGCACAAGGAAGCCTATCTTGGCATTTTAAACTTGCATTTGTGTTTGAAACTCTTTCCACATGGACAATTTAGTCCAATGTCGGTCATCTTGAATTGGGTCATTACATTGCATTGTGGGATTGTATCCATAGCGACCATGGAAGGAGTTAACGTGAACTTGTCGTCTGCACCCCTAGATTACTGTCTGTAAACAGAGGACTGTCAAACCGATTTTTTCCACTTCTTTCATCGTTTCATGAATGAAACTTGGGTTGTTGGACTCTGATATTGACATAAGGTGTTTATTTATTTGTTTATCTCCAGTTAAATAAGTTTTTTTAGCCAATTGACCCTGTTCACAAAATGTTTTGTGAGCATTTTGTTGGTGGGCATGGGAAGCCCACAAACCCTGTGAGCATTATGCTCACATGATTTGTGGGCTGGATAGAGTATATAAACCCAGCCCACTCTGCATTCGAGGACTCCACATTTGAATTTATTAGAAGAACTCCAACAGTTGTACTTTAGAATTGTGAGTAATATTGGTCATAGAATAAATTGAAGCCTTTCATTTGAAATTCTACTTCAATCTTCTTCTTCTTTAATGTCCATACTTTATCGACTGTCCCTGGAGTCCACAGTCCCATCAGATTCGAAACTCTACCAACATTTTAGTACGAGACTGTAAACAATCCCCTCGGCGCGTAACAATATTGTTAATTGTAAAGTTTGTTGCTGGCTTCTTTGTTCGTGTTACATTGGCACGTAACAGCCTCCCTTAAATTTTACACAAAACTTGCTCCACACACTCATTCAATTTCATTCCGAAATCACTCCAAAATCATTCACTTTGTCAATTTCACGATGTTGTTAACTGTAGCGCGTCGGACTGTCAATCTAGAGGTCGAATCACGTAGGCGGTAGTCATCCTTTCCGATTATTTGTCCTCAACCAATTGGTCGATAATCTTAAACCTATCTGGAATTACAGCTGGATGCTAGGAAAGGATATAATGGTAGAACTTGTGTGAAAAATACCAGGAATCCATTGTTAGGTGCTCCAGCTGCCGCGATATAACTTAAAAAAATGTTGAATGCGTCGTTACACCCATTCAAACATACAAACAAATAAACAAACTTTAATCACTTTGTTAACTTCTTTAGCAATTCCAAGTGAACGCCCCCTCCAAAAAAATGTCTATGTGTTTGAAGCAGAATTAAAATAAAGCAGGATTAGGGTTATACGCTACCTTAATCTCCCTGACAGGTACTTTAACTGCCCGCTCCATGGAGAAAAAAATGACCAAAAAGTGCAAGTTTTACAATGTTTAATATGTATTCTATGGTGGCCACGAACGTAAATATACAATGATCGTATTCTAACAAGTGATTGTTTGTTTTAATGGGGTTTCACACCGCTTTCGACAATCTTTCCAATTTCCTTTCCACTATTTTGACATATCCCGCAAAAATATTTGTTTTCGGATGCATATTTTTAGCAAAAAACCCTTATATTTTTGCGCATAAATATTATTTTTCTCTGATTTAATTTCGCATTGTTTTAGCCAAATTATTTTGAATGTAGTTGTTGATCATATCTTTTTTTGTGCCTTTTGGGGCGTTTTTACATAGTTCGAGTAAGTGTTGCGATTAGTGAGCGATTTAAAATGGTTTTTATCGAAGTGTATGTCAATTTCACGATGTCATTATCTGGACACTAGTTAAATAAATATTTAAATGAGCTGAGTACGTATAGAATATAATAGATTGGAATAGAATATTTTATTTGCACAGATATACGTCATACATGGGTTAAAGGCTACATGTATTACAAACATATAAGCACGGGTAACAAATTGAAACATATCACGATCGCTCTAACACTTTCATATCCACACAAACAATAACCATTCATTAAATGATGGAAATAAAGATTTATTTGATAATGCTTATTTGGAGTTCAAGGGAAAACCGGTTATTATATCTTATAACAATCAAAGTACTGAAAGTACTGATAAGTTGGAATGCGTTCAAGAGACGGTGACATCAAGCCACTAACGAAGCTGACGTTTCCCGCCTACCACAGGTGATCACATAATACGTCTCGTCTTTTGACGGGCGTATACATGTATTAATCAATGTATTTCAACAACGATAGACGCTTAATTCCATGAATCGCTATACAGGCCTACATCTGATAAAAGAAAAATAATAAAAAAGAAGAAATGAGAGAAAATAATTCTGTATTAGATAAACCAAGAAAATGTATTCGTGCTTACTTTAAATCAATATACACGCAGATGATATGATTACCATGCGCGAATCGAGGAGAAAAGAGCATAACTGTTCGTGAGTATCGTAGGTATTTCAGTGGGACCCGGGGTCTCTTTCAAGAAGAATCAAAGTGCTGTCAGCACTGTAAATCGGACATCATTGAGAGGCTGGGATAGTGCAATAGTTCGCGAATCAAAAGGGCTCAAATTTGGACAATAAAAGTTGGTAAAATATTTGCCCAATTTGTGAGTTTTTTGTCTTAACACTTCATCTTTTCGAGGACATCGCCAGCTCATCCAACCTCGTGGGTCCGATTTTGAAAGTTTGCTGATTCGATAGCCCTCTGCTAGTCTAAATTATTTCTTAGCAGATTTTTTTACGTTGTTATAATGAGCACACGCCAAGCTAAAAGCTTGTCTGATAATATTATTCCTCTCTCTAGAGTTTAAAAGCCTGTTTAGCAACAAAACATTTTCATTAAACTATTTGTACAATTTCGATTACCAACATGTTTGTTTTTCAAGCATTGGGTTTTCCCAAATACTATAAATGCATTTTCCATCAAGAAACACGTGAAATCGGCAACTATGCTATTTATATCTTTGGTTTCTGACCAATCGATTAAATCTAGCAGCACTCTATGATTATTCATGAGTTATTCTAAAAATAGATCTCTCTTACTGCTATCCTATATCAGTTTATCGTATGTTTTTGTCGGTTTATTTGTTGTTGAATAATTTTTCTTCATACTCCAATTTTAATTTATTGTAAATAGGATTGGAGCGTGATCAGAGTGCTCATTGAAATCAAATATTTCAAAATTACAAAATTATTTCTATTTGTTAACACATAGTCAACAGTACTCATTCCACCAGTAGACTTCCCACGCTCCCTGTTTGAGTGCAGACGACCATTGACCGATGACAAACAACTTAATTGACACATTTCGAGCAGACGATGTCCATTGCATCTTCCACGTGGTGTGAATTTACGCGTGGGTTTTGACCGAGTGATAATCATAACAGAATTTGATTGGTTGTCAGCCCTACAACTGGTAAATGACCGTTCGAGAAAAAAATCAGAGTAGTAATATTGTAAGTGCTACAAATTTATTTTACAGTTAACCTATTGTACGTTTCAACTCCTTTACTCAACCGAAAATCTTGTTATAAACACTAAAAATACTAACTGGTAATTACTAAAAGCGAAAATTACATCAAATTTTGTATTAGCATCTTCTCTATTTGTCGAAAAGTAAATAAGATAAAAACAAAGTTTGTAGATTGTGACTGAAAAGGCAGTTTCTTCGGTGTTTGAAAACACATTATTTGGTTTGAACACATTGCTCAGAAGATAAAAATGGTACTGGGTCAAACAGACTGGATTTCTGGAAACCGGTATAAATCTCCGATTTAAAAATCGTACGATAGCTATTATACTTTAGGAGATATACTCCTGACAAGTTTAGTGACGGAACATCGGAACGATGGAACGACGGAATGACGGACGGAGACCATTACTATATCCCCTCACCGAAAACGGCGGGGGATAAAAGGGTTTTTTAACCTTCATCTTGTACAAATGTACAATTTGTACAATTTGTATTAAAATAAAAATAACAATACGGACATTTTATCCATGAAGGAGGAGTTGTATTCAAAAGAATTTTGAAGGCCCCCTCTTCCATGACGCGACTGAAATTCACTTAACTGTAACAACATGCAAAAATTCAGGTAACAATGTACATTTCGTAAAAAAATCTTTAAGACAAGTCCATAAATATATGAGGAGTTACGTTCACAAGCATTTTACAAGAAGGTCCCCTTTTCCATGACGTAATTGTAATTCACCAAACCGCGATTATATAGGCAAGGTCAGGTGACTATGAACATTTAGTGAAGGTTTCATCCAAATCATTCCATAAATGGAGGAGGGGTTGTGTTCACATTTATTTTTGTTCAAGAAGGCCCCCCTTTTCAATGGCACGGCTAAAATTCACCAAACTGTGTTAGAATATGCGCTTAGTCAGGTGACTAGGAACGTTTTGTGAAAGTATCATCAAAATCGGTCCATAAATGGAGGAGGAGTTGTGTTCACAAGATTTTTTTACATGAAGGCCCCTTTTCCAAGACGCGGCTGAAATTCACCAAACCATGACTTCATGCGCAAGGTCAGGTGATTAGGAACATTATGTTAAAGTTTCATCCAAATCCAACAAGAAACTTTGGAGGAGTTGTGCTTTACAAGAAAAGTGGGCGTACATGCGTACGTTTGCTTGCACATTCAAAATCGCATAATTCAAGACTAGCCTTTAGGTCCCGCAAATTTATGAGTACATTAAACAATACGACATGATTCCGTAGGACCTTTCTTGACAGAGGCCCCTGAAGACAAAACACGTGGGGTTGGTAAACGCGTTCAGATATTTGATAAAAACCAAGGCTGTAGTAAACCTGTCATAATCTTCAATGATATTTGAAGGTTTGCGCTCATGCGTATTTTTGCAAAAGTGAATTTATTTACTAAGCAATTTTAAAGAAAATGGACAAAAGCAGAAAGAGAAGATAAATATTTGCCTATAGACCCGTATTTTAGGGTGAGTGATAAAAGGGTTTTTTTTTTCTATACAGGTGGAGACAAAATTGACCTTTGATCACTCACTTAAACTTGTGGATCTATACCATCATCGATCCTTGCTGCGTCCACCATCAGAGAAATTATCGCGCGATTTGGAAATGGGTTCAGGTTTTTTTTGTGTTGTTGTTTTAGAGAAGTATTAGAAAGAGAATATTTGCTGGATCGGATTTTAATACAAATAAATAATCTGCAGATGTTGCGCGTTTCTAATGATGCTTTACGGAACAATAAGTTACAAACATTTGAACTATATTGTAGAAGTGTGTAAAAGGTTCGTTCAGAAAGAGAAACTAGACCTCTAAAAGAAGCTACAACATAATTCTACGTAAAGCCGCTCGCGACATTACCATATAAGCAGATCACGTGATTGGCTTGTGCTATTTCCACAATTCTATGAAAAACAGGTCGCGACGTTGCCAAATAAGCAGATCACGTGATTGGCCAGTGCTATTGTCAATAGCTGACTTCAGTGCTATTGTCAATAGCTGACTTTATTGGACTTGACTTATCACATGATTTCCAAATATAGTAATGCAAATATGTGATACAAGTAAATCCGTACGCAAGTTTCAATAAATATCGTTTAAAACATAAATTAGCGTGTTAATAATTTACATGAAGTGATAGTTGTGTAATTGTTCAACATTATTACTTCTTGATGAAATTAACTGCATGTCTATGTCAAATTGAGATATACAAAATAGGCCGAAGTGTATTCACATCCTGTTCACGTGATATGAGTTATCAGAAAACCCGAAATGGAATTATCTTGTGTTCATTTTGCGGTTTTGTTAAATCTAAGTTGGAATTGCTCCGCATTCCAACTTAAAAACACTACATTTATTAATAAAACTTGCAATAGCTTTCATTAGATCGATATATGAACTGGCCATTGTCATTAGAAGCAATTCAATGTTATTTTCATAACCTATTTTCTGAGCATCTATTGTTTAAAAGAAGTAGTCTTTCAAGTTTTCATATGTAAAACATTCACATAAAAAATGCAATTTATGGTCAATTATATTACAATTTGTACAAATTCCTTCTTTGAGGATATAGTGACGTTGCTTTGTTGCCGTAATAATTACGACATAATTGAGGCGATGTTTCCATTTTACAAAACGAAGTTTAATGTTACACGAGAAATTTCAATCTATAAATTTCAATAATGTTGTCGATTTTTCCTCCCCAAATTCGTATCATATTTTAAAAAGAATATCAAGTTTGCGTTAATTGAATGCCAAATTTATTCTACAAGTCATCTAAAACAGATTAAAACTCGGAGCAGCCTCATTTTTGTCTGTTTATAGATGAGTTTAATGAATTCGGTAATTCATAACTACCCATTTAAAACTTTCTATCTGCCGCATACCATGTATTGTGGGTACTCGATTTAAACATGATTACCGATCGCCCTAATTTTTCAGCCAATGATCGACCGCTATTTCATTTGAAATTCAAAAAATATATCGCATAACCTGACAATCTGCTCGTATAAGTGTGCTACGTGACTCTATGTCATTATGGGCGGAGACTTCAGAACAAACCAGACAGTGACGTCATATCTTGTCTGGTGGACGGTCTTGAAAGACCCTTAACTTGTTATCCATATATTTGTTACGTTTTCAACAATCCTTACAATCAAATGAGATTTTCAATTTACATGTAAACCAATAGATGGAGGACTAAACTGATATACTGATTCCGATTTTAAAGTTGACTCGAACCGCACCTTCCTGAAACATCCTTTTAAGTTGACATAAAAATGGCGACAAGGCTGAAATGGTCTGAAATCTAACACTTTGTTTTCATGTAAGTACTTTTGATTTATTCACTCTGCAGTGCCGACCCTCTATATGCATTTTAAAAGGACTCAAGAATACAAATTTATTCAGAATCATAACGGGTTTTGAGAAAATTGCCATACATTCGTATTATGGATAACCGACACGATGTATTTAGGTTTGGTGATAGGAAAGGTACATTGGAGCAGAAAAAATAACTTGGATATTCGTTTTAACCAAGTATTGAAAAATTAAATTGCTTTGAAGCATTTTAGGTCCGCGAAAGCGGACTAGTTTCGGAAAATATACGAGATCCATTTAAAGGTAACGTTAAATAGGGTACCAACATTTATTCCCCCGTTCAAAACGAAAACATTCGCGAAAAGCTGCTCCGCTTTAAACGTGTACTAATCAGAAGATCGTGGCTCAAATTATTATCGTTCGCAAACGTTTTTGCAACCTGAACAAGGGGCTGATAACTACGGCTTCCTGTGCGCCATCATTTTATTTCGCAGTGAACTACTTATTGCAAGCATTATTGAAAAAGAATATCACGCGGTGCATAACTCGTATTTTCTCACAAATAAAATCCTCATGCATATCGTCTGCTGCGCAAAACATGCTAAATAGATTAAGAAAAAAAAAAAAAAAAAAAAAAAAAACAATTATGGCTGCAACCACGAGGTATTTCTCGTCAATTGCGACTAAAGGGTAATAAATCTATTGAACCCGTCTCGCCAAATGACGAAATATAAATGAAAGCTCGATAATGATTAAATTCGCTCCTCCCCTTTTCATTTACGGCGATTTGATTGAAGAATGTATGACGCAACAAAATTGACTGACATCATTGATTGACGCACAAATTCAAATTCAAATTCAAATTCAAATTCTTTATTGAAGAAAACTCACAAAGAGCATAAATGAAACAATATCAATGCATAAAATACACAAATATTGCGAAAGGACTGTAGTTGAGAAAAATATCAACAAAAAGTGCACTCGAACCACCATTGGTGAGAGATGACCAAGGCATTCCGATTGCTTAAGGGAGACAACCTGTATCATTTTTATGAATAGTTATGTACTTGTTATTGCCCTTAGAATTACATATCAAATGTAGATAATTGGCAATTCAAAAACACAACCACAGCCAGATAAGCTGTGGCTGCTAAATTTCGACTGCCTATCAAAGATAGATATACTTAAGGAGGTAGGAGCGTTTGAATGAAATTTTCAAAAGCTTCTAAGGAGTTAACTTTTATTGTTTCCTGTTAGATATTTCTATAATACTTCATAAAATATGAAGAAACCTTGGGGTCACCGTGGATTATTTTTAGATAATCAGTCATAAAGTAACCCATGTATTTAGCATAAGAAAATTGGTCTCTGATGGCAAAATTAAAGAGGAGGGGTTCTAAAAGAAGGTAAAATACTTGCAAAATATCAAGTTTGATCAATGAAATTAATGAATTTACTTAAAAGGGTAGTCTACTTATGATATTTCACAATTTTGAGTTGGAGCTGTCAGAAAATAATGAAAATATGACAAATTTCTTAGGTTAACAATTGCTTAAACTCCAGAGAAAGTATCAAAATATAAGAAATGGAACTAAGTTCACTAAAATGTATTTTGTGTCCTTCATATGAAAGGGGTCCATACAATATTTTTCCACAGGTAAGAAAAAAGAGTAGGCAAACTTTTGATGAAAAGAAATTGAAAGGTCACCGTGGATTATTTTTTGCTACAGGCATTTGAAAATGTAGTGATTTTGTAGAAAAAACCAAATCATAGCAATTTTCTCATTGTGACTGAATTCATAGAGTAATCAAGGTTCTAAGTTACTTTGAAAATATAAAAAAAGAAGATAAGCACTAAATCTTTTACCAGTTACAAATTACCAACTTCTACATCATTTCTCACTTTCTAATTTGTGATTAATTCATCTTACCCCACCCACTTTAATCGCATTACAAGAAAATGTTGAACAAAATCTTTTCAATGCATTCACAGATCAATTAAAATTGAATATACTAACATAAATCATTACTAGAAAGCAGTTTTGTTTAAAATTTTTTGCTTTATTAGTAGCCCACTTGTGCTTTTAGGGGCATAGTTATAATTATCACAAGTCAATGTAAGGTCACAGATGAGTTGGTTTCTCTGGCTAGATTTGTCCAGACTCTAACTCCTACATTTATGGCGGGATTTCCAAATACCTTAGAATAATTGTCCCGAATATTGTGAGGTTTTTTAAATTGCTAGAAATTTCTAGATAGCTGCAAGGTCAAGGTCACAGCTCAAGGTCAAACATTAAAATTGAGCTTGTCTAGGGCAGACCTCTTATATTCATATTTGAATACAAGATACCTTGGCAAAATTGTTCTCTTGAGAAGATGTGCAAATTTCTAGATAGCTCCAAGGTAAATGACACATTTCTTTGTCAAATATTAAAAAAAGCTTGCATGGCTCATATTTCCAATGCTATCAACAGATTCCAATTCAAATTTAGGCAAATATTCTCAATCATTTGTAGAGCATTTTTAGATTTATAATAATTCAATTTTAAATCTTTGGATAAAGCGTCTTGAGACAACATGTCATGCCAAGTTTTAAGCCTAATAAATTCAGAGAAAAAGAATTTCAAATATTTTTACATCATTTCTTTGTAAAATCTGGGACCCTACAACACAGGGCTTGGTTTCTGATCTTAGTCTACTCTACCTGATTTTCCTTCTAGAACCAGATTTTTTTTTATTTTCTGATTTCAAAATTTATATTGACTCACATATTGTGCATTCAGTGCTTTCAGCACGTTGACTTTTATACAAGTTTGCAATGATTTTCATTCTGCATTATAAGGGTTGATTTCGATTTTCATGTTTACATGCAGCATGCCTTGTCTTGGGTGACCACAAAAAAGTGGTTGCTTATGGATATAGTTGTTTGATACAACAGTTCATGATAGAAAGAGCAGATTATTTTGAAATGTAAAAATTGTCATCACATAAGTCTAACTGAATTTAATGATGTTTGAAGCCGTAAGAATCCATATGGGTTCAAGCAACATTAGATTCATTAATAAACAATTTTTTGTTTAAGAATGTCAACTTTTCATGGATTCTTGCTTCTGGTGAATAATTTTTTTGATGGTAATTTAATAAAGTTGGACACTTGAAAAATATTGACAGTACATTTTTTGTGCTAAGATTACATTTCCTGCATAATTCTATCTATTGTAACAATATAGGGATGTTAGGAAGCAAATCTCAAATTACTCATTTTTGCATCATCTCCCTATAAATGTTAAAGGGAAAACGCTCATTACCACAATTTGACAGAATAACTTAAAATCTAGAATTTGGACAAAATGGGGCCTATTTCCATCCTCAAGTAATAACCTTGAGTATTTTGTCAGACAAGCATTGCCAAGTGCCAAATATAAAAGCTCTAGGACTTATGGTTTTTTAAAAACTTAAAAAGAAACCACTCTGTAGCCATGACAATCTAAGTTCTGCATGGATTCCTATTCTGGGAAGTGTTTAGAATGAAAGTGCTTGACCCATCAATCATTTCAGTGAAGTTTTGTTGAAATCTTATGGAGACTTTTGTAAGTTGTGGATGGACTGACAGACAGACAATGACTAATCACAATATTTTGAAAGCGCTTAACCTTGGGATCATTTCTGTGAAGTTTGGTTGAAACTGGTGGAAAGTTTATGGGGAGAAGATTTTTTTTAAAATTTTGGATGGTTGCGCAGACAGTTGGATTGACAGATAGACGGACAATGACAGACTGATCTCTAAAGCTCCTCTTGAGCACTCCTTGCTCAGATGAGCTAATAAGGGGGGGGGGGGCACAATTCATATGAAATAGTATGAATAATGATCTTCCTTGATAGTATGTATTGCTTTTGTAATGGTGAATACACATGCCAAGTTAAATTTGAATATCTTTAAACATATTTTTTGAGATATTGTAGCCAATGTTAAAGTTTGTAACACCCCAAACACCTTTGCTACATCTGACACGGACAGGGTGATGACAATTACTTTATTTCATATTTTTGTTAAAAACTGCCAAGCTAAAAAGGACGACAAATCTGAATTTTTTTTTTAGTACAAATGTATTTTGAATAATGTGATAAGAACTGCTTCTCTAACACAGGCAATAACTGGAGAAGTTTCTACTAGTTATAAATGAAGAGTTTTGAAGGTCACTTAATTACGGTAGGTCTATTTGTTCAGCGACACTATGTTCAGTAAAGGCATGTTTCTCATAAATTCGCAAACATTTCATTTACACTTTAAAGTATCATGACCCCATGATGTCAAGTGTCCTACTAGCTGTATTCAAGAGGAAATCTGTCATTTTGGTAGGAATTCTTCTGCAATAAATCTGGGAAGCATGGCTGCCTTTACTGATATCTTCTTTAATGGAACACCATACACATAGAGGTCAGAGTTATGTACTGCTGCTGATTTATATTTGTTGTTTCTGTCTGAAAAATAAAATCTTCAGAATAACAATTTTGCACAAACTAAAGAATCATTACCACAGTAATTGTATACAAAAACCTGATCTAAACCTAATCCTGCTGACTTTAATTTTCAAACAAATTTGTTTGTTTGTTTGAATGGGTTTTACGCCGCTTTCAACGATTTCGCAGTTATATCGCGGGGGCCGGAGCACCTAACAATGGATTCCTGGTATTTCTCTCACCTGTACTACCATTACACCCTTTCCTAGCCTCCGACTGCTATCTCACATAGGTTTACGATTATCTACCCATTGGTGAGAGACAAACGTCGGAAAGGATATTTGCCGCCATCGGGGATCGAACCCACAACTTCCAGATTGGAAGTCTTATGCCTAAAATTTTCAAACAAAGGCTAAATGTACAAAACATAGGGTTTCAAATAGTTAGACAGGAGAGAGTAGATAGAGAAGGCTTTGATCAGACTGCTTATCTGTTATAAACAAACTTCATAGATGTACACCAAAAAAGAGAAAATGTTCATTTATTTTCTTGGTAGCTATCTAGCATTAAAATTTTGTAAACTTAATGACTATGACAAAGATATTTAAGAAATGTGCAAGTGTTTCACCCCCTAAAGAAAAAGATCAATGTGTGAAAATTTGACCAATTTTTCTGGTTTATTTTAACACAGATACCCCACTTTTGATAAAAAATGAAACAGGCCTCCTAGCAGGCCTAAACGAAAATAAAGGTTTTTATAAAGGCTCCAATGTATGAAAATAAAGGCCTTTTAGTGTAAAATATGAAAAAAACAAAGAGTAAATAAAGGATATTTTTGTCGAGGTTCTTATTTCTTTATTGAACCCATAGTCATACAAAAATCATTTTTTTATGTTATATACTGCATCCTGAAAAACTCAAGATGGAAGAAATAAAAGCAGCATTTTTAACCACACATAAAAGAAGGGAAAACGCAGAACAAAAGCCATTACTTGCTTTCAGCTAGCACGGCAACCAGTCAGAGCAAATATAAAGGTTTTGAGTGTGAATTACAGGCTATTTTGGCGTTTTAAAGGTTTTCTGGGGAAATGTAAAGGTTTTAAAGGTTTGCTCTGAAATTAAAGGTTTTTAAAGGTTTTAAAGGTTTCACTAGGAGGCCTGAATGAAATCAAAATGCCAGATTTGAACTGGCAAACATTTTACCTTGACATAGTGCTTTATTTTTCATCAATTATATTTTAACATTTAATAATGGTAACCCATTCGCACTCAACAAGTTTCAAACTTATCCTAAAATCAGCTCTTTTACTGTAGGGAGGTAGAATACATTGTACAGAGTAGAGGAATTTCTTAATATGAGCAATTCTTGTATTTCCAATGATTTCTAATACTAAACATCCATGTTATATCCATGGTTGAGAGGTAGAGCTTCAGCTTCTTGACCAAGACTCCCTAGTTTAATACCCAAAAGAGGATATTATTCTTGATTCCTTCATTTGCCCACATATTTGGTGCAAGTACTTGTGAATTTTCCAGGAAGCAGAAACAAGAGGGACTAATTCAAGTTGTTACAACTTATTTCTCAATCAATGTAAAGTGAATGGATTTAACCTAAACATCAACAAAGTACTCAAAATTACAACAGAATTGCAATGGGTTTTTAAACTTGGCATGTCAAAGTCAAATTACTAAAATACAAATGAATCCAATATCTTCCCTTTTTGTCAGTAGACAAATTGATGACAAGGCGAATCTTGGAATAGTAATAAAAAATCTTGAGTGATCAAAAAATCCTAATGTTTACCTCAAAGGCTAGAAAAGAAATGTTTTTTTTTTAAAAAAAAAAAAAAAAAAAAAAAAAAAACGCTGGGTTCCATCATTTTTTTATTAAAATAATCATTTCTCAAAATTTACTTGTCTTTTTTTGTGGACAAGTTCCTTTTGATCCTATTCTAACAAACAACTCCTTTTGATCCTGAAAAAACTTCTAGTAGAAAATCTTTTCTTACTTGTCCAGGGACAAGTGGAGAAAATTAGTATTTCCACACCCCTGTATATTCTAAAAAAATGTTACATGAGTCTAACTGTAAAAATGAGCTATATATAAAAATGAAGACTTACCACACATAGGGGTTAGAGTTGACAATGTACATTCTCTCATGCTTATCACCAGTGACAATAAAATTGACTGCTTCACAAATGCATCAAAACAGACCTAAGGACATAGCTAGTCTATAGGTTCATCTCTTTATGGATTTCTTAACCTATAATTAGAACATGAAAATACAATACCATATTTCCTCTTATAATTGCGCCCTCCATAATAGTAGCACCCCTACAATTTTACTAAGAAAACCTACTTCATATGCCTAAATTTTAGGAACCTTTTTGAGACTTCTGCTCTAATTTGAGATGAATTTCGTCTAAAAATTCATAGAGGAAATTCACCTAAATTTAAAGGGAATAGCTCCAGGAAACGTTTATTAGGAGAAATAAGTTAGCTCATTCATATTTTTTTCTTAAATTGAATAGTGGAGCTCTTAAAAAAACAATGATAGCTGAGGCGGATCCAGGATTTCTGTACAGGGGGTCAACAGGTAGTCATCTTCTTGTGGATGAATATGAAAATTGTTTAAACAAATTATCTTTTTTTTTTTGACACATCAAAATTATTACCTCAAGATTTTATTCCACAAATATCAAGCAGAAGGTAGGCAGTATATGCAAAGATCAGACTGCACAACTGTGTAGGCTGATCTTAGTCTATACCATCAGAAAAAGCCACATTATTTTCTTTTAATTATTACGCAGATCAGGGACCCTCAGTTTCCACGGGCAGATTTATCATTACACGCAAATGTATTGTATACAAATTTATTAATATTTGCTTCTGATCTGGATATGCATTTAATTACAAGAGTTATCCAACTCATTTATGCTTTAATAAGACAACTTTTGAATTTTCCCATAGTCAGCTAAAGAAAAGTGGATTTATGTCTGTCCCTGTTATAATAAGACCTGGTTATAACAAGATAATATGCCAAGTCTGGACGATCTCATTATGAGCCAAGTGCAGAAAAAGCATGGTAACTTTGGGCCAACTTATTTTTGGTCTGAACAGGTCCTGGTATTTGGGGTTTTTCAGCCTGGGCACAATTAGAAACAAATCCTCTCAGACTGACCAGATGTTGCAAACCATTTTCATATTATACCCACTTTACACACACCTGCACGTGCAAAGCTGGGCATGTAAATTTGAAAACAGTTTTCAACATCTTGTCAGCGGAAACGGTTTCTAAATGTGGCTCAAGGCCGCCACCATAGCGCAGTTGGTTAGGCATAAGACTTCCAATCTGGAAATCGTGGGTTCGATCCCCGGTGGCGGCAAATATCCTTTCCGACGTTTGTCTTTCACCAATGGGTAGATAATCGTAAACCTATGTGAAATAGCAGTCAGAGGCTAGGAAAGGGTGTAATGGTAGTACAGGTGAAAGAATACCAGGAATTCATTGTTAGGTGCTCCGGCCGCCGTGATATAACTGCGAGATTGTTGAAAGCGGTGTTAAACCCATTCAAACAAACAAACTAAATGTGGCTCAGCTGAAAAACAACAAAATTAGGACCGGTAAGGGCAAGAAATAAGTTGGCCCTTGATAAGTGTTCAACTAAA
Source organism: Fragum whitleyi (assembly GCA_948146395.1). Lineage (NCBI taxonomy): Eukaryota > Metazoa > Mollusca > Bivalvia > Cardiida > Cardiidae > Fragum > Fragum whitleyi. The sequence continues at coordinate 8,174,558 of OX411558.1, forward strand.
AAAGAAACTTTCAACATACTGACACGACTGAAAATGCATGCCCATGATCTTATTGATGCAGGACATGAATTCATTTTGCAAGTAAAATTCACTGCTGACAGATACACAATTTATTCTCTCCCCCCCCCCACTTCCCCCCCCCCCCCCGAAAAAATATGATCACAAAATTAATGTTGAAATCAAAAAGAAAATTTGCACACTGCACGAGATGTTTATGGTACAAAGGTGAAGGTCATTAAATCAATTACAAAAGAATACCTGTTAAGATAATAAGCTGATGTTAAAATTCGACAGTTGGTTCAATCAGGCTCTACGACCCTCCTTTCCACCGTGTACCCCGTGCTTGATGTGACATTTCATCGCTGACAAGAAAATCAAACTGCACCGAGGTCAATGAGTCCGTCGTTAAATTTAGCGTTACAGGCATTTTACAAACGAGAGCTTACACAAAGAACATTGCTTTAGTTCACTTGAATTTCGTCAGAACATGCCACGAATATATCATTTTGTACTTCGGTTGTTTTCAAGGGAAACTCGTGTTTTATCCGTGTTTGGCAGATAAATGTTTTGATCGATAACATTGAATGGACGCTTTCTTTAATGCTTTAAAAATCACGAGTTCAAAATCCAAACGCTTTAGTGATGCGGACTACATTTATATCATAAACCGGGTTTGGCTCGTCGTAAACGATCATTTGTTAAAAAAGCTATGAAATAGAACAAAAATATAAAGATTGAATTCCAAATCAAATCAAAAATATCTTTTTATTATTTGACGTAAAATTTAGAGTAAAAAACGAACCAATTAAATTTACGACAACTCATCGGCACTGCCAAACGTCGGTTCCGCTTCTACATCCTTAAGCAACTTAAGCAGCTCCAAACATCCTGTCAACCCATTACAGCCAGTGACTTTATTTCAATTTAAATCTTTTCCTAAAGTATTCAAGTCTTATTGCATTTAACACACAATTCCTAACGGCCATCATTATAAGTAATAATGTTGATCATCAGAAACCGTGCAGCAAATAATAATAATAATAATAATTATTATTATTTTACCATCATTACCATCATTTTACTATTATTTCAAGTTATAGCAAGATGGAACAGCTTATGATACATGCAATAATACCTTTAATTTAATTAGATGAGGATGATCCTACAATTCATTGCCAAATCACAAAAATCCAACATGTACCCATACAAGTTATAGACACATATTAGACCCAGCAACCAGACAATGATCTGTAATTTGTTATGGACTAGTCTAAATCATTGTTACCTAAGTTTGCAGAGAAAGAGTTAACACAAAGTTCAGACCTGCTTAGTAACAGAAAATATAATGATTATAATAATCATATTAATTAGTTTTTGAAAACACTGAGACTCAGATATCGAGCTATTTTTCTGCTAATATTTGCATCTTCATTACTCATTAGCCAAATAAATTTAGTCTTCATACATGCTGATTTTGAGATATTTTTATTGAGACAATTGCTAATGTATGACTGCCTTAGGTGTTCATAATTTTCACAGCATAGTAACACATGAATTTCATCTTCAATGTCTCCAGAGGAACATTTCTTACATTTTCTGTCACTTATTGCAGTTTTAGGTACTGTATATCTTCCTTATTCAATTTGTAACCTGTGGTTGCTGGTTCTATATCTACTCATATTAATTCTATCATTAAAATTGTGGATATCTATCAGATAGCCCTCAAATTCAAAAATATATTTGAAAGTTCTATATGTTCTAAGTTTCTCACTATTTTGCAGTTGTTGGGTCCAGTTATTTTCAAACTCTTTTCTAATGGATTTCGATACATGTCTTATCTTTGTTTTACTCATAGGTGTGGAAGATTCATGTGCCTTAGAAACAGTATACTCAGAAACATTACCATATTTCTTGAGAATAGCTTGGACTGAACTTAACCAACAATTTTGCTTATTTGCACCATGAGCTTGTTTTCTTCAAGGGCATGTGAAAGAAGAAAGTCTCCAGTTTTGCCACTTTGAAGTCTATCCCAATATTTCAACATAGAGGAAACTACATCAATATATATAGGATATCTTCCTAATTCACCATACAAGGCTAACTTGCTTGTTTTTTTATTTACTGACAGAGCATATCTGCATAACCTTAAGTTAAGCTTTTCTAGGGGAAATACTTGTAAGCCCTTTCAAGCAAGTTTTCCTCTGATGTTGGTTTGAACATTCCTATTATCTCAGATGCATATAAAAGTATGGGTTTGACAGTGTGATCGAATACATATATAAACTTGTCAACATCACAGGGCATATTCTTAAATATATTTGTAAGTTTGAAAAATGCTTTTTGACCCCTAATGTAAAGGTCATTTAAAGCATCGTTAAAACTACCATTAATGCTAAAGATAATACCAAGATATTTATATTGTTTCACTGCCTCTATTTTGAATTCACCAAAGTAGAAACTAGTTCTGGGAAGTCTACTCCCTTTGTTGAATACCATAACTTTGGACTTTTGTGGGTTAATATCTAATCCCCATTTATTACAATAGTCAAACACTTTATTCATACTATTTTGAAGACCATTTTCAGTTTCTGACATTAGCAGTAAATCATCTGCATACAGTAGACAGTTAATACATTTTGTGCCCATAGTAACTGGTGTGCAATTATGGTTAAATACCTTGGTAATATCATTAATAAATACATTAAACATGTTGGGACTGAGGTTGTCTCCCTGGAAAACACCGATATTTGAAGGAAAGGCGGCAGTTATTTTATCATCGTTAACTTTCACTCTCAATTCTATATGTTTATACATTGACTGTATAATAGAAAGATATTTTCCACCTATACCAATCTGACTAAGTTTCAGTATAAGAGCTGGATGAATCACGGAGTCAAATGCCTTTTTAAGGTCTATAAAACAGGTAAAGAGTTTTTTTGTTTTTATTCAAGTATTTATCTATAATAGTTTTTAATTTGAAAATATGATCAGAGGTTCTACATTTTTCTTTAAAGCCAATTTGTTCATCACTGATTATCTTATTTATTCTAAGGAATTTAACAAGTCTTGTATTCAATATTGAGTTGAAAATTTTGCTCATACAACTAGTTATAGTGATCCCCCTGTAGTTTCCAGGATCATGTCTATCTCCTTGTTTAAAAATGGGAATAATTCCACCTTTAGACCAGCTTTCAGGATAAATGCCCGAAGATAGAATACTATTAAACAATTTACATAATGCTGGTAGTAAAGCATACTGACCATATTTCAACATTTCATTTATGATACCGTCAAGGCCACTACTTTTATTATTTTTAAGTTTTGAGCAAGCTTGGCCTATCTCTGTACTAGTTATCGGGTTGTCCAATATATCAACTCCTTTGGGTAATGTTTTTGAACCTAATATATGGTTAAATTCATTATTTATGCCTTTTTTATTACCTGTGACCTGATTTAGCTCAATAAAGTGATCCAGAAGTATTTTGTTATCAATTGGAATATTTTCATTATCTTTGGTACTATTTTTGAGCGAATTAAGGATTCCCCAGAAAGCCTTGGGATCCTTTGTGGATATTGTTCTCATTTTACCAACTATCTCTTTAAAATAATTCCGTCGCCTTTCCTTCCTTACTCTGTTATACTTCTTATTCAGACAAAAACACCTATGTCTAAGCTCATTATTGAATGGACTAAAGGCAAGTTGCTTACTTAGATAATCCAATGAAGTCTTCAGACTATGAAGGTCATTAGAATACCAGGGTTTATGCTTACTAACTCTTGTTTTTCTGAGGACCCTTTTACTTGCCTTTAGAGACATTTCAGCAGCTTGTAAAATACAGCTATTAATATCAACAACAGCTTTCTCAATACCTTTCTTATTTAAACTTATATCAAACTTATTAAACTCATCAAGCTTTGATGCAACAGTGGGACTAGTTAATGCTTCTTAATGCACAACTCACTGGAGGTAGAGTTATTGGGTGAAAAATTAAGTCGATCGGTAAAACAGTTATAGTTCATATTCTGACAATTTACGCGTATAACCTTGCGCTCCGCTGACGCTCCGCTTAGGTTATATCGCGTAAATTGTCAGAAATGAACTATAACTATTACATAATTTCATAGTTCTTTCTTGTACATGTATGCTGACTGAGTTTTTTCAGACAAATGAAAGGACAGTACATGTAAATACAGTTAGTTACATCGTAAAATTGACATCCATCTCAATCAAGTTCTAAATCGCGCACTCAGAGCTCCATTCATTCATTCCAAACACTCACTCAAACAATTCAAAAACGCTCAAAGAAACTAAAAAATATAAAATCAACATTTGCCTTTTAATTGAATAAAGCAAAAACGAAATCGCGATTTCACTAACATAGAAGAATTTTAAGCGTCTGATTTGTGCTTGAAGAAATAGAAAGCTATTTATATAACTTTTATGTCTATTTATCAAAGGGAGGTAATATATTTCGATAACTTTGTTCATACTGAACTACATTAGCAAAATTGGATAATCTGACTGAAATATTACTCAAAACTCGTTCCGCTTAATCAACATGATTCCTAAATCATTCTAAAATCGTTCACCTTGTCAATTTCGCGATGTTTTTAATTGTACTAAGTTATGACTATATATTAAAAAATGAAATGCAGAGTTATGGTTCTAAGAAACTGCATTTTTCCTTAGTGAGACCCATCCATCTACGAAATGTTATGATTTTTGCTTTCAGACTTTTTGAATTAAGCTACAAAAAAGTAATCTATAGACGAACCTACCGACCGTCAAGAGCAACACTGTATACCAGCTCTTGTCAAAAGGGGAGCAAAATGAACAAACGTGTACAATTATATTTTTGTTCATTCTACGTTTTCACTTTAAACAAAGTTAATATATATTATTTTTGCTAGTTTGGCTTATTTTGTGTAACGGGAGCATTTTCATTTTTTTTTTCAAATGAGACACCTTAAGTAACTATTTAGCCAAAAGACATTTTTTTAATATTCCCATTGATAAAATCGCGCGTCAGTACATTTAGTAGCAACGTGAAATTGACATTCATCTCCATCAAAACCATTATAAATCGCTCGATCAGCGTTTCATTCAATGGATTCAAACAACTCTCTCCAATCATTCAAAGCGCATTCAAAGCGCAGTTGGTAGCGCGTTAGAGTGTAATTCGAGATGTTCCAGCTTGATACCCGACGGCGGCACTCATTCTTCCCGACTTTTTGACTCCCGTCAATGAGTCGATAATCGTAGTCCTATGTGGGATAGCAGCTGGGAAATAGGAAATGATCTTATGGAAGTAAAAGTGTGGAATAAACCGGGGATCCATTTTAAGGTGCTCCAGTCTCCGGGATATAACTGAGAGATTGTTCAAAACGGCCTAAAAACAAATTCAAACGAACACAACCAATCATACAAAACGCTCAGAAGTTATTAAAAGCGTTTTGAAATCGTTCAAAGTGATAAAAACTGTTTTCATATCAATTAAATCATAGAATGAATTAATTGTCTGATGTGGATTTGAAAGTGCTTGATTGATCTTTGAAGACACACAAACAGAAAGTTCGTAAATAAAATGAAAAGAAGGTAAAATTATCGAACTTTGGACGAAATTAGCTATTTAGCTCTATCCTACCTTGAATTTCACTCAAACTCACTCATCCGACTCATTCAATTTCATTCAAAAATCATTCCGACAGCATACACCTTGTTAATTTCATAACGTCCTTAACGTTATTGACTGGTGTGGATTTTGAAACGTCTAATTGGCCCGATACAATTAGTTACATCGTGAAATTGAAACTCATTCCGATCAAAATCTTTCTAAATCATTTACTCAGCGTTCCATTCATCCATTCAAAACACTCACTCAAATCGACCAAAAAAACGCTCCAAAATAATTTGAAAACATTTAAAAAACGTTCAAGAGTTTCAACATAAAATTCAAATCGATTTATTTTTGCTACGATTTTATAAGCTGGTGGGGACTTTCATATGTCTGATTAGTCAACGAAGACGTACATACAGAAAAGTTTGTATACGTTATTATATTAAAAAGAAATATTATGCTATCCCAAGTATGCAAAAACTTATTCACATGCTTAATGTTACGGATAAAAACGATTTACTAAAACTGGCTAAATATATAAAAGAAGCTTTTAGTGTGAGGTCGAATAGAATTAATAATATCCAAACTTAACAAATAACATATTAGTTTTATGCTAGCTACAGTTCTAATAAATTCTAATTGGCTTATCTGCTTCTCTTCCAATAAATATATTAATATATATATAAATATATATCTATTTTTCTCATGACTATTTGATCACGTGTTGTATTTCAATGTAATATTTGTATGTTTGACAAGAAACTGTATAGTTTACGTCAATAAAATATTGTCTATTGTCTATTTATTAAAGAGAGGTAATTAATACCGCTTATTTTGTTCATGTTGAACAAAATTAGCGATATTGGTTTACCTTCCTTTAATTTCACTCAAAATTCGCCCCACACTCATACAAATTCATTCCAAAACCATTCCAAAATAATTCATCTTGTCAATTTCACGATGTTGTTAACTGTAAGTCATACAGTCAGAAAAGTTCGTTTATTTATTTAAGGGAGGTAAAATTGTCGCCTATTTAGTCCAACTTATACGTTATATGCGTAATTGTATTACCCCCCTTGAATTTCATTCAAAACTCACTCATCCCAGTCAATCATTTGTATTCCAACACCATTCACCTTTTCACATTTTCACAATGTTATAACACAAACGACCACATAAAACGGCATATTTGCTGGATATTGACACAACATTCTAGCGAAGACATAAACGTCTCTGTGAATTCAAACGTTAAAAAATTTAGTGGTCGAAGAAGAAATTGCTTACCATATATACTCAAGCGCAATGAAAACGCACCATCAAAAAACGTGTACAAACTGTCCTAAATTATACATTTTTCAATCGACTCCTCTTTTTAACGCCTTTCAACCTATAAAGGAACATGCAGACATTGCATGTCTTAACAACAACCATAAGACGTCGCTGTTTGTTTGGTGGTCATTAAAAAAGGCCCTTTTGGCTTGCTCATTTAATTGTGTTTTTTTTAAACAAGTTTTAAAATGCATAATTAAAAGTACTGTTTCTTAGAGAATGAAAATACAGCATTAGATTTCACATTTGTTCTAACCAAAAATCAGTAAAATGATCTCAACTTAGGTAAATTATGGGATTGATTAAGAACAGTATGTAATTATTTCATTAAAGTCAAAGAATCGTTAATAAACTTTCGTACTTGTGTTTTCGAGTAATTTGAACTCCAATCGACACGTATCAGTCCATCAGAGACGGCAAAGGTACGGTGTAAACCTAGAAATTAATGAGCGTAAGCCTTTGCACGAATCAACTGTCTAGAATATGACAGCCGGTTTAGTAAGTGAAAGTCAACATTTTGCACTGAGTCATAGGTTATGTTTCCCAAAATCGAACGACAGAAAGGGTTTGCAAACTTAATTTGCAGACATAAGATAACGATTTTTACCCTTTTCTTAAGTCATATGTTCAAAACCTTCGACCGTTTCTGAGCTTACTGTATTGTATAGTAAATGGTCTATTACAAATTTATTTAGATTGGCTATATCCATGTCTGAAGTTTCGGTACATAAAATAAATGTACGTAAAAAAACCAGGTGGTGCGCTTTCATTGCTCGTGAGTATATATTTTGTTTTGCGTTAACTTTTCAATAAACAAGGGTAAGAGTTTCTTATTCTATAAATTAAAAATCAAATCAACTTTCAAAAAGCTTAAAATTCCTTTTTTAGCTCTACTGCCGAAGGCCAGAAGAGCTATTGCGGTACAGGTTTTCCCGTGCGGCGTCCGTCCGTCTGTCCATCCGTCCGTAAACTTTTACTTGTTAACGTTCAAGAGACCGCAGTTTTTTTTCCGATTGTCTTCATACGTACTCATGATTGGACAATCGCAAGGATGGTTCATGCCGAAAATGGGTCAGATCCGTCAAGCGGCATAGGAATAAGAGCCTACAGAAAATGTAATTTGAAAATCCTCGTTAACGATCATCATTTTACATTTTTCATCCTGTTATGGCTAACCACTCTCACCACTGTCCTGCATAGCTTCTTTGATTTAAATACAGTGTCTGACACCTGCGCCAGGGAAGAGCTTCTTTGGTTCAGTGGTAAGCGCATTTGACTTGTAAACCAAAAATCTTAATATTACTTGTCCGCGTGGGTTCGACACCGGCTTTCGTTAGTAATTTTCACCTATGCTTAAGTTGGGGACAGTTTGCTTGTAAGAATCCGACCGACTTCAAACTTGCTGAAGGATTGTACTATAGGGGTGGTTACTTTTGAAAATGGACCCAATCCGTAAAGTGTCACGCGAAAAGGGACCGAATTAAAAATGAATTAAGATTTAAATAGAAAATCCTCGCTAACGCTCTTAAGTCAGCATTTTCATCACATTGACATCAAACCTGCTCAGAATGATTGTAACATCACAAAGATGGTTCCTTTCGAAAATGGACCCGATTTGAGAAAGCGTCGTGGGAAAAGGGGCAAATGAAAAAATATTAAAATTTGATCAGAAAATCCTCGCCAACGCTCTAAAGACCACAGTTTTCATACCATTGTCTTCTGACTTGCTCAGAATGATTGTCCCAATATAATGATCGTTCTTTTCAAAATAAGGCCCGATCTGTCTAGCGTCACAGGAAAAAGGGTCAAATGAAAATTTATTTAATAAAATCCTTGTTTACTCTCTAAAGTCTGCAATTTTAATCCGTTTGTCTTCAAATTTGCTGTAAATGATTGTATCATCACAAAATCGTTGCTCCCTTTTAAAACATTTCAGATCGATTGAGCGTCAAGAGAAAATGAGTCTATATTTGAAATTAGATTTTAAGATTTCATTGTCAACGCTTCTTCATATATGCATGGAAGTAAATGAAAATTTCACTTAGAATCTACATCATGTGAATACGTGCATATTGATTCGGTCTGGAGATTTTATACTGCATCATAGAAAAAGAGGCCTAAATATAATTATTCTTGTTAACAAAACTAGAATAGGGCCCTTTATGTATATTGTTAACACAACTCCTTCGATTAAACACAGATTTTTATGAAAACTTAACAGAAATTTACTCATCATGTGATCATGGCAACATTTATTTTGCCATTTGATGATCTACCACATCAAGGACAAAGGGGCCTTAAAGTTAGCTTACATCCTAACTCAAATCCTCTTTTGTTTATGGATACATACGTATAAAACTCTCATAGAATGTCCCTTGTCAAGTGACCATGTTCATCTCACAGGGGTTTGATGATAATATGCTGTATTATTTTTCGTCCAACGGCAATTTGATTTTCGTAAATTTGAAACCTTTCTGTTTCCATGAGAACCAGAGTTTTTGACGAAATGAAATTCTTTCAACAATTTTCGTAGACCTGCACCCTAAGAACATCCCTGCTTTGTTTAAGATTAATTGGTCCAATGGTTAAGAAGAAGATATACGAAAATTAAATTGCAATTGGACCAAATTAAAGTAAGTTACTTTCAAAGCCACCCTAAATCTACATCAAACAATCTCTGGTATTTATAACATGGTTGACAAGTTATGAGTATACTTACTCAGGTGAGCGATACAGGACCATTATGGTCTTCTTGTATCTTGAAAAGCACTTTTAAGTTCTAGGCTGTTCAAAGAGTCAGAAGAGCGGTCTCAGACCCTAATTGGCCTCTTGATTACAAAATTTTAAACCGCTTAAAATATACAATGACTAAATGCATACTCTTAATATGTTGTTTTTGTTATTTTGATTTATTAGTCAGTTTTATAACATTAATGACTTATTTTGCCAACGGTACTTTGACTTTGTTTTGAAGATGAGAGTTTTAATAGTTCACAAGATGTACTTCTGAAGCGAGGACTTTAACAGTTCGTACCATCATGAAAATGACTCTCATTCCGATCCAAACCATATTAAATTGATCTCACATCGCTCCATTCAATGACTAAAAAGATAAGACTAATAACTACATTCAAAATAACTAGAAAAAATGATATTTTCTTTACATGATTTAAAGTGAAAGCGTATGATTGATTCTTGAAGAAATTGGACGCTATTAATAGAATATGTATCAATATCTTATTAAAGCGGGGGCACTAAAATTAGCGAATTTGGAGCACCTTCCTCTAATTTCACTCAAAATTCACTCATTGTACTCTTTAAATTTGATTCCAAGATTATTCCAAAATCATTCAACTTGTTAATTTTATGATGTTTATAATGCCATGGCTTTATTGGCTGGATTCGTTTTGGAACTGTATGACTGGTCAAGAAAGACAACAAATTATTTCATTTATCTACAAAACGGAGAGTAATTATTAAAGGGAAAAATGGAATATAGCTAATTTCGTTTACAAAATAAATTAATTTGTACTAAACCCTTGAAGTTAATTCAAAGTTCTTTCAGGTCGGTCTGTCATTGTTTTGCTTTACAGCCGCGAGCTACTGATTGAAAATCCAATCACTGCTGTTTTCAAAACAGCAACAATAACAATTACAAAAACAACAACAAAAGAAAAAACTACAAGAATAAAAACAAAACGACAAATTATTAAAATTGTTATTACTACCATTATTATTTTCAATATTATTTAACTTAGCAACACGAGCTGCTTGAGCAGCTGATTTGCTCCTCAAGCTTGAATCTACTGATATTATTGGACGAAAATTGAAGTGAATTATTTTTGATCGGTCAGCTTTTCATTTAAACCACTGAAAAATGTTATTTCACAATAAATCTCTGTCATCAAAAGAAATTGTAAAAATGATGATAAGAAGTAAAATATTCAATCCAATATATTTCTCTTATTCTCCCAATGCCAAAGAGTGCAGTCAACTCAACTCTTTCTACCACACTCTGGTCAGAACATTTCATACCACTTGTACACTCTGTGCAGAGTCAACCTCTGTTAAACTTAACTGACCAAATCTTAGGGGGTATTATCAGGCTACCTATTTCACCTAATGTTTCTACACATTTGGATTTCAACAAAGGTTTTGTTCCTCTACAACCTTTTAACCTATTAAATTTTATTAGTCTAGAAAAAAATATCTTTTAGGTGATCCCAAAAGGGTGATCAAATATTCACTTTAAATATTGAAATGTCCTCTGCCAACAAAATGTATGCTGTTCATATAATCAAAATATTTTTTGCAGACTGATACAACTTCACAGGAAAAAATGCATGGTATTTATTTGAAATCTATCTGTTTAAATTTTGAGAAAAGTTTGTTTTGCTCTTTATTGGATATTCAACTATATAACATATCTATACGATTGACCTCTGCCCACATTTTTTTTCATCTGATCACAATAATTTTTGTAAACTGATAAAGGGTCACTTGAAGATCATTTCAGTGAAATTTGGTTGATATCAATCAGTTAGGATGTGAGAAAATGATTTTCAAAATTTCCATTATAAACATATAGAGTAATGACCTCCGCCTACGAAAGACATATTTTCATCCAAAAACAATTTTTCGTAAACTGATAAATGGTCACCAAAGGATCATTTCAGTAAAATTAGGTTGAATCCATCCGTTAGACTCTGAGAAAAGTCACATTTTACCATAAATGGAAATAAACCACGCTCATTTAAGCCATGTATATTTATCATTGGATCAAAAATCTTTGAACAACTTCAATAGAGGGTCACCTAAGAATCATTCCCGTGAAGTTTGGTTGAAATTCATCCAGTCGTTTCTAAGGATAAGAATTTTAAAGAAAAAGTTTACGACCGGACGCACTGACGCACGGACGGTCGAACACAGCGCATTGACAATAGCCCCGGTGGCCTTCGGCCAGTGGAACTAAAAATGAAAACTTGTCGCTCCCAAATTCTCCGTCAATACTTTTAATATCACTTGTATGTTTTTTGTGTTGATTTTTTTGTTTGTATTATTGTTGTTATTGTAGGCAACTGACTACCTGGGCAGTTGGAGACCATAAAGCTTCTCTCTTGTAATCTGCCATGCGTTCAGGATCACAAAACGGTACAAACAGTTTTCCAAATGTATCCCACTGCGGGATTCAATTGAAAATCTGTTTGCACCGTTTTGTGTTCCTGAACACATGGTAGTTTTGACAAATGACAACAATGTAGTGGCGCTTCCTAATAAATGCTTTCGCAAATTACCAAAGACGATTGCACGTAATGGTACTCTGGAATCGGATTTTCCGCCAAAAGAAGCGAATTTGTATGCACCCGCCATGCCGGCGAGCATTATTATACAGTTACCTCTGTCAGAGTGAATAGAGGTCCGAAATTACCATCCCCCCGCCCTCCACCCCTGGATGAGTACTAGAAGTTGTATGTAAAAGTCAATATCACGGCTGTAGGTCAAAGGAGCCACGTGTAAAAATTAAGTGCAGTTAACAACACCGTAAAATTGACAAGATGAATGATTTTGGAATAATTTTTGAACTGATTTGAATGAATGCAATGATTGAGTTTTGAGTAAAATAAAGGGCGGTAATCGAATATCGTCAATTTCGTTCAGGATTAACAAAATTAGCGATAGTTATTACCTACCTTTAATAAAATATGCATACAAGTTCTATAAAAAGCTTAATTGATCATCGAGAACCAATAAGACGCTTACAAATTAAATAATGTCAGTGACAGTTGATTTTTTCTAGCTTTTTCTATTTTGAAGGACGTTGTTGATTTATTAATTATTAATTTATTTACTTATTCCAATGAGTTATCTCTCTTGTTTGAAAGTTGATGTTGAAATCTTTCTAAAAAAATAAGTGATATTATTGCAAAACCGTTTCAACCTGACGTCTCTAGTGGTCTGCCTACACTCATTTAGTCTTAAATTCTCAATTTTTCTATGAATCTTTTCAAAACCTGAAATTGAGTGAGCGATATAGAATGGCTTTATTCGAGATGAGTGTCAAATTCACGAATGGGGTAAATTCTCCGAAGCTTGATAACGTAAACATTTGAGCCTTTGCAGGGTTCCCACTGACTCCTAAATCGGCGGGTTTAAACAGTCATTTTACAGCATACTTGTACCCCTTTTACATGAAACAAAGAAGGCTACTTGCAAAAATTTGGGGTACAAGATTCAAATTGGGGGTGAAAAACCCCCATTTGAGGGTTTTTGGGAACCCTGCTATGCATAACATTTCCAACAATTTTACATGTGCTCGAGTTGCAATCATTAAGCAGCCGAGACAGTTACATAGTGCATTTAAAAATATGTCTGTCTATCTTCAGATACCTTGAGACCTTGTCTGCCTATAAAGCGCAAAGTGAAGATTCTGGACAGACTGTGCGGATGCACAGACTGGCCAGATTCTTGTCTTGGCGCTCATTTTAAATTATTGGAAATGTCACGCACAGGCTCATTTAATTTTGAATCCGCCACGCGTTTAATTGCGCAGTCATATAGTGTGATGTGTTTGTAGTTTCATATTTCAAGAAAACCCCTCTCTGTGTATCTTAACGCAGACAGGATATTGTACGTTAAGATACCTTTTCTTGAAACACAATACAAATGGGTAACATATTGGATGCATTGCCTCATTGATTATCTAGGACATTGATTTTATAACAAAAGACGTACAAAAACTATCTCATGAAACTTAGTTCATTTGAAAAAGTACGCTTGTATCGTTCAGACAAATGATTCGAGTTTTGCTTATTTTGGGCTCCTTTTATGGGCTCATTTCTGCTTCCTGTCCATGGAACGCAACTGGACTGGCAAGTTTTGCGTCAATATTTTCGTCAATAAACGTGAGTTTTAGATTTGTCTTACTATTAAAAACATCGCAAAAAATGACACTCGTCTCAACTAAAACCGTTCTACAGCGTTCACTCAGCTATCGATTTATTTATTCAAACACCAAAATGATAACATAAAATAATTCAAATATGCTCCGAAATCATGCAAAAATGCTCTTGAGAAAACATGAAAAATTATTGGTTGATACGTATTTGCAAGTATTCGGTTGTCTTTGAAGTCATATTAATTTATTTATACAATAGTAATTACTAGACTTTTATTTCAAGGGAGGTTAAATGACATCCATGATTTCGTTTATTGGTAATAATTTCGTTTATTAAAACAGCATTAGAAAAATTATAATACCGCCCTTTCAAACTTCATTCATTACATTTCATTTGAAATCCAAATTTCAAATGAAATTGAATGAATGAAGTTTGAAACCTATGCGTGGTTTTAAGGATAGCTTTTTTTCAAAATCCCCTTTTGTTCGAAAGAAAAAAACAAAACAAAAAAACTAAACAAAACAAAAAAAAAAACAAAAACATAACAAAAAAAAAAAAAAAAACAACAATGTAGCTGATAACAGAAATCACTTCGACACGGAATTCACTTTGGAAGAAATTAGCGAGATTGTATAACCTCCCTCGAATTTCACTAAAACATTACTTATCCAAAAGCATTTAAAAAATCATTAAAAATCACCCACATTAAGAGTTTTTGTTAGTCAGTAAAATGAGGTTAAACCCGAAAGATTCTTCGTTACAATTCGGATTGCTATTTGAAGTACCCTTTGCACTAGCTTGCATGACAGCTGCATTCTGTAAATTGCTATTTTTGGCACAATCCTCAGTTAATCAGAATTCGTAGATCTGAAATTGACCTAAATAGGATTGAATAATTAGCAATTAATGTAACGACGACTTTAAGCAGACAATATTTTATAGCAAAAAAAAAAATAAATAAATAAATAAATAGAAATAAAGCAAAAGGCGCCAATTTGTTAATTCCAAATACTTATTCCAAACACTTATAAACGCTCTGATAAAGTAAAAAAAAAAAGAAGAAAAAAAAGCTTTGAAATCGTTTAAACTTATCAAAATGATAATCAGATCGATAAAATCATTGCCATATTTTATCTTGTGGTGTTTTTTGTTAAAGGATCTGATTTGTCTGTCATGACATAGGAACAGAAAAGTACGAATACAGATAAAAATATCGTGAAATTGACACTCATTCGATCAAAATTATTCTTAATAATTCACTCAGCGCTCCATTCATTCATTCAAAACACTCACAGCCGCCGTCATAGCGCAGTTGGTTGCGTGTCGGACTGTCAATCCAAAAGTCACGGGTTCGATCCCCGACGGCGGCACTCAATCTTTCCGACTATTTTTCTCTCACCACTGGGTTGATAATCGTAGACCTATGTGAGATAGCAGCTGGAGGCTAGGAAAGGATGTGGTGGTTATACTGGTGAGAGAAATACCAGGAGACCATTGTTAGGTGCTCCAGCCGCCGCGATATATCTGAAAAATGTTGAAATCGGTGTAAAACTCCATTCAATCAATCATCAATAAAAACACTCACTCTAAACGATCAAAAACGCTCCTAAATAATAAGGAAACATTTAAAAACAACGTTCAAGACTACACAATAAAGTCAAATCTATCTAAGTTTTTTTTAATTTTTTATAAGCTGGTGTGGACTTTCAAGTGCCTGACTGGTCCACGAAGACGTACAAACAGAAGAGTACATATATTTTATTAGAGGGATGTAATTTATATAGCTAATTTTGTTCATCTTGAACAAAATTAGCAATATTGGATTACCTCCCTTTGATATCACTCAAAACTCGATCCATACACTCATTTAATTTCATTTCGAAATCATTCCAAAATCATCTAACTTGTCAATTTCACGATGTTCTTAACTGTATTTTAAAAAAGGTGTTTTTTAAGTACAATATGACGATATTATCAATATTGAATTACTTACCTTTAATATAATTCAAAACTCGCTTTCCTTCTCATTTACTTTTATTCAAACTTATTTAATTTGTCCGTTTCACGATTTCCGTTACTGTTGATGCATAACGACAAAAGTTGTCGGTCATTACTGCAACGATAGAAGTTCGTTTAAGGTGGAAGAGTACAATGTCGTTTTTTGAGATAAGTGAATAAATTTTGGTGTAAATATAAGCTCCGAGTTAGTGTGATCTCAACGGCGTACATTTTTCATATTGGATATAACGTTACCATGACGTCGTTAGAAAAAGACGATTTGGCGCATTTCCACAAAATACCCTTCCCCCAAATAACTGCGCAGTGCGATTTAAAATAAGACATTTTCGTTCCGAAAATTGTACAAAAATGAAGCCTATTAAATAGTCACAATGCAAATGCAATAGTAAAACTTTATAATTGAATATATAGATATATGAATTGGTTGAACTCAATATTCACATTTTTTACTGTTCCGAAATCTCACTTTTGTCAAAAGTTTACAAAATTGGCCCGATGAAATTTGTTCAAATCTCGATATTGTTCTCTGAAATTCTACTTTCATAAAGAGGAAAAGTTTTAAAAGCTTTCACCGTGCAGATCTTTCATAATCCTGATTTAATGTTTGTCACTTTGAGGTTTAAGCTATGAGGTTGACGTTTGAATTACACCTAATATTTTCCTATGTTTATTTGAATTCTTTTGCGATCTATTGGAATAAAATGATAAAAATTTACAAGCGTCTCCAAAGGTCTATGAGGAAAGGGCCCTCAAAATTTAATTCCAATGCACCGGCAACTTCGCAGTACACATGAATTTACAGTAAACAACATCGTTAAATTGACAAGGTGAATGATTTTTTGAATGATTTTTGGAAGGAAATTGAATGAGTGTGTGGAGCGAGTTTTGAGTGAATTTGATGGGAGGTAATCCTATATCGCAAATTTTGTTCAAGATGGTTTTGGAGTGAATTTGAACGAGTATATGGAGCGAGTTTTGGGTGAGAATCAATGGAAGATATTCAATTTACCTAATTTTGTTCAAGAGGAACAAAATTAACAGTATTTTTACACCCCCCCCCCCCCCTAATAAAATTTTCACAAGAAAGATGTAAGTGTGTCTTCGTGGACCAATAAGACAATTTAAAATCCACACTATCGTACAACATCATACAATCGTAGAAAAACAATTTGATTAAAATTTCGATCGTAATAAAGATTTTAAAATGTTTCTAAA
The DNA here is from genome assembly GCA_948146395.1 of Fragum whitleyi. Taxonomy (NCBI): domain Eukaryota; kingdom Metazoa; phylum Mollusca; class Bivalvia; order Cardiida; family Cardiidae; genus Fragum; species Fragum whitleyi. The sequence goes on from OX411558.1 coordinate 8,191,635, forward strand.
TTATTTTTGGGCGATTTTGATCGATTTGAGTGAGTGTTTGGAATGAATGAATTGAGCGCTGAATTAATGGGAGAAAACGAGGATTGATAAGTAAATTCGCGTGCCGTTAACGCTCGGAATTTTTTTTATACATAGATGTCTTTAGACAGGGCCTAAACACTTAATCAATTTCTTTGTTTTACATTAATATAAAGCACAAACAAGACGTCGATCCTATCACAGCGTTAATTTTTGTGACGTCATTTCTTTACAAATCAACGTAGGTATAAACAAATGTGACGGCGCAATGCATAAATCATTTTCTGGTACATTATTGGTTTGGGAGCCAGATTTTAAGCGCTCCTATGAAGGCGTTAACATTTGCGGAGTCCCTCAAAATACCTTAACGCCGTCGTGTTTCGCGAATAACATGTTAGTGTCTTAAATCATCAATGCTATATGGCCGAGATTTGAAGAGCTTTTCATAACTCGATCTTAGTGTTATTCACGTATTTGATTTGAGACAAAAAAATCAATATTACATAATTTGTTCTTTTATATACAGACAACATCGGACATCACTATAGACCAGAAAACTCTCCTGGATGTGACCTCAGTGAGCGTGAACACAATCGTCATTTCCGGTCATGGTTCCCTGGTTTTCCAACCCGGAAGTGGCGTCAATATTACGACACGCTCGATTCGAATAATGGATAATGGGTCTCTCATCATTGGAAGTGAAAATTGCCGATTTACCGACCCTGTAGATATTGTTTTGTTTGGTAAGCATGTACGAAAATCATTTGTAAGAGAAATGTTTTGGCCTTTAACAAATGTGGGACCAAAAAATTATTTAAGAATAATTTACTGCTGCTATTTATGACCAAACAGATTTTAAACATTCTATCTTCTCTAAGAGATAATTTAAGAATGAAAGCATACCGTGGTATCATCGTGGATTTTCCATAGTATTTCTTGGATACTAAATGGATAATGATTAACGAAAGTCCCGACTTTGTTGCTAAGTATTTTCGAAATACAGCGAGATAGTTTTTTTCAAACCATATCACACAAATATTTCAACGTCATGTCGGTAAAACTATTTTATGGTACGTCGTTCTCGCACTTTCAATACTATGCCCCTATTCCGGTACATGATTACAAATTCCACACTGTACGTTGGTGTTTAACGTTTTTTCATGTCACCGCATCATCATATCGGTGGTGTATTGGTTTCTTCGAGTCTGTTTGCCTCCTTGTCCGTTTGTTTACGCCAAACAAATTTAACATTGACTATAACTCTTGATTGGCAAGGGATATAACCGTCATATTTTACACGGATATTCATTTTGACAAGGCCTTTCTGTTGGTAGCAAGGTCTAGGTCATCTGTCAAGGTCAAGGTCATTTTTGAAGGTCAAATGATGTTGAACACTTCTGAAAATGGTAGTATCGGGGGCATAAATGTTTCATATAGTATCATACTACTACATTAATCACTAACTACAATTTCCTTATATGACACTATTGTTTTTTTTTTTATATCGTTTTAAATATTTACATATACATATTTATTCCAATACTGTATGAAAATACTTTACCGAAACATGTCGCTGTAAGAATTTCGAAAATATGTTTCCATGTCGCTATTATTATTTCATACCATGTTTCTAAATTAGTTCATGACACCTACTAGTATGGCTATGTCGCTGTAACCATTACATATTCTGTTGCTTAAACTTTTCAATGCCATATCGTATACGGTTTTATACCATGTCTCTGGGATTGTGACATATAACTTTTTCATACACCGAGATATGACAATACAATGAGATGTTGCTAGACCATTTTATACTCTTTTGCTTAAAATTTTAATACCATGTCGTATAAGTATTTCAAAAATGTCGCTATGTCTATTTAATACAATGTCGCTATGTCAATTTCATTCGTGTGTACCATGTCGCTTTGGTTATTCCAAACCATGTCGTTATAACCATCTAATAAAATTTTATGTAGTCATAAATATATATGTTGTGCCCGTTCTTGGGAAAATGGCCATTCTCATGATTGAGCAACCGTTGTTTGCCCGTTCTTAAGAATGGTTGCTAAATCTTAAGATTGAGCAAATATATTTATAACCTTCGTTTACAATTGAAATACATAATCAAAACTGCTTTTATCATACGAACATAAATTAACAAGGAGAAATGTTTATTCGATTAACAAAAAGAGTTTTAATTACCCACTTTGATAACGATAAAATGAACACTTTTCCCTGTGTTCTGTGAAATCAAGTTCGGCAAAAAAAACGAAAAAAATGATACAGATCTATTATTCCAGGATCTTTCGGAAATGACATCGCAGAGTATGTATTATCTAGTTTTGTTAATTATGAATCTCGGTCCGTCCGCCCCACATCCATTTCGCCATAATTCCTGTTCGACCTGGGTCGTTCGCCGAAAATCCCGTTCGACCCCTCTTTTCAGTAAAATATAAATTGCTTAGCGGTGTTCTGTTAATTCTTATGTTAATTATTTTCATAATAGAAAGGATATCAACAAGATCCTTGTTTCTCTGTTAAGAAATCCTCCACACAATTTTTAGGTTCAAGTAAAAATGAGGCAAGTCTTAGGATAATTCATTTGATAAATAGAAAAAATAAATTATTATCGGTATTCTTTATTAATTCAAAGCTTATTTTTTATTTATTTTTTTTTGGGGGGGGGGGGTCATGTCATAAGAATACACTCTCTGTTTTCTTTAGTTGATAAATAATAATAAAAATAATAATAAAACATATGTATTTAATATATTTAATCAAATAATAATTAATCCAACATACACAGATTGAATGAAGTAAACAAATAATAAAATATTCAATTTCTTTTAAATTTTGACATTTGATAGCAGATAGAAATGGCAAAATTGATCTATCAGATACAAGGTAAACAAGCAAAAACTACTAAGATGATGTTCATTTTGGTCACAATACTTCGACAAAATGTGTAGAACATGTGGTCTGATAAATTCAATGGGTTGGGCAGAAACAAATAGAGGGAATCGACCGGTCTTAAAATTCATCCCGGGATGCACCAGGACACCCCAGGACTAAATGAGGCATCCCGGAACACATCATATAATGAGATATGTCATTACACTGATAAAACGGCTTGTCCCGAGGTTTATTAAACACGCACAAAAGGTAATTTTACATGAGTCACGGGATGGTTTGAATTCTTATTTTTATTTTACCAAGTGTACATTTATATAATCAATTTCATATTGCCTAATGATTTTAGTTAGCTTATTTTTTAGTTATGAAACGTCCCGGGTGGCCCGTTGTGTCCCGGGGTGATTATCAAGACCCAGAATCGCCTCACCTTTTGGTCAATCCATTTAATAAACCCAGGGCAAAACACAGTGTAAAGAGGGAAAATGGACCTGTTACCTTAATTTTCATGCTTTTGAGGACCAGTATAACATGAAGAAGGCAACAACATTTCAGAGGCACCTTTTTTATGTGGTAAGTAGTCATTTATGTGATGGTGAGCGAGACATCAATTCAACATGTCTATATATAATCTCTTCTTAAGAGACAATCAAGCCCAGGAACCATAAATTTGCGTACTTGAATAAAAGATAACTACATTTCCTACATCTTTGATTCATATGTCAACCCTATTATATTATTATATGAAAGTATTGTGACTACAACTTATTCAATAAGTACACCTCTGCCCTTTTTTAAGTCTTCTCATATTGGATATCATATGGAAAAAGGTGGTAAATAATCACAAAATACATCCTTTAAACTGTTGGATTTCCTTGTATGAAAATCAACAAAGGAAAATAGCTCAGAAATTGAAAAATATGTAGAGTTACAATTCTTATGCACTACACTCCATAATCATGAGAGATAAAGCTATGTAAAGTTACGATTCTTGTGCACTTTACTCAGTAATCATGGAAAATAGAGGAAAATAACCGCTAAGTTACAAGTCAATTGGATATAGGTAGAAAGAGATAAACTCTGGACAGATTAACAGGCACTGGGATGCTGGGACATCATGGATGATCACATAATATGTCCTGTCTTCTGACAGCCTTATAAAAAGGAAGTTGCTAGCCCCATTGTTTTATAATACAAGACACGGTGGCTTAACAGTCCTCAATGGACAGACATTAGATTTCCAGGATTTTTTTTCTTCAAAAAATCAGAAACCACCATGACATCAAAAAGCAGTCATACAAATTTAAACATTCCGTCCACACATAAAATATTTTTCATTGGAAAGTTTCATGTTAATCTAATTTTTTATCTCCATTTTTCATGCGACATTTGATTAAATGAATTTGTCTTCCACCAATGAAAAAAATGGAAATAAGTGTGCCTGATTTGGAACATCAGCTGATATTTGTCTTCCGCAAATGGGTTGATAATCATATGCCTTTGTGGGATAGCAGCTGAAGGCAAGAAAAGGATGTTATGGAAGTAAGGGTAAGAGAAATACAAGGAATCCATTGATAGATGCTCCAGCCGCACACATTCTTTCTGACATGTATTTGTTCTTACAAATTGGATTGGTAGTCATTAACCTATGGGGGATACTGTAAAAGCTTTATAAGAACCTCAGGGTTCTATAAGAATCATTGTATTTCCATTAAAAAGGGATGGGCTTTTATTGGAGTCTACCCTGTATACTTTTCTATTACAACGGTGAAAATTTGCCAAAAATAAACATAATTTTCTCAAAATAGTAACATTTGATTGAGGGAAAGGCGCAAAAAACACTTGTGCTTTTGTAAGTAAGGCTTCAGTATTTTGAAAAATCACATAAAAAAGGTTGAATAACAATTTCAACCTCAGATGAGAAGGACGGGGGTTTATAAGAGCATGGGCTCTATTTGAATTTTTACGGTAAGAAGTTGAATTGTTAAATAGGATATCATGGTAATTGCACTTGTGATCACTTGAGTTATTACAGGTCAAGGATAAAGCATAGAAAATAAGCTAAATGAGGTTATTATCAGTTTAAAGCAGATGCCTCTGAAACTTTTCAAAATGAAAGTTAAAATTCCAATTCATCATTTTAATAAAATTCAACATTTTTCTCTTTTTTTGCATCTTTTAGTGTTCATTTATTTGTCATTTACATGGGGTTTGGGCACTTGTATTTATTGTGATGAATGTTGAGCCTATCTTTCTATATAGTACAACCATTATATATAAATATATATATGACCCGTCACACAAAAAGGGTATATCTGAGTTACGCGTAAAGAGTCGACCCTAGTCAGACCTCGCGGACTGCGCAGACTGACTAGGGTCAAAACTTTTTGCACCATGCTTATTTTCTGAATCTAGAATATTGAATCTACCTTCCAGTGAAGGAATATTAGAAATGAGACTTCTGGTTGACCTATGCTGGATCAAAACTCTTTTTCAATAATTCATTTTACAATATTCCTGGATGGTCCCTTTTTGCATGACGGGTCAAATATATAACCCTTTAGCTTCCATTCAACTTGGGTAAAGAACTTGTCATTTTACCTTTTTTTTAGACTATGTACAATGTAGGGGGCCTACAAGACTTATTAAGTGCCATAAAGAAATTTTTGATAAGTTTCAGGTGAGAAGTGCTTGAGTCACTTTAAACTTTAAAAACCCAGGATTGATAGCCTGCATAATTCACTTGAAAACATTTGAGCAAATTGTGCTTGAAACTGTTAAGATTCAATAAATTGCCATTTTTGCTACAGTTTTTTTTATATAAAATATGATATATATCTATTAAAGATAATAAAAACGACAACAAACAATCAAAGCTGGCAAATGAATGGAAAAAATGATGATAGACTCAGAATAGACCTTCCAGTCTAAAACAATAACAACAGCAACAACAACAACATCAACACTTTCTTCATGCAGACGGTGTTGACAAATTAGAACTACATGTACACAACATTCTAAATCAGTCATCAACAGTCAATATGTAGTAGACATGTACTAAAAATAGGTATAGAATTTTAAGGGCCTTGCAGAAAATACAGTCAATTAACCAGATCAGGTCCACTTTCCCTTTGAAAGCTCTGCTTGACTCAAATTTCTTGTATCATATTGTTCTTCAAAATAAGCCATAGTTAATTACACTACAATAAGTGTGATATAAATAAATTGCCTTAAATTAAGTGACAAAATTTAACCAATACTGGTCCAATTCAATTTCTTACCATTTCTTACCATCATAGACCTCGGAGGTACGCAGTATCTGCCTTTCATGATGCATTTCCACATTGAAATCATAGATTTGAACCGTTGTTTTCACGCTTGGAACATAGGAAAGAGCCAGGGGTGTATGGATTACCACTGCCAGGGAAAGATTCAAATTTATACTATTTTATCTGAGAAATGCTATTCATTGATGATCACTTGTGGTATTGAAAATTTTTTGTAAAGTTAGAATAATTTTAATAATGATTTTTACTCGATTCCTCAGAACGATTGCATTTCAATATGAATAATATCAATTTTGAGAATATGAATGATACTTGCACAAGGATTGAGTTTTGAAACAAAATCATTTGAGAAATCTCTAGAGATACTTCTTCAATGAATTTTAGCCCATACTATGCTACAAATATCTCAAGTTTTCAAAAGTATTACTCCAAAGATGATTTTTGAATATTTCTTTTCCATTTTGAGACAACCCCCAAACAGGTGGACCAGAACTTGTTAACCCTTATGCTGAGCCCGGAATATTCCTGCTTTGGCAGGAGCTATAGACCAACATCAGCCTGCACATAAGTGCCATCTGATGTTAGTCTACACCACCTGTTTCTCACTTTCAAACCAGAATTGTCATAAGATTAGTTTTTTTCAAAATAAAAATTGACCTACAGTTGGTACTTTCAGTGCTTTTTGCCCTTTGATTTTGATGAAAATTTTTAGCCAAAATTTATTCAGCATGACAAGGGTAAAGTCACTGTCATGTTAGCACACTTGTGTCCAATTTTCTGAGTGCCTGCAAAAGATTGTTGGAACGAAACTAGCTGTTTTGTTTCCACGTTTTTCTCACGTGATCAGTTCGGCGACACCATGTTAGATTGTTCGGTTTTGTCACGACGTTTTTCAAAATTTGCAGCTTTCTTCCACCACCAGTGTATGTATGCAATAAAGACAAGGCTTTTTAATTCACCATTTAAGATTATTTGCCATTTTGGAGGCTTTAAATACGCTTCCATGACCTGTTTGCAGCAATGATTTGCACAAGTTGTCTCCCTTGTCACGCAAATTCTGTTTACTTTCACTTTTGCTTGAATGCATTGTAAGAACAATATTTCAGACTTTCATAGTAATTATTATCATTTTATTAATTAATGCCTTTTATGGCCTAAATTTACACTCAGAATTTTAGTTTTGACAATAATATGCAGCTTTTATAAAAGCGAAAGTAGAACATAAAGGTACTTGCAAGTCATGTAGAATTTGTCTCAAAATACAGTGTAGACCCTGATCAGTTTGCACATTTATTAGCATAGGCACACGGCAACCTTTGATATGTGTAAGTGATCATGGTATATACTTCCTGGAATATTTCTCTTCAAAGAATAGCTTAGTAAGAATTTCCTTTGTGTATTTACAGCTTTTACCACACACTTCATAATGGTATTAAACTTCATGCAAGAAATTAAAGGTTGTTCTTAATTTGGAGGCATGACAGTAAAAGACTGCGAACAATTGGAGAAGAAGCTTATATAAATAGAAGAACTATGATGTCTGACACAGAGAAAATGCAGGTTAATGCAGATCAAAATAGTATTCAGGACTCTGTGTCTAAGTTAAGAAGATCAAAATTGACTTTGGCTATGCGGAGAGAGAGATGGAATTAAAACAAAATAAGGCTATAATGAGACTATAATGAAGGCCAAATTAAGGAGGCAAAAAGTTGAGATAGAAAGCAAACTTGAACTTTCAAACAAACAGAAGGAATTGGAACTGTCAGAATTGGAACTTAATTTTGAGAATGATTTGTTAAATAGTTTTTCTCAAGCACCAGAGCCTGATTATTTGAATTAAAATATTTTGCGACACCATACCATGAAAGACCAAAACCGGTGCTACAACTAGACTTCAATTTTGACAATGAACCTCCGATGAAGTCTGAACCTCAAATTTGGTAGGAACCTCAAGCTCAGTCTGAACCTGAAGTTCAGTCGGAACCTCAAGTTCGACAAACCAGGCTTAACCCTCTAGTGAGTCCCTTTATTCCGGGTGATAATTATCATCAGTTATCAAATTTCTTGATTAAGAAAGACTTATCCCTTCAAAGACTTATGAATTTTGATGATCGGCCTGAGACATTTCCATTGTGGAAAAGCATGTTTAAGTCAATAACCAATGAGATTCAAGTGTCCCCAAATGAGGAGTTTGATTTGTTGATAAGATATCTAGGTCAAGAGTCTAGACAATATGCGCTTAATATCAGGGCATCAAATCGACATGATCCATCCAAGGTCTTGAGCATGTTTGGAAGAGATTGGAGGAAAGATATGGCTGTCCAGAGATGATCGACTTGGCATTACGTAGGGAATTGGAAGCCTTCCCAAGAATTGAAGTCAAAAACCTGAAGAAACTATATGATTTATCTGTTATATTGTCGGAAGTGGAGTCCATTATGGGCAGAGAGCAATTCAAGGATCTCTTTAGTCATATGAATACCTCTTCTGGGATAAATCCAATTGTTCAAAAACTTCCTGGTTTTCTGCAGAGTAGATGGACTTGCAGAGCTTCAGAGTATTCAAAGGCCAATAAAGTGACTGTTCCCCCATTCTCATTTTTCGTTGAATTTGTTCAAGAAAATAGCTCCATTCTCAACAACCCTAGTTTTCAGTATCAGATTCAAACTGAACAGAGACAGCCTCAAAATTCGTCTAAAAGATCAGTCTTTAGTAAGAAGACTGGAGTGACACCATCAAGTCAAGTGTATACTTCAGAAAATGTGCCATTTCATAGAAATTCATGTTTTATTCATAAGTCAGACTCACATTCAATAAACTATTGTAAACAATTCAGGAAAATGCCTATCTTAGAAAGGAAACAGCCTTTGAAAGAGAACAGGTACTGTTTTAGGTGCTGTGATACATCGTCTCATATGGCAAAAAAACTGCAAGGCTGAAATTAAGTGTTCTTTGTGCCAAAGTGATAACCATCAGTCAGCCATGCATCCTGTAGACAGACAGTTAATAGGCAATCAAAGCTAGATAGCCACGCCAAATCAAGGTGGGGAGATTATAGATACTAAATGTACACAGGTTTGTGGAAATGACAATATGTTTGGTCGTTCTTGCGCAAAAACAGTACTTTGCTCAGTGCGCTCCGCTCATAATCCAAATAATAGTGTATTAGTCAATGCTCTAATTGATGATCAAAGCAACAAAACATTAGTGAAGCCTGAACTATTCTCTATCCTTGATATGAAATATGAAAACGTTCAGTATGAGATGACTTCCTGTTCTGTCAAATCATTGATATCGGGACAACGGGGTTTTGACCTGATTATAGATTCTCTGGACAGAAGTGCTTCGTTTGTTGTCCCAAAGGTTTTTGAGTGTGATGATATTCCCAACAATAGACATGAGATCCTAAACCCAGGATTGTTAAAAGAGCACAAACACTTAAGTTCATTGAAAAATGAAATACCAATCATCAACAAGAATGCCCAGATTATGATTCTTCTTGGTCGCAACATATGGGAGGTTCATCACATATTTGATCAAATAACGGGACCAATCGGATCAGCATTTGCCCAAAGACTCGCAATAGGTTGGGTAATCATCGGAGATCTGTGTTTAGACAAGATGCACAGACCAAATTATGTGAGTGTCATGAAAACATATATTCATCAGAATGGAAGACCATCCACATTTCTACCGTGTGAAAATACATTCAGTGTAAATGAAGGGTCAATCTTAGAAAAATACAGTGTGCACTCTGTTGGCCACAACTTGGTCAGAATGTTTGTCTCCATCAAATCTTGGTAAAGTTCGAAATTGGGTCAAGTGGGGTAAAAAATGAGGTCAAGGGGTCAAATTTATTGAAATCTTTGTGTGCACTCTTTGATTAAAAATTCTGTATCTTGGTCAGAATGTGTGTCTTGAAATCTTACACAAGTGTGATAGAGATTCAAAATCTTTAGAGGCAACATATTTGTCTGAAATGTTAACCTCTTGATATCTGACTTTTGTAAATCCATGTATCAGGTGAGCGCTTAAGGGCCAATGGTCCTCTTGTTTATTCAAGGAGTTTGTAGGATGTTTGCAGAAAATGGATTTTCTGCTGCAGGCACATGTTAAATAGAAGCTAAAGCTCCTTGCAAACAAATTAGTTTGTGGCAAATTTGCAGCATACTTTGTATTTCTGTAAGGGTTGTTTATTTATGTGTTAGGATTATGATAGATATCAATCAATGTAACAATGTTACACTGTTTTTGATTCTTAATTCATCCATGCACAGTGTGCTTATGGTGAGCTTTTGTGATAATTTGTCCTTTGTCTATGGTACAGTGTCAAGTATGCCATCAACAATTCCTTCTAACCTGACTATGAGTTTCAAGTTGTAAAGACTTTCTTCAATTTATCTATGGCAAATATGGGATCCAATACATTAGGGCTACAAGGATATTTTTAAAGATTTACAAATCTATCTTCTACAACATAGAACCAATTTTCAAGATACTGTTATAATTTGATATAATTTGGTAGACATGAACATGGCAATGGTAATCATTGTAAACTTTTCTTGCAAACAGATAAGTCTATGGGGTTTTTTGCTGAAAATTCTGGATTTCTGTAAGGGTATCTTTTAACATTATAACCCCCCCCCCCACCACCACCACCAAAAAACCCACAACAATAAATAAATAAGTAAATAAAAATAATGATAAACCTGTTAGGCAAAATAAGGCCATCCGCAAGGTGCAAAAAGTATCAACCCTTAGGGTAAAAACAAAATTGCTCTGACAGGGATCTTTTTTTTTGTTTTCTGTATAGTTTCTGAATCTAGAATTATTAAACTACCTTACTTGGAAATTATGCTGCTGTCATAGCACAGTTGGTAGCACATCGAACTTAATCTAGAGGTCCTGAGTTTGATCCCCGACGAGGGCACTCGTTCTTTCAGACTATTTTTCTCCCGCCTATGGGTCGATAATCATAGACCTATGTGGGATAGCAGCTGGAGGCTAGGAAGAATGAAATGATAGTACTGGTGTGAGAAATACCAGGAATCCATTGTTAGGTGCTCCAGCCAATGGAATATAACTGACAAAATGTTGAAACGGTGTAAAACCTCATTGAAAAAGAAAAAAATGGGAAATTATCCCTGCTGAATCAAATATGTTTTTTCAAAAATTAGTCTCTTTTTGTGTGAAACATCACACATGAATTTTGATAGTGCAAACATATAGCATACAGATTAGTCAGATTAGCAAGGAAAACCTAATTGTCAGCTTATTACATAAACCTGCTTAAATTATGATTATGTTATAAGTCTACTTCCTTCACTTACAAGAAAAAATAATTACAGTACTCTTTACAACAGAAATGGTAGAAATCTGTATCACTTCTTACCAGCCAAAAATTGTTCTTCAAATATATCATTTACATTTATTTTCACGCTTGATCAGCTAATAATTTAAATTTAATTATTTCCATCAAGATTCATGCACTTAGATTAGCTATTTCATTTGAGATTATATATCAATGAAATCAATTTTGAGTATGTTACTTTGCACACCCAAAAGATATAAATATGTCTCTTTAAGGAAATATCTTACACTGTAAGCTGTAAATGTAATTATAAGAGATAAAGAGAGGGTTTTTTTGATATGGAAGTTTGAAACGGAAACAAATCATGTACAAATCTGCTTCACATATGCATACAGTAATAAGGTTTTTAGATTCATACCTCAATAAATTAAAAGAAAACTCCTTTCATCTCTTACTAAAAACATTAAATAATAGAAATCAAAGCAAGAAAAAGCAAGACATTTTGATCAATTTCACATACCCATAGGCCAGACATTACAAGGGTGAACCCTACATCTGGGCCCGCGGTAATAAAACTTTTCTCAAGCTCAACTGATAATTTTCTCAAATTTTGAATTAAAATAAATGTATGAAGTTATAAGATAATATCAATAAGTTTTTATTTAAAGCAACTTATTAATAGTAACCTTTCATGTTAATACATAAATATGAGGATTACAACAGAGTTACAGCTTTAATCTCAAATTGAAATTTGAGAAAATTAAGAATTGAGCCTGAGAAAATCTTTATAACCTTGGGCCCCAATCTTTGCTTTGAGAATGAATATACACTTGGTCTTTTGGAGTCATATTGTTGCCAGTTGAGCACATTATCCTTTGATTTGTGTTTTTCCCTAAATAGTTTTACTACACCCAAATCTGAGCCTCTAGCTTTGAAATTTAACTCTTGTCATGCTGAATAAAAAACCTGGCAAAATTATATATAAATCAAAGTGCTGAAAGCTCTGTATTTCCTACTTGTGAGTCAGAAATTGATTTTGAAAATACATTTTCTGAAACTTTTCTGGCCTAAAAAGGAAAAACAGGTAGTATAGACGAAGATCAGACTGCACATATGTTTGTCTATAGCTCCTGCCAAGGCAGAAATATTCCGGCTTCAGCATGACAAGGGTTAAAAAAAGGTGTTTAAAGCCACTTACAAAAATTAAGATCATATCATGGGGCTGTTCACTGCTTCCTGGGTATCACATTATACTAGATTGGGCTCCTAATTTTATTTCCCAAGGATGTACATCAATATGTCCAGTAGTGCAGAAGGAATTCCAACCAAAACCTTTAATTTTGATTGGATAGTCAAGTCCTCCATCTAAATCCCACAAATCAGCAGAAAAAAAGTTCCTACAGTTCATCATCCTGTTGATTATCAAATGGCGAAAGACACCTTATGTCAGAATGAATGGTCATATCAAACCCATGACCATTTGATATGCAGTCCAGCCAACTGATTTCTCCTCAGTACTGGGCATCTCAAGTATTTTTAAGAGAGAAGATGTAATTAGTGCATTTGTGACGACTATTTAGCTTAAAAAGTTGTTGAAAATGTCACACATGAAGCATGGATTTGTACATGGGTGTTGAAATTTTCTCACTTGTCCTTGGACAAGTTGGTAGCTGAATTTCACTCATCCAACTTGAAAATTGCTTGTTAAAGTTTTATCTATTCTTTCTTTGAACTAAGGATACTTTATATGGGTTGAAAATATTACCATCTTATACCCCTGTCAAAGAAGGATAGTATTATGGGATCACCCGTGGTGTACGGCCATCCTGGGGTGTGCACTTCTATGTCCAGAGCGTAACTTTATAACCTTATGTCCAATTTCTTAAAACTTGGAAGTGATGTTCTCAGTGCAAGAACAAGAACCATTACTCTATCTGGCCTATTTTTGAGTCATTGCAAATCTGATACAACTCATCAAGGAAAAGTGCAATGCAGAAAAACAAAAAACAAAAAAAAAACATGACTCCACCTGGCTTATTATTTGAGTTATTGCCCTTTGTTGTCTTTTATACTTTGATCTCGTCCAGTGCATATCACTTAAATTATAGGAGCTATGATAATGAAACTTGATGGGTAGATAGATCTCATTATGGGAAGTGCAATGCAAAAAAATACCTTTACCTGGGTTGTTATTTTTAGTTTTTGCCCTTTGTTGTTTTTCATACTTGGATCTCGCCCTTGGCATATCTCTTAAAGTATAGGAGCTATGATAATGAAAATTGATAGGTAGATATATCATTTTAAGGGAAATTGCAGTGCAAAAGAACCATAACTTTACCTTAGTTATTTCTTTAGTTATTGCCCTTTGGTTTTTTTCATACTTGAATCTTGTCCAGAGCACATCTCTAAGAGTATTTGAGTTATGATCATGACCTTCATGGGTAGATAGATCTCATCAAGAAGAAGTGCAGTACAAAAGAACCATAACTCTTACCTAGCTTAATGTTTGAGTTATTGCCCTTTGGTTTTTTTAATGATTGGATCTCGTCCAAAGCTTATCTCTAATAGTGCATTAGCTTTGATCATAATAATGATCATCTTCACTAGTCAAGGGGTATCAAATCCATAGCTTCTTCTCGATTACCAGGTAAGATATGTAAAGCGTTCATAACCCTCGGTCCGCCAACATGAATAATGATATACTCCTACTACAATTATTTCTCTGTCCGTCTACACAAAAATTGTCCAAAAATATTCATTCAAAATCACTTCAATTCTACTCTAAGCCCAATGTTACATCAAGCTGTGTGATGGGCGTATCTTGTGACAAGTTGATACCTTGTTCAACCTGGAAACAAATGAATATAGAAAACATTGTGATAAATGGAGAAACTGCTTTTAATCCTTAACCCTTTGCTGTTTAATCCCTGCTTTTTACGTGCCTGTAATTTTATGATTGAGAAAACATCGTGAAAAAAGAAGAAATTGCTTCTGACAAGCAATTTCTTCTTTTTCCACACTATTTTCTACCCTACAGAATGGTTATTTTTCAAATTAAATCAACTTTTAATTTTCGTCTGCAAAACCTTTGAATTTGGACAGGTCCAAAATTTTGTAAAACAGGAAAGGGTTAACTACAATGTTTTTTATTTTAAATTAATACCTTTACTGAAGATGCCTTAAACTGCAACATGAAACCACTTTCAAAAGTCTGCAATTTAGTTATTGATATAAGACCAACTTGTTCTTGGACAAGTTTTCAAGGAAAATCTACTCAGTTTGATTCCTGACAGCAGCACTCATCCTTTCTGACTTTTTGTCTTCCATAAATTGGTTGATAATCCTAGACCTAAGAGGGATACCTGCTGTAGGCTAGAAAAAGATGTACCGCTAATGTAAGTACTGGTGTTAGAATTACCAGGAATTTATTGTTAGGTGCTCATGCCTCCACAATATAAATGAAAGATAGTTTAAAGTGTCGTAAAACCCTATTCAAACAAAATCAGTTGGTAAAGCTTCTTACTTCAAATCAAAATATATGTTATCATATGTGACCTGTCTCGCGAAAAGAAACCATCCTGGCAGTGCGTAAAGTGGCGATCCCAGTCTGACTGCGGATTGCGCAGACGCACTAGGGTAAAAATTTTTGCACTTTTTTATTTTCCAATATAGAATGAACAGTCTACCTTCCTGTAAAAGGATTTTTGAATTGCGACCTGAGCTTGACCTATGCTGGACCCAGTCTCTTTTCAAATATTTATTTGACTGAGTTCCCAGATGGGCCCTTTTTTGCGTGACGGGTCACATGTTTAATTCCCAGGCTAAAAAACTAAGTATTTTTTAGGATGAAACTTCTGATAAACACGTACATGTAATTTGAAAAAGCTATTTTTGACTCCAGTATAAAACTTCATACTGTTTCTTATAGGCTTATATAATTACATGTGTGACCTGTCAGACGAAGCGATATTCCAGATAGTGATTAAATTGTCGACACAAATCTAGCTGTGGACTTTATGTGGAGAGGGGGGATCACCTTTGGCTTCCACTGCTTAGTCTGCAGCATATTTCTGACACCGTATGTCGGATTGATTTGAAACTTTGAAGTTATGTTCCTTTTATGATAATGGATAGCAGAGCACAAGAACAACAACTCTACCTAGCTTAATGTTTTTTAGGTATTTCCCTTTGATGTTTTTCAAACTTGGACATCCAGCTGTTTAATTGGCTTATCTTGTGACAATTGGCCACCTTATTAGTACCCCACCGGTTACCGGTTGGGGGACTATAGGTTTGCTCGATTTCGTCTGTCCGTCCATCCGTCTGTCTATCCGTCACACTTTTGTCCGGGCTATATCCTCTAAACCATATGTGCTAGCAACTTCAAACTTGGTACACTTATAGATCTCATTGAGGAAAAGTGCCATGTTTAAGAACCTTTACTTTGCCATGCCCACTTTTTTGAGTTATTGCCCTTTGTTGTTTTTACCCTTACATTCTTGTCCGGAACATATCTCCTAAACTATGTGTGCTAGCAACTTCAAGCTTGGTACACTTATAGATCTCATTGAGGAGAAGTGTCATGATCAAGATCCATAACTCTGCCACACCCACTTTTTGAGTTATTGCCCTTTGTTGTTTTTAGCCTTACATTCTTGTCCGGATCATATCTCCTAAACCATAAGTGCTAGCAACTTCAAGCTTGGTACACTTATAGATCTTATTGATGACAAGTGTCATGTTCAAGAACTGTTATTCTGCCATGTCCACTTTTTGAGTTATTGCCCTTTGTTGTTTTTACCCTAACATTTTTGTCCGGATCATATCTCCTAAACCATAAGTGCTAGCCACTTCAAACTTTGTACACTGATAGATCTTATCAAGAACAAGTGTCTAGTACAAATATTGCTACTCTACCGTGTCCACTTTTTGAGTTATTGCCCTTTGTTGTTTTAAGTCTTACATTCTTGTCCGGATCATACCTCCTAAACTATAAGTGCTAGCACCTTTAAAGTCTGTACGTATAGATCTCATTGAGGACAAGTGTCATGTACAAGAACTGTTACTCTGCCACATCCACTTTTTGAGTTATTGCCTTTAGTTGTTTTCACCTTTACATTTTTGTCCGGACCATATCTTCTAAACCATAAGTGCTAGAAACTTCAAACTTGCTACACTTATAGATATCATTGAGGACAAGTGTCATGTACAAGAACTGTCAAGAACTGTCACTCTGCCATGTCCACTTTTGAGTTATTGCCCTTTGTTGTTTCTATCCTGACATGTTTGTCCCGTACTTATCTCCTAAACTATAAGCCCTAGCAACTTCAAAGTTTGTACACTGGTAGATCTCATTGAGAAGAAGTGTAATGCACAAGAACTGTTACTCTGCAACATCCACTTTTTTAGTTATTGTCCGTTGTTGATTTTATCCTGACATTTTTGTCCGGACCATATCTCCTGAGCCATCAGTGCTAGCATCTTCAAACTTGGTACACTTATAGATCTCATTGAGGACAAGTGGCAAGTAGGAGATATATTATAAGAAAGGATTTTTTGTTATCCGGCGGGGGACTCCTGTATTACATCGCAATACGACATGCACTTGTTTAATCTTGTATGGTCATTTTACCTTTCTTCAAATGCCCCTTAAAAGAAAGGATGTAATATTGGATGGGTTGTGGTGCCAATATCCAACTGGCGGGTGGATCTTTCTGTGTCAGAAGCATAACTTTGTCCCCTTATGTCCGATTGACTTGAACCTAGGCAATTCATTTCGTTCATGAGGCCGATTTACTCATTCACGATTTTTGGCTACGGTGCCCTTACGATTCGCAATAATTTGTAAAATTGTCATTTACCATGGTGATTTGTAGTACAATTGTGGTGACACTCAATGTTTTGTGATAATTCAGGAAATTCTATATTGGTGCTACAGAAGTTTTGAACTGTTTAAAACATTTGTGGCGAAATGTGGTGGTTATTGGGCATGGCCTAATTTATAGCACAACCGTCGCGAAATTAGACTTGTACCGTATTGAACCTTACAAGCACTGTGAGCATTCGTTGTGCCACTGCAGTCAATCCTCATTGACTGTAGCGTTGCCGTCAAGAATCATCATTGATTCGTATAAATACCTTACAGACACCATACTTATATTGTGTACATTCTTTTTGGGAACGTAGTGCTACTGAATATTTCTACTTCTTGCCACGATTCAACCCGATCCATTCCAATTTTTCTGACCATGAGAAATCTTGGTGAATCGTGGTGAATCAGAGAGAAAATCGAGAAGGTGTAAAGAGGTCTTAAAAAGTGCAGTTGGCAAGAAAAGTAACTCTACCTTGCTTAATTTTTGAGTTATGTCCCTTTGTTATTTTTAATACTTGGGCATCCAGCACAGCAACAGGCCTATCTCGTGACAATTTGTCACCATGTTGACAAATAAAATCCGGCTAACCTCTAATGAAATCAAAGATTTTTCAAATACGGATTAAGCCGCCTTTATAATGCAGTCGGTAGAGCTTTGGACTGTCAATCTAGAGATTTTGAATTTGATTCCTGATGGGGGCTTTCATTCTTTCTGACTATTTGTCTTCCAACAATGGGCGATAACAGTAGACCTATGTGGGATAGCAGCTGGAGACTTGGAAAGGATGTGATGGTGGAACTGGTGTGAGAAATACCAGGGATCCATTATACGGTACTCCACCACGCTATTGCTGAAAGATTGTCAGAAGGGATGTACAACCCCATTCAAACTAACAAATCAACTATTGATTTTACAGAGTTCCAAGACGACCCGTAATAATGTGAGGGGTGAGGTGTATAGTTTAAAGCCCATTTTGTATAGCATTAGCTGCCCTATAGGCTTCTTTCATGACCACCATTGACAGGGGATTTCATTTCAAGTGCGTTTCATTTGCTGTCTGTTTTGAAAATAGCTGAGTATTTTGTTGGATAAAATTCGGAAGAGCCTGAACAGACCGGTAGAACATCTGATGCACTATTCCAGATGTTTTCATTGGGATGAATTATCATTCAAAATAGTTATCCGAGTTGTACAGACTCTGACAGTTAACAATCTATTATATATCGTTGCCCGATGTTTCATGAATGTCCAGACAATCTTTAATTAATATAGGTTTACAAACTGAAAATTATGCGAACAACAATTTAATTATTAACGATAGGTCTCATATATTTAGATAAGTGAGCCTGGGATATTCAACCGGAAGTTGGTCTGTCAGTTTGTCGAAAGTTGAGATCGAACAATAACATGATTTTATAGTTTATATGTAGAATTAATCGAATAAACTTTATTTTGGAATCATTAAATGAATAAAATGGAATATTTAAATGCAAGAATCATACTTTTATGACATGTTGTGTTGATATAAACGTTGGTTTGACCATTCTTAAGAATGAGCAACGACCCCCGGTCATCACTTGCCCGTTCTTGAGATTAAGTATTCCCGAGATCGGGCACGACATATATATACATAGTCACAGAATGTTCCAAGGCAACTGACCTTATCCATATTATGCGGGGTCTGTGATATTTGCCGCGCCATTCAAAAGGGGGCCTACAATTTACAAAAGTTATTTATGTAGCTCTTCATGTGTGCAAATATATTTTGAAGGTAACCCCTCCTATATATATATGGTTAATTTGAAGGTCACAGAATGTTCCTAATTACCTCATCTTGTGCATATTGTCGGGGGGGGGGGGGGGGGTAAAATCTTACTTCGTCGCGTAAAAAGGCCATGATACCAAACACCTTGTTAACGCAATGTGTCTGTATAAAACACACGGAATGTTGTAAGGGCAGGGCATTCGGCGCATTTCAGCACATCTGTAATTCAAGTGCTTTGATTGATTACATTTACCATTCCCATACTAAGTCTATAAAACTATTTGCTAGCTCCTACATGTGAAGAAGTAGTGTCTTTTTCTACAGGTAACCGAACAACCAACAGGACCGCCGTATCGGAGAGAGGGGAGAAGTTTATCTCACTAGAAGGAAACGCCACTTTATCCATATTTGGTGCAGACAAGCTTTCTTGGACAAAACTTACCTCCACTGCTAACAAATCGTACCCAGAATATAGCCTTCAGGTATATAGTTAACAAGATCGTGAAATTGACAAGGTGAATGATTTTGGAATGATTTAGGAATGAAATTGATTGAGTGTGTGGAGCGAGTTTTGATTGAATTTTATGGAAGGTAATCCAATATCGCAAATTTTGTTCAGGATGAACAAAATGAGCGATATTGATTACCCCCCTTTAATAAAATATGTATACAAGTTATATAGATAACTTCCCATTTCTTCAAGAACATATAAGACCCTTAGTTTTACTCAAAACGTCTCATCTCACTCCTTCAATTTCATTCCCAAACCACATCAAAATCATTTATTTTGTTATTTTCACGATGTTTTAGCCATATTAATACATTGAACCATGAAATGTCGTCTAATGTTATTTAATTATAAGAAAGGTATATGATATTTTACATTATCTATTAACTTTACACATATCCGTGTGATAACATCCCATATAATATTTTTATGATGTCACATAGTTATTTTTAGAACAATGCTATAATGCGATTATTTTTAGAAACTTGCATTTCAGTTAGAAACATCGACGAAAAGAAGACAAATAAAGGTCATAAGTCAAATATAATACGCAGTTAGTGTTTTGTATGAAAAAATATCTAACTTGGATGTGAGAATTGATAATTGTCTCAGCGTAGCCTCGACAATTTTCAATTCTCCCAACCTCGTTAGATATTTTTTCATACAATGCACTAGGTAAGTATCTATTTATCAACAGAGTATTGAGACTTGTCTTCTAATGCGCTAAAAATTCCTATTTTGTTTCAGGCGGATTCAACTCGCAACTTTTTCAAACAATGGAATGAAGGATTTGCTGTGATGATTTTCAATTCAACCTTTGATGTCATTGATTACGAAGTATATGATATATACAAAGACGTTCTGAGTCAAGCAGAGACGCAAGTCAGGAATATGAACAATAGTTTAAAGGGTACGCTTTCTTATATGCGAAGGCGATATGCGGTTACGGGGCGCATTAACAAATAATATCCGCCGAAAACAATACTTTCTGATGCAGTAAGAAACTTAATGAAATTGACACTCATCGCGGTTGGCCATTTTAAACAGCTCATACAGCACTCCATTCATTCAATCCAAGCACTCACCGAAACCATTCAAAACGCTTCAAAATCACTTATTAAGATAAGAACAAAAACTACATTCAAAATTAAAATAGCTATTAAAGATATCGATTTCTCGACATAAATGAATTGTTAATGTCTGATTGCTTCTTGAAGAAATAATTTAGGTAGCTATTTATAGAACTTGTATGCATATTTTATTAATGGGATAATGGGGTGTATTACCTATCGCTAATTTTATCAATCCCGAACAAGATTAGCGATATTGTATTACCTCAATTACTTCAATTTTACTAAATACTCACGCATCGCACTTTTCCAATTACATTCGAAAATCATTCCAATATTATCCACCTTGTTATTTCACCATTAGTTAATTGTTTCGTGGGTGTTCATGAATTACAACAGCCCCCCCCCCCCCCCAAAAAAAAAAAAAAAAAAAAAAAACGAACAAAAACAAAAACCCTGTTGGTCTCTTTTGAATAATAAACATCTTACATCATTAATTTTAAGCTATCCCATTATCGCCCAATTGACGAAATTATCGTTTCTTTATCCCCCTTTAATAAAATCGGCATACTTTCGTGTTGAGTGTTTTTTTTTAAAAAGTCACACAAAGATGTGATCGATTTGAATGAAATTTCGACTGTTTGGAAAGATTTCTATACCATTATTAAAATTTTAGAGCGTTATAGAATGGTTTGATTGAGTGTTAGGAATGAATGAATGGACTTAGCCCGATTAGCTCAGTCGGTAGAGCACTGGACTTGAAAACAATTGAAAGTTAATCGCGAGGATTCGGTTCCCGGGCTGGCACACTAACCAACTAAATGTCTTTCAGATGAGACGTTCAACCGAGGCCCGTGAGACGGTGCTTTACACCGAGCACGTTAAAGAACCATGGCGGATCTCAGCAGTAGTTTCGTCATGTATCCTTGCACTGTCCCCCATAACAACTAATCGTCTTCTGGGGGCGTCTGTCTTATGGGCATGTGCTGCGGTAGCGACGATATTTAAATGGAAATATTTCATTTAAATATCAAATTATTCCACGGATTGGTTGTTGTAGCATTTAAAGTGTCTGAGAAAACACACAAATCGGAAATTACATCGATTTCTTCCAAAGAGAGGTAATTAAAAATATCCTAATTTCGTCCAACAAACGAAATAAGCGATATTGTATTATCTCCCTTCAATTTCATTCAACACTCGCTAAGCACTCTCATTCAATATCATTCCAAAACCATTCCAAATTCATTTAACTTGTCATTTACACAATGTTGTTAACTGAATGACGTCATTTTCTCTATGCGAACTATCTTTGTTATATGCTATTAGCTTGTCTGTATGTAAAGTTATTACACTAGAATATCAACTAGTCAAACGTATAAAAAGATACTACTTGATGATAAAACTTAGGCTCAGTGGGTCATATTATCATTTATTTTATTGTTTTTACTTCCCAATGTTTTTTTCAGCTCTCCCAGACGGCAGGATTCTAGCCATAGCCGTCCAAAACTATCTCAAAATTCCAGCGGGACTAGACATGACCCAACTGTATGACACTATTGAAGATCGGTGTGGAATGGCACGTGATTCACTGGCCGTGCGGGAAGCCGCCATGAACGATTCATTTGCCTTGATTTGCGAAACTGGTATAATTTATAATAAAATCATCGTTAACTCTAAGGCTATTTATAGGTATTGTTCTTATTAGACGGTAAGTATTGTGAATTATCATAAATTGAGAAGTTCATGAACAAAAGAGCTAATTGTTTGTTTCAAAGTCAGGGTTTTGACCCACACAAACCTGAAAATATCCGTTTTGGCCCTTAGAAATTACTCCCAAGGGGTCATTTTGATCCCCCGAGAGAAAATTCATAAGGACATAACTGGATTTTATTACTCAAATGCTCAATGATGTATTTTGTATACTTCTAGAATTCTACTTATCAATCTTTTCCCTTAATATTTCTACAACAAAAGGTCAATTCACACCAAATATTTCAAAATTCTACAAACAATTTGCCTTTTCTGTTGTTTTGACACCTCTTAGAAGGAGTTTGGACGCCCAGAATATCATGGTTAAGGAGGCAATGGCTCCTCTATTTCAACACGCAAGCACGAGGCCTGGAAAAGCAACTATCTTAGTATTCGAGAAAGAGATGGGGTACATTTAATGGTATTTACATGTAAACAGAAAACTGTTTACGATTTCACGGACAATATGAATGTTTTAAATTCAAAAGTAGACGATTATCCAAGCCCAATGAAAAAAAACCGTCAGTTGAGTCTCCAAGAATGTGACATATAAATATAATTATAATACGTACTTAGTGTTTTGTATGATAAAAAATATCTAACAAGGTTTGGAGAATTGATCATTGACGAGGCTCTGCCGAGACAATTATCAATTCTCACAACCGAGTTAGATATTTTTCATACAATGCACTAAGGACGTATCGTATTTATCTTATAACCTCAATTTGTCTTATTTTCGTCGATTTTTCTAACTGAAATGCAAGTTTCTAGAAATAACCGTATTACATCATTGTTCTAAAAATAACTATGTGATATCATAAAAAATATCATACGGGATGTTATCACACGGATATTTTTAAAGTTATAAGATAAATGTTTATAGAGCAAACATTAAGCAGCAAAACCAGCAACATGGTGTAATTGAATGATGTTCTAAATGTTCTAAACAGAATCTGAATCCTAACTATGACTACGTTGGTTCCAGGTATGACTAGGCAAAACAGAATTCTAGATCTGACCAGGCAACTAAACTTCTAGTCAAAATTAGAATTCCAATCCGGTCTAGTTTGTTTCCGGATCTGGCTAGATTCCAATCTGAACTAAGACATGTATGTTATTGAAAAGTTGTAATAAATATCGCTTATTTTATTCATCTTGCATAAAATTATCGATATTGGATTACCTCTCCTTATTTTCATTCAAAACTCAATTATCACTCATTCAATTTCATTCCGAAATCATTCCAATATCAGACAGCTTGTAAATTTCATGATGTTTTTAATTGTTTTATCCAGCCCTACGTTTAGGATCACAAAACGATGCAAACAATTTTCCATTTATACCCCGCTTTGCACGTAAGTTCACGTGCAAAGCGGGATATTATTGGAAAACTGTTTTGCACCGTTTTGTGATCCTAAGCGCAGGGCATAATCAAGTTTCAGGCAGCATGACGGCTAACTATGACCAATATCTGGATGAGCATATTGGTAAACATGTAACAGAAGCAAGGGCCGCTATTCAAGTCGGTGGTAAAAAGGTGTCCGCTGTTTCGTTGATATACCCTGGACAGAAAACACCGTCGCTAGTCGATTTTCTGGTGTCGTCTCTGACTGAAGGTTATCCTGTGATAAACGTTGCACATAATGTTTCGGATCAGTGGGCTGTAGGTAAGTGACGATCCAAATCAACTCAATTTTATTTGCAAATCAATGAATACATGAAATGCGCCCAAAATAGGCAGAAGATGACTATTTTAACAAACAAAAGTGAAAACTATTACTGTATCGGACCAGTCAGTTGTGTAGACTCGCAGTGGCGGATCCGAAGGTGGGGGGAAGGGTACGGGGGGTGGGGATGGGGGGTTCGAACGACCCCCCTTGAGGCCTGTCTAATTTTAAGTCATATGGGAATTCAATAAAATTTGGCAGTAGTATGAAGACAAACCAACCGGTTTTTACATGATTTCAACAAAATAGAGTCCGTAGCTTTTATCATATTTTATGAAACTACATGTATTGCAATAACCCTGGATTGGCTAGCTACACAATGCATTCCATGGACATGTAACTTCGGAGATCAACTTTAGACAAGAAATGAAGACTGTTTGAAACGGTCTTCAATTCTATCTGAACTTGATTTTCGGAGTTTCCTGCCGACTATCATCAGATAGACTTGATAGTCCTGATTACCTATTAACGAGTTTTATACTCGCTAAGTCTGCGTCCCTAAATTTGTATGTTCGACCCCCCTTTACCGAAATTTTGGATCCGCCATTGACTCCTAATCAGTAGTATATGTACAATGTACCTCGAGCTATTTGGAACATTTCGCGGACAATTTTGGCGCGCGAATCGGGTCAAAAATTGAATTACCGCTATACCTACAGAATAATGGAGGTATTCCCATAGAAATGCGGTATATTTACCCTTTTTTATCGGTATACCAATAAAATTAGAGCTACAAATACAAATTAGGGTTAAACCGCCATAATATTACCGGTATACCTACAATAAGCTGTGTGATCAAAATTGCTTTCATAAAACGATAAAAGCAAATGTTATCAGCCTATCAAAATGCACGACTCTTGGAGAATATTACTAAAATTAAATGATATTTGTGTATCTTGAATCTTCTTCTATATTTTTTTTTCATATGCTACTGATTCTTCCCAACAGTGGTACAGCTTCTGTGTCTCTAATTCATTTATCTTCGTTTACATTTATGACGCACACTTTTCATTTTTCCCTTTCAGTTATATCCACAATACGCTCGTGATAAGAAAGCGCTCGCGAACGCTAGAAAGCAGTTTTATGTTCTCCGAAGTAGAACGTTGTGCTTGCTAGGATCCTGACAAACCGGGTAGCATTTTAAATATATGGAGAATGACATAGCTCTAGCAAATAGCGGTAAAATCGGAATCGCCTGTTTCAACTTAAAAATTTATACAAATAGGTATAAAAAGAGGGTGAACCCTTAACGCCCCGGACCCACTGCATTTACGGATGCATTGGGGATGTAAAACGCATTGAATCTTTACATTCTTTGAAATAACGCTTTGCATCTATTTCTTATTCTGTACATACGCTTTGCATACGCTCTATCCGTCGAGCGCCCTTCCATTGTGATTTCATCCGCGCAGAAAGTTTTGAGATGCACAAAACTTGAAGAGCGGATGAACGTTTCATTATGTACGATGTAAATGCGAAGCAATGCGAGGAACAAACGCTATATATCCGATAACATTCGTTGTACATTCGCATTCGTATCCTCAATCAATCCGTTAGGTATCTTTGGAACTTTTATCCGCCTAGGATGAAACGTTCAGAGGGTGGAATTATAAGTAATTCAATAAGTATATAAAAGGAAAGTATTTTCATTAGGAAACCTAAGTTCACATTGTTAAAGATAATGTGTCCCGAACTATTGCGGAACTATCACGGTTCCACTACCAAAAGGCCATTTAACTTAATTGCATTTTTCTCGTATTTCACAGGGGACAGTATATTTCTGGCATCAACGGATTATTCTTGGCAAAATGGAGAGGTACGAAATATCAGAAGCTTTCCCACTTCAAAGTCGATAGAGCTAGAACGTATGTATTTCTTACACAAGTTTAGCAATTCAATGATTCAACTGTCCCTCTTTACTGCTCCGTAATATTGTTCTAATGAATTACATTTAATCCGTGTTTGATGAATTTAACATTTCAACCAAATGATTGATTGATTGAATGGAGTTTAGCGCCGCTCTCAACATTATTTCAGTAATATCTCGGCGGCTGGAGCACCTAACAATGGGTTCCTGGTATTTCTCTTACCAGTACTACCACCACATCCTTTCCTAACCTCCAGCTGCTATCTCACATAGGTTTACGATTATCAACCCATTGGTGAGGGACAAATAGTCTGAAAGAATGAGTGCCGCCGTCGGGGATCGAACCCGGGACCTCTAGATTGACAGTCCGATCAAAAGAAAGGAAATATGAAAGTAAAAGCCGAATCGTACATGTCCATACAATGTGGTTTATTTCTTAAAGGTTTTTACAGTTCAAACTGCGCGAAATGTCATGTTGAATGATTTTGGGATGAAGTAGGAATAAAACTGAATGAGCGTGATGAACGAGTTTTGAATGATTTTCAAGAATAGATTAAACACAATCTATGATTTCGTCTAATTGGAAAAAAAAACACTTGTGACAAGGCAAGGGCGTAACTCCCATTACGCAATTAATGCAAGTGCGAAAAATAAATAATTCTCTGATGAAATATTACCGTTGATGAATGTTCATAGCATCGAAAATACAGCTTATTCAAGCTGTAGTTACGATGTTTTGATTATTCACAAGACTTAAATCATAGAAAAGGGGAGCGAACGGACGACATTCGTCTTTTGTCACAGTTCTCATATCCTATATATTCTTTGGTTGTTGCCTTCTTAGTACGTTTAAATTTCGAAGTCCTAGATACGCCTATGCAAGGCTTTAAGGTTTCAGCCTTCCACAAGTTCAATGAATACATGCACCCTCTGCATCTCTCAAATATTTCGAAACTCATTGTGATTACTTTCTAATTGATTTTAGATGAGCTAGATTATCGACATTTTGGTGAGCTCGAGTATGGTGTTGACATGCGTGGTGAAGTAGCCTTGTTGACAAGAAATATCAAAATCCATGCTGAACTTAGTCCAACTAAATATTGTCCCGAGGAAAATGAAAACTGTGACCAGTTTACCTACGACACGTACGGGTGCCATATTAAGGTGGGTTTTAACAATGAAGTAGCTCAATTTATTTTCTTATTGATCCCTTGCTATAACAGTTAGTAACATCACGGAACTGGCATTCATCTCAATCAAAATCATTCTAAATCGCCCATTTTGCGCTCCGTTCTATTCCAAACACTCACTCAAATCATTCAAAAACGCTCCAAAATGACTGAAAAAAGGTGACATCAGCAACTACATTCAAAATAAAGATAGTTTGTAAAAAAATCGCGATTTTACTGACATAACCAAAATTATAAGCGTCTATTTTGTTTTATAAGGAAACAGGAGGCTTATTTAAAGAACTTGTAAGCATATTCTATTAAATGAACGTAATGAATATAAGATTACCTGCCTTCGATTTCACTCAAAACTCACTCAACCCGCTCACTGAATTTTGTTAAAAAATAATCCATATTGTCAATTCCACGATGTTTTTAACTGTTACTGTTACAGTAGTTCCCTCAATTAGGTCACCTGAGCACAGGGTGTTCAAGGGGAAGCATAAGAGAAACTCATGATCCGTTGTCCGTTATGCGTCGCCCACAATTCTGTTTACATATCCTGCTCCTGAATAAAATGAACAAATGGGTATACAAAAGGACTCGTGAGCATTTCAAAATGCTTCAAATAATATACATATTCCTAATAAGTGAGATAAATTAATGCCGTTATTGAACCTGATATCATTTGCATGATACTATAAATGATATCAGAAAATTCATTTTTTAGATAGCGGTATATTCTCTTAACCTCGGCAAGATAGTATTGATGTTGTAAGACACTAACATACTCCTTCTAATTTCCGTTTCTTTTTAGGTGCTGTATAGTTTTGCATATTTTCACCTAGAAGGTGTAGAAATTTACTTTGCTGGACAACCGATCGATAAAGGTAGGTTTGACTAGTATTTTCTTAAAACGCCAAATGGGACAGTTAAGAACATCGTGAAATTGACTGTCATTCCGATCAAAACCATTCTAAATCGTTCACTCAGGGATTCATTCATTCATTCATTCATTCACTCATTCATTCATTCATTCATTCATTCATTCATTCATTCATGCATTCATTCATGCATTCATTCATTCATAAGAATTACGTAAAATCCTCATTCAATAATGAAAATAATAAAAACAATAATAATGATAATAATAATAAGGATTTTCTGCATATGAGACGGCACCGACAATGAACCATCCATATATTCCTACATGTAACATCTTTTGAAAGCATGTTTTCAACATTCAATATCATCTTATATGATTTCTTTATCTAGGTTTCTACCCAGTCCATTTCCACATGTGTGAGGACGTTACTAACAAAGAAGCCGTAGTCAAACGTAACTCTATTCACAATGCGTTCAGAGCTGTGGTAGTACACGGAACATATGGGCAATCCGAAACACAGCTCGGAGTTGAAGTAAGCCTTGATAGTTGAGATGATTAATAATTTTGTTCTGCATTTTGTTTTATTCCCGATACAAAAATCCCCGTAACCGCTAAACCCCGTACATGTAACAACTAAACACCTAGCCCCCGTAACAATTAACCCGGTACAAATATTCCCTATAACTTAAATCTTACGTAACATTATCCTTCGAAACAATTATGCCTAGCACCGTCTTATCCCCATAAAAGTTAACCCTTTTAATAACTATCCCCCTTAACAACTTCTCATCTACTCTTCCTTGGTCAAATATATGCATGTACATGCTCATAGAAAATGTAGAAGTCAAGGCAAAAATCCCGAAACGCCTTCTATTGCAGATTTATGATATCAATAATTCAATAATATTCTAAGCGTGTTCTGATTTTAGTTATCTTGTCGAATGCGTCCTCAATTTAATTTTACTGGTCTTTCAATTTATACAGTAAGAGAAACATCAAGGATTCATTATAATTTACTGAAAACATTTCACTTTTTAAGCTTCAAACCTTCATTATTTTTTCGGGTCCGATTATCTCATATCATAAATCAAACGTATAAAGGTTTCTTCCGATCGAGACAGCTTTCATATTACTTTATATGCGAAGGCTTTCAAAATAACTGCGAACTCAAGAATTGATTCCGTCGAGAAACAATAAAATTTTCACTCAATTAGATCGCAATGAAATTGATAGAATAATCTAGAATAAAATCATCTTATTTCCCAAACACGAAAAAGTTTATTTAAGTTTTATGCATTGGAAAATTAAACTCTTTTTTATAATTATATGACCTTCGTCGCGGGAGTGAAATAACCCCGTTGAATATATTTTTGATATAACTGGGGTGTTATATCACTAGTGGAATAACCATGCAATTGGGATAAGAACGTGAAGCAACGCTATACTTTGCTTTTTCTGACGTCATTTTGTAAAAGGCGTTATTTCTTTCGCGGAATAGCTTATCTGCATATAAATTTCTTTAACTTTCTCCAATTATCGCAAAACATCATGTCATATTATAAATAAAATATTAAATTTGTGCTCATATAATACCAAATTTATTAAAGTCGTCCACTAAAACTGATAAACTCGGCACAGCCTCGTTTTTATCTGTTTTAAGTAAGCTCGTTTAATAAATTCGTTATTGAATGGACACTCATTCAAAATCCTCTAATTCAATTCAGGTTCTAGAAAATGTTGCCTATGACATTCTCGGTCATTGTTATTTCCAAGAGGACGGATCAGAGAAGGCGACATCGTTTAAAGGAAACTTCGGCGCCTCTATAAAGAAAGTTACAAACGATTTCTTCGTATCGGATGCAGACACGTGAGCATGCCTGAAGTGATTCTGAACCTCTCTATTATTTACATGTAGGAGGTCAACGATATGCAGTCGACATGTCATTTGTTTAGTTGGATATAAAAAAGAAATATTTAGAAAAACAAGAAAAATAGTCTATTCTTTCCGACTATGTATTGCTTATTTTACGATCTTATAGGAATAGTTATGTTGCTCAACCTTTCAGAAGTGAGAATAATATAATTTTTAGTGTCATAGAAAAATAAAATTTTTATGACACAGTTACATTACTTTTCATATTTTGCAAAATGTAAATACGAATGAAACATATTCTAATTTTAAATTGTTGCAACGTATGTCTTTTACACGTAAAATTGAAAATAGTGAAATAGGTTAGAACTAATATTAATAACTGTATGAATGCATATGGAATTTGAATCCTCTGGAAAAACTATGGGTTATGTATATCGTTTGTACTCTCTGCATTAAAATAAATTATTTGACGAAAGAATCGAGATGGATTAATTAATGCTGTTGGAACTTGTCCCCAATCGATATACAATAATTATGTTCAAACCAGTGATTTGACAATATAATTTCGCAAAAACCAAGCTTTCCTTTTTTCATGAGTTAGGACAGATATTCAAATACTGTAAAACTTGTATTTAGCGACCAGGAATGGGACCACCAAAAATCGGTTGTTAAAGAAAATGGTCGCTTAATACACGTTATGTTTACGATTAAAAAATCGAATATGTATTATATGTACCTTTAATAGAACCTCTACACCGCAAATATGAGCATTGAAATAAAAATGAACATACAATTTTACCCAAACATTTTGTCGTTCGACAATCACTTTAGAATAAGTCTCAGATAATGCAGCGAATACCATAAAAGGTAGTTGATTTCACTAAGTTTAAATGAGAGTCAACGCTGGCAACCATATATACTTATACTTATATATTTGAGGATGTTCAGTTTCGCCACACATCTAGGGTCCTGTCTTTCGAGCTCCACAGAGACGAGCGTATCGCCGTCATCTCAGCTAATGCTATCGTCGGTGTTTGACACCAGTTTGAAATTGCTTTTTCATCGGTAGTGCAAAAATAGCAATTTAACCTAAACGATTTCTGAACAAATAAAATTGTTCTAGTACGAAGTGTCTTTTGCGGATCAAGATTATATAATATACATTGAATGCGTCGCCGTCATCTCAGCTATTGCTATCACCGGTTTTTGACACAAGTTTGCAATAACTTGTTCATCGAATGTACACATGTACACAAATAATTACTATTTAACCTAAACGATTTCTGGATAAATAAAACTGTTTAAGTGCGACGTGTCTTTAGTGAATGAAGATTATATATATACCTTTCAATGTTTTTTTTATTAGAGATGAATACATATTTCCTTTTAAATTGGTTCTTTCTAGACCGACGATATTTTGGATTGTGACACCGGAAACTGTAATGATAGACAATGCAGCTGTAGGATCAGAGGTAGGAACATATAAATTACAAGGGCGTAACTCCCATTACGCAAATCACGCAAGTGCGTAAAAGAAATAAATCCTCTTTCGAAAACCAAAGTTGATGAATGATCATTACATCGAAACTACAGCTTGTTCAAGCTTTAATACGATGTTTTGATTATTAACCAACGCTCAAATCATAGATTAAGGAAGCGGACGGAGGACAACCATCTTGTCGCAGTCCTCATTTCCTATGTTTGTCGAATTTTTAGTACGTAAACATTTCAAAATCCTAGTTACGCCTATGAAATCTACGGCTGCATATTTCTGCCATGAGGATAGATATAAGAACAGGTATGGATTTATATTCCAATTTCCGGCGTTTTGATGGCAGTTGACCAGTCTACCACACTGGTATTATCCATGATTAATGCCCTGGCAGGGCGGAGCCTAAGAAACAGGTCGGTGCACTTAAGGTTAGGGGAATCAGCTTTTATCTAAAATGACCTACTTCTAAGGAGAGTCGACATAAATAACTCTAGATCGTAAACCGTAGATTGATAACCAAATCCTCGTAACTTCAGCTTAATCAAGCTGAAGTTACGAGGCATTGGTAACCAAACGATGAAGTGTGTTCACTCTCTCAAAGCACGTGAATCCTTTAGGTTTTAAGATACAGTTAGTTGCACGCGTTAACGATGATTACCGACTACAATTTGAAAGAACCCAAACTATTGAAAAGTAAACTCGCCAAATTACGTCACGGTAAAGCCCCGCCCTGCCAGTTCATTAATTACGCAGAATAGTAAGACTCGTCAAATGCATGTAGACTGGACCGGCGCACAAACCGCGGTCTTTTTTAGGAAAACATGTTTGAACATTCACTGGCTTCATGTATATATTAAGATTCAAATAATTTTAAAGTTTGCTTAGCATGCTCGGTTTTTTAACAGTAATTTTACACGTCCCTTGCATCATGCATCATATACATGTACATATTTTATATTATTGGATATTCAGTAAAAACAGCAGCTGGTATTTCCCTAGAGGAAATCTCGTATGCATGTGATGATACTTATAACACCTATACCCCTATATTTGTATTTATATAGCTTCATTCAAGAGAATAAGAGGTAGAAAGAACGGACTCATCTTTTTTTTTGTTCTGTTTTGTTTTTCTAAAAAGACAATAGGCCACGGCTTATTACATACGGTCGAATAAATGTAGCAAAGATTGAGAATAACTAACATTCTCCTAAAGTCAGATATCATCCTCATTCCGTGGCAAGATTGAATTTGATTTAACCCGGGACTTTAACACTCCGAGTCCTGGGACCCGTTTTACTTAAAACATCTTACGATCTTTTTTTTTTCTTTTTTACGTAAGTCGAAAACCAAAGTTGCTTCTACAGTAGTGACTGTATATGAAATTCTGCCATGCATTATATCATTGGAATCGTCTTCTAAAGACGATTTCAATGAGACATTGCATGACAGAATCCACCAGAATGAATGAAAACATCAGATACGATTTTAGATTTGACTTACGATTAACTTTTTCGTAAGACGTTTAGTAAAATGGACCCCTGGGTCTTAAAAACTAAACACCTGAATGCATTAAGCAATTTTTTATAAAACGTTTTGTTACACATACTCATAACCAATGTATGTTTCTTCAACAGAGCACTGGTATATGGTACTTGTTCCCGGATTCACCGGTAGGACCCTCGGCTAACCTGGGTATATACGCTTCTGGTCAAGCTCAAAGGACACCGTTATATACCAATGATAATAATGTAATGCGTGCAAACAATAAGGTAATCACTCTTTGGTACATATGAAGTTAAAAAAATCGTGAACTAGACAAGGCGAATGATTAATGAATGATAATGGAAAGAAATTAAATGAGTGCGATGAGTGAGTTTTGAGTGTAATTCAAGGTAGGTAATCCTATATCGCTAATTTTGTTCATCAATTCTATATCGCTAATTTTGTTCTGGATGAACAATAGCGATATTTATTAGGTCCCTTTAAAAGAAATTGCATGCAATTTTTATAAAAAAAGCTTCCTATTACTACAAGAATCAAGTTGGCGCTTACAATTTAGATTATTCAATTTTTCTAGAAATATCTATTTTGAATGTAGTTGTCGATTTTACCTTTTTAGTGATTTTGGAGCATTTTTGAATGATTTGAGTGAGTACTTGGAATGAATGAATCGGGCGCTGAGTGAGCGATTTAGAATGGTTTTGATTGCGATGAAGGCGGATTTCACGATGTAACTTACTACATTTGAGAGCTGTCCGACGACTTAGAAAGACCAATCATGGAACTGTAAAAGTATATAAACTTGACATACTGTGCTAAATAATAAAACATTTATGTATAATTTTCTCTGTATATTGAATGATCACCACTTGTTTTTCAACCACGCTTCAGAGTTCAAATGCGCAGTTAATTCTTAGTTATCCACGAGGTCTATAGCTCGAGTGAACTACTCATTAAGCATAGTAACTCAGAAGCGTAGTTAAATTTTCAAAAATAACGGTAAAAACTTGCTATTAAAAGTTACCGGTTTAGGGTCTTTAGGTTTCGTCCGTCCGTCTGTCCATCACACTTTTTTCAAGTGCATATCGTTTAAACCGTAAGTGTTAGGAACTTCATACACTCATTGCTAACAGTGTGGAGAAATGCCATGTGTAAAAACGGTAACTCTAGTTTGCATATTTTTTAGTTGATGTCCTTTGTTTATTTTAATTTTAAGCCTCGTTTCAATTTAATCCTGGTCATTTATCACGTTAACACAGACTAATATCAGATGAAAAGCTAGTTTCTCAAAAATCATGCACATACACGTAAATTTCGATTTTTAATCAATGAATCGATTCGGAAAGTGTAAACTTGTGCAAACATTAATTGCTTGTGCACACGTCATGATTCGACATTTTTAATGTACGTAATGAACTACATCATCGATAAAGAAATGATTTTCAAAGTAAAATATTAACGTAAATGAATTATTCAAATTGACGGATTTTAGACTTTGGGAACTGATATTTGCATTGCCAACATTATTTACATAATGTGATTTAAATTTAATTTTGTACTAGGGCAGAATGGAACAGCCACTAGGAAATTTCTTCGACCAATGACGCGCATTTAACACTTTCCTGTTTTACAAAATGTTGGACCTGTCCAAATTCAAAGGTTTTGCAGACGAAAATTCAAAGTGGATTTAATTTGAAAAATAACCATTATGTAGGGTAGCAAATAGTGTGGAAAAGATGAAATTGCTTGTCAGAAGCAATTTCTTCTTTTTTCACAATGTTTTCTCAAACATAAAATCATAGACACGTAAAAAGCAGGGATTAAACCGCAAAGGGGTAACCACAATGCCAGTGCATGCTGTTAATAGACGTGATGTCGCGTGTCGCGATAGAATTCTTAATAGATGTCCAATTTCATGTTTTCCCTGATGTTTTTCATCCCAGAGCTCTTAGGGTTAATCTTCAATTAACCTGGTACATCGGATTCACGACATTCGATGATTTTTTTTTATTAATGAAATAAAAAGATGAGTCCGAAATCAAACAAAACTGACTTATCTTATTTTTTGAGTAAGTAAATGAAAGAACAGATTATTGGTAAATGACAAGAGCTTAACATTTCGATGACCTTCAAAAACGTCTCAAAATAATACAAACTGGGTGGCGATTTTTTTGGCAGGAAGTCGAATAAAAATTTTAGTCTACATGGTTCCTTCTTAACGTTGTACAGTTACAAAGATCGTGAAATTGACATTCATTCCAATCCAAATCATTCTAAATCATTCACCCAGCATTCCATTCATTTATGCATTTAAATCGATTAAAAGGCTGCAAAATCGTAAGAAAACATTTCGAAATTATTCAATAGGATTAATATTTAAATCCAATCGATCAAATTTTTCTACGATTTTATTGGCATGCTTGGAATTTAAAGAGTCCTGTTGGTCCACGAAGACACATAAACAGAAAAGTACTTATTTTTCATAAAAGAGATGTAATAAATTGAACAAATTAAGCAATATGGGGTTACACCCCCCCCCCCGTTTACTTCACTCAAAACCCGCTCCACACACGCCTTCGGTTTCTTTTCAATACCATTCCAAAATCATTTATCTTGTCAATTTCACGATGTTCTTAGCTGTAATTATTTCTGGTCAGGCAACACAATTCCATATAGATTTTAATCCTTTGTTTGTGTGAGAGATCGATTTATATTTCAGTGAGTGAACAAGAAAAGCTGTATTTTCGCGAGTGATAGAGTCTTTCTAACAAAAGGACATGATAACAATCACTGATTATGCCAAATAGATATTAGACAGACATTTACCTGACCGTTTTTTGATTAACCCTTTCCTGTTTTACAAAATTTTGGACCTGTCCAAATTCAAAGGTTTTGCAGACGAAAATTTAACGTGGATTTTATTTGAAAAATAACCATTCAGTAGGGTAGAAAATAGTGTGGAAAAAGAAGAAATTTCTTGTCTGAAGCAATTTCTTCTTTTTTCACACTCTTTTCTCAATCATAAAATCACAGGCACGTAAAAGCAGGGATTAAACAGCAAAGGGTTAAAAAGGGGTGTCTCCATTCACAAAATTTTAACCCTTTCTATTTTAAACACATACAAAAAATCTATTATTATCAACCTTATTCAAGTTATACTTTTTTCTAGATCCGTATATATTGAATTCGATGATTTTAGGTATAAACAATTCAGAGATGTCATATCGGTCTTTCGTCTTCAATGCTGCTCAAAACAGTAAAATATAATGACTTCTAGTTTCAGTGAATTTTCAAAAAGGAAAAAAAAGTCCCATAGCCTAAATTATACAACATAAATCAATCAATTTGCAGGCCGGTTTCTTCTTCGACAACAAACTCCTTAACGCCGATGGCGAAATCACGGGAGGTTTGAAGTATGATCCCTTTGTGGACCCTCTGAATCCGAACTCGGCCAAACAACAAGTCTTTATATACCGACCGACAGGTGAGGTGGATATCATGAAGTAATCAAAATTGAAAGAACGTCCAGACGATAATGCTGTTTAGCTCGCCCGGAACGAAAGTCTCGGAAGAGCTATTGTCAAACCCTCGAATGTCGGCGTCAGAGTCAGCGTCGGCGTCCCCATTTGGTTAAAGTTTTTTTTATTTCTAACAATATTTACCCTAGAGGCTTCATCACTTATAGGCTTCCATTTAAGATAAGCACCCATTTCGAAATGACCTTGAAACAGTGACATCGACTCTTTTAAAAAAAACTTAAACCAAAAACTTTAACCCAAAAAACTTTAACCAAAAAACTTAAACTGTGCTTATATTTTCTAAATCTTTTACACAGAGACATCATTACTTCATATACACACTCACCAGGTGATAGGCTTTCATCAGAGACCAAAGTGCCTTGACGTTTTGACCTTGACCTTGACCTTTGATGGACTTAGAAAACCTTTATTCAAAACTTTAAACCAAAAACTTTAACCAAGAAAACTTAAAACTTGCTTATATTTTCTGAGGGACATCATTTCTTTGTGAACAGACTCACTAGTCGACAGACTTTCACCAGAAACCAAGACCTTAACCTTTTATGGACTAAGGAAAACTTTAACTAAAAATTTTAACCAAAAAACTTTAACCTTGCTTATATTTTCAGTTTGTTTTACCTAGGGACATTATTCTTTCATATACACACTCACTAGGTGATGTGCTTTTATCAGAGAGCAAGCTCCTTGACATTTGACCTTGATCTTGTATGGACTTAGAAAAACTTTAACCACAAAGCATTAACCTTGCTTATATTTTCTGAATGCCTTTACCTAGGGACATCATAACCTCATACACACACTCACTAGGTGATAGGCTTTCACCCTTTTACCAGACACCAAGATCCTTGACAATTTGACTTTGACTATTTTTGTACTTATAAAAAATTAATAAAAAAAACTTTAACCTTGTTTAAACTCTCTGAGTGCTTGAACTTTGATTGTTGGTCAAGTGCTGTTTGTGACAAGCAGCAGTTTTGGCGAGCTACGATGTCCGCTGACAACTCTTGTACTTATTAAAATTAGATTAGATTCCAAACAGTTATTTAACTTCATCTAGTAAAAATATCAAGTTGTTTTACATATAATGCTCCTGGACCATGTTTTCTTTAAGGTTGGCTCCGCTCGGTCCATCCCGGTTTATAAATAAACCAAGAAGTGAAACGTTAAACGATCATGTTTCCTGAAATAAGACTCACGCATAGGGCGTTGATATTTTAAATCACACACACACATTCTCACACAAAATAATCTGGTTGATACAATTAAGAACAACGTGAAATTGACATTTGTTTTAATCAAAATCATTCTGAATCGCTCAATCAGTGCTCCATTCATTCATTCAAAACTACCACAAAACGATACAAAATCACTAAAAATTGCGATTTCACTGAAATTAATTGAAATTGTAAGCGTCTGCTAGGTTATTGAACAAATACGAAGCTATTTATAGAACTTGTTTGCATATCTTATTAAATGGAGGTAATAAACATCGCTAATTTTGTTCATCCTGAACAAAATTAGCGATATTGGATTACCTCCTATTGAACCCAACCAAATCTCGCTCCACTCACTCATTCAATTAAATTAAAAAATCATTCCAAAATCATTCATCATGTCAATTTCACGATGTCATCAACTGTATCAATCTTATTTATGATTTGTCCTAATGGTCAATAAGTAAGCGATTTAAGACAAGTTTGCTCCTATGTTTCTTCAAGAATTTCATTACATTTCTACATTCTCTTTTGACATAGCTACCAAAAACTGGGGAATCAACTTCTGGGCAAGAGGCGGCGGGCTTTACGTGATGCATGCTTCGTAAGTATATTTGTGACCCGTCATGCGAAAAGGGACCATCTTAAAAAGTGTCCAGTTGTAAAAGCGGTAACCTTTGGTTAATTCTAAACAAAGCCAAATTGAACTCCATGCCTTTACCTGCCTTAAGAGTAGTTTGAATTCAGTTGTGGGTAGTATAGACTGATTTCCATCGTATTTTGCCATTTTTGTCATTGTAAATGGAGGGCTGAGCAATCTATTATGAGGGGGATTAGAATCAATTTCGCGATATTTCGCGATATTTCTAAATAATCAAATAAATGTAACTGTATAATGACTCGCGAATTCTGATTGAATGAAAAAATGGTGTTCTTTTTCTCAGAATAAAACAATTTTGAGTGCGTAGTTATTATGTAAGCTTACACACGAGACATTCCCATAATGAATATGTTTTTGGCGAATCTTTAGATATTTGCTTTAGGTATGAAATTAAAAGACACGAAAAGGGATATAATTTATTTTATTGAGGTATGAAGCAAACAGCCTCAACACACTCATGTGTGAATCCAATGAGCATATTAGATACAGTGCAAGAAGATATTTTGATTTCGTTTTTCCATGAAATCAAGGATAAACTGTTTTCGTCTTCTAAATCTACGTATATACTTACAGAATAGCTGAGAGTCGAAGGGGAGTCCAATTTGCTACGTAAGTTGTTAATTTACCATCAATTATTTACCATTATTAACCATAAGCATTTTAAAGGTGTCACGAAATTTTAAACTTGCAAGATAATGACATTAAAAATGCAAAAATGTGTCTGAACTATCATTGTTATCTGGTTCCAGCTGTGATATTTTTTTAAGACTCTGAATAACCTCCTCATGACAAATTATGCCGGTCACCACGACCAGAACACATTATTATTTAAAATTTGACTTATATTCTATTCCCTTTACGGTAAAGAAAATCGTAAAATTGACTCTTAATCCGGTCATAACCATTCAAATTCGCTCACACATCGCTCCATTCATTTCCAAACACTCACTCAAACCATTCAAAAACGTACCAAATCGCTTTTAAAGATAGGATCAACAACAAAATTAAAAAAAAGAAAAGTAGCTAGATAAAATCACTGGTATAATTGAAATTGTAACCGTCTGATTTGTTCTTGAAAAAATATGAAATTATTTTTAGAACTTTTATGATGCATGTATTTAATTAAAGGGAGGTAAAGACTGCGACTTTTGATCACCATGAAGATTGCCCCTTCCCTCTTTGATTTTATTCAAAAATCACTCATCGGACTCATTTAATGTCATTCCAAAATTATTTACCTTGTCCATTTCACGATGTTTTGAACTGTGGCGATTTTAGGGGCTAGCACTACACGAGTGAAAGTAGAAGTTATGTATCTTTTATTGCTCTTGTCAATTAATTCTTTTCCTTTTCCAATTCTTTTATAATTGTAGTGGTGGTCCACAACATCAGTATTTGTCACATTCGGTTATCATCGGAGAGTCAACGGGAAATAACGAATATAATTCGGTCAACCCTCGGTCATATGGTCGAGAAGAAAATGGCCTACAAAAGTAGGTATTTAAAATGATCTTGTTTTATGACAATAGTTTGTAGCTAATTGTTTTTGATTACTACCGATTGCTGAGATAGCTGAAGCTAAGCTTGTAGAGCCGCTTTCATTCATGATATTTGCTAAAAAATCCAATGTAGTCAATTTCTACGGTTTGGTTGACCGGTACTCCATATTATGAATGTTGCCCTAAATTGCACTCCGGTAATGGTACATGTGTAATGCTCGAATCATGGACATGCAGTCGATTTATCACGCAAAAAAGAAAAGGAATTTCACTATTTGAGCCTGTGCATGACATTTCCAACAATGTGGCATCTGCGTGAGGTGCAAATATTAAGCGGCAAAAAACAGTTATTTAGTGTAAGTAGAGAACTGCCTTACTGTCTACAGATGCTTTAATATCTTATCTATCTATAAATCGCTTAGTGAAGACTCTGGCCAGATTGTGCTGATGCAGAGACTGGTCAGCGTCTTTGCTTTGCGCATATTTGATATTGTTGGAAATGTCACGCACATGCTTATTTACTGAAATTTGGAACCATTGGCAGACAGAAAATACATGTAGATATTATTGGTCACGTACCCATTTTCCTATAGAACGACATATTGTGTGCAAAGGTTTCGATT
Source organism: Fragum whitleyi (assembly GCA_948146395.1). NCBI lineage: Eukaryota > Metazoa > Mollusca > Bivalvia > Cardiida > Cardiidae > Fragum > Fragum whitleyi. Next base: position 8,232,179 of record OX411558.1, read on the forward strand.
GATATTAGCTCAAAGAGTACACTTTATAGCATCGTGAAATTGAAATGCATCTCAAACGAAACCAATACAAATCGCTCATTCAGCGCTCCATTTATTCATTCCAAACACCAATGCAATGAAATTGATCAAACTATTCTACGATATTTTGACATTTGTGCAAAGCAAAGCATCGGATTATTACGGGAAGACTTACAAATTGGAAATTACGTATATTTTTTTTAACGGGAGATAATGAATATCGCTTGTTTGGTACATCGCCATATTGAATTATCTCCATTGCATTTTAGTCTAAGGTAGCCCCACACACTCATTCAAATTTATTTTATTTAACCATTCCAAAATTATCTAACTTATCATTTCCACGATACTCTTAAGTTTACAACACAAGAGACATACGGCACGATTTTAGAGTTAGAAATGTTTATATAAAACTTTAAGAAAAAGAAAGTAAACGCAGCAGAGGTCAACAAGAGTTGGTATTTTTTTTTAATTCCAGAATAATCCTGATTCGAAAAATGTCAACCATGGTTAGTCCGCGCAGTATGTCGAGATTGACAAGCTTTTCACTTCCTACAGTTAACAACTTAACAATTGACATTCATCCCGATAATAAACTATTTGAATTGACTCTCTCAGCGCACCATTCATTCATTCACAACACTCACTCAACCCATTCAAAAACGCTCTAAACTCACTGAAAAAGATAGAATCAACAACACCAATCAAAGTAAATTAAGCTAGAAAAATATCGCTTTCTCGCATACATAATTGAAATTGTAAGGATATGAATCCATTTATAGAATTTATATTCATATTGAGTTGAATGGCGGTAACAAGTATCACTAATTTTGTTCAACCTGAACAAAATTACCTTGTCTTGAACCCACCCCCTTGTAATTCACTCAATACTCGCTCAACATTCTCATTCAATTTCATTCCAAAATCATTCAAATTTCGCCCACCTTGTTGATTTCACGATGTTGTTAACTGTACATGTTTTCTTTTCGTTGAATGGATCAAATGTACATGAATCTTATAGATTCGACCGTTACCTCGGTTTTGTGTGGTACGATGGACCGGTTTGGATCAGCAGCATATTTTTCGCTGGTTTCGCGACAAAACCTAACAATGAACTTGCTGTTGGAGCTCTGGGATTCAAACCTAACAATAAGTTCGGTAGCTCACCAGTAAGCCAAGGAAGCGATCTGAGATTTGACGGGGATGATCCGGTAATATTTTATTTCTCATTATCATTGATTTATTACTTTAAAAAAGTAACGATTTTATTCAAGAGATAAAGAGAATATTTTTTTTAATCAATGGGAAATGAAAATAAAAGTATACATGAAATTACGTCAAAGCGTTCGTTCTTTCCAAAGACTTAATTCAATAAAACAGTTTGCACATTTCTTTTGTTTTAAGTAGAGAATTCATGCTTTCAAAGCAAGTCCATACGGGCACTGTCCTATATGCCAAAAAAAGGCTAAATATAAGTTACATTTTAGAACATCGTAAAATTGACAGTATAACTGATTTAGAATAATTTTTGGAATGAAATGGAATGAGTACGTGGGGCGAGTTTTAAGGGAAATTATTGTGATGCAATTCAATATCGCTTATTTTGTTCAAGATGAACAAAATACGCGATATTTATTAACTCCCTTTCAATTCATTTTCTATATATAACTTCCTATTTCTTCCAGAACTAATGAGACGCTTATAATTTCAATTATGTAAGTTAAATCATGGATTTTCGCTAGAAATATTTATTTTGAATGTTATTTTTGTTGGTTTTTGAGCGTCTTGAACGGTTTGAGTAAGTGTTTGGAATAAATGGATGGATCACTCAGAGAGCGGTAAAGAAGGGTTTTGATTAAGATGAATGTCAATTTCTCGATGTTCTTAACTGTAGTAACATTATGAAATTGACGATTTGAATTGTTTTGGAATGAAATTAAATGGTTGGCAGGAGCTAGTTCTAAATGGAATTCAGGGGAGGTAATATAGTATCGTAAATTTCGGATTATGCGATATTTAATTACATGTACCTCTACCGAACGGGGGTATTACAAAACAAACAGAAAAATGGTTCTACGATGGCAACCCAATCGAAGTGGTATCAAGTTATGGATACTTAGGGGTCCACTTTACTAGTAGAATGTGTTGGTCAAAAACCCACAGTAACCCGTCTTTACAAGCGTCAAAAACTATGCATTACATACTAAGGCTCCGTAAGCAATTTCGCTTAGTAGATATAAAAGATCTATTTAAACTCTTTGACACAACAGTAAAACCCATATTATGCTATGCTTCTCAGATCTGGGGGTATAATCATGTTGAAAAAAATAAAAAAAGTATACTCTCAGTTCTGCAAAAAAGTGTGTTATCTCCCTCCAAAAACAAGTGATTTTCTAGCTCTAGGCGAATGCGGTAGGCTTCCACTGTGTATTACGTACATCCCAAATTGTATCAAATACTGGTTGAAAATTCTACGTATGGAACAAAAACGTTATCCAAAGCAATGTTAATTTTTACTTTTTCAATTAGACGAATCCGGAAGAACGACCTCGGCGACTCAAATTAAAAATCCGTTATATACCCATGGCTTTGGACATGTTTGGATTTTTCAAACCGTCGGAAATGATAACCAATTCCTCAAAGCTTTTACCCAAAGAGTTAAAGATTGTTCCACACAAAATGGTTTTCTGAAATTGATGATTCTCCTAAAGCATATCATTACAAGTTTTTTAAATCCTTGTTAACACCTGAACTTTACTTAAACTCGGACATCAGCTATAAACAAAAAAAAAGCTCTCTCAAATTTTCGATGCTCAGTCCTCGATCTTATGATTGAAAAAGAAAGACATCTTGGCATAGACAGGAATTTGAGATATTGCAAAATTTGCGAAAATAGAAATATATTGGTCGTAGAAGATGAATTTCATTTCTTTTATGAATGCAGTGCCTATGAACATTTAAGAATACGACATTTTGACAAATTTTGGCTTGAAATTAATCACAGAAATCAAGGGTATTTTCACAGAATATTGGAAAGTATGAACAGGCTAGACATTATCAGAATTGCTAAGTTTTTGGTTAATGCAATTACCCTAAGAAAAGAAATAATCGATGAGCTTCGCTATTGCTTTAGCCATTGATCATGAAACATTATTTACTACGTACTTATGTAACTTTAAATTGGGTATTCTCGTATCATATCCTTTATAATAAAAAGTACACATCTAGTTTATCTGATCCTTGTCATCGCAATTAATATGTATTTTGATAACATAGAAAATCATACATTTAATTATCATTAGCCATAATGCATGTAGTCGGTGGGCGTTCGGGGCCTCGTAACTCCAGCCTATTTAAGCTTAATTTGCGAGGTTTTAGTTACCCACTAACAATATGTCCAATACATTTATGAATCTAATAAACAGCAGGGGTGGAAAGAATTTGAAATAAATTGACGAAATTTACAGTCAGCTTGCTCCGAGAATTCGTAACTTCATCATGAAGCAGGATGCGGTTATGAATTTTATTCGTTTTGAGTGATTTTGAAATGAAAAAAAAATCTTTGGGTCGTTTTCGAGTGTTTCGAGTGAGTGATTTGAATGCATTGAATGGAATGCTGTATCGACTATTTATAATGTTTTTATCGAAGTGACTTTCAATTGTACAATGTTACCAACTATATATACATTTCAGACGGAAATGAACTGGGTATATGACGGAAACCCTGCCGAAGACAGCACCAATGGCTACGGAAACCAGAACGGAGATGAAGTCGCGACTTTCCGTGACGCCGATCGCTCCGTCGTAAAATGTCCGGGAGATAATTACACGGGAATGTATCAAGTATATAAACCGGAACATTTTCTACGAACGGAACGAACGATCTACAGACCAAACTGGAAAATGAGTTGGAGCACAGATCTTTATGGAAAGGTTGGTATTCTCTTTTTTTAACGAAGCTGAAATATAAAACGCTTCTTGTAAAAAAAAAATAAATGTAAAAAGAATTCACACAAAAATACCAAGTGTATAGTAAATATTCAACATTACTTTTATCGATAAGTTGCGATGTGAGCCATTCAATGCTGTATTCCATCAGATTGAAATAGCAAATAAATCAGGGCGAATTGAAATTGCATATACAGTTTTTAACGTAGTGAAATGGACTGTAATTCCTATCAAAACCATTCAAAATCGCTCACCCAGCCCTCCATTCTCTCATTCAAATCACTCTCAAACTTTCAAAAACTCTCCAAAATCACTCTAATATTCAAGATCGAAAACTATACGCAATCGGAAAATAAGATCCACGATTTCCTTAAAAAAGTGAATTTTATAAGTGTATAATGAGTTGGTGAAGACATAGAAAGCTATTCATAAAACCTTTATGAATAATTTATCAAAGGGAGGTAATACATTTTGCTCATCTTGAACAAAATTAGCGATATTGGATTACCTATCTTAAATTTCACTCAACACTCCCTCTACACAATCAATGAATTTCGTTCCAAAATCATTCCAAAATCTCCAGCTTGTCAATTTCACAATGTTATTAAATGTCCTCATCAGAACTTAAACATTTTATGTGTGCTTTAATTAAAGACAGACGTTGAGCAGCATTGACAGTTTCGTCAATGTACGGATCACAGTGACTAAGTGCCAATATTGGCAACCAAACATAGTTAATAACATCAGGGCTCGTGTTTGACCCTTAAACCAGGGTTTTGACTCCAAAAATTCCATTTTGACCCTCAAAAATTTTCTGCAGGGGGTCAATTTGACCCATTGAATTTCCAGTTGTGCAACCTATACAATATAAAAGATTATAGAGGTCAATAAATTATTGTTTTCTTCATTCTATTACAAAAGATCTATATAAATGATACAACATAAACAATAAAGTGTGTCTACACTTTATTGTTTATGTCGTTTCAGAAATATAGATTATTTTAAAGACTGACAGATTTCATGTTTTGCTCTTTTTTGACTCCTTCAAAACCAGTTTTAACTCCCAGCATTTTATGGTCAAGGGGTCAATCACTCCCTAATTCTAAAAGCTAGCACAAGCCCTGAACATCCGGAAAATGACACTGACTTCGGTTAAACCATTTTTATTCGCTCGCTCAGTACTCAATTCAATTATTCAAAACACCCAAAATAACAAAATTATGATCCACAGTTAAGAACATCGTAAAGTTGACAATCATTCCGATGAAAAACATTTTAAATTACACGCTCAGCGCTACAATTATTCACTCAAAACACTCACTCAAACCATTCTAACGCTCAAAATCACTAAAAAAGATATGATTTAGAACTAGATCTACAATCGAAATTGAAACGACAAGGCAAAAAAACTCGATTTTACTGACATGATAAAAATTTTAGCGTTTGATTGGTTTTTGAAAAAAAAGCTATTAATGCACATTTGGTAAAGGGGAGATAATGAACATCGTTATTTTTATTCATCCTTAACAATACTAGCGATATTGGATTACCTCCCTTTATGTTCAGTTATAAATCGCCCCTTATCGTACTCATTCAAATTCATTTCAAAATCAATCCAAGTCATTCATCTTGTCAATTTCACGTTTTATTTAACTGTAACATATTGGGCGTCTAGCATGAGAAGATAAAAACATAGTGAGTTGCATAACAATGAGGGAAAATTGTAATTAGATAATCTTACAGTTAACTGTGAATATATATATAAATATAAATATATATATATATATATATATATATATATATATATATATATAAAGCGTGAAACTGACAAGGTGAATAATTTTGAAATGATTCTCGAATGAAAATTAACAAGTAGGAGGAGAGAGTTTTGAGTGAAAATAAGGGAAATTAAACCATTATCGCTAATTTTGTTCAAGATGAACAAAATTAGCGATTATTTTTACCTCCCTTAAAATATTCAGATAGGTCCTATGAACAGTTTTATTATGTAGATTCCCATACAAAGTGCATTTAAGCCTTTAACTATATTGTGCATATATATTTTGATCTAACCATCTTAAATGATTTGGAGCGTTTTGC